>CAIIXF020000012.1:28933545-30286500 GCA_903813345.2 Owenia fusiformis
CATTGAATATAGACTAACAACAATGTTCAACAACTTGAGACAACTTATATATAGTCAGTGGAATGTTCAACAACTGGAGACAACTTATATATAGTCAGTGTATATAGACATACAGCAACATTCAATTATCTTATGTACAGTCCATTTTAGTGTTTTATTTTCGTCAGTAAAACCTAAAATGTAAGAAATCATAAGACCTCAGTGTCCTATGGAAAAATAGGACACATTATTGTTGTACAAGTATAACATTTGTATATTTAATGACGAAATAAAACATTGAAATGAACTTTAGTCAATGTATATAGGCGTACAACTTTCAATAAACTTGTGTAGTCAATGTATATAGGATTACGATGCTATCACTGTTATATTCCTCGCTCTCTGATTTGTCGCACACGTGACTTGATTACGTTTCATTAAAAAGCGTATTTCATGTATTTAAGAGGCATATTCCAACCAAGTACGTTAGTACTGTAATTTATAGCATCGTCGATATCATATCCTTCCCGGTGGGTCTTCCGTCAAATGAAAATTATCCCATATTTCGCAGGTTTTATTTAGTTTATTCATTTACATCATTATATTAAAACAGAAAGTCAATTATTTGTCAATAACTAAATAAATCGATAAATAATGATGACCTCATCAGGAAATGGGGAGTATTACAGTGAATAATAAAACAAATATTTTTTTTTATATTTTATCAACTATGAATATATATATCTTGTACACTTTGTAAATAGTGTATTGTCATGTATATACTTCCAATATATAAAGAACATTCAATATAACTTTTTTTATTGGATCATACAACTTCAATACAACTTGCAAGTCATATTACACGGTATTTTCAAATAAAAAAAGTGGCGTTGCAAAACACTCTGTGAACAGTAATGTTTAAATGTATCTTAAGCGTTAAAAGACATAGCTGAAGCCGGTCGCAAAAATGGGAGTACCTCTACTTTTAAATAAAATGATCTCGTGTTAAACAATTTTTCACAGGGGGTCCGAGAGGAGGTGCTATTTTAAGAATTTACCGGAATTAGCCTGGGAATATCCATTAACATAAAATAGTCCAATACTGTACGGACTAGGGATGTAACAGAATCAGCTTCCAAAAATGTACGGGCAAACTTTAAAGCGTGAATTTGCGAAAATCTAGACTCCAAAAGAAGTAGCTTCTGCAATACAATTTGTCGTCAATGAGCAACGCAAAATTTCATGGCATTAAGCATTTCAATGTTTTCCTCTCTGTCTCAAATTGTTTTGTTTTTGGCTAGAAGTTCAAACTTTGATCAGCTGTGCAAAATTGGTTTTGGTGATTAAGCTCATAAAATAATCTTTTAAACATATATAATGTACTATGCAATTTAAGCTGGATAAACAGTTGTGTGTGCCAAAAGAAACCATGCCAAATAGTAATTTTATTTCATGGCTTATATAAACAATAGGGCAATTATATAAACATGATTTAAACAATCGCAATTCAGTTTGTTGTTGAAAAATGTACACATACCTTAAGTGTATTTATTATAGTTTTGATATTACTCGCTATATTACAGGGTTGACCAAAAAAGGTAACCCAAACAAATGTTAATAACTCCGACACCAGCAAGGGTCTTTAAAGACGTTGTTTTGGTTATAGCGGGATAAATAGTGTAAAGTAATCGCCGTTTGCGGAACAAATCGTGAAACTTTCCTCAAATGATCACTGATTGCTACTCTTTAAATAAAGCAACTGTGCCAAAATATCGCCCCATAGGAACTACCCTAATTTTACAGTTCTTACCCCCCCCCATGGTCACGGAGGGGGGGGGGGGGCTAAAAAAATTTTGACACAATTTTTTTTACTAAATTATGCTCATACTTCAAATTTAATATTACCTTATCATGTTAAGAAGTTGATGTTGAAGTAAAAATATGAAATACCATTGATTTTCGATTGCTATGTTAAAGGGTGGTGATGGGCGACGCCCACTTTTCTTGTATTGAATATTTTGCACCATATCACAGTAGCAGGAGTAAATCAAATAAGTGATATATGATTTTAAAATTACATCTATATCTAATGCTTCACATGACTATTATTTTTCACCTTTTTCACTGTTAAAGGCTTGTTTTGAGTCACACCCATCTTTTAGATATACAGAAAAAATGGTCGATACGGCTTGACTTGTGGTTTCTTTTGGCTTCTGAGTGCAGTTAGACTCCATATATCAACTATCTATATCTGTTTCATAGTTCCTTTAGTTTCACTTTGCACACATTTTTAAATCATAGTTTTATTAATCTTATCAATAGAAGGATTTATACTAGTGTCTATCAGTATCATAGTTACTTTTTGGTATGTTGCAGTGTCCTTATGAAGAACAATTGCCATCACACACACATAATGCTGTACAAACAAGATTTCCTTTCAGGCTCTTGCATCGTGTTGATATGCATTGGTTTTTGCAGCTACACTTTATGAGAGCCTGGCAAGCGTCTGATGCTTGGGGTAAGGTTGTCCACCTTGGTATTCATTTGGTGTCTTCAAATATCCAGCCCCACTCAGCTGGGGAAGGAACTTGAGGATTCACTGTAAGTGGTTGCCCCCAAATAAATACAGCTTGGTATATGACTCTCTTCATATGCTGTAAAAGGGCATCTGATGTTGGACGAATGTGTGATATTATTGAAGTCCTTTTTGTGAACATCTCCTTCCTCGCAGCATTGATTGATGTTTCATTGCTTGTTTTAAGTTGGAGACCAGAATAATGAACTGCTCTAAAATAGGCATCAAGCAGGGTATTGGGTCGTATTGAGATTTCTGTTAATACTGTAGTCAATTCAGGGTAGGTACTCCGTTGGTTCCAGGCTGATGTCTTAGACTTTCCATTAAAGCCTGGTGTGGTGTCACACCCAGTCATAGCATGGAATATTGGGAAACACATGGCTTTCTGAGGAGTCATTTCATGGGCAATTTCGTGGGCTGGAAGGTATCTATAGGACTTTCCCTTGCCAAAGGCAAGCCAGATTTGAATGTTAAGTTGTACTAACTGTCAGAACAACAATGTCTGAATCAACTGTTCTAATCGTCATTTTTGAGAAGCCTTTTAACATTGCATCATATATGTGCCTCTTCATGGGATGATGGTGAAATCTCAGAGACATGCTGCTTAGGATATGCCTCTGCAGAATTTCCAATTGTTGTAATCAGGATCTTATTCTCTGGTACTGAAATGGCTGAGACATTTGATGCAAGGAAGGTAAAGAGATCACTTTTCTTGTCATCCGAGCGTAGAAATTCTGGCCAATTCCCTGGCAATTTGTTTTCTGGATAAACTATTTGACGCTTTCCAGATCCATGCTTTTTTCTTGTTGAAGATTTGACACTATTTGGTATATATTGATCCCATAAAATATCAAGTCTTTGTACTCTATTAAGTTGATTGGCAGTATACTTATTAAATGTCATTTGAGTATTGTAGGAAGGTTCTTGCTTTTTGAGTTTTCAGCTGGTGGACTATTACGGCACCATCAAGAAACAGGGCTTCAACATCTGGTGTATTGATCTCTCTATTTGGAACAAGGTCTTCTACTGGTTTTAAGATATTTGCTTTGAGTCCAGTCTTGATTGTGCCATCTGGTGATGGCTTTTGATCTTTCAATAATTCTCTCCTTTATATATACTTCACATTAACTTTCCCCCTTTTCTCAATTGTGTTCAATGTGTCAACTGCATTGCTTGACATTACATCTTTAGTATCAAGTGTCCAAAGTTCCTTTGATGTTGCAATAAAGGGGTTTCCTAAATCATTGATAACCTAAGTAAGGGAATTGACATATTTGTTGAAACTGGTTTGATAACTAACACTGTGCTCATGGTTTGCAAGGACCATCATTATTCTTCATCTCATCCTCAAACTCAGTTAACATTCTTGCGATCTCTGGACCATCGACCATCCACTTCTGTAATGCGGTTGGATTGTCGAACAACCCCACAGCTCCACCCTCACTTTTGATCACACTATTATTTTGCTCATGGGCTTGGTCTATTGACATGGAGGAGAAGCTTTTTATTGACTTGCTGACAGTAAAATGCCCCTTCATGAAACCATTGTGAACTTCAGGGTGTATTTCTTTGAGCTAAACCATATCACTTACATGGACAGGTACCCAGCAGGCATAATTGGTATGATCCAGGGAGACAAACCATGGCATGATTTCCATGATAGTTTCTTTGTAAAGCTTGAAGTCCCCAAGTCTCACAGCTCTAACATTTGTTAGACACAGAACTTGTAATTGGAGTACCATGTACCAGAATTTGAATATAGGTGACCCTGTTTCTTCACTCTGCTGGGTATCTATCAAAGATTCAAAATCAAGAGGCAAAATTGTATTGATTGGTAATCTACCTGAAATCTACCCAAGTAACAAGACCCCCTCCCAATACACATAAGACTCATTCTTAACAGTCGATTCCTCAGCTAGCGTGAGGAATCCCCATTAAGTCACACAAGCGCCCACAAGTGCCTTGAACCAGGCAGCCAATCAGGTTTATGATGAACAAATTCAACGACCAATCAGATAACAGGACGACTTTCCCGGTATATTCACACTTCAGATTGAATTAATTTCTTCGAAAATAATTAGATCAGCCAGCACAATCGCGAAATTAACACTGAAAGAGGGGGATTTGGGACTTCTTCTTTGGTAAGTAGATGGGTATATATGTGGTGAAACTCAATATGCAAAAAGTCCAGAGGGGTCTTGATTTTGCTATCCTATGGCATAGAGCCTCTTTAATCAAAATAGCCAGAACAACTTCTTGATTATTCTTATTAATCATGTAGGTCAAAATCATACTTACAAAAACTGATCTAGATCCTACGTTTATACGTTGATGCTCATTGTCACTCAAGCATGACCTTGTCAAAAACAAGAAGTGATTTTGGTAGTTGTTTAGGAAAGATACACTTTTTGCTAGATTATTCTGTATTTGCATTCAAGTCACTCATCAGATGTCACATAGTTTGTCAAACTTTATTTTCAATTAAAATTACGTTGTTTATTATGTCGAAGTACATGCCACTATGGAAAAGAGATAAAAGAATTAATTAAAGATAAGTAAATATTCATTTTGTTAAAAATTGACTGCAATCTGACCCATTATCATGTGTATCATGGTAAAAGGTCCCAACATTGAAATTATGGTACTATTTAATGATAATCCTAAAATGTTATGGATGGTCATTAAGCCTACCCCTATAAATTTTAGGGGTATGGGTAAAAATTGCAAAAAGTAGATAAAAAATGGAGGAAATTTTCGGCACAGTTGCTTTTTACACCCAGGAAGGTTGTCTGGTCATATATGGAAAGTTCCACGATTTGTTCCGTTTTCGGCGCTTTCGCCCTTTTTTATGTCACTATTTATCTCGCTATTACCTTTTTGGCGCAGCATGTACACCACGTGAATTTATATACTAGTAGAGGAATGACTTGTCTAAATGTGCAAAAGAGTTCACGTTTCAATAAGTGCGTTGAGTCTGAAACTATAGATCGATCCAGTTAATTATGCCACCTATTGGCTATGATGTCATTTTACAGTTTCATGACAGAAACCGGATTTGCTTAATGCTAATTTTCAAAAATTTACATTTTTATTATTATCAATAAATACTAGATAGTATTGCTGCACTGGCAAAGTATGGCATCATAAAATCTAGCCAATAAACCTTATGATAGTTTCAGTGGTTCAATATAAGGTTCAGGATTTGTCGAAAACGTCCATTAGTATGTATTCTAAATGACTGCAATCAAATTAGCCAAAAATTGTACAAAAATTGTCATATGTAATTTGAAACTTCTTTGTTTCAAATCAGATACATTGTATTATATAATCCCGTTTATATACATATTTTATGCTGTGTTAATTTTGTGCTAAAATACTCATGATCATACACTCTACTATACCTTGCATTGGGTGTTCATGAGCAACCCTTTTGGCTTATTAGTAATGATTATGTTATTTGTTTTTATTTGTCTGTTCCTTATTAATGGTTTATCGGATGACGTTAGATGTTAATAAGGTACTTTCAAAAATATACTAAACAATACAAGTGGACAAACAGAGTATCTTATGCATTTCTAGGGGTTAGGTATAGTAGAGTGTTATAGCAGTAGTCTGTATTTATAGCATGGTCTCAGTGCATTAGTAAAGTTTGTACTCAGGGGGGGGGGTGTACTCAGGGGGGATGTTTGGTTGACTTTTATTCATATACCATTGTCTGATCATTGTGTGATCCACAGCAAGTATTATCCTTTGGAATACTCACCAAGGCGTTAGATAAAATGAGACTGATGAATCAGAATGTTGCCTGATCATTGACATTAGCGGTTCTTGAGTTTTGGTGTTTTTGTGTTAGTCTCAGCTTTAACATGTTTAAGATAGATAAGATACGCACAAACTTGTTAAACATGAGAGTTCTGATTTTTGATTAATTGTATTACAGCATTGGAGATTTTATTATGTAGTTTGACTCTGTGAGTTTTAACACTTTCAGTTGCTGTACTTATTTACTTGATTAAGAATAAACTGTGATTTTTACTTTCTTAACTTGGTGTTATGTTTTGTTATGGACTACTGTAATTAAATAAATAACATCAACTTTTTGACCTTTCGAGGGTCACTGAATTAGGCCAACCAAAGGTCATATCTAAGGTCAGATGTGAACTCTTGAGAACTGCACTATGATTTTAAAAAGGTAATAAAGCGCCTTTCGTACCTTTAAAACGCTCATTCAAGTCCAATCTTCAAAAAAAGTTCAAAATATTTTGAAATAAATAATAAAGAGCCCTTCTGTGCAGATTTAATCTACTGTGACCGAATCTAACGATTTTCTTTTTCGTAGTTTTAGATTTTTCAAGAGAGAATAGACCTACAAATCCATGATACGAGATGTATAATTTTATAATACAAAGGTTTAGCTGTGACTGGTTGAAAATCAATCCTTTACTACTCTCCGACAACAGACTTTAATAAGGCAAACCGATAAAACAACTTGAAAAGATATGATTCAATTAACCAATACCAATGATACTTTGTGCTTCCGTTACTATAGTCTTTTTTTCATTTGGATTCAAATTGCTTCTGATTATAATCCATGGAATAACGCGGATACGCCTCATATAATGTATGATGATTAATAATTTACTAAAGGCCGAAATCGTCAACCAACTACCATTCGATATTCCACCGCTAGACAATTGGGACATTTCATCACAACATTTACCCATTTGTCATTCATACATATATTCTCTCACCACAGCTCAAAATACCACTCGATACTTCGGAACAACCCACGATTGCTTTTTGGAGAGGTGTAGGTTAAGATATTAATTTAACTGAATAGAATCGTCTTACAAAATCTCCTTACAGACTGTCTGAGACTATACAATTCAAACTGTGTGAGAAAAAGTAAAAATACTAAGCATATAATGTTTCACTGAACCCATTATCTCCCAAGGCAATCGTAATTAGATTATTTTTCAAGATTTTGTCGTACATGTCGTACGTGGAATCTCCAATCCGAGTTGGGGAGGGACTTAGGGACGTTAAGCTACACGTTTTTTAGGAAAACGTGTACGTGAGCGTGTAATATAATGTGCCCCGGGGGTGGCAGTTGTCCCCTTTCAATTGCTTTTTAGGGACCTAGTTACAACTGTTTTCCTTATACTTTTATTCTCCACGAACAAGTAAATGCAATGAATGGGAGGACGATGATTATTGCCGGGTAAACGTACGGTTTACGTCAAGCACTTTAATCTCCCAACCGACTTAATGCAAAACCAGAAATATCAATAGTTGATTTTCTATCATTTGTATTGTTTTTCTTGAAATGAGCAGTTTGAATGATTTTCTGTCAAATCCCAATGCCTGAAAGTCAAAACTCAAAGGAGATCCATGTAGGCTTATGAATATAACGAAATTAAACTTCGATGCAGATGTAGTGTTTTCATATGTAATCTGTCCTTGTTTAAAATAAGCCTAGTTATAAATAAGATATATACTTTGTTTTGGGTTGTAATAGCCAGTGCGTAGGAATGCTTTACAATGCTTTTTGAAAGGCTTGGGCGAATGGAGATCTTATTTGACACATCTGAAAACCTCATGTACAGATTATTGCCGTGGTGAACTTCACGATCGCTTGTACCATAGCTATCTGATCCTTTTTATCTAAATCTTTTATCAATACATTTAAATGATTAATTCTCTCGATGGTGCCAAAGTGCTTAATGCCCATGGTGCCATCCACCTAACATGTCTCAGGCCCGTAGCCAGGATTTGCCAAGGGGGGTCACTTTTTGGAACATTCTAGGCCAGGGGGTTCACTTTTGACTAATCTGGTCCAAAAATGGGCCAAAATTGTCAAAAGTGACCCCCCTGGCTACGGGCCTTTGCCTGGTAGTGCTTATTTCCCGTTCGACTTGTAGCTTATTATAAAAAATGGTATTTCCCCAATGACACTTTCGCTACGATATTTGCACATAACTGAGTGCCTTGAAAAACATCCAACGGGAACAAGCCTGAACCACGAAACATCTGGTACCCGATCTAGCAGTCTAGTAAGTAGTAAGTACGAATAAAAAACAAGACATTAATTACAAAATGTGAACACAGTTCTCAGTAGCTCTCGGTTAGCTAGATGAGTACTGCGCCGCATTCTGATTTTGCTAAGATCATATGGAAGAAGCAGGTCCACCGGTGGAGGCTTGTGGGTACTGACTTCATCGGACGCCGAGAGATAATGCCATGTCATAGGGTTTGTGAGATTTGTTCAGATCGTGGGAATACGCCATGAACAGCTGGATGGGGTCCCATACAGTCTGCATTCCATTGTTTAATAATAAACCATTATCTTTCTGTATTTCTACAGTACAGGGTGTCCCCCCGAAATTGTAGCGAGGCAAACATGGAATAACGATGAGGGAATGATTTTTAAAGATGTGGTCATAGGTCATACGACAGACAATTTGATTATCATGAATATCTGTATCATACTTGTAAATACCATGGACCTACGAGTATGTAATGTCTAGGTCACATTTCCCCGATTCATTGGTCGGCGTCTAGCCGATTGAGTATTTCGTTCAAAATTAAAGGTCAAATCTCAAATTTGATGTCAGATGTGAACTCCTTCAGGAGAACTTTTACTTGATTTTAAAAAGGTTTGGTCAATTTGAAGCAAGTTGAAATCAGTTTTGAACAAAATACTGCAATCAGGCGGGCGCCGGCCGATGAATCGGAGCAAATGTGACCTACTGTAGGCATAAATACACACACAATACTAATCGTGGGCCACATGTTAGCTTTGAATTATCTTTTATCATTTGAAAAGGTCAGCTTTTTCGATAAAGGAAAAAGAGTTCTAAGTTCGCGTTTCATTCGAGGATAATTTTTTGGGACACCCAGTAAACTAGAAACAATAAGTATTTTATTTTCAAACTCGTTGTTAACAAAAATTATAAATCAATTTGAGATAATCGATCGCGATGTTAATTAAAAGAACAAAGTGTGAGTAAGCATCATTGATGACCTGAAATCACCTTTTTCACAACCTTGATAGAACAGTTCACCTGAAATAAAATCAGTCACATAATCCCGCGGTTTTTCCGCACTTTGGGTGTACTACCCTTACTCGGTTTGTTTATTTAGTGGTATGAGAAAGTAGTTATTAAAAACCTGTTTGGGGACTCCAATGGTACTACTACAGCACAAATTATTTGGAAATCGATGGGTTGCAAGTTGAGAAATTCAAATTGGAATTTGGTTAATTTAACATGCATTACAAAAAGTAATTTAGGAGAGATCTACCTTCCAATACCAGTCCCCGCTCTTAGTATTCTTGGGACAATATTGACAAAATTGAAAGAGAAAGAAGAACAACAAAACTAGTACCATCATTGAAAGACTTAAGCTATGATGTGAGGAAAAATGTCCTTGGTAACAGAATGGTTAACACCTGGAATAGTCTACCCAAGATCTGCCATAGATGTTGAAACAATCAACCGTGCCAGTTCAAGAATGAAATACATGTAGACACGAGGCTAAGCTTGTATTCGCAAATTCAACAAACGCATGTCGGCTACATGCATACATGTATTCGCGAATACAAGCCCCGGGATACAAGCTTATAGCCGGCAGCCAGATGTGGTCAATAGTCGCTGATAAACCCATGTCCAGTTAGCATTTATAACAACTACTAACCCCTCCCCACCTAAGAAGTAAGACACAACAACATAAAAAGATCTGGATGATAGAGAAAACATATTTTCCAGAACTATTGGTATAAACGTATATAACAAGGGGCCCAAGCAAGAATTGGCCCAAATGACAGCGACATCTTTTATTTCTCTATTTATCATAGAGTAGTTGCACTACTGAGTACTGACAGCACCATCTTAAAATACAAATATAAACTAAAATCAAACGGCCTAACGCGCGTGCGTAGATTTCAGTTTGGCCAATCAGATCATTTTAGTTTGCGCATGTTCGTCGTTCAGATAAAATGAAATATTGAGCAATCCCTGAGGTCAAAATGGACATGGAACAAAATAAGTGTAAAATTGTTAAAATAACACACCAAGATCTCATTGATGGAGTAAAGAAGCTATCTTTAGAGCCTCATAAAGGTAATGTGAACTAGCAATGCAGTGTAGAGTTTTTAGCGTCATGCATGTTGGTGTTCTTCATAGGAGCGTTTAGACAAAATTTATGATTTTTTCAAAAAAAGGAAACAAATTTGAACAGTCAAATATCTTTTTGCCACTATTCTGATAGCTTGAATAGCTTCACACAGGTTGAAAATGACATAGTAATGTTTGGTCATAACGTTTGATGTGTGCATACTTGGTTACTTGGTGGTTACTTGCAAATTCTATCCCTGGGATTCTATCCTCTCATTCAATGAAGGGCTGAGAGAAAAAGGTTATCACTCTAAAGTCCATTTCACTGCTTCAGTTCGTCAGTAGAACGGCAAAAATAAGAAATTGGGAGACCATTGTGCAATAATATATGGAAAAGTATATTCATAATGTACACGAATGACATTTGTATATCTTGGATTGCTTCTAGTTTGGCTTCAAAAGTGTGTGGCCTCTTATATTTGGATGTTTCTCTGCCATGTTATTTTCATTAAGATTAACATGGCTGAAATTCTTCAAATTACAAGACGGCACAGGCTTATTGCACAAAAAACTAAAAAATCTGAAATATACAAATGTCATTCATGTACATTATGAATATACTTTTCCATATATTATTGCACAATAGTCTCCCAATTTCTTATTTTTGCCGTTCTACTGACGAACTGAAGCAGTGAAATGGACTCTAGAACTCTAGCCTACAAGAATTGTCATGATACCTAAATTGTGAATTTGTGATTTTGATTTACAATTTCAGAGAAAACAGGCAGTCTAGATCGTCGCAGGCGACCAGACAGGGAAATTTACACACCAGGCGCCTCACGCCTTTCAAAAAGCTCTGAGCAGGACACCCCAAGCCAGGGTATCGAATCTCCCAAAAAAGAAAAGACAAGAAAGAAAAGACCAGATGTTGCGATATATGTACCGAAACCAAGGCAAGATTCACTGGGAGCTGCAAAGACCAAAGAGGCGGTGCAACCATCTGCACAACCACCTCCAGCTGCACAACCACCTCCTGCTGCACAACCATCAATAGATATTCCTACTAGGAAAGTAGACATTGAGGATGATAGGTTGGTGATCAATGTTGTCAATGAAGCAGTTGCGGGATTTAATGAGGATGTCAGTGAAGAGAAAGGGTTGAAAAAAACAGATGGCTCTCCTTCTGAAAAGGTACATGTCTTCCAGAAAAATTCTTTCCCAACGAAACATGTAGTCAATGTGGGGATCTACTGACATGTAGTAAACTGTTTGCGTTTAATATCGCAACATAAATGTTCCAGTTAGCGTTACATGTAATTACAGAATATTATTGTTGAATGAAGGAACTTAAGATTTGATCATTTAATAAAGTATTGATTATAAAGCTCATTATCTCCAGTAGCCTTGAACAATTGAACAAAATTTTAGGACCTTCTTCCTACATTAATTGGACAATTTATGTTACAAACTGCCACTATATTACTGGGTATTATTTTTCAATTAAGTCCTATTTGTAAGAAATTGGGTCCAACTTTTCAACTCTGGGGCCCTAAATTTCTTTCCACACAAGAGGGGAAATTATCAGACCCCCCCCTTGTGATTTTCAAACAATATTTATTGTTTGTTCCAGGAGTTTGTACATGGTGCAAGTGGAGAGGAGACTGTTAGCCATAAACAAGGTATGTATTGTTGTAAAAAACTGGTACTCAAACTCATGCCACAGACAGGACCGTAGCCAGGGGGGGTTCGATGGGTTCGAGCAAAGCCCCCCTCAGGCCTGGCCAAAAATTCTTTCAAAATCATGCAGTTTTCAAGATTCTGAGCACTTTTTAAGTGATTTTGGCCAATTTTGGAACAAAATTGTCAAAAGTGAACCCCCCCTGGAATTTTTCAAAAAGTGAACCCCCCCCCCCTTGGCAAGTCCTGGCTACGGGCCTGACAGATCGGTATATTATTCTCAATGTATGGCACCAAACTTGGAAAATGATACAAGAACAGTGTACATGTTTAGCTCCAAGTTCAAGCATAATGAATTTCCATCTTAAAATACACAAAACACATGTATACGCTCATGACTGATTTTGGCATCTTTTATTGTTGTAAATTATTTAACCTTCAAGAAATGTGCTCTACAGTTCATACAATAGATTCTCATAAAATGTCTGCTCAGTCTTTAGCTTTTTGAATGAAGGATTTGTTGTTTATTATAGAATATTAAAACCGATCAGGTTCTCAAACCTAAATATTTTCAGATTATTTTAAATGACAGATTTTAGGAGTTTTGATTTTTATACATTTTCTGTTTTCTCATATTTTAGTAACATATTTTAGGAGGTACATTGAATTAATTGCAACTAGTAAAACGAAATAGGAAATTAATTTGTGTCATGGGTAAATCAGAGGTGCTCAGACCCTATTTCAAAATCATGTAGTTTTTTATTTTACCAATCTGAGTACTTTTCAAGTGATTTTTGGTCAAAGTTGTCAAATGTGAACCCCCTTGATTTTTTGAAAAGTAAACACCCTTGGCAAAGCTGGTTATGGGCATGTGCTGCCCCTCAGAGATTCCAATGTGGGAAGCGCACTGAGAGTTTATGTGCATGTATGTATATATCAGAATTTATATTCAACAGGTGCCAAAAAGACGAGACAAGTTGAAAAACAACGAGATAAACCAACGACAGCTTCTCCTGAGTCTAATAAAGTCCACAAAGAAAGGACCGAACAGAGGAAACCAAAGTTTGAATCAGATACACACGATGGTCCTATTCCTACAATGGTATTTGAAAATACAAATTTCAACAATGAAAAGACACAATTAGAAAACAGTGCAACAAAATCTAGTAAAAATAAATCATGGAAGAATAATAGATGGCGTCATTCCTCAGCTGAAAAAGAGGTTGAGAAAGGTGATATTCAAGATGGTGAGAAAAAAAGAAACAACTCTGGAAATGATGAACATAGAGATTATAGTGAACACTATGAAGTTGAAGATGATGAGCTTGAAGCCAGACTTAAAGGTAAAGATGGTGCTGATGAAGACTTCAGGAATAGTAATAGAAATGGCAACCATGCCAGGAAAACAAATAGGAAAAGTGCAACTGGAAAAAATAAAGCAGCACATCCAAGTGATTCTGAAAAAGATTTAAAAAAGCACTCAAGGGGGAAGGATTCAGAAAAACATTCAAAGTACTCAAGGGGGAGAGATTCTGAAGGGGATTCAAAGTACTCAAGGGGGAGAAATTCAGATGTGGATTCAAAGTACTCAAGGGGAAGGGATTCAGAAGGGGATTTTAAGTACTCAAGGGAGAGGGATTATGAAGGGGATTCAAAGTACTCAAGGGGGAAGAATTCGGAAAGGGATAGGACAAACTCAAGGGGTAGGAATTCTGAAGGGGATTCAGAACAATCAAGGAGGAATGATTCAGATAGGGATTTGAAGTACTCAAGGGGGAAAATTTCAGAAGGAGATTTGAAGTACTCAAGGAGGAGGGACTCAGAAGGGGATTCAAAGTTTTCAAGGGGGAGGGATTCTGAAGGGGATTTGAAGTACTCAAGGGGCAGGGATTCAGAAAGGGACAAAAAGCCTGATGATGTACATAGACATGAAAAGCGAAGATTCAGTGAGAATGAGTCTAGATCTCAAAAATGGAGCAATAAAAATGAATACAGCAATTCGAGATCATCGAGGAATAGAGTTTCAAGTGACAGCTCAGAGGGTCCTAAAGGTGACACAAGATTAAGAGAAAGTGGTAATAAATCAATAGAAAATGACGACCCCTCAAAAAGTGGACATGGAGGAGGAATATTCCGGCTAGAACGTGAACCAGTGGATCCACATAAACAGAGCCACCCTCACGCATCCCACACTCACACATCCCATCAGAGGGATCCTCCCCCTCCCAGCAGGGGTAGAGGTCAATACTCATCACGTGGTAGGGGCTCCCATCGGAAGCTGTATGACCCTAGTAAACCTCACGATCATAAAGTGTCAAACCAGCTCAGGTTTAAGGACGATTATGAGGAAGATTATGAGCAGCAGGGAAGGATAACAGGTGGATATGATCAAGGAGGATATGATCAGGGGTATGGACATGGGGGATATTATCAGCAAGGCTTGTATTGTGATAGTAGTATATACACAGATGATACATACACTAGGGATCCATATTACCATAGGTGAGTATCTATATTGCAACATGTGAGTATTTATATTACCACATGTGAGTATTTATATCACCACATGTGAGTATTTATATAACCACATGTGATTATTTATATCACCACATGTGAGTATTTATATAACCACATATGAGTATTTATGTAATCACATGTGAGTATTTATATAATCATGTGTGAGTATTTATATAATCACATGTGAGTATTTATATAACCACATGTGAGTATTTATATAACCACATGTGAGTATTTATATAATCACATGTGAGTATTTATATAATCGCATGTGAGTATTAATATAACCACATGTGAGTATTTATAAATTATATAACCACATGTGAGTATTTATATAATCACATGTGAGTATTTATATAATCACTTGAGTATTGGATAATCACATGTTAGTATTTATCAGTGTTCAAACAGCCTGTTTTTAACTTCTCAGGTGGGTGCTGCTCCCACTTGATTAAATGCTGGGGAGATCACTGTGTATATATTACACTGCATGAGATTATATTTAATATTTGACAAAGTTAAGTGAAATAAGAAGGTGGCCTCAAATAACTACTTAAGCCTGTTTGAAATAATGAAATGTGAACTAGGTCTCTTATTACTAAAAAAGTTGAATGTCAAATTACATATCTTCCCATTGTTCCATAGTGTGATCCCAGCCTCTAATATCCTTTTGAATACACAGACAAAGGTAAAGAAGGGCTCTGATGAATCAGAATGCCATTATTCTAACTCTAACATTTTTTTTATTATGTCACCACCAGAAGTAGTGACTTTTTGTTATAGTCTCCAACTGTTTTGTGGACGGTGTTCGGCAGTTGGCATTTGGCATCTATAACAATGTCATGCGGACAATGTGTGCGACAAATAGGAGGTGGTGCCATTTTGTCTTTTATTTTGTATTATGAATCCTATATTTGAAAAAATTCCAGCTATAATGCTAGCACTGAGGAAGCTGGTAGTGGTAAAGAGGAAGAAGCCAGGAAGTTGTTACATGATGCGTTACCATTGGAGACCCAACTCTCTAGTTTAATTGCTAGGAGGCTACCCTCTAACATCACCCTTGATGCTCTCTTGAAACTGAGGTAAGGTTTATTGTCTATAGTGTGGTATTAGAGACCCAACTCTCTAGTTTAATTGCCAGGAGACTGCCCTCTAACATCACCCTTGATGCTCTCTTAAAACTGAGGTAAGGTTTATTGTCTATAGTGTGGTATTAGAGACCCAACTCTCTAGTTTAATTGCCAGGAGACTGCCCTCTAACATCACCCTTGATGCTCTCTTGAAACTGAGGTAAGGTTTATTGTCTATAGTGTGGTATTAGAGACCCAACTCTCTAGTTTAATTGCCAGGAGACTACCCTCTAACATCACCCTTGATGCTCTCTTAAAACTGAGGTAAGGTTTATTGTCTATAGTGTGATATTAAAGACCCAACTCTCTAGTTTAATTGCTAGGAGACTGCCTTCTAACATCACCCTTGATGCTCTCTTAAAACTGAGGTAAGGTTAATCGTCTATAATGTGGTATTAGAGACCCAATTATCTAGTTTAATTGCCAGGAGACTGCCTTCTAACATCACCCTTGATGCTCTCTTAAAACTGAGGTAAGGTTTATTGTCTATAGTGTGGTATTAGAGACCCAACTCTCTAGTTTAATTGCCAGGAGACTGCCTTCTAACATCACCCTTGATGCTCTCTTGAAACTGAGGTAAGGTTTATTGTCTATAGTGTGGTATTAGAGACCCAACTCTCTAGTTTAATTGCCAGGAGACAACCCTCTAACATCACCCTTGATGCTCTCTTGAAACTGAGGTAAGGTTTATTGTCTATAGTGTGGTATTAGAGACCCAACTCTCTAGTTTAATTGCCAGGAGACTGCCTTCTAACATCACCCTTGATGCTCTCTTGAAACTGAGGTAAGGTTTATTGTCTATAGTGTGGTATTAGAGACCCAACTCTCTAGTTTAATTGCCAGGAGACTACCCTCTAACATCACCCTTGATGCTCTCTTGAAACTGATGTAAGGTTTATTGTCTATAGTGTGGTATTAGAGACCCAACTCTCTAGTTTAATTGCCAGGAGACTACCCTCTAACATCACCCTTGATGCTCTCTTGAAACTGAGGTAAGGTTTATTGTCTATAGTGTGGTATTAGAGACCCAACTCTCTAGTTTAATTGCCAGGAGACTACCCTCTAACATCACCCTTGATGCTCTCTTGAAACTAAGGTAAAGTTTATTGTCTATAGTAGGGAGTTTAAGATTAGCGTAAATAGCCCATTTACCTATACCTATACGTAGTTTGTTATTACACTAAGCGGTATTTTACCTAAGTTACAGGGTTTACGATACGTAATTACCTATAAATGGCCGAAGATAGGTAATTCGAAAACGTATGTTTTTATCCAACAAATTATGTCATTTCTAGATCAAATATCATCCATTAAACTTTAAAATAGTAACAACAAACATTTCCCATTCGATCTGCATAGAAATTAAGTGGTCGAACACATTCATTGATGCGATAAACGATGCCATGTGATGATGCATGAAATTGTTGAATTTACACATTCTTCGTCAGTTTTGCTTATTGTAAATGTATGAAATCAGCCATTTTCTTGTGGTTTTAATTGTTTAACTTTACTATTTGGTCACTCTCATTGCTGGATCATGCTAGAAATTTAACATTTCGCCTTAAGTCACTGCCCCATTAGCCGGCCCACAAGCAACACCCCCTCCCAACTACAGTAGCTACACCACGAAGTAAATAACAGTTCTTGGAGGTGACATGTACTGGAATATGCCATATAAGCCATCGCAGGGTTTTCATTCTATAATTAGGATGTTAATTTTATCATTAATTGTAGCATACGGTTTCGTAGCCTTTTACGTTAATCTTAAACTTATTTTGCAATACGCATTACCTATACGTATCCGTAACAAACATACGGATAGGGATAGGTACACGTATATTTTTATGCTAATCTTAACCTCTCTAATGTGGTATTTAAGACCCAAGGAGTCACAAAAGAAAGAATAATAAATGATGTCACCAGCTAAAAATGAGGTTATGTCACAAAGAACTTTGTCACAAGCTTGTAATATTCTCTATTATGATTTTATACCTCACCTCTGTGTTTAAGACATTTATTCAAGTTTTAATTTTTTCAGACTAGAGGTTGAGAGAAGACTAGAGTTGGTCATTCTACAAGATCTTGACTACTCTTGCAAACACAATGTGGATCAGTTACTATGGAAATCTGCCTATTATCAAGTTATTGAACTGATGCGCAAACAAGTGGCAGAACATAATGAAGACATGGTGAAGAAACATCTAGTGAAACTTCTAGAGGAGGTCTGTTATTTATATTATTACTACCTTAACACATTCATCAAATTGAACATTGTATGCAGTTTTCTTTTCGATTTTTATGTCACCAACAGATATTGTTAAAGTCTTCATTTTTTGTGTATGGTGATCAGCAAGTGTTTGGCATCTGTAACAAATGGCGAGATTTTGCATGTGAATGCCTTGTTTATCAACTGGATTAAAATGGTAATTTTATTCATTGCGATGGAGAAGATATTTTGGTAAAACATTTCCTCATTTTTCCAATTCTCAACTTTAAGCTAATTTATTTTCAACAGGTTGCATTGTGGGCATTTTTTCCATTGGATGCGTAGTGAGTTTATCCGGATGCAAGGTTTTTTTGAAATGGGTGATTTTCAGTTGGGTGCAAAGCAAGCATGTATATACATGGTGATAGGTGCAGGGTGATTTTTAGCTAAGACAGCACCCAATCACTTCCATGCCTCTATCTAATTATGAATTTGTTGTTCTAGGGCTGCTTTTTCTATGAAAGTTTGTTAAGAAAGTTGGAGAGTTGCTACAAATTTGATCTGAATGTCTTCATCAGTGAACTACAGCGGCATCCTGATAATCTGAGACGAAGTGTTAAATTAGCTATTCTATGGTGAGTTTAGATACAGTATGAATGATACTGTATGAGCCAGATACAGGTCCATCATAGCCGTACCCAAAAAAAACCAATGAAAATATAACCGTTAGAGAGAGGAAGAAAAAAGCTTTAAAATGCTTTTTATTTGTAGCTACTACTGTAGCTCAATTTCGAAGGAAGTTACATCAATTTTTGTAGAATTCAAAACAAATCTTAATCTTTTTGGGCTTATGCCACAATCACACACCCCTGACTGAAAACCGAAATTTTTTTGGCGATTGCACTGAAAGCTGGAAAAGGGGGGTTAGTTTTTAAAAAAGATTACGAGGATGTAAAAATTTTACAATTTTGACACCAAATCACTGAAAAGTTCTCAAAAGTTTTACTTCAATTTCTTTGATGAAAAATGCTGTAAGGGAGGACATCTTTTAATCAAGTCAAAAAGTTCTCTATTGCGAAGTGATCTATGTTACTCTCAGGGTCAGTGAATTGTAGAAAAAACTTATTTTTCTCCAGTTGCCAACGAGTGATGATTTGCCTTGGTGATCTCGCCAGGTACAAAGAGCAGGTGCACAATGGCGTCAACTATGGTAGAGCCAGGAGTTGGTACCTAAAAGCTCAGTATATCGCTCCAAAGAATGGACGACCCTATAACCAGCTGGCAATCTTGGCTCTCTACACAGTAAGACAATACAGTAAAATCTGTCTAAGTGAAACACCTTTGGTACCTCTAAAAGTGTTCCACTTAAAGTCAGTCTGCCTTGGGACTCTGAAAAGTGTTCCACTTCTAGAGGTGTGATTGCACTTATGGTAACTGTATATGAAAATTGAAACAACAGTGCACTCAAAACAATGGTGCAATCAAAACAATAGTGCAATCAATAGTGCAATCAAAACAATAGTGTAATCAAAACCACAAAGAAAATTTTATGTCACGACCAAGAAGTGATGACATAGTGTGGTAAAGTCTTCCTTTTGTGACTTGCATTAGGAGTTTGACAGTTTGGCAATGAGTGAGTGTCAATGCTCAATTTCTGTAGCAAATTGCAATAACTTTCCAGATTGTGACATTTTGCCATGTTAAAGGCTTCATTTATTTCTGCGTTTAACTTGAACTCCTTCACCTTCGATGAAGTTTAACAGTGAAATCTTGCATAATTAAGAATTTCAACTCAGTTTTACTACTCTTTCATATTTGAGACATTCATTTTTCAACTCATGAATGGTAACTATTCCAACATTCTGTGTTTCCAGCGCAGGAAACTTGATGCCGTGTACTATTACATGAGAAGTCTGGCAGCCAGCAATCCATTTTTAACAGCCAGGGAAAGTCTCATGGCGCTTTTTGACGAAGCTAGGAAAAAGGTGATTTATTGTTTTTATTATTTCATTCATAAGTTCAGGTATTATACAATTAGCTGTGATCCTATCAGCACTAAAATTGAAATTCTCTATCCTAGTCAGAGTGTAGGAATTAATACTAGCCACTGGGCACCAGGGTTTGTTTAGACTTCTTTTTTGGTTTGTTTAAACTGATGTGAACTGTTGTGTTATAGGCAGAAGTACAGGAGAGGAAAAGGAGAGCAGTCGAGACCCCAACGTTGGAAATTGAACAAGGAGAGCAGAGTGACAGAATTGAAATCTGGGTCTCACCAGATGGCTCCAGTGTCACAGAGACCGTACAACAGGAAGATGCCCTCTCCAATCTCTCGACCAATGAACTCAATAGGAGATTTACGCTCAGTTTTCTTCTTGTTCATGGAAAGCTTTTTACAAAAATAGGGTAGGATAGCTTTAGTAAATGTCACGCCCAAATATAAATAGCTCATCTTATTGTCGTAATTCTGTTTTCTCAAAACTGACTAGGATGCAAGAGTAATTCAGAATAGTATGTATGAAGGGAGGGTGTCCACTAGAGACAGGTTTTACTGTATTCTTCATTATGTATATTCATTGTACTGTATTCTTCATTATGTATATTCATTGTGTACGATTTATACATTTAGGATGGAGGACTTCGATGAGATGTGCGGGAAGATGTTACAAGAGTTTGAAGCTCTCTTATCGCGTACCCCTCATGAAGTATTGTCCAATCAGAGACTACTACAGCTTATAGCCATCAACATGTTTGCCATTGAGAATTCAGCTATAAAAGGTAAAGCATCACATGTCCATTTATTAATGTCCAATATTTCAGATTCACAGATTAGGCAAGGTGTGTCCTATTCCAGTCAATCAGAACACGCAAACTGCATTCCGTTTCACGTAACTGCGTTCCATTATATAACCAATAACGAACTCAAGGTCACTAGTTAAAGAGTTGCATGGTGATGACAACTCTACAGATTGAAATTGATACTTTGCCAGCTTGACCCTTGCAAAAAGTTTCATTGGAAATATGTTCATTTAGGGATTTTGTGTCTTTCAGATGATTTTGTAGAAAATATTTTGCAATGTGTGAAAAGAATTTAAGCCCAAGACTCAATGCGTTGTGTAATGAATGACCATTCATTTCAGGCGTTGTTTTCTAAACTCGATGCTGTGCATCTCATGTAAATTTTGGAAAGCAACACCTTCAAGAATGGTCATTCCACATTGCACTGAGTCCAGGGCTTAAATCCTTAATCAATTATGTTTTCTTAAACATGTATAACTGTACCATAAACCATTGTATTATACAATATGTAACTACAGATTATATTTTTTAGATGATCGGGTATTGGAAACTGAGTGTAGATCTGTGATTGAAGAACAGGCCACGCAACTAGGTAACATTAACATTATCTCTACTCTATAAATATTAGAGATGTCACGGAACAAAGAAAAAACGGAACGGTTCGGTTCGGAACATTTTGCTTCGGAACGGAAAAATTTCGGAACGGTTCAGAACAGAGTGACTGCGTGTATAAGTTTAAAATAAGTTGATCATCTAGGTCTATTTGGTAGCGAAAAGCTCTTTAAAACTCTTCAATGAGAAGGAGTGAAAAGAATGAACCTCTTTTGGTGCAAAATATTGAAAGAAAAATGCTGTTTTGTGGCGATTTAAGGTCCAAAAGTTGTGAAAGGGTATCCATGACACCTCTAATGAATATAGAGTAGTTCAGCATTTTAACCAGCTTTTGACTGGTACGTGGAGTGTGCTAGTTTTAAGTTAAATCACCTATGAATCTACAGCAGATAGGTTTTTTTCCTATGGGTTTCAAGGGTATGCCCTCTCATTATGATCAAAATCTGTAACTTCAATGCTAATTCTGTCGTAGGTTATATTTGGTAGTTGAGCGTGTCTTGTAATTCCATGGTTTAGTAATAAGTATGTTTTGTATATTAATATTTACATGGCAAGATTACATGGTTTGAGTAACACAGTAACTTTAATTGCATTAAAAACATTTTGACAAAAAAGCCTCGTAACAAAGGATTTTTGAGATGTTACACATACACAGGCACAAAATATCTTTGTTTCGAAGCTATTAGTCAAAATGCTTCATAACGAAGCAATTTAACTCTGCTGTGTAACAGATACCAATGAAGCATTGAAATCTGAATCTGCAATGGGAATTTTATTTGTAGGTTTAGACATGTTAGGAATGCTTGTTGCGAGGTGCTCCGAACTTCTGAAAAGTCATTTAGCCAGTCATCATTTTCCCAAGGACCTGGTGTCCCCTGATTTGAGGGAGCTTTTACCAGCAGTGAAGGCATGGTGTGATTGGATGTCGTGTCACATGCCTGCCTGGAACCCACCTCCAGTGCAGAGGCCTCCTGGTGTAGGGTAAGTACCTCCTTTATGGAAACCCGGGGTGAAGGGTCAGTACCTCATTTACGGAAACCAGGGGTGAAGGGTCACTACCTCTTTTAGGAAAACCAGGGGTGAAGGATTAGTACCTCCTTTACGGAAACTAAGGGTGAAGGGTCAGTACCTCCTTTAGGAAAACCAGGGGTGAAGGGTCAGTCAGTACCTCCTTTACGGAAACCAGGGGTGAAGGGTCACTACCTCCTTTAGGAAAACCAGGGATGAAGGGTCAGTACCTCCTTTATGGAAACCAGGGGTGGAGGGTCAGTACCTCCTTTACGGAAACCAGGGGTGAAGAGTCACTACCTCCTTTAGGAAAACCAGGAGTGAAGGGTCAGTACCTCCTTTACGGAAACTAAGGGTGAAGGGTCAGTACCTCCTTTAGGAAAACCAGGGGTGAAGGGTCAGTCAGAACCTCCTTTACGGAAACCAGGGGTGAAGGGTCACTACCTCCTTTAGGAAAACCAGGGATGAAGGGTCAGTACCTCCTTTATGGAAACCAGGGGTGAAGGGTCACTACCTCGTTTAGGGAAACCAGGGGTGAAGGTCAGTATCTCCTTTAGGAAAACCAGGGGTGAAGGGTCAGTACCTCCTTTACGGAGACCAGGGGTGAAGGGTCACTACTATTTTTTAAATACCATCTATTCTACTTCATCCATCTTGCCTGAATATTTATGTGGTATAGAATGTATGTAACAAAATTCAGAATTTTTATTTTAGGTTCTCCCAAATAATTATCCTTGTCTATTCTCAAAAATAAACTTGACTAATATGCTTCAGGCCAGAGATGGAAATTTGGGAAACACTTTCAAAGTCCATCAACCTATTTATTATAAGATTATTGTGTTTATTTCAGTCCTGAGATAGATGTTTGGGAAAAACTTGCCAATATCATCAACCTATTTAAAAGATTAAATTGTTTATTTCAGTCCTGAGATAGATGTTTGGGAAACACTAGCCAATTTCATCAATCTATTTAAACGATTAAATTGTTTATTTCAGTCCTGAGATAGATGTTTGTGAAACACTTGCCAATTTCATCAACCTATTTAAAAGATTAAATTGTTTATTTCAGTCCTGAGATAGATGTTTGTGAAACACTTGCCAATTTCATCAATCTATTTAAAAGATTAAATTGTTTATTTCAGTCCTGAGATAGATGTTTGGGAAACACTTGCCAATTTCATCAACCTGTTGAGGAGTGTTGACATTTCTGTTATTGACATGTTTGAAGAACATAATCTACCATCTGGTAAGTAAGAATGAATACATGTATGTTGGTAGCTCTTGATTTAGGAAAAATAGATAGAGGTTATTTAATGGGAGGGATGGAATATGAATTTTATTTTGAGGGAAAATATGATATTGACCAAGGAAAATATCATATTGGCTGAGGGTGACAGCTTGAGTGTTTGAGTGATATTTATTTATGGAATAAATAAAGGTTATTTACTGGGAGGGATTGAATATGGGTTTTATTCTGAGGGACAATATGATATTACCTGAGGGCCAGAGGTCACAGACTAGACTATTACAGATTTTCACTTGATTCATTTTGAGACCATACTTCTTCAGTACATTGAAGCATTTCATTTTCAGGTGGTATTCCAATACTGTTAAGTGAGGAGGCTGGCCTTGCAGGGTTTGTACCATTACTGGCACATATGCCCCGTCAACTCTTCACACTCCCCGATGCTGATAATGTAAGTGGTGTACAACAGTAACGCCCTCTATAGATAATTACCATTAAGACTAAAGACTTGAGAAACAGCTAAACATGTCATGCAAAAACATGTTCACAATTGTGAAACTGTACATCATGGATTTTAAAGAAAACCCCTAGCTAAAATTGCTTGGATTTCTATAAATTTTTTCAATATCATGGAGCTTTTCACCATTCTGAGCACTGTTCAAGTGATTTTGGACCAAAGTTGTCAAAAGTGAACCCTCTCCTATATTTTTGGAAAAGTGAACCCCATTGACGTCTTTCGACGTTCAACGTTCAGGATTTGGTGGTCGGCATCTGTAACAAGTGGCAGATGACATGGTGACATTTTGCATATTTATGTGTTCTATTTTTATAGGTTCTGGCATGTGATTGTGCTAGGATTGCACTGCTGAGATACTTTGGTTAATACTTGAATGGCATTGAGCCCCCAATGTTTGGCTAAATGCAATTTTCTATTGTTATAGGTCCTGGCATGCGATTGTGCTAGGATTGCACTACTGAGGTACTTTGGTGAATACTTGAATGGCATTGCGCCACCAATGTTTGGCTAAATTGCAATTTTCTATTGTTATAGGTTCTGGCATGTGATTGTGCTAGAATTGCGCTGCTGAGGTATTTTGGTGAATACTTGGATGGCATTGAGCCCCCAATGTTTGGCTAAATGCAATTTTCTATTGTTATAGGTTCTGGCGTGCGATTGTGCTAGAATTGCGCTGCTTAGGTACTTTGGTGAATACTTGAATGGCATTGAGCCCCCAATGTTTGGCTAAATGCAATTTTCTATTGTTATAGGTCCTGGCATGCGATTGTGCTAGGATTGCACTACTGAGGTACTTTGGTGAATACTTGAATGGCATTGCGCCACCAATGTTTGGCTAAATTGCAATTTTCTATTGTTATAGGTCCTGGCGTGCGATTTTGCTAGGATTGCACTGCTGCGGTACTTTGGTGAATACTTGAATGGCATTGCGCCACCAATGTTTGGCTAAATTGCAATTTTCTATTGTTATAGGTCCTGGCATGTGATTGTGCTAGGATTGCGCTGCTGAGGTACTTTGGTGAATACTTGAATGGCATTGAGCCCCCGATGTTTGGATATAATGTTGAGAAGAAATTGTACTATTCAGTTGCTCCAAAACTGAAGGATGAAAGAGTTAGTAAAGAATCTTCTCAGGCCAAACTTGACCAGGTATGTAATTTGTAAATGGTATTTGTTGTTAATTTGACATGTTTTTTAGGAATTGTTTTAGGCCTTTTGACATGTTGACAGCTATTTAAGAAGACATTTTTCATGTTAATGCCTAATGTTTGATACTTGTTAAAATATTCACTGTGTACTGTACCTTGCTATTTATTCCTCCTTTATGAATAATTCCTTTATGAAAATTATTGTGTAATGTTTTTTCTATATATGTATTGCTTTTAGAGTTTGGAAGATAATGATATGGAGGATCTAGTCACACAAGATGAGAGTCATGGAGAGGGAGACATTGGAGAGTTAAGGAAACAGAAAGAACTGTTGGAAAAGAAGGTTAAACAGCAACAAGAGCATCAACTTAATATTAATGTAAGAACATTTCTTATTTAACACGAATTGTTATCCCACTTGATGGAGTTTGTAGGGATATAGAGAAGCTGTCTGTCTATTCATCCATTTGTACGATCCGCGGATTATGAGGGGGAATCCCCAAGATTTATCCAATTTGCATTGGAATTCAGATAAAATTTATCCAAAAAGTAATTTACCTCAAGAGGTGGATTGAGATTTATCCTGAGATAAATCCCAGGATCGCGCGAATTCACTGATTTTTGGATTAATTCTTGGATTAATCCCACAATGCATCATTAACATGACGAAATTTATCCGGATCGGATCGCGGATCGTACGAATTCACAGCCCCGGGTGATAGCTCAAAATGGATGGATTGGTTCAAGTTTCATAGGCTAGTGACTTTTGGATGTAGGACCATGCACAAGAATGAAGTTTCAATGATGCTATATTGTTATAGTCTGCAACTTTTTTGTGGATGCGGTAGGTGTTTAGGTGTGTAGTTGATGTTTGTAACAAATTGGCAGTTGGTGTTTGGTGTTCAGCGTTCGATGTCTGTAACAAATTGCAGTTGGAGGAATTTGCATACTAATGCCCTGTCTTAATCTAGTTGGTGTTCCATATGTATTCTGATATTGACCTCTTCATTAACCGGAGTGACCAGATTTCTTGCCACCACCGAAATGACCTTGAAACCCAGAGTGCCGAAAAATTGCTCTTATATGAAAAATTTTCATCCATTTAACACAAAAATCTTTTTAAAAAGTGTAATTTTCTGGTTTCAACCAATTTTAAAAACTCGGATTCAAGAGCTTAAATAATGTTGTCTTTTATCTTGTCAGTTCAGGATGGGAACTTACATAAGAAAACAAGATTTAGTGTATATAATAAGAACATATTTACAATTTATTATGTACAATTTATACATACAGTACAACATCATTAAATACTTGAGCATTTACAACAACATCATTAAATACAATAAATATAAGTAAATATTTACAATTATATATACAATAGATTGACAGAGTTGCTGTGTTAGTGATGGTCTCTAGCATCGTTCCTTGAAAGTACTACATGGTACCACCCCAAGGTTGATGCAAGGCATACAATTCTCTGCCACCCCCGTGAGAACTAGGTCAGCCATCGGATGGTCGATAAATTGGTTGTATTTAGAATAATGAAAAACCAGAGTCATCCTTTATATTCTGCTGGGAACCTTTGTCTTGGTTGTCCAACTTCTCTGATTTTTTTGTCAGGGCAGCTGAAACAGCATATTTGGCCTCTCTTGCCTTAAAAGAAAATTCAAGTTGTTTGAAATCTTTTTCTACATTGCAAATTTTTTTATGTTTGTCATTTTGTTTATGTTTGTCATTTTTTATGTTTGTCATTTCATAGATCTAATGTTATCCTTTTTGCTTTAGCATTATTCAGCAAGTATATGTCCTGTTTACCATTCATTGATATCGGGTTTTCTCTGCACTTTTAAGGGTCACTAGCAAGACTAGCAAGTGGTACAAATATGACAGAGATCGGATATATATTATGTGATCATTGACATTTGAGAAATTCAAAGATGCACATCAAAAATCCAATATCAGAGTTACCCAATGAGAACTAAGTTGCATCGTATCTCATTACACTAGTAATCAGGATATGGTGTGAATGTGACATTTCTGGTGTTACTTGGTATAAAAAATAATTTTACTACAAACTAACACCAAGTCACACCACAAACTTGGTGTGACTTGGAGTGAAAGGATTAAGAGATTAAACCCCTGCTGTCTAACACTGAGTCACACCATACCACTGGTGTGAGATGGTATGAAAATTGAATTTAATCCCTTTGATCTCTGATATCCTGATTACTAGTGTATGTTCTTGGGACATGGTCTATTGCAATTCTGTAGTATTCAAGCTAATACTTACTCTCTTTTCCATTCTATGTAGTGCTCGTTCAAGTAGGGAACGCTTGTCTTTCTCCTTTTGAGATTGTGAAAACTTTGGGTCATATACTGGAGACATCCTTAGGATAGTTTCCATTGTGCAATCAGCCTTTGTGTAAAAGCCATTTCTGCCAAATTTGGAAAAGTCTATCTCTGGCCATTCATATACATGTATGGCATTCAGTTCAATTACCATTGTGACCTCTTCTACTTTCTCCTCATTTTCAACATCATTGAATGGAACAATGCGATTCGTTCGCCTCCATAGCTGTCTGTTTTCTTTGGATTTCCAAATAGCGGTCTTGCTTATGGCACTTCTAATCCTATGACATCTATTTGGTTGTTTTTCCATCTTCACTTATTTGTGTAACTTTGTCTTTGCAGATCAACTATCAAGAATTTCTTTTTCAGTTTTGTCTTGCAATTTTTTGTTTGTGTTTACCATAGAAACGATATTTCTGTCGCCGAGTTACTCTTACTGTGTTTTGTGACATCACATGTCTTGTTGCTATAAAACATAAAGCCTATAGTAACGGCTGCATTATTTACTGTGTGACATCACAATCACATTTCTTAGAATCCTAGTTGTAAATTAATTTAAAACATTTATGACATCACAGTAGAATAAGGTTATTTAGTTGTGATGTCATAACCGAGAAATTTCATTCTGGGGAGTCATTTTTGTGTGCCATGGTAACATTTGAAGTTTAGGGTTTGTTTTATTTTATGTGTTGTGTATCCCTTCAAGTTTAAATTTTTTCACAGCAAATGCATTTTCCCCATATAAAAAAATTGGAATTTGATACTGATGCTGTCATCTTACTGTTAATTCAATTTTGAGTCATTATCCAACTGAACATAGTTCGAGAGGGATACCCAGATAGAATCATTCATCTATCTGGGTGATAAGTTAAATACCGGTTTATGAATTGGGTTCAAATTTTATAGCCTGATGCATTTTGGGGATTGGATATCAGTCAGCTTGAGAAGGAATTTTCAATATGGCCACTCAATTCTAAATGGCCACCAGTTTTTTTTAAAAATTTTTAATCTATAACTCAAAGACCAGTGAAGAGATATGCTTATACAACCTGGTGGGAAGAGAAACTGTTTAAGAAGTAAATTTTTAAGATGGTAACTGAATTCAGAATGGCTGCCATTTTTCATAAAAATGTAATATGTACATGTACCAGCTAACAGATTTGACTCAAATTTTATATGCTGATGCCCTAGGGACATAGGACTCTGCTCAAGAAGGAATTTTCAAGCTGGTCTGTTTGTCCAAAATGGCTGCCATTTTTCATGAGAAGGATCTTTTTTGTGAATGGTGTTCTGTGGTTGCCATTTGGTGTTGCTGGCATCTGTAACAAATGGCAGCTGGTGATATTTTGCATGTTAATGCTTTGTAATTTTTTTTGAAACCTTTATTTTTATTTCTTCATTAATAGAGTACATTTATATCTTTGTATCTGGTGATAGAACACACATTTATGAGACGCAATAAAACAATGTTATTTTGATTCTTTGAATTTCTTGAATCCCTCTGCAAATCCAGCCAAGACTGTCTTGCTTATATCATCAAAATGCGGCTGTAGTTTGGCCTTTGTGCGTTCCATCCAAGCTGCCAGCTTAGGTCTGTTCTTCACCATGTCATAACCAGTCGCTCCGACCTGATTGAGCTCTGTGATTCAATGTATATCAGCAATTGAGATGTCAATTCCTGCAATATAGGGGGCATCCTTCAACCAGATTGTCTCCAGTTTGTTGAGCAGTTTCTCAAATCCATCCTGTATTTCCTTAACTTGGTCCTCGGTGATAGTCATACTGAAGAATGCCGGCCCAGCAAACTGTTAAACCAAAAATAGAGATTACAATAAAATAGAGTATATAATAAAAGTACACATTCAAATGAATCTGATGAAGTAATATTCTTAGTACAGTTTAAATGTTTCAGTTTAGTTTTTTACTGTACATTTATTTTCAATATTGCATTTGGATCATTGTTACTATCGTCTAAGCTGATATTTCAATGGAAATTAAATCTTGAACAATTTTAAGTGTTAATTTCCTTATTTTATATCGATCCATAATTCTAATATGATACTTGATGTCACAAGAACTAGAACACCTGATTTACTGGTCTATGATCAAGTATGTATGACCTCTAAATTCATGAATGGAGTTTTTTTTTTTGGTTTGTTTATCATATTTGAATCATATCATCAGACCTTGATTCTTTGATTTATGGATTTTTTTTCATATTTTAATTTCTTTATTTCCAATTAACTCAATTACATTATGTTACAAAGATTTTCACAGTAGACACATGCTTATGTGTATATACTGAGTTTACAGTTGAAAATGATTGAATCTTAAAGTAACTTATACTTATAAGAAAGAAAATATGAGCAATGTTTTGGAGCAGGTGCAATTGGGGTAACAGACTGATACTAGATGATTTATGGGCTTTATTCCTTAGCAAAGGTCTATAATCGAATACGTATGACCACTAGATTTCGTATTAATGCAAATAGTTGTTTTGGTTTGTTTATCATTTTGAATCATAAACAAAGAACTCGATTCTATGATTGATTCTATGGATTTACGGGCTTTATTTGTTTTTTTTGTTTTCCTTAACAATGATCAACTACTGTAGATTGGGTTAATTTGGCGCTACTTAATTTGGCGATTTTGCCATTTTTGGCATATTGGCGGCTATTTAATTTGGCGGATATGCAAAAAATTTAGCATGTTTGGCTATGTTCATTTTTCTTTTGAGGACCACTGGCGATATTCACCATGTTTGTACATTTTTGTGAGATCATCCTTTACATTTTGCACCTCGATCGATGCTGCTACTATATCGCGCTTTTCCTTTCTAGTCTTTCCCTGAGTATTAATGAGTGACTGACCAGTTCTGAGCCAATTTATGAGACATTTTTTTCATATTTATGGAAAAACTAAACTGGAAGTGACCTAAATACACTGGACGAAATACCCTAGATAATTTCCGGGGATTCATTCTGTATTTTGGCGAAGATTTATATTGGCGAATTTTTCAATTTCGCCAAATTCGCCAAATTAAAGCGGGCGCCAAATTAACCCAATCTACAGTATTTGGGTAGTATGCAACTTACACTCCTGACAAAGTACCCTGCTGAATGTTTCCTCGTGTCTGTTCCATGTGTGAGGCTAGGTACGTGTTCACCATGATTCTTGCCCTCCCACTTCTGGGGTACCAGTGTACTTGGGTAGTATGCAACTTACACTCCTGACAAAGTACCCTGCTGAATGTTTCCTCGTGTCTGTTCCATGTGTGAGGCTAGGTACGTGTTCACCATGATTCTTGCTCTCCCACTTTTGGGGTACCAGTGTTCGGGAACACCATCCATCTCAGCCAGGTATTGAAGGGCGGCAGAGCTAGAGGATAATAAAGGATGGATGATTGGTTAGAATGTACCAGTGTTCGGGAACACCATCCATCTCAGCCAGGTATTGAAGGGCGGCAGAGCTAGAAGATAATAAAGGATGGATGATTGGTTAGAATGTACCAGTGTTCGGGAACACCATCCATCTCAGCCAGATACTGAAGGGCGGCAGAGCTAGATAATAATAAAGGATGGATGATTGGTTAGAATGTACCAGTAGAAGAGAATAAGAGTGTAAAATGTTGGCAAAAATGTCAACTTCAAGAAAATCTTTTTTGTGGATTGTGTTTCATGGTTGGTGTTCAGCGTTTGGTGGTTGGTGTCAGAATTTCCAGGCATACAATACGTCTCTTATAATCCAGTAATTGAGGGAGCTGTGAAATACGCTATGGTATTTTTGATCACATGGTACTGAATCAGCCAATCAAATCACACGATTTCTAGCAATGATATAATAAATTAAAATATTACCTCTCCCATATGCATCCATCACTGTCCACTTCAAGAGTTGGTACCCATTTAAATGGGTTCACATTTGCGACATATTCCTCTTTTTGGCAACTTCCTGAAAACACATTTTTTATCCTTATATATTATTCATTTAAAGAGTAAATTTTTGATATATTTGGGCATCAGAATTAAAACATTTTTGGATAACTAATTATAGATAAATGAATTTACATTTATTTTAATAATATTTATTTAGCAAACTATAGTCCACCCATATAGCTCAGCGGTAGAGCGTGCACTAAATATGCGTAGGTACCAGATTCGATCTACAGTTTAGGGACTTTGTTGTGTAACATACTTAAGGGTGTTTGACTGAGTGGTCCAATCTCTTAAAAGGTTCTGGTGTGTACTTGTATGCCTAGAACACAGGACTCCTTCAAGGAGGGGTTCTGTGACTAGTCTTTCAGGATTATTAATGCTTAAATTACAACTTTTCATATATGGGATAGTTACCCAACAGGTATTGCTCACCTTCATTTGTGGTAAACAAAATAAAAAAAGTGTTCAAGAATCTCAAGGGAGTGTTCCTGTCCAGAACTAAAATATGAAAACAAGTCAAAGTCTATCATACCTAGATTTCATAGTAGAGGGAATTCTTATACCATGTACAAATAAAATATCAAACACCTATAATGCTACATAATTAACTTCTACTGTTTCTTGCTCATAAAACAAAATTTTCTGAAATATTCAATTGATTTTCGCATAATATATGAATGTATTTTTCCATTTAATAGAACTGTATTGCACTTTTGCCTTTCAATTGTTTTTTGCTCAAAATTATCATGAAAATTACACAATTACATTCATTATAGTTTAAGATATCCTGAAACATAAAGTATGACATGTCATAAATAATTTATTATCCCTAGACCCTTTCCCATAATTTGTGGGTCCATTTCAAATTGTCCCTTAATAGTAAAAAGTGAAACATGCAGATGATATCTTCCCATTTTTAGACCCCCCACTTAGCAAATGCTGGCTACAGGCCTGTATCTTCCCATTTTTATGAAAAAATTGTATATTCAAAACTCAGAGAATGGTAGGAGAGGTATTGAGACAAAGTCATAGGCGATATTATTTACTTTCATCATAAGCGCCAGTGCTCTACAAGGCTGGGAAAGGTAGTCTCCGTGGAGTTTGATAGGAGCCATGTTGCTAGCCGAACTGAGTCTTCTCTTATAGTCTGAGTACATCTGTTAGTGAGTGGTAAGCTTTAACGTGCCAGGCCCTCTGAATCCTCTGTTTTGTATAAGATGCAGAAAATCCTATGTTTGCCCAAAATATGTTGCTTAAATAACTACGGCAAACAGTTTGAGCTGGACTGAGTGCATTATTTAAATAGTATCAGGGAAAATGTGTGTATTATATTTAAAGTTTTCACATGGTATGACTAGGCCAATGTAGATCAATCATGTGTTTGTTGTTCTTTTATTTTAAATTTCAAATCAGTTATTCAGATATTCACAATCATTTTCATCTTCATTCTTTCATCTGCATCCTTTTAATGTAGTAAATACTGCAGATTCAGATAAAGTATGGTTGCCCTACATCTAACATTTTACTGTTTGAGTAAATAGATCAAGTATACATAACTGTATGCATATGCAAGTACTTAAGTACTATAGTTTTAATAGTATAAAACTTTTTTTCGACATCTGAAAAATGCTGTCATAACATTAATGATTTAAAATATACATGTAAATGTATTTTTATTAATTTTAATAGAAAATACCCCAAGTAAAGAAAAAAAGTGCATGGTGTTATATCTTTTTACTTATTACTTAACAACAGAGGTACAATGTATGTCTATTGACCAAATGGAGAAACTCCAAAACATTTTGTAAATATGGTCATATATGGTTAGAAAGGATAGAATAGAACAACTCACAAGAGTGTGAGTGTGACTTTGAACCATAAATTGATAAATTGATGAATATGAGAAATCTAATTGAATTAAATTAAATGTGTGTAATGTTCATTGCGTCTGTAACAAATGGCAGTTGGCTACATTTTGCAATGTTAATGCCTTGCTTTAAAATTTAATCTTCTGAAAATAGAAATACCAGTTCACAGTTTGTTTTTTGGGGGGGAGGGGGGGGGGAGTTAGAATCTATTTGCTGATGCATTATGTACATAGGACTCTGTTTTCGAAGGAATTTCCTAGACAGCTGCTAAATTCCAAATAGCCACCATTGTTCTTGACAAAAGTTTTTTGATAACTCAAATACTAGTTGTCAGATTATGGTTTGGATTCCATGTATTAATTCCTATGAGACATAGGACTCTTATCAAGAAGGTTTTTTTAAGATGGGAGTTCATACCTCCATTGGAATATTTTGTGTTCTAGGCAGTTCTAGAAAGCAGTAGAGACCACGGAATCTAGATCACTGTACATCCAGTCTTCTTAGTATAATGTTCTATCTCATTGAAATGTTTTTCAGGCAATTCTAGAAAGCAGCAGAGACCATAGAATCCAGGTCATTGTATGTCCAGTTTTCCTTGTATAATGTTCTATCCCATTGAAATGTTTTTCAGGCAATTCTAGAAAGCAGTAGAGACCATAGAATCCAGGTCATTGTATGTCCAGTTTTCCTTGTATAATGTTCTATCTCATTGAAATGTTTTTCAGGCAATTCTAGAAAGCAGTAGAGACCATAGAATCCAAGTCACTGTACATCCAGTCTTCTTAGTATAATGTTCTATCCCATTGAAATGTTTTTCAGGCAATTCTAGAAAGCAGTAGAGACCATAGAATCCAGATCACTGTACATCCAGTCTTTATAGTATAATGTTCTATCTCATTGAAATGTTTTTCAGGCAATTCTAGAAAGCAGTAGAGACCATAGAATCCAGATCACTGTACATCCAGTCTTTATAGTATAATGTTCTATCTCATTGAAATGTTTTTCAGGCAATTCTAGAAAGCAGCAGAGACCACAGAATCCAAATCACTATTCGTCAAATCTTCTTAATATAATGTTTTATCCCATTGAAATGTTTTTCAGGCAATTCTAGAAAGCAGTAGAGACCATAGAATCCAGATCACTATTCGTCCAGTCTTCCTCGTGCCAGACACTAACTGTTTCATTGACCATCTTGCCACCATTACAGCAATACTGAACTCAAAGAAGTATAAGCTGATTCTACCTCTAGTAGGTAAGACTGCCTTTTGACATTATTTGATAGTAACAATCATGGGAAATACATCATTTGATAGTAACAATCATGGGAAATACATTATTTGATAGTAACAATCATGGGAAATACATTATTTGATAGTAACAATCATGGGAAATACATTATTTGATAGTACAAATCATGGGAAATACATTATTTGATAGTAACGATCATGGGAAATACATTATTTGATAGTAACAATCATGGGATTATTATGGAAAATGCATTGAATAACATTATTTGATGTTTGGAAATACATGAAGTAACATTATCTATTTTTGATAGTTTATGATCATTGAAAATACATGAAATAACAATATTTGATGATCATGCAGAAAATGACAAAGCTTGTGTAGGAGGGAAGAGACCATAAGGCATTTTGTTTTTCTTTACCTTGCATGATGCATGAGAAGATATAAAATACAATATGTGAAGAAGTGAGCTTTGCCACTTATTTTTTAAGAGAGTAACTTTTCTCAAATGCAAATAAATGTAAATTAACACATTGATTGTTTCACTTGATACTTTTTTGTCTGGAATGAACTTTTGTATTGCTGTCACCAACAGAAGTGTTAAAGTTTTTGTGAAAAGTGTTTGGTGGTTGGCATTTGGCGGTTGGTATTCAGTAGTCAAAGTCTGTAACCAATCACAGGTTGTGACATGTTGCATGTTAATGCCTCAGTGATCTCCCCAGCATTAAAGCAAGTGGCTGAGTTGGCGCAGCACCCACCTGAGATTTTGAAAACAGGCTTGCAACCACCTGAAAATCCATTTGCACCCATTTGAAAATGAGAAAAATCATGAAAAATTGGCACATTTTGACCAATTTTGGTCTGAATTGTGAAAATGACAATTTTGCACCCACCTGAGAAAAAATCCTGGGGAGATCGCTGTGCCTTGTTGTCAAGTGTAATGTAAAATGTACTTTCACTTTCAGTATTAAACGAGCTTGATGGGCTAAGTAAGGGAGGTAACAACAGCCAATATGAGAGCCAGGATCATGCCACTATGGTCCAACAAGAGGCCACTAAAGCAGTTGCTTATCTTGAAGAACAATTTGAACAGCGTAATCCACATATTAGGGCACTTACATCAAAGGGCACGACCATTGATACTGTGGCATTTCGTAGTGAAGAAACAGATAAAACAGTAAGTGTAGCCGTAGCAACATTTTATATAGCAACTGGATACTGTTGCTATGTATTCTGTCTTTGTGACATGATGTTATTAAAATATTAGGTCACAAGTCAGAATGGCAGAAAATTTTGGAGTTTCAACCTGAAACTGGTAATAGTAATATTCCTATAGTAATTATCGCCATGTAAATGGGCATTGTTTTGTTTTGAATTCCACACTCTAGAGGATACATACATAGCCAATAGCATTTATAAATAAACTTACCCTAAAATAAAAATGTTTAAAAACATTCACCCTATGTAGACTGAGTATTCAAAAAGCGATCGGTGCAGATACCATAATAGCTCATTGCACGGAGCTAACAATCATTTTTGAATTTGTTATATTTAATAAACTAAGCCTTGTTGGGTCTTAGTTATTGAAATATCACAATTTAAAATTGAACATTGAACAACCGATTATTTATCTGGACCGATTGTTTTTTCTGTGTGCTCAGTCTGCATAGGGTGAAATTCTTAATGAAACATTCTATTGTTTTTACAGGGCAACAATGACGACCTAATACTGTCATGTTGTTTGCACTACTGCCAAGATAAAGCCAGAGATTTTATGCCAAGACCTGACACTGGTATGTATAGCTTTACATTTGTTATTGCATCCTGGGCTTTACATGGTCATGGTACCTTCAAAATTCATAAGCACCCTGTTAATTAGTTCTCCTTAGAATAGGGGCTTTTAGCTTGAAATCTACATTGAAGTCTTGTTTTCAATGAGATTTTAGGATATTTGCAATTTTGATTGTACAGGGATTTTTCTCCAATTTGATGACAAAGGACGATTCTTGGTTTGGAGAATAGTCTCCTGGGCTAATAATCTTTTTCATGAAAAATATAGAAATATTACCCAAATCAAACTATGAATATTCAAAAGAGGGCATTTAAATCTACAAGATGTAAAAATAACACATTGGCTTGAAGCAGGGATAACGCTCAATTAGACCGATTCAATAAAATACAAGTCTCGATTTGGGGAAAGAAGTTCATCAGTGTACTGTGCTAATATTTTTTTGCAAAAAATCTAGAAATATTACCCAAATTAAATTATGACTATTCAAAAGAAGACATTCAAATCTACATTATGTAAAAAAATCAAATTTGTCGGAAGCAGGGATAAAGCTCATTTAGATTGATGAACTTCGTTCTCCAAACCGAGAATCGTCCTTTTGATCACAATTTTGATTCTTTGTACACTTTTCTGTGAGGAGAATTTTTATGTTTAGTGTCATTGTCTTTTGTATTTTCGATTTAATTTCTAGTGATTTCCTCAAATGTTTTATCAAGAAAGATACAATATACATAAGCTTGTCTGACTTTTTTTGACAGCTTGATTTAAAATTCTCAGCAATGTGTCTTGATAAGAACATTTCAAAAATGGGAGAATTTTCCAATAATGCATCATATATTTTCAGGGAAACGAGTGCAGCTTCAACGAGACGTCGTTCTCCTCACAGATGACCGAAACCTGCGACTAAAGGCTCACACTCGCAATGTTCCAGTTAGGCACATTATGTCATTTTCACGCTGGGCGAAACTGTCCTAGACTTTATCATTACTTGATTATTATTTTATTGTTAGAATTATTTACGATGACATGTGTGCTATTTGCATTACAGGCACATGAGTAATTTATTATTAAAGTCCCAGTATCTGTTTTTAGCAAAATCTCAGAAAAATGTTTTGTTTCTGCTTTTGGAGATTTGCTGTTCCGAAGATTTTTTAAGAACAATCACACAAATCACGAACAATCACAGTAGTTTAGTGATGATTCAAAGAAAGGGAGCTGAGCTTATAAGTTTATTTATTACAAATTTAAAATTTCTACTTTATAACTTGAAATTTTTAGATGTGAGTTTTTTGGAGAGCTTGTCATTAAAAGGTATATTCCTATTGCTTTCTGTTACGGTTGCTAAAACCAATTATCTATTTTCCATACTTAGTAAAAATTTGAAAAAGAATCTTATGATGTAGTGAAAATTGATAAATGCTCATGTTGCCATCTATATTAAGTTTATATTCAAGACAATGTTTGAAACATTATTAGGCTGGTATGTCTGTTGAGTTTTTTGTTTTGTTTTTTAAGGTTATTTTATTTCCATATTTGAATCATATAACATACAATAATACATGAATATTGTATGGAGAAACAAGCCTACGTTTGCACATTATTGGCTTGTGAAAATACATGTTATACAGTGGATGTATATCTGTTGAGTTTTCCATATACTGTTATATGCAAATTAAAAGTTGTTTAATATATCCAGATATTAATAGCCTTAAAACCTGTTAAGTATCTTTTTAGAATGATAGCCTTTATTTACTGTTACCATAGCAACGAAGCATTACTCATGAGTTTCTGTCTCATTTCTTGGGCATAGCCAGCCATTATCTAGGTGAGGCAATGGTTTCACCAAAGTTATATGGTAAATATTTGTAAAGCTTTTTTTATAATAAAACTAAAAAAATATGTCCGTATGTACAGGAGCATAATATTCTCTTTGGCTTAAACTTTGGCTTAAAATTTGCCTCTCTTATTTAAACTTTGCCTCACTTATTTTAGATCCTGGCTATGCCTCTGTATTTATTTATGAAATTGCCAATTCATTTCTACATTATTTAAAAGTACATCTGACATGAAATATGTACAGATACTGTACATCATTTTGTTTTAATTTAAGCAAATGTTACTGGAAGTTAAGATGTTTGCATATAAGGATATGTGATAAGAAAAATAAATTGTTTGTTCATGAAATTAAAATTTTAGTGATATTATTGATGAAAATGTGTATACTCCAAGCCCATGTATTGTATGGTTTCTCTTGCATCAAGATCGCCACATACATTCTTTGTCCCCACCACATAGTTGGGCAGCCACATTGTTATAATATTCTTGGTTACTTTCGTGTATATTATCAATGATATGTCCTATATGGATAGCTGGGCGACCCTGATGTCATAATAATTTGGGTTTCTTTCCTATTTTCTTGGAATCATTTCGTCATTTCTAATGTATTAACACGGCTGCTTGATAAAAAAAACCTGACTAATACGGAAACTGGATTTCTGAAACTGCATATTTTAGTATTTTGTACAAGACACTAACTCCATGAATATTAGCAGGCCCGTAGCCAGGATTTGCCAAAGGGATTCACTTTTTGAAAAATTCCAGGGGGGTTCACTTGTGACAATTTAGGTCCAAAAATGTCCACCATCACTTGAAAACTGCTCAGAATGGTGAAAACTGGATGATTTTGAAGTATTTTTTGGCCAAGGGGAAGGGGGGGGGGGGGGTTCGCTTGAACCCATCGACCCCCCCCCCCCTGGCTACGGGCCTGACTAGTAATGTTAATTCTCTACAAGTCAATAACTCACATGTAGTAGATGTAGCTATTAGCTCCTCATCAAAGTTTCTAATAAAAAATATTTTACAATGTTTAATTCTATGAGGTGCAACGTCTATTCACCGAAAATAGAATTAGATATTTGTTTTAATACCACTGTCAAGCTTACATTCTCATTAATACAAAATGATGTGTTAACATTGAAACACATTTATATATACACTCACACTACCCTACCTCGATAGCGCATGCGCGAATTTTTTGGCTTTCAACCACGTCGCTTTTGAGTATTTCGACTGCTTAGTCAAAAGGTTAATACGTTTGGTGCTCGGAGTGAGTCAATATTGCTATTCGCTGAACTTCAGTGGTGCAATAGTGAAGTCCATGTTCCAAGTTATATGATAGTTGAAGAAAGAATGTAAATAATATCGTTTTAAATTTTAAAATATTTGATATGTCATAGTACACGGTACACAGCTGCAAAAGTTGATCAATACAGGGTACAAGGAATGTAAATTGCTCAATAGTACAGGGAGCGAGAAAGTAAGCTGATTATACAGACATACTATGTCCCGATCTCATGTACATTTACGTTGCAAACAGTGAAAATAATGCTAAAAGGCCGCCTGTTGATGCTTTGAGGTGTCATAAATTGTTATTTAATCCAAATAAAGTAAACATTATTTTGTAGATTTATATAACCCCTTGAATGGTCTAATTCACTACCGTTCTCAAAAACCGATCATTTAAAATATTTTGTTCAAAATACCATCATGCCACGACTTGAGAGCATTTTGTTCTTCACGATTTGCTGTAGCGCTGATATGACATCGTATTTCTCTTTTATTGTAAAAAAACAATACCAGATCGATGTAGTCTTAGATGACGTGTTGAATGTCAGATGTTTTTGGATGGTATCTGCTCCAGTGATTCTGCATTTAATCATGAAACGCTCATCACAAGACACCTCGAAACAAACATTATCACTTGGTAAAAAAGTAAAAATAATATAGAATAAAATGTTTAATATACTGCTAAATAAGTTGCATTAAGAGAGAATCGTAGAGAATATTTTTTCCTGTATAATAGGCAGTTATTTCTTTTATTATAACGGAAAAAAATATAATACGTATTTTTAAGAATTATTTTTGATTTCATAATATTATTCGTGTATTATTTAAAGGGAACAACATATAATGCCAAATAATATAGAATAATATTCCTGTCAGGAGCAAATAATATGTTGGCATTTGCAATCAAAAACCTATTATACGTGGTTATTTTCGAGCCGTTAATCCCTAATTATTCAATTCCTATGAAATGAGTTTCATGCATACTGATAATTAATCTGTTTGTTAGGGTTAATGGATTAATCTCTACAGCTGATGGCTCTTAATTCCACAAAAATAATTTGCAAAATAAGTTTTTACATAAATATTTGATTGTATAATGTCCCTCATGTTATGATTAACATTGTGTTAAATTTTTGATTCAATCAATTAATTCATTGTAAAGTTAATTTTTGAATTTTTAATTAATTTTGTTTTCCTCACAATTTTAATCCATTGTTTCTCTGTCACATTAAGTTCATAGCAAACAACATTTAAATCGATCCCCTCTTACACAGGTAAAAACAACCACCTGTATTCACTTTGCCAACCGGAAAAACAGTCATGACAGGGAACTGCTCAATATTCAATAAACACATTACGCATTTTACACAGACCCGTAGCTGAGGACCCCCTCCCCATGGCCAACAATTCTGTCAAAATCATGTAGTTTTTCACCATTCACATACATGTATTGACATTCCAGAGCAATATAATAAGTCAAACTTTAATCCCTAATTATTCAATTTCCACGATTTGAGTTTTGTTCACACTGATAAATAATCTGTTTGTTTGAGTTAATGGATTAATTTCCACAGCCAATGGTTCTAATTTCAACTGAAAAATAAATTGCAAATTAAGTTTTTCATATTTATTTGCTTGTATAATGTCCCTTATGTTATGATTAACATTGTGTTAAAATTTGGATTTAATTGATTGACTCAACGGAAAGTTAATTTTTAATCAATGGGTTTCCTCACATTTTTACTCTATTGGGTTTCCTCACAATTTAACTCAATTGTTTTTCTGTCAAATTAAGTTTACAACAAACAACACTTAAAGCCCCCTCTTACACAGACACAAACACCTTTAATCATTTCACAAACAACACAAAACATTTATGACACGAAACTGCTATATATCAATACATTACGAATTTGGTATAGGTCCATGGCCAGGGAGGGGGGGGGGGGGTCAAGAAACCCCCCCCCCCCCCCCTTGCCAAAATTCTTTCAAAATCCTACATTTTTTACCAATCTGAGCACTGTTAAGTGATTTCGGGCCAAACTGATCAAGTGTGACCCCTTGGTTTGTTTTGAAAATTGATCCCCTGGGCTAAAACTTATTCCACGCCTGTATTATATTGGATGTACATGTATTGCTCCGATTTCTTCTGGCAAATCACTGATAATAAATAAGAAAGGTACATTAGTTTAACTGATACAAGTGGTGTTAAGCCATGCTAAAACAAAATTAAAACGTGTATTCTCTCACATTTCACAATTCATGCGTTTTATGTTATCCATATATCTGAGATATAAACTGGGGATATAAACAACAGATTAGTCCACAGATTGGACCATTTTAATTAAAGCTGGTTTTAATTAATTTTTTGTTTTCCATTTCCAAATGTTTATTCGGTATGTTTAGTTGTTTGATAATGAAAATAAAGAAGCGGGCACATTTTACATTTATTCCTAATGTTTCATCTGACATAGCGATGCTTACGCTTTGAGCAAATTGGTGCATTGTAGAACAAACTGATGTAAATAACATGTTGACATACAGTACATGTATGTCAGAGCAATATGATAAGTAAAACTTTAATCCCCAATTATTCAATTTCTTTAATATGAGTTTTGTTAACACTGAAAGCTAATCCGTTTGTTAGAGGCGATGGATTACATGTAATTTCCTACAGCCAACAGTTCTAAGTTCCGCAAAAAATAATTTAAAAACCAAGTTTTTCATATTTATTTGATTCTATAATGTCCCTTATGTTATGATTAACATTGTGTTAAAATTTGGATTAAATTGATTGACTCAACGGAAAGTTAATTTTTAATCAATGGGTTTCCTCACATTTTTACTCCATTGTTTCTCTGCCATTTAAAGTTAACAACAAACAACATTTAACCGCCACTCTTACACAGGCACAAACAACCACCCGTATTCACTCTGCCAACCACAAAAATAGTCTTGACACAGAACTGCTCAAATTTTAGCTAAAAACATTACGCATTTTATACAGCACCCTATGCAGACAGAGCCTGTGGGAAATATTGGGTGCGGAGCAAATGAGCGGAGGGTGCGGAGCTAACGGTTATTTTTTAATTTAAATTTGGGATATTTCTGAAACTAAGCCGTTTTGGGACTTCAAATATACCAAGATATGTGTATTTGACACCAAATATCAATACAATTGTGAAAATAGTAGCGCAATTCATTCTATAGCGACGCAGTGTGCCTTAAACCTTTCCCAGACCTATATATTTTGAAATTATCCTTTTAATACTGAGTCCCCAGCATTCATAAAAAATGGTGTTCAAGGTACACTATCTATACAAATTATTTTTGCAACTTGGAAGCCAGGCAGTATCTGTGTGATTTTATAAAAATTCGGAAATTTTTTCAGATATGAGCCCCCTCTAAATATTGGGTGCGGAGCAGCTCCATAAACGTAGCTCCGCACCCAATATTTAGAGGGGCTCATATCTGAAGAACATTTCCGAATTTTTATAAAATCACACAGATACTGCCTGGCTTCCAAGATGCAAAAATAATTTGCATGGGTAGTGTATCTTGAACACCATTTTTTATGAATGCTGGGGACGCAGTATTAAAAGGATAGTCTCAAAATATATAGGTCTGGGAAATGTTTAAGGCATACTGCGTCGCTATAAAATGAATTGCAGTTACTATTTTCACAGTTTTATTGATATTTGGTGTCAAATACACATATCTTGGTATATTTGAAGTCCCAAAACGGCTTAGTTTCAGAAATATCCCAATTTTAAATTCAAAAATGACCGTTAGCTCCGCACCCTCCGCTCATTTGCGCCGCACCCAATATTTCCCACAGGCTCTGTCTGCATAGGGTGTACAGGCCCGTACCTAACGAGTAACGATCCCCTCCCCTTGGCCAACAATTCTTTCAAAATCATGACGATTTTCACCATTCACATACATGTACATGTATTGATGACAGAGCAATATAAGTAATACTTTAATCTCTAAGTTTTTTCAATTTCAATGAAATGAGTTTTGTTCACTGATAACTAATCCGATTGTTAGAGTTAATCCGTTTGTTAGAGTGAATGGATTAATATCTAGAGCCGATTGTTTTATTTTCCACAAAAATAATAATTTGCAAATTAAGTTTTTCATATTTGTTTAATTGTATAAAATCCCTCTTTCTGTGATTAACATTGTTTTAAAATTTGGATTTAATCGATAAACTCATTGGAAAGATATTTATTTGATTTTTAATTGATGACTTTTCACATTTTTACTCCATTGTTAACATTAATTTAAAACAAGTTAAATTTCTTTCTTCTAAACATTTATTTGAAGATATTTTTCAAGTAGAAATAGAACAGTCAAAATAAAATGTGTGTGACATGTGTAAGTAATAGAGATGAGAAGGCCAGTAGAACGGTTAATCCTATCAACTGCCATGCTGTGCATTTTTTGTTTTGTTTGGTTAAGTAATTAACCAGATGGATTGTACATCAAGTTTGACGAGAATAATCGAGTATAATATTTTTTAGAACCCAAATAATACAATATAATTTGATATATTCTGCTTAGATTGGAAAATACTAGAAAATAATATTTTTTAGAATAGAAAAAAATCTAAATAGACTGCAATCATCAGTTTGGATTGATAAATATGACCAAATAATATTTTAGAAAGACAGAATAAATATAAATTGGCGCAAATAATTCTAAAAAAAGAATATTATACAGGGAATAAAACATTCTGCTACATTTTCTTATTGAGATAATCGGATTTGGTAAATGTTTATATGTACAAATAATATATTTGGATCTCACTTATTTCTAATTATATTATATTAATCTCTATATAATGTAGTATATTATGCTGATTATATTTTTTTCCTTCATAATATAATATAATAATTACAATACTGAATGGAAATACTGTATTATTACGCATCTTTTTACACAAATATCCGAAGATAAAACAAATTTTTATATATTATTTTATCGATTTCACCAAGTGTATCCTGCTTGTGACAAGAGGAAAAATGTTTCACAATATGTTATGCCTTGCGGCAAAGTAAAGATACATTTCTGGGACGACGTTTTTTGCATCTTAAGATTTTAGAAAAACAATTAATTCACAAAAATACAGTTGAATAACATACTGGAAAACGTATCCACATATAACACGATGACACGCAGTTTAAATAACAGTTAACTGGCTTTTTTTGTAATATATCAATGTAACATTTTCGAAGGGAAACTTACATGCTCCCTGTACGTTGATAGATTTACTGAAATGTATCGTGTATTGCATTGAGTTTTGCTTCACTGCGCCCACTATTATCTATCTTTGCCTATAGTGGTTTTTTGCCAACAATATTCTAGAAACTGCTCGATGAATCAATTCTATGTCTGGTAGAATACTAGAAATAAATGTAAAATGTATTTTACGTTCAGAAATATGGAATTAAACCCACGTCCTCCATTTGCAACTTAGCTGTACCCTGTTCCCCTTTTAAACGTGGTCACGTGGTAGGGTAGTGTGACACTATATAAAATCAAATTACACTTGACTAACTCAATCCCGAAGATGAATAAAACTAAAATTACACTGGACTAAGTTGTCACCGTCGAATATCATTCGCTATTTCATAGACATGTGTACAGCCATTGAATTACTTATTTCCTAATCACGTGTAGTACATAGACCAATATATCAGGGAGTGAGAAATATGACAGAGATATAACAATCATGAAAGCCACCAAAATTGTAATTATAAGTAATTCAAAAATTGGACATTAGGGGGTTGCATTCAATGTGCTTCATATATAGCACAAGATACATGCTTTTGTCTTTAACACCGGTGTAAAAGGGTAGGAGGTCCTATCAAATTATGGTCCTACTCTCCATTGATTTATATGGTGACCTAAATACAACTCTCCCTCATTATCTTATACACAATCAGGGCCAGTAAGGGCCGTTAAGAGGGGACCATAATCCCTGGGGGACCATCATTTCTTTCACACCTGTCTAAGGGTCTATAGTTTTAATCTGTAGAATCCCAGAGGAGCAATGTTTAGACAGTCTTTCTACCAAGGATCATATCTGCTGCTTTCTCGGCAATCATGATAGTAGGAGCGTTAGTGTTACCAGACACAACAAACGGCATAATAGAGGCGTCAGCTACTCTCAGGTTCTTGATACCCTTTACCCTGAAAATTTTAACTATACGTCAGTAGTAAGTAAAAAGGGGATTTTAAATAATTTGAATACCGATCCCTATGAAGGGGGGGGGGGGGTAACAAAGGGTATACGCCGTTTCTTCTTAGTTTTATCTACTAATTATTCAGAAACGAGGTGGGGGACTTCACTAACATACGGAACTAGCATAAAAGAAATATCTCGTATGTACCTCAATTCGGGATCAACTACAGAGTTCTTGTCATTGTCAGGTCCCATTCTACAGGTTGATGTGGGGTGAAACAGAGTCCATGCATTTGCTCTAATGAAACACGACCAATAGTCGTCACTGTTAAACGAATGCTCTTTACAATGCGGATGATGCGATTTCACAAGTTCAAATCCTCCCTTTTCGAATGCCTTTGTTTTGGCCAACTGATCAACGATAACACGTATTCCTATAAACATTACAAAAGAGTGAGTTTGTGGGAGGTAATGGTGCTGATATTTATGTTTTTAAAAGCCTGATTAGTCGAAGAGACCAGGGCTTCGTTTTTTAACTGCCCATGGGCTATTGCATTGCATAATATATAGTCTTCTCCCTAGGTATCACGAAAAAGAACAATGAGCCCATGCATTGCAAATTACATGTTGGCACGTTTTCAAAACACAGTTCATCCAAGCACACCTAAACTTCTAATTACGCTGTGGCAACCTTGTCGGCTCCTCGCGAGTGTCAACTAATTCACTAGCACCGCGGGCATACAAAAATGCATGTACTGATATGCTTTCAAAGATGCTTTTGTATTTACCTGCTACTATGTGTTTAACATCTATGGGGTCTTCAAAGAAATTAGGCTGTATCAGAGGGTGGTCAAAAGGATCTGTAGTTTGCAGCCTGACTGTTCCATTTGTGGCTGGGTGAAGAAGAGTTACCAATAATGATGCGCCATATTTGTCATCATTGTCATTGTCGGAATACAAAGCGTCCCACACCTGTCAAATACAAATTATCACCACCTTGCGCTTGCCCGTAGCCAGGGGCAAGCGGAAGGTGATGATTATGATGACAATGACCCCCCCCTGGCCAAAAAATCTTTCAAAATCATGCAGTTTTTCATCATTCTGAGAACTTCTAAAGTTATTTTGGCCATTTTTGGACCAAAATTGTCACAAGTAAACCCCCCTGGAATTTTTCAAAAAGTGAACTCCCCTTGGCAAATCCTGGCTACGGGCCTGTTGCGAGCTGTTCTTGGGGTATTAGTAGAACTATTTTAGAAGGCTTATATTTTACATTACTTGGGCAATAGGTGGAGCCATGGTACCGAGTCATCGTGGCGGGCCGAAGATTTTACTATGTTGCCCTTTGAAATGAGGTTATTGGCAGACTTATATTATGTCTTAATTAAAGTGGAAGTTCTTAAATATCGTACGTTGTGAATATTTTCTCTTAGGTGCACATTTTGTTCCAGGTATTTTTTTTTATTGAAGATTGCTACAAAAGTGTCGATCTCTATCACTTATTCCTTATCAACCGATGACTTAACTATGATACCTCGTCAGTATATCCAATGTTGTCCTTGTAATAGTCGGTGCCCGGATCGCTGCCCCATAACGTACAAAGTATGCTAAACTGTATGTAAGGAAAGTCGTGATGCTCCGGCTGATGAGGACTCTTCATGAAATATTGGAGGTTATTTATGGGATTCCTTTTTAATCCTTTATAAAATAGACGAACATGGCAATATGTTGAATTATATGTTTTGTTGTTATGTATATCAACTTTAACATCGGAACGGGTATAATACGGCCAAACAGACAAAATTGATCAATCACTTTTAAACCATCATTTTTTAACACTATAAAACTATAAAAACAGCGTAGAAAGTCCGAAATCAAATCATTACGTAACCATTGCTTAGCCATTATATCCACCGAAAAGATCATTTCACAAAGACAGTCAACCATTGGCTTCAACCATTGGCTGCAATGCAACCATTGACTTCAACCATTCCCATTACACTTTTTTCAATGGTTAAACAGTAATTTCTTTGCAATCATTTTTATTGAAGTTATGTTAATAATCAGATAATGTTTAAACCTTCCTCAAATATTTTTAACATTAGAATTGGTTTGATTTTAACCAGCAAGAGAAGCAATTTAGGTTTCTCTCAAGTAGAGTACAAAATAATACATGTTATATAGACCATCTACAGTATTGGTAAGCTGGGTATATTTAGTCAATTCTTATTTAAATGAGTTGGCCATCAAAAACTACGTCAGCCGTTAGTTGAATTCGAGAATGCTACCTAAATAAAGACTGATGTTAATTCCATGAAAATCGCTATACTCGATTGTTGTTTACGTCGTCTATAAAGCATTGGCATTTTCAATGGTTGCAAACCAGTCTGTATGACAATGGTCTTTAATCATTGCACAAATGAACAGTGATTATGTAATAGTCGGCGTTCAAAGTTGTTTTGATACGATAATATTCATGAATATATAAGGTATGACGTTTTGGAATATTTGGAAAGGTGTTTTAAAATGCTGTCCATGACAAACATGTCAGTTTAGAGCGTTCGTTTTTAGAAAATGGGGGCAGATTAAGGAGGGGGATGGGTGCGGAAACTTGATACAAAATTGAATCTTTCAAGACAACGTTGTTAATAAGTTGAAAATGTGCCAGAATGTTTTTTTGTTTTGTGATCGATATATATCTGCTATTTTGACCAAACTCAAGCATAGGCTACCTGTTCCGAAAAATTTGTACTTGAAATATTCTTTGAGGCTTTGTGCTTCTGTATCCGTGTACGCATGCGCCTTTGTGTAGAACCTCACAGCGTCGGATGTAGGATGGTCCTGCATGTTTTCACCCACCGGTAGGTCTGCGACGACGGGCACCTAGAGAGAAGTTTAAGGTGCATCAGTATATTGTACGCTCCTTAATATTCATTTCAACCTCGGGAATTCAGTAAGGAAAAAATCTGGCTCTTATATAGCGCCATGTTGGTAAAAAACGAAGAGATTGCATTGTGGTGTATTTGACACTAAAATTCAGAGCTGGAACGATACCGGATTTTAATGCAAAATCAAGTTAGATTTTTGACAGTTCTACTTGTAGCAAGTGTCATTTCTGAACTTTTGGCGCTATTTTGGCATCGAAACTAATGTTATTCAGGCAACTAAGTGACCTTTAAACAGCACCAAAAGTATGAATATAGAATTGACTACTAGTAAGTGATGACCCGGTGTGAAAGAAATGATGGTCCCCCAGGGCTTATGGTCCCCTTTCTTAACGGCCCTTGCTGGCCCTGATTGCGTATAAGATAACAAGGGAAAAAGTTGTATTGAGGTAGCCATACAAATCAATGGAAAGTAGGACCATAGTTTGAAAGGACCTCCTACCCTTTTACACCGGCTATTATATAATTGCACTGCATACTAACCCCTAACTCTTCTAAATGTTTCTTCGGTCCAATGCCAGAGAGTAGTAAGATATGCGGTGAGCCTATAGCTCCACCTGATAAAATCACCTCTTTCCTTGCTTTGACCTCTCCCTTCACCAAATCTCTAACGTAAGACACACCCACGGCCTTCTTATCTTCCAATAAAACCTGAAGTTGCAATATCAGTTTAGTTTTAAACCGATTTCAGTGAGGACAAGAACACAGTTAGTTGCACCTAATATACAAGCTGCGGAAAATCACTATTTTACTTTGGTGATTGACAGTATATGAAATTTGATTTTCACCAGATTTGCACACGTCTGGTCTTGATTTACTGAACAAACCAAAATAAAGTTCATTATACCTATATCTATTATATTGCCATTTGAATTTTATCAATATCATTATTGTTAGGTGATTCATTGGTGATTTTACATTACTTTTGTCACATGTGCTCTAGTTGCAACGTGGAGGTTTTTTCTGCCCAAGGCCGGGTAAAGGAAAGCGTCAGCTGAACTAGATCGGACGCCATTGCCATCTACCGTTGCTTGAGAAAATGCGAAACCTAAAATGGTTTCAGATTTATATTCACATAGTATGTATTGTCACCTATAAAATGAAGCATTGTACATCTTTTGTCCTAACTCACTTATGCACAGTACTCACATCACATTACTCACTACACAGTACTCGCATCACATTACTCACTGCACAGTACTCACACCACATTACTCACTACACAGTACTCGCATCACATTACTCACTGCACAGTACTCACTTATGCACAGTACTCGCATCACATTACTCACTGCACAGTACTCACTACACAGTACTCATTTATGCAAAATACTCGCATCACATTACTCACTACACAGTACTCACTTATTCACAGTACTCACAACACATTACTCCTACACAGTACTCACATCATATTACCCACTGCACAATTCTCACATCATATTACCCACTACACAGCACTCATATCACATTACTCACTACACATTTTACCACATCATAGTGAGTCTTAGAACAGTACTTATACTCATTTGAGGTCAATTTACTCAACTCAATGCCTTCTTTGCAAATTTTTCATTACGTGATTCTCTCTTCAACTTACCAAACTGATTTTCGCCATTTAGATCTTCAGTTGTTTGTAGTCCTGCCTCAATAGCTGCATCGTACACATACTGGAGGCTTTCAATTCTGTCTACAGGCGACACCTGAAGTGGCCCTGTTGTACTATGGTAATCTACAACAAGAAACCGAGAGAATCAAGCTATAACTTTATCTATATATAACGATACCGGCGAATGGGACAGTATGCGGCCCACACAACTATGTATTTTCAAAGTTTAGACCATATATCAACAGTGGCCCTTGTCTCATTTATATAAGATTTGGAAATAATGGACAAACGATTTATATTTCTAAGAAGAGTTAATATAACATAGTATAACTTTATCTATATATAACGATACCGGCGAATAGGGCAGTGTGTGGCCCACAAAACTATGTATTTTCAAAGTTTAGACCTTATATTAACAGTGGCCCTTGTCTCATTTATATAAGATTTGGAAATAATGGACAAACGTTTTATATTTTTAAGAAGAGTTAGTATTACATTTTGATCCCTTTTTGATTCCTCTCCTTTTGAATATTTCAGGTGTAGGTGATAAAATCATGTCAAATATCAAATTCTAACTCGTAAATTGTTTGAGAAGAAAAGTGAACCTAACATTTATTAGGCTATGCTATACCTGAGACTAACATAAAATTTTATGTTAGTCTCAGGCTATACGCGCAAAACCTTAAGTTTTTTGTGACATACGCGCTTTGAATTAAAGACATATACGTGCTTGTTGGCATCTGAAATAAATGAAACGCACTCCCATGATATTACATTGAAAAAATCTTGAAAATAAAGGTAGCTGTTGATACTGTTTCATATACTTGATTTAGCTAGAGCCGGATCTAGATGTGATATAGATTTCTTGAAGTAGGGTAGGACATCATCGTAGCTCCAACCAGTGTTGCCCATGTCTGCCCACATGTTGTAGTCATTCTTGTTGCCTCGGCAATATTGGTTGTAGTTGTGTGAGCTACAGCCTCCTAACACCTTACCCCGCGTCCATCTACTCGCCTGGAATTATACAATCGTATTATAATCACATGTGACCGATATCCGAATGCGCGGCGGGCAGGCATGTGGACGGACGCTACATAAACCTTGTCACCAAATTCCTGGAAACTGCTTATCAAACCAACCTGAAATTTTTACAGATGCACGAGAAGACAAGTATGGTGGCAAGATCTGATAGTTTTAGAGGGTAGCAGTGTATACAGGCTTCTATTTCTTATTTGGGAGAAGCGTCTGTTATAATTCATCGTATTTTGTAAGTACATCTAGACTCGGCAAACACAACAGATTCACATCACAAATGAATTGTTTACAAGCCATGTTGTCCCGCAACAGAATTTTAATGAGGCTACGAAATATGATTTGCGAATTATTCTCGCACAGTTGGTGTCGTTACGGCATCCCAGCAACAGAACTGGTGCTGGTATTTTGTTAATTGTGCATCAGTTATATGTTCAAATGTCCATGTGAGGTATGGCAAGTGATTTTAGACAGTCATATCTTTAACCACGAGTACTTTCTGAGCACAAATACAGTGGTTTTTATTAAAACAATATGTTTTCTTTCAAGTGAAGTCCCCATGATGATAAGAATATTAATCAAACTCGTTTAATAATTCGAGAAATTATGAACAGAGACCCCATGTCAACAATTTTTCCAAAATGATTTTTCTAAAAGAGGATCTTTTTCTGATTTTTATTGCATGAAAAGATTATTCAACAAGGGGTCTAGTTTTGAAGACACAAAATTTCGATGACCCAAATTATGCTAGCTGAAAACAATGGATAGCATGAGTTTTCCCTGGGAAAATAACACGGGATATGTGGTTTTTAACTTAATAGCGCATTTTAAACACCATCCCCATTTTAGGAATTGTTAATATAGTGTAGGAGAAACTTTTCACATGATTAAATTTAGAAAAATTTATCTAATTTATATTATTTCCATCACAGGTTGCGAAATACATGTATTACCTGAGAGTGTAGGTGTATTACACAGCATTTGCCATATTGTCCTGTCGCGTATGTAATGAATGTACAAATGAATGTACTGTGTGAATGCGATGCAAAAAGCGAAATTAAATGTTTTCATTTTTAAGCAAGAAAATGACAAAAAAACAGAAATAGCTCTTTAAAATTCAGTTCGTCTAATAACTGCTCTGTACTATTTAAAATGTTACTTTAGTTACTTTAGTATGATATATTATATTACACCAAGGGCGAACGTAATACCCGGGGGCACCCTAGCCAGAAGGCTACTCGTTCGGATGTCGTTTCGTTTCGTTCGGTACACGCTACACAGGTCCTAGGTATTAAATAAGCCCTTGATCATACCCTTGGCTTAGTGCTACCTTGTCTTTCAAGCCACTACAGCAATGCTTCTGTGGAACAGTTCTGTACTCCCAGTCTATGATGGTCCTTTGGGGTTGTGCGGCCTCTGACGGAACAGGCATAGTGTGATGCCACTCGATACCAGCCTCTCACAGGAGGACACTCGTCCCCTCATCCTCCGAGAGTCTAGCGGCCAACACTGCACCTGCTGAACCCCCGCCAACTGTAAGTGGGGAAATCGTTATCAATAATAACGAGGCATTAATATGCAAAATGTCACCACCTGCAATTGGTTATAGACGCCGAACACAAAACGTCGAAGTTCAACCGCCACCACAAAAAGATTGGAGAGTAACAATATGTCACCACTTGTGTTGGTGACATAAACATGAGAGACTAATTGCGATTGGAGAAATTGATGGACAGTCGACACTTACCAATTATATAATCATACTCATTCTCCAATACATCTTTTATCCTTGAACTTATTGGAACTTTTTCTTCCCGTACGAGTAGATAGGCTATTGCAACTGCAGCTATTAAACACGCGTTTTGAAACGACAGCATTGTGCAGCTTTTTAAGACAGCAATGTAGATATTAAACTGTGAGCAAATGTTACAGTCCAGGTATCAGTGAACGTATTGTTTTGCAGATGTTGTTACTTTGGCTATACAACATACAAGAGCGAGGTTATTATAACCGGTATGCGCTACATCCCGTCGTAACTGTCCCATAAACCATAGAAATGAATAGCGGAGGAGATAAAAATCAAAATTACCTCTTCTGCACATTCACCTACGTTTGTAGCATGTAATGAAAATGCATATACAGGCCAACAAAAACAGCAGTTTGTAATTAATCGAACACAACCCAGGCCCGTATCCAAGAGTTGCCAAGGGGCTTCACTTCACTTTTTATTCCAGGGGGTTCACTTTTACCGAAAAAGGCCAAAAGCACATGAAAAGTGCTCAGAAATGGTGAAAACCTCTATGATTTTGAAAGAATTTTCGACCTCCCCACAACCCACCCCTGGCTACGGGCCTGCAACCCCCCCCCCCAACCCCTTATGGTCAACGCCTTTCCCCACAATCTTTGGTTTATTGTTTCCTTAGCTTGATATTCAATAATGTTCCCCTCATATTCAATTGAAGAGAATTGGCAGTGGCAGCTATTATTAAGAGCATCATCCGTTGCCTTGCATGAACCAATTTGGTAACAATATTACCGACGTGTTTAAGACTACGAGCAGCTAATGGAGCTTGAATATTTTTCTTAACTGATGTTCTTCTTCGGCATCAGAAATAGTTAGTGCTTTATCAATAATAAACTTCACTTAATAACATCATATGTACTGACGATCACATTTGTTATATATCCTTTAGGCAGTTATCGTTTTTTATTTATCTAATATTTATTTTTTGTGGCTCAGTCAATTTGACATTATGAGCCATTTTTACAGACAGGTATCCAATATAGGTGACACTTATTATATGTAATTACATAGTATTGTGTAATAGTCCACAAGTTGACAAGTGGAAATTAGCTCCAATAATTGAGGTTTTAAAAAGTATGACAACTTTTCCATATTTTGAAGTTTTTTGCGAATGTAGACAAATGAGATTATTTCAATAAGGCTTACCATCTCTTCTATTCACTGGTTTACAATTGTCTTCTATACAGAGTACAATTAGTCCTCTGGAGACCTGGCCCTGTAGTATTGGCCCCCGAACAAGCTGTGAAATATTATCTCCATTTCTGCAGGGTAAGGTCATTAGTTTTACTGAAATGATCTGTTATATATCTTTTTATAGGTAAATAAGTCGAGTTTCACGGAATGATCTTTTGCAAGGGGTGTAATGAAGTATTGATAAATACACAATTTTTAATGCAACTGACCAAATAGTTTTGACATACTTGATTTCCTGAAAAATCTAATAAACGTGGGATGTTTGTTCAATCAATTATTAATTAATTATATAATGATTAAATTATCGTCAAAATTCAAAACCAATCATTAAAGGCCCCATGTAAAGTTTAACCAACTTTCAGTTTGGATTATTTATGAGATATGTCAGTATCTTCATTTAAATAATGTGGACATCTGGGCTTGTTTATCTATTTATGCTAATGTACTGATGGCTATGTGAGATATTCATCAGGTCACATGGTCAATCCAGTCAGTCAGTCAGTCAGTCTCTAACCCTATTATCACACCAAACTAGTTTTCACTACGTTCTCGAAAACGGGCTTCAGCTGTGTGCAAACGGACTGGACGTACTTAGAACCGTTTGGGGTCTATTTACAAACTTCATCGAACGCACTCGAACGGGTAGGTCCTCTAGAACTTAGAACATGCTCAAAATGTTCTCGTGGTCGATAGTTCTACAATTAGAACGAGTGACAACGTACTAACGACGAGCTGGACGTACTACGAACGGAACCGTCGTACTTCAATCCTACTAGGGACGTTTTAACAACGAGTTGTACTGTCTGAGGACGTATTGAGAACGAGGTAGAACTAGTTGCAAACGGTTTAAACTGATTAAGAACGACTGCTTATGAACGAGTTAGCAAAAATATAGCTATCACACCAAACAAGTTGCCACTGCGTTCTTCAAAACTGGTTTTAAACTGTGTGCGAACGGAATGAACGTAGCTGCAACTTTCTAAGGACTATTTACGAACTTCATGAACGTTCTCAGACGGGAAGGTGATTTTAGAATTTTGAAATGATTACAAATTCGATGGCGACCATACCGTTCTGTAATGAGGTCACGATGACCTTCTAGACTAAGGGACGCGTTATACGACGTTGCACACTGATGTGGTGCGACCTGAACGAACTGCGAATGAGATGGACGTATTGAAGACTGTTTATGAACGAAGAAGCTAATTATTTTAGACATATTTCCCGACCACAGCCAGATTGAGCCCGTTTTATGACGTTTTCGTAGGACTGGCAAGAAAGCCCCAAGAAAGGGTAAGAACTAGTTTGGTGTGATAGGGGGTTAGCAGCTTACATGTAGCACTAGGCAGTTATATGCGCTAGCTTTTTCTTTGAAGTTTTTAAGATATATACAGTGAATATATAGTTTAACAGTAAAGTATGGATGAAGAATGTAGAACAGTGTTAGAAAAATGGAACTTGAAAGAGGAAACCATGGAAGTCTTAAATGCGAATGGTTTCAATTCCATCCTTGCCTTGAAAACAATGTTACCAGAGGATATCAAAACTCTAAAAATTAACCCCTTGGACAAGCACGCCTGTTAGATAATGGTCCCTTTTCCATATAGCTTTGAAATCTCGTTAAGGTCTTGTTTTTAATGAGATTTTAGGAGATCTGCATTTTTAACCATTAAAAACTAATGTTTTCTTCCATCTGATGGCATATTTGAATTCTGTGAGTAATTCTCTATCAAAACAACTTTGATTTGCACTGTAATTTACCATTATTCAAATTCTAATGATTTACTGGATGTCTAAAAAAGGTCGGGCTAAATCCCCATTGACACAATGCTGAAAAACCTTAAAAAGTTCATTTACTCTTCCAAGGATCACAATTTTAATGTGAAATCACAATCCACGTGTCAATAAGATCATAAAGTTACATTCCAATGATGTTTTAAGTTGATCCAAATGGAATTACTTCTTAAATCAAGAAATTAAGTGACTCTGGCAATGCATTTACATGTATTCTAGCCCTACCCAAGCTCTACCAATACCCATGATACCATCTATTTTTCATTTATATGGAAAAAGGTCAATTGCTTGCGAGAGCTATCTAATTTACATGGCCCTACAGAGGGTCAGAATGGAGTACATGCCAATGTTCCCCGGGGTCAAGACGATGACCCTCATCTTCAAGTTGGAGCAGCACTCCAGGAGCTTATTGCTAGGAATTGGAACTTTTTCACCTCCCCCTTCCCCCAGGCTTTGATCCCCATCTAAGCTTAAAATTAGATAAAGGTGAGAAGCCCTGTTTCATCAGGGAATGGATTAATAGTACACCTATACTAGATGCATGTGAGGAATCTATCATCAATGAAATGGGAGGGACCTCCCTTATCTAAAGGCGATCTGGTACGACAAAGCCAAAATCAGAGGATTATATTGTAGTCTTACATTAGGTTATCAAAATGTGACATGTAAAACTTTTGTTTTTAATTTTAAAAAGTGCTTCTTGAAGGTCTTTTTGTTAGGAAAATCGTTAATTCATTTGTAACTTAATTTTAGAACTCACGCATATTTTTTTAATAAGCCATAATTCACACCAACGCATAGCATTTATTCTCACGTCATTTTTGTAGAAACAATTTGGTTGATAAATAGGCGAGAAATGAACTCATCCATGCATAAAAGTGTTTCAGAGAATAATGCAATTTGAAATTTTTGTACTCGTAGAAACCATTGGTAAATTAATATTTAAAACATAATATATTCTTCTTTCAACCTGGTTAGACAACCAATATTAGTTTATTCTCAAAGTTTAACATATTTAGAAAAGATTGACTTAAAAAGGGGGAATTTGAATATTTGAGAAATGAAAATCTAAAAACTTTTTTCCCATTTTTTCTAAATTTTTAAAAATAACTTAAGGTCATGAGAAAAAAGTAAATGAATGATAAGACATATTTGCAAACATTACACAGAGCCTTTAAATTCTGATAAAAATACGTACATACTTATTGATCGATCTGGTGATATTGCCGAATGATATCGTTTTCCATGAATATGATACAGCCCAGAATCAGAACCTGTATTATCCTCGTTCTATTGATTCTGTGTTCTTTAAATATCGGTGATGCCAGAAAGAGAAAATCGAGGGGTAAAAACGTCACTGAAAAGGCACTTGCCAGACATAACAGGAACAAGGTAGCGGAACTTCTTCAACCTGTAGAATTAGCCGAGCTGTCGATTCGTGTCGTAATAAGTAAGTTAAACATTTTAGTAATTTTGTTAATTTGAACGAGACATTAACATGCCATTTGTTCCAGACGCCGAACTAACGCCAACCGCCGAACTCTGACACCGTCGTTAATCCTACATATAATTAGCAGGGGATTTGGAGATCGCGCTCATTATTAAAGGAAGGTCTTACAGTGGAAATCAATAATTGAAACAAAATTACTATACTTGTTTTATTCAACAAACTTTTATATCATATGGAATACGAATTTGTCAGTGCTAAAATATAAAGGGGTTGAGTTTTACAGGGCTTGAGTTGACTTGGGGTTGAGTTTAACAGGGGTTGAGTTGACTCGAGTCAGACGCTCTACCCCTGAGCCATAAAGGCTAGCCACTACAGCTGAGACTGTAGTAGCGACTTGATATCGAAGATCATTACACATCCATAAGACATCTCGAGTACAAAAGGTTTGAGGCCTGTAATTAGTAGATGTGGGTCTAGCATACCCAAAAAGGCAACTCTTAAGTGACAAATTTGGGGCTACCACCAGGGGGCGCTTTTTGAAATGCCCTTAAAATTAGTTTTAAATGACATCTCGAGTACATCAATGAAACCTTTGCTAAAATGTTCCTTTGGACCCTCTGAAACATTATGAGTTCTTAAGAGTAGCCAATTATTCCAAGAACATTTCCAAGGTTTGTGTAATATTGTAATACAACTTTTATAATGATGAATCACTATTTTGTAACTTAAATATGACGTTATAGTGCCCTACCCCTTCAAAACAGAGGAAAGAAGGCATAGTCAATGTAATTATTTTGCAGCATTAAGTTGGAAACATGTAGCACTGGAAAGTGAATCAATGCATCCAAGCATCGTCATTTGTTGTTTGACATTGTAATTTATCTTTTACGAGAATATAGGACTCATACACATTTTATATAACATATATAAGTTTTCAATATAGTACATGTATTATAATGGCATACTAATGTATCATGCAATCCAGACAAAAGCATATTATAAACATTATATACTGTAACCATAAATATTTTTCATCTGAGTAACAAGATTTAAATTGTGTCCTATGTCATTTGAGGCATATTACTTTAAATGTTGAAATCTGTATTTCAATCAATGTGAACTTGACATAGTGAAGGCCGTTTCCAGTATGCCAGGCCCGTAACCAGGGGGGGGGGGGCTCTGGGGGCTCGTACGAATTGAATTTACACTTGTTAATGCTGAAATTGATAGTTTATCCATACATTTTAAGAAAATAGGTATGCCAAAGAAGGTGTTAAGCTAAATGTTGACTTGAAAGATCAAAAAAAGTAACAAATTTCGAACTCTCTCTCTACAGGCCTTGTTGCCCCTTTAAATGCTCAATTTTTGATAAAGGGTCTATCCCTCGGTAAATACATTATATCAAAGCTCGATCTCTCCGGTCCCTTTGGTATATATATTGTATTTCCCTCAGATATTCCCTGTATCAAAAACCTTCGATTTCATTAATAACCTTTATATCTTTCGCAAGTGATATTCCACGAAGCCTGAAGGGCTAATGGAATATCATCTCGTGAAAGTGCGGCATATATTCACCTAAATAGAATTAAATATTTGTTTTATTTTTCACTGTTATATTCCTCACTTACATTTCTTGAATAATAAACTATTGATGCCTAATAAATCACAACAATGTATTCCTGGGCTATATAAAATTGAAATAACACGGGACCAAGTGATATTCCACGAAGCCTGAAGGGCTAATGGAATATCATCTCGTGAAAGTGCGGCATATATTCACCTAAATAGAATTAAATATTTGTTTTATTTTTCACTGTTATATTCCTCACTTACATTTCTTGAATAATAAACTATTGATGCCTAATTAATCACAACAATGTATTCCTGGGCTATATAAAATTGAAATAACACGGGACCAAGTCGTGACTGGTGAATATCATTTGATATTCGATGCTAGTCTTGGACTTCCGTTGATTTCGCTTGTTATTTTCCAGTACATGGACCAATCAGAGAGTGAAGAATCTGACAGTGAAAAAAATAAAATACAAATACTTGATTCTATTGAAGTGAATATTTGTGCCTCTTTCACAGATAATATTCCAGAAATCCCGAAGGGCTAGTGGAATATCATCTTGTGAAAGTGTCACGGGTATTCATTGAAAATAGAATTAAATATTTGTTTTGTTATTCACTTATATATTCCTCACTCACATTAATGGAACAACAATCTATCGGTTTTCTTATTAACCATAACAATGTACTCCCAGGACTACATAGACTTGAAATTTCACGGGACAAAGTCGTGACTGGTGAATATCATTTGATATTTAACGGATGTCACATGACTTCCTTTGAATATCGCTTGTTATTTTTATTCACGTGTGGGACATGGACTTATCAGATAGTGAGGAATATGTTATTTTTCGTCATGTATATGACATAGACAAATCAGAGAGTGAGGATGTCTTATACACATTGTTATACTTATAATATCTAGACTGCATGGTTATATTATATTCCACTGTTTTTATTTTAAGAGAGGCACTATATCAAAAACTTACATATAAAATGTGAAGAATCCAATATTCTAGTAAGACATTACAATGTAAAGCAACATATGAACATGCTTTGGATGCATTGATTCACTTTCTAGTGCAACATGTTTCCAACTTAATGCTGCAAAATGATTACATTGACTATGCCTGCTTTCCTCTATTTTGAAGGGGTAGGGCACAATAACGTCATATTTAAATTACAAAATAGTGATTCATCATTATAAAAATTGTATTACAATATTACACAAACCTTGGAAATATTCTTGGAATACTATTTTGAGCTGTTAAAGCTGTCACCTTTTGCTTGAAGCTACGAATGCAAATTAGACGAGACTTAAAATGTACATATTCAGATCAAAATTGAGACAAAAAGTGCAATATCTCTGGATTCAGTTGTTATAGATTGATGTATTGTGGCTTGTTAGCAAGGTCTTCTTATATATTTTATGGATATATCAGAATATCAAATATATTCAAGTTCACAAGGCTCTGATACAGCATTTTGATTGTGTGTGGCTGTATCCATGGTGACCTTTAACTCACTCAGAAATGGGTTAAACCCCAAAATTGACTACTCTTAAGGACTCATAATGTTTTAGATGGTCCAAAGGAACATTTTGACAAAGGTTTCATTGATGTACTCGAGATGTCATTTAAAACTAATTTAAGGGCATTTCAAAAAACGCCCCCACATCTACTTATTACAGGCCTCAAACCTTTTGTACTCGAGATGTCTTATAAATGTTTGCTAGCTCCTAGAGTACCACGATCTATCTCATATGTCTCAAATGAAAATGTCCACTGACATCTAAAACTAATCAACAATTTTAATATCATAATTTTAATGTGAATTTATATCTTCAGGTGGAATCAATGACTTAAAGTTCGATGTAAGTTTCAGAAGTAAGTATAATGAGAGGTCAGAGGTCATGCTTCAATGAAAAATTAGCTATATAATTTAGACACATCCAATGACTGGAATTCAAGTTACCAAAAATTACATTTTTAACGAAAAATGAGTTATCAAAGTTTACACGTTTACGAAATATGGAAGTTATTTCGAATTCAGGAGCCATCTTGTCAAATAATCAATTCTTGAGCAGCGTCCTATGTCCATAAAGTAAAGTCTATAATCTGAACCGAATCTGATAACTGGTATTTGAGTTATCAAAACTTATATATTTTTCGAAAAAATGGCGGGCATTTTGAAGACAAAACAGACAAAAAAATTCTTGAACAGATGTCCTCTTCTCATAAGAAACTAGCCTATTAAAGCTTGACAAAATCCGATTTCTGGCATTACAGTCATCAAAATCTACATTTTCCATTCAAAATGACGGCCATTTTGAATTTAGCTGCCATCTTTGAAAATCATTTACATCAACTTCGGATATTGCATGTATAAATCCCTATCTGATAACTTACTACAAAGAAATGCGGTCTATGGTCTATGTTATAACATGTTTTATCTGATTATTTTACTTTTCTTACGCGATTAGACGAAAAATGTATGTTAGAGTGTTTCAATTCTATTTACAGGTTGTGCCGATGTTGAAATAGTTCTCGACCTATCATGTTCACTTTCGAAAAGAATGAAACAAAGGAGCCGGGATATTGCCATAGTTTTGGCCGGTGCCTTGACAACAAGCTTTGACCCTACTCTCAAAACCAAAAAAGTGCGAGTTGGAATCCTAATATATGGAGAAACAACAAAGCAGTTATTGGCGTTAGGTAATCGGTATTCTCCGAATTTCAGAATATTCTTGTATTCTCCGAATTTCCAAATATTCTTGCTCAGATACCAAATGGTATGGATATAATTAAAGGGACAAAGTGCGTAAATGAAGTCTCACTTTTGATCTTCATAGTATTTCCAATGGATTAATAAGTACCCGATCTTTCATTTGACACCAAAAATGTTCAAACAGACCACATCAGAGTTGACACTAGATCATGAAAAAATATTTTTTTCATAAAAAGATGGCATTGTTGTTTGCATTAATTATCCATTCATTTTTGACAGGATTTTCAAGCATACGCCATCTTTTAATCCAAGAGTTATCTAAAATATACACTTTGTGAAAAGTGGTAATTCACTTTTTTCAATCTCTGAACTTCAAATGCTGTTTTCTATGCGAGTAATTTTTTTTCACTTCAGTATTATCCCAAATTAAAGTTTTTATCATATTTGATTGACTGTGTGAGTGACATGTCTCAAATAATATTTTGTCCTTTTTCCTTCAAAAATAGGCGCATTAATTAATAAGAATCCTGACCACTACCAATAAAAAGAAAAACGTTTGAAGACATCCAGATGTTAGTTAAATCTTCTCAAAATGATTTACATTTAAGGCCAGATTTTTCAAGGAGGCCATGGGGAAGAGGGTCCGCAAAACGTTTACGAACTCTCTCCATTTGACCCCATTGATAGAATAGCACATAAAGCAAATCCTCGGTTGTTTTAGATAACAAGAAAACCACCAATGAAGTTGTCAATTTACTTAGCAATATGAACTTGAAGAAAGAAGACAAGCTTTGCAGAACGATGACCCACTTAGCCTTGAAGGAGGTACAAACTATAATGTCCTCAACCAAGCGAAATAACACTGCACAACTTATACTGCTGATTACTGATGGGCTTACATTCTTTCGTCGATACAGAAACAAGTTGTACAAAACAAGAAATGAACTGAAGAAAGATGGTGTGATTTTAAACGTCGTTTCAATGCCTCATAAGTATGTACTTATAATACTTATTAATTAATGTGGTAACATTTTAAATTTTAAATTCGAGGGTTGATCATAAAGTTCACATAATATCTCTCATTTTTTCTTGTTTTTGCAATATATCTTAATGAAATGTTCAGCCAAATATATTTAGCGTTACAGAGATATTTATTCAGAAATGGTTGTCATATTTGCCAAAAATCAAGAGCAGCAATGTACATTTTTACGTGACCAGTTTCGAAATGTACGAAATGATTTATTTTCTAATTCGCTGGGGTGCATGCGATTTCTGCCATTCTTCTTTGCTGACACAACTGGGCTCCCCGTTATTCGCTACCATGTGGCTAATTTTGGGAATCAATTTTATCAATTACTATAGTAATTAATTTCTGTATTTGAATCCCGTCGTCTGCCCCAAAGTACTCGCACACAGGCATACGTCGACCTCACCCAGCCAAAGTGTGGCTGCTCCATAAGAGGTTTTAACGATCATGTCAATTTACCCTTAAATGTTTTTGGGGTCCAAAGATATATTTTGCAATTACTTTGCAACCAGAGAAGCTTTTTTCATTCTTTTACATAGGTTAATCTATTACCTTTCAGAATATATATGCATTATTTATCACGAATGCATTGAAATATGCGTAAACCCAATCATAAGGGGTCAGGTGTTTTAGCATTTTGTAACATTTCGTAGCATTTATATATAACACTGTATTAATTGAATATGTTTCAGTGATAGTGATGTTCTTTGGCCTCAGGTAGCACAAAAAGTCATAATGCGATTTATATCTGGTTTTATCTGTAAGGAATTGAATTAATCGAGGATTAGATGGAATTTCATGTTGATGTAATGATTATTTCTGATATTATTATTGCAAAGAATGAGCTCTGGGGACCCCAAAAACCATTTCAGGGTTAAAGACAAAATACAGGGTGATGAAATTGCATGCAAGATGTTGCAAGATGCTCAATTTGCTTGCTGAAGTATAATTCATAGTCTCAAATATATTTTCCCCAAAAGATCCATGGATCCATATAAAGATTCAATGATATAGATAACCACTTTATCATAAATTTATAACACATAAATATAACAATCGTTATACTTTGGGGAAGTTTGAGAAAATAGACATAATAAGAACTGATATGAACCTAAAACTAAAAAGGTTTGAAACAATTAATGATTGTTGTTGACTAATGTTGCTCGCTTGATCTTACAAGATACATGTACCTTAATTTGTAAATACGATAACACAGTGAAATGGGATAAATCTATTATAAGGTCAAATAAACTGTGAATCCATACAACTTATGGTGCAGTTTTACGGAGATGGTTTCTATATTTTAGGAAAGGAAAGTTTGAGGAAGAAGAATTTGTAAAACTACCACATGATATCGAGCGAAACTATTTCAATGGATCCGACCCCGATGTTGCTAATGCCGTAATGGAACAAATTGCGAATGATGCACCTTGTCCAAAAACGCCATAGTAAGTTTTTGTCATTGGGTAACGTAAACGAAAATTACCAAATATATTTAACCCTAAACCTAACTCACCAGCGGATCTAGACGGGGGCGTGGGGGCGCACGCCCCCCCCCCCTAAAAAGTTGGAAAATTCGTGTTTTTGTCTCATCGCTTTTTACAAAATTTGACTCTTTTTTCAATTCGCTCACAGTTATTATCACACGCCCCCCCCCCCCCCTAACACAAAATCCTGGATCCGCCCCTGTAACCCTATTCCTAGCCCTGAAAAATAGAAATTACGCTCGCAGGTCATCTTTGGTTGCCGAGCATCGGCGCTATCTCATTTTTCATCAGGTCTCATTTCTGCTTAAGGTAGCTACCAATGTTCTCCAAGCTACGTTACTTTGACGTACGCCCTTTTACGTAAGGGGTTTTCATTCCCACATTTAATCGATATATTTAACGATAAATTCTTCAATAAATATTTGCATAAGAATGTAAACAATAATCATATAAATTAGATAAAAAATCACACGATGATATGGATCGCTAACTTTAGAGCAATAAATTCCATACCCTCAACTCTTTTTGTCCTTATACCATTCCCAGGCCCGTAGCCAGGATTTACCAAGGGGGGTTCACTTTTTGAAAAAGTCCAGGGGGGATTTTGGTCCAAAAATGGCCAAAATCACTTAAAAAGTGCTCAGAATGGTGTAGAACTGCATGATTTTAAAAGATTTTTGGCCGGGGGGGGGTCGAACCCATCGAGGCTACGGGCCTGATACTAATGTTTATTGTATTCTATGTTACAGATACTCACCCTGGGCTTATCAAAGTGCCTAAAGAAGGAATACAATGAATACAATTATCAAATAAAGGAACGTTGAATATTTGATTTACATGTTAAACGTTACGAAATGATATAGCTATCATGCAGGACCGTAGCCAGGATTTGCCAAGGGGGGTTCAGGTTTTGAAAAATTCCAGGTGGGGGGGGTCACTTGTGACAATTTTGATCTAAAAATGGCAAAACTCACTTAAAAAGTATTCAGAATGGTAAAAAACTGCATAATTTTGAAAGATTTTTTGGCAAGGGTGAGGGGGAGTTCGCTCGAACCCATCGAGCCCCCCTGGCTACGATATAATGGATCGATGGCTGGATATAACACTGGAAGGAAATCATAAAATGAGAAATAAATGAATGACCTTTAACATTCGAAATCATATTTTGAATGTTTAAAGGCCCATTATACTTAATTTAGAAGAAAAAAGAAAAAAGTATGATTGAAACATATTGCTCACACACTCGCTCAAATTTGACACAAAGTTTGATTTGTTTTAATATTGAATCAAGAAAAAAATAACTCACCTAGAAAAAAGCATTTGAAGTTCAGAGATCATTAGACATGCATGCACATGCTAAACAAAGTGCATGTTTTAATTACTTTTGATTTAAAAGTTGGCGACACTTCTATAAAAATGAATGTATCATGTAATACAAACAACTTCGCCATCTTTTAAAAACTTGATATATAAAGCTTGACAGATCGGAAATAATTTTTTGATTATTTATTATAAGCTTTGATGTGGTCCGTTTGAGCTGTTGTTGGTGTCAAATGAAAGATAGATTTCTTATCAATACATTAGACATTGTATAGAATTCAAATAAAAGTCTATATTTTGCCCGAAAACATTAAAAATACGCGAAGTGGGCCTTTATTCGGAGAACGATTCTGTATAGCGCAATCTCAAAGGGAATGATTGTACTTTTTAGACTTTACAAATACATGTACATATATGTGGATAGAAGAATTAAAGAGTCTTAGCGATTCAAATTCCTGGGCAAAATATATTTCAAAATCACGCAGTTCGTCACCATTCTGAGCACTTTGAAAGTGATTTTGGCCATTTTTGGACAAAAATTGTCACAAGTGAAAATTTCAGGGCCGAGGCACAGGAATATATGTAATAAAATGTTTAACCCCCCCCTGGAATTTTTCAAAAAGTGCCCCCCCCCCCCCTTGGCAAATCCTGGCTACAGGCCTGCGTATTGTTTAAGGACTATATAGAACTATGATGTTAAGTTTTTGTGTATTTGCACAGAGGTTTGTAAAAGCAAGTTTAAATCACGACCTCATAAACCTTACCTGTTGTCATTGGATAAATAAAATGTACTGAAATAAAGTTTCTCGCGTTACATCCATCATATTCGCTAATCTTTCTTATGCATGTAAAAGTCTCAGTATATATATTTAAATAAATTATGTATTACCAATTGCAACGCAGTGCACCGGGGGGGGGGCTTTTAAACATTTCATTACATATTCCTGGGCCTCGGCCCTGAACTATAGTTTTAATTGCCTATTTGTCACAGGTGTTTACTGTGACCTAGGTCAATTAGATATATATGTTTAGTTAATGGTTGTTAACATTATGTGATGAATTAATGAAACATAAACAAACGCACCAATTCATCATCATTTTGCTTGTTGTGTTATTCATACAACGATTGTGCTTACATATTGTGTTCAGTAATCTCCAGTACCCTTTCGGGGTCTTCCGGTTATGTTAGCCATCTTGGGCATGTGGAAAGATCAGCGGATTATATAATTACGATTATACCCTCATGAATGGTGTTATGTTATGTGATAGCTATTAACACAACATATCTTGATAGCCAGAAACTGTATAACAAAAGGCTTCGTGTAGGAAAAATAAATAGTTTTGATCTGAAATAAAACAAGGCAATAACATGTCACTACCTGCCATTTGTTACAGACACCAACCACTTAACATCAACCGCCGAACACCGAACACTCTCCGAAAAAAGTTGGAGACTTTAACAATATGTCACTTCTGGTGTGGCGACATAAAAATTGGTTTTACTACATTGATTCCTGTATCCGTCAGGGGGAAATTGAAAATATGATTTGAAGAATCAGCGGCGATGAAGATATGTTCATTTTCTAATTCGGGGCTAAATTTATTAAGTACTTGATATACTTTAAGGCTAGGACAAATATATACAAATAAATACGCCAATTACTGAATACTGAACGCCGATCGTCTACAAAAAAGTTGGAGACTTAAACCTCGTGGCAGTGACATAAATAGACCTAGTAATATACACATTTATAAGTGCTGAATGTCGAAAACGAAAAAATTGTTAATTGCCCGATGAATACAACGAATGTCATAATTTTCAAATTCCACTAGGATGACTCCTGATGCCTAGGTCGTACATTTGCTCCGATTCATCGACCGGCGCCCGACCATTTGCAGTATTTTGTTCAAAACTGATTTTAACTTGCTTCAAATTGACCCAACTTTTTTTTTAAATCACATACAAGTTCTCAGGAGTTTACACCTGACCTAAAATTTGAGATTTGACACTCACTTTTGAACAAAATACACAATCGGCCGGGCGCCGCCGATAAAGTCTGAAATATTATCTTGGCGGCCCCGATGCCAATCTCCGATCGAGTAGTTCGTTCAACAATACCATGGAAGCAACGCACTGAACGAACTGTACGGACACGGAGATATGGTCCAATGCAATAATTGATATCCTTTCTGACATATGCCAGCGCAATTTCCTGATTTTGATATAACTTATATCGAAATCTAATCGATCAGTTAAAGCAAATAACAAGCTTATATCTGTACAGGTTTAAAATACTTTTCATCGATCTTGACAATAACTTAAGCGGATAATTGACAAATGTAAACATCAACTAATCAGGTATTTACATCGTAATTTCAATTCTACATTTTAAGTATATTGTTCAGCAAAGAGCATTGTAACTGTTTCTGACATCAATCACTGTCAAGAATAGCATGCTCGGATCGTAAACAATTCGTAATTGTTTTATTAACACCTTTCAAACCGTGAAATAAATCGCCTTCAATTGTCTTCCGTTAGTAAGCCTTGCAAAGGATTTTTCACAATGATTTACAGGTTTTTTAACATTTTTGTCCTGGTATGGAGTATTCAAAGCAAACCTGTTGTAGGAAGAGAAAACCGGAAGTGGGCGCGTCAAATCAACGAAATCAGCATCAAACCGGAAGACACGGCGATCAAAGTTGTACTAGGTGAGAAAATAGTTTGTTTGAATTTGTACAATTTCGATGGTATTGCATGTGATGATGCGCACATTTCATTTTCCCGTTTTTCCGGTGTTTTTGTGCGTTTCATATTTTCGTTCTGTGAATTTGACAGCTAGCTACAACCCCTTGTGATACCAACGACACACACCCAACGTGTGCTATAGTGAAGTGCGAGTAGATAAGACTGAAGATAAGGGGTTCCAGAGACTTGAAAGCAAGAGTAATCTGAGCGATAGGGAAACGAAAATTACTCGTAAATCCCGCAAAAAGACTGTCCACAAGAACATTCCAAGTTCAATCATAATTGAGAAAGTTATTTTAGAATTATTACAAAATGAATATATAACGGCAACGTTCTTGTGTCAACCTCTGCAGCTTATCCCAATATAATCAGGGTCTAACTCATAAAGCAGTGGTTCAAGAACAAATATTTATGAATGAAGAATCCTAATCCTTGACCAGGCTATACCATATATTTGAGTTCGTTCGGTGCGTTCCAGCCTATCTCTGCAAACCAAAATTAATTCATTCGCGGGGTACTACTCACGCAAAACTGGCAAACTACGTCATTCGATTGGAACTAAGACTTAGATTATTACTAATTTCTTAAAGTCTTGCAATTTTCTCAAGTTGCAAGATGTTCTATACTCAGCATTTAAAGTAGTGAAGCAGCTCAAACTAGCTGAAAATCCCGGGAAAATAAACATCTACAAGAAATACGTATATGGAGTACTGAATATCGAACATACTTGTAATGTTTACAAATATCCATTTTCTGATATGATGTCTGCATTTGACAACGTTGACCCGAAATCACTTAACAAGTGCTCAGAATGGTAAAAACTGCATGATTTTGAAAGAGATTTTGTCCAAGGCGGGTTTCGCTTGCAACCCCCTGACCCCTCACCATCTCTGACTACAGGCCTGCTGAACTGTGGACAAAGGTGATCGGAGTTTCTCATGTTTAAAATATGCCAAAGGGATGCCACATGCCAACAGCACAGGATGTTGCAAGAGGATCTAAAGTATCCATTTTACAAAAAATAAGATAAAGAAAAACACGGGGTTTAGCATTTCTGTATGAGTTTGATTTAAGGCTCAAGATTTTTGTATCATCGTTAAAACACTTGAAAAGGGAACATATATCAAATATCGACCATGTCTCGTTTAACATCTCCAAGTCGCTCAACCAGAAGGAGCGTGTCTCATAAATTTACATTTTGATTTTAAGATATACGTTACAATTGATGAATTTAGTTTAATTTATGTACATGTACTTTGTGATAGTATTCCAGTAACATTAAAGGTAAATGAAATGTCCCTTAATGCTGTGGTCTTGCTATGTTTATGATATTGGTACTTAAATGGTGGGGGAGTGGTATAACATATTGTTTCTCTTCACGTTGGCTTATGATATGGGATAGTTGGGGATTGTTTTCCTTTTGACTGATGTACTCTTAGATGTGTTCTGTAAACATTTTTGGTATTTTCCCATTGGTACATGCGCATACATATTCGTTACGATGGGGCAATAATAAATAATCTAAATATTTTTCAAAATAACAATAGTTAATTAAAATAACTTATTATTACAAATCACAATAATTTTTAAGACGTTCGTGGGACACGTTCGTGTGCCATTGTCGATTTCACACCTTCGACTTTCAAGGCACAGGGTGTTCAGTAAATGAGGTGACTTCAAGATACTGTAGTAAATGAAAATATAGCAACTGAATCTTTTTTTATATAAGATGCCTTTCATTCGTCCCTGTATCCCTAATAGTAATTTAGGAAATCTGGATTTGCCATTGATTTAATATGAAAACGGATCAACAATTGCATCGTTCAACTTAACTTCTTAAAAGAGAGCTTCGTTTATAACCTGACTCTGCACGCAGGGTACAATTTCTTCTTACATGACGTATATTCCTTTTGAAATGATAGTCAGGGTGTCAAATATGTTCTCCCCCTTAACTTTAGCATACACACAGTGTTGCATAATTTTTTGTTTACATGATATCTGAGTTGTACATCAAAATACGCTTCATGGAGCTCTCCACAAGAAGTTTCAGATGACTAGCTCAACTAGATGCACTTTTATGCACAGAAGTTCATACTTTTGAGATAAAGGGGAGAACATATTTATTTGACTATGTTGTGGAATCCAACCTGACGAGCGTGTTTAGAACTATAAAGCCAGGAGTTATTGCATTTTTGAATAAGAATAATGTCATTTTAAATTGGCAGTCATATTTTTCAATTTTAAAAGGCAATTAATTCATAATTTTTAATTAATAAGGGGATGATTTTTCAAACTTAACATTTATAAAAAGAAGGTTTATATCAAATATGTTGATAGTGTAAATTACATAACATCATCGATCGAAAATATTTTAAGGTAATGTAAGTGAATCAATTCCAAATATGGAGATCTCGGTATTTTTACCAAAACGTACTTTTACTAGTTCTCAACATAAATGAATAGTATTTTAACGGGTATGTATTTTTATTTTTCCATTTTAAAGCTACACTTTTTGTGTGAGTGGTGCTCTCTAGTACATTATTTAAGATACGATTACTACAAATAATACTGTTACTAAAACATATTGAATATTGATAAAATATACTTCAGTCAATTCATAGAAGCAACCCAGTTGTTTAAAATATCAATTATTGATAAAGTAATAGCATATAGTGCATTACTTCTGGGACAACCCTCGTATTGTCGCTATTATAATTAAATCATAATATTTTTCTGTGTACTATCTAATTAAAATATTTGAAACATTTTGTTTTTTAAGGAACACACCATTTTCTCTCTATACTCCATTGAATACACGTAGATAAGTTATATTATTTCAAACAGTGTACAATATGCTTATTTATAAACTTTCAAACTTGAGCAATTTTGTTGGTCTATCTAGGTAAAAAAAATAACTTTTCATATTCTTTTAAATATTTATTTACCATTGAATTCTATGAAAACTGAAATTTAAAAATGCTTTTTCTCTGAACCATTTTTCTGTGTTTAATTTTTTGCTTATTTTGCTTAACTAAAATTTATTTGAACTTCACAAATTTTCAAACAAATAGTCTTTCGAAATCAAGTGCTTGAAATAAAATTGAAAAGTTCCATACAACATTATGATAACATTGGGTAAAGTCATAAGCCAAAGCGGTTTAAACTTTATATGGTGGCTTCAAATAAATCAACGAAATCGCAAGAAAACAGAACATGCAGGGTGTCCAATAAATAAGGTGAATGATATTGTATCTTTCTTAATATTGCACCAATCTTGATGAAATCTTCAGAGTTTGTAGCCCAAATCTACTTACCCTTATTCTGTGAATTTAACGCATCTTCTATTTGATTGGCCAGAGTTGTGGTTGCTATAGCAACCGAAACAACAAAAATGGCGGGGCAAGTTTGTTTACGTCACAACTTTCCGAAACATATTTATTCTTTCTGATAGCTTAATCATACCCCCAAGTCTATTACTACCACAAATACAATATAAAAACAGTCCTAAAGTCCCATTGTTATGAAAATAAGCTATTCAACATAATGTCCATCTCTAGCTATACACTTCTTATGCCTATTCACCCACTCTCTAAACACACTTTCAAACCCATTCTTGCCCATTTCAACTGAAGTCTTGCTGAGACATGTGTTCTGAGTTCACACACAGCTATGCTCACTAGTGAAACTATTAGGGCACTGGGGCTACCTCTACTTGCACACCCTCCATATTCCCCAGACCTTGCACCCAATGACTTTTACTTATATGCAGACCTCAAGCGTGACTTGTTTGGAAGCACTGATGAACTCAGATCACACGTCTTAGCAAGACTTCAGGAAATGGGCAAGAATGGGTTTCTAAGTGTGTTTAGAGAGTGGGTGAATAGGCATAAGAAGTGTATAGCTAGAGATGGTCATTATGTTGAATAGCTTATTTTCATAACAATGGGACTTTAGGACTGTTTTTATATTGTATCTGTGGTAGTAATAGACCTGGGAGTATGAATAAAGCTATCAGAAAGAATAGATATGTTTTTGAAAGTTGTGACGTAAACAAACTTGACCCGCCTTTTTGTTGTTTCGGTTGCTATAGCAACCACAACTCTGGCCAATCAAATAGAAGACGCTTTAAATTCACAGAATAAAAGTAAAAAGGTTTGGGCTACAGTCTCTGAAAGTTTCATCAAGATTGGTGCAATATTCAGAAAGTTACAATATCTTTCACCTTATTTATTGGACACCCTGTATATTATATCTTTGATAATTCACTCTCTGATTTGATCAATTTGAAATTGTAAATATATTGGTCACGCATCAAATAACATGTCATATCTTTTATTAAAGGTATGTATTTACTATATATAAGCCTATACATATTTAAAAGTGTCATACAAAGTGACTGATCATGACATGGCGTCGAAGTGTCATAAAAATATGAGCAATGTGGCATAACTTGTACATAACCCAGAGACATATAAAACCATAACTATTACGCTTTTTGAGTTATTTGTTTCTTGCTTCAAGATCCTTGACTCTTGTAACCAGTGCCTATGTAGGTGCTGCCCCCTGGACCTGTAGGTGCTGCCCCCTGGACCACCGGATACGGAAAGGGTTTTATTGATTTCTATAATGTGGGGACTAGCCAGCAATTTGAGAGAAAGTATCATAAATGACAATATTGTCGTATTATTTTCAGCTGGAAATAGCTTAAGGAAAGTGAACGAAGTAGACGGACGAGGGATCGATGAAGGAGAGTTTGATGGTAACTATATTTTTTAATTAATTAATTAATTACCATAGTCAAAGAATCTGCAATATATTCTATGATTAGACCAAAGGCGCTTTGTCATTGTTTTTATTTATTAACAAGTGTTTTGTTTGACGATTTTTATCATTCTATGAATATTGGTTTGAGCGCGGATTTTAAGATTTGACGAGTCTCTGGTTCGATCACTAAGTATGTCAGTTCATGTTCTCTCAAACCATTCTGATTTTAGAGGGATCCTCCTCCTTTAATGGTTTGCTGTTCGTGTTATATTTAAACCAAATATTTAGAGAACTCCTCGATCTATTTTCCAACAATCAAGCCTGTATTGTTAAATTACCACAATAAGATACATTACATATTCATTTTCTGATGAGAGAATAAAACCATACATGATTAACGAGATGTGTCCATAATGTGTCCATAAACATCAGGCCTGTAGCCCCCCTTAGCCACAAAATCTTTCAAAATCATGCAGTTTTTTACTATTCTGACCACTTCTAGTGATTTTGGCCATTTTAGGACCAAAATTGTCACAAGTGAACCCCCCCCCTGGAATCTTTCAAAAAGTGAACCGCTCCTTGGCAAATCCTGGCTACGGGTCTGAATATGATAAAGTATCTACTTTTTACAGACTTTCTATTGGGATTGGAAAAATACTTTATGTACACCCTGTACATTCTATTTATTGCAGTATGTGCCGACATTGAGATGATTCTCGATATATCGTGTTCCTTATCTCAGAGAATAAAGGAAAGATCACGCGAGATTGTTAAGAAGATAACCAGGTCACTATTGGAGGGATTTAGCCATGGAAACAACGCCGTGAGAATTGGACTCCTGACCTACGGAGAACGTTACACCCATGAACTTTTCTTCAGTAAGTACATGTAACTCACAGGGGTAAAGCAGACCCGATGATGCAATGAGCTTGCTCGGCGGTATCATGACTGTGTAACGGGGCTTAATGTATAAGTGAGCTCGGTGGTAGGTTCAAACAAAGCGGATCCTCAAAGCATGTGCGCATGGTATCATCGTGGCTTAACACCCGTGTAACTGATGTTTGGGAATGCAGTAATACAAAACCATATTACTTTGTTGAGAAAACCACATTTTTGTTTTTGTTTTATCACGTTTTATATACATTAGCAAACCGATTTCAAAATAACCCAGCGCAACTTTCACAACTTATTGTGCTTAGCAACTGTAAGAGGAGGGAAACCTCAAGAGCTTACAGATGACAGACATAATTACGTCTCCTGCCTGCCATCTTCGTTTTCGAATACCAAAGGAGTTTTAATCGATGTTAGCATATTCCTTACATCTTTCCTTATCTTGATGTAAAATAGCAAGCTATGATACGTCAGAAATTAACACAATATTATGCGAAGCGTTTTCAAAAAAAATTGAGTCCGCCATTTTTTCGTCATTTGACCAATCAGCAACGATTTGTCATCTCTATGTGAACTTTCCATTGACGGAAGATATGTCTTCTCTGAACCTAGAGTATGCCCCCTCTTTGCCTAGCTAAGATATTTAGACCTTTGGTTATAATTGAGTGTACTACCCTTTTGCAAAAGGAAAGGCTCTTTTGATAACGCATATCCAAACAGAATGTAGAAGGATCACCCAATCTGGTTGGTAATTGCGATTTGAGAGACGATCCTGCCCTCTATCTAAGCCACATTACTTTTATTGATTATTAAATTATAATTAGACCATAAAAGCATTTTGCGATATTCAATTCAGAGTATGGTTTTTATTTCCTCCTCCGTCCATTTATTCGTTCGTCTGTGCAGGACTAACTCAAATACTGATCAACAGATTTGATTTATAAAAAATAGTAGGCTGATGCCTCGTGGGCATAGAACCTCTACTTGAGAACAAATTTTCAATATGGCCGCTGGATTCCAAATGGCCGCCATTTTTCCTAAAAATATAATATCCTTCCTCCTTTTATCATTGTTCATGATATTTTCTTGGACTAAGTACCATAAAGGGAGACGGTACTCTTGCGTGGGAGCATTTATCTCAATTCCTCCTCAGCAGACTGCATCATTATGCCAATCGCCAAGTGTCAGATTGCATATCACTGACAATGACTGGGAAAACATTTTCTAAACAGTTCAATTGAAAATATAAAAATGGTACAGAGTTGTTGTTTCTCCAGGAGGCTTTTGCGTTTAAAGGTCACATGATAACATGTTTTGAATATCCGTGATCCGAGATTTTAGTAATGGCTAACAATGAAATATTTTTCAATATCTTTTAGTGTATCAGGTTGGTGTCTCTCTTTTGCCATCCCTCCTTGAAATTAAAAAAATCTTTCATAGATGAAACAATATAAAGAATTAAAGTCAATGAGTAATTTGCATGTTATTTTTTAGATAATACCGCCTCTATCGACGAAACCATGGATATAATAGACAAAATTAACCTGAGAAGATCAGAGGGTGACATATGTAGGACATATACCCACAAGGCATTAGAGCAGGCTGTTGAGGTTTTCAAAACTTCCAAACATACAACAAAGATCATACATTTATACACTGACGGCTTGACGGTTCTCAGAAGATACAGAGAGGATTTATATAAAATCAAGGATAAACTCAGAGAGGATGGCGTGATTATTAACGTCATTCAACAGCCACATAGGTAAGGATACACTCTCCTTTTAATTTCCTATTAATGTTCATGTTAACATCTAGGTAAGGATACACCCTCCTTTTGATTTAATTTCGGTACATGTTGACCCCTAATCCAGGTAAGGATACACTCTCCTTTTAATCTCTCATTAATGTACATGTTAACCCCTCGAGCTCATCCAGGTAAGGATAAACTCTCCTTTTAATTTCCAATTAATGTACAATGCTAACCCCTCATCCAGGTAAGGATAAACTCTCCTTTTAATCTCCCATTTATGTACACGTTGACCTCATCCAAGTAAGGATACAAAATTATTTTGATTTCCCGTTCATGTTAACCCCTGATCTAGCTAGCTAAGGATACACACCTACATGATCTTGATTGTGATTAAATATTAAAATTATGATTCTTATCAGAGTAAATGAACTTTTAAAGTGTCAAATGAGATTTAGTTTAACCTTTTTCGGAAATCTTGAAAATATTTGAAAATTGAATAAAGGTAAATATCTGTGCAAATCAAAGATATTTTGATGGAAAATGTACATGATATTTTTTATTGAAATATGTTGCTATTTTTATCAAAAAATGTTATGGCAGTGCCCTAGCTAATCACAACCAATATGTCAATAAGATCATGTAGGTGTGTCCTTAACTAGATCAGGGGTTAACATGAACATTAATGGGAAAACAAAAGGAGAGTGTATTCTTACCTGGATGAGGGGTCAACTTGTACATTAATGGGAAATTAAAAGGAGTGTATCCTTACCTGGATGAGGGGTCAACTTGTACATAAATGGAAGATTAAAAGGAGAGTGAATCCTCACCTGGATGAGGGGTCAAGATGTACATAAATGGGAGATTAAAAGGAGTGTATCCTTACCTGAATTCACTGTTCAACATTTTGACAAAGTCACAAGAGTACCATATTTCATATTTGCTATTTCAAACTCCTAAGAGTCTTACGTTTTACGTTTCCATGACAACCTTGCTCTTTCCAGGAAGGGGAAATACGAGGAAGAAGAATATATTGAACTGCCCCACTCCGCTGATCACCTCTTCAAAGGAACTGATCCCGATATCGCTAACTTTCTCGTCGATCGAATCTTATTTGACGCTCCTTGTTTCGATAATATAAAATAACTGCTATGGTGCACTTCGGAGATTTCGAATCTTCAAAAAACAGGTATAAATATAATCTTATTTGACACCCCTTGTTTAGTATCATTAGCTGTGTAATCATCATCGATCCCCTTTGTTTAAATATTTAGATACCTCGTTGAGGTTCTGAATCTTGTATTCTGAATCTTTGTTTAATTCTATGACTATAGTACATATACAGGGTTGTCCAAAAAGTGAACCAAAGAAGCAAGATGGGGTTTTCACTTTCTTGGACCACCCTGTATATGTATTATAGAAATAAACAACAATTTTCAATCATAGAAACTGAAGAAATTATTGTATATTAATCCAAGTAAGGAAGATAATGGATATGTTAAGACAATTTAACTTGTATGTTTATTCCATTTTCCTAGATGGTTTGGTATGCTGGCAATGTTCATTCTGTAGATGGCGTAACTGGTAACGATGTGCAAATCGAACGCCACATTTTACTTGTTTTCCTATCAAACAGAATAAATAAATTGTATACTGGTTCTTAGCACGTGGTAAAAATGGTTTTGTTATTTTCAATTTAATTCAATCAGCTTTATTTTCTTATATATAGTATTATTTACAAAGTTTTGCATGACCTTTGTGAGTGTATACAGTATAAAGAATATGTTGTAATTTATAGTAGGCATATGATAATCAGGCGATCTAATGATTAATGCCTTGGTCACATAGGCTCCGATTTTCACTACGGCGCCCGGCCGATTAGTATTTTGTTCAAAATCGGTCGGCGAGCCCGGGCATCGTACGGGCGCCGGGCGATGATCGCCACTCATCGGCCGATTTTTAGACATCGTACGGGCGCCGGCAGAGTTTCATCGCGGAGATAAAAGTTGCCGATGTCTTGGCGATTTTTTCTCAAGCAAACTCATCGGTACCTACCCGGCCGTGTCCCGTCCTACGTCTTACGGCGCCCGGTGGCATCGCACGGTCATCTTGGGATTTTGCGTGCTGATTTGTTTCATAAATCTTAATAATGATTACTTATAAAGTGATAAAAAGGTTCTAGAAATAATGAGGTAAGGAACTATTATAATTACTACATACTGTCAGAGATTTTTTATAAAACATAAATGGAACGATTAGGCTTACTGTAAAACAATGACACACATCTGAATGGCTGGGTGGGTGGGTTGATCTAGTCGTTCTTATATTGACATTAATCGTGTATGTCTGTCATACACATTGAATAGAGTGATACATTTTTATACGTATATTCACTTATGCATTAGCAATTACAAATCATTTATTTAAAAAAATCTTCTGACTGATTTTGTGAATAGTCACAATTTTAATACGAAGTTCACTGTCTCAATAATTACAGTTAATATGCCAAAGGCTAAGGATAGAGGGGATTAGGCCAATGGGCCATATATAGGTAGACATAATATTTGTTTATAATAAGATTTAAAAATAAATTAAGGTCAGGGTGCACTTTGATGAAAAGACCACGTGCAGTATGGCAAGTGATTTTAGACGGTCATAACTTTCACCATGAGTACTTTCTGGGTATAAATACAGTGTTTTTATTAAAACAATGTGTTTCCTTTCAATTGGAGTACCCATGATAGTATAAATATGAATCAAACAATTTGAAAAATTATGAATAGGGACCCCATGTCAGCATTTTTTCTAAATATTGAACCTATTTACTCGAAAAGAGGATCTTCTTTTTCCGATTTTTATTGCATGAAAACATTATTAACCTGGAAGTCCTGTCTATCGAAGTATTTCGTTTTCGAATCTTGCATTCACGCCATGTGGAACAGTCATACTGGGTCATACAAGAATTAAGTATAAATCTAGAGGCCTGTAGATCGACCGATGTCCTGGCGGGTGCCGTACGGCCATCGGCAGATAGCCTTGCGATACCCGTGCAATGTCTTTCAGATTCAATTGATTGCGGGCGCCGTACGATGCCTTTACTAATGTGACCATACTCACGATTAGATCAAGACATCGGTGAAAAGTCGCCGGCGCCCGGTCGATTTAGAAATCGGCCGATGACTACTCATCGGCCGGCGCCCGGCGCCTATGTGACCCAGGCATAACGCGAACTAAGACTAACTAGTACACATTCAAAAGAGAGCATCACAATACATAAAAGTGTTGCTTGATACAATCAAAACATTTTACTAAAACTGACTTCCAACATGGCAACATGTTTGCAGTTGGGTCAATAAATTATTCTTATGGTTTTATCTATTATTCATCTATATGTCTATATAGTATTCCTTAAAATATATTAAAACATCTTCACTGTTTCATAAGAGATGCTTTTTTGAGATAATCGTGTTTTACTGAATTAAAGTATTCAAATATGTTCGAACATACAACTGAAATAGATGATGATGATCGATATCATGGCTACTGCGCAAATTCTACGACTTAGGATGTTCAACGTTTTAAAAGTGGTGTTCGTAGTTGAGACCTTATGCGTTTGCAGTTTTTAACATGATGATTATGTGATATTTATATTTGGTGTTATCGAGATACTCTCGTTCAGACGAAGCACGGTCGTGCAGCGATCGCGATAACCATGAAAAGTCTACGCCATCATGACGGCATGGTGTAAGATTTGAAACTATGTGCTTGTAAGCCCCTTTTCAGCCGTTTGAACAATGCTTTTATAATGCCTACTCCAGTTTGCGTCATCTTGTTGTGGAATAACAATACCACAATCACAGCCCCGTTCTAAATAAATTAAAATAAATCTTGAATGTGATGAAAATATCATGAAAGTAAAATGCGCAAATAATTTGTAAAATGAATGCCTATGTTGATAGGCATGCAGTTTGGGATCGAAACAAACCGCATGCCTAAGTGTGCACGCAGTTTGGCTACCGCACCGTGAATCATATCATATGGACAATTGAATGAGAAATATTGATTTTTTCTTGCTCACTAAAATCAGAAAAATGACGTTGACCCAAGATATAATATTACATTTATTCAAGTAGGTATGATACACATGTAATGTGATAAATATACGTACTCAAACAATTGACTTACATTTAAGAACAATGAATGTCTGATAAAAAAAGTGGTCTGATAAATATTATCTCTGAATGATGCGCCATTGCAAAACTGATTAGCAGGTATAGCTTGTTCGGGGAAGCTATAAAGAAGTGAAACAACAGAGGTAGTTCGAAGGGTAAAGAAGACTACAAAATCAAATTAATATCATCTAGACATCCATCATTGAAGTCGAACAGCATTTCTTGCTTGACAGTCAATTTTGTAAGTATTTAATTTGTTTGCTACTGTTGTGAATGAATAAATAGAATTCGAACATGACTGTATTCACGCCTTCTATAAACTGTAAATAAAGTCATCATTTCACCCGGGGTATATTCGTGAAGAATACCCCTGGTAATACGAGTAATGTGTGACGTCACAACGGCGGGCTGTAGTAATGGCGGACCATAATGAATATTCGAAACATTATGGTTAGTTTTCATGTTCGAATCGTAATATAGACCTCAGAATCTCAGATCAGGGGTAATATCGTCAAATACACCCCTTAGAGCTAAGCACAATTACCCCTGCTCTTCGGTCTATATTTTTCTTAATTTGAGCATGACTGTTTTCACGCCTTCAATAAACTGTGAACAAAGTCAAAAGTATGTGTGACGTCACAACGGCGGGCTGTAGTAATGGCGGACCATAATGAATATTCGAAACATTTTGGTTAGTTTTCATGTTCGAATCGTAATATAGACCTCAGAATCTCAGATCAGGGGTAATATCGTCAAATACACCCCTTAGAGCTAAGCACAATTACCCCTGCTCTTCGGTCTATATTTCTTAATTTGAGCATGACTGTTTTCACGCCTTCAATAAACTGTGAACAAAGTCAAAAGTATGCGTGACGTCACAACGGCGGGCTGTAGTAATGGCGGACCATAATGAATATTCGAAACATTTTGGTTAGTTTTCATGTTCGAATCGTAATATAGACCTCAGAATCTCAGATCAGGGGTAATATCGTCAAATACACTCCTTAGAGCTAAGCACAATTACCCCTGCTCTTCGGTCTATATTTCTTAATTTTCGAATCGTAATATAGACCCCAGAGCAGGTGTACTATCGTCTAGCCCTGCGGGTTGTATTCGATGACAATACCCCTGCTCTTCGGTCTATATTTCTTAAATAAATAATACCAGCCAACCGAGAGCCATTTTTACATAGTAATAGTGGTTTTACAAATCTTTTGCACTCTTAAAGCCCCCATATAAAGTTTGGCTTATATTGTAGTCTTACCCAATGTTAACAAAGTGTGATGTGTGAAACCTTTTTTATTTCAAAAAGTGGTTTTTGAAGAACTTTTTGTTCGAAAAATCGTGAATTTATTCAAAACTAACTTTTAGAGGTCACAAGTATCTTTTAATAAGTGATAATCCATACCAATGCATATCATTCATCCTCACATGTTTTTGCCGAAAAATTAAGAAAATTTGTTCATAAATAAGGCTGAAATGAACTCATCAATGCGTGAAAATGGTTCAGAGAAAAATGCATTTCAAAATGTTAGTTTTCATAGAAACCAATGGTAAAATAATATCTAAAACATTATATATTCTTCCTTATTATCTGGTTAGACAATCAACATTGGTTTACTTCTGAAGTTTAGCATATTTAGAAAAGATTGACATGGATAAAATTTCAATTTTTTCAAAAAGTTTTTGCCACCCGAGTGAGTTATAATGACATCACTTAGGTTGCAAAATATTTTTATATGCTAAAACATTGAAGTGGTACATTAAATATGGCATTTTATTATTGAAATATTTTTTTTGATTTAATTTTTTGAATACTTTTTGTTAAATCAACGAAAATTTCCTTTGTATAACTACAATATTGAGAGGTCTAAGAAAATGTTATATATGCTATTTTGTTCCAACAAGCTTCGGAAAGATGTTTTATTTCATTCTCAAGAATTGGTAAACAGGAACAAAAAACAATTGCCCTGAAAAACAAAATTTTTTTTAACAAAAACTGTTATATAAAATATATATAAATAATTTTCGCATTAAATTGTTGTCAATCAGTCAAAATTACATAAAGGTCCGTGTTTTTTACAGAATGTGTTCAATAATTGGTTTAAGAGAAAAACATTGTTGAATCAGTTCACCACATCGATACCAATCCTTTGAATATTTGAGAAATGGAAAGCTTACATCGTTTTTTCAAAAATTATTTCTAAATTTTTTTTTTTAATCATTTTATTAAAAAAAGAAAAAAACAAAAAAACTTTTAAAGTCATGACAAATGGTAAATGAATGATAAAAACATATTTTCAAACTTAACACGGGGATTTTTACTTTATTTCATGATAAAAATAGATTTATTACATTATTCAAGCTCAAAGTACAATTGGCTTTGGCTTATGTGTTCCTGTACACGTATACACAGTTAGGCCCGAATCACATTTGCACCGATTTGAACAAATACTCAATCGGCCGGGCGCCGGTCAATGGATAGGAGCAAATCTGACTCAGGCATAAAAGATATGATTGGAGATCTTGAAACATACTTGCACTTACATTTACTTAGTTTAATTAATGCTTTGTGATTTTATAAGTCATTCCTAGAAGACCTCCTAAACTTTAGATTATTTGAAAGTATTTACATGGTCTTGCTAAAAGACCCTGTACTCCCCCCCCCCCCCCCCCTTTATCCTTCTCTCTGTATATTGCCAGGTAAGGAGAGTGAAGGTGACGGGGGGATGGATACAGTCAAACCATTATACCTTGATAAACTCAAAACAATGGGCGTGATAGCTTATAATATAATGCAGGTGGGACTTTTTTCAGAAAAATTACAGAAACACATTCTACTGATACTGTAAATATTGTTTTTCACTACGTGAGCTTGAATTTTGACTCGCCTTTTCAACTGTGCCTCGCCTATTCAATTCTGCCTCGCCTGCTTTTGGAACCTGACCATGCCCCTGCAAACTATTCTTCACATCTAGTACACAAAACTAAAATATTATCACAACATGCATTAGTTTTGTCTATTAAGTCATTCAGATATTAAAACAAAATAATTTCATGAAATTAATTACACAAATGACGTGTTTATCTTAAGACTTCAAACCAAGTCCAATAGGGTATCAATGATAAATCTTAATTTATAAACTTAAACAAACCGAAATAAACTTTTATGAGCTTTAAACAGTGTACAGGTCCGTAGCCAGGAGTGGTTCGCAGGGTTCGGGCGAACCCCCCCCCCTTGCAAAAAAATCTTTCAAAAACATGCAGTTTTTCACCATTTTGAGCACTTCTCAAGTGATTTTAGCCATATTTGGGCCAAAATTGAACTCCCCTGAATTTTTATAAAACTGAACCCCCCTTGGCAAATCCTGGCTATGGGCCTGATGTAGTACGTGCGCTCAAACTTAAAACAACTTTACTTAACTGAATTAAAACATTAATACTTCAACTTAATTTAAAAATAAAAAATCATCACCGACTTTCCTTTGTTATCATTGCTCTACGAAAATTAGGCTACAATATTTGATTTTGTCCGTTTTTGACCAATCTTTCGTTTGTACACAATGCTTTAAAGATGTACTATAACCGTTGTCAGAATCTCTTATAAGCTTGTCCTTAATATAAAGAAATAACAACTCTTTTGTTATTTCAGCTACATAATTTCAGATCTGATTATTAGTCCCGACCCCGACTAATGTTTTTCACAGATCGGGATATGACGAATCGAAGTTACACTGTCACGTAATTTTATAGGGCTCGCGGGATATTCACGAAGTCAAACACCTTTATCCCGTATGAGCACTTTGTAGCACTGAGTTACGGGACAGTCAGGTTTTCAAACCCACTGTCCCGTAATTTTTTTTTTGACAACGCTGGGATATAATTGTTTGAGACCTGACATATCCCAGCGCTTGGTAAAAAAATTTGCTGCGGGATAAAGTGATTTCAAAACTTGACTAGTGCAGATCAAAGTATAGGCTATCAAGCCATCACATACATGTATCTCTATGTAATTACCATACTATATTAACCCTTGCAAAAAATTCCATTTTTCATCTTTGTACTGAATTATATCAACATGAGTCTTTTATCTTTGAAATGTGGTTAAGTTTATTGGGAGGGGTGGCATGTACACACTTGATTCAAAATGCTATTGTTTGTGTGTGAGGGGGGGGGCATCTCCACACTTGACTCACATCATGGTCTATTAGAATCACAACTGTCACAAATCATCATGACCTTTTTGTACTGAATTATATCAACATCTGTCTTTAATTTTGAAAATCTTGCTAAAGTTTATTTGGAGGGGTGGCATCTACACACTTGATTCAAAGTGCTATGTGTTATGTGGGGGGGGGGGCATCTTCACACTTCACTCACACCATGGTGTAGAAGAATCACAACTGTCACAATTCCTCATTCCATCCATCTGGTATCATTTAAATAGCCTTGAGTATAATATGCAGTATGTACATTAATCCTTGTGCACCATCCTGTATGATTTATTATGCCTATTGTTGCAAATGTCTTTATATTTTTTAATCAGCGAATATATATGTATATAAATCCTGGTGAAGTAATGTGGTCATTCCCCAAGCCATCTCATATCATTTATCATTCAATTGTTCATATGCAACAGCTCCTTGCATTGAATTCAAGAAAAGATGTTTTTCACAATAATATTGTGGCAATTTCCTCGTGTCATCTGTTTTTCTTTGTCATCCCTATTGTTTGCTGTACATGTCCTGTTTTTGGTTTTTAATAATCGCCTTTGCACACTTTGAATATATTCAGCACAACTGTCAACAGAATATGTGACTGAAAAATCAATAAAAACAATTATTAAAAATGCATTAATGTTAACATGGTATGTTACAAGATATGACAGTGAGTGACAGAGTATGTTACAAGTTATGACAGTAAGTGACATGGTATGTTACAAGCTTTGACAGTAGTAACAATGTATGCTATAATGGATTACAGTGACTAACAGGGTATGTTACAAGATATGACAATGAGTGACATGGTATGTTACAAGATATGACAGTGAGTGACATGGTATGTTACAACATATAAAAGTGTGTGACAGGCTATGACAGTAAGTAACATGGTATGCTACCACGTATGACAGTGACTGACAAGATATGTTACAACATATAACATTGAGTGACATGGTATGTTACAAGATATAACAGCGAGTGACAGGGTATTTTACAAGCTATGACAGTAAGTGACATGGTATGCTACAACGTATGACAGTGACTGACAGGGTATGTTACGACATATGACATTGAGTGACATGGTATGTTAATAGATATAACAGTGAGTGACAGGGAATGTTACAAGATATAACAGCGAGTGACAGGGTATTTTACAAGCTATGACAGTAAGTGACATGGTATGCTACAGCGTATGACAGTGACTGACAGGGTATGTTACGACATATGACATTGAGTGACATGGTAGTTACAACATATAACAGTGAGTGACAGGGTATGTTACAAGCTATGACTGTAAGTGACATGGTATGCTACAATGTATGACAGTAAGTGACATGGTATGCTACAATGTATGACAGTGACTGACAGGGTATGTTACGACATATGACATCGTGTGACATGGTATGTTAGTACATATAACAGTGAGTGACAGGGTATGTTACAAGCTATGACAGTAAGTGACATGGTATGCTACAACGTATGACAGTGACTGACAGGGTATGTTACAACATATGACATTGAGTGACACGGTATGTTACAACATATAACAGTGAGTGACAGGGTATGTTACAAGCTATGACAGTAAGTGTCATGGTATGCTACAACGTATGACAGTGAATGACAGGGTATGTTACAACATATGACATTGAGTGACATGGCATGTTACAAGATGTAATAGTGGGTGACATGGTATGTTACAAGCTATGACAGTAAGTGACATGGTATGTTACCAGATCAGACAGTACTTGACATTGTATGATAAAATATCTGACAGTGGGTGACATTATATCTTACAACATTCGACAGTAAGTGACATAGGATGTTCCATGATATGACAGTCAGTTATATGGTATGATGAAAGATATGTCATTCAGTGGCATGGTTTATTCCAAGGTATGACAGTCAGTGACATGGTATGTAACAATATCAGACAGTGGGTGACATAGAATGTTACAAGATAAGGCAATGTGTAACATGGTATGCTACTTGATATGACAGTGAGTGATGCGGTATGATACAAAATATGGCAATGAGTGACATGGTGTGTTAAAAGATCTGACAGTTAGTGATATGGTATATTATGATGTATGACAGTAAATGACATCTTATGTAACATATGCAAGTGAGTCACATGAAATGTTACAAGTTACAACATGGAGTAATATGGTATGATACCACACCTGACAGTGAGTGACATATGTTACAAGATCAGACATTAAGTGACATTATATGTAACTAGATCAGACAGTAAGTGATATTATATGTTCCATGATATGGCAGTCAGTGACATGAACCTTTTGCTACAATGCTAACACTATTTTGTGAAGTAAAGTACATATTTCTTGAAATTGCTAATATCACTCTTTGAAGTCTAGAAGAGTGACTTTAAGTTAAAGCAGGACACTAAATAGGTTAACTTAGGCATTTTTGAAGATTCTTGGCTCCAGAACTTAGAAGTACAGTATTAGCTACTTAAATAAGGGACATACCATATCTATTTTTACTTGCTTTCGTGTATATATTTGAAGAAAATTCCTTTCATTGTAGCTGTACATCTATAAATGATGTTAATTTTAATTAATGGTTAATATTTTGACTTGGTTTTGTTTTCAATTGAATATCAGCAAGATGGACTCTTTTTTTCAACCATGATTACAGCCCGGGTTTTCAAACCAAAGCAATGCATTATAATTTGATGATTGAAAAACAAATCACCGATAGTGTAGATTCATATTACTATTTTTTCTGCTTTATGTACAACTTCCCTAAATCATGTAAATGAAACATAGCTAATCTGATTGACTCATGAGTAACCATCTCAGAGCAACCATATCACTTCATAAGTAGTCTATGTCACCCTGGAATAGCCTGACAATGGTACAATCAGATACCGTTGTCACAAATGGCGGACATTACAGTCGCTTCAATTACTTTGAGTTTGATATATGAACAAAATTGCCCAATTACATTTCGATTAATAGTAAAAAATGGTAAAATGGGTGTCTTCTACCAAAAGTCTCATTAGACCATTTGTCTTGCTTAAAGTATTCACATACCAAATATGAACAAACTTTTTTCGAGTTATGGTAAATAATGTAAAAATCGCAACCTTTTTTTTTATCAAAATGGCCACCTTCTACCAAAAGTGTCAATACACAGTGTGCTGTGCTTGTTGTATTCACATACCAAATATGAACAAAATCGCTCAAATACTTTTGGAGTTGTAGTAAAAAACATTAAATGGCGTCATATTTTTCAAAATGGCTGCCTCCTACCCCAAGTGTCATTTGACAGTGTATCATGCTTATAGTATTCACATACCAAATATGGACCAAAATCTCTCCACTACTTTCGACTTTTAGAAAAAACGTACAAATGGCCACCATTTTTCAAAATGGCAGCCTTCTACCAAAAGTGTCATCATGCAGGCAGTGTGCCATGCTTAAAGTACCTTCAATTAGTACATTGATGTTATACTTTACAATCCCCTGTCGTTCATACTGAACATCATGTTGGACAAGCCAAAAATGTCTAATTGCCTATACAGGCTGTGTGAAATTGCTTGCAATCTTAAACAACTATCTTCCCAAAAAACTATCCTACATCTATCTGTATGACACTTAGAACCTTAAATAATCCTTATTTTTGTTATCTTTTTTTTCTTGTCAGGCAAACTACAATCATTTGTGTATTCTTTTCCCCAAGCTAACCTAACTACAATGTATATCCTTATTTATGTGGTATATAGTATGTTTCTAACATTAATTTAGTATATTTGAACAATTCCTAAATGTAACAAACAATTGGTGTTTTAGCATGATGGTGTTACCTAAAGTGAACATGAACACTTCAAACCAAATGTTTCAGACGTTGGGAACAAAATCAATGTTCATAATGACCCGAGATTTTGACAATAATCTAAGGTCACTGTGAAAACCAATAATGATTACTCCCGTATCCATCTCTTTTGCGAGTTTCGTTTTTGGTGCAATGTTCCACATGTGTGTAAAATTGCATTGTTTCAGTTTTCTAATGATAATGTTGCAACACAATACGCAATTGACCTTCACAATGATCTCAAGTGGATTATAACACAAGAGACCAAATGAAAACCAACAGAGAATTGCTTGTCGTCAATTCTAAGTTTCACTTTTTAATGTTATTGTTGCAACACAATACGCAATTGACCTTCACAATGATCTCAAGTGGATTATAACACAAGAGACCAAATGAAAACCAACAGAGAATTGCTTGTCGTCAATTCTAAGTTTCACTGTTTAATGTTAATGTTGCAACACAATACGCAATTGACCTTCACAATGATCTCAAGTGGATTATAACACAAGAGACTAAATGAAAACCAACAGAGAATTGCTTGTTGTCAATTCTAAGTTTCACTTTTTAATGTTAATGTTGCAACACAATACACAATTGACCTTCACAATGATCTCAAGTGGATTATAACACAAGAGACTAAATGAAAACCAACAGAGAATTGCTTGTTGTCAATTCTAAGTTTCACTTTTTAATGTTAATGTTGCAACACAATACGCAATTGACCTTCACAATGATCTCAAGTGGATTATAACACAAGAGACTAAATGAAAACCAACAGAGAATTGCTTGTTGTCAATTCTAAGTTTCACTTTTTAATGTTAATGTTGCAACACAATACGCAATTGACCTTCACAATGATCTCAAGTGGATTATAACACAAGAGACCAAATGAAAACCAACAGAGAATTGCTTGTCATCAATTCAAAGTTTCACTTTTTAATGTTATTGTTGCAACACAATACGCAATTGACCTTCACAATGATCTCAAGTGGATTATAACACAAGAGACTAAATGAAAACCAACAGAGAATTGCCTGTTGTCAATTCTAAGTTTCACTTTTTAATGTTATTGTTGCAACACAATACGCAATTGACCTTCACAATGATCTCAAGTGGATTATAACACAAGAGACTAAATGAAAACCAACAGAGAATTGCCTGTTGTCAATTCTAAGTTTCACTTTTTAATGTTAATGTTGCAACACAATACGCAATTGACCTTCACAATGATCTCAAGTGGATTATAACACAAGAGACTAAATGAAAACCAACAGAGAATTGCTTGTTGTCAATTCTAAGTTTCACTTTTTAATGTTAATGTTGCAACACAATACGCAATTGACCTTCACAATGATCTCAAGTGGATTATAACACAAGAGACTAAATGAAAACCAACAGAGAATTGCTTGTTGTCAATTCTAAGTTTCACTTTTTAATGTTAATGTTGCAACACAATACGCAATTGATCTTCACAATGATCTCAAGTGGATTATAACACAAGAGACTAAATGAAAACCAACAGAGAATTGCTTGTTGTCAATTCTAAGTTTCACTTTTTAATGTTATTGTTGCAACACAATACTTTGATTTTGACATAATTTTTTATTTGAGTATTGAAATGAATTTTTTGTACACAAACATAGTCTGTTCAATTTGGCAAAATTGCACTCACTCCAATAAATAATAAAAAATGTAACTCAAAAATATTATGAATTTAGAATGAAACAAATATATGTTATAAATAATTGGTTTATGAAATGATTGTAATTGGTCAGTATGCTTATCCAATCACATTGTGACTCACCATATCTAAATTAGCCAATGAGATACAAGAGCATCATGATAATTTGCTATAAATACAGTTGTAAAGAAAAGAATAATCATTAATAATAGCTATGGATGCTCTAGAGTATTTGGCTGATCTACAACATGCACTGCTTGAAGAGAGGAGCAGATGTAAGGCTGACCTTGGTATTCTTGAAGGACAAGCAAACCTGATTGTCAACAACAGCCTTCACCTAACTCACGAAGCCACACTAATTCTGCAGGAAATCTATTCTCTAGAAGAACTTATAGAGAAGCTAACAACTTCAGTTGGCATGGTTGAAGATGCCATGTTAGACCTGATGATGCGATAATGGTTCCATAAGCACAAAGAAGAAAAAGAACGGTCCTTCTAAGGACCACCAAATATTCATAAAAGAGAATTAGCTTAATGAATGCGTTGTTAACTGTATGAATGTGTTGTATGAATCCGCCTTTTGTTTAAACATGGTAAAATGTATTTATTTCACAAGTACAGTACAAAAATTGTTAAAATTTGAATTACCAACATTATGACAACATTGTGTCTTCAGCGTATCTACCAACCTAGAAGTAGCATTTCCAAAGAAAATTAACCTTCAAAGTTGCTAAACACTAATCTGAGACCACATTTCTAGAAATAATTTCTAATATGAAATCACTTTGACTGAATTTCTAATGATGAAAATTCAAAATATTTTCCTCACACCTAATTATAAAAAACACTGTATTTAAGCCTTCAAAGTGAAAGATCCAACTGTGTTACATCTATGCCCTTCTACATTGTGGCCTCTAACATATATCTGGAATTTATCTTTTCGAGAAAAAAATTGACAATATTTGTAACAATTACTTTGAAACTAGAGTGATATACAGCCTATCATCATTTTTTAAAAATACATTAACATGCAAAGTGTCATCACCTGCAAAATCCTTACATACTATGAAAAATTTATGTTTTAAGTCTTAATGTTCCAATTGTTGATCCAAAAACTTTGTTCAGAAAGTGGTACGTAAATTGGTAGGAAATTCAAATATTTTTGGTAAGGTGGACAACTAATGTATTTTTAATCATGTAAACAGTACATTAAAGGCATAGTCTTACTTTTTTCTATTACGAAGATTATTTTTCCCAGCACATGATACATGTCATTGTTGTGTCTTAGACTGTGCCATATTGTAAGTTTGTTTATATTTTTACGATAATTAAAAATTACTAAAAAAATGTCTCAAATTGTTTGAAGTCAAACTTTGTATAGTGCCCTAAGGGTTAAGGTATCATTAACTAATTAATATATAATCTCATAATATTTACAAGGCAAAATTAGTCTCTTTAATTAAAGCTTCATTGGTGCTCACTTATCTCAAACCCTCATTAGATAATCTTCTATATAAACATTCATGTCAAATGTATAAAACAAACTAATTACAATAAAATATAAAGTAAAAAATTTCATAGAAAGTAAACAGATTCAGCATGAGGCGTGGAGATTATCTTTGATGCTGTCGCCTGGGTAGAATAGTATTACTTCAAAGTGGTGCCTTGTATTAAATTAGCATCATAATTGCTTTAATTCTAAGTTACATTTACTTTGATAGCTTCATGGCTCAACTGTTAAATATTTTTTCCAAATACACAATTGCCACTTTTGTAGTCATTTTCTGACTCACATGATAAAAAACTATATAACTCTTTTTAACCTGTGTTTGAATTTAGCAGTAACAGACATTTCACAATTTGGTCACACTGTTGATTGCCAGGACTCGGTACATCTCCTCCCCTGATAAGGGAACTTCTAAAATGATGAATGAAGCTTAATAAATAGATATTACTACTTATTTTTCATTGTTTTGATTGTGCCAGACTGATTTGGAAATGTAAGTCACAGGGAATGATCTGCATAAAATATCGTAAAAATCAAAGTTAGTTTTGTTGAAATGTAATCAAGACTAAGAGCTCTTTATAAAATTCTTTATCTGCAATTAAGCTGTTTTAACCCATATGCTTATATGCACACAATCAATTAATTTCACTTATATTATTTGATATGGTGAATTTCATTGTCTATATCTCTCTTTCAAAATCAACCTAAATTGTCTCTGTAGTCAATAACCCAGATGCGAGTAGAAATAATCTTGATTTACGTCATTAAAAATTCAGTTAAAGTAATATCATATTTGAAATCGACATGTAAAATTACATCTAGAAATGTGGTTTTAAAAAGTGTTTATTGACTTTGAAAAATTAATTTTCTTTGAAAATGTGACTTCTAGCTCGGGGAGATTCCCCATAGACCCCATGCTATAAAATCACAAAAAATGAAATATCTTTTCTTTTAGTGGACAGATAATATTTTGCTTTACTGGACATATTTTCATTAGTATAAGTATCAGACATATAAGGGTTATATGAAAATTGAGCCACTTAAATTGATAATATTCAAGTTTAAGGGAACTTTCTTATACACCTGCCATGTTAATTGACCCGAATCAGCCACCTGGTGGTGAAATTGGTAACTACCTACTCGCATTTGGGTAATTGAATATGTTTACTTATGTTGAGCTCATAAAATCATCATGTTTTTTAAAATGATTTCTAATTTCTATTGTAATTATAATATTTTTTTGATATTTTATATACCTTATAAGAGTTTTGTGACGGGTGATAAGAACTGGTGGATTTAACTGTTTTGACAACTTCCCTTAAAAAACAGACTACAAAGTAACAAATATCCTTTGATCAAAGAAGCAGCAGTGTTTATATCCTTGTTTACTTAACTATTTTAGAATATCCTCTCAAAAAAAACGAAACAATAAAAGCAATCATATGTGTCACTTTGATGGTATTTTAAACATTTCACTGCATACTTTGATCATGAAACAACAATGTATTTAATCTTTTTTAATAATTTTAAGGCAATTAAATGGATCCTTGATGCCTCCGAAAACCTTTTTTTTAAATTGACCAATCACTGTTGTCCAATATATTGTCATTTTGATATAAAAAGAGACTTTAGAACATGCATAAATCACAACTGTCAGTTATGGTTCAGGGTACACAAGTAAGCATTGTTGTAGTAGCAAGTTCACATGGGAGGGGTATACATAGACCCATTGTGACCAGTGATTTCTGGTTGAAGGAGCGAATGAAATTATCAGTCTATTTTGAACCGGGATTGACGTTCAAAAGATATCAAGAAACTAGAAGCCACAAGAAGACTTTTGATGAGATGCTACAACTGATCAAAATAAAGGAGAAGCCTGATATTGTCATCATCCATGTTGGTGGAAATGATATCGCAGCCAAACATGGAGGCAGGCGGTTGAATCGCAGCTCACAGCTTATTCAACTTGTGTTGAAGAATGTCAGACGAACGATGGAACTTTTCCCCAAAGCTACTATTTGCTTTTCATCAATTCTACCAAGAGTGACGACAAACAAAACAGTTTGGCAATCCCAGACCATTAAATATGTTAACAATAAGCTGAAAGGAGAGATATCCTCAATGGGAAACGCTTGTTTCATCTACCATACAGTGAACTTCGCATCTGCGAAGGGTGGTACAATTCCGTTTGACGACGTGTTGCGGCAAGATGGCCTCCACAAATCTGTAAAAGGCAATAGATTGTTTGCCGATAATATTGTTCGTTCATGCAGAGGCATCATGTATGATAACGGACATTGATGCATCATACCTGGCTCAGAACCCAAACGGCCCTTCTCAGGGCCACCTATTTATTCCAAAAGAGAAATTATGAATTCAGGTTATAAGGTTGTTAGTGTGTGAGTATGTATGTTGTTTTTGGGAAAATATTTAAAAATAATAAAAATACATGGTTGCGGCCTCCATAAAGTCTTTTCAAAATAAACTAACATGAATTTTGTTGCACCTATTTTAAGTAATTTCTAAAAGTCCTCATGCAGAATTTGAAAATATGTTTTTTTACTCATTTACTTAAAGAATTTTCAAAAATATTTGTGGTAAAAAGTAACTTCATTGATAAGATTGAACAATGGACATACTAATTCCATCAGAAATCTAATGCGACCCGTATATGTTTTGCATATGAAAAAAATCTGCACCCTAATTGACTCAGGGTGCAAAGTATGTAGTACTTCTTTTAATGTAAACAATATCTATAACATCATATTTTAAAATAATGCAAAATGCCATTCAATTATCAAATTAACAGCATATTTGATATTCACATTTTTAATGATACCATATTAATGGTTAAAGGATTCCAAAAAGAAAATCCATATTTTATAATAAATTCTAATCCTCCCCATTGCATGCTTGATCCAATCAACATTTTTATGTGTACCCTTTGAGACAGTAATTGTTATCTTAAAAGTTTGAATTAACATTTACTAGGCCATGATCATTCAATTAACACCACACATTTTTGTTTTTTTGCATGATAATTTGTAAAATCTTTGGCAAATCATGGTGCAGGGATCAAAATATATTTTGAAAAGACTTAACCTCCCCTCACAGCCGCCCGTTTCCACACCACATATACACCCTATGCAGACAGTGCTATACGAAAACAACCAGTGCTAATTTATGTGCATGCATGAAATTATGTGCATGTTTTAATGGGAATTTTTGAATTTTAAATTTGTGATATTTCATTATACACTAATTCATGGTAGGTACTCAATTATTTTCACACATACCGAGATGGTAGAGAATGCTTAATAAAAATGAAATTGTGTTGATAATTGTATACTTCATTCTTTAGAAATGCACTAAGTGTTAATCATCTCTCCATAGGAAGGTTTTCAAAATTGCCACTCATGAACATCATTTCCAGCCTTCATTCAGTATTGTTGATCAACTTCACAATCAATATTATTTTTTACCTTTATTTTGAAAGTTATTATTTTCTGTGTGATTTTATAAACATAGGCAACATTTATCGCATGTGTGCTACCCATGAAGAGTCAGTTCAGAAAATGTTTATTGAGGTTATCATCACATCAATTCTTTAAACGTATCACATATCTGATAAATGCTCATCATTTATTATAAAAGCTCAAAGAAACTTTTTGACTTTTAAAATGCCAATAAAATATTTATCGATATGTCACAAGGTTACAGGATCACCAATACTTAAAGTATGCTGTAAATGATGCATGGAAGCGGTAATTCAAACAATATGCTTCGAAGAGAAGTTAAATGCTGAGTAACCAACATACTTTAGTCCATGCAATATTACAAATTCAAATTCGAAAATGACCATTAAAACCCCACAATGCACACATACATCCACACTAATTGTTTTTGTAGCACTATCTGCATAAGGTGATGTATCAGATAACCATGTATTTTTATTGTCATCTTGAAAATGAAAATGCAATTCGACAGAGTTGCAAGTCAAGAAAAATATCATAAATCAAGTTTGAGTTTTTATATTTTCCTACAATAAAGCATCCATGAAAATTTGAAATCACTGTGACAGTTCCACTTGAAATGTGTATGCAGTACTTTAAAGTATTGTGATGAGCTTCCCATATAAAAACAGTATGGCGGTTCCAGGCGATATGTGATATGTAAATCTCAAGACTTCATTCTTACCTATTAAACACAAATCCATGATCTTGGAACTTCACTCATAAAATGTGAAATTGATTTGTCAAAATGAAAATCTCAGTTTTATTAATGTGTGGCGATATTTACTTTAATATTCTTACAAAAACAGGCAAAGGTGTCTGCACAGTGTCTTCAACCTGTGGACCCTTGTGTATTATTCCGGGATCGCGCCATTTAATGTGCCACATACTCATGACTTCGAAGACTTCTACTGTGGGTTACTCATCACTTCTCATCTATGTAAATATTAAAAGGTGGATTGGATCGAGTGGATTGGATTCATGTTAAATGTGAATTGGATTGGGAATCTTTGAAATATGGATCTCCTTAAAAATTCTATTGAGCTCCCTCTAAGAGGACTGGTGCTCTCCTCACTTGGAAAATGTTAAAAAATAGATGTAATATTATTTTGCTTGGGTTGGCTAGAAGGGTAAACTGGTCTCCGCTTTTTTATTCATTCCAAGTGTAATTTAAGACATTTATAAATCATGAGGCAGACTGGTTTAAAGATCCATATTATTTTTTTCAGTCCAAACGGAAACCAGGAGAAATATTTTGGGAACATCCACACATCAATTTGAATGACAGCTTTTATCTACGGATCTTTGTTTAATATTTCTTACAAAAGTTGATTGACAAGGGAAGGCAGTTACATACATATGGAGTATCTATCAACTAATTGGATTATGTAGTTGTTGTTGCTTTGTTCTGATTCCTCAAATGGACCAAAGTGATCACAAAATACTTAAGAGGTAACAAATTCTAAATTTCGAAGATTTCGGATCCGATCCACCTTTTACATGAATCCAATCTACTCGATCCAATCCACCTTTTAATCTCTACCCCCATCTAAATTAATCTCAATTTTGGATGATGCAATTGTCATGGATTAGTTGTGATAAAACCACTTAAGGTGCCACATACTCGGGACTTCTATTCTAGCTTACTCATAAGTTCCCATCTAAATCTAATGTTAACTTTAGTCAATGCAATTGTCATCGATGAGTTGTGATAAAACCACTTAAGGTGCCACATACTCAGGACTTTTAAGACTTCTATTGTAGCTTACTCATAATTCTAAATTCTAAATCTAATGTTAAGTTTAGTCTGATGCAATTGTCATGGATGAGTTGTGATAAAACCACTTAAGGTGCCACATACTCATGACTTCAAAAACTCCTATTCTAGCTTACTCATAATTTACCATCTAAATCTAATGTTAACTTTAGTCGATGCAATTGTCATGGATGAGTTGTGATAAAACCACTTAAGGTGCCACATACTCAGGACTTCGAAGACTTCTATTCTAGCTTACTCATAAGTTACCATCTAAATCTAATGTTAACTTTAGTCGATGCAATTGTCATGGATGAGTTGTGATAAAACCACTTAAGGTGCCACATACTCACAGGACTTCGAAGACTTCTATTCTAGCTTACTCATAAGTTACCATCTAAATCTAATGTTAACTTTAGTCGATGCAATTGTCATGGATGAGTTGTGATAAAACCAATTAAGGTGCCACATACTCAGGACTTCGAAGACTTCTATTCTAGCTTACTCATAAGTTACCATCTAAATCTAATGTTAACTTTAGTCGATGCAATTGTCATGGATGAGTTGTGATAAAACCACTTAAGGTGCCACATACTCAGGACTTCAAAGACTCCTATTCTAGCTTACTCAAAATTCTAAATTCTAAATCTAAACTTCTGTTCTATTTTACTCATAATTTCCCATCTAAATCTAATGTTAACTTTAGTTGATGTCATTGTCATGGATGAGTTGTGATAAAACCACTTAAGGTGCCACATACTCAGGACTTCAAAGACTCCTATTCTAGCTTACTCAAAATTCTAAATTCTAAATCTAAACTTCTGTTCTATTTTACTCATAATTTCCCATCTAAATCTAATGTTAACTTTAGTTGATGTCATTGTCATGGATGAGTTGTGATAAAACCACTTAAGGTGCCACATACTCAGGACTTCAAAGACTCCTATTCTAGCTTACTCAAAATTCTAAATCTAAACTTCTGTTCTATTTTACTCATAATTTCCCATCTAAATCTAATGTTAACTTTAGTTGATGTCATTGTCATGGATGAGTTGTGATAAAACCACTTAAGGTGCCACATACTCAGGACTTCGAAGACTCCTATTCTAGCTTACTCAAAATTCTAAATTCTAAATCTTAACTTCTGTTCTATCTTACTCATAATTTCCCATCTAAATCTAATGTTAATTTTAGTTGATACAAACGTCACAAACGAATTGTGATTTAACCACTTAAGGCGCCACATACTCACTGACCTCTATTCTAGATTTCCCATCAATTTTCATATACTGTACTGAAAATATCATAAATCACTTGCAGAATATGTGCTCCTAGAGTAAGTTAATAATATCTGAAATGTTTGTTTTCAGAATAATAGTGTTTCCAACCTTGCATGCATCCATATTGTAGCAAATAATTACATCTCTATCTTCTTTGTTTGACTGTTTTGTCAATTTGTAAATGTTCTTTTTATTTTTAACCTTAGAGGCCCATTGTAGGGATATCCCATCATCCTCTATTGCCATAACACTTGCCAAAGAATATTGTATAGTTGAAGTGGAAGTATTTACAAGCACTATGTCTCCCTTTTTAATGCCTTCACAGCCTATTCTTATATTGTTCAACCTACTAGCAGTTTCAACTATAAAAACATTTCCAAATAATTTATGTGACCACTTTTGAAGGTCACCTTTAAATGTAATTGGACATAACACATGATGCGGTACTTCGGTCAGCTTTGATATAGCATATATGCCACTTAGATTTAAAGAGTCTGGTGCTAGATTTCGTTGTTTGTAAACAATTTTTATAATAAGCTTGCCTTTACTAAATGTTTTCATCCATCTTGAGGTCACTATGGTTGCAATATATAATGTGTTCTCTCCACTTTTCTCACCATGGATAACTAGATCTTCAATTTTAAGACCACCTTCAATGTCTAGGAATAGTGCCCAGGTTTCAAACATTTGACTTATTCGCTTTACCCTATAAAATACACCAGTTGTTAATTTGTAACGCATGTCATCTGATTTAAGTGGCTTACAGGAATTCAAAAAAGCATGCACTGAATCTATGTCAGAGTCTACAGTGCCAGAAAGGTTAATGGAAGTTGAAATATTACTCACTTCATATTTCTGTGCAGGTTCTCTTAAAGTTGATGATAAATGTGATAGAACACTCAATTCTGTATCACACATTTCATATGGTAAACTATCATCTACTACCTGATCCACTACTGATTTGGATGCTTTTTCTTTTGCAAGACATATCTTATACTCTGACCTTATCTTTGATAAAACCGGTTCAGTCACAGGTTTCATTTGTTTGAAAAGCTTGCCCTTTAACATTCTGCGCATTTTTTTAGATTTGCATTTTTCCCAAATTGAAGATGGATCAGTGTTTGTATCCCCCTCAGAAGGCAATTCATTGTCATTTTCATTTTCCGTTATTTTTCTTTTTCTATTGGCCAAAGGAACATCATTATCTTGACCAAGCTCTATGTTTTCCACCTCTTGGTTATTTATCTTACATCTTTTTACAGATTCAGTTTTTCTGAATCTGAATTTTCTTTTCTTTAATTGAGACGTTTTAACATCATCAAACATTCTGAGCTCGAGTTCCTTTTGTTGTATATAGAAGTGATATATAACATCATCTAAATGATCTTGGGGCTTAAGAGCATCAGCGTTCCACACATTTTTCATAAGATTGAAACCACCTTCTTGCATGCCTGGGCCATCATGCTCTTTACTTACAGATTTTCGGCCATAAGTACATACACATTCGGGGAAACGAAAGTATATTCCAAGTCTCTTTTGAATTAGTGTGAAATGAGACGTTGAAGAGAAGTACTTTAAAATTGCTTTACTCTTCTCATCTGCTTCCTCTTCTGATTCAGATTTTAAAAAGTCTTCTTTAAAGAGTTTGATTAATACAACACCAAGCTTCGTTGGTAATTCTTTGTACACACCAGTCAATACTTTATCAACATGCCAAAGCTCTAATAGCCTCTGAATCCCTGGCCAAACTGTATGTGCAGCCTTTGCAAGAGCAAGATCATGGTCTAATTTTATGAATTTGGGTCTGACTAGATGACCTATTTTATTCATTATGGAGTCAAATTTCTGAAGTCCTTGTGTTATATTACTAGCAGTTGTATCATTCAATGTGAATATGTAAGCTACTGGGAACTTGGCCGGTGCTTGTGAATCCCCCCTCTTTATGTCGTGGTCAACATATATAGGAAAAAATCTAATTTTCTTTTCACGTTTGTCACGAACCAAACCTGAACCATCGAGGGAAATAATATTAGAACCATATAATCTGTATAATTTTCGGCCTATAAAGCTAGTACAGAGTACCATCATCTCACCATTAGTGCCTGTGCTTATTTGGTTTATAAAGCCTTTTACACCACATAGTTTATTCACCCTGTCACTCGTTTCATTTTGAGTACACTGATCATCAAGATACTTCTTCAATAAATGAACACGTTCACATTCAGTTAAATCAGATACTTTGTTAATGCCCTTCAACCAAGGTTTCTTATTTGCACTTTCTTTTGCTCTATCATTTCTTATCTGTGAATAAGTTAATCTAGAGTTCCTACTCCCAGATAGAAATCTCTCTGGATTTTCCTGAAATGATTTTATGTTACTTTCATGATATGCTTGAATTGGTTTTAACATTTTATTTCTGCAATTAATATTTCCTATTGCTTCTTCACTGTTTCTCATTTTTTCTGGAAGTTTATCAAAATCTGCAGGTGCTGTTTTGTTTGACCGGCCTCTGTTAGCAATACATCCATATGGGTGTGTGTGTGTTTTTATTATACACGAATTACTTTTATTAGTTAATGATTCATATACCCTCATACTTTTAGTTTCATTGTCAATGCCTAAGAAAGACCATTTCTTTTTTACTTTACAACCATCTTTTATATTAGCACATTCCCAACGTATGTGGACATTTGTACCTGTTTCAAAAAAATCAGTACTATTTGTCATTCTTGACTTGTCTATAGATTTTGCACGCCATGAAATATTCTCATGGAACTTATGATAATAACGAAAATAGTCAGAATACTGGGATCTACCTTGAAGACCTTTCTCAGTAACAATAAAAGCACCATGCAACACACTTATGGGAATTTTAAATTCTCTTGGCAGATCATTTTCCTCTTGTACAAAACTAAGTTCACCCTTTGGTAAAGGTGTACCTAGTGCACAGCTCCAAACTGCATTAGACTCTATATCTTGTCCTTCTACAGCTTCAACCAAATCATCCTCACTACTTAAATCAACCAATTCAATGACAGGTGCTTCATCAATATTAAGATTTGGATGTTTATGATTTGAGGTTGAATGATTCTTTTTATATGTGCTTGCCTGTTTTTGAAACGTTCTGTCTTTATTAGGAACAGGGACATTTAGGCTTCCATTCTTTGCCATTATACTACACCCATCTTGTATATTTATGGACACGATTGAATTGTTTTCATCTGGCAATGATAGATACTGAAGAGCATTTCTTGAGCATTCATATGTGTTAGCCTGACCAGCAACAGATTTAAGATATCCCTGTCTTACGAGAAAATTCCATATATTTTTTATGTATGGTAGACAGACATGTTTCAAAGAACCAAATGAATGTAGCTTTTTTGGATTACCAATCTTATCAATAATCTGTTTTGTTTTTGAACCCTTCACTACTGAACAGGCAATATAACTAGGACATGGTTTGCCAAACTCAACACATGCTTGAAATAATCTAACAGCTTCATTTGTTATATTTGTATATGATGCTTCCCCTGACAAACAATTGTCACAATGTTTACAATCTACAATGACATTATCAAAATGGATATGCTGTTCAAAATACCTTAAAATATATTCCCACCTACATTCTTTAGTATTAACTAAACATACCATTTGATGGAAACCGGATAGAACTTGATTTTTGTCTTCTTCATTTTTTTGATTAAGTGCCAACCAATTGCCCCGTTTAAAATCACCATTGCCAATAATGAGAATACATTTGCATGAAGTTTGACCCATTCTCCCAGCCCTGCCTATTTGTTGATAGTAATCTTCTATTGAATCTGGTATACCATAATGCACAACTTGTTCAACATGTCCAATATCTATACCAAGACTATAAGCTTTAGTAGCCACCATAATCTTAACACTACCCGAAGAAAATTTCTTATGACTAGACTGTTTTTCAGCAGTAGTTTTTGCAGAATTATAGCAAACTGCATAATTCGATTTAACTTCATTTAACTTTTCGGTGAGGACTTCTGTATTTTTGACAGAACCACAGTACACTATGGTCTGTCCTGTTACATCATCGACTATATCACTTATCATTTTGACATCAGTATTGGCTGATAATTTCTTGAAGTGATGAACCTGAATATCAAGATTTTCTCTGTATAGATTTTTGGTATGAATAAAGGGACTTTCAACACATAATAAGTCACAAGTTTTGTTTATATTTCCCCCAGGAGGTGTGGCAGTTAAAAGAACACGTGTAACTCCTACACAGTTTTTATTTATTATTTTAGAAATGTCCTTGTAGAGTGGTCTGAAACTTTTCGTTCCCCACATATAAATACAGTGGGCCTCATCAATGACAACAGAACTTATTCCAAAACGAGTATTCAATTTCTTAATCGAATCACCAAATGAATTCATCTTTTCTGGAGTTAAAAATATGCACCTAAACTCTCCTTTCAAAACCCTCTGTTCAATGGTTTTGTCTTTTTGACTTGAACCAAGGAAACATGCCTTAGTATTTGGAATATTTTTTGAATTAATGCTATTTACTTGGTCCATCATTAAAGAAATTGTTGGACTAATGTTTATCATTATCTTTTGCATTGCTATAGCTGCAAGTAAAGGAGGCAGAGATTTACCAGAACCTGTTGGCCAAACCAACACTGTATCTTTTCCTTGTATGATAGCCTGAGTGGCCTCTTTCTGACCATTCCTGAATGTTTTGTTATTGAGATATTTTAAATTCAATTCATCTAAATTGAATAGTTTTGCCCGTTCATTATCTCCTGAGTAAGATTGGGTAGACATATCAATATCATCAAAATCATATAGTGAACTATTAGTTGACGATTGTGAAGAACTAATATCATTATGATTTGAATCATTTAAACTATTATTTTGGTAGTGAGCTGATAAATTTAAACTCAAAATATCATTGTCAAAAATAGCATTTGAACTTTCAGAAGAACTTGATGGATGCCTTTCCATATTAGTATTTTGAGCAATACTTGGAAGAGTAGAGCCATGTTCATCATTCTTTGGAACAGAAACATCACTCAATGTTTGAGTTGATGATTTAACACCTCTTCTTTTCACGTTAATGTCTATGTCAAGTTGGTTCTTTTTAGCTGTACATCCGCCATTGATTTGAAACGACTCTTCATTATAGAATGTACCTGTTTTGTTTGCTTGTGTTTTGTTTTCAAGCACTCCATTGGCAATGTCAGAAGACTCATCTGATGACGATTGATGAACATTGGTCATGATTTTGTTCAAACTGCATTCAATGGTATCAAGTACTTGAGCATTTTTGTGATAAATATATGAGTCTTCACTAAAATCATCACTGTTATAGTACAAGTAAGATTCGTTCATAGTGTTTGAATCATTTAAGATTTCATAATCTATCTCAGAAGTTCCATATGTAAATGGTTGATGTCTTTTGAAAATAGCCAAGTCTTGTTTACTTTGAATATTATCAATATCTTCACTTATATTAACAATGGTATTCATTTTAACTTGCTGTTTTTCTAGAACTTCTTTTTCTCCATGTGTTTTTGTTTCACAGTAAATAATATCTTTTTGATTTTCATTGTTACTTGGCTGTGTATACCCACTACATTCAATTTTATCATTTACAATAGGGATATTCTCATTAAATTGACTACAAGTTTTACTTTTCTCGCATATTGTATCAATATCACCATCAGAATCACTTAAAATCGTAGTTTCCCATTGATTATTAATGGTATCACTATTATCAATAGATTTATTATTGTAATTTGTGTTATCTTTTTGTATATCGTCACAAGTTTCAATTTGCTTATCTAATGAATCATTATCGTCATCATACTGCCTTAAAATAGCATTTTCAAATTGATCATCAATGGAATCACTATTATCAATAGATCCATTATTACCATTTATGTTGACTTTTTGTATATCGTCACAAGTTTCAATTTGCTTATCTAATGAATCATTATCGTCATCATACTGCCTTAAAATAGCATTTTCAAATTGATCATCAATGGAATCACTATTATCAATAGATCCATTATTACCATTTATGTTGACTTTTTGTATATCGTCACAAGTTTCAATTTGCTTTTCTAATGAATCATTACCGTCACCATACTGCCTTAAAATATCATTTTCAAATTGATCATCAATGGAATCACTATTATCAATAGATCCATTATTACCATTTATGTTGACTTTTTGTATATCGTCACAAGTTTCAATTTGCTTTTCTAATGAATCATTACCGTCACCATACTGCCTTAAAATAGCATTTTCAAATTGATCATCAATGGAATCACTATTATCAATAGATCCATTATTACCATTTATGTTGACTTTTTGTATATCGTCACAAGTTTCAATTTGCTTATCTGCAATTGACTCATTATCGTCATCATACTGCCTTAAAATAGCATTTTCATATTGATCATCAATGGAATCACTATTATCAATAGATCCATTATTATCATTTATGTTTTCTTTTTGTTTATCGTCACAAGTTTCAATTTGCTTATCTAATGACTCATTATCGTCATCATACTGCCTTAAAATAGCATTTTCATATTGATTATCAATGGAATCACTATTATCAATAGATCCATCATTATCATTTATGTTTTCTTTTTGCTTATCGTCACAAGTTTCAATTTGCTTATCTGCAATTGACTCATTATCGTCATCATACTGCCTTAAAATAGCATTTTCATATTGATCATCAATGGAATCACTATTATCAATAGATCCATTATTATCATTTATGTTTTCTTTTTGTTTATCGTCACAAGTTTCAATTTGCTTATCTAATGACTCATTATCGTCATCATACTGCCTTGTAATAGCAGTTTCATATTGATCATCAATGGAATCACAGTAATCATTAGATTTACTATGCTTACTTAATGCATCAATTTCATCATCAGATTGGCACATAATGGCAGTTTCAAACTGGTCATTGATGGAATCACTATGATCATTGGATTTACTATTATTGATTACCTTATTGTTATGAATTAGGACAGAAGTTTTACTTTGCTTGTCCAATGCACCAAAATCACCATCAGATTGACTCATAATAGCAGTTTTATATTGGTCATTGATTGAATCACAATGGTCATTAATTGAATCACAATGATCATTAGATTTACTAGTATCATTTATGTTATCGTTTTCTATTTGGACAGGAGTTTTACTTGGCTTATGTAGTGCATCAATATTACCATCAGATTGACTCTTAACAGCAGTTTCACATTGATCATTTATGTTATCACCGTGATCATTAAAACTTCTATTATTCATTAAATTATCTGTTTGTTTTTCATCAGGAGTTTTAATTTGCTTTCTTAATGTGTCGATATCAGCACCAAACTTACTCAAATCAGCTGCTTTACATTGGTCATTGAATTTGTAACTATGATCATTAGATGTTATAACCTCAACAGTTTTTTTCTGATGTTTCAATTTGTCATCAACATTGTCAGGTTGCATATTTTCATATGTTTTATGTATTCCATTACCAGTTTGGAAAATTTTAGAATGTTTGGCAGTCTCAATTTGGTACACAATGGATTCACATTTTTCATTGTATTGTTTAGAGCTGTCATTTTCAATTATGGCAGATGATATATCGCTAGTATCATGACTTTTGTAATGGTCAGGAGTTTCATTCTGACCAACTGTACTTTCATTAAGGGAGTCAGATATGACAATACTCATAAGTTGCTCTACTAAAGTCTCTGCCTTGGGTCTATTTAAAGGCTCCTCCTTCCAGCAGATTTGAATGACTTTAATGAATTCCAAGACAACATTTTCTTCAGTTTCTTCAATGGTAGGCAGTTCAATTGGAGAGCACTTTAATTTTGATTCTATTTCAAATACATTGTTAACATCCTTCTCCCAAGGAAACTCTAAATCTGGGTACAACAGTTCATAAAGAAACATACCAAAGCTAAATATATCGCTATCTTTAGTTAATGCATTTGACCCTTTGCGAACAACTTCAGGTGACATGAAAGGCCGTGAGCCCACCAGGCTGCATTTGTCTTTATCTCCCCTCTTGATACCCACTGATGATCCCCTCCCTAACGTTGTTTTGGTATTTGCATTATTTTTGAAAGAAAATCTTGCTTCTCCAAAATCTGATAATTTCACTTCCTTTAAATGTAATGGATCATTTGGCTGATGCTTTACAAGAAAATTACTACTTTTGATATCACAGTGAATTATTTCACAAGAATGTATGTACTTTAATCCTTCACATGCTTCTTTTGCAATGAAAAGCCTTTCTGACCAGGGCAAACAAAAATTATCGAATTTTTCAACCAGGTAATGATTTAAATCCATGTCCATCAATTCCATTACTATTGTCTTCCTATCAAATGCAACACCATACATTTTTAGCACATTTTTATGGTTTAAATGACATATGTTACCAACTTCAGTTTCAAATGTACGAAATTTACTTGGCCTCATGGTCTTATTGTATTGTTTGATCGCCACTTTGATTGCTGATTTGTTTCCACATGGCGGAGAAAATGTCCCTTCAAAAACTGTAGCAATTTCACTGCGCCCTAATACATTTCCTAACTTGACAGAAGTGATAGGAAATGACGTTGATCCTCCACCAATTAACTTATTGACTTTTTGAATTTTACCTTTACTAATTTTGGTATGGGAAGTACTTTTCAACTTGGCTATCTTTCTTATAACTGAACTGCGTTTATTAGACCTGACTTTTGTCCAAAGATTTTGTGGTATATATAAAGCACGATATCCTAGCACTTTACGGTTAATCCTACTTTGAATTACATCACAAAATGTATCAATTTCCTTGACAATGGTTTCTGGTGCTACTACCCTTCTCTTAACAAATCTATTCCTAATCTTTAAAGCTCTACTTGTCCTTTGTTTTTTCTTGCTCTTGCCACAATATCTTTTTTTAGATCTTTTCTTATTATTCTTACCACTATTTTGTTTTACATGGGGAAACTTAACATAAGATTGTACAAAACTGTCTTGACATACCAATTCCCTATCGAGCTTATTAATTTTACCGAGTTGTGGAATAAAACTAATGGTCTGATTACTGTCAGTCATGTGGATCCTGTCACTTGTTGCATTAGAAGAGGTTTTGTCACTTTCGATTAAGTCAGTCATTGTGGTTATTTCAGATGTCATGTTTGTATCATTATATTTGGTCATGTCGACTTCAGGTGTTGACATCATGGTTGCCTTATTTGTCATTACTGTCTTGTCACTTTCGGTTGTGTTAATAGGTAAGTCATGGTAGTCAGGTGTCACGATGCCCAGGACAGGTTTGACATCAATGTTTTTTGTAGTCAGTCGAGCAACCTAAAATGGAATGTATTTCACACTAAATGAAGGATTTAATAAAGCACAACTGAAAAAATTAATATTGGCAGGGCTAAACTGATATTGAGTTCTTGTGTTAACCTTATTTAAAATAAATGACAAATAACAGCTACAAATAACTGTTCATGTCATTCAGCCTGCCCCAACCCCCCCCCCCCCCCCCCCAATCGTGATCAGTATATCTTGGTAAGCACAATGGAGTATGTAGGTATGTATGTATTCTTTATTTGCGTCTATTCATTAAGATAGTTGTTGTGTAAACAAATCTAAAACATATTTGTACTATGACATGATGATTCAGAGGATCAAAATGGCCCGTTTCAGGGCCAATAAAAAGACATTAATGTTTGAATTACTATTTCAGTTGTGCTTTAAAAAATGCAGTTTATTCCTATGAAATTTGATAATGATAGAAAATATATAATAAAAAAGTAACTTACATGTACATCACTAGCTATAATCCAATCATTGTCCACTCGCTTAAAGGTAACAAAGTGACCCCTCTTGTTGTTCGAACCAACATGACACACGACAGATGATACATAAGATAGGGAAGATAGCGGCACGGTTAATTGGTCAAAAGTAAGGAGCTGAACCGGAGCATTCGTAAAAGAGTTAGGATCGCACGTCATCATTTGGGAACAGTTATGACATTTAAGGTAGTTTTGGGGATCACTGGTGGTCTGGGTGGGAAGAGAAGTAGTGTTGTGGCACGCATCACATGTAAAATACTGCCAGCTTGTCAAGAGGTCTGACAATATTGTTTGCCCCTCTGAACTGAAATTACAAGAATGATTGTACCATACATTAAAACCAGCCAGAAGACAAAAAAAAAATTTCATGGATATATCTTTTACTCCGGGACTGCATTTTGTCACATTTTGTAGTTGGGACATAAAAGCAATATGTAAGTAATAAAAAAGGTTGAATGGAAATATTTTTGTGAAACATGTAACAACAAGATTTTAGGATTGAAAATTTGGATTGAATGAATCATTGATACCGGATATGGAACAGATTGCATATAATATGGCCAAAATATTTTCATCACATATGAAATCATTAATGTTCATTTATTTGGTCATATTGATACGATTAACTCTTTGTCAAATTTACACTTACAGTTCTTCTGCCTGTGCCTTAACAACAAGAACATGCCAAAAGGAAACAACAGAACCTGGTACACCAGCTGGTATTCGCAACACTAAAATTAAAATAACATTGGAAGTACAGTAACCAGAAATCTATACAAAATCTATACAACCAGAATATATATATATAAATATACAGTAAATCCTGTGTACATTGTATACACATGAAGCCACAAAAGTGTTCACTGTAAGTAAGAAGTTACTACTGAGAGGGTAAGTTATACATAATTTTTAATTTATGTCAACAAGGTATGTGAGGAGGAGGAGGAGTGTCCACAACGTACAGGAATTCACTAGAGAAAGGTGTTCACCAAGACAGATTTAACTGTATATGAACATGTAGTTTTCACCAACTACTACAACATATGAAAGATATGATGTACAGATGTGGGAAGTCTTTTTCTAATGAGACATTACTTATTTCTGATAGTAACTGAATAATAAAACAAATATTTCACACTTTTTCTGTAAATATGTGTTGTACTTTCAATGGAACTTTCAATGGATGTTCCAGATATAGTACTATGGCCCTTCCTGTGTCGGATACTTCAGACTTAAGACTCCAGACTCATTAAAAGATGAACACATATTCACATCAATATTATGATATATTTGATTAATTCACATGGATATAAAGTCTTACATTTTAGCAAATGTTGCACAAGATGCTTGGACACTACAGCTCCATTACCATCTCTCATGTTGTCAATCACACCACGGACAGCACATCTTATACAAGAATTGAGTTGACATGATAAGGGGTGGCAGCGGAAATAGTTGCACAGCTGAGTACAACCATCAATGGCCTGTATTACTGCATTCACATAGCACGTATAACCCAAGTTTAAGATTCCTTTACATTCAACCTATGAACAAACACGTAGCACATAACATATTGAAGAGGTTAGAAAATACATTTTCTAGGCAAACTCTTAATTATTATTGAACTGGAAGAATGGTTCTCAAAGGGCACATCGCATTGACCAATCAAATGCCATGAAATCCACCTAAAGTTAAATCATGTTTTATCAAAATTCAGAAAACAGTTTTCAAAATGGTGGAACGGCATTTTGAAAGCTGGCACGTGTCATGTTGCATTCTGGGAGGCAATCCTCCCTGCGGGGTGATCGGGCTCCAAACTCACCTCAACATTTGAAGAGTCGGCATAATATGTGGGTATCACTTCAAATTTTTAAGTTCCTATTTGTCATTATGGACACAAAGTAAGAATTTATGACATAAGTGACAGGATGTCTTTCTTATAGTAATACAGTCGGAGACATTAATAAACCTCAACCATCAAATGTAGTCACAATGAGCTAAATTATAAGTTTCATGTCTCAAACTCTCCAATACGATAGAATGCGACAAATGTTTTCATGAATCGCCATGTTTGTTATCCAAGGAGGATTGACTCCCAGAATGCAACATCAGTTAACCTTATTTACTCGTGACATGCTTCGAAATGGCGGAACAGCATTTTGAAAGCTGACATGTCATGTTGATATGACCGTGACGATGTTCACGTTCTTGAATGAGATAATAATTATAGTTTGTGAAAAAAATATGAGTTAAAGGCCCAGCCCCCCCCCCCTAATCCGCCAGTGAGTAGAACAATTGTCACGGTCATATCAGGTTATAACATTTCCACAGTTATGAGTGGCTAAAGAATCGCGACTCGAACTTAGAAAAGTTGGCAAGTTGAATTCTAACAACATATTTACCTTTGGATATGACGGTTGTGTTTCCCTTTTATAAAGCTTTTACTTGATTTCATCAAAACAAACCTATATAGACTAGATCTATTCATTGAACAGTGAAAGATCTATCAGCGCGAGTCAGCGAATGTGAATATTGCTTTTGACTCGCCCAACAAGAAATAAAATGTCTAACTATTAACTGTCATAAAATATTTGAATCTGGACATATTTAGATGTAAAAAGAAAAAGATATGTGTTTAAGAATGATGGACATATTAAAAATGCAGGGCATAATTTTATAAAGCTTAAAAGACTGTTGAGCGGTGTGTAAAATAATGTATACCAATCCCCGACATCATGAAACACCACAAAAAAAATTCAGAATAATTCTGAGGCTGGGAAATTTATCTTCTAAAATGCAGGTTTTAGTTAAAAAACGTACATGACAATGATATTATGAGCAACAAATAATAAGCTTCAGTATTGATCAAGATACATTAGATGAGAAAAAGATGATCACTTTTCTAAAAGGTAATTCACTTTAGCTGTCTTTTTCACTGTTTTATTGCGTCAGTCGAACCCCAAAATAGACCAAAAACAAGATAATAAAATGACACTAGAAAAATACGAAAGCCATAATGCTATTTTTACTAAACTGATCCTCTTTTTATGGAAATACCACAGAGAAAGACAATGAACAAAATACATAAGTGTAACTGCTTGTTTTCTGTTGGTTACGTAACATGTTATGACGTCACAAATTAAAATATAATCCAGATGTGTGACGTTTAGCTTTCTTGTTTGTTTAGTTGATATGGCAATAAGTAACCGATGTCATAATTTTTTGTGCAATAAGCACAGAGCTTGTGCCTCAGTCTTGTAATTTGAAGAATTTCAGCCATGTAATCTTATTGAAAATAATGTAATGACCCGAGGGCGCCCCAGGGGAATGACTAACTAACGAACATAGTGTAACAAGCCAGATAAAGAAATTGAAAGAAAGTGTGCTAAATTCAATGCCCCGCATGGGAATCGAACCTAGGACCCTGTGGATCCGAAGTCTGATGCTATACCGACTGAGCTATAAAGGCTTAAGCCACTACAGCTGGACTGAAGTAGCAACTTGCTATCAAGGGCCATTACAATAACATGGCAGAGACGCATCCAAATATAAGAGGCCACACACTTATAAGCCAAACTATATAGAAGCAATCCAAGATATACAAATGTCATTTATGTAAAATAGGAATTAAAAATAGTTTTCCATATATTATTTCATAATGATATTTTGATGTTTTAGGTTTTACTGACACAATTCAACAGTGAAATGGAATCTAGTTTTTTAGGCTACTTACAAATACCAGGCAAACCATAGGCCATGGAAGAATATTTAAATCCCCTCTCACTCATTGTGTACTGTAAAAATATTTTTTGCATCACACAATGAGTGGGTGGAGGGGATTTAAATCTTCTCCCTGGGTGTTTGAGGCAAATGTTTATGCCTTGCTCAACCATCACCATGTTATTAAGTGTTTCTAAATGGTATAACCTTGACAATGTTTTATATTAAAATGCCTGTCATGACCATGGTAATGTAAAGTCAGGGTGCATGTTTTGAAAATGTGACTTCTATTTCAGGTTGATTCCCCATAGACACCACATTAAAAAAATCACAAAAAGTGAAATATCTTTCATTGTATTTGACAGATAACATTTTCTTTTACTGGACATATTTTAATTTGCATAACTATTAGATACATAGGGGTGATATGAAATTTGAACCACCAAAACAGATGTAATTTAAGTTAAAGGGAACTTTCTAGTATAGCAACTATACCCGCCATGCTATATGACCCGAAATAGTCACCTGGTGGTGAAACTGGTAACTGCATACTTGCATATGCTTTATTTACAACTTATAAATATCACAATAATGTAGTGGCATACCAGGCCTATAGCCAGTATTCGCCAAAGGGGGAGTCGCTTTTCAAAAATTTCAAAAAAAGGATCACTTTTATGTTAACGTTGGCCCAAAAATGACCAAAATTGCTTGAAAGTGCATGATTTTTGGGCAGGTGGGGGAGAACTTCTCAACCCCCCCCCCCCTTTGGCTATGGGCATGCCAAAAAAATAAAAATATTTGGCAGATATTAATTTTTTCTGAATACAAAAGGTGTGCTTATGAGCCTCTTGATTGGTAAATAACACTAAATTAAGTAGACTACCAATATATCATGACAAGAATTGATGAAAAATACACAGTCATATATATCATGTATATTAGATTCAACGGTGAATGTGGGACTCTCCACATGATATAAAATGCAATAAGAATAGGGAGGCTTACCATTGGCTCACAGTAAAATGTGTTATGTTAGAAGCTGCTTCCGAGTAGATAACGTAAATCTTATTACAATTTGTTTGAGAACCTTACATTGGTGAATTAATTTTACCCAAGAAAATTGGGACCATATGGCATCACCTTCAAAATCAGCGTATAGTGATAGTGCATTTTGATATTTTAAAGAGAGTACATTCGGACAATGATCCAGAATGGAGAATAATTCACAGGATGTTTTGTTACTAGAGTGGGGAAATTAACCAATTTTGCACAACGTTTTGGTATCAGGGTGGGGAAATTGACCCATTTTATACTAGTGTAAAAAAATGGACAAGCCAAATTAATTTGGTCAAAATCGCTACACATACTAACATAAGATGCCTCAAGTTAACTATTGAATGGTGCATAATGTAATGGATATTGTGATGTAATATTCATAGTAATAGATAAATTGATAGAGAGTGCAAAAATTGATGATTTGCGATCACCGAATGGATTCTGTCTTTTAGTGACGTCACAATTAGGTCACCCAGCTTTAGATGCTTGATTTTGAGAGATTATCTTCTATATTTCGTGCTTTATTGATTTATTTTTCACGAAAGCGTTCTATTTGACTAGATCAACATTCATGCTAAGCACATACCAAGTCTAAGGTCTTACTGACATGATTTAGATAGCGGTTTAGCGCCCCCCGATTTTGACAAAAACGGGGGGCGCTTATAGGCATCGATGTTTAGTATGAATTTCACCCAAACTTCGCATATATATAGACAAACTCATGATCTAGTCAAATAGGCACACCTGGTAAATATCCGACCCATGGTTTTTATATAAGCAACGACAATATTTTTAGCTCAAAACTGCCACGTGTCCGCCATTTCGTGATTCCATCATGTCTAATATCATTTCTATATGACGTCATACCAATAAGACGAAATACGTGACAACAGTATCCATAAACAAAATTCCTGAATTCTGATCGCAAAAGGTCAATTGGAAACACAACCCCCTCCCCCCCCCCCCGGCCAAAAATTCTTTCAAAACCATGCAGTTTTTCACCATTTTGAGCACTTCTCAAGTGATTTTAGCCATATTTGGGCCAAAATTGTCAAATGTGAAACCCCCCCTGGAAATTTTTGTTGATATAATGATATGTGCATGAGAATCAAAATACTGAAAGAGGGAACTTACATTTCCATTTACATCAGAATTGCCCAAGTCAATCAGATTCCATATCAGGTCCATGTCCAAAGTTTTCATGTTCGCCATAGTCCAATGCCGTCCAGATATACTGTAATCCTGACTAATCTCCACAAAACTAATCGCTAATTAGTACTAATAAAAGAATCGCAAAACAAAACACTGTTTGATCACAGCTAGGATTTTGAATATTTATATGCAGGAGCAACAAATATCACATCTATTCAGCACAAGGTTTTTGTGAGAACTGAATGTTCCTCAAAACAGATTATGGTGATCTCTGCTATTCTGTTTTGATAGGGCTAACGAATCAAATGTCTTCATATTATAAATCAAGCTTTATGGACCAATCATATTCCACCAATTATAATTGCATAACTTAAAAGATGACTTCTCATACATGCTTCTACTAAGAACATAGACATGTAGACAATGTGTCTCTTGTTAAGTAAACAATGCTTATTCAGTCTAGTAAACAAAAATAGTTTTAATAATTTTTTAAACATTGATTCAAGTTCAAAATTGACCAGAAGATTATCATATTAACAGTTTTGACATTGATACTGTGATTTAATGATATGAATAAGCATCAAATGGAGTCCTTGTATTTGGGGAATAAAGGGGGAGGGGGCTCCATATGTAATGATTTTTTGAGAAAACATAAAGCAATAACAAAATAGTATACACAACATTGCTTTTCATAATGGGCTATGCTTAAATTCTCACCTTCAACATGTGACTGCTTATTGCTCGATTGTACTTTTCATTATAAAATCACATGGTAATCATTGTTTTTTATTGTCTGCTGAAAAGTTAGCAGAAAAGTAGGTTAAGTGAAGTTTTAAGTTTAAAATCAGTCATTTAAACAAATAGTTAGATCAATAGTTAGATGATTGACACAATTGTAGGAAATAACATTTGTCATTCACTTATTAGATATACAAGTATAAGTGACATTTAGACCAGAAGACAGTATGTCTAGGAATAAGTAAACAAGGCTTGCTTGTTCCCCAGTTATTCATCTTATGTCACATGTAAAGAAAACATCTATTCATATATATGCTTAGACAATACATCCAAACTGTGTGTAATATTTAATACTTTTGTTTAGAAAAGAAATAAGAAAAACATTTTTGACAGATAGAGGTGTTTTTTGAATTGACAATAACAATATAAACAATGGTCTGTTGAAAATGCAATATCTAATTCTAAGAAAAGAACATTAGTAATTTAATTATTAGGTGACACATAAAACAAGAAGACAGTGCGTCTATGAACTTGTAAACAAAACATGTTATGCAGGTGTCAAAAAAAACACATGGTCTTGGACATTTAGACCAGAAGACAGTATGTCTAGGAATAAGTAAACAAGGCTTGCTTGTTCCCCAGTTATTCATCTTATGTCACATGTAAAGAAAACATCTATTCATATATATGCTTAGACAATACATCCAAACTCTGTGTAATAATTAATACTTTGGTTCAAAAAATAAGTTATATAGAAAAGAAAAATGAAATTTTATTTTGACAGATAGAGGTGTTTTTTGAATTGACAATAACAATATAAACAATGGTCTGTTGAAAATGCAATATCTAATTCTAAGAAAAGAACATTAGTAATTTAATTATTAGGTGACACATAAAACAAGAAGACAGTGCGTCTATATACTAGTAAACAAAACATGTTACGGTAAGCATGACATGCAAACACTGGTTGCCAGGGGTGTTAGCGTCAGGGCTATCTATGTCAACCCCCCCCCCATCCATTCAAATAAAATTCAATATCATGCAGCTTTTATAATTTTGAGCATTTATCAAGTAATCTTGGGTGTTTTAGATAATTTTCCAATTCTCTTATGAGAATCATGGGCGTAGCAAGCTTTCAGGGGGGGGGGGGGTTGTATGAAATGTCTTGTGAAATCCACATTTGGACCAACAATAGTGGCACGTTTTAAAACCTCTGTCGATAGGATTCCCGTTTTAAGTAATCTTTGTTCAACATCAATACGGAAAACTCACCTATGACTCCTAGCCGCCATTTTAGTCTTGGGAAATTCACTTTTGACCCATTTCCTAGCTTTACAAATAAATTCAGGTGTACTGCATTATAAAAAGCCATGTCACTATAAAGAGTAGTTGTATGGAATAATTTTGTTACAAAAATCAGGTCCTGATTTTGAACATGGATGCAAGTGGGGGTCAGAAAATGCTGTAGGGGGGGGGGGGGACATGGGCTAAATGTTGACAGAATGAGCTGAAATTTTTTTAATAAGTTTAGGGCATGTTAAAGGTGCAATAATTAGTGCAGAGGGGTCATTCAACGACCATGGACTAGTGTCAAAATATATTTAAGTTTGGATATTTCATCAAGACTAACATCTATTTTAATTACCTACAAAGAAACCCCCTAGATAAACATTATTTTAGCTGATATTCCTCTTGAAACATGGTGGATCTTAAAAATATAAAAGTGGAAGTCCCCTTTTTGAAGCTTTGAACTGAATTTACACTTCTTAATGCTGAAATTGATAATTTATCCATACATTTTAAGAAAATAGGTATCTCAAAGAAGATGTTAAACCAAATGTTGCCTTGATAGCTCAGAAAAAATGAAAAAACTTTCCTATTTTCTCTACAGTCCTTATTGCCCCTTTAATGGTTGTTTCCTTTAAATAGCCCTAAAATCTGAAAAAGGTGGGAAATGATCCACCCCCTTATGTATCCAATAGTTATACAAAGCTATATATGGCCAGTAAGAGAAAATATCATCTTTCCAATACAAGAAAAGATATTTCACTTTTGTGATTTTATAACATGGGGTCTTCTAGAAACTAGAAGACATATTTTCAAAAAGAAATTGAATTTTAAAAGTTGAAAACCATAGATTCTTTTATTGACATAAATAATAATTGTTTCTACTCGTATCATCTAGTCTATTAACAGCAAAGACATTTTGATAGAATATGTGTGAAAATGATTTGTTATTTTAGAAACAACATATTTATAGGCTAAGTAAATGGTTCGTACTGGAGAAAGGTGTCCAATATTAACATTAGGTTATTCATACAGCTCACTTGATGTGTTTGACTGTATAAAATCAAAATGCGTGCTTGCACATAGAGTACTTATGAAGGGATATTGTAGCTCTGAGATGGTTACTCAAGAGCCAATAAGATTACAGTAAAATTTTAAATGTTTGGAACTAATTTGAATTTAAAAAATAAGCAATCAAATGACAATAGTGCAACAATATATTAAAAAAAGAAGCATATGTACATGTCCTAACTTCAGATAAGGCCATAAGAAGTAGATTCTTTGTTTTGCGTCCTGAAAAAATTCTAATCATGCAAGGGTACAAAGAAAACAAACATTAACTCAAGAAAAAACACAAGCTTGTTGGCTGAGAAATGATTTTTGGCTCACAAATCGACGAGGCGTCCGTCCATCCATTGGTCCATCCGTCCGTCAACATTGGCCGCACAAATTAAAACTGCTATTCGGATTGAGTCATATCCACATTCATTTTATGCATATCCATAATGCATATTTGACCTATCATCTCCATTTCCCAAGTTCGCCCAGTTTCCTGGAAATTGCTGATTTTGACATCAAAAGGTCAAATTTTCTGTAAATACTAGACACTTTGTTGAAGTAGAACTTTCAAATAACTTGTAGTAGTTGCTGTATATGCAACTTATGTCCTCTGAAGATTTCAAAGCTATTGGAATTACAGTTTTTGGTGTTTACTCTATAAAATTTGACAAAAAGTAGGACTTAGGTCATTTTAAGGAAAAACTCTCATGTATAAAGTCAACGGCAGGTTTTGTGATTGACAAGTTTCTCAAAGTTTGCCTTATACTTAATTTCTTGCAATGAATTACATCATTACTAGATTTAAGCATTCCCTACATATTGCTCAATATATGTCACCATCAAATTTTTACCATTTTTGAGATATTTGACGTCAAAAAACAGTAAAATTAAGTTATTTTTCAACTTGCTTCAATTTGGCCAAATCTTTTTGAAAATCATCTACAAGTTGCCAGGAGTTCAAATCTGATATTAGTTTTAGGATTTCACCTTTACCTGACTTTCAGTGACCTTCGAAAGGTAAAAAAAGTTGATTTTTTCAAATTGATTTTTGGATGTAAATTTTGGTCAGCTTCATCACAAAAGACGTTACTGAGCTCTGAATAAGTAGAATTTTCAAGGTCAAAGGTCATCAAACTAGGTCACACAACTGTGCTATCTAAGTTCCTCAAAGTTCAACATAGCTATTATTCAAGGGTAAAAAATAAAAACAATACTCAATGTATGCCAAAGTACTCAATAACACTGTCAATTTTGATGCACATCAAATTATTCGCAATTTAATCTGAATTTAAATTCAAAGTAGTTCCAAACATTTAACATTTTACTGTTGCAATGGTTTCATATGATGGGTGGTACATTAAGCACAAAACAAATGAGATCATATGTATAGATGTTTTTTAATCAAAAATTAATAATATATTGCTTTGGAATGCAATCATGGATGGAAAAAGAGTCATTCATGCTGATTTACAATTAATTTCAATCAAATAAGATATGTTTGCATAATTAAGTGGCTTATACTAGTTTCAGAGCCAAGAAGTTTTTACAAAAATGAATAAGTTAGCTTTAGTGTCATGCTTTTGCTTAAACTCACTATATTTGACTTCAAAGAGTGAAAATAGGAATTTAAGGATTGAAAAAATTACTGTTAGCATTCTAAAAGAAAGAGTTCACTTATCAAACACAGCTGATCCAGGGATTTTGGATATTTTAGGATTTTTGAAAATAGGAAGCAAGACTTTTTTTCTAGGCCATATTTAAAAGGCAAGATTGTATTGGTTATAATTACTTTTTAATATTTTTTACTATAACTCAAAAAGTAGTAGAGCGATTTTGTTCATATTTTATATGTGAATACTATAAGCATGGCACACTGTCTAATGACACTTTGGGTAGTAGGTGACCATTTTGAAAAATGGCGACCATTTTCACATTTTTTACTATAACTCAAAAAGTAGTAGAGCGATTTTGTTCATATTTTATATGTGAATACTATAAGCATGGCACACTGTCTAATGACACTTTGGGTAGTAGGTGACCATTTTGAAAAATGGCGACCATTTTCACATTTTTTACTTTAACTCAAAAAGTAGTAGAGCGATTTTGTTCATATTTTATATGTGAATACTATAAGCATGGCACACTGTCTAATGACACTTTGGGTTGTAGGCGACCATTTTGAAAAATGGCGACCATTTTCACATGTTTTACTATAACTCAAAAAGTAGTAGAGCGATTTTGTTCATATTTTATATGTGAATACTATAAACATGGCACACTGATTAATGACACTTTGGGTAGTAGGTGACCATTTTGAAAAATGGCGACCATTTTCACATTTTTTACTATAACTCAAAAAGTAGTAGAGCGATTTTGTTCATATTTTATATGTGAATACTATAAGCATGGCACACTGTCTAATGACACTTTGGGTAGTAGGTGACCATTTTGAAAAATGGCGACCATTTTCACATTTTTTACTATAACTCAAAAAGTAGTAGAGCGATTTTGTTCATATTTTATATGTGAATACTATAAGCATGGCACACTGTCTAATGACACTTTGGGTTGTAGGCGACCATTTTGAAAAATGGCGACCATTTTCACATGTTTTACTATAACTCAAAAAGTAGTAGAGCGATTTTGTTCATATTTTATATGTGAATACTATAAGCATGGCACACTGTCTAATGACACTTTGGGTTGTAGGCGACCATTTTGAAAAATGGCGACCATTTTCACATGTTTTACTATAACTCAAAAAGTAGTAGAGCGATTTTGTTCATATTTTATATGTGAATACTATAAACATGGCACACTGATTAATGACACTTTGGGTAGTAGGTGACCATTTTGAAAAATGGCGACCATTTTCACATTTTTTACTATAACTCAAAAAGTAGTAGAGCGATTTTGTTCATATTTTATATGTGAATACTATAAGCATGGCACACTGTCTAATGACACTTTGGGTTGTAGGCGACCATTTTGAAAAATGGCGACCATTTTCACATGTTTTACTATAACTCAAAAAGTAGTAAAGCGATTTTGTTCATATTTTATATGTGAATACTATAAACATGGCACACTGTCTAATGACACTTTGGGTAGTAGGTGACCATTTTGAAAAATGGCGACCATTTTCACATTTTTTACTATAACTCAAAAAGTAGTAGAGCGATTTTGTTCATATTTTATATGTGAATACTATAAGCATGGCACACTGTATAATGACACTTTGGGTAGTAGGCAACCATTTTGAAAAATGGCAACCATTTTCACATTTTTTACTATAACTCGAAAAGTAGTAGAGCGATTTTGTTCATATTTTATATGTGAATACTATAAGCATGGCACACTGTCTAATGACACTTTGGGTAGTAGGCGACCATTTTGAAAAATGGCAACCATTTTTACATTTTTTACTATCTATAACTCAAAAAGTAGTAGAGCAATTTTGTTCATATTTTATATGTGAATACTATAAGCATGGCACACTGTCTAATGGCACTTTGGGTAGTAGGCGACCATTTTGAAAAATGGCAACCATTTTTACTTTTTTTACTATTACTTGAAAAATAGTGGAGCGATTTTGTTCATATTTGGTATGTGAATACTATAAGCATGGCGCACTGTCTATTGACACTTTTGGTAAAAGGCAGCCATTTTTCAAAATGACCACCATTTTTACTCTTTTTACTCTAACACGAAAAGTAGTGGAGCCATTTTGTTATTGGTTATGGGGAAGAGGGTTTGCACCCATCGTGCCTCCCCCCCCCCCCGCCACACCAATGATCTAGTACAAATGGTCACCCAAATACTTGAATTGGTGATTATTCTGATATACATGTAACATTTTAATGTTTGTGTTTGATATTTGCAAATCAAGGGTAAGGTAGATGATAAATATTATGTTGTGGCATACAGATTCATGAATTTAGTGTTCTTTGGCATTTGCTGCGCTATGGAGTTTGCAAATTTCTAGTACTTTATTCGATTTAATGGACATAAGTGAATGATAAATGAACAAAAGGCACAATACAGAAAAGAAAATAATTTAAATATTATTTGCTTATTTCAGGATGTATGGCATGGGTAATCAGCATGTCAAAAACATATAGATAGAATATGGTGGAATAACAGCAGGGAATAGATGGAAAAACAGATTGCATGTGGAATTGCAATTGTGGTATTTATCGTGAAGAACAACTTTTATTTAATTCACTGGAAGGAGCTGTTGACATATGAACAATAAGGATGATAAATGATATGGAGAGCTTGAGGAATGACCACATTACTTCACCAGGATTTATAAACATATATATTAGCTGATTTAAAAATAAAAAGACATATGCAACAATATATGACAATATATGATACAGGATGGCACACACGGATTTATATACATACTGCAATTCATATTCAAGGATATTTAAATGATACCAGATGGAATGATGATTTGTGACAGTTGTGATTCTAATAGACCATGATGTGAGTCAAGTGTGGAGATGCCCCCCCCCCCCCCCTCACACACAAACAATAGCATTTTGAATCAAGTGTGTACATGCCACCCCTCCCAATAAACTTAACCACATTTCAAAGATAAAAGACTCATGTTGATATAATTCAGTACAAAGATGAAAAATGGAATTTTTTGCAAGGGTTAATATAGTATGGTAATTACATAGAGATACATGTATGTGATGGCTTGATAGCCTATACTTTGATCTGCACTAGTCAAGTTTTGAAATCACTTTATCCCGCAGCAAATTTTTTTACCAAGCGCTGGGATATGTCAGGTCTCAAACAATTATATCCCAGCGTTGTCAAAAAAAAAATTACGGGACAGTGGGTTTGAAAACCTGACTGTCCCGTAACTCAGTGCTACAAAGTGCTCATACGGGATAAAGGTGTTTGACTTCGTGAATATCCCGCGAGCCTTATAAAATTACGTGACAGTGTAACTTCGATTCGTCATATCCCGATCTGTGAAAAACATTAGTCGGGGTCGGGACTAATAATCAGATCTCATAATTTCCAACAAAACACGATTTAATAAGTCGAAACTATTATTTTTTGCGAACTTTAAGAATTGACAATAACTCTTTTTTGAGGCCAGGGTTGCATTTTTATATGCAAAATCGTATTTCGCGGCAAATCGATTCCTCAAGTTTCTGTTCTAAAAATGAAACAGTTTTGCCGCGAAAACAGATACGTGCTGACTTTATATCCCCGATATGACAAAATGAACTTTTTGAAGTCGTAAAGTGTAGCCCACATACTATAAGGTAGCATAAATATAATGTTAATTGAGTAACGGTTTTATTACATCTTTAAAAGTGAATGGATTTTTCTTCAGAGGCTAGTAGTAGAACTAGTAGATGTTCTCAATAACTCACCAATTAAACCAAACTTACAGCAAAGGATTAAGATACACTCCCCTAGTCTATGAGTTAGACAACCCTGGATCACTTATCAAAGTATGTTTATGCTTTTCAAACGATTTAAAGAAATTCATCAAGCTTGTTGCAAAACTTAGCGTAACTAAACTCAATTTAATCAAGAATCCAGCTAAATGCTAAATGTCGATTCCGAATTTCAAACATACTGTATATTTAGAATCCTGAAAATATCTCATACCCTATCACATCACATCATATCATATCACATCACATCATATATCATATAGACGATCTCTAACGAATAGAATGAGAAATACATGAATGTATATGATATATGATGTCTTTCTTACTAAACTAAAAAATGGCAATGATCCAAGATAAAATATAACTTTTATTCAAGTATGTATGACACATCTGTAAAGTTGTGACGTGCTTCAATAAATTACATTTTGGAACTTTGAAATCATTTTCAAGTGGTATGATATAGTATAAGCTCAATCAGGTCATGTCAAGCTCAATAGTGATTAGCAGGTTTAGCTTATTCGGGGAAGTCTTAAAGACAGGTTAGAAGTGAATTAACAGGGGGCAAAGTTTGAAGGGAAAAAAGACATCTACCACTGAAATCGAACCGGATTTCTTGCTGGACAGTCAATTATGTAAGTGTATTTAATTTTATTTGCCACTTTGTAAATAAATAAATAGAAGTAAAAAACCGAGAGCGACATTTTTGAAATAAGATAATTTAACAGTTCCACGCCTAACCATCGACAATGCACAGTGACAAAATATACAGTCGTACACTTTAGATGTACGGTGTCACTACTCACTGATTAGAAGCAAAAACTATGATGTAGGTTAGACGTAGTTTTTAAAAAAATTATGATAAAGGATTTCATGTTTAATTCTTGTGTATTCGCTTGGATACGCCTTACCCTCGACAACGTACAGTGACAAAATATACCGTCGTACACTCTAGATGTACGATATCACTATTTAACCGATTTAAAGCAAAGACAACGATGTAGGTTTGATGTATGTTTTAAAAAAATAATTCGAGGAATACATTATAAGGATTTCTTGTTTGATTTTGTGTGTAATTGCTTCGGAAGACATTTAACTTTCTAATAACGTCAAAAGATTTTCGAACAGTGCTCGATTTTTTCGTAGTCAATCTACCCATATAATTGGTCGGTTGGAAAATGTTGTTTTCTTACACATTTCCTTTGATCATTTCCTCCCTGTCGTCTAAGAGAGAATATGTTTCTTTTAACTTAACACAATTGAGGTAACAATTGATGAAACAAGTACGAGGGGTGATTCAAAAGTAATGGACAAAATTTTATAGGCACGCTTACCTTTACCAGATTTGAATGAAACTTTGTACAAATAAAGATTAATCAATTATCTATTAGCGAACTCCTATGCAGTGTCTCGGTATAGACACTGCGGCGGGTAGATTATGGAATCCCCAAAATTTGGGGAAGATAGTCCCCCTTTTTCTCACAGATGTACTTGTTTTTCACACAACTTATTTATGTTCACCAATAATTATTTTGTCGAAATATTCCAAAATCAATGAAATATAAGAGGAAATCCCCCCCGGGAAATCCCCGCGGAAGGAATTCTGAGTAAAAGTTGTGTTGATAAAAGTTTACCGCACGTGTTGTTTATTAGTTAATACGTGCAATTCAACCAATGAAATTGTCTAAATTTTACAATCACGCGACCTGAGCATGGGACAATCACGTCATTTGTTTATTACGATGTTACCATGCTTACGGTGAGATACCTGCCCGCCGCAGTGATATATCACTGCACGGGAGTTCGATCTATTAGATGTTAAAATTTTATTAACTAAATGCAAATACATTTTGAGATAGAGCACTTCTCTTGGATCATGGTGCATACACCCGGAATCCATTTTTAAGGCTATTTTCATCATAATAACAAATGGATTTTCAATGAAAAGTTTGCTGGTGCAATATATTTTGCAATGCAAGATGTATATGAAAAGCATATCGCAGTAAGTTCAATAAAAATCCATATCATTCCTTATTATTCCTGATGATCATCCATTTGAATTATATTCAATCCTCAATGTATTCTCCTCCAAGTTCAATTACTTTCTTCTGTCGGCGCACCCATGCAGAGAACACATGCCCAAATCCATCAGCAGCCATGGTGTTCAGCTGTTTTTGTACAGCCATTTGCAGCTCAGCTAATGTCTGAAAGGATTGTCCCTCTAATGCCATCTTAAGGGTGGGAAAAAGATAGAAATCACAAGGAGCAGTATCAGGACTATATGGAGCATGTGGAAGTTGAGGCATGTCCATGAATGCTGCAAGAGTATCCTGAACTAGCTTGGACCTGTGTGCTGGGGCATTGTCCATGTGTAACAAACGATTGTCTCTTGTGTCTTTCCTTTTCTTTTGAAGTGCCTGTCCAAGATTGCATTTTAGAACCTGAAAGTGAAATATCATTATTTATTTATTCATTCATTTATTTATTTATCTATTTTCAAATTATTAATCTTGCTTAAAGCTATTATGACTTCATTCTCTCCTTTTAAATTGACAATGATTAAAACGGATGAAAATATCATGTTTACCTTGGTGAAGTATTTCCCTGTGATAGTCTGATGAGGAGGAACATAGTGGGTCAGGATCACGCCATCATAATCGAAGAAGGGAACAATCATCACTTTGTCAGAGGATCTGCTTTGCCTAGCCTTTGTTGGGCGCCGCTCACCCCTTTTGATATACTGTGTAGATTGTAGTTTAGTTTCTGGATCTCTAAAGTATAGCCATGATTCGTCAGTAGTGATTATACGCTTTAGGAATCCTTCTCCTTCAATGTTGTATTGCTTCAGAAAATCCTGCGCAACTTCGACATGTTGTTGCTTTTGTTCTTCGGTAAGAAGCTTAGGAATCCACTTGGCACACACCCTTTTCATATTTAGGTCGCATTTTACAATCCTTTGTACTGTAGAGTAGGACACATCTGTAATGGAACTTATTTCTCTCAGTGTCAATCTCCTGTCTGCATTTAGGATGGACTCTACATGGTGAATAGTGTTATCAGTGCGGCCAGTCTTGGGCCTTCCAGATCGCTTTAGATCTAAGACTCTCGTATCCCCTTCACTAAGAAATTCTCCATCTAAAATGTCACTCGACTTTTTTGTGATTATGAGTCAAAGAAAGCATTCTTGAGTTTCAAATTGACTTCTGTGGTAACTTGAAACCATCTTCTAATTTATTCCACTTACCTTTTATTGTTTCTCCAAATATATTCTTTGAAAATCGGATTTTAAGGGTGTTAATCAGGGTAATTCTGTGCCATTTTATCAAAAATCTTGTTGCTATCTAGAAACGAGCAATTGGGATCTTGTTGTTACCTAGGAACTAGCAACTGTGATGTCACGTCACACTCATGTTAATTCTGGAATCACATGGCAGCCATTTTGGAAATTTCAAAAAAGTTCCCAATTAATAAGGCTAAATGCTGTTTACAAATTGGAAACTATGGCAGAATCAACAAAGGGTTTGTGAAATAATTAGGATATGGTTTCAAAATTATGCACGTGACAATATATGACTACTAAATGCAGGCAGGGACTTTTAATTGCCAAAAAGTCGAGTGACATTTTAGATGGAGAAATTTTTAAAGTGTTTGTACCATCGCTCAATGGCTTGCCTTGACAAGGCCTTGTCTCCTTGTGTCTCTTTTATTTTCTTGACAACTGCCTGCCTTGTCTCTCCAGTAGCTACCAAATATTCAATAACAATCCTTTGCTTAACTTTGATTTGTTGTAAAGTAGACATTTCTTGGATGTGTGTGAGTCTAAGAGTCTGATCTACTTTCTGACTCACTGTGACTCATCATTCTTAGAAATAGCATTGTGATGTCATAGCACAATTGGTTGCTGGATTTAGAACTCAACAGCAAACACATGGGCATGTGAGTCTTGCTTGACAATTGCATTACCATGCTTGTTAGACATATCATGTGTGGTAATTGAGTCATTAAAACGAAATAAAGCAAAAATGACAAAAATATTCAATTATCATTAAAAACCAATTCCACCCATGCTTACCCTTGTTACCATGGTTACGCATAGCTGAAACAATTTCAAATGCATTTAAATGAGAATTCGACACAAAGTAGAGAATTGATTGATCTATTCACTGTGAAAAAATTAGACTGATTGGGTGAAATTTAGTATGCCTATAAAATTTTGTCCATTACTTTTGAATCACCCCTCGTATTATCGATTTGGCTATATTTTAAAAAATCATAAGTGTACGTTGTCAATTCGAATGTACGTTGTCCCATTGAACTTACTCAATTCACAGTAATGCAGGCAACGTATTTTTCATAACACTAATAGACAAGCTCAGATGCATTTAAAATTGAAACAGAACAATTACAAAATTACTTCAATTTGATTGAATTATTGAAACTATTGAGCACTTTTCAGATATATCATAAACGGGATTTTAAAAGTCATATCTATCAATGTAACTAACAAAACGTAACGTACAGACGCCAAATAATCAAAGAGGCTGAAAGCAAACTCCGTGGCAGTGCTAGTCTTCGACATATTCTATTCCGACCCGAGACACTGAATGGGAGTTTGGGCTGGAAGCTGCTAACACCAAATGGGCACAAATTAACCACCACCACAACAATACTTTCATAAAATGAAAAGGCAAAAAAATCAAATTTACCTTTAAAATCTTGAAAATCATCTGTACAAAGGATACTTGAACATGTTCGTTAAAGATCACTTGTTACTCTTAAAAACCTTGATGGATTTTGAAATGAAATCATAATATTGTTTAATAATATCATATCTCATATCTGATGAATTTCATTAACAGGGACAACGTACATTCGAGTTGACAACGCACAATAAATACTTGAATAGTTATTAATCTCCGACCGTCCTAAATTGTGTATTTTAGAGAAGCATATTCTCATAAAAATATTCGACACTCTTAGACGACAGGCGAGGAAATTATCAAAAGAAATGTTATGGGTATTATATGGGTACATCAATCACGAAAAAAATCGAGCACTGTGTGAAAATCGTTTAACGCTACTAGAAAGTAAAATGTCTTCCCAAACGTACTTACTATCAAATCTACATCATTGTCTTTGCTTCAAATCGGTTAATAGTGACACCGTACATCTAAAGTGTACAACGGCGTGTTTTGTCACTGTACGTTGTCGATGGTTAGACGTGTCTCATATTCAATTTAAGCTTACCTCATTCCCCTTGGCACCTAGTGCAAATATGCAGAAATAATGTACTTAGCCAACCGTTGCACGACATTTTGAAAGATGATATGAGGTATGATGTATTCCACTGAAAGAGAACAATTTCTCAGGGCCTAACAAGCCTGCAAAGTTCACTTATTTCAGATATTCGTGAAGGTACAAGCTGGAAGTTTTAATCGGAATAGCATGTCAATGATTGAATCTTAATTTTGGTCCTAATCTCACTATTTGAGAAAAATGTATACATATGGAAATCCCTTCGTCCTCGACATTTACCTCTTTATCTCAAAATATTTAAGACAAATTACTCTGATATCGTGTATATATTATAACAGTAGGTTAGGAGCATCATAAAATACGAATCAATTTATATTTTAGGTGGAATAAATATATGTGTTGCTTTGTTTGAAAATAGGTGAATGGCGAAAATTCGCCCTATTTAAAATGAATTTTGAAAACCTTTCGTCCTCCACTTTTCCACATACAACAGAAAATACATACGTTTGCGAACAAAATCAACTATTTAAGAAATAGACCGAAGAGCAGGGGTAATATTCGAACTATAATATTCGAAAAGCTTTACAGAAAACGTTTGTCCCTAGCCCTGCGGGGTGTATTCGACTATATTACCCCTGCTCTGAGGTCTATATTACGATTCGAACATGAAAACTCATCAAAATGTTTCGAATATTCATTATGGTCCGCCATTACTACGCCCCGCCGTTATGACGTCACACATTACACGCATTACCAGGGGTATTCTTCGCGAATATACCCCGGGTGAAATGTTTACTTTGTTTACAGTTAATAGAAAGCGTGAATACAGTCATGTTCGAATTATTAATAATAAACTAGAGTTTATGAGCAAAATAATCATGTATGATTTATTGAAAATTTGTCTCGTATTTTTTTGTTTAAATTACACCTGAAAAGTTGAAGGTAACAAAAAATAAACAAAAGGGTCGCTTTCGACAGATTATATTTTTCAAACTATATGGGACGCTTACTAATAATCATCCTTTGAAATTACACTTCCATCTACCTTTATCAAGACGAAAAAGTATAATAGTCTAATATTGTTTGAGTTATGAGCGTTTAGAGACGAAAAATTATTCAAAATGTAACAAGTCGACAGCGGATATTTGCCAGATTATTTCAAGTAAAATCTCTTATTATAAATGCTGTTTTAAATAATATTCAAATGCGTCGAGCACAATGATTCCCAGCCCTCTGAAGTTTTAAAAATAAAAATACCTGGGTGTTAATCCATGGAAAATCCTTGAAAATGAGAAATATATGTTTTTGGATTATATGGTGCAATAGTCAATAAAACGTTTTAAAGTGTATTCCTGTTTTAAGATGAAAAACATAAGCGAAATGCATGAAAAAACTCCCCCAATTCACTCTGCAAAAAACTCGCGCCCCTTTCGCACAATTCATATTTTAACACTAAAGCTGGTTAACCTTAGATAAAAATAAACCACCGCAATTAGACTTAATGGCTAAATTATACACACCAAAATATTGTTTCTTTTCCAACTTTTTATTCAACCACATAATTACACGAAGGCTTCAAATGAATATTCGGGATTATCCAAAAACCGATCGCGATTAAAACACTTAAATCATTTCATGCAACATGTTTCGGTATTATGATCATGCATATGTATTATTCTAGAAAAACATGGCAACTTCAAGAGAGGCTATTGCCATAAGAGACCACCTCGAATGCCCAGTTTGCCTAGAACAACTGAAAGATCCTAAACTGACCCCAGAGTGTAGCCACACTATTTGTTCCGGATGCTTGGACGACTGGGCGGCCAAGAATCGAGGAAAGCAGTGCCCTTGCCCAGAATGCAACTCACTATTCGACATGCCTGAAGGTGGCGCCAATAATTTGAAGTCCAACTTTAAGATAATGGCTATACTAGAAACTTTAAGCTCGAAGAAGGCTTCAAAGAAGATGTTTTGTGAATCACACCCGGAGGAAGCGATTAAGTTTTACTGTCCGCCCTGCAACAAGGTTTATTGTAGAGACTGTGCTGTCACTGAACATAGTGGCCACAAAGGAATCGATTTAGTCAAAGCTGTTGCTCAAGATATGACTGATATTAAATCAGTTATCGAAAGTGCACGTAATAGAGAAGTTGAGATTGAAGCCGCAATCACTTCAGCCAATTTGTGTGAGCAAAATATCAGGGGAAATGCTGATGATGTAAAAGACAGCATTGATTCTGCTCGCCAAACCCAAATGGACTTACTGAACAAACATTATGACGCATTGAAGGTTGAAGTTGATAACATGAAAGATGAAAATATTAAAAAAATAAAAGCACACGTTACCGATCTAAAACTACAAATTATTCCCATCGTCGATGCTCGGAAACGTCTAGAAACCCAGCAAGTACAAGCCCATCCAGCTGAGATTATCGATATGAGAGATGAGATTGCACAAAAGAAACGAGAATGGGCAATACCCCAGGACGTCGAATTCAAGGCACCAATTGTCATACGACACGATGAAGGGAACGCAAGTGAAACAGGTCTAGAGTTTGGAAAAGTTTCAGTCTTGAAGTGTGATGTGATGGAACCTGTAAAGATACAGAAGCAAGGTAACACTAGGCCTACGTTGTATAACATCACCATATTAGAGAACGGAAATCTAGTTACTGCGCATGATAAAAAAGGTATTACCATAGTAGACCCCGACACTTTCACCTTAAACAACCACATTGCTATGGAATGTATTAGGCTCACATCGATAGGAAATGAAATCATGGCAGTTGATCGGAAATCTAAAACCATTAGCATACTGAGCCATGAAGGTGTCAAAGTAGGGTCAGTAGATTGTGTGGAGGCTCCAGTACATTGCGTTGCAGCAGCTTCAGCACATGAGTTGGCAGTCATACAGGGTTATTCATCAGAGAACAAATTATTATTCATCAACCTTACTAACAATGCTATAACATCTACTTGTAACGTAAAGAGTGATGGTAAAGTACCCTACATGGCAATCTCCTCCAGTAAGATAGCAATCATTTCATACACCAAAGATAATATCGTTGTTGGTTATACACAGAAGGGTGAGATTATTTTCAAATATGACCCACAAAATGAAGAACATAAACTTTCTGCATGGGGGTTATGCATAGATCCGTTTGGGAACATTATTGTAAGTAGTGACGACACTAACGCAGTTCACCTTCTCAGCTCAACTGGAAAGTTCAAGAAGCTACTAGTCGATGAGAAAGATGGCGTCAAAAACCCTATGGATGTCACATTAGACAAGCATTGTAACCTGATTGTCGGATGTTGGAGAGGTGAGGTCTACCGCATCAAGTACCTAGAGGAAGCGGAGTAACTAATACGTGTTTGAAGGCCTCTTCAATATAAAACATTTAGAACCGATAATACACCATAATGGATTGAGTCATCTTGATCCATCAAGGTATGACTGAAGGAATACACTGGTTTAACAGTATGGGATTTAGTTAACCATTAACGTGAATCCACGTACAATGTGTACGGAAGCCTTGTAAAGTGTTGTAAGTTGATTTCAATCATAGTACTATCTGACTATCTAGGACGTGACGTTCCACTTAGTACCCTACCATGGGTGTGTTATGGCAAAAAGCCTCGAAAATAGAAAAGTGAAATATTCGCAGAAATAGACAAACATAATGAACTCATGTCGAATTTGCCCCAATGGACATTGTTAAAGTAAATATAAACAACTTTATGTAGTTAATCCAAGACAATGTTTCTAAACTGAGTCATCTTTAATGGATGAGTCTATATAGGAATATTCGATGATTTTGAAAATATATCACTTATATATCCATGAGTGGGTATTGATATCTTCACGAGTAAGCACAGCGAATGAGTGAAGATATTGATATTAAAAAAAGAAAAAAAATGGAAAAAATTGAAAACACATTTGCTTATAACAAAATATTGTAGTTAAACGCTTTATATCCAGAAGCATATCAATCGGACTAGATTTATATGTAGTATTACTGCTGAACAAAAAATAAACACGAATTTTTAAAAAATTGAACAAAATCGAGACTATCACTTTTGAAATCATCGAATATCACTTTTTAAGAAGTGATCATTTGGGGTTCGCATTTCTGACATTAAATTATAGTTTCTATAACATAATGTCAGAATTGCTTATTTGGGGTTTCATTCTCCATATTTCATTCTTACCAAATGGTATCATATCCTGTCTTTTTAAACTTGTATTGATTACAAGAACAAAACGAATATATATTAATAATATTACACGTTGTATGACCTCCTAATCCATTGTGGTGTCGCCTCGAATAGCTATCCACGATACTATTCCGCGGCACTGGCCACCTTGTCGGCTATCTCAGCGCATCCACGTATGCCTGAACGCAATTCTACGGGAGGTTTGCTTTGCACTATTATTATTTCATTCCAAACATTTAAACTGCCCCTCGGGCAGCTTTGACATGTTTGCAGTCTTGTTGGTACTTTACGCTGTCACCTCTCTCAGGTGTGCTACACCTGAAATACCAGTATTTCAGGGAAGCTCTAAAGTTAACTTTTCTTCATATAAAATCAATGGAGAATGGATTTCCGTTTTACTTTAAGCCCCAAGTGCAAATAAATAAATATATGATATATTATATATTCTTACGTTATTCATGTCTTACTGATTTGAGAGAAGCATAAACGATGGTTTGGGGATTTTTTGCTAAAACATGATATCTTGATCCACATATCAAATGTCTCCACGTAATATTCGATCTAATCCATGCAACCATGGGATAAAACATCTATTTTTCTTTGTTAAATTGAAATCGTACTGATATTTTCCGTCCCCATCCCTTTGACGAAAATCTCTTTCATGAAAATATTGTATTGTATGAATCCTATACCTTATCCCAGCAATGAATATTTTAACATTTTAATAGCATTTTAATGTACCCAATGAACCCAATCACCTGCGACGGTTACATGATTGTAGTTTAATTATTTCGGATTCTTGTAGGTTTCCGGTACTCACAGGTATTTCATCACGATAACGATTAACAATGTTGTTGTAAACTGTCTGTTTTTTATTTATCACAATCTTGAACGCATTTGAGACAATTCCTACTTCAAAGTGGTTGTCGTGTTCATCTTAAGGTATAGTGTGATTGCGATCCAAATGTTGAATTAGATGATCCCGAGTTTCAGAATCGTAGCATGATCCAAAACATACTTCCATCGACTGCTACCTGGTTGAACCTACATGATACAAAATAGCAACAATTACAATTATGGGGACCCAAAACTCGGAAAATACAATAACTGGTGTTAAGTTGTGCACCTGCATTTGCCACATTTAACAGTTGTGTTGTGATTTGCATGTTGAATATAGTTCCGGGTGAAAAATAAAAAATACATAAAATAAATTATATCTTAATGAAATCAAATTAATCAATACACAAAGTAGTTAGGTTGTTAATCTTTATTGTTGGAAAGTTTCAAGTAATTTTATCAAAAACCGACAAAAGTTGAGAAGGACGTCCAAAACTTTTGGATCTCCCCTCGTATATGTGGGGAAAGAGTATATTAATAAACCACAATTAAAAATCAACATATATTGGATATTATCCTACACTTAGTGTACTAAATGTATAATAACATTAAAAAATAAATTTGATATTTATTGGCAAAATGAATATCCGGAGGATATCGTAACGATATACTCCGGGCGGAGGATATCGTGACGATATACTCCGGAAAACCCAATATGCGGAGGATATTGTGACGATATACTCCGCTTGTTGATTTCCCGCCAAACTGACTCTATTTGTCATGGAATTCATTTTGCAATGATATTATACATTTAGTACACTCCTTGTAAGTGTAGGATAATAAGAACATCCTATGATTTTTTTCAGAATATCATTTTAATCTACTCGGTGATATTGATATATGCACTCGTTCGCTTCGCTCTCTCGTGCAGATATCAATATCACCTCGTAGATAAAAATGATATTCCTCAAAATCATAGGATATCCTATAAATATTATATAATCAAATAAATAGGTGTCAATGTAAATATCGACTTTACATTATGTGTTGAAAATATCAATATTTGAGTCCATACTAAGACTAGACATTAAAGTAAATGAACGTTATGTCAGTTACTTACTGCTAAACACACTTCCAATATCACATCATATCATTTGATATAATTTTATCAACTTGTTGCTACCAAATACATGTAGCGCAACACTCATTCGACATGCTTTAAGTCGTGTCGATATATCAACTTGATATCAACTAGTTGATTTTAATGATATCATTCAAAATGATGTAATCTTGTAGATTGGATAAGCTGTACACTTAGTATAATAACATTAATAACATTAAAAAATAAATTAGATATCTATTGGCAAAATGAATAACTGGAGGATATCGACACGATACTCTGGAAAACCAATATGCGGAGGATATTGTGAAGATATACTCTGCTTGTTGATTTACCGCAAGATTGAACTTTTTCGAACTTTTTGGCATGAAATTTCATTTTCAATGATATTATACATTTAGTACACTCCTTGTAAGGTGTAGGATAATAAGAACATCCTATGATATTTTTAGAATATCATTTTAATCTATTCGGTGATATTAATATCCACACTCGTTATCTTCGCTCTCTCGCGCAGGTATCAATATCACCTCGTAGATAAAAATGATATTCCTCAAAATCATAGGATATCCTAATAGAGTTGCATTATGTGTTAATATAAATATATCATGTAGTTACACCATTGTTTTGTGGAATGTAGAGAAATGTGAAAGTAGGGTTTTCACCGATATCCTGATGAATATCCATATTATTATATACTTCTCAAAAGCATAGGATATCCTTTATTTTATAATATAATATAATTGCAATGTATGTTAATATATATAAATACGTGTAGTTAAACCATTGTTTTGTGGAATGTAGAGAAATATGAAAGTAGGTTTTTGACCGATATCCTGATTAAAGACACCACTTGGCTTGTATTGTAGTCTAACCCAATGTTATAAAGATTGTCAAATGTTAATTTTTTATTTTAAATAATGTTTTTGAAGGTATTTTTGTTGCACAGATAATGTATTTTATTCCTAATCGTGTCTAATGTCTAAAAATCCGTAAAAACTTATTTCAGGGAATAGTTTAACATGTTTCTGCTAAAAAATAGTGTAGGTTTCCACATTTATTATTTTGGCAAGCTCATTGATGAATTCCAGATTTCTGCATCTTTAACCCTAGGAGCTCTAAGGTAAAAAAGTTACACGAACACCTAAGGGGGGGGGGTCAAAGGGGCACCCCTTGTAAATTTTTTATTAGTGGAGCTAGGATGTTCAAACTTTCCCCAAATATACTTCATTCAATTATCTACAACTTGGTGTAATATCTTTAACAACTTTGATGATGTAAGATTGCGTAATTTTGTTCTTTAAAGACAACACGTTGGTGCGAACTTTTTCCGCTTTTGTCTATTGAAGATGATAATTACATCATAACGATTTAATAACAAATTAGTAAAGCTACGATGTTCAAACTTCCAAAAATATACTTCATTCAAAACTTGGTGTAATAACTTTAACAACTTTGATAATGTAAAATTGCATAATTTTATTCTAAAGACAACACGTATGGTAAAAATAGTGCTAGCTTTTTTCGATTTTGTTTATTGGAGCTGATGATAGCATCATAATAAATCAATTACCCTATATGCAATTTTGTTGATTTTTTCAGAAAACATTTGCTATATCTGTAGCTCCAGCTAGTGAAAATTTGAAGATCCTACCAGATGCCAATAAAAAGTTATGGGGGAAAAACTCATATTGACCCCCCCCCCTTAGGGCTTCTAGGGTTAAATCCAAGAAACTTCATAAATTGAAAAGAAATAATGGGTCTTTTATCAGATATTATACTTTGAGTAGTAAAATATATAATTGGGAAATTATAATTTGGTCAGCTTCTGTATCCCATTGTACATTGTTGTACTGTAGTTCTACGGGGAGGGGAATAAGAACTTTAATCTCGGTTAATTACATAATCCTGCCTTGGGATTGAAGGAAAACTGTTTTAACATAGTCTAGATTGGAATATATATTGGCCCTGGTAGTATATTGATTTCCTGTACAAGGACGCGATGTTGGCGATTGGAAATCTTAACCTTTGTCATTATGCCTTGCAGTATCGCTCCTTGTAGGGAAACAGAATCCACATTCTGAATATCAAGCCACCTTAAAACATTTCATCTTCTGTATATCTTAATATTGTTGACCATAAAGTCGTTGTAGGACTTGATTTTTGGATACAGAATCCACATTCATTACAATTTCTGAATTGATATTTGTCACTTTGTTTCGAGATGTACATTATATTATACATTCAGTATTGTAAATTAACAAAGACAATATGATTGTAACACCAGTAAGATTTATTAGAAAAATGAATTGAGACGATCCAAATCTACATGTGCATTTGAGCAACTTCTTACTATGCTCACATGATGATTAGAATTATCATATACGAGGGTTGTCCCAGAAGTAATACACTATATGCTCTAACTTTATCAATAATTGATATTTTTCCATGAAATTTTCAGTAAAGGTTTATTTGAGACATTTTGATTTTTCTACAAATTTTCATGTTGACTAATAAAACTAAATTGATGTTATAATAAAATCAAGTTGGTGAATTTCCGAAACGTTTTGATCATTTAAATGTAAAAGAAAGAAATATTAATAAAATAACACTGGATCTTTTCATAATTAGAAAATTTGGTAACTGCCCCGCCCACCCCTACCTCTTGTTGCTATAGCAACCATATTAATATTAATGTTTGATGCTGAAACTTCAGGATATGATAGATAAATCTTCAATTGTTATATACAAAACAATTCAGCAGAATTTAAGAATATTGAAAAAAGTTAGAGCATATAGTGCATTACTTCTAGGACAACCCTCGTATACTGATCAAAATGTGTGAATTACGAATTTACAAATCCCGATACAATGGCTCTCAATGAGATACATGTACATGTACTTTACTTAGAAACTTACATTTTTTTGATTGAAGGCTGAACAATAGTGTTGCATATTTCCCCATTATACTTATATAATTGCAACTCTTGATTATTTGTAGCTCTAATCTACAGGTATATTAAAAGCACTTGTTGAAACAAAATAAAAATCTAAATATTCACCTAAAACTTCTTTTTTTAAAGTTTACATCAATAAAATCGGACTTGGGTGCTTGTGACACTTTCCTTTTACTAAACTATAATGGTCTTGAAAATTCTATATCGAGTATAACAAGCTTACAGTGTAATTTACAAATATGTTATTCAATTAAGTTGAAGACACTGCATCAAATGTGGAATTTCTAGTAATTTCTAGACGTGCTTAGTCGGTCTAGAAACTCCGTGTATCTAGAGATTTCTAGGCGTGCTTAGACGTGCTTAGAGCTGGCGTGGACAGAGCGTGACTAGAGTCTAGAAATCTCTAAGCACGCCGTGGTTAGACACAAGACAAAATTAGTCGTTATTAAATTGCCATGTGAGATTTTGCGCTGTATATGGAAACATTTAAATTATAATTTACCGCATGTGTTAATATTTCGTGTTTTGCTTGAGCTAAATACGGGATATCAAATCAAAAAGAGTATGTTTTCACTTTATATCCGACTTGAGTCACGAAAAGTACATCGCAACATGGCTTCTTAATTGTTAACTTGTTATAAATTAATAGGGTCTGTTTAAATGGGTATTTCCACTAATCAACACCCATTATTTCGCATTGACAAGTACCAGGGCCGAATCCAGCATTTGCTAAGGGGATGACTTTTGAATTATTCCAGGGGTGAGGTCACATTTGATATTTGCTCAAAAATTACACGAAAACTGCTCAAAATGGTGAAAGAATTATTGGCCAGGGGATACAGTATTATTTTAAACTAGACATCTCTATCGGCGAGGGGGGGCTTACTTATTCCAGGGGTGGGGTCACATTTGATATTTGTTCAAAAATCACACGAAAACTGCTCAAAATGGTGAAAGAATAATTGGCCGGTGGATGCAGTATTATTTTAAACAATACATTACTGTCGGCGAAGGGGAGGGGGCTAACATATAGTTGAAATTACAGAATACGCTACCTTAATTTTGATGATCTATAAACATAATCTTGTCATAAACAACTACTGATTTATATATGTGAACGGATATTTGTAAATTTGGTTTAAAAAGAAACTGAATATAGGGTAAAAATGAGGGAAGACACAGACGTCGGAAGAGTGGGGATAAAATCTAATCAACACTAAGCTGAGACAGAATGAGAATCATATGTCTGGACTCACAAGATTTTCATAAACATATTTGTTGATTGCTCACGAAAACAAAAACAAATTTCAGGGTTTATTGGCATCACACAATATTTGCAAAATGGGGGGAGTGCATTTTCCCAGGATTTAAAACAGTGCTTTACTTTAAATGTCGCCCCTCATACTAGCATACGCTTTAACTATCAGATTCAGTAGCACCCTGCCCTTGATATATTAATACATAGGTTTCTTGTACCCCTTTTCAAAAATACAACGAACTAAATACATAGTTATAATGATCTTGGAATTGATTTCTTTGATCTGTAATCTAGATCACACAATAACTAATTAACTGTTTGATTGCGTTTTTGCTTCTTCAAAGACGGGATATCTCAAAATTACCTTGATTACAGCATTGGCTTTCAAGAGAGTCCATGCTTGCAGTCTACATGGTCTATAGGCTATTTTTAATTCCTCGTTATTCTAGTTGTGTATCTTTGAATCTGATTATCATATACAATTTACTTTAACCAATTTTACCCGTTTTTTGAACTTCAAAACTGTCACATACATATTGGTGGTCCCTAATCATATTAGGACCAATAACAAATAACATAATTAAAACTGGAAAACATACAATACATATTCATCATCTCATCAATTTCTCCGGTTTGTACCTCCCGGTAATCTTTATGCTTTGAGCCACCCCACCCCCCCCCCCTTACAGATACTTTAGATACACTTATTTTGACGCTACTTAATTTGACGAATTTGGTCAATTTCAAATATTGGCGGCTATTTAATTTGGCGGAATCAGGACTGAAGTTTAATTTTTGTCTATGTTTATGCATGGGCTATCAAAAGATTCTCTTGAAAGCCCATGGTTTATGTCATTAGGACGGGTATTTACTAAGATATTTTCTGTATTTCTTTTGGGATAATGTATGACATGTTGATGACATGCTCAGTTGACAGGAAAAGGGGCCCCACAAGTTTAATTTCTGAAGTGCATTTGACAAAAATTCCAAACTAAAATTTGACGGATTTTAATTTGGCGGATTTTCTGACTCCGTCAATCCGTCTAATTAAAACGGAAGCCAAATTAAGTATCTTCAGTTATATCAATATTATTTTGTATCTATCTGACATTATAATTTCGAAGAGAGATTCTCCTGGGGACATTCGGGATTTCGAACATAATAAACTTAATTTGAAATTGAATCTGAAATTCTGTCAGAATGGAATACATGTACCTGGTTACATGGTTTATCTTATTCTAAATGGACAAATAAGATCGCAGGGGCAGGAAACTCCCCCGTAGTTGACATTTTGTTCATATAAAAGGCATTTGCATTAATCCTTTTGATAACTTTCTTTTGTAGTTGGTCTCTTGACCCGAAACATTCTGGCTACAAAGTTTTAGAGAAAAAAATGTGACTAACCGCCCTAAGAGGAACGTTGGAGCTTTTTAAGACCACATTAAGCCCCTACTTTAACTAACATCCTAACCCATGTTAAAGCCTAGCTTTTCCAGGATATCTTCAATCAATCCTCAACCCCTGTTAAAGACCCATTTTACAGGGTGTCTACAGCGGGGCCTACCCCCTTGACCCTCGTTAAAATCCTACTTTTGAAGGTAACATACCCCTTCAACCTCCCTTCAAAACCCTACTTGTACAGGGTACCTACCCCTAAATCCCATGTTCAAGCCCTTATATTTGCCGGGTACATACACACCCCCCTCCCTCTCAAGCCGTACTTTTGCTGTTCCCCACAGCTGAATTCATTCGTGAACTATTATTTTGCTATAATGAATCCTGATGGATGTGATATCTGTAAAATATACAAAATGTACATTATATATGCGGTCTGGGGTGTGAGGGGGTTCACTTTTAAAAAAACAATTTCAATGGGGGTGGGTCTCACTTTTGACAATCAGAGACAAAGGTCTCAAATTTGTTAAACAAAGCATGGAATGCCCCATGAACCAATTATGAATATTATCAAATGAAAACAAAATATTAATTCCTTATAATCCAAATACTTCCTTGTTTTTATAACTGCTGAACCACCTTGATTACAGAGATATACCGTGGAGTAGTCTAGAAATAGTTTTCCAAGCTTAGGACCTATTTTATCATGTGGATCGACACTGTTTATTTATTTGCATAGATATGTTACTGGCCTTGGGGAGGCACATGATGCCTTCTAGCAATTTCAGATTTGTATTGTTTGAACTTCTATTTTGTTTAATGCACACTTCTGATCACCATATCAAATCATTTGTATCGTAAAGATGATCATTCAAATAATTTTAATAGAGGAAAATGTAAATATACAATTTACAATTCAATACATAATTTGCATGAGTCTTAGGTTTGAATGAATTAAAATGACGTAAGCTAAGTGTAAAATTTTCGAAAAAAGCCTATCAAAAGACGAATTGTTTTTTGAATACTTTGCGAGGAAATCAATATTGATGTACCGTATTGAAGTCATAAACAACAGCTTCGAGATGTCAGCCCGAAGACTATCTCCAGGTTGTCATGTTTATCTAGGAAACTGGTGGTTGTAATCATAATGATAATAGGACACACGGCAAAAAAGGTGTATCAAAATCCGTTGAAACCTGCTTACAGGTAATACATTTGTATTATCAAAAATACAATCTTGTTCTGACCATCGTGAATCCTGAACATTCCAAAAAGGGCATATTTTGTATTCACCTTGTAACTGTGTAACTGTGTCTAGGTGATCTTCAGTCAGTGACAGTTGTAGAGACTAGTTGCAACTTTAAAAAGAAAAAAAATTAAAAAGAAAAAGACACTAGTTGCAACTGGTGATGTTTTCCATGGAAAGCCGTGAGCACGCTTTGCAAACTATCTCTGGACTCACTCTCTCTGGACGGCAGAGGGGGGGGGGGTTGCGATGAGTGCGAAGGCACCCCCCCCCAATATAAAAAATATAACCATTAGATAGAAGAAATGAGCTTTCAATTTTTTATTTGAAGTTTTAATCTCATTTTTGAAGAATTTTGAAAGATGCATCAATTTTTGTAAAATTCAAAATAAATCTTAACATTTTTTGGGCTCGCTTATGCCACGATCGCACATCATGACATCTCATTTCTTCTCAGTCCTGAGATGATGTTTCAGGTGAAACAGAAAGATGCTATGAGTATCAGAATGGGATCGCACCACATGGGGAGTAGTTTCCAGAAAGATTAGAATAGGGTGGATGGGGTAGCCTTGCCCAAGTCGTATCTTTTTCCTATCTTGATTTCTATCAATCAAGATCAGATAAGTAAAAAATACCGACTTGGAAAAGGCTAAGGATTGTGGTGCAAGAAGGTATCCCGGCATAAATAATGTCAGATCAACATCCTAGATATAGTGATATCTGGACACCCCCTCCCCCATCTAACGGCCCTGAGATTCAAAGAGCTCTTTGAAAGTGTCCAAAAAATGATGAAAACTGCATGTGATTGAAATTTTGGCCAGTAAGAGTTCCAGCCTCCCCCCCCCCATCTACCCTTGGCTCTTACCATTGACATGGAGGAAATTTAGGAGTCATTTTCAAATGCCCGATTACAAGATTACAGTGATTTATTTCCGCCCTTACATAACAGTGTTGTTGGTGGGCAGAGGAAATCGAGTATGTATTGATCTAGTTAATTAGTGATTACAGATAGATTAAAGGAAAAGTGACTTGAAAGTGAATTCTCAAAATTGAGAATTCTGATTGTAATCAAAACTTTATGAATTGATACTAATCGCACGGACATGGACTAGTATTTTGAATCATTTCATATCCTATCCAACGGCAAGTGAAATCAAATGATCAAGCTACATTATTTATTGAAACTTAAATAAGGGACAATATTTTTTTTACCTTTTATGTAAGTCTCAGATGTTGCTTGCATTTTTTGAGTTTTTGAGGCATTTATGGCCACTTGTGTAATCATTAGAGTTTTTAATGCGCACTTTTGGTCTATAGGCCTGTCATTGAGGTATATTCTAAAATTGTCTCTGTTCATCAGGTTTAGATTTGGTCATTTTGACTATATATAATTGTTAAGTTTTAAGCGCAGTTTTGGTCTATATGCTTATAATAGAAAACTTTAGATGATTTGGTCTACGCTACCCTTTGCATTCGTTTGACTTAACTTCTTAAAAGAGAGCTTCGTCTTCGTAGTTTCACTAGACTCTGCACGCAGGGTAGGTCTACGCCATAACAAAACCTTTAAAAAGAGGCATACTATTGGTCTAATCCTGAAAGTAAGGCGTATTAGAGGTCTACTTTAAGTTTACGCCTCAAAAAACTATCAAAACGTAATTTGAATAAATGAACGTTTTATCCTCTTTATGGAACATTAGACCTTAATAACTCAGTTACCATATTCGGGTGGGGTACATCTTTTACTTTTTACATTTTATATTGATCATATTGGCTACTGGGCAAAGTCCGATAACTGGTACAGAGAAATATAGCCCAATCTAGAAAATAAAAGATGGAATCATTACCCCCCCCCCCCCATACATTCACTATAATTAAGTCGTTGGTGAGTTCGGATGTTTTTCAAGTTTAAGTTTATGCTCAAACCAGATAACATCTTCTTTATAATAAAAATAAAAAGTACTTTTATGTAGATATATCTCCAATATCTATACATTTCCTGTAAGAATGTGGCAACGAAAATGGGGCAACAAGACCTGGGCCTAATGCATTTCTAATTATCTGTTTTCCTGGTTTGTTTGACACAGAGACATGTTTGAAATGGGTAAACATTGCAATCGGTATGTTTCAAGGAGACCTCGGGGGGGGGGAATGACGACCCATGAAACCTAGAACCTAGAAAATCATGTTTATAAATTATAGATCAAGATATAATATTTTCAGGCCCGTAGCCAGGATTTACCGGGGGAGCGGTTTTACCATGGGGGGGGGGTTGCCGAGGGAGTGGGGGGGGGGGCTTTTTGACAGTTTTGGCAAAACATCATTTGGCCAGGAGGGGGAGCGGCCGCTCCCTCCGCTCCCCTTGGCTACGGGCCTGAATTTGGAAAGCTAAAAGGTCGTCGTTTTGTGAAGAGGGGATGAGTGATTAGCAGTATTAGAAGTCGAACGAATGCAAAGGTAGCCATAGACTATTATGTAATTATGCTAAATCATGTCATCTTATACATTGGTACACTTACAAAATAAGGAAATAAATTGTTCAATCAATCACATTACTTTTTGCTATCATCTAATGACGCTACAGAACAAAATAATTTACATTTGTCTCCGGAATTACTGGAAGTTTTAATAACATGTACAATTTCCTGGGAACGATACATGTGCAATGTCCGAATAAATGATTGTGGCAAAGATTGCGATTTGCTAGATTCTGATTTTGGAATTTCTTTGATCAAATTGTACCTCACACGCAATGTCAGAAGTGAGATTGAATGTCCAAATAGCATGATAAGAGCCCGACTAAGAGATGCCATTCCATTTTCTTGACGGGAGATTTATCGCTCAATCCCCCACTAGACATTTAATGTTAAATAACAGTGAGATCTAAAATTCATATCTTAAAATCTTAAGTCGAGTTTAGTCAGAGATTATAATTTCATTGGTAAAATGCAATCAGAAAGAACCTTTAATAGTTGTAAAATTCAAAACAAATTTATTTGTCTGTTTTAGCCACAATGGTACCCCCCTGACTGATAACCGAAATTCGTTTGGGCATCACCCCCCCCCCCCCCCCCCCCGACTGAAAGTTGGCATGATTGTACCTTTTGAGATTCGATCAACTTGAGTTCTTCTGGGAAAATGAGGAGTCTTCAATGGTGCATCGACATAACATGGACTGGTGAAATACATGATCTCTTAATTTTCAAATGGGAGACGAATTCAATTTTTGTTAGCGAGTTTTGAGGTGAATGCAATTTTTGTGAGAGGGATTGGTCAGGACAATTCGATTTTCTTTTCGAGCGATGGACGATGGGCGGTAAACACAATATCGCGTCTTCATTACGTACCCCTTCCATTAGATTGGCAATCGTGTGTTTTCATTTCGAAGCATATCAATATTCAAATCTAATTATTTCCTCAATTGCAATGCTAGATCTAGTAGTTCAGTTATTTGTGATATTTGACGAATTTATCTAAATCGCCAATCATAATCAGGCTTTGATTAGATAGGTGGCCGAAAAAGGGATCCTGTTACTAATTTTATGGAGGGGGGTGATGTAATATCGACCACCGTCGAAACAATTATTTCCTGCACTATAGGAGAAAGTACTCTTTAAAAAGGGTTTCAAAAAACTATTTTGAATCATCGTTCTGTAATTGTGCAAAGGAGTTTTTGTTTTTAGCGTAACGTACACTGTATTTTAATTCTTGTTTGCTTAATAAGAATAATTTCAATATGATTTGCAAGTATGATCACTGCATCAAATGTGGAATTTCTTGCAATTTCTAGACGTAGGATGGTCTAGACACTCCACGTATCTACCCGGAGAGGCAACTTAAATGAATATGCTAATTGCGTCCATAGGCGAAGCAAGGGGGGGGGGGTGCAATAAAGATAAAGCCATGAGAAAGAGGAAGCTCAATTTTGAAGAAATTTTTGTAAAATTCAAAATAAATCTTATTTTTATGGCTTGTTTATGCAACAATCGCAACCCCGTGACTGAAAACCGAAACGTTTTTGGCGATCGCACCCCCCATCCTGAATGAAAGCTGGCTTCGCCCCTGCCCTCAATTAGTAATGATACATTGCATACACAATATGAACACATAGTTTTTTCATCCATTTGGTCAGACGCACAATAATAATACTATTCTAGCCTCTTGCTTGATACCCAGGGTTTGATGTAACAGCTTGATATAGATGCCCGGGATATTTTTTTTACAAGTTATCAGTACAGCTTGTTTGGTATTTTACAAGCTTTAAACAGTACGTGATTTATTATTCAATCATATATGTAAAACGTCATGGTATACATGAACAGTTCGTTATACAAAATAATAAATAAAATAGATAAAAGATAAAAAGAAATTAGTATATTTCAGTGAAAATATGTCTAAATTATGAATGTTGATCATAATTGCTTATACGATATACATTCACCTGATTCGATAATTACTTTATTCTAGATTTCAATCATTAGTCTCAAGGCGTGCCAAGACTTTTTGTCACACTCTAAGCGCGTCTTTGCACTGCGTGTGCTTAGACGTGCCTAGAGATGTCTAGAGTTGGTTTCATCGCGTACCTAGACGTGTCAAAACTAGTCACGCCTAAGCACCCGGCGTGCTTAGACTTAGTTTCTAGACGTGCTTAGTCTAGAAATTCCATTTTTCACGCAGTGAGACTAGTGTCACAATATCTCAGGTGAAATGGGATGCAAGAAAATAGCATTCTATATGTAAGTTTCCCAACACACACATATCAATGGAATGTACAATTTATACTAATTACAGAATATATTTTCCCAGCTTTATATATATATGTATAAAAATGCAAAAATAATTTATACCTCCATATTTGTTTTAAGATCTTGTATCATACATAATTATTAAATTGGTATTGCCTTGACATCAACAATTACAAATATATGTGCCTTGACATCAAATATTGGAAATATATGTGCCTTGACATCAAAAATTGAAAATATATGTGCATTGACATCAACAATTGGAAATATATATGCCTTGACATCAGCAAATAATATGTGCATTGACATCAATAATTGGAAATATTTGTACCTTACCATCAACAATTGGAAATATATGTACCTTGACATCAGGAAGTTGAAATATACACTTACACTTCACACTTACAATTTGAAATAAATATGCCCTGAAAAACAATATCAAATACAGTGCAATGTATGTCTAATAATATTTGTATCATATAAATATCAAGGCAATACCCATATAACTGTATTTGATTGAAATATTGCATCTTGCCCAACTTTATATCACATATAGCAAGCAGTACAGCATATTGTCGCTAGTATTCGATTCAGTATTTAAAGGCAGAGAGTTATATGCCTTGAATAAGTTTATATTTTGTTTTAACTCAAATGTATGTCATTTAAGATCAATTAAAGTGGCTCAACCTGTACTTATCATGTTCCAGTATACAATTTATTTATTTATAAATTTTGAAAGACTTACTGAACACTTCAAGAAAGATGTTCTTGGTGCAAGTTATTTGTAAGTTTATTTATTCTAGGCTCTCCTCAGAGGTTTTGCCATCTTAATATAAGTTGATACAAAATGGAATGTGTATCCTGTTACAAATTGGAGTTATATACATATTCATTTTACAAAATGGAATGTGTATCCCATGACAAAGTGGGGTTATATACATATGGTATTAATTTTACATACATAATATGACATTGAGCATATTTTCATTCCAAATATAAATGGCTTATTCACCATTTTATTGCAATATCCCAATAATGTAACATGACAAAATATGACCTTCTGGTGAGTTTTTTTTATAAATCGCTACAAAAGTGAAACAATTTTTGCAGATGTCATACACAATCAAATATCTCAAAAATAAAGGCCATAACAATATGTCATCACTTGTTGGTGTCATAATAAAACTGAGCAATGTAAAACCTCTATAGAAAACAAGTATTAAATACTTCTTAAAACCCCTTAAATTATTCCATGATATACAACAAATATGTACATGATAATATAAATAAAACATATCCTTTCACAATATGTTTCACATTTGTACAAATATTTAACGTGTAGAAGGATATGTGGAATTTCAATGTCAGTTCTAATATATAAGAATAAATAAATTATCACAATTCAGAAATAGATATTTACAGTTCTCTGTCAAGTTTGAAAAATGATGTTAAACATCACCTTCAATACTAGTACTAACAAATAAATCCAATGGTTTAAAGACTTGATACATGGCATAAAATCAGCTGGTTGACTTGTATATATTATCATGGGCTTCCAATTAATTGAAAGCCCATGGTATTATTAAGTTCACATATTAATATTGCTTCAAAAATCAATATTTCGATACCAAACATCAATTCAAATTCTTACATGTTAAAAAGATAATATGGTTGAAAAACATTAAGATTGGTTTAATTCATATGTTATCTTTCAAGTTTTAATACAGCAATATTAAGACACAACATTTTCGAAGTAAATTCAGTTTGGAGAGGAAACACAGCTAATGATCTGCCATCTATACAAGTCCTCGTTCACACTGAATGGGCAGTTTTGGGATATATTACATACATTTGTATCTTACATTTGAGGAATATTACAGATATCTTACCTTTGGGGATATATTACATATATCTTACCTTTGGGGATATATTACATATATCTTACCTTTGGGGATATATTACATACATCTTACCTTTGTGGATATATTACATATATCTAACATTTAACTGGCTAAACCACTGAGCATACTTACAAAGTTACATTGCATTCATTATTTAGCAACCATTTTATATACACTAAATACAAATATTAAATATGACATCTTTAGATATATACAGTTCATAACTTGTATACAATAATACCTTATATAGCATTGAGCATATTCTTAAATTAATATAATACAATACTTTTCTATGGACTTGTACACTTATGTCCATGATATAAATACTAATAATTATGCTTCTTTCATGAATTACCTTTAAAGTACAGACATATCAATACTCAATCCTCAAGATCCATATGCATGTTAGAGAAATACAACACTACTTGCCAACCATTAGATTGATGCAATTGCCTTCTGCAAAATATGTATGCATAATTGCTAAAGGGAAAGGACCAAAAAGGAAAGGACATGTCAATATTCAATCTACATGATCCATATGCATGCCAGAGAAATACAACACTGCTTGCCAACCATTAGATTGATGCAGTTGCCTTCTGCAAATTATGTATGCAAAATTGCCAAAGGGAAAGGACCAAAAAGGAAAGGACATGTCAATATTCAATCTACATGATCCATATGAATGTTAGAGAAATACAACACTACTTGCCAACCATTAGATTGATGCAATTGCCTTCTGCAAAATATGTATGCAAAATTGCCAAAGGGAAAGGACCAAAAAGGAAAGGACATGTCAATATTCAATCTACATGATCCATATACATGCCAGAGAAATACAACACTGCTTGCCAACCATTAGATTGATGCAATTGCCTTCTGCAAAATATGTTTGCAAAATTGCCAAAGGGAAAGGACCAAAAAGGAAAGAACATGTCAATATTCAATCTACATGATCCATATACATGCCAGAGAAATACAACACTGCTTGCCGACCTTTACACTGATGTGGTTACCTTCTTCACAATATGTACTAGTATACAGTATGCTAAAGTGAAAGGACCAAAAAGGACAGAACACCACAAGAAAAAGAAAACATTGAAGCGTCGGCGAAGAGTACACCAGTCATAAGGAAAACAAACCTGAACACGTAATAATCAGAGACACACTGGGTAAAGAACCAATAAAATCCTAGCAAAAACAGCACATCATTGATCAACAAATACAACCTTGGTGTCAATCCAAGATTCAAATTTGACTACAATACCTCGAAGCATTAATATTGGTGTCAATTCAAGACTGCCAGATTCAAATCTGACTACAATACCTAAAAGTATTAATATTGGTGTCAATTCAAGACTGCCAGATTCATATCTGACTACAATACCTTAAGCATTAACATTGGTGTCAATTCAAGACTGCCAGATTCAAATCTGACTACACTACTTGAAGCATTAACATTGGTGTCAATTCAAGACTGCCAGATTCAAAATTTACTACACTACTTCAAGCATTAACATTGGTGTCAATTCAAGACTGCCAGATTCAAATCTGACTACAATACCTCGAAGCATTAACATTGGTGTCAATTCAAGACTGCCAGATTCCAATCTGACTACAAGACCTAAAAGCATTAACATTGGTGTCAATTCAAGACTGCCAGATTCAAATCTGACTACAATACCTTGAAGCATTGACATTGGTGTCAATTAAAGACTGCCAGTTTCAAATCTGACTACAATACCTTGAAGCATTAACATTGGTGTCAATTCAAGACTGCCAGATTAAAAATCTGACTACACTACTTGAAGCATTAACATTGGTGTCAATTCAAGACTGCCAGATTCAAATCTGACTACACTACTTGAAGCATTAACATTGGTGTTAATTCAAGACTGCCAGATTCAAATCTGACTACACTACTTGAAGCATTAACATTGGTGTCAATTCAAGACTGCCAGTTTCAAATCTGACTACTACTTGAAGCATTAACATTGGTGTCAATCCAAGACTGCTAGATTCAAATTTGACTACAATACCTCGAAGCATTAACATTGGTGTCAATTCAAGACTGCCAGATTCAAATCTGACTACAACACCTCGAAGCATTAACATTGGTGTCAATCCAAAACTGCCAGATTTACAATTGACTACAATACCTTGAAGCATTTACATATTTTCAATCTGTCTCTGATCAACCATTAGAAAATACAATTAAACAAACAGAGGAGTGACAATGCTGATTTCATACTACATGTATTATAATCAGCTGATTATAATTAAAGTGTTTAAGAGACATCTACCCTCACTACTTATCAGGATATGGTGTGAATGGGACACACATCAAGTCACACCACGTACCTGGTGGGACATGGAGTGAAAGAATCAACAGATTACAGGCATATCCCTGCTGTCTGTCTCATCAGAGTCACACCACGCCGCTGGTGTGAAAATTAAATAAACATGTAATCCTTTAATCAATCTCTACAAGCCAGAATCCACACCAAGTCACACTGAAATGTTGGTTTTACTTGGGTCCAATTTCCCAAAATGTTGCACTGATGTCAAATTGTTTTAATCACCTGTCACATGATTTCAGTTAATATATGAAGATTCACCTTTTCCATTGTTGAAATATAAGAGTGAAAATGTAGAAATTAGTAGAAATATAATAAAATCTACAAGTAATTTCCCCGGTAATTTCCAATACACGACTTACTTATAGAGGGTGAAAAGTTTAGAATTATGTAAATCTAATTTCCTGACCAATCCCAATACAAGACTTACTTATAGAGGGTGAAAAGTTTAGAATTATGTAAATCTAATTTCCTGACCGATCCCAATACACGACTTCCGAAAGAGGGTGAAACGTTTAGAATTATGTCAATCTAATTTCCTGACCAATCCCAATACACGACTTCCGAAAGAGGGTGAAAAGTTTAGAATTATGTAAATCTAATTTCCTGACCAATCCCAATACACGACTTCCGAAAGAGGGTGAAAAGTTTAGAATTATGTAAATCTAATTTCCTGACCAATCCCAATACACGACTTCCGAAAGAGGGTGAAAAGTTTAGAATTATGTAAATCTAATTTCCAACACACAACTTCAACAAGTTTATATCTTGCGGCACTGAGCAATACGTCAACAGACTATGGAAAAGCATAATTTCCACTCTCAGGTTTACATTATCTAACTTGTTTTTCAACTTCAGATTGTAAATTGTCACGTCACCCAATCCTCCTAAGCAGGTGTCCAGAATCTGTTCCTCCTTCTTCCCCCTGCTATAACCAATTTGGATGTGCCCGATTTAACTGAATCACGTGATCTAATTATGCGCAATGACTCATACATGATTTCTGTCACAGTGTTGCGACAGCCAATCAGATTGCGAGTTCTTTATCGGGAAATGGTAACTGCTAATCGCAGGGGGTAAAAGAATGAATATGTTCTGGGTTTTGAAGCCCTGTGATCGGAGGATGCGTCACCCTGATGTGTTTTGTTGAGAATTGATGATGAGAAGTTGAATACCCTTGTACCAAAGAATGCTTGACCCTACCCCATTAGTTAACGATGCCTTTATGTTATACTCAAAGAATCTGAAAACTTTAAATAATATCACGGATATTACAAAAATCGTTGATAGACACATTGTACTGATCTGACCTCTATTACACAAAAATATATAAGTTGATCTTTTTAAGGAAAAATTGCAGTGAAACAATCTGTTTTATGTTGGCATCATTATAGGGTTTTCGGAAAAGACTGACCCCACCGACCACCGACCGGTCGGTGTTTTCCACTGGTAGCCTCAAAACAGGGTTTGAAGAAAATGTGTAAAAGACCGACCATATCATGTAAAAGACCGAACATATTTGTAGCCTTAGAATATTAATAATTTGATCTTGAATGTCAATCGTTGGACTAGGCAACGTTTTTTACCGATTTTGTACCTTGCAACGAATGGCAAGCAAACAAATTGGTCATGACCGTCTCCTCTCGATTAATTGCCCTGCCTTAGGTCCTAACCTATCATTAACCAACCTATCGTTTCTACGGGAATCTATCCTAATTTTTTACTGAAATTTAACAATTTCGAAACAAAAATGATTTGTTATCGTCATAGCCTACTGAATACTGAACACGATCTAATGTTACATGCGTTCTCTTATCGGGATTAAAAGTGACTTACCATTTCAGTACACCATTAAAAAGCTTTTTTGTCATATCAAATGTATTTTTTACCAGTTGACGTTTAACAACTGAGAAATCAAACATAACGTTACGACGTCAACATCGACGATGTTTGTGTGTTTTTGTTATTGCGTTTCATATGAATGAAGAATGAACTTAATGCAATGTTACGTGCGTTTCTTTCCAAAGTGACTAACCAGGATGAAATTGGTCTTCTAACAACTGAAACATCACTCAAGGGCGTTACAATACCCGGGAATTTATCGGTTCGTCCAGTACTTGTTTGTGATAGCGCCCTCTGTAGGTCACTGTGCTTATAGCCTACAGTAATACGGGGTAGGATATCGGGAATTCGGTCAGTTTCTATCCGTCGATTTCGCTATGAATTGAAGCAAGTGTGACCACTTTATCCACTTAAACAATTTGATAATTGATTAAATCTTTAAACAAAATCGATAAACATGTTATACACTACCTATCTCCTTAGAAATTAGCATGTATTTATGGATTGTGTTTTCGAACAAGGCTCGACCCAGACCAATAGGGAAATCCTTATGCTAATTAGTATGACGTCATAATTTCCTGGGGAATCCTAGATTACAAAGCCTCAGTCTGTTATTGTGTTAAATGTAAACGCTCTTTTGCAGACAGAAAATTGACAGATTAGCTTTTAACTTTCAGCTTTGATGTTTAAATATTCTGTATCTCTACCGGACTTCTTGCTGAATATCATATAATGTTATAACTTGATTTGAATCATTGCCTGATTGATCATTCTGAAATTTTGATTGTGATTCATGATTGATTGGCAAGAAAAATAATTCCTATTGTTTTCCAGCGAAGTCAAAATGTTACAGCATGAGTTATAATGTCGAGTTTGCATCATGTTAAATTCTGCTAGTGATTAGAAGTCCATGCACAAGCATACACATAAGAGACAAACACACCCAGGCTCCAGGCCGTGGATGGAAATATAAAACTATTTAAGGCACAAACTGGTATTAATAGACCGATATGTAGTGTCTGCCATGTATTGAAGGTAAACCAATCTGTATTATTAATGTTTCTTCTATCAATACATGGGTTGTGCAATAGAAAAGCAATGGCACAATCAAAAATGTGCATATCAATCGTGAATATCTCTCGGTTCAAAGCCTTATTTCCAACAGAATCGTGTCAAAATATGTGTCTGAGTAACAGTTATACATTATAAGATCGCAAACTCTTACCAATTATCAGCCGAATGGCTCATTTTCAACGAAATGTCCTTAAGACAACAGCCCTGGGTCGCGCCTGAGACCAAAAACTACTTCAAATAGCCCTCCCCTAATTATATTGGATAATCACATTTATGCGTGCGCGCGCAGCTCATCCAATGAACGAAACGCCACTTCCCGCTGAAATCACCGGGTATTGATCTTTCCCTTGCATCACTTAAAAGTATGACATTACACACCACGACGATGTAACGTTTTCATCGTGATTTGAAATGATAATTATACGTTTTTAAATCACGACCTAGTAAAGGTACTATAGTCATTGGATTCCCAGTTTTAGTTTTACTTCTAATTTTGCATTTTTTCATCTTTATGTAAAAGACCGTCAGCCGACCACCGACCACATGTACCCAACTGTGGAGAGTGACTGGTCGGTGGTCGGTGGTCGGTGGTCGGTGGTCGGCGGTCGGTGTTTTACGAAAACCCATCATTATACAAAGACTTGTATATATATGCGTATACAAAACACGCAGATTGTTAATACATGACAGCAAGGCCGAGGCTGTATCTTGACATATGAGATGTGATTCAAAAGTAATGGACAAAATTTCTTTTGAATCACCCATCGTACATATATGATATAAACATATATAAAGTTAAAGTATGCAATAAAGTTGGCCTTCCCATATACAGTAAATCATTGTTTCATTGTGCATATCAAGTGTCTACTGTACATCAGATAGAGACATGCTGAACATTACAGACATAAATTATCATTCTCTGCCACTCCTAATGACGTCAATCTCTGTAACCCACACATCAGGAACATGTTTGTATAAGGCAGAAAGGTTCTTGTTCATTGCAAATCTTTTAACTGAGAATTTGTAATTATATTATTAAAGACTACACAATCTAATGAACTCAGAGTCAGAATCCTAATTTAAGTTGTACATTTACATGTAACCTTAATTTTCAGGAAGCAGTAATTCTGAAGCAGATATCATTAGCGTCTCATCTGTGTTTTCTTTCGATAGCAAGTTTTTCCTTTCCATTCCAATTTTCTAACAAAAAGGAAGGTTGAGTCCTAAATTCCATAACTGGTTGAAAATGTTTTCACCCTTCATTTCCATAACAATGTACATACAACACATGTCATTTAGCAGTATTCTGAGGCGTTTCCTTAATAACATACGTACAGTACATGTCATTCAGCAGCATTCTGAAGCGTTTCCATAATAACATACGTACAATATATGTCAGTTAGCAGCATTCTGAGCAGTGTTTTCCCATGCAGCCATCTGAAATTCTACCGTACGGCTTCAGTTCTTCAAGATACATTACTATACTTGAAAATTCTGAACCAAAAAATAGATTTATGACGTCACAATTTATGCAAATGAGCTAATTTGCATAATTAAATATTGTTATTATATGAGAAATTTATTTAGGTTTAATTTGATACCAATATCATATCTATAGACAAAATAATGACAAAGCTACAAATGATTTAAGATTCCAAGGTAAGATGTCTATAGATGCGTAACCATGGTAACGGAATGCTACAAAAAAGAGCAACCAATGAGAGTTTGCAAGGGCATCCGGCAGAAAATTGAACCTCAAAGTACTACCTTTCAGAAAAGTATGGATGCCATAAATTAACACAGACCGCCACGTTGGGTAAATTTTTTGAAACGATAGAGAGGCATGGGTTTCTGACTACTGCTTTAACGTCATTGATTTTCATCGACCAATCAGCGCAGCGGTCAAATGAGTACACTTTGGACTTTGGGGAAAGGTGAATAACAAAGCCCTTTCTTCTTCTCTGGCCCAACGCAGCGCCATCTTCATCGATCCATCTCGCCTGGTTTTCCATGAGAGGGGGAATCCCCTTGCTGTATTACCTCATATTTCCGCGATAAGAAACTCAACTGAGGATCAATAAAATTACATTCATTTGCAGGTAGGAGAGGCGATAAGACGTTTTGTTGTCCTATCCGATAAAAAGATCATCTGGTGAAATATTTCACAAAATCGCAAAAGGTAAGCATTTTATTGACGATCATGCCTGAAATAATGGTATGACTTAATGGATCCTGAGACCATCATTAATGTTAGTCTCAGATCGATCACAGGACAGCATTTGCCAAGCAAACATTTATTCATAGTACTTCTGATTCATTGATTAAGACCTATGATTTCGTAATTGTACTGTTATCTACACAACAAAACAAGAAGTAGAAAGGATTTTGCGAAGTTCAGCAAAAGATAGAGATATCTGACGGTATGGACCGATGTATAAAAGAAAATAATGTTGAAGCTAGATGGAATCGATTAACATATTGGCGACTGCATTGCCGAAGGAATGCAGTGAATAATGGGAGTAAACTGACTCAGTGTTGATAAAATCAATGATATTTATTCCTCGATTCCTCCGACTAGAAAAATGGCGATCCAAACGGCAACGTACAGAGAATTTGTACGGCGGTATTTTTGATGATGTACGTTGACGATGGTTAGGCGTATTTTAATCATAAAACGAATTGTTCTTAATGTCTCTGCCATGTGTAAAGTGCAAATATTGTCTTAATTTACAGGATTATAATTTTTTCTTGAGATGGGAATTCCGGGCATCGGCAAGGTATTAAATATTATTATATCACTGTCATATTCCTCACTCTCTTATTGGTCCATGTCCTACACGTGACTAAAAAATAACAAGCGATATTCAACGGAATTCACGTGACTTCCGGTGAATATCAAATGATATTCAACGGTCATAACTTATACATCACCGGGGTTGACTTAGTCCAGTGTAATTTTTATTTCATATATCCCATTATAACGAAAAACATTCCCAACCCTGTTTCCCACATGACCAATACTATGAGTATGAACACAATGGTTCCATTTTCATTGACCCATTGCAATGTTACAATTAATTATAAGTTAACATGAAACCTTAAATTAAAATACTACAATTTGGGAGTTGATATTTATTGACTATACAATTTGGTAGTTGATATTTATTGTATTTATTGTTATATTGTTTGAAGAAATATAAATGTATTTCAATGTTAACATACTTATTTAGTTATAGAAGATGTTATGACAGTGATATAATAAAACAAATATTTAATTCTATTTTCGGTGAATACCTGTGACACTTTCACAAGATGATAGTATTCCACTAGCCCTTCGGGCTTCGTGGAATATCACTTTTTTAGGTTATTGTTATTTATTTCCATATAATTCAACATAATTATTTACATAGATTGTGAGGGGCCGAGGCTACATAGCATTATTGGCCCCCCCCTATAGAAAGTTAAATACATATAATAAATCACTGGAGTGTGTAGGATTGCAACGGACAGACGGTCGTCGACCAGGTCTTGCCCATGATGATGTATATGAGTGTTAATGAGAGATGATGTGAAATGAGGAGGATGGTCATTCTAAGATGTTATCGATATAATTTGAAGATAGTTGAAGGCATTTTGTATTCAGTTCACTATTTAAATTTTCATCTCCATAAAGTATAAATTCTATTTTTTGCTTATATCACTTGTGAAAGATGCACAGGTATTGACCTCAATAGAATTAAATATTTGTATAATATCCGATGCGGAGTGATATTTCATGACGCCATTTTGGTTTTGTAGCCCCGCTGTTTAATTTATAGCAAAAACAAGATAAGTATGTCATTTGTACGTTGGTGACGCTGCGCCTTTTTAATAGATATTAACAGATCTTAGAAGCATATCGGTCCTAAAAATCCTAGAAGACCTGACATATTTTACCATACCTTTCGCCTATATTTAGCAATTCACGAGCAAACTTTCTCTTGAAAAAATAAATCTTAGATTTGTTGAATTTTCTAGCAGAAATCGGCTACCCCCTCCCTTCAATTCATTTTTCGATCACCGGGTGTGACTTTGGCCTTTTGATTGCTTATTTTATTGATTTGATTGACGGAAAGAAAAAGGGATGCCGAACATTTTACGAAGAACTATCAAGAATTTTGCACAGTACACATTTATACTGCACTGAAAAGCTGCTTAGTCTAATCTAAGACAAAATAAACCATTCCTCGCAATGGCTCAATCAATCATTCTTCGAAGTCTGCAGAAATGTTGTTGGAACCATCATGAGAAATCATGGCTGAATACTGATACACGTTTGTGTTGAAAAATGTCGTGGGAATTCTGCCTACAACGTGTAAAATAAGGAAACGAGAAAAATCGTACCTTCGACGTTCCGACATTTTGTTACTAAAACGGTTCGTTTTGGTAACCAGCGTAATCGAGTGGATCACCAGTGATTAACGTTTATCAAGAGAAATTCAAGATTCAAAGTGCGGTTGCCGTAGGAAATATGACTGCAAAAGTATCCGACCACAGAAATTCTACAGCGAGCGTAGAAATTTTACTGACCGCAGAAATGATAGACCGCATGGTCGCCGTAGGAAATATTAGTTATAACATTATAACCTGGTGTTCCAATATTGTGCTTTTATACTGCAAATTAATTCCTTAATAGCCCTTGCATTGGTAATTCCTTAGTATGCCTTCTGGTGCTTTATGGACAGGAAAACACTATAATGGCCTACTTGGAACCATTATGGATATCTAGGAAACCAAGGCATACTATGGAATCACCAAGGGCTATTAAGGAACCAGTTTGGGGTATTGCATCACAACCAGGGCATACTAGCTTATCATATCAGGGAATCTATTGAAGCATCCTCAAGCATACTAAGGAATCACCAATCATCATTTGGGGGTATTAAATCAGAATCATGGCATATTAGACTATCAGTCAATATATCAACAATCTAGTTTGAGAATGTGTCGATGGTTTTAGGTTTTATATAGTCCCTCGCTTTTCTTACACTGACGAACGACCAATATCAGTGTAATATTGGCAATATTAATGCCGATCGTCAGTGTAAGAAAAGCGAGGGACTAAATACGTGAATTGTGTCTTTGTTAACATAACTTCGAGCCAAATTATTATCCACAACGTGGCTTATAAGTAGGTGTAAATCGGGAAATAAAAAAATCTTACCGAAACCTAGTCCCGGAGGAAGTTCCGCCATGATACACCGACGATACGTCTGTGTAATTAGCTATAGGTGGGTAGCAGTGATCATACTAAGTTAGAGACTCCTGGTTGTGTTGAAGTGGTTGAGCCAGCACAATCCAGTCATTGTGTCACCACAATCCAAAATAACAATAGCTCACCATGTGAGCGAAACAGTACACATAAAGTAGTACTGTAATTGTTTTGGTTTCTCTACAGACATTAAGAAACCTGCAAAGAGAGATTTCATCTTTAATTATGTGAGCCTATACATTGGTAAATCACTACCGTTTTATTTAAATGCGAGCTAAAATTTTAAACACAATTATCTCAACAGTTCCTGCATGAAAATTCTAGGGAATAAGGAATGGGTATCATTTACACAATTTGAGAAATTATTGGGATACGTGAAACCTATTTAAAACAGCATAAGTATTGTTCAAAAGCGAACATGATCAATGATTCCCAGTCCTCTGAAAAATGAAAATATCTTAATCCATAGATAATCTTTAAAAATGAGAAATAGTTTTGGGGATTATATGATGCAATTGTACAGTCAATGAAATGTTTTAAAGTGTATTGATGGTTTTTGGATGAAAAACATAAGCGAAATGCATGAAAAAACTCCGCCGATTCATTCTACGAATAACCCCCTCTCCTTTGGCGTTATTGGGCTGTAGAATCCATAAGGTTAGGTTTTGAGTCTTGAAAAATCAACAAATGTTGTGAACATAACAAAAGACTGAGTTTGTAATTAGGCTGTAGACATGTAGATATTCATTGGGCTGTAGAATCCATTAGATTAGGTTTTGAGTCATAAAAAATCTGCAAATGTGGTGAAAATTACAAAATGTCAATATAATTTCACTAGTCATGAATTCAGGTTATTATCTGGATAGACAATCAGCTGCTGCATAGTACTTTCCTGGTTTTTGTACGGCTGCAGAATGAGTATCCACCAACCAAGTCTTTGATTTGTGTCTTTCATTTCATTCAGCCATTTCAATGGGTTATGGTCAGTGACTATTTCAAATTGCTTGCCAAGTAAGTAATATCTCATGTGTTCTACTGAGCAAACTATTGCTAAGCATTCTTTTTCTATAACTGCATAGTTTCTCTCTTGTGGAAGCAGTTTCTAGCCTTGCCCAAGTCGGTCTCTTTTACTTATCTTGATTTCTATTATGACCGCCTAGTACCCAAGAGAAAGTCACGTGCTTTACCGACTCAATGTTTATGTCGGTAAAACTTGACCAATCAACGACAGCCCTGACGCGTTAGCTCATTATTATGCACGGTCAAAAACAAGTACACTTTTCACCGGGACTTTTCACGAACAAATCTTGCACGATTTTATAATGAAAATACAAATATTTTATCAGATAAATATCAATCAGAGTTTAGTGGATGCCCGAGCATCGATCGGATACCCAGAGGTGAGAAGATTTCAACAAAAAACGTTGAAACGATCGTTGAATTCAAATGATCGAACATCTAGGCTGAGATTCAATCACTGAATCAGATCGACGACGGCCGGACGAGGTCTTCGTGCATTTTCATCGCGAATTCAATTTTGAATCAATATTGAATCGCATGATTTAATTTATATTAATTATATTTCATTCCAATGTTCATTTAATTACGTAATGACGTGTCGCAAAAAGGTGGCGCATTTGTTTTTTAAGGGTATCGCGTGAATGTAACTTTGATTCCCCGGATTATAAGATAATATTCTAATTAAAGTTACATATCATTTTAAAGCTCTTTTGATGAAGTTTTTAGATCAAGTGCACTCCGTTCACGATTCTTGCACGTTCTTTTTTAAAAAAGAGTTTTTTTACCAAAAACATCTGGCAAATATCCCCTGTTGACACGTTACATTTTGAATTATTTTTCGTCTTTAAACGCTCATGACTCAAACAATATATGAATATTATACTTATTTTTCGTCTTCATAAAGGTAGATGGAAGTTTTATTTCAAAGGATGAATTTTAGTAAGCGTCCCATATTTTGACGTCATAGAGTTTGAAAAATAGAATCTATTGACAGCGACCTTTTTTGCTCATTTTTTGTTACCTTCAACTTTTCAGGTGTACATTAAACAAAAAATACGAGATCAATTTTAATAAATCATACATGATTATTTTGCTCTTAAACTCTAGTTTATTAATAAATAGTTGATTTTGTTCGCAAAAGTATGTGTTTTCTGTTGTATGTGGAAAAGTGGAGGACGAAAGGTTTTCAAAATTCATTAAAATAGGGCTAATTTACGCCAGTCGCCTATTTTCAAGCACAACAACACGTATATTTATTTCACCTAAAATATCAAATGATTCGTGTTTTATGATGCTCCTATCCCATTGTTAATACATATACGATATCAGAGTTATTCGCCTTAAATATTTTGAGATATAGAGGCAAATGTGGAGGACGAAAGGATTTCAATATGTGTACATTTTTCTCAAAAAACGTCACATTCTGTGGTGTTAAAAAGCGAAAATGTGTAACAATGCGTGCGCGACCTTTTTGCGACACGTCAATATATTGTAACTCTAAAAACACTCGATCAGATCATTGAAACTCAAGTAGACAGGTAGTTTGCTTTGTTTATGCAGGTCAACCTGATAACGTTTTGATTGGTCAATCAGCCAGAAGTCACACGTCGATGTCCACGCGATCTTGTCAATCAATAAGGTTTTGCGTACCCCTGACACCGTAGGTACATGTATTATGGAAATCTCGAAACCGCTGAATAGCTTAGCATAATATCAGCGGAGATGTATTAGATTGTACAAGGCGGTAATAATTCAAGATCAGATAAGTAAAAAATACCGACTTGGGCAAGGCTAAGCAGTTTCCTACTTGCATACATAACAGGGTGTTCACCATGCCCGAATACAGGTATTTGGCTCAGTTCTCTTCTGAGGCATCAGTTATCACGATGAACATTCTCTCAAAATCTGGATTTCTCAGAATTAGCTAGTTCAGTGACAAGGGGTTCTTTCAGCTTCTTAGTAGCATTTTCTACTTCTTCACTGTATGGCAAAATTGTTGGTACGCATTTCCTGGTAAGTTCTGTCAATGGAAAGGCTAGCTCAGCACAATCTGGGATAAATTTCCTGTAATATCCAGTCATCCCCAGGAAGATTCTCAGCTTCTTCTTGGATGTTAGTTTTCCTAATTTCTTTATGGCTTCAATTTTAGAGCTGCTTGGTTTCACTTTGCCATTTCCAAATATGTGTCCAAGGTATTCAATATCCTTGTATCTAAACTTACAGTTTGATGGTTTCACTGTAAGGTTTTGTTTTCTCAGTTTCTCCATTATAACTTGTATTTGTGTAAGATGATCTGCATAATGTGTACTAAAGATGACCACACTATCGAAATAAGCTGCGGAAAAATTTTCAGATCCTTGAATCATCATATCCATAGCTCGTTGAAAAGAAGCAGGGGCGCCATGCAGCCCAAATGGCATTCTAACGGACTGGAATGTTCGAAATGGTGTAAGGACACTAGTCTTCTCTTTGTTAGCCTCATTCATGGGTAGTTTCTCCCTCATCTCAGTCACATAAGTGATGATGTTCTCTGGACTATTTGTATTAGTCACCCACTGCTCGTTAAGTATATCAATGGGACCTCTCACTTGTCTCCCATACAATAATTCAAATGGTGAGAATCCTGTTGATACATGTGGCACTTCTCTGTATGCAAAGAGTAAATAGGGCAAGTAAATATCCCATCTCTCTGATTCATCACTCAAGAATTTCTTCAGCATTTTCACAAGTACTCCATTAAACCGTTCTACTTGACCATTTGTCTGTTGATAGTACGGGGTGGACTTATTCCCTTTATTCCCATCATGTTGTAGAGTTCTTGCAACAGTTTGGACATAAAGTTAGTGTCTTGGTCAGAGAGTATTTCTCTTGCTATCCAAACTCGGCAAAATAGCGACATCAGTTCTTCAGCTATCTTCTTAGCATCTATCGTCTTCAGTGGCATAGTATCGGGAAATTTTGTTCCATAGTCACCAATGACAAGAATAAACTTATTGCCTTTCTTTGATCTTGTGAGTGGACCGACAATATCCATGGCAATCTTGGTAAATGGCTCAGTGATGATTGGAAGTGGAATTAATTTAGCTCTATTTGTCATCACTTTCTGGAAGTCTTTTGGCAAATGTCACATGACAGGCAGAATAATTTCGCATCTCTGTGAATACCTGGCCAAAAGAATTGTTTCAAAACTCTATCTGTAGTCCTCTTGATACCCATATGACCTGATAATGGTATATTATGTGCAAGTTCTAGGACTTTTCTTCTGCAACATCTTGGTACTACTAACTGTTGTACTCTTTCACCACTCATTTTGGTCGTCTCTCTCATCATCAAGCCCTCCTTCATAATGAAGTATGGTTTTTGATTAGTATCAAGGTCTTCTTTAAGTGATTTCTTGATAGAATAAAGTGATGAATCATCAACTTGTAGAGTTGCAATATCTGACATCTTTAAATAACAACAATTTGATTTGATGATCAGACAGCAACAAAACATATTAAGTGGCCAAGACAAAAGAATGTTATTATGATAGGCATTCTAGGGATTAAGGAATGCATTCAGCTTACATAATTTGAGAAATTATTGGCATACGTAAAACCTATTTAAAACAGCATTTATCGTATTTAAAAGCGTTGAGCATCATTGATTCCCAGCCCTCTGAAGATTGAAAAATAAAGATACCTGGGTGTTAATCCATGGATTATCTTTGAAAATGAGAAATATATTTTTGGATTACATGGTGTAATCTTAAAGTAAACAAAATGTTTTAAAGTGTATTGATGTTTTTTGGATGAAAAACATAAGCGAAATTCATGAAAAAAATCCCCCGATTCATTCTACAAACAACTCGCCCTTCTTTTATATGATGATGCCTAGAGATACAGTCCCTCTGTTTGTCAAAGAATTTTCAAGATGGTAGCTGAATTTTAAAATGGCCGCCATTTTCGTAAAAAATGTAATATTTGATAACTCAAATAGCAGTGAATGGATTTTGTTAAAATTTTATATGCTGATGCCTAGGGACACATGAGCTCTGTTCGATAAAGATTTTTAAAATGGCGGCTGAATTTCAAAATTGCTGCCATTTTTCGTAAAAAGAGAATGTAAGCTTTGATAACTCAAATGCTAAATTACGGATATGGTTTACATTTTATATGTTGATGCCTAGGGACAAACAAGCTCTGCTCAAGAAGGAATTTTCAAGATGGCCACTAATAATCAAAATATGTTTCGTTTGGCGGGATTTGCTACTCCGTGGAGTTGCTGTTTTTCTTGTTATTAAAATACAGTACACCTTCTGTCATAGCTTTCACCAAATTATGTATCAATTAGTGTACATTAATATGGCCGATGTATCTGGTTACACGTACATTTTATTAACAAACTGAAAAATATTAACGTAATCAATACAATTAGGTCAAGAAATCAGAGTTTTTATTTGCCGCAAAAATAAAATATTGGTTTCTTGTCTAGAAATCCATCAAAAAGCGATATTTTTGAAAAAGATGGGCAATATTCCAAACGTGTACCTTGTGGTAATGATTACTTGAAGTCTTATCAACAAAAAATAACATTAGATGTCGACGAAATCAACGCACAAGTCGCAGATTTTTAATAGTCTATATCAATTATCCTAAATTGGCCCATAAATCTTTTGTCATCTGTATTATTGCAGGAAAACATGGCGACTGCAGGAGATGAAAATGTCATAAGGGGTCACCTTGAATGCTCGATTTGCTTTCAACAACTAAAGCTTCCTAAATTTATTCCTGGATGTGGCCACACCATTTGTTGTAACTGCTTGAATAGTTGGGCGAAGACCCGGGGAAAGGTACAGTGTCCATGTCCAGAATGCAAAACACCATTCGACATGCCTGAAGGTGGAGCCCAAAATTTGAAGACCAATTTTAAGATAACGAGTATAATAGATGCTTTAAGCAAAAAGGAGGTTACAAAGAGGGAGATATTTTGTGAATCACACCCAGATGAAGCGATCAAGTTTTATTGTACGACCTGCAACGAGGTTTATTGTAGGGACTGTGCTGCCACTGAACACAATGGCCACAAGGGAATCGATTTAGTCAAAGCTGTTGCCCAAGATATGACTGACATTAAATCACTTATCGAAAGTGCACGTAATAGAGAAGTTGAGATTGAAGCCGCAATTACTGCAGCCAATTTTTGTGAGCAAAATATCAGGGGAAATGCTGATGATGTAAAAAAGAGCATTGATTCTGCTCGCCAAACCCAAATGGACTTACTTAACAAACATTATGACGCATTGAAGGTTGAAGTTGATAAAATGAAAGATGGAAATACTAACAAAATACGAGAACACGTTAACGATCTAAAACTACAAATTACTCCCATTGTCGATGCTCGGAAACGTCTAGAAACCAAGCAAGTACAAGCCCATCCTGCTGAGATCATCGAAATGAGAAATGAGATTGCACAGAAGAAACGAGAATGGACAATACCCCAGGACGTCGAATTCAAGGCATCAGTTGCAATACGACACGATGAAGGGAACGCAACCAAAACAGGTCTACAGTTTGGAAAAGTTTCAGTCTTGAAGTGTGATGTGTTGGAACCTGTCAAGATCCAAAAGCAAGGTAACACTGGTCCTACGTTGAAAAACATCACCATATTAGAGAACGGAAATCTAGTTACAGCGCATGAGGAGGAAGGTATTAACATAGTAGACCCTGACACCTTCACCGTAAACAACCACATTGATATGAAATGTATAAGGCTCACATCGATAGGAAATGAAATCATGGCAGTGGATCGGAAATCTAAAACCATTAGCATACTGAGCCATGAAGGTGTTAAAGTAGGGTCAGTAGATTGTGTGAAGGCTCCAGTATATTGTGTTGCAGCAGCTCCAGCACATGAGTTGGCCGTCGTTCGAGGCCATTCAGAGAACAAGTTATTATTCATCAACCTCACTAACAATGCTATAACATCTACTTGTAACGTAAAGCGTGATGGTAGCGTACCCCACATGGCAATCACCTCTAGTAAGACAGCAATCATTTCATACACCAAAGATAACATCGTTGTCGGTTATACCCAGAAGGGGGAGATTCTCTTCAGATATGACCCGCAAAATGAAGAACATAAGCTTATTGGATGGGGGTTATGCATAGATCCGTTTGGGAACATTATTGTAGCTAGTAGCATGACTAACGCAGTCCATCTTCTCAGCTCGACTGGAAAGTTCACGAGGATATTGGTCGATGAGGAAGACATCGAGTTCCCTACTGCTGTCGCATTAGACAATGATTGTAACCTAATTGTCGGATGTTGGGGAGGTGAGGTTTACCGCATCAAGTACCTAGAGGAAGTGGAGTGACAGATGCGTGTTTGAAAGATCTTCAAATATAGATACATTCAGAACCGAATTTAGTTAAAATATGAATCGATGTACACTGTGTACGAAAGTGTTTTAGTTTATTTCAATCATAATACAATCTAGGACGTGACGTTTCATTTAGTACCCTACCATGGGTGTGTTATGGCAAAAAGCCTCGAAAATACAAAAGTGAAATATTAGCAGAAATAGACAAACATAATGAACTCATGTCGAATTTGCATCGATGGACATTGTTAAAGTAAATATAAACAACTTTATGTAGTTAATCCAAGACAATGTTTCTAAACTGAGTCATATTTAATGGATGAGTCTATTCCATGATGTTTTCGGTGAATATAATAGGAATATTCGATGGTTTAGAAAAGATATCACTTATATTTATTATTTATTATTTATTTGACAGTCACTTTTATAACAGTGGCACTCAAAGGTGCGTCAATATTACATATATGTAGTATACAAACAATACATTTTTTACTAAAATCCGTAGAGGAATATGAGACATAAGCTTTTAGTAAAATCATTAGAATAGGCTAAAATCACGCAGTGTTATGTTTCGCATACACCTTTTGCAGAAATCTTTTTGTACAAACATCAAAATTCCAGCCATTGTCGTGCCCCCAAATGCTAAACACATCATCCCCAAGAATCCACTTTAATTTCATTTGTGGGGGGAAATTAAGGTACTGAGACACAACAGGAGCATCACATTTACTACTTAAATCATGTATATATTCAGTTCTTTGTTTCTGGAAATGAGGACAGAGGAGGAAACGATGGATGGGATCATCTATAACAGTTAAGTTACATAATTTACAAATACCGTTACTTATTTTCCATCTTTTTCTGTCTTCCTCAAGGTTAAAGCAGCCTGTTCTGGCCAGAAACTTAAGTCGAGAGGTGTGAAAGTCTGTATGGTTCATGAGGTACTTCTTTTTATTTGTATTAAATTTCAACTTTTTATAGAGATTCAAAGACTTTTTATCATCGATTGCTTCATTATTCAGATATTCTTTGATCATTTGGGATTTTGAGAAATGAGTCATACCAGTCTGCATTGTCGGATAAAATGCATCCGTCTAGTCCATGGGCAGTTAATATCTTTGACACGGAATCAATATATGGCCATACTGAGCTTTTATTTGCTTTAAAGTTAGAGAACATATCACTATAAATATCACCTAAGATCTTACAACTTTGAGCTCTATTTTTCAAATGAATAAAATAATCTATTTTACGTTTATCTATAACATTTATAATTGGTCTCCAACCTAGGTCACCGAGTAGAGCGTCCCTAGCTGGTGTACTTTTTATATTAAATATTGCTCTTCCTACATTATACTGATATGAGTTCATAGCATTCACTCTTGTATTATTGTCAAATGAAATAACTCCACATGCATGGAGAACTGCTGGTATAAAACATTATTATGTAAAACATCCCCAAATTTGAATCTTTCTAGATTTGAGTGTTTATTAAGGGTGCTACAGATATAGAATCTGGTCTTTCGAGCTTTCTCTTTAATAAGTGTATTAAAGTGGTCTGAGTCTTTTAGAGTATTGTTTAAAATAACACCTAGATACTTATATGTTTTGGTTTCTTTTAATGATAGTTGGCCAAGTTTCCATTGATTATTTGTGTTAATTTTTCTACCAATTGGCATAATTTGAGATTTCTAAGGGTCAAATTTGAATCCCCAATATTTGGCAAATGAGTATGAAACTTTCAGCATTTCAGTAAGTTGATCTTCAGATTCAGATATCAGAACTACATCATCAGCATATTAGAGTGCAGGGACTTTGTAGTTTTTAAATGGTATTCCTAGATTATGTTCTTTAAGTCTTTCTGTCAAACCATTTATAATTAAGAGAAATAGTGTTGGGGATAGAGCACAACCTTGTCTTATTCCAAACTCTGAATCAAACATGTCACTTTCGAAGTTTCCAAAAAGAACTTTATTCCTTATTTCCTCATAAAGTTTTCTCAAAATGCGCCATGGCTTACCCTTGATACCTTTTTCCCACAATTTCTTAAAAAGAAGGTCCCTACTTACTACATCAAAGGCTTTTGAAATATCAAGAAATGCTAGAAAAGTTTTCAATTTAATGTCTTTTCTTTATGCGCAAAGTCCCTTCAAAGTAAATATACTATCTTCAAGGCGTTTACCTTTCATGAATGCTCCCTGAAAGTCATCAAAAATTCCTTGTTTCACACAAAAGTCCATTAGTGAGTCTTCCATGAGAGCAGCATAAAGTTTATACATATTTGAGGTTACAGTTATGCCCCTATAGTTGTCTAAGATTTTCATTGAGTTTTTCTTGTTGATAGGTTTGAGGAGGCCATCTTTCCAATCAGAAGGAAAGTCTTCTCTGATCATGAAAAATTGAAACATTTTAGATATAGATTTTGAGACTGCTGGTCCTCCATATTTGAGGAATTCATTTGGAATTCGGTCTATGCCACACGATTTGTTATTTTTCAGTAATTTAATCTTCTGTTGGATTTCTTCGGCTGTAAAGGTTATATATGAGAAGGATTCTGGTGGGAAAGATGTTTCATTCTCAAAATTTAGCATATCTTGTTCCAAATTGGGTTTTTTATGTTCTGGATTTTGATTACTTTGACCTACATTCTTCCAATAGTTTTTCAGGCTAATTGATATTTGCTTAGGGTCGGTTATGATCAGATCAGGGTTCTCTGGGTCAATCAATTCTAAAGGGTATTTACTTCTAGCATTAAACATAGTTAAGGTATTCCAAAATGATCTAGAGCTAGATGATTTGGCAAAACAGTTTTTCACCATGATATTTATATGATTTTGGGTATGACGCTCCTTTATGTACTCAGATACCTTTCCTTTCCTTTCAAGATATATTTGCCATACCTCCTTTAACATATCAGAATTCACATCAGGGATTTTGGAAAAATATCTATGAAATTTACATGCCTCCTTTCGACTTTTTATCAGACCCTTCAATGTGTCATCCCAAAATGACCTACATTTTGAATCAGTAATTGACTCCCCAATCGTGTTTTTACCAATACTAGTGATTTTACCTTTCCAGTCATTCCACGCTGCATCAGCATTTTCAAAGCTTTCAGGTTCCCAATCTTTTAAATATTCATGTGCACTTAACTTAAAAGGTACCCAATCTGTATTCTCAGATATTTTCCACTTTGAATGTTTTGATGCAAGTGCAACATTAACTGGTTTCATAACCTTGGTATGATTAAGGTGCAGTTCAATTGATATTATCGAATGATCGCTTCCAATTGACATATTATGACATTCATCAATGAGCATAGTATGTACTGAGTTCAAACACTTAGCATTAACCAAAACATAGTCAATTGTGGAATGGAGATCATTTCTTTGCCACGTTATCTCCCCAGTACATTTATCGGATAAGTTCAAAATACTCATGTCAGACACTTCACATAAGATTTCTAATAGATCGCCATTTGGAATCTTTGTTCTCGATTTTCTAAATTGTTTAATTTTACCATTGAAGTCACCCAAGATTAATATATCTTCATCTTCATTCAATTCTGATAAGTTACTTAATATTTCCTCAGTCAAACTTGAGCATTTTGGCATGTCCTTACCATCATTAGGAAAATATGTCACACATATGTTAGCTTTAGTAGCGTTTTGCATTTCAACCTTTATCCAATAACGTTCATATAGATCATCTTTAGATTCAAATAAGTTATCATCAATTAATCTAACATCATTCCTAATAAAGAAACCAATCCCGCCACCATTTTTATTTCTGTTCTTACCCAACCAAGTGTGATTATCACTAGACACCGTAAGTTCATTAGTATCATTGAAAAACGTTTCAGTAATTGCACATATATTAAAATCATTACTTAGTAAGAGCTCTTTTAGCTCATGTTGTTTAGCAATACCAAGTCGTTGAACATTATTGAACAAAACTTTGAATTTTGATTTATTTTTATGTTTTCTGCTCCTACGTTGTCTGTGATTTCTCACATTTGGAGTGGATTTTTGGGGAGTGTCATCAGTACTAGTATTCATTTCATCTGGGGGTAAGGCGTGCACTTCACCGAGAACCTAGAATCTGTTACTACAGGGAAAATTGGCATTATTAGGGCACTTATGAGTTTTATGGCCTAACATGGAGCAGGAGTAACAATGCACGGGGCTTGGATGCCAGCAGGTGCTAGCTAAATGTGATGCCTCGCCACATTTGAAGCAGGCTGGTCTAGAGTTATTGGGTGTTTTTTCTGTTACCCTGTCTCAGTGAAAGGTTATTTCCTGCAATATGTACTCTCGGTGGAGGGGTAATTGAGGGTTGGGGACATGTTTCGTGGTCCTTATGGGCATGGGAATTCAGCTGATTGTTTCTGTGGAATTGGTTATTCCATGGTTTAGTAACACTTTTCACTTTTTTAGTAAGACCCATATTGTAAACCAGGCGGTTGGTCCCCGAAGGTGCTAAATGCAGTCCATCACGGTTCAGAAACCCTTCAACTGTACCATCTTGGAGAATAAATGTAGAGTCATTGTTGACAAAGTAAGTATTTTCCATGTTCTCACACAGAACTTGGAGCTCAGCATTCACGGCTTGTGCAGTTGTGTGTGCATTGGCATGGCATTATATATCCATGAGTGGGTATTGATATTGTAACGACCCTTGGGCACGCTCGTCGGGGAGCTGTAGTGTAGCGAGCCAGATACTAGACTCGAAAGAGAATGTGCCAAATTCAATGCCCCGTACGGGAATCGAACCCAGGACCTCCCGCTCTCGAGTCAGACGCTCTACCCCTGAATCATAAGGGCTAGCCACTACAGCTGAGACTGTAGTAGCGACTTGCCTCGAAGGTCATTACAATATCGTCAGGAGTGAGCACAGCGAATGAGTGAAGATATTGATATTAAAAAAAAGAAAAAAAATTGTAGTTAAACGCTTTATATATCCAGAAGAATATCAATGGGACTAGATTTATATGTAGTATTACTGCTGAAAAAAATGAAAACGATTTTTTAAAAAAAATTCAAAAATTGAACAAAATCGAGACTATCGAGCATCACTTCTGAAATCATCGAATATCACTTTTTAAGAAGTGATATTCGATGGTTTGGGGATTTTTGCTTAAATATGATATCTTGACCCACTTATCAAAATATATCTCCACGTAATATTCGATCTATATCCTTGCAACCATGGGACAAGGCATTAACATGACAAAATGTCACCACCTAAAACAATTTGGTCAATTTAAAGCAAGTTGGAAAATTGAGAAGGTCATTAAAGGTCAAATGTCAAATGTAAAGTCAGATTTGAATTTCTGAGAACATGTAGATGATTTTGAAAAAAAAAATTAGTCGATTTGAAGCAAGTTGAAAAAAGACCTTTTTTGACCTTGAGAAGGTCATTGAAGGTCAAATGTCAAATCTAAAGTCAAATCTAAAGTCATATTTGAATTTCTGAGAACATGTTGATGATTTAGAAAAAAAAATTAAGTCAATTTGAAGCAAGGTGAAAAAAGACCTTTTTGACCTTTTTTGACATTGAGAAGGTCATTGAAGGTCAAATGTCAAATCTAAAGTCAGATTTGAATTTCTGAGAACATGTAGATGATTTTGAAAAATTTTTTAGTCAATTTGAAGCAAGTTGAAAAAAGACCTTTTTGACCTTTTTTGACTTTGAGAAGGTCATTGAAGGTCAAATGTCAAATCTTAAGTCAAATCTAAAGTCAGATTTGAATTTCTGAGACGTAGATGATTTTGAAAACATTTTTTAGTCAATTTGAAGCAAGTTGAAAACAGACCTTTTTGACCTTTTTGACCTTGAGAAGGTCATCAAAAGTCAAATGTCAAATCTAAAGTCAGATTTGAATTTCTGAGAACATGTAGATGATTTTGAAAAAAAAATTAGTCAATTTGAAGCAAGTTGAAAAAAGACCTTTTTGACCTTTTTTGACCTTGAGAAGGTCATTGAAGGTCAAATGTCAAATCTAAAGTCAAATCTAAAGTCAGATTTGGATTTCTGAGAACATGTAGATGATTTTGAAAAAAAATTTAGTCAATGTGAAGCAAGTTGAAAAAAGACCTTTTTGACCTTGAGAAGGTCATTGAAGGTCAAATGTTAAATCTAAAGTCAGATTTGAACTTCTGAGAACATGTAGATGATTTAGAAAAAAATTGAAGTCAGTCTAAACAGTATTTGTTAAGTTATAGGAAGTTGTAAGAAATTGTTACAGACGCCGGACGCCAACCTCCAACCACCAACCACCAACCGCCGTCGCAAAAAAACGGAGACCATAACAATATGTCACCACTTTTGGTGGTGACATAATAAAACATATATTTTTGAAACATCTTGGTTTTCAAAATAAATCGTATGTGGGGAAAGAGTATATAGCTGAATAAACCACAATTAAAAATCAACATATACTGGATCATATTATATAATCAAATAAATACTGTAGGTGTCAATGTAAATATCGACTTTACATTATGTGTTGAAAATATCAATGTTAGCAAGCTTTGAGTCCATACTAAGACTAGACATAAAAGTAAATGAACGTTATGTCAGTTACTTACTGCTAAACACACTTCCAATATCACATCATATCATTTGATATCATTTTATCAACTTGTTGCTACCAAATAGCAACACTCATTCGACATGCTTTAAGTCGTGTCGATATTTCAACTTGATATCAACTAGTTGATTATAATGATATCATTCAAAATGACGTAATATTGTAAATTGGATATGCTACACTTACTGTACTAAATATATATAAATGTAACATTAAAAAATAAATTAGATATCTATTGGCAAACTGAATAACTGGAGGATATTGACACGATACTCTGGAAAACCAGTATGCGGAGGATATTGTGAAGATATACTCTGCTTGTTGATTTACCGCAAGATTGAACTTTTTCGAACTTTTTGGCATGAAATTTCATTTTCAATAATATTATGCATTTAGTACACTACTAGTAAGTGTATGATAATAAGAACATCTTATGCAATTTTCAGAATATCATTTTAATCTATTCGGTGATATTGATATCCACACTCGTTATCTTCGCTCTCTCGCGCAGATATCAATATCACCTCGTAGATAAAAATGATATTCCTCAAAAGCATAGCTATCCTATAATTATTTTATAATATAATATAATAGAGTTGCAATATATATGTTAATATATATATACAATGTAGTTACACCATTGCTTTTTTTTTGTAGAATGTAGAGAAATGTGAAAGTAGGCTTTTGATCGACATCCTGGTGAATATTCATATTATTATATACATATTCCTCAAAAGCATAGGATATCCTATAATTAATTTATAATATAATTGAAATATATGTTAATATACAGGGTGTCAAAAAACAATGGCACCCCCTCTACAGTAAAAAGTACTTAATGTTACATGGTGTGTCATATCTTATTTTAAAGACAATTTGAATCTGGAGTTACCTGAGAAATTAACACCATATATGCATGTCGGTTTTTGATCGATATCCTGATTATCAATGTTATAAATAATAAAATTGTCAAATGTTAATTTTTTTATTTCAAATAATGGTTTTGAAGGTATTTTTCTTGCACAGATTATGTTTTTATTCCTACACGTGTCTAATATCTAAAAATCCGTAAAAACTTATTTCAGGGCATAGTTTAACATGTTTCTGCTAATAAAAAAAAGTAGTGTAGGTTTCCACATTTATTATTTTGGCAAGCTCATTGATGAATTCCAGATTTATGCATCTTTAAATCAAAGCAACTTCATAAATTGAAAAGAAATAATGGGTCTTTTATCAGATATTATATTTGAGAAGTAAAATATATAATTGGAAATTATAATTGGTCAGCTTCTGTATCCCATTGTACATTGTTGTACTGTAGTTCTACTGGTGAGGGAATATGAACTTTAATCTCGGTTAATTACATAATCCTGCCTTGGGATTGAAGGAAAACTGTTTTAACATAGTCTAGATTGGAATATATATTGGCCCTGGTAGTATTTTGATTTCCTGTACAAGGACGCGATGATGGAGATTGGAAATCTTAACCTTTGTCATTATGCCTTGCGGTATCGCTCCTTGTAGGGAAACAGAATCCACATTCTGAATATCAAGCCACCTTAAAACATTTCATCTTCTGTATATCTTAATATTGTTGACCATAAAGTCGTTGTAGGAATTGATTTTTGGATACAGAATCCACATTCATTACATTTTCTGAATGGATATTTGTCACGTTTGTTTCGATTACATTATACTATACATTCAGTATTGTAAATTAACAAAGACAATATGATTGTAACACCAGTAAGATTTATTAGAAAAATGAATTGAGACGATCCAAATCTACATGTGCATTTGAGCAACTTCTTACTATGCTCACATGATGATTAGAATTATCATATACGAGGGTTGTCCCAGAAGTAATACACTATATGCTCTAACTTTATCAATAATTGATATTTTTCCATGACATTTTCAGTAAATGTTCATTAGAGACATTTTGATTATTCTACAAATTTTCATGTTGACTGATAAAACTATATTGATGTTATAATAAAATCAAGTTGGTGAATAAATTTAACAATTTCCAAAACATTTTGATCTTTTAAAAAAAGAAATATTAATAAAATAACACTTTGGATCTTTTCGTAATTAGACAAATTGGTACCTGCCCCGCCCACCTCTACCCCCTTGTTGCTATAGCAACCATATTAAGACTTAATATTAATGTTTGATGCTGAAACTTCAGGATATAATACATAAAACTTCAATTGTTATATCCACAAAATTTCAGCTGAATTGAAGAATATTAAAGAAAGTTAGAGCATATAGTGCATTACTTCTAGGACAACCCTTGTATACTGATCAAAATGGGTGAATGAATTTACAAATCCTGATACAATGGCTCTCAATGAAATACATGTAAATTAACTTAGAAACTTACATTTTTTTGACTGAAGGCTGAACAATAGTGTTGCATATTTCCCCATTATACTAATATAATTGCAACTCTTGATTACTTGTAGCTCTAATCTACAGGTATATTAAAAGCAATTGTTAAAACAAAATAAAGATCTATATTCACCTAAAACTTTCTTCTTTAAAGTTAACATAAATGGAATTGGGCTTGGATCTTTTGTGATACTCTCCTTTTACTATACTACAACGGTCTAGTAAATTCTATATTGAATATAACAAGCTGACAGTGTAATTTACAAATCTGTTATTCAATTAAGTTGAAGACTAGTGCCAAAATCTCAATATCTCAGGTGAAATGGGATGCAAGAAAATAGCATTCTAAATGTAAGTTTCCCAACACAACACATATCAATGGAATGTACAATTTATACTTAATTACAGAATATATTTTCCCAGCTTTTCATATATGTATAAAAATGCAAAAATAATTTATACCTCCATATTTGTTTTAAGATCTTGTATCATACATAATTAAATTGGTATTGCCTTGACATCAACAATTACAAATATATGTGCCTTGACATCAACAATTGGAAATATATGTGCCTTGACATCAAAAATTGAAAATATATGTGCATTGACATCAACAATTGGAAATATATATGCCTTGACATCAGCAAATAATATGTGCATTGACATCAATAATTGGAAATATTTGTACCTTGACATCAACAATTGGAAATATATGTACCTTTACATCAGGAAGTTGAAATACACACTTACACTTCACACTTACAATTTGAAATAAATATGCCCTGAAAAACAATATCAAATACAGTGCAATGTATGTCTAATAATAATATTTGTATCATATGCATATCAAAGCAATACCCATATAACTGTATTTGATTAAAATATTGCACCTTGCCCAATTTTATATCACATATAGCAAGCAGTACAGCATATAATCACTAGTATTCCATTTAGTATTTAAAAGCAGAGAGTTATACGCCTTGAACAAATTGTTTATATTTGTTTTAACTCAAATGTATGTCATTTAAGATCAATTAAAGTGGCTCAACCTGTACTTATCTTGTTCCAGTATACAATTTATTCCTCTCTTCTATGTTCCAAATTTTGAAAGACTTACTGAACACTTCAAGTAAGATGTTCTTGGTGCAAGATATTTGTTAGTTAATTTAAAATATTCTAGGCTCTCCTCAGAGGTTTTGCCATCTTAATATAAGTCAATACAAAATGGAATGTGTATCCTGTTACAAATTGGAGTTATATACATATTCATTTTACAAAATGGAATGTGTATCCCATTACAAAGTGGGGTTATATACATATGGTATTAATTTTACATACATAATATGACATTGAGCATAGTTTCATTCCAAATATAAATGGCTTATTCACCATTTTATTGCAATATCCCAATAATGTAACATGACAAAATATAACCTTCTGGTAAGTTTTTTTTATAAATCGCTACAAAAGTGAAACAATTTTTGCAGGTGTCATACACAATCAAATATCTCAAAAATGAAGGCCATAACAATATGTCATCACTTGTTGGTGACATAATAAAACTGAGCAATGTAAAACCTCTATAGAAAACAAGTATTAAATAATTCTTAAAATCCCTTAAATTATTCCACGATATACAACAAATATGTACATGATAATATAAATAAAACATATCCTTTCACAATATGTTTCACATTTGTACAAATATTTAATGTGTAGAAGGATATGTGGAATTTCAATGTCAGTTCTAATATATAAGAATAAATAAATTATCACAATCAGAAATAGATATTTACAGTTCTCTGTCAAGTTTGCAAAATGATGTTAAACATCACCTTCAATACTAGTATTAATAAATATGGTTTAAAGACTTTTGATAGATGGCATAAACTTAGCTGGTTGACTTATATATATTATTAAGTTCACATATCAATATTGCTTCAAAAATCTTTTATCGATATTTCGATACCAAACATCAATAAAATTCCGACATTTTGAAAGGTAATATGGTTGAAAAACATTAAGATTGGTTTAATTCATATATTATCTTTCAAGTTTAAATACAGCAATATTAAGACACAGCATTTTAAAAGTTAATTCCGATGATAACCATTAAAATTTGGAGAGCAAACACAGCTAATGATCTGCCATCTACAAGTCCTCGTTCACACTGAATGGGCAGTTTTGGGATATATTACATACATTTGCATCTTATATTTGAGGAATATTACATATATCTCACCTTTGGGGATATATTAAATATATCTTACCTTTGGGGATGTATTACATATATCCTACCTTTGGTGATATATTACATATATCTTACCTTTTTGGATATATTACATACATCTTACCTTTGGGGATATATTACATATATCTAACATTTAACTGGCTAAACCACTGAGCATACTTACAAAGTTACATTGCATTCATTATTTAGCAACCATTTTATATACACTAAATACAAATATTAAATATGACATCTTTAGATATATACAGTTCATAACTTGTATACAATAATACCTTATATAGATACTGTATATACAGTTCATAACTTGTATACAATAATACCTTATGTAGCATTGAGCATATTCTTAAATTAATATAATACAATTCTTTTCTATGGACTTGTACACTTATGTCCATGATATAAATACTAATTATGCTTCTTTCATGAATTACTTTTAAAGTACAGAACATATCAATACTCAATCTACATGTTCCATATGAATGTTAGAGAAACACAACACTACTTGCCAACATTTAGATTGATGCCGTTGCCTTCTGCAAAATATGTAAGCAAAATTGCCAAAGGAAAAGGACAAAAAAGGAAAGGACATGTCAATACTCAGTCTTCATGATCCATATGCATGTTTGAGAAATACAACACTGCTTGCCAATCTTTACACTAATGTGGTTACCTTCTTCATAATATGTATGCAATATCGCTAAAGTGAAAGGACCAAAAAGGACAGAACACCACAAGAAAAAGAAAACGCCGAAGAGTCGGCGAAGAGTACACCAGTCATAAGGAAAACAAACCCGAACACATAATAATCAGAGACACACTGGGTAAAGAACCAATAAAATCCTAGCAAAAACAGCACATCATTGATCAACAAATACAACCTTGGTGTCAATCCAAGATTCAAATTTGACTACAATACCTCGAAGTATTAACATTGGTGTCAATCCAAGACTGCCAGATTCAAATTTGACTACAATACGTCAAAGCATTAACATTGGTGTCAATCCAAGACTGCCAGATTCATTTACTACACTACTTCAAGCATTAACATTGGTGTCAATCCAAGACTGCCAGATTCAAATTTGACTACAATACGTCAAAGCATTAACATTGGTGTCAATCCAAGACTGCCAGATTCAAATTTGACTACAATACGTCAAAGCATTAACATTGGTGTCAATCCAAGACTGCCAGATTCATTTACTACACTACTTCAAGCATTAACATTGGTGTGAATTCAAGACTGCCAGATTCAAATTTGACTACAATACCTCAAAGCATTAACATTGGTGTCAATTCAAGACTGCAAGATTCAAATCTGACTACAATATCTTGAAGCATTAACATTGGTGTCAATTCAAGACTGCCAGATTCAAATCTGACTACAACACCTCGAAGCATTAACATATTTTCAATCTGTCTCTGATCAACCATTAGAAAATACAATTAAACAAACAGAGGAGTGACAATGCTGATTTCCTACTACATGTATTATAATCAGCTGATTATAATCTAAGTGTTTATGAGACATCTACCCTCACTACTTATCAGGATATGGTGTGAATGGGACACACACCAAGTCACTCCACAAACCTGGTGGGACATGGAATAAAAGAATAAACAGATTTTATCCCTGCTGTCTCAACACTGAGTTACACCATGCCGCTGGTGTGAAAATTAAATATACATGTAATCTCTTCAATCTCTACAAGCCAAAATCCACACCAAGTCACACTGAAATGTTGGTTTTACTTGGGTCCAATTTCCAAAAGTGTTACACTGATGTCAAAGTGTTACAATCACCTGTCACATGATTTCAGTTAATATATGAAGATTCACATTTTCCATTGTTGAAATATAAGAGTGAAAATGTAGAAATATTATAAAATCTACAGGTAATTTCCCCGTTAATTTCCAATACACGACTTCCGAAAGAGGGTGAAAAGTTTAGAATTATGTAAATCTAATTTCCTGACTGATCCGAATACACGACTTCCGAAAGAGGGTGAAAAGTTTAGAATTATGTAAATCTAATTTCCTTACCAATCCAAATACACGACTTCCGAAAGAGAGTGAAAAGTTTAGAATTATGTAAATCTAATTTCCTGACCAATCCCAATACACGACTTCCGAAAGAGGGTGAAAAGTTTAGAATTATGTAAATCTAATTTCCTGACCGATCCCAATACACGACTTCCGAAAGAGGGTGAAAAGTTTAGAATTATGTAAATCTAATTTCCAACACACAACTTCAACAAGTTTATATCTTGCGGCACTGAGCAATACGTCAACAGACTATTGAAAAGCATAATTTCCACTCTCAGGTTTACATTATCTAACTTGTTTTTCAACTTCAGATTGTAAATGGTCACGTCACCCCATCCTCCTAAGCAGGTATCCAGAATCTGTACCTCCTTCTTCCCCCTGCTATAACCAATTTGGATGTGCCCGATTTAACTGAATCACATGATCTAATTATGCGCAATGACTTATACATGATTTCTGTCGCAGTGTTGCAACAGCCAATCAGATTGCGAGTTCTTTATCGGGGAAATGGTAACTGATTATCGCAGGGGGTAAAAAGAAAGAATATGTTCTGGATTTTGAAGCCCTGTGATCGGAGGATGCTTCACCCTGATGTGTTTTGTTGAGAATTGATGATGAGAAGCTGAATACCCTTGTACCAAGGAATGCTTGACCCTACCCCATCAATTAAAGATGCCTTTATGTTATACTCAAAGAATCTGAGAACTTTAAATAATATCACAGATATTACAAAAATCATTGATAGACACATTGTACTGACCTGACCTCTATTACACAAATATATAAGTTGATCCTATTTTAAGGAAAAATTACAGTGAAACTATCTGTTTTATGTTGGCATCATTATACAAAGACTTGCATATGTATGCGTATACAATTCACACAGATTGTTAATACACGACAGCAAGGCCAAGGCGATATCTTGATATACGAGGGGTGATTCAAAAGTAATGGACAAAATTTCTTTTGAATCACCCCTCGTACACCTGTACATGTATGCTATAAACATATGTAAAGTTAAAGTAAATCATTGTTTCATCGTGCATATCAAGTGTCTATTGTACATCAGATGGAGACGTGCTGAACATTACAGACATAAATTATCATTCTCTGCCACTCCTAATGACGTCAATCTATGTAACCCACACATCAGGAACATGTTTGTATACGGCAGAAAGGTTCTTGTTCATTGCAAATCTTTTGACTGAGAATTTGTAATTATATTATTAAAGACTACACAATCTAATAAACCCAAAGTCAGAATCCTAATTTAAGTTGTACATGAAATGCTAAAATTTTCAGGAAGCAGCAATTCTAAAGCAGATATCATATTAGCATCTCATCTGTGTTTTCTTTCTATAACAAGTTTTTCCTTTCCATTCTAGTTTTTCTACCAAAAAGGAAGGTTGAGTCCTTAAATTCCATAACTGGTTGAAAATGTTTTCACCCTTCATTTCCAAAATAATATACGTACAATACATGTTATTTAGCAGTATTCTGAGGCATTTCCATAATAATATACATACAATACATGTCAGTTAGCAGCATTCTGAGCAGTGTTTTTCCCATGCAGCCATCTGAAACAAATAAACAAGGCATGAGACTACAGTACTTGTAAAACTGCTATATTTTGCTGACTATCTACCCCATGGATAATTAAGAAGACCATTTATTATATTATCTGTAAAAGGAAGCCTTCTGATTGGTCAGTTCCTGTGCTTTACCAATCTGTATTGCTACTGAAATTGTCCCCATTGATGCACCTCTGTCGCAATAGAGAAAATATTGGTACGAATGAGACATTCTCAGTGGCAATATAGAGGATCACACGATCAGTGATGATTTGAGATGTACTCCACTCTCAAAATCCAGTTTAGATCCAAGTTTGAGATTTACATGTTTGATTTTCCTTATGACAGATTGTCTTCTACATGTAGCTGTTGCCTTTTCTCAGTGTTATATTTTATGTAATTAGCATTTGTAAAATAATATGAAGTATATAATAAATCTTAATACTTGACATTTGATGCTGCAGTACCACATTTTCTTGCACCCGCTACAGAGGAAGGTTGCCTCACGTCCACATATACTACACATCTTGCTCCCTGCCACAATGTCTGATTCGCTCATCAACACGAGATTTCCCTGTCAGGTCATAAAGAATATATGGAGATACAATATGATAAAGTACAAAAAGATAAGTAACCAGTTCCAAAGTTTGGATGACTAAATTACATGGTTGATAATGGTTTTGTCGACCTACTTTTTTAACCCTCAGGAATTTGCTAAAGAAAATGCTAATTTTTGAAGTGTATATGTATATAATGGCACAAGAGTTAAATACAAGTTGATAAAATTAAAATTACATTTTGCTGATTAACTAAACTGGTAATGTTTTGTTATCAATCTCATTTCAATTTATTTTCAAACAAGGAAACTATTTGGCAGCACCTTTATCAATATCACTAAAGCAATAAAGTACTGTACTTACATCTTTTGGAGTATACAATTTTTCTGCTGGAATTATCATTCTCTGGAGGTAAGCTGGTTCTTGCTTGTCATGACTTCTATGGTGATGACCTTCAGGATGACCTTGATTGGGCTGAGGATAACCTCTAGGGCTAGTCTGTTGTTTGTATAGCATTTGTTGATGTTCTTGGGGTTTCCCTGGAGAGAAGCCTTGCATAGGGGCAGTCTGCCAATGCTGGTTCATTTGTGGCAGTGTGGGGAGCATCTGTCTATAGGTCTCTTGCTGGCGCTGTTTATTCCCGCCTTGCGGCAAGATGAAGGCTTCGGGGATATCTTCTGTTGAATGTCTCTTGGCAATATCTCTATTGCCTTCATTTGGGAAGCTAGCTTGATTTTGTCTTAGAACCATCTGCTGATGAAGCTCCCTTCTTGTATCCAACACCTGTTGATTCATAGGCTCATGTATAATCTCACTGGACAGCATATTTCTAGGATTATTATGATGATATCCAGATGATAGATTCACCTGGGTAGGCTTTTTAGGAGATAGCATAGTCCTAGGCTGTTGCTGCATTTCCATGAGATGTGGACCCCTCATTATCTTCTCAGGAGTTGGTTGTCCATTAAGGTCATCATTATCCCTTCCATTTTGCATATGCTGAGGATATGGTCGTCCCCTAGACCTTGCAAGATTTTGTTGCTGTAAGTATCCTTGACCTTGATTCATGTGGTTCATTCTTCCAGGAGAGACATGCTGTGGCATACCAGTGGGGGAATGTTGTACAACAGTCTGTGAGCCAGGACTGTGCATGACACCCTGTGGCCCAGGACCATGCATAACCCCCTGTACCCCAGGACTATGCATAAGACCCTGTGGCCTTGGACCATGGATAAAACCATGTGGCCTTGATGCATGCATATTTCCCTGTGGCCCGGAACCATGCATTACACCATGGGGCCCTGGACCGTGAATCATACCAGGTGGCCCTGTACCATGCATTACAGTTGGAGAATCATTACTGGCCACTTCTTGGGATGAATGGATAACACCATCAGCAGTTGAAATAGTAGGACCAAAAGGACTCATGTGGCCATGTTGACTAGGTACTTGACTAAAATATGGATGAGTTCCTGGCTGTGCTTGGGATTTAGACCCTTGCGACATATGTATTACTGGCTGTGGACTTGGCATACTCTGTGGGCTAATCAACTCATTGGTGTAGAATCGGTGATGTTGACTGGGTATCATCTGACTGGATTTTTGTGATATTGGCACCATTTGAATCATGCCTTGGGGTGGTCTATTTACCTTTGTAGCATTCTCCATAGTTTGCATATGCTTCATATGTTGCATTTTCTGTTGTTCCATCAAATGTTGTTTTTTCTGTTCAATTACTTGCTGTTTATGGTGCTCTATCATCCTTTGCGCTTGTTGCTCAAACATTTGCTGCTGTTTATGCTGTTCCATCATATGTTGCTTTTGGTGTTCCATCATTTGCTGTTGCTTCTGCAGCTCTTTCCTTTTCTGGGCCTCTACTTTCTGTTTCTCTAGTATCTCAGCCTTTCTTCGCTTTGCTTCAGTTAACTCCATTGGAAAATATTTCTCATTCACACAGTTCTGGCTTTCAATAACATCTACAAACTTCCTCTTTAGATTAGGGTGACTCGGAGGCATGGCATACATCTGTACAGCTGATGGGTGTCCCTGCATAAGGGGCTGTCCACGAGGGGGACCAGGCATTCTCTGAGGGGACATGTTTATTACTTGTGACTGTAAAAACCTCGGACCCTTGTTATTAGCTATTGGAGCTCTCATTCTGAGACCCTCACCAGAGCTAGTCATCATGAAGTTTGGATCAGTATTGGATCTCATGTTCTTTTCAGACCGTGGAAGCATTACCAAATTTTCATCATGAGATCTTGGCCTAGGTCTTTGCATATCATTTGCTGGGTTAAACTGGATTTGTTGATGCTCCATAGAAGTAATATTCTGTGAAGAATTTCTCCTTTGTGCACATTTCTCTGAAGGCACTTTAATGTTTACCTTTGGACTAGGAACAACTGTTAAATCAATCATATCTGGTAACTTTTTTTTATTATGGACCTGCTCAGCAACATTTTCTATATTGGTGTCCACTGACCTTTTATTCTCATGTATTGGTACATGTTGCACATTGTATTGAGGTTCACTATTGGGCTTTGTTGGGTCAGTTGTCACTGAATTCACTTTGTCAACAGCAACTGAATAAGCTGCCCCAGAATTTGATGAGACTGAAGTGGACACTAAAGACACATTTGGAGTTGCTGAAGTCAGCTCAGGAGTCTTTCTTCCCACCTTTTGGAATGAGACATTTGATATAGTTGTTCCTGCCAAATCTGGTAGCACATAGGCAGATTGTCCACTTGTGTTTTGGTCGGGGGTAAGTGCAACTATATCTGGTTTTGAAGGTTGGACGTTTGCAACAGTCGCACTTGTGGGTGTACCATTAAAAGCTGAAACAGTTACAATGGTACTGTTCTGTGATATGGGCATATTTCCAGAAGATAGGATACATACAGATGTCATAGTTGGAGAAACAGTTGAACCTATGCCGGTTGAAGGAGCTGTTGAACAATCATTAATCTTTTCCAATGTTAATTTAACAGGACTACTTGTATGTTCATCCACAGCTACATTTTCACAATTCACAAGATCAACTGTCTCACTTTTCTCTGCTCTTGTTTCAGATCCCTCTGCTCCATTCTCTTTTCTTTCTATTGTGTAACTTTGGTCATTTTTTGCATTATGTGATCTTGTACCATTATCTGGTGACTCATTTATATGTTTATCTACTGTGTCATGACTGACATTTGCTTTGTTTTGTGTCATACTAATGTTATCCGAGGCACTACTGGCAGATGTGATAGAGGATTGAGCAAATGATGTGTTAAAAATAACCTGTGATGATGTCATTGAGGTTACCATGGTATCTAATTTGGCTTTTTCTGCCTGTAAGTAATCAGCAGTATATTTCTTTTTCGGATGTGTTGCAATCTTAGGACCTAGAGTTTCTGTGACAACAGTGTTATGAATCTTTTGAATAGAATGGGTGGAGATGGAATGAACATCTGGTGATTTTGCAACTACCAGTTCTGAGCTTTTTGGTTTAGGCCCTTCTTGGAAAGAATTTCTTATTGCATTTTCAATACACTTGTTTACCTCTGCGTGAAGATTAGTTTCAGCTGTGTTTTTAATCATTGACTCATTGTCAGAGTGTTCACGGCTTGTCAGTTTTGTGTTGTGAAGGGGTCCTTGAACACAGGTTGATACTTTGGTGTTACCATATTCTTCCTTTTTTTGACTAGAATTATTTGAAAGCATATACGGAGTTGAATGAGCAAGTGGAGGCCTATGATCAACATTTACCAAAGTGTTTGATTGGTGAGTGTTATTATGTGCAGGCGGGGGCACCTTGGCAGACTTCATGGAAGGTGTGTAGTTGTTATGTACAGCAGGACTGGTGCTTTTGTACAATGGAGATGTCGAAGCTCTACGTATTGGTGGACTTGTATTAAGGTATGTTGAAGGAGTTGTATTACCATATGAGGAAGGTCTGGGATTTGTATATGAAGAATGTTTGTTGTTGTGAACTGAACTTTGATTTGAATATTTAAACTCTGGGCTATGCATTCTTTTTGTATTTAAAACAGCCTTAGTCTGTGGCTGGTTCTTCTGATCCATTTCCACACCAATAAAAGGTTTTCTTCCAACAGTCTGTAATGGTTTGGGTAGCCCCATATGGTTTATATCCCTACTATTTCCAGGCCTAATGTTAGGGTCACTTCCAACATTCATGGAAGCAACAAAGGGTCTTATTGATGCATTATTTGTTTGCCTCTGGCTTTGTGGATCTACAGGATCATGTGGAACGTCCATTGTGATGTCATATGCCTGGCGTCGTAATGCCTCAATGGAGCCTAGCAACATTTTCATCTGGGTCTGCTTTTGTACCAATTCTTCTTTTTCTTTCTCTTTCTTGGCCGTCAACTCCTGAATGATCTGAATCTCTCTTTGATGTCTCTCATATTCAGATTCAAGAAATTCTAACCTGTTCATGGGCCTCAGTTGACTATTAGGAACACCATGTTGGACTGTGGGATCTGGAGAAGGTGATACCTGTTGATTTTGATTCATAGGTACATGGTACTTAGCAGCAGGGTGTGTTGCACTGGTAGGTCTTTCTTGTACAGCCACTGTAGGTGTATGAAAGGCACTGTATTCATGCCTTGATGTCTGTGGTGTCATGGTTGGCCTTGGTGGAACCTCAAAAGGATTGATACACGATTCATCCTTTTGTCGTGGAACATCAGGAAGGTTTCCCATAAGGGGGTGATATGGTGGAGGAGGAGACCTGATTGAATCAGGGGAGGGAGCAACTTTAGACCAGTTCTTGGGATCACCAGGGAGTCTACTAAACCGAGCCTGTGGTCGAAACGGCATCTGGTACTGTACAGATGACCCTGCAGGAAAAGCTATACTGTTTTCAATTTCAGGTTGCTTCAAATATTCTCTTTGATTGTGAATGTTGTGAAAACTCTGACCCTTCACTGAACCTAGATTATCTTGAATGGGGATGAGGTGAGGGATGGGAGGGGGAGGTTGAGTGCCATCAGGGTGGGTCCTCACAGGCTTTATAGGGGCCCCTGGGGAGAAACATTTCTCTTGGGCCTTTAAGTGATGTAGGGTATCATTTGTATATTGAGAGAGATGCTCTCCAATTCCTGTCTGTTGAACTTGTGGCTGGACTTTCTGCAGAGGCTTAGGACGGACTGTACTGGTTGCCCCACCTACAACACATATTTTCCAACACACTTTAAATTCATGTTACTATTATTAGAAAATTGGTCTAATCAATTTGATAATTTTAACATTTCTAACATAGAGAACACACATATCAAATAAGCAAAATGATAAACACTATACAGTTTTCAAAAAACATGTCTGACAGGATAATGATGGAATGAAGATGAGATGAAGAATTGAAGGTGGGTTAAAATGAAAATGGGATTAGTAAAAAATTTATCTCCGGCTGAGTGGTTCACCGCTTGTTCACAGGATGTAGTATGACTTTCATGTCTATGTATCAGTGCATAATAAAAACACACGAGGCATTAACATGCAAAATGTCACTACCTGGCATTTGTTACAGATGCAGACCAGGTAAAACAAACCACTGAATGCCAACCACCTTATATCATCCTCAAAAAATTGGAGACAATATGCCGCCACTTCTGGTGGTGCCATAATTACCCTTTTAAGGTTGGTCTATTTGCATATGTTAAAGGTATATTCCCTCCAGCCCATCCTGTTAGATAACTAACGATACTCCCTAAATATGAAATTGAATAACATTAACTCATTCAAAACTGGGGCAAAAGCACTAAAATACTGAAGAATTTTGAAAATTGCCATACACTGTATATGGTACCTCTGAGATAATATATAAAGTATATACATGGGCATATGTATGCATATCATTTTAAAGCATATGATATACTCTTTCAGAATCAATAGGTTTTTAAGCCCCATTTATAGGTTGTCATGGTTACAAGATTCCAAAAAAACATTTGGTTTGTGCTTGGACGTGATATCACGTCCTTCGTAATCAACGTATGTGCTTTATGATGTCATATCACGTCATTCGTAGCGAATGAGTCAAAATACAAATAACAATCATACCAAAAATTAGCATTTCCATTACACCCAAATTTCAGTTTATAAGAAGCTAGGAATATTCAATAGATTCTTGAAGTCAAAGCCAGATAGGTAGCAATTTGAACAAACTAAGAAAATAGTGTAGTGCTTATTTCAAAGGTCTATAGATTTGTTACTCTCACTATTAACTACAATTGTATTAACCGATAACATGATGAACAAAAACAGATTATTAAAAAAAGACAAAAATATATTATATACATTAAGGCAGGCAGGTTGAGATAAAACTGTGCTGCAAATAAAGTCTGATTGGTTTAAAGTTACAAGTCACGTTTAAATACATTTTTAATACCACTAGCACTATGAGTTTGTTCACTCAGATAAGAATAATCAAAACATCACGGATTGTAATTAGAGTCGTGTTCCATGTTATTAATAAATACTGTTTACTGGCCGGTTAAAGTCTTTTAATCCTCTTACATACTTGAAACCAATAAACTCTACTAGATTCATACGAATCTACTAGATTCATACGATGAATGAACTGACCACCACTGAACAATGATAGTAAACAAGATTCAATTGAAATATGATCATAATTAAAATCTACATGAACCCAGTGAAAACTGAGCTCATTAAATAACAGTTTATTGTCCCTAAAGTTCTTCCATATTGGAATGAATGAACTGTCCAGCACAGAGTAGATCTGATCATTTAGAATAAACAAGATTCAATTGAAGGATGGTCGTAATTAAAATCTACATGAAATGAAGGATGTTAGTAATTAAAATCTACATGAAATGGTGAACTATTGAGCTCATTAGAAAACATAATAGTTTCTTGTCCCTAAATAATGAACTGACCAGCACAGAGTAGACCTGATCATTTAGAATAAACAAGATTCAATTGAAGGATGGTCGTAATTAAAATCTACATGAAATGAAGGATGTTAGTAATTAAAATCTACATGAAATGGTGAACTATTGAGCTCATTAGAAAACATACATGTAATAGTTTCTTGTCACTAAAGAATGAACTGTCTCCCACAGAGTAGATCTGATATTTAGAATAAACAAGATTCAATTGAAGGATGGTCGTAATTAAAATCTACATGCAATGGTGAACTTTTGAGCTCAATAGATAACATAATAGTTTCTTGTCCCTAAAGAATGAACTGACCAGCACAGAGTAGATCTGATCATTTAGAATAAACAAGATTCAATTGAAGGATTGTTAGTAATTAAAATCTACATGAAATGGTGAACTACTACTTATTGCTTCTAATAAGTGGGGACATTGAAACTAATCCAGGTCCATCAAATGATTTAAAAATCTTATTCAACAACATTAACAGTGTGAAGGCAGACTCACTAAATCGCTTTGACTTTCTGAAAAATTATGCAGCAAAAGAAGAGTTTCATATAATTGCTTTGTGTGAAGCTGGTCATATCACAACTGATGATCTAAATTCAAAAACTTTTGACATTAAAAATTGTGGCGCACCTAAATTTTGCACAAACTCCGGAAGGGGTCTTATCCTCTGGTGTCATGACTCTATTGATGTTCAGATTCTCCACCAATTTAGATCAGATAATCTTGTCAATTGCTGGGCTGAAGTGAAATTAAACCACAAAACATTTCTCTATGGTTTTTTCTATAGATCACCATCATTAAATGCTAATGATACAAGGCAGTATTTTTTAGATTTTAAAGAAAATATATCAAATGTGGCACTGCATCCAAATGATGGCATCTTTATCAATGGAGACTTTAATGCAAGAAATGATTTTTGGTATGAAGATGATCATAATAATTTAGCCGGTTGTGAACTGCTAAGTACATTGGTTGAACTTGACCTCTTGCAGCTTGTAAACGAAGCTACAAGAATAAGACAGAATTCAAAGTCATGTATTGATCTAATAATAACAAATTCAGAACATTTAATATCACACAGAGTTGATCCCCCAATTGGTAACTCTGACCATTGTGCTATTGTGTCGAACATAAGAGTTAAGGTCCCAAGAGAGCCATCTATTAACAAGTCATTCTTGAAAATTCAGTCAATATCGCAGCTGAAAGGTTTGTTGATAACTTCATGTCTATAATTAAAGTTAACATTCCCTGCAAAACTTTCTCTGTACGGTATAATGATCAACCATGGTTCACTAGTACCATTAAAAAGGAAATTTACAAGCGTAATAAACTTCATCACAAATATAAAGCAACTGGCAACATTGAATTTTATAACAAATATGTAATTCAAAATAGAACTGTGAATCAATTAATCAGTGAAGCTAAAGCAAACCATGAAGTTAAAGTCAGAGAAAAAATTGATAATGTTTCTAAAAATTCTATTGAGTATTGGACGTTGATCAAAGACTTACTTGGAAAAAATCACGCAAGTTCCTTTCCTGTTCTTATTGACCCGGTGACAAATATTTCAGCATGCAACAGTTATGATAAAGCAGAGGCTTTTTTAAAATACTTTGTCAGTAAAAACTGTGTGGAAAATGATAATATCAATGTACCACCACTTGAGTTAAGAACAAACAGCATGTTGCAGGAGATTAGAACTACACCTCAGGAGGTTCTTGAACTATTCTCAAGCCTTGACATTAATAAGTCTCATGGTCCAGATGGAGTTACTAATAGAATGATCAAGTGTTGTACCACCAGTTTATGTATTCCAACCAGTCAATTGTTCAACAGAATTTTAGAAGAGAATGTATTTCCTGACATTTGGAAGGAAGGCACTGTAATTCCAATATTTAAGAAAGGGGACAAAGGTTCGATTAGCAATTACAGACCAGTCACCCTATTATGCACCTTCTCTAAAATACTAGAAAAAATTATTCACGGAAGACTTCTTTTTCATCTGTTAGACAATAACCTTTTGTACAAATTTCAGAGTGGCTTTCTGCCAAAACATAATACAGTAAATCAACTTGTAAATATCATTCATGACCTTCATATTAATATAGATCAAGGTAAAAATGTACGTTCCATATTTCTCGACCTGACGTCAGCTTTTGACCTTGTTCCACACCGGTTATTACTTAAAAAACTTAGAGCTTATGGTTGCGATAATAATTTTGTTTCACTGATGACATCTTATCTTTCTAACAGGAGAATACAAGTACGGGTCAACAATAGTTTATCAAGATGGTCAAAAGACCATGAACAGTTGAATCAGTTGAATGCTGAAGTTGAACCAGAAGATAATGGTAACCGTAATCACAACTTGATCATCAATGCCGGTGTACCACAGGGGTCTGTTTTGGGACCCCTACTTTTTCTAATTTATATTAACGATTTGCCGGATAATCTTAATTCTAAAACTTTCATCTTTGCCGACGACACTTCTCTGTATGATGCATATGATAAAAATGAAGTACACATGAACATTAATCAGCCATTACAACATGACCTTGACACTCTAAACAATTGGGCTTCAGTGTGGAAAATGAAATTCAAAGCCCAAAAGAGTGCTGATATAACATTTTCAGGGCTACGCACCAAAGTTAACAATCAGTCTCCCCTGTTTTTAGGGGATGAAGAAGTTCCCAAATGTATAATGCATAAACACCTCGGATTAGTCATGGACAGTAAACTAAATTTCAATGCACACATCGACCAATTAATTGTAAAGATTAACAACTTAATCAGACCATTGAAAGCTCTATGCAAAAAATTATCAGCCAAGCATCTTGAGACAATTTATAATGCTTACTTTATACCTCACTATGACTATTGTGATATAATTTACAACAAAGCTTCCTTAACCAAACTCCAAGCTCTAGATAAGTTACACTACAGAGCAGCCTGTTTGATATCTGGTGCAATACATGGATCAAGTACTGACAAGGTATTTGCATCCCTAAATTGGAAATCTCTTGCATCTAGAAGAGAAGAACATTTGAAAATATTTATTTTTAAAGCACGGTTTAATTGTTTTCCACCTTTCATATGTGATTTAGTTCGCTCCTATGAAATCACTCATACTAGAAACTTAAGATCCCAGCCAGACTATCGGATTCCAAACCAGATTAGTGTGTCTAGTGAGAAGTCCACATTATTTAAATCCATGACCCTATGGAATAAACTTCCAAATACATCCAGAGTTGGTCAACCTATTTCAAGATTTAAAAAATCAGTAAGAGAGTGCATGAGCCTTCGAAAATGAATATTTTTATGCCAAGACATATTGAGATAGTTTTTAATAGGCTTAGAGCTGGCCTCCTCTTGAATAGCCATCTATATTCTCACAACTTTGTCTCAGTAACTGATCCTAAATGTCCATGTGGTTCTAGGTTTCAAACTACAGAGCATTTTCTGGTTAAATGTCCACTGCTTGTGAATGAAAGAGATGTTTTACTTGCAGGGCTAACAGACTTAAATCTTTTAAGTGAATTGGAAAACTTTTCAAACCAAAATAAAACTGATTTTCTCTTGTATGGTGACAATTCTCTAAGTGTTGAAGTCAATGAAAAATTAATTGAGATTTCAGCTCACTTCACTAGTCAAGCTTTTAAAGCTCTTGATCAAGATCTTTTTAATAACTAGGGTAAAGAATTGAGGTAGAGGGTGGGGCAAGCAGAGTAAACACAGTAATACATTCCATATTATTGCAAATGTTCAGTGTATTTTCCTAATCAATCAATATTTTTTGTCAAAATAGTTACAATTGCCGCTAATGTTATCTAATAACCTTGGCAATTTTTCTTATGTACACATTTGATGATTGATCGAAATAAACTGGAATATTAAAAAAAAAAAAAAAATGGTGAACTATTGAGCTCATTAGATAGCCAAATATAATAGTTTCTTGTCCCTAAAGAATGAACTGTCCACCACAGAGTAGATCTGATCATTTAGAATAAACAAGATTCAATTGAAGGATGGTCATAATTAAAATCTACATGAAATGAAGGATGGTCGTAATTAAAATCTACATGAAATGGTGAACTATTGAGCTCATTAGAAAACATAATAGTTTCTTGTCCCTAAAGAATGAACTTACCACCACAGAGTAGGTCTGATCATTTAGAATAAACAAGATTCAATTAAAGGATGGTCGTAATTAAAATCTACATGAAATGGTGAACTAGTGAACTCCTTAGATAATATAATAGTTTCTTGTCCCTAAAGAATGAACTGACCACCACAGAGCAGGTCTGATCATTTAGAATAAACAAGATTTAATTGAAGGATGGTCGTAATTAAAATCTACATGAAATGGTGAACTATTGAGCTCAATAGATAACATAATAGTTTCTTGTCCCTAAAGCATCAGAACAGACCACCACAGAGTAGACTTGATCAATGATAGTAAACAAGATTCAATTGAAGTATAACACCCTATGCAGACAGAGCCTGTGGGAAATATTGGGTGCGGCGCAAATGAGCGGAGGGTGCGGAGCTAACGGTCATTTTTGAATTTAAAATTGGGATATTTCTGAAACTAAGCCGTTTTGGGACTTCAAATATACCAAGATATGTGTATTTGACACCAAATATCAATAAAATTGTGAAAATAGTAGTGCAATTCATTTTATAGCGACGCAGTATGCCTTAAACATTTCCCAGACCTATATATTTTGAGACTATCCTTTTAATACTGCGTCCCCAGCATTCATAAAAAATGGTGTTCAAGATACACTACCCATGCAAATTATTTTTGCATCTTGGAAGCCAGGCAGTATCTGTGTGATTTTATAAAAATTCGGAAATGTTCTTCAGATATGAGCCCCTCTAAATATTGGGTGCGGAGCTACGTTTATGGAGCTGCTCCGCACCCAATATTTAGAGGGGCTCATATCTGAAGAACATTTCCGAATTTTTATAAAATCACACAGATACTGCCTGGCTTCCAAGATGCAAAAATAATTTGTATAGATAGTGCACCTTGAACACCATTTTTTATGAATGCTGGGGAATCAGTATTAAAAGGATAATTTCAAAATATATGGGTCTGGGAAAGGTTTAAGGCACACTGCGTCGCTATAGAATGAATTGCGCTACTATTTTCACAATTGTATTGATATTTGGTGTCAAATACACATATCTTGGTATATTTGAAGTCCCAAAACGGCTTAGTTTCAGAAATATCCCAAATTTAAATTCAAAAATAACCGTTAGCTCCGCACCCTCCGCTCATTTGCTCCGCACCCAATATTTCCCACAGGCTCTGTCTGCATAGGGTGTATAATGACCTTTGATGGCAAGTCGCTACTACATCAGCTATAGTGACTAGCTCTAATGGCTCAGGGCTGGAGCATCTGACTTGATATTGGAAGGTCCTGGGTTCGATTCCCATAATGGGCATTGAATTTAAAACACTCTCTTTCAAGTCTAGTATCAGGCTCGTTACACTACAGCTCCCCGAACAGAAGTGCCCAAGGGTCGTTACAGAAGGATGCTCGTAATTAAATCTACATGAACTTAGTGAAGTAATGCCATTAAATAACAATAGTTCCTTGTCCCTAAAGTTCTCCTATAATGGAATAATGTTGACTTTTCATGACTTCTTTTCGAAAGAAGAACAAAAAAACCCAGAAGAACAACAAGAAGAAAACAAGAGGTTACTGTTAAAACATATTTCATTTAGCCTGTTTAGTAGTAGTTCATACATGTATCTGTATTTAATTGTATGCTGGACAAATAATTGTTATTGAAAATGATTGCAAAATCCATATCATCTTGATTTAGAAAGTTTCAGTTACTACAGTACAGCTTCACCTTGATATCTTTAGCATAGGCTATAATTTGATTGACTGAGCTTGGACAAATTGCTAAAAATACTCTCAAAACAAATATATTATGTCACTTAACCAATGTCACCCCATGTCAGTACAAGACAAACAAGAAACATCAATCAAGGTTTCATTAGTAGCAGGCATCAGGCGATTTTCACCTGTTGTTTTCACAAAATTGCCTGTTGGTTTTAGGGACTTTTCAACTTTTCCATGTTAAATTTATGATTTCCATAATTTTTGCCAGTTGTTTTAATTTATTTAGCATGTTGTGAGAAATTCTAGTGAAACCCCTGATCAATCCAAAAACTTCTTTCAATAAAAATAAAAGTAAGGACCATACAATTGTCATTTATAAATGGGACAGCATCTTTTCCATTCAATCGAAGTTGGGCCATGCAGCCGAAGGTAAGCCATACAACCAAATTTTGCCGATTCAATCTGACGGAGAATGCAGAGCCTCTCTTTTTTTTGACCAATAAAAGACATCCTCTTAACATTCATGGTACTCTCGACCAACTTCGTTTGCAAAGAAAATCTTTGGCAATCTCCAGCTTTTCTTGAGGTATCTTTGGTTGCAAGCCAAAATTCGACACCCATTTATAAATATAACTAGGACAAATATTTGGACACATCTGATTGGTCGCAGAAAGACCTTCCTAAATGACACACCACATAGTAACATGACAGAAAAATAACCATGTGCAACCAGTCTAATTGATCAAGCACTTAGATTACACCATATGGGACTTGCTACTGTACATGCCAAGTTGTTTGGTAAAAGGCTAAAGACATGCAATCAGCTCATCTATGAATATAAGAGCTTCATCTACTGGACTAATGCCTGGGTCACATTTCCTCCGATCCATTAGCCAGCGCCCAGCCTACTGAGTGTTTTGTTCAATGTCGTATTCAATTTTGAACGAAATACTCAATCTCCGGGGCGCCGACGTGAAAATCTGAGCAAATGAGGCCAAGGCATCAGACACATGCCCTCCTCTACATTTTACACACAAGAACACAAATGTGTACAATATGTCCCCACCTATGGGTGATCCTGTCAAATGGTTACCCTAAAAATGAGTAGACAAGACTTTACCGACACAATTTGAGGACGGAGAATCAAAAATGGCCACCTTAAAATTTACCAAGAATGCCAAAAAATTAGTCAGTTCTAGATTTTCATACTAAGAACCACCCTTGAAAATTTAAAATTGATCTACCAAACAGTTCATCTGGAAATGTGTAGACAAGACTTTACAGACGAGATTTTAGGACAGAAAATCCAAAATGGCTGCCTTGACATTTACCCAGAATGCCCAAAAACTAATCAGTTCTAGATTTTCATACTAAGAATCATCCCTGAAAATTTGAAATTGATCTACCAAACGGTTCACCTAAAAACGCGTAGACAAGACTTTACGGGCAAGATTTTAAGACAGAAAATCCAAAATGGCTGCCTTGACATTTATCTAGAATGCCAAAAAACTAATCAGATCTAGATTTTCATACTGAGAATCATCCCTGAAAATTTGAAATTGATCTACCAAACGGTTCACCTGAAAATGCGTAGACAAGACTTTACAGACAAGATTTTAGGACGGAAAATCCAAAATGGCTGCCTTGACATTTATCCAGAATGACCAAAAACTAATCAGATCTAGATTTTCATACTAAGAATCATCCCTGAAAATTTGAAATTGATCTACCAAACGGTTTACCGGAAAACGCGTAGACAAGACCTTACAGACAAGATTTTAGGACGGAAAAATCCAAAATGGCAGACAATAAAAAAGTGATTATGAGTTTTTGCTGAAATCTTTTTACAAAATTATCACATATAACTACTGTTAACAATAACATAGGCTTTTACAACAAAGTACACCTGAAATTATTTATAAAGCTACTAAAAAGTTAAAGTATGAAAACTGAAAAACACCATTCAATATGATACAAAGTATTATCGTGCCCTAACTTTTCTTAAAACATTCAAAATGGCTGACATGACTGAGATAACAGGTCCAAAACCTAATCAGATCTAGAATGAAGTGAGCTGAACAAGATGTTAAAGTTTTAAAAGCAACTGTGAAGCCGTTTTTCTTAAAGTTTGCAGACAAGGATTTTAGCATTTGACTTCAAAATGGCCGACAGGAAGTAGGTATCGAGTTAATTTTTTTTCATCCACATCTGTATGCACTCATAAGTTATCCCTGAAAATTTGAAGGTGACATCTGTAGCGGTTTTGGAGAAAACTGCCGGACGTACGGACAGACGGACAGACAGACAGACGGACAGACAGACAGACGGACAGACGGACGCGCCTAGGCCGACAATATGGCCCCACACTATGTGGTGGGGACATAAAAAGGGGTGGACCTGAAAATCAAGAGGACTTTTGCAGAAAAAATCTGATGGAGGGAATTGCTTTTCAATTTTGGGCCTAAAAGGCCAGTTTGTTACCAAAATTGGCCAGTTTGTGTGGGGAGAAGCATAATTTTGGCCATTCAATTCTACCCCCACCCAGCAATATCTATATCTTCAAAGTCAATAAAAGATATAAATGTACAACTTATAATATCACCAGTCTAGCCAATATATCATAGCTTCTTTGATACACCAAAAGATGGCAGGGTTAATCGGAAAAGTCAATTATAGGTCGTAATATTGATTAGATGAAAATGAATTTCAAATCTTTTTAAAGTATTGTAGCATACAGTGACATAGCCAGGAAGAAAAAGCGATGAGGCAAAAAATAGTTCGTAACCTTGCCTCACTTGCCTGGCAATAGAAGAACACGAGGATAACCCTTACGTAATGAGATTGTTGATTTTTAACATTAAAATGTTATTCAATTAATTTACAACTCATCATTTGTTGCTAGCGGAATATTTCTCAAAAGATGTTAAAAAAGCAATGAGGCAAGTGCTTCGTCTACCTCATCCTGGCTACGCTAGAGGCATACATATATTTATTGTAAAAATTAAAAAGTTCATTCAATTACGAAAGTCTAATTATAACAAAACTGCATATTCTCTAAACTCCTGACTACCTGGAGTGATGAGATATCTTGTCACCTCAGAAATGACCTTGAAACCCAGAGTGACGAGAATATCCGTCACAAAATTTTCACTAAAATTGCTCTTATTTGAGCAATTTCCATCCAATTTACACAAAAAGTTTTTTAAAACGTGTAGAAATGATCTCTGCTGTTTAAGTTTACTAAGTTGAGCATCTCAAGTTGTATAGGTACATGTATGTAGTATAAAATGTCAAAAGGTGGCAAAAATGAAAAATTCTCTGGTTTCAACCCATTTTAGAGCCTGGGATTCAAGAGGTTAAATTAACCTTTGCCCCACCTATTTAAATTTGCCTCATTATTAATTAATTTAGGCTCACCTACTTTTGGATCATCACTATATCCTTATAAGGAAAGTCTGTAAATTTGACTTTCGTATATGATATGACAAGTAATGTCTTACTTTAAAGGCATATATGAAACATGCAACATCCCTCCTAGTAATTCTTTTAAATAAATACAGTATCATAGTCGAAGTGAGAAAGAACTATAACAGATCAATACAATGGGCCAACCATACACAGTACATGATGACAATTTTTGCATTCACTATGAAGCATATTCTAAAGATAAATATAAAAATATAAGAGTATTTGAAAAATCTATTGTTTTTTCAACAATTTTTGAGTAGTGTGAAGTCTGAGTTTAAATCAATACAGATACAGAGCTGGACAGATACTCAAAGGTCACCTTGATATTATAAAGGTCAATCAATATGGGGTTAAACTAAATAAATCAATGCCTAGTATAAACTCTCCTATTGCAAACTTCGAAATGAATAAAACCAATCTAGTATTAAATAAACTGACCCCAAAAATAAAAATTTAAACTGAAAAATGCTGCAACGGGTTTTAAAATTGCCACTTAACTTTTTACACGTTTGCAATTAATAATTGTATATTTTTATAATCTAAATAAAAAATGTGTGGATCTCATGGTGAAATAAATTGATTTTTGACAACAAATGTAGCTCTTGAGTATGATAATATTTCCCATAATTATTCACCTGCTCCGGGTCTGACATGTTCATATTACTATAGCAACCACAAAACATTAATTAGACTGATCTAGATACTGAAATACTTGATTATAATGTATAGATGAATTAATACAAATTCTTCTGAAATTTCATGGGAATTGGGTGAAACTTTAAAATGGCAAATACAATCACCTTAATATACTTTTAGATAACCTCTTGTAAGTACAAAGATTATCTCTGAGTGTTCTATCAAGCCCGTAGCCAGAGGTTTGCAGGGTTCGGGCAACCCCCCCCCCCCTGGCCAAAAATTCTTACAAAATCATGCAGTTTTTCACCATTTTGAGCACTTCTCAAGTGATTTTAGCCATATTTGGGCCAAAATTGTCAAATGTGAACCCCCTGGAAATTTTTGAAAACTGAATCCTCCCTTGGCAAATCCTGGCTACGGGCCTGTCTATCATCACTCTATTATACATGTACCTTGCATTTTGTGTTCATGGGCACCCCATTTGGCTTATCATTAATGATTATGTTATTTGTTTTTGTGTCTGCTGCTTATGAATGGTTTATTGGATGACTGTTAGATGTTAATAAGGTACATGTACTTTCAAAAATATACTAAACAATACAACTAGAAAAAGAGAATATCTTATGCATTTCTAGGGGTGAGGTATAGTAGAGTGATCATTATAGACAGATGAACATTTACAATGTAAGTGTAGAGAATATCAATCTAAAGTGTGCTTACAGTAAAATAAATAAGACGATGGGATTTTTGCAAGTGATCTATATTTCATCATGATAGACCATGACATCTCTTTTCTTCTCAGCCCTGAGATGTTTCAGGTGAAACAAAAAGGTGGTATGAGTATCAGAATGTCTATATTTAAGTACGCTTTGAGTTTAAGAGGCTTGGTAGTGCTTAAGTCTTGTTAGATATCTGAACAATTCAGTTAGAAAACCTAAATACCCTGTTAGATAACTGAAATACTCTGTTAGATAACTGGAATACTCTGCTAGAAAACTGAAATATCATGTTAAAAAATGTACTATTCTGTTAGAAAACTGAAATATCCTGTAAGATAACTGAAATATCCTGTTAGAACCGAAAAAGTTGTGTGAATATTGCATGCCATCCTTTTGAAAATCTAAAAAGTACTGTCTACACCCGGTTTAAAGTGACACATTTAGATTCTTTACTATTGAAACAGGTACAATGAAGAGTTTGCACCCCATTGAGAAAGCACCCTGGGGAAATCACCGACTGTATTTCTTGAAAATATAATTTAAGGGGTTAAGAGAAACTTATCCTATCAGATTTTATCCTATTATTTAATAAGGTCAAAATGCTACAAGTTCCAACATAAAATTTAATAATGGTCTTAATGTAATCTTTGTCTTATATGTATGTTTTTTAAATCGACAAATTGCCTTTAATTGAGTCTTAATAGCCGTGATATTTAAGGTCATGGTATAATTAGAATCAATACAGTGACATAAATACATTGACATCAATTAGCTTCAAAATTAATTATGTTTTAATAGGATTCTCTATCATAATTAGTACAGTATTTATTACCTAGATGTCAAATAAAAAAATGCGTTAAAAAAGTATTTTCATGTGTTAAAAATATTAATTTTCTCACATGCTTTATTGGATATGATCATTTTATCATTTAAATTAGTAATTAGAATTATGATACGTTCAATAAAATAAGAAGTTGTTTCACTACTTTGTAATGCTTGTTTTGATTTGTGCGAATTAAGGTTCATTAACAGATCTAATCTCGATTTAAACAGTTATTATAATTTCATGTGTACTTACAAAATAAAATTAATTTCTAACTGAAAGGTAAGATCAATCATAATTATTGACAGAAGGTTGTATTGCATATTGCATTTTATTTATGACCTTTTTGGTAACTGATATCTCAATGTTAGCAAGTTTGTTTATCTTTGTTGAAGGGGTCATGTGATATTTATTATGCACTGATGCAGATTTAACGAGGCGTATAGCCTTTTTATTTTTTCGTGAAGCCACTCAGTAAAATTACGATTTCTCTGCAACCTAATGTCCAATCAAGATCATTCAAGTATCTATGTGTTCCTGACACGTTTGGGCATCCGGGTTTAACAACGTCTACCCAAAGTTTGCACACAGAATTGATGTAATTCTTGACTGAAATCGGGAAGACAAAATTTGAGATTCACAAACAAAATTGCTTGTGAATACTATTTACAAAAATGTTCCAGAGACTCTAATCTACTTGGCTACTTGAAGATACATTACCTTATTAAGCAGGTAGAGGGCCAGAGGGGCAAACAGAACACGGAAGCAAATGCTAGGTTTTCTATATTTCAGTTTGAACATGTCATTACATGTCACATAGGCCAGTGTTTTATTTCTTGAAAAAAGAATTGAGATGTCTGATCATTCAGTAAAAAGGAGTTGTTGACCCAGCAATGTCCAAATTCATTAGCAAGGGGACCAACATGTACATCTATATAGAGTAATTTGCAATTGTAAGTCATAGGCCAATAACATAAATGTGGCACTTTGGAGGAAGTTTGGTTATGGACTTTGGTGGCAAAACAGAAATCACTTCTAAAATGTATGGTCGAAAGGTAAGGTTTAATAAATATATCAACATTCAACTGACGTGAATAATATGTATTTAATAATGTAAAATAAATCTAGTTTATTTTGTATTATTTTCATTCAAGGAGTCCACCCACTTCCAAGACTGATGGCAACATTGAACCTTGTAAATATACACTACGTTGAAAACAAATGAAACAAGGTGAGTTTAACGACCACCATTACAAAGACAGCAGAGTCAATGAAATGTCATTTGAGTTTGCAAGAATAAAAATTGTTCTTTCAAAGGAACTTCATGATTATTAGTCATAAGTGTCAGCTACATGTAGCAAAATCTCTCATTTATAAAAATAAACTATGAGGTTCTTAAGTTAACTTACCATTTTTTACTGACTTGACGCTGAGGTTGAGCGGGCCTGGACTGGATCTTGCAGTGACGCTAGCTAGTTCCAAATGGACAGGACCAGAGGGATTAGATTCTGCAGACATTGGACGTGGAGGTATAGAGCTCTGAGGCCTAGGGCTTGACTGTACAGAACCTTGAGGAATCTTGCCTAAATCTACTATGTCTTCTGTATGACTCGCAGTTGCAGTTTTAGATTTTGCTACATCAACATTATCATTATTAGTGTTACCATGACTTCCAGGCTCCATATGTTTATTATCATCTATATGCACTATATTGCCGTGAGATGAGTTTTCCTGCATGTTTTCAGTTGTCGCAACTGGCTCTTCAGATCTATGAATACAATGAGCATTGACAGGGTTTTCCTGTTCATGTCCTTTAATGTCATTACTATCTCTTAACTTAACATTATTGTATACTGACTTATCCACTTGGCAATGAATTGGCTCCACTTGGCAAGTATTCGACTCCACTTGGCTGATTTGTGGCGTCTCTGGTTGGCAAGACATTTTCTCCATTTTGGAATCAAGGTTTACGTCTCCTTGCAGTTGGGAATCTTGAATAGGTTGATTTTGCCCTTGTCCCAGTTCACATGGCTGAGGTAAGGAGTGTGCAGGATTAGCACAAGGACTCGTTTTCGTAAGTCTTGAATCGACATTATCCAAATTGATACTGCTCACTGCTTTATCTACAGGCTTATCATCTGTAGCAATTGAATTTTGACTGGTTTGTGTCTCAACTTCATCATTCTCCGCAACATGGCAAGCATCTTCATTCTGGCAAGCGTTGACAGTTTTACAAGGCACTACAGTCTGACGAGCCTCATTAATGTCATTACTCATTGGCTTATCTTGAGAATCATCACTAGGTACACACTCCACAGTTTGAATATTCTCCATGGATTCAGATGTAGCTAACTCCACAGTTTTAGCTTTATAAAGCTTTGAGCAATGTCCAGGAATTTTGTTATTCATAAAACATTTTTGGGATTCAGCAGTCTTGGACATGTCCCTATCATCTATTGTTGTATTTGAGTTAGGTCTGTATGTTACAGCTTGAGCATTCATTTGAGATCGCTCAGTTTTAAGATTGTCCCCATTGTACTGTTTAAAAGACTGCTTTATACCGTTTGGGGATGCACTGGAATCTCTGAAATCGAACATAAAATAATGACATATAAAGTACGAATAAACATTTAAACTGCATAATCAATAGTTGTAATCTAAAACAAGCTATAGTTTACGTTTTCAGAAAATTGAAAAAATGAACATATTTTTTCACAAATTAACGATAGCAAATAAATAATCAAAAATTAAAAAAATACTGGTTTGATTAATTACTGATAATTGTCATCATGAAACTTCTCATCTTGCAGATGTACCTAAGCTCCAATACTAATGACAGTATCTCAGGAATGAAATTGAAATTGATGGCCTCAAAGCACTCATTTGGTGACATATTTGCAATCTTGATAGTGTTGGAGATTGTATCACAATCATTACTGGTTTCTGGGAACAGATTAGTAAGGTATTTGATACTAATTGAGGTTTGCAATTCATAATGTCTCATCTATGGACAATTTATAGTATGCCCTTGAAAAAAGTATATTTTCCCCATAGAATGGATTGTGGTGAATTACTATAGGTATTTTGAGGAAATTACTCTCTGATGAAATGCTATACCTTTCAGCTGACTTGACAACATTACTTTGTGATGAAATGCTATACCTTTTTGTCTGACTTGACAACATTACTTTGTGATGAAATGCTATACCATTTAAGCTGACTTGAAAACATTACTTTGTGATAAAATGCTATAACATTTAAGCTGACTTGACAACATTACTTTGTGATGAAATGCTATACCATTTAAGCTGACTTGACAACATTAATTTGTGATAAAATGCTATACCATTTAAGCTGACTAGACAACATTACTTTGTGATGAAATGCTATACCTTTTTGTCTGACTTGACAACATTACTTTGTGATGAAATGTTATACCATTTAAGCTGACTTGATAACATTACTTTGTGATAAAATGCTATACCATTTAAGCTGACTTGACAACATTACTTTGTGATAAAATGCTATACCATTTAAGCTGGCTAGACAACATTACTTTGTGATGAAATGCTATACCTTTTTGTCTGACTTGACAACATTACTTTGTGATGAAATGCTATACCTTTTTGTCTGACTTGACAACATTACTTTGTGATGAAATGCTATACCTTTAAGCCGACTTGACAGCACTACTTTGTGATGAAATGCTATACCTTTTAAGCTGACTTGACAACATTACTTTGTGATGAAATGCTATACCTTTTAAGCTGTCTTAACAACATTACTTTGTGATGAAATGCTATACCTTTCAGCTGTCTTGACAACATTACTTTGTGATGAAATGCTATACCTTTTAAGCTGTCTTGACAACATTACTTCTTGATGAAATCCTATACCTTTTAGCTTGACTTGACAGCCCTACTTCGTGACGAAATGCTATACCATTTAAGCTAACGATTTATGTAAGCGGTGCATTCGGTAATGCGTTCAGTAATGTATATTTTGAACATAGTGTTTGCAAATTGATGCCTGGGGATAACATGAAATAAGAAAAAACTGTCGAGTTTGAAATTCAAAACTACATAAAATTTGGTAATTTGTTTATTTTTGTCGTTAGGGCATGGTCTACATTGACTTGACAGCACTACTTTGTGATGAAATGCATGCTATACCTTTTAAGCTGACTTGACAGCAATACTTCTTGATGAAATCCTATACCTTTTAAGCTGACTTGACAGCAATACTTCTTGATGAAATCCTATACCTTTTAAACTGACTTGACAGCCCTACTTCATGACGAAATGCTATACCATTTAAGCTAACTTGACAACATTCTTTTAATATCGTGATAAAATCCAATTCTTTATTCTACATCCTTGTCTACTATTTAATTTCAGTACATGTACATTTAATTAAATACCCAATGTTATTTTCTGGTACAAAATAAAGTAGGAAGATATGAGTTTGCTTCCTTAGTTTTTCAGGAAAGTATTCTTGTTTCTTCTTTGGGTAAATCTGGAAAGACCCATGCTAACTCAATGAAATACTCATATTTCAATTTACTCAATATAATACTCATATTTCAATTTACTCAATATAATATTCATATTTCAATTTACTCAATATAATACTCATATTTCAATTTACTCAATATAATACTCATATTTCAATTTACTCAATATAATACTCATATTTCAATTTACTCAATATAATACTCATATTTCAATTTACTCAATATAATACTCATATTTCAATTTACTCAATATAATACTCATATTTCAATTTACTCAATATAATACTCATATTTCAATTTACTCAATATAATACTCATATTTCAATTTACTCAATATAATACGCATATTTCAATTTACTCAATATAATACGCATATTTCAATTTACTCAATATAATACTCATATTTCAATTTACTCAATATAATACTCATATTTCAATTTACTCAATTTACCTAACACAATATGCTTACAAGAATGCTATACCAGAAACAAGGCAACATTAGCAAAATGTCACCACCTGCCATTTGTTGCAGACACTGACCACCCGCCGAACAATGTCCACAAAAACAGCGTCCATGTATTCATACTTATTACCAGAAAATCACAATACTCCGATTAAAGCTCCTTGAGTTTCTGTATATGTTAGTGTTTTACTACATGATTGCTAATTAATCTCATATTTTCCATTAGTCTTATCAGCATTACGGCTCGTGCGATAAATTGTCCATATTTGAAAACGGACTCTACAGACAAACTATATATATATTCCCACGTCAGCTAGTTATATTTCATATATGTGTACAGTTTATACATAGTAAAACCAATATCTGAAATATAGTATAGATACATGTAATTACACCTGTTTATAGTGATACAGTCAATCATCATATGATAGCATTGGTGTTTCTATACCATCATATTAGAATATTAAGGCAGATTATACAGCAGTCAATGTTGTTGGTAAAAACTCCTGGAGCAAATTCTGTATATTCATTTTATTCAGGTGGGGGGGGCAATTATTCATTGTATTCAGAGCACGTGTCAGTGTATACATGTATTGTATACTCCTGTATTGTATACTTATGTTTTCACGTCTGATTGAGGATATAAACTTCCTTGGCTAATATCAGTGTAAAATTGTCGCTTTGAATACCATTCTGATATCTGTAATTTTTCAAATAGACCCTCAAGTGCCGGTTTAACTTTATTACTAAAAAATCTAGAGATTTATTTATCAAACTTCAGGAACAATTGTAAAATTGATTCCTGCATATCCTGTGAACATTTTATTGAAATCCATGCATTTTCAAAAAATATATCAAAATAAAAAATATGGACATTTTTTTAGCCCACCCTGTAGTTTATTAACTGTAATTTTTTTGTTCATTAATAAATTGTTCTCACACTTGACATGGCCATCATATGCCTTTTTGGTATCATGGTGTTACCATGCCATATTTTATATATACATGTATATATTAAAAGGAAAATAAATAAATGATGATATTACAGAAAGTCTGGACTGTTTCCTGTTATCGGTTGGATTATAGAAATATTTAAAACCTGATCAAGCTCGTAAAACAAGCCCTGTAATGATTATCCTGCTCAACTAAATACACGTACAATATTGACATATCATGTACGCTGTATATAGAAGCATAAGTCATTGTTCGACTAAACATAAGCAATGAGTTCATGTTAATTAAAATTTTCAACATTTGGTTATAATTAACACTGTCGTGATTTTTCATTCTAACTTTACATATGGTTGTTGCCGCTGTTGCTTTAATATTGGATTTTACACAAATGAATCCTACACAAATTTCTATTTTTAAGACATCCATTAAAACATCAGAATACAATTTAACCTGGTTTCTAAACTTGTAAATGGCAAAGCTATTGGTTTCATATAATTTGACACTGGCTTGTCTGTTGGTGTGGGTAGTATCAGATTTAGAGAGTAACCTAAGATGTAATGAAAATTGTTTCAATTTAGTATAATAGACAGGAAAAGGGGTCTTATCACAGATTTTTTTCAATATTTTAATTTTTTGTTATCTTAAAAAGCACAAAAAGACCTTTCAAATCAGCCATGGCTTATGTCTTAATAATTTTAATTTTTGTGTAATAAGATAGGTTTTCCTGTTTTGAGGCTAAAATATAAGTTGCATGGCAACTAGAACATGTGATGGTTGAGGAAGTATCAAAATTACATATGAAAGAGGAAGAATGTTCTACACTGCATACGTCATAAGCACAAGCCCCTCAATAAAATTGGCATAAGATCCACTTTTAGATCACTGTTTTTTTAAATGAGGTGAAGTCTTGATTCTAAATACTAAGAGTGAAAAGAATTATTCCTGGGGTCCAAGGTACAATTTCCAGTTCCAAACTTATGGAGGGGAGTGTATATGCCACTGCAATAAAGACGTGGTCCTGTTTTTTAAATGAAGTGAAGTCTTGATTCTAAATACTAGGAGTCAAAGTAATTATTCCTTGGGCCAAACGTACATTAATAGGAGTGCAGGTGAGAAAAGGTTTAAATAACTGTTTCACTTTACAGATCTTTGACCACATAACAAAATAAACAAGGCATCAACATGCAAAATGTCACCACCTGCCATTTGTTACAAACAACGTACAAAAATATGTAGACTAACAACCTAACAAGTGTAGACATAAAAATGTATATTTTCCTTTAACTTGGATTCTTCAAAAACTCACCATTCTTGCCTTATAAAATTGTTACTTATTCGATTATTTGATATCAACTTCACTATTCCGCAACTATGGACATTATACAATATACATTCATCAAACAAAAATGACTTATACTCATTATATTAATATGATAGTAATAGGAGTATAATATAATCAAAATTGTTGTTTCATTTGGAAGATACCGACTTTAATTCAGCGAATATTGTCCAATTTCAAGAAAATGATATACTCACTGAAATTTGATGATCAGAGTATCTCGCCTACATACTTGATTTACATTAAATGTATATTGTACAAAGTTCACAATTATACAGTTTACAATAGCCTTTCTGATAGTCTATTTCTCTTATTTAAAAGAGAGCTTCGTCAACACTTTCCGAGAGATAATCCTTTTATATAGCCTTAGCCAATCAGAATAGGTCAATCAAAATCCAGCTAGTCAATCAGAATTGCAGACATAGAACATTAAGCCTTCATATGTAGCTGACCTTTATTTCATGTTCAAACTTCCATAAAAAATGCACGACAGCTTCTTTAGGAATTATAAGATCTTCTCCAAATCTGAAATGTATTGCTATTTGTTGGCCCTATTAAGAGCATAGTTAATACTAGACCTCAGGGTTAATTTACTGTTAAACATATAGGCCAATCAGACTAATTTAGCTAATGTTCTTGTTCTGCCTATATCGAGGAGTAAAATTGTATATAGACAGCTATAGTTAATTGTTATGGCCTCATTTATACTCAGTTGACGCATTAGGAGCAATTAATCAACAATTAGGCCAAGGCAATTTAATTTTTAAAAATTCAAACGGTTGGAATATATGTTAATATACATAGGATAAGCTCATGTCCTTTAAAACATGTACGTTAATATTAATTTTCATTTGCTAAAATTCCATTTTCTTTTTTTAGTTAAAGGGAGACAGTCATTTTGACAAGCCATGAATTTCCAATATACCATTGGAAAGGTTGGGGTAGAAAGACATGTGTGGTTGTAAAGGTCTAAGTCAGAAAATTGAAAACTATATCGACTCTCCTTCAAGGTCATTTGTCCCATGAAAAAAAATAATTTGGCATAAGTTATAAAATTTCTTCTTTCTTTTTGAATTGCCCTCTGTATTGATTAATGAATGATATAAACCTTGAAACATTCCCATATAACAGTGAAAAAATGAAACCCTGTAGGAAAACCCTGTCTCACCTTATTCTCTTAGCATAAGCCTTAAAATAATTCATATTACATGGAGAAAAGACAGACTACAGGACAGGATATTCAACAAGTTTTTGAACATTTTGCAAGATAAAGATGCAAAATGCATTAACAGTTAGATATGAGAGCCACCTATTGGCAATTTTAAAAAGTGCAGAATCTTTTTGGCTGGAATTATGCATGACCCTCAAATAGGACAATCAGTGACATACATCTTATACTTTATCTGGGTTGTAGCTAAATCCAGATGTTGCTCTGAATATTTGAATATGTTATTACTCTAAGTGGTTATATATCATTTATTATAGACTTTGATGAATTATACTCATTACTTCAAGTTTTAGGAGTCCTGGAACATTACATTGTGTATGATTAGTGTGAATATCTTAGAAATATTGTGTTAATGGCCCTGTTAGTGGAAATTTGGATTTATTAGGTTAGTGGAAACCTAGATTTATTTTTTACATGTTTTTCCAAATAGTACTTATAACTGTTATGTAATTGGTGTTATGTAGATTCCTTTGTGTTTCTATCGACAAACTTAAGGAAATAAACTAAACTAAGGTAACATTCACAAATTCAACTGCTTGCTGACAGTTTAACCAATTTATTTACTCATAAATGAGTCTGATAAAATAGTAAGTTAAAATGTCAGCCATCAGTTGAATTCACAAATACTACCTTAATCTTTCTAGAGGCAATACATGCCTTTGAACATTCAAATAATGCGTTCATGAATTTGAAGGGGAGCCAATTAATCTACAAAAAATATTTCTAGAAAAAAGGCAAAAGTAATCAAACCTCATTTATATATTGACACCCAATTTCAGTGACATTAGTATTGACACCCAATTTCAGCGACACTAGTATTGACACCCAATTTCAGTGACATTAGTTTTGACACCCAATTTCAGTGACATTAGTATTGACACCCAATTTCAGCGACACTAGTATTGACACCCAATTTCAGTGACATTAGTTTTGACACCCAATTTCAGTGACATTAGTATTGACACCCAATTTCAGTGACATTAGTATTGACACCCAATTTCAGTGACATTAGTATTGACACCCAATTTCAGTGACATCAGTGTTGACACCCAATTTCAGTGACATTAGTATTGACACCCAATTTCACACCAAATTTCAGTGACAATATAGTATTGACACCCAATTTCAGTGACATTAGTATTGACACTCAATTTCAGTGACATGAGTATTGACACCCAATTTCAGCGACATTAGTATTGACACTCAATTTCAGTGACGTGTGTTTCGTTATATAATTGTTAGTATTTTTCCATTAATGTACCTGTATGTATACTGATATTGCATCATGGGCTTTCAATTTGTATATAGCATAATAACACGTGAACGCATGTAATCTTGTACATCAAATCAAAAGAATCACTTTACATTTACCATATAGCAAATACCAATTTACCTCATAGATTCTGTCGAAGGGGTTTTTGCCCCACTCGGCATCTCATCATCCATCTCAGCCATAGCCCTTTGTACCTCTTTTTCAATGTCAAGGTCACCACCATCTTCTGCTTCTTTAGCCTCACTCTGAGTTTCAGCCTCATTCTGAGATTTCACATCAGCAGGGTCAGCCTCATTTTGACTTTGGTCAACCTTACTCTTGTTTTCAGGCTTTGAATATCTGAAATATAAATATTGTAAATTAAAATTATAGCTATGACGATCAAATTAGACGTGTAAAAATGGTATAATCTCAAATATCAGGGTTATTTCAATCTATTAATATATACTACACGTAGGATTCTCGCTATATGTTTAAAGCTTATACCATTATTTCACAAATGGATTTTGTTCAGTTGTTGTTCAATTTGTTAGCTCATCTTTAGCTTTACCATGTGAGCTACAAGAAGTACAGATAACTTCAAGCTCATGCATAGGGCATTAATTCAATCGAATATCTGTGTTTAAAAGAATTTCGGACCTATAAGTAATTATAGGAGTTCATGTATAACATTATAAATCTAAAGATAGCATAAAATACAACAATTCAATTTTTGCATTTTTCATACAATATAACCGCTTCATGTCTTGAATTATGAAATATGTGAAACCTGAAACTCGAAACATGAAGTTGAAACTAATAAACGGCCACGCAGAATATTATTAATATTTTGTCATTGGCCCCTGCGGGATTTTAATATCAGATCAGAAAATCTGATCATTGTTGAAAATAAAAAACATTGTTATTTTCTATTTACAAACTTAAAATAGTTAATAAAAAAACTATGTGCATCGTGGTAATATTTTTTTGAATAACTTTTAATAATATGTGGAATTGCTGTTGTTATTTCGAAAAGCATGTCAATCCATCTAAATATAGCACTTCTGATTGGTTGCCTGTAATGTGTCTGCTGACGGGTGTATAACCCTGATGTAACTAACTGCCTTAAAAGGTAGACTGAAATATGCCATTTACCATGTTCTGTTATCTATACAGTGCGTTTAAAAAAAATTCAAAAATATTGTAAAACCACAAAACCACTGTTGATTACATCAATTTCATTCAGTTCACCAAAAAGCCACATTTCTCGTCTCCCCATCGATATGTCACTTGTTCATATGTGATCATGGACCACAATTTTTCTATTTGTTGCATTTTTACGAATGCACTGTATACATGTAACTTCCTCTTTTCATAAACAACAATTGCAAATGAGGCAATTAAACAAAATAGCAATTAACACTAAGACGAAACTGTTGTGCAACTGTTTTTGTCTATTAAAATATTTGTTGCACTATTTACCTAAAAACATCTTTTCATTAGCAATGTTATCAGCAATCAACAAGTTAGTGTGCAAAAAAACATTTGGATGACGTATCTGGTTAAAATATATGTATTTTGCCCATTTTTGGTCCAAAATTGTCAAATGTGAATTCTGGAATTTTTTTAAAGTGTCTGTTCGATGCTCATGGGGTCAAAATACAGCTTATACACGTTCTTAATGAAGTAAATACCACTAACATGTAAAACCAGGTACCGTTCTTGTAAATATTTTTATAAATGTGAAATTTGATGTTCAAAATCGGGAACACAATGTCAAATGCCAATCATGACATCACGAACAGAACGGGTTTTGAATATGTTGTTGGAGTTCATAATCCCCGAATGTGCTTATAAAGTGTTAGTGTAATTGATTGCAACTGCATTCAATGAAGTGAGGAATTGACTCAGAGATGACTATGGAGCCACGTTTTTTTCTCCAATAAACAAAAAATATGATACCTAAATTAGAGCTTCCGACCCAGCGGTGCGTTTTCACATAGCTAGTCATGCAGAATTATTTTTTGGCCAGTCAGAACACAATATAGAAAATAAACACGCTCAGTTGATAGTATTACATAACTAAAGCTGTCTAAAATCTTGTAACCAAAAGGCATTGAACCATGAGGTGAATTCGGTAAGCGTTACTCCTTTCTGGCCAATCAGAACACAATATAACATAAACAATTTTAACTTGGCACTTAAGTTGCATAACGCATTGCCGTTAAAAACCCATAACCGGTTCTGTTCGTGACGTCATGTTTTTTCGCGTGAAATCTTATGTTGCCACTAATGAACAAACGGAATGAGTTGAGAGTCTGTTGGAATACTATTTTTACTTACTGATATCTGTTTAATCAATTATAGTGAGAAAAAATAAACAGAAATTACCGAATTAGCACTTTAAAAGGTGCATCCCCCTTGTCTGAGCAATTTTGGATTTTTTGCCAAAATAGTCAAATTAGAACCTCTCAGATATTTTTAAAAGTAGCAAAAGCTGGCTATGGGCCTGATATGGGAGACAGAAGAAATATAGCTGTTTCACCATTTGCATTTACTTGGGACAACCATAAACTAGAAATTTCACCATCTTTGAATAAAGTCCTACACTGTATGAAAATGGACTTATATTTATATCACTAGAAGATCTACATCATATGATCTTATCAAATCAATAGATATTTCACCATATTTGAATATAATAAGATCTATATCATACATGTATGTCCGCCTGTCAGATTACTAGTACAAGAAATTTCACAATCATTTGAGAAATAGAGGTTCTTGTATGCGTATCTTTGCAAGATCGTCCATTCTTGATGAGTTGAAGACGTAACATTAATTAAACTTTTGGATCAAATAATTGTACTTACTCTTTACTCGGTACTTTTTTGTCCTCCTTTTGTAGACACTTGGTCGACTTATCCAACCCTTCATCTGCCTTACTTTGAGCGTTTTCATTCTGATTGCCTGAATGTGACTCAGTTTTGAGTTTATCGTCCGGTTTCAGCTTATCAATTTTATCTTTAACTTTGGATGGTTTATTCTCGTTCTTTGAGCCCAATTCTACATTTTTCAGTTCAACACCTGACATTAACTGAATTTTCTGTTCGAGCCAATTGTTCCGAGGAAATTCCTGCGATAAACGTGCGTTGAATTCACTGTGAACAAGGTCCTGCATCATGTTAGGATTCGATCCTCGAGTATGCGATCTTGTCACTGGCTTCCCGTTATTAGCACTATCAACTGAAAACAGAAATGTTTAAGTTCTTGCTAATTAGCAAACTATACACAACTTCGACTAATCTTAGTAGGTATGCTATTTGCGACGGCTACAACAGTATAAATACATGTAATACAACATGCGCTATATATATAATATGACAATACAGCTAAACCTATCTTCGATGAACACTAGGTGCACTAGCTAAAAATGTTCGCATTGAAGAGTGCGTAAGATCACATTTAGAGGCCTAATAACGATAGCCAATGACTAACAAATGATACATCAGTAAGATCAGTGTCTGTAGGTTAAATCATTCACTTTCCAGAAGTGTTCACTTTGCGAGGTCTCGTGGTATCATAATATATATCCCCTTACAGTTAAATTCACCAAACATACAAATAAATTAATAATAAATAAATATTACAAATCATGTATTTATTCATCGGATGATTAGGCACCGTCTGTAATAACAGATCATTCTTGTTGAGTTTTCTGGTTTAAGTAACATACAAAAGCAAATCATCAAAGATATTGTATTTCTGAGACAAACATAATTTGCAAGATCACGTTATCATTACCTGTATTTCTTGTATTAATATAAGAAGAAGAACAATATGAAATTCTACTAAGGGCCTTAATAACTACCATTGAAACATGTGATTTCCACGAATCAATTTTCACTATAATAAGCTAATATATGTTGCTGCATTCAATGTCAATTAATTCTTAATTTTTCATCTTATTCAATAGCGATACAATTTTTTCATGAGATAACCAGAACAACGGCAACGCCAAAGCGTAGCGAATCCCATCGAACAGAAATGGCTGGCATTTTTACAAACGAAATATATAGCAAATATCATAAAACAACACACCAGAAAGGCCACCATTTTCAAAATGGTTAGCCAAGTTGTCATCAGAAGAAATAATATGCTTTTAGTAGCCACCTATAAAATTTTTGAAAAATTGCACACATGTACTTGTGAAATAAGTAAAAAATGTAAAAATGACAGCCATTTTTTAAAATGGCTGCCTACTATCCGAAGTGTCATGAGACAGTGTGCAAGGCTCGTGAGTATTCACATATCAAATATGAACAAAATCGCTTCACTACTTTTAAAGTTATAGTAAAAACGTAAAAATGGTGGTCATTTTTCAAAATGGCCGCCTACTACCCAAAGTGTCATTAGACAATGTGCCATGCTTATAGTATTCACATATAAAATATGAAACATACCAAATATGAACAAAATCGCTGAACTACTTTTCGAGTTATAGTAAAATACATTAAAATGGCAGCCATTTTTCAAAATGGCCACCTTCTACCAAAAGTGTCATTAGACAATGTGACATGCTTATAATATTCACATACCAAATATGAACAAAATTGCTTCACTACTTTTCGAGTTATTGTAAAATACGTTAAAATGGCGGCCATTTTTCAAAATGGCTGCCTTCTACCAAAAGTGTCATAGGACAGTGTGCCATGCTTATAGTATTCACATACCAAATATGAACAAAATTGCTTCCCTACTTTTCGAGTTATAGTAAAATACATTAAAATGGCGGCCATTTTTCAAAATGGCCGCCTTCTACCAAAAGTGTCATTGGACAGTGTGTCATGCTTATAGTATTCACATACCAAATATGAACAAAATCGCTCCACTACTTCTCGAGTTATAGTAAAATATGTTAAAATGGCGGCCATTTTTCAAAATGGCCGCCTTCTACCATAAGTGTCATAGGACAGTGTGCCATGCTTATAGTATTCACATACCAAATATGAACAAAATCGCTCCACTACTTTTCGAGTTACAGCAAAAATCGTAAAATAACGAGTAAAGGCCGCCATTTTTCAAGATGGCTGCCATGTGCTTTTTTAATATCTACATTTGTAGCTTTATTAATGTCCTTTATAATTTTTTTACACTTAAAACATATTGCTATTACAGTTTTACATATTGTACCTAAATTACTGTAAAATCGGCACTAAAATGGCCGCCATTTTGAAATGAGCAGCCATTTTGAAAATCGGCTTTCGAGCAGAACTTCTACTCCCATAGGGTATATGTGTACAAAATATGAACAAAATCCGGCCAACGGTATTTGATAGAGGATGACAGCCTTCGGGCCTGTAGCCAGGGGGGTTCGCAGGGTTCGGGCGAACCTCCCCCCTGGCCAAAAATTCTTTCAAAATCATGCAGTTTTCACCATTTTGAGCACTTCTCAAGTGATTTTAGCCATGACTAATGATTTAGGAATGTGATATCACCATATCACCATGGGGATAGATGAAAAATCCTCATTATCTCAGAACTCAAATTTATGGAATCTCGACAGGTTCATTCATGTGGCATAGTTTTGCTACAATCCATTTTCAATAGTAAGAATTAGGGGTTCTTAAACAGGAATTAGGGGTTCTTAAACAGAAATTAGGGGTTCTTAAACAGGAATTAGGGGTTCTTAAACAGAAATTAGGGGTTCTTAAACAGGACATAAAAGCTTAATTGCTTTTTTGAAAATTTTGGTTATAGCCCTAATTCTTTTGGGTGAGGACTTAGCATAGGATCGAGCTTTTTGTCAAATCTTTTTGTTTTTGTTTTATTAATTTATTTATGCTGAAAGATAGATGTACATACATGTACTTAAATGAACTTCTAGGGACATGTATTTAGTACTTAAATGAAATTCTATGTACATGTATTTAAAATGTATTTAAATGAAATACCAGATGTAAATATACTTAGAATGTATGAAAATGAAATACTGATTGTCTTATTAGCCATATTTCTCACGATAAGAGTATACAATTACAGTATATTAATTATGGCACAATTACATATTTCATGCTACCCTATTTCCACACAAATTATTGAATCATGCCTGCTTTATCTCAGTCATTAATTTTCAGTCAAATATGTACATTTTAATACGAACGATATGCATTTCCATGGCAACCGGAATACCAAAATTAATGAAACTTGTAATAAATAGATGCTTATTAACCTATTAATGTCAACATGACTGAATAGATATTTCAGGAATGACATTGGTTTTTCAAATTACCAACTCATGCATCCATATGATTTGAAAACAATTTTTTATATTTTTATAATAGCTCCAGATTAAATCATTGTATTGTCTACTTAATATTTATTCACTCTGGAGTTAATGTAATGACCCGTGGGTGCCCCAGGGGGATGACTAATGAGCATAGTGTAACAAGCCAGATACAGATAAGGCATTAACATGAAAAATTTCACCACCTGCCATTTGTTACAAGTGCTTGTTTCAGATGAACACCAACCACCGTCTACAAAAACTTGGAGACTAGAACAATATGTGACCACTTTTGGTGGTAACATAGAAATGAAAGGAGTGATAAATTCAACACCTCATTTGGGAATCGAACCCAGGACCCTTAGATTCAAAGACTGTTGCTTTTCCATCTTTGCTATAAAGGCTTTAGCCACTACAGCTGGGCAATCTAGTAGCAACTTGCTAATTCGAGGGTCCTTACATTATTATTAGCATAATTTGAGTTTAATGACTCAAATATCTAAGCACAAATGCCAAAGGGAAAGGACCAAAAGTATAAAGAAACCTAGCAAAAAAGCAAACCCTAACTGTAAACCTGTCATAAGAAAAATATACCTTATATATCCTAAAACCATGAGCTAACATGAAAAGAAATAATGTCTAACACCCTTTCGCATTCCAATCGAGAACCAATATCACAATCAAGGACCAGAACACCAAGGGACATTTCATTCATACTGAAGCCATTATAATACATGTTCAAGAAAGATTTGAAAATCAATAGCCAATATACTTGCTATCTAGGGTCAAAGTGGGCATCAAACTGCAATAGCTGACTCATCTTAATAAGTGAAAGTCTGGATTGTCAAAAACTAATAGTCCTTTTACTATAAACAGATATTCCAATAATATCATCTCATGGGCGATAATTTACTACTTTTTTTATTAATAGCATCCAGGGAGGTTCCACGTTTCAATTTTCAGAGAGACAACAATTTGGTAAATGTTTTGACAAATGTCTTGGACAACTTTACGAAGTTGTGAAAAATAAGTGTCTGGAGAAATAAACAATATTTTCAAGTTTTGCATAAAACAAGATCACATTTAAGGCCTTAAATAAGATTGCATTAGGCATAAATCATAATTTTCATATTTTTTTGTGATGGCAGCCATTTTGATTACATGTAAAGAGCTTGAGATCTGGATTCCAATTCTCACCTTTTCAAGGTGATAATTTACTTTTTTAATAAAGTATTTGTTGAACTACCTCTCCAGTACACATTTTTATAAATTTATATCAGTATATTCTCATCAATAAAAACCTTATTTCTTATAATCTTACCCAAAAATTCATTCATGTAAATATAACCAAATTTAGTTCATACTAGAGCTTCTTGCTAATAGACTCATGGGCATTTATTTGAAAGAGAGATGCATAAAAAGATTGTTCCCCTCTTTTTAAAGGCCCATGGGTGTTTTTGAGTGTTATGAGAGCTTCTTTAAATGAACATCTAGCGGGTGAAATATTTAAGAAATATTCAATGACATTGTGAAAAACCTTACCATTATAGTACTTTATATGTGTAAAGTGTGAACCTGTATGCTCATGAGCAAAACAGTGAAATAATGTGATGTCATTGACACATTGATATAATCTGATGTCATTGATACTGTGAAACAATGTGATGTCATTTATATAATGTGATGTCATTGATACATTGATATTATGTGATGTCAATGATGCAGTGAAATAATGTGATGTCATTGATACAGTGAAACAATGTGATGTCATTGATACAGTGAAACAATGTGATGTCATTGATACATTGATATAATGTGATGTCATTGATACATTGATATTATGTGATGTCAATGATGCAGTGAAATAATGTGATGCATTGATACAGGGAAATAATGTGATGTCATTGATACAGTGAAACAATGTGACGTCATTGATACAGTGAAACAATGTGATGTCATTGATACATTGATATAATGTGATGTCATTGATACATTGATATTATGTGATGTCAATGATGCAGTGAAATAATGTGATGTCATTGATACAGTGAAACAATGTGATGTCATTGATACAGTGAAACAATGTGATGTCATTGATACATTGATATAATGTGATGTCATTGATACATTGATATTATGTGATGTCAATGATGCAGTGAAATAATGTGATGACATTTATACAGTGAAATAATGTGATGTCATTGATACAGTGAAAAAAGTGATGACAATTATGCAGTGAAATAATGTGATGTCATTGATACAGTGAAATAATGTGATGTCATTGACACAGAACAGTGTGTAGAGTGCATTCAACCTGGCATTCAGAATTAATTTGTTTTCAAAAGCCGCAATTACTTGTATGTGATAATGATCTATACGCTTTCAGACATTTCAGAGGTTGTGGTTGCTTATAATCAACGCCACACTGATTTGGCTTTTCTACATTTAGATTTTTTCAGTATTTTCCTTTAGAAAAAGTTATATGAGTTTCAAACATATTAAAATGAAACACTGTTGTACATGCTTATTAAAGATTGAAACAAAGCTCGGGTACAAACTTGTATGTAAAAAACCAAAACAGATGTACGTGAATGTCCACCGTCTTTTTTCTACAATTCAGATTTTCTTGAAAAAAATCTAGGTGAAAGATATACTGATGAATAACAAAATATGTGAAAATTACAGACTGACCCTCTGGTTATTTCTAGAAAAATCTTTTTACTTAACATTGCATCTAATGGGAAAACACATTTTAATTAATTTAAAAATTGCACAATTCAGATTCTCTTAAAAAAATTGGGATCATTCTTTGGGACAAGAAATATATTTGTAAAATTATTTAAGACAACTCACTCTCCGGATCTTGAAAAAAACAGATTATTTTAATTAAAATAATTAATTATGTTATTCCATCATATAATGTATAATGATCAAAATTGACATATAAAGGTCTAAAAGTAATAAAAATAATTATGTGTCAATTAGGTATATCAAGAAAATACATTTTGGTTCCAAAAGGATGAAAATAAAAATGAAAAATAAATCTGGATTCAAACTCACTACCGCATGACAAGCCAAGCCATGACAAAACAAGCGCATTGCCCCTGAGCCATCAGGCCGATTTAAATGGAAGTGATATTTTTGGGGTATATATAAGATATTAGAAAAATAATTCCTTTTACTTCACGAAATGCTTAGATTTTGTTACGGAGAACTAATGCGAGAGCATGATCTAGGATGCACGAACTGACTGTGCAATAGACAGTGAACTTCTACCTGAAAATATATCGAAATGAAATACCTGATTAACATGTACTAAATATGTGTGAAAATGAAATACCACTTCTACATTACTTAAAATGTATAAAAATGAAATGGAAGATGTACATATACTCAAAATGTATGAAAGTGAAATACCAGATGTACATATACTCAAAATGTATGAAAATGAAATACCAGATGGACATATACTTAAAATGTATGAAAATGAAATGTAAGATGTACATGAACTCAAAGTGTATGAAAATAAAATACCAGATGTACATATACTCAAAATGTATGAAAACAGAAATACCAGATGTACATGAACTCAAAATGTATGAAAATGAAATACCAGATGTACATGAACTCAAAATGTATGAAAATGAAATACCAGATGTACATGAACTCAAAATGTATTAAAATGAAATACCAGATGTACATGAACTCAAAATGTATAAAAATGAAATACCAGATGTACATGAACTCAAAATGTATGAAAATGAAATACCAGATGTACATGAACTCAAAATGTATAAAAATGAAATACCAGATGTACATGAACTCAAAATGTATGAAAATGAAATACCAGATGTACATGAACTCAAAATGTATGAAAACGAAAAAATTAAGATTAAAATGATATACACTAGATATTACCAGTTTTCTTGTCTGTCAAGTTTCTCATATTAAACATATTTCAGGTACTTATTCAGTTTCTTATATTCAATCCATGATCCAATTGACTTGAAAACAGGCACATTCGAGCTTCCACAATCTTTACAAACACTCAAATACTAAAATGTACCACATTGTCTTTTTTGATTTAATCCCATTAAGAGAGGCATTGACATGTTTAACGAGTGACAGGAAAACTTACTATTTAGAGCTTAGACTTATATTGCTCTGAAAATGCTGAGGGGATGGAAATATGTGTAATAACATGAACATAAATGTCAACATGTGACATTAATGTTAACATGTGACATTAATGTTAACACTTGACATTAATGTCAACACTTGACGTTTATGTAAACTGACCCTCTCGAGGCCATACATGTTTTAATATGACATAACTTTATTCTACAACATATCAATTATGATCTGTATGGCAACCGTAAGGCGGCCGTAACTTCCTAAAGTCAAAATAAATGCACAGCATAAAACGATGTAGATTTTCTATATCGATTTTGTGAAGTTACGCCATCACAGAGCAAATGTAACAGAGACTTAATGAGGCTACTGACCTAACAATTATTTTTAAATAACATGAACTCAATTTTTGAAGAAATAGCAACATTTTAATGTTTGATAATTTTACCTGAGGTTTTATTCCTTTACAAAAATATTATATTATATATTAATTATTATTTCATTATATATATCAATTTCATAATATTTGCTCTCTCTTCAAATTCATAAGAATTTTCTACAAATCACTTTATTCTTTATCATTTCATATATTTTATCAAAGGAAACCTTATGTGTTTTATATTCCTGTAGATATAAATGTGGATATTCATACATATTGTATTTCTTATTTGGGAGAATTTAAAAACATTTTTGCACTCTACGTAAATCTTAAATAACTTTTAAATTTGAAATCTTTTTGAGATATATACAGTAAAACTTGTGTATAGTGAACATTTTTTTGCCAAGAAAAAACGTTCACTGTAGGTAGGTGTTCACTAGAGAGAGGGTAATTTATACAGAAGTCAGTGGACTATGTGCGTAGGAAGGGTGTCCACTAGGGACAGGTGTTCACTAGAGAGAGGTGTTCATTAAGACAGGTTTTACTGTAGATGGCTTAGTGGCACTTGTACATACAGTGAACACCTCTAGAGCCACAAGAATGTATTCACTATAGGTAGGTGTTCACTACAGAGAGGTGGTTTTATACTGAAGTCGTGGAGTAAGTGCTGAGAATGGATGTTTCTGATAGACATACGGACGTAATGACGGAGGGACAAACAGGCACCTGCATGCCTAAACAATCATCAACATTATCTATGACAATACGACATTTTGAAAAAGTGCCACAAAAATTTAACATATTGGGAATAATGAAACACCACATTTAACTTAAAATGACAACCAGCTTGATCACAAAACAATACAAATCTGGCAATGAATAATTCATGATAAAAATGTAACATGACATACCCACATTTCTCTAATCAATGAATTCATTCGAGTAACTTTTATTGATTTTTAATAATAAAATATTTCATAAGTAATTTATTTAGTAGGTTGCTGGATCACTACATGTTTCCACTTGCGAATTGATAAAGGTAGTCTATGCCTTAGGTTTCTGCCCGGACAATCAGTAATATCCCATTATACGAAAAATTCATCAGAATATATTGAAAAATAAAAAAATTAGAGAGTTATTATGAGAACTTTATGATATACCCTCGTAATTGCTTATATAATATCTTACATAGCTTAGATATATCTTGAGACCATGTTTAGTATTGCTGATATATTATTGAGAAAATCGACAGAACAACCAACTGTCAGAATTGAACACAATTAAGTTTGACAATATTGCAGGCTACCTTTGACATACTGTATCTGATGGGTGGACCAATATGTAGAAGTGGCTGATTGCAATGATTTACAAAATGACCTCGAAACAAAGGTAGATTCAAACAATGTACCTGTCCATTATCATAATAAATAAATGACATCTATGGTAGCAGTGTCCTTAAATGACTGGAATTCTCTTTAAAAGTACATTTCTAGAAACAAGGCATTAAGTTTTTAATTTTTTATGGAAGATGGTACAGGGTGAGCCAAAAAGGTAACCCAAACAATTCTTGATAACTCAGTCATCCTGTATGGTTTTAAAGTCATATTTGGCATATATGAACTTTTGAAAATGGTATACTAAAACAAATGTCATAAATATATTTTCTTATTTGCGGAGTTATCTTATAAATGGAACACATCCTCAACATTTTAACAGTTTCTATTAAATGTATTATGCTTCATTTCATAAAATAAACAATAAAAATAAAATATTGTATAATTACAACGATAAACTAACACAAACAATTAATAGCAAAAAGGTCATGATGACATTAAACATATGTGTGAAATATAGTCCATTTTTTAAAACAATCCAAATTTTAAAATAAAACATATCACTACTGTATATTGGTATTATTTTGCTTCATAATAGAGTTCAATCTACTAGTTTAAAGGCAGAATCAGATCTATAGGGGGAGGGTTGACAGAATTGCAAGCAACGTGTACAACTGAACTACCAAGCGTTTTCTTGCAAACTCAGATACAATAATCCCCAAAAGATTTGTGATTGTTACAAATTGGTGAGTTAACTGAGGATTCAAAGTTTAAAAATGGGGGGGGGGGAAATATACTCCTCAAAAAAAGTTAAGGACCTCATAGGTTTACATGTTAACCCCCATATTTGTTTAACGACTGTTTTCTAAGCGGGGAACAAAAGAAATCCCAATAAAGTAAATAAATCTGTATCTTGATTCTATTCCCTGTAAAGTCCGCAACGTTTCAATGTTATATCTCCATTACATTCTGTCAAAATTTCATGAAATGTAACAAAAATGGCAAATCCCATGTTAAACAAATTAGGAATGGTGGCTTAGGGGCAACTCCGATTTTGGAATATCTATTCAGCAAAACATTTATTAAAAATACTTTCTAAGTAGAAAATTAAATGATTTTACATTTTACATGCTAAATGTCTCGCTTATGTTGTTAAAATTTGCGATACGGAGCGTTAAAGTAATTTTGACCACCTCACTGAACCACCTGTGTTATTTCAATAAGAGGTTCATTAAAAAATTATTGAATTTGAAACTATTAACTTTTGTAAAGCCTGGACAATTAAATCATATTTTTGTCGAGTAGACAATTTAGCAAATTTAATTATCTCTTACAATCTCAATTTTGAGAGCAATCGGATGGATGGATCGTTCCTCATATGACTTATGGCAACCCAACCATTCACCATTTGTTTAACATGGAATCTGCCATTTTTGTTAAATTTCATGAAATTCATCAATTTTGACATCAAATTTTGACCCAATGTAATGGAGATATAACATTGAAACGTTGCGGACTTTATAGTGAATAGAATCAAGATACAGATTTATTTTCTTTATTGGGATTTCTTTTGTTCCCTGCTTAGAAAACAGTCGTTAAACACATATGGGGGTTAACATGTAAACCTATGAGGTCCTTAACTTTTTTTGAGGAGTATAGTTAATTCTCCCAAATAACTAGAATTTAAAGATTGCAAGTAATATAAAGGAGACCCTGTAGGCATTTTTGACAATTTGAAGGTCAGCAAAAGGTCAAATCTCAAAAGGTCAAATCTCAAGCCGAAGGTCATGTTAGAACTCAACGAAACTTGTAAATGATGTTTAAAAAAAGATTTGTTAAAATTGATCCAAGTTGAAATTTGGTCTTAAAACATTTTACTGAGGATTCAAAATGCTAAAATGGGGGAAAATAGTAAATTCTCCCAAATAATAAAAAAAATGGTAACCATATTTATAGAAATATAATCATAGTAAAAATCTTTAGTTTTCCAAAGCATGTACTTGACAAGGATGATCTGAGCCATAACTATTCTAAAATTTAAACAACTCTTTGTCTAGCTTGCTTTCTAGATTTGATTCTCTCTTTAATGTTTCTATGTTATATAATTTAGTATATGTATTTGTAATAGAGATTTAAAAGTAATTTAAGGAATCTGCAAGTGGACCTTAAATGGATTTATACCGACTGGCCGGATATCCAATCATGTACTGGCTTTCACTTTCAGTTATACACGTGTGTCTCGAGTTACATCTTGGGTCTATCTACTACTTCCTAGCTAGACAGCATCCTTCATTCAGTTTCATGTTTCGAAACAGACAACATAAATAAGCATTGATTTGTTAAAAAAATTATTGTTTCAACTTTACAAGCTATTCAGCATTGTTATATTAAGAAAATATTATATAACATAAGAAAGAACACTATTTATATACAATTTATAACATATTTTTACTTTACGAACTTATAAGTTAATAAATACACAGTTTGTGGATTGAATTCGATCATTTACCAAATTCCATAGTGGACAGGACTCGGAAGGAGGATATAAATCTCTTCACCATCTAAAGCGATATCTATTAAACCCTGTGAGTATCTGTTCCTTTATACATTTTGTAACATGGATGGATTATCAGCAATGCTAATTGGACATTCCTTTGTTAGGCGCTTTAAGAATTATGTTCGCACAACTGAAGACAAACGCGTTAAATGGAATCTTGGGCTAGAACGCATTCATATTAGATATGACGGTTTGGGCGGTAGAAAAGTAGGGACAATATTGAATGAAACATTGGAAAATAAATTAAAAAATCCGCCACACTTATGTTATGCTGGCCTGTAAATGAACTTTTAGTTAGTGCACTTAATGCTACTCAAGCTGGTCTTATCAGCTAGTGAGTGACGTCACTGCTAGGATTTCCCACCATATGGCCTAATGCTTACACAGAAACTCTTTGGTATCTAAAATGTGTGATCATCTTAAAAATAGTATTACAGCTTGTAATTAATACTGAGTTGGGTCTTGAAATTAACACTTTGTGAAAGTACTACCCCTTCCTCTAATGTTTCCAGGGTTTCTCTTAATTTGAGTGAAAGTTTATCAGATTAAAGCACCTTGATGACAGGCTGGTTAGTTCATAAATGTATTCTCTCTGAACATTCTGGCAACTTGAACATTCAATCTCTCAAAATTGCAGGAAGGGATCAACTTGATTCAAAATTGTTCATTTAGAGAATTGTCTTGCCTATGCAGGATTGAAATAATTGTTTTGATCCCTTCCTGCAAACGCCCCCCAGACATATTTTACTAAGACTACCCCCAAAATTGGGAAACCCTAATCCTAGTTACATCTCACAAGCAAGTGGCTGTCTTTTAATAGCAACCAAATCCCAGCAATGTTAAAAAGGTCAAGTTACACATTAGCGCTTTAGTGGTAGTCAGCTATGCAGGCTTTGTTTACATTCTGCAGCAGCTGATAGCAGGTCACCGGCTTTTCCTAAACTAAAAGATCACTGCTTAACATAAGTGGCCAAACATAGTCATCTTACAAATTGGAGGAAATGATATCTCAAACGGAAAAAGACCCGAAACAGTTGCCTCCGATATAGAAAATCTAGTCATGAAATTACACCAAGAATATCACGTCGAATATATTTTAGTATCTGAACTTATACAAAGATTGCCCTGTCTCACTTCTTAAAAATTACCTCACCTTGAGGGGTATGTCAGAAGGCCCGCTGTTTTTGCAATCAAACACAACACAAGTCCACAGAGACAGCTTCAGCAAATGGTTAAGAAAAGCCCTGACATTCATGAATCTTGATACAAAGTTTTATAAGACACATTCCTTCAGAATTGGTTCGGCTACTCACGCGTGTATAAACAAAGGTCTTACGGATCAGCAAATAATGCACCTAGGGAGATGGGCATCAAACAGTTTTAAAAAATACATAAGACCTCAAATTAATTCAGCAATGTAATTCATAAATAGCCTGAGGTGTTGCCCAAGCTATCAACTTATCACTATCGAATCATGATTTATGAATCATAATTTAAATTAGACGGTTGGCACATGCATGCACTCTTGAAATAAGTGGGCAAGGAAATTCAAGTATGATTGAATTGGTTGATACCAGATGAGAGCCCCTTTTATCATTTATTAGGATATGACATCAAATTAAAATGGTGTTTTCAGAGCTGTTGGCCTGGAATCTAGTACGTTTGACAAACATTAAATGAATATTACCTTTCCCAGAGCAGTTGGCCTGGGAAGTCTATGGTTCCTGTATATAGTGTAAACACATAGCTAGCAACGAATTAGTTTTAGCAAGGGTGAACGTGACCGAGGATTTCGGGATCCTTCGGAAATTTAAAACTCCCTGGAGTTTGAGCTGATGGCCAATCTCTAAAGTTAAAAACATACGCATATTAGAAGAATAATAAGAATAATTCTCGTAATTCTCACAAAACAAATTCATTGTATTTTAAAACTCATACAGCTAATTTTTCTTCACAGACGGCGCATGTCTTGAAAATTAATGTTAATGTGTTTTTCATGGTCTTTGGCCACACAAACATGATAACTCATGTTATTAGTGCCCAGTGGCTTTTTAGCGTCCATTTCAAACATTATGTAAGGTTATGTAATACTTTATACAATTATGTAAGACAATGTAAACGAATTTATACTATTGTTAATTTGTGTAATATTATGTAATGTTAGGAAATTGATTATGTAATGTTTTTATGTAAAAATAATAAATCAAAATAGATGGCCACAGGATGGCTCTTGACACACCAAATTATACTTGTCAGTTTATTATTTCCCGATAGAGCGGGCGGGAAGTATAAAAGTAATTTAAGGAATCTGCAAGTGGACCTTAAATGGATTTATACCGACTGGCCGGATATCCAATCATGTACTGGCTTTCACTTTCAGTTATACACGTGTGTCTCGAGTTACATCTTGGGTCTATCTACTACTTCCTAGCTAGACAGCATCCTTCATTCAGTTTCATGTTTCGAAACAGACAACATAAATAAGCATTGATTTGTTAAAAAAATTATTGTTTCAACTTTACAAGCTATTCAGCATTGTTATATTAAGAAAATATTATATAACATAAGAAAGAACACTATTTATAACCCTCCTCCTTTCCCCGATTCTACCTCCAATAACACAAATGTATTATTGTTGAAATTCACGTTGTTTTAGTTTACAGACTGTAATTAACTATGTCACGTTTTTCGCAAACCTATTTGAGAAAGAGACTTTCACATAGCTGTCACCATGTGTTAGTAAGCTTGTACAGTCCTAACTAACCTTTTTTATATTTTTTATTTTACATTAGGTTACGGCTTTTTAGCGTCCATTTCAAACATTATGTAAGGTTATGTAATACTTTATACAATTATGTAAGACAATGTAAACGAATTTATACTATTGTTAATTTGTGTAATATTATGTAATGTTAGGAAATTGATTATGTAATGTTTTTATGTAAAAATAATAAATCAAAATAGATGGCCACAGGATGGCTCTTGACACACCAAATTATACTTGTCAGTTTATTATTTCCCGATAGAGCGGGCGGGAAGTATAAATGTTCATATTTTGCCTACCAAAAAACAAGTTGATAGGTTTTACATACAGATTCAGCCTACATGAAATAAATGTAGCAATCCGTTACAGATATCAACTGGTGGTGTTACAGATGCCAACTCTGATGAATGCTAGACACAAAAAATAGTGCCTACATGTTTAACAACATGTCACCATGGAAACATAATAAAAAGCATATTACATATTAAAGCCTTATGTTACAATTCATCATCAAAGAATTACATCATTATTTTAGTATAAATGACATTTATTAAGAGTAGTCTCAGTCTAGATAGACATTTAGTTCATACTCTGAGGCCTAAAAATGACTTTACGATAATGTGTATATTTTTTATATTAAATGAGATCATAATGCTTTATAATCAAACAAAAAAAAGCTAGAAAACATTTTGATCCCCATGTTAGGTAGTAAGAGAGTAGGGGATTAAAAGACAGTTTCACATGTATCTCCCAAACTGAACAATGCTATTTTATCTATACTGTATTCCAAATGGTTACATGTACCTTATCAACCTTCATTTGTTGTTTGTTTGACAGAATTAATAATATAGCATATCATTGTTGGTAATTACATGCCAACCTCCTAAGCAGGTATCCAGAATTCGTACCTCCTTCCTTCCCCTGCTATAACCAAATTTGGAAGCGCCCGATTAAACTGAATCACGTGATCTAATTATGCGCTATGACTTATACATGATTTCTCTCGCAACCAATCAGATTGCGAGTTCTTAATCTGGGAAATGCTAACTGCTTATCGCAGGGGGTAAAAAGAAAGAACATATTCTGGATTTTTAAGCCCTGTGATCGGAGAAAAAAAATAAATAAAAAGAAAAAAAAACTATTAAGAGCACATACCTGGTTTATCCAGATGAGATGTTTCTGTAACCGTAGCAACTGATGATTCATCGTTTGATTCTGTAAATAAACAAACAGATTTTTCAAAATAAGTGTTTCCATAAATAAAGGGTAAATAATTCTAAAAGCTCTGATGTTCTGGTCAAATCCAGCTAAATTAATTAATTATAATCCAGCAAAAATTAAAAAACAAGGCATTAATATACAAATGTCACCACCTGCCATTTGTTACAGATGCCAACTGCTGAACGTATTTTTAAGAGATACCAATTGCCCACCACCAACCGCGGAATACTGTCCAAAAATAAATTGAAGACCAAAACAAATATGTCACCACTTGTGATGGTGACATAAAAACTCGATTAGCTAAAACACAAATTCGGCTAAACAGCAGCTCTAGTAAACAAACTATAAAAGAAATTTCCCACAATTAGCATCGTAGGTAGGAATCCATTTTCTGATAAGTCCTGATGACAGACATTTACCAGTGTGAAATATTACAGGGAATACCAATTAAGATTTCCATAGAATTTCAACAAAACCAATAAAATCTTTAATAAAAACAGAGTGTAACCCTAACATCTAACATATTTTGAAAATTATCGAACTATGAATTGGCCAAACACGGTGTGTCTCACTTCCAAGTATTCACATAAAAAATATTAACAAAATTGCTCCCCCATATTTCCAGTTATTGCAATTAGCGTAACCAATTTCAAAACTATTCTGCAAATCATAAATGTTTCCCTTTTACTGTATGAGTCCAATGAATGAATCCATTTACTATTTCTTGAGATGGAAGGAGTTGGAAAAAGATGAAAATAATCTGTATAAATGTATATTCTACCATTATATGATACTCATAAAATGTGAACTATAGCCATAGCAATTTAATAATAAAAATGAATATGTCAATGCCTTGTAAAAGAGATTTCTATAAATAGTTTTTTATCACGTACCAGTGCTAAAATGTTTTCATTCTAAAAGTGCAATTCTCATGAACTTAAGCGATGCCGATAAGCCATAAATGTCATGACAACCTACATGAAAAGTTGTTATCTCTTTATATGTTTTTTTTTCATTTTAAAAAAGTTTTTTATGTGAACTTAATGAATTCCACGGCATTATTCTTTTCAATTTAAATGTTTATGGGACGGTGTAATGCCCCAATAAATACAGCTATATCAATAGCTGATTTTGAATAAAAAAATAAATTTACACATTAAAATAATTGTGACTATAGTACACTGACCTTTGCATGTGCATTTTTTCTCTAACTTCAAAATATTTTTATATTCATTTAATTTAAGAATGAATGGTTTAAATTATCTGAATTCTTTCTTGTCATGAAATGATTCAGATTCTACATATTGTAATTCAAAAGTAAACGCCCTGTGGTGATATAGAATTAATAATAAAATCTCCAAATTGTGACGCCATATTAACATTTGTGGAGTGAAGTTATTCTTCTATGAAATAAATATTTTTCAACCTTTTATACTCTAAGGACATGACACAACGTCAATTCCATAAAGGTGTAGTATTCTATATTTGAGTACCTTTCTAAGCAATTCCACAGTATAGTAAAAATCCCAATCAAAATATTTTTGACAAATATATGAACTGCTGACATCTGATATGATTACGGCTTATAAAGCACAACAAGGGACAATTTAAAAACTATAAATAATTTAAACATGTTATATTGCCTTATTGAGTAGGTCAATATGTTGAAAATATTGTAAAATTGGAACACCTAAGATACTGAAACATATCTATTTGTGAAACACCTCCCAAGTAGAATATTATAAGATGAGTATATCAAATATGTTCTACTAAGATGGGTTTGAAAGAGCTCAAGACTTAAGGATGTTCCCTGGTCAGATAGGAAAATATTCAATAGTATTTAACTTTTTCTCAAAAATGGTTTTCTGGGATTCTCACGGGCAACAAAGAATATTAAAACTTTAAAAACCATATGTTAGTGTGCTTTTTTCTGAGCAAGAGGCCTCTAAAGTGTCAATATTTGACAAAAGTGGGCGTGGCACTTTCTCATTGAAACCCATGTTAAAAATCAGGTTTTCACCCCAAAACACACTTTTGAATATTTAACTTTTTCTTAAACTCACAGAAACACTTAGTTATGCTATGTACTTCACATTTTGAAAAGAAAAATTAGGGGTTGGTGTTCATCGTTTTCAACTTCGTCCAGGGAACATCCTTAAGAAAACATTTTTCGTCACTTTCTAACACTTTGAGATGATTGCTTCAGAAGTATTAATAATATGGCACAGTTTTACAGTGAAACCTGCATATCGAACATCTCTCTCTTATCTCATCCTCCTAAGGAGGTATCCAGAATCCGTACCTCCATCTTCCCCCTGCTATAATCAATTTGGAAGTGCCCGATTAAACTGAATCACGTGATCTAATTATGCGCAATGACTTATACATGATTTCTGTCGCAGTGTTGCGACACCCAATCAAATTGCGAGTTCTTAATCGGGGAAATGCTAAATGCTTATCGCAGGGGGTAAAAAGGATGAATATATTCTGGATTTTGAAGCCCTATGATCAGAGGATGTCTTATCTAAACATCTCTCATTGTGAACACTTTTACTCAGACCCAAACTGATTTTTCTCATTGACATACATGTTTATACAAGGCTTGAACACGCAAAATGTCACCAGCTGCCATTTCTTACAGACGCTGATTGCCAAACACCAGCCACCGGTCATCATCCGAAAAAAGGTTTGAGACTAACAATGTCACCACCACAAAACCTTGAAATATGAACACCTACTAATCTGAACACTTTTAGCCAGGTCCAGTAGAGCTGTACTATTACGGTTACAAAGATTTAATCATGCAATGTGTTTTACGCTGATAAATGACATGTCACACATGGGTTGTTTAATGCTTCCTGTTATATCATATTTGTTATAACATGTAAATATGGCTCTAATAAATCTTTTACTACACTAATAAAAATTGAAGTTAATGTTTTTTTTTCATTAAACTTGGCAATTTATAGTTTTAACTAAACAAGGCACAAGATATGATGATAAATATCATACTTTTTTATAGAAAAATTCAAAATGACTAACAAGTCACCAAGCATGCCCAGCACCTGTATTCTCTTGCATATGTTAAATTGAAAAGTGATTTTCCTAGAATTTTGATGACACGATTTGAATTATCTCGCCCCCACCCTTGCCTATCCAGACAAAAAGTTGCATGGTGCCACACTCACCAGCACAAAACAACAATAAGCAGTCTGAAAAAGTGTGAATAAAAAAATTCACAAATTCACAAAAAAATCAGAGCTATTAATATATAGTTCATACTCACACGAAAGAGAAACAAATTTTGTGTCTCCAATTTATTCATTCAATAATTTGTTGTTTCCCAACTGCACTTTTTAATGAAAAAATAATGGAAGTGACAAATTATGTATGATTGCTTAAGCTTATAGACTATTAACAATAGGCCTAATATAATCCTTGCTTATAATACAAAGCCTACTACTAGACTCAGATCCCAAAAACATGATACAAAGAAAATTCAATAGTTTGTTGTTTCCCAACTGGTTATCACATTTTAATGAAATAATGAAAGTGACAAATTATGTGTGATTGCTTAAGCTTATAGACTATTAACAATAGGCCTAATATAATCCTTGCTTATAATACAAAGCCTACTACTAGACTCAGATCCCAAAAACATGATACAAAGAAAATTCAAAAGTTTGTTGTTTCCCAACTGGTTATCACATTTTAATGAAATAATGAAAGTGACAAATTATGTGTGATTGCTTAAGCTTATAGACTATTAACAATAGGCCTAATATAATCCTTGCTTATAATACAAAGCCTACTACTAGACTCAGATCCCAAAAACATGATAAAAAGAAAATTCAATACTTTGTTGTTTCCCAACTGGTTATCACATTTTAATGAAATAATGAAAGTGACAAATTATGTGTGATTGCTTAAGCTTATAGACTATTAACAATAGGCCTAATATAATCCTTGCTTATAATACAAAGCCTACTACTAGACTCAGATCCCAAAAACATGATAAAAAGAAAATTCAATAGTTTGTTGTTTCCCAACTGGTTATCACATTTTAATGAAATAATGAAAGTGACAAATTATGTGTGATTGCTTAAGCTTATAGACTATTAACAATAGGCCTAATATAATCCTTGCTTATAATACAAAGCCTACTACTAGACTCAGATCCCAAAAACATGATAAAAAGAAAATTCAATAGTTTGTTGTTTCCCAACTGGTTATCACATTTTAATGAAATAATGAAAGTGACAAATTATGTGTGATTGCTTAAGCTTATAGACTATTAACAATAGGCCTAATATAATCCTTGCTTATAATACAAAGCCTACTACTAGACTCAGATGCCAAAAAACATGATACAAAGAAAATTCTAAATTATGTGATTGTTATAGTTCTACAAAGCAATACTGTATAGTACTATGTAAATTTAACTGATTTCAAACATTTGTGGTTTTTTGAATAAAAAAGGAAAAAAGAAAAATAATCTGTTCAAAATAATTCTTCTCTTGTATCAATTACATTAGTTACATTAGTAACATTAGTAACAGTTACATCAACATCAAATATTTTAGTATCATCAATGCAATACAGTATGCTCTAAAAATTTTGAAGCACTACTTACATGTTAATTGTTAATATATATCACCAAAGCTATTGCGTTTTACACTATCTTTCAAGTCCTCGGCCCCAATAACCATTAACTGGTAGCAATAGTTGCAAAATGTCATTGGTGAATAGAAACTGAAGTAATAAAGTCATATACCAGTATGAACATGTGTGATCGTGACTCATATGTTTCGCTGATATTTATTGAAAAGATGACATATTATTGTTATAACAAGGTATTAAACAATATATTTTGATACTACTTATGACAAATATTTTTTTAAGAATTATATGATTCCTAAAATAGTAAAGTGTCACCATAAGGCCAGAAACTAGACCAACAAAGTATAAGTAAAAGAAACATATAAGTATTAGAAGAACTAAAAGAAAGATAAGCAATTGAAGTATAAGTAATGGAAGACTTAGTAATAGAAGCATTAGTAATTAAAGTATCACTATCGCCATATTAAGGGCCCACCCCTAATAAGCGCCCACCCGGCTTCACGGAGTTCAAGAAATTTCGAGGAATGACCAAGTTTTCAAATTTCAAGGGGTGATAATAGAGTACCTATACTAGACTGCAGAAAATGTGACACATTTTGTAATTCGATGCATCCTCCCGATAAATATCTATCATTTGGCGCTTCCCATATCAGACTAAACAAAAATTATTTCAAAATAGATTCTTGCTTTATTTTAGCAATCTTTCTCCTCAATAACTATACATATCATTATTGTAAAAATATGTTGTTACTTCGTCTTGATCTTGCAAACAAGGCATTATTTTAGAAACAAACTAGGAATAGAAGCATTTTTAATAGTAACTGAAACAATAAAAGTATAAGTAATAAGAAGTTAGTAATGAAAACAAATTGTTTTTCTTGCTGTGCATAGCCTATCACACCCCTGACATTGAGCTACCCCCTGATCTCAAAAACCCTGAGAAAAAACCATATGAAGATAACAGAACATTTTGTACCTATTACCAGCAGAACCAACAAATAGTGACACTCCTTAAATAGCCTTAAATGCACCTATTTTACATTTCTTATCATAGACATTGATAATTTGATATTTTATCAAACTACTCTAACTTCTTGACTTAAAAGTGCAAACTCATTAGCTTTTTTTGTTTTCTATCAAATCAGATTACAAGACATCTACAAATGCCCATTGTATCATTGATTATATACTGTATTTTTGGTCATATAGATTTTTTCATAATGCTTATTCCTCTCTGTAGAGAAGTAAAATATATTCTACATTTCTTATATTATTTTCATTTAATTAAAATTCATTTAAATAACACAATGTTAAAGTAAGATTGCAAAAGTGACATGGAGGCATAAACATGCAAAATGTCACCACCAGTTGTAACATACACCAAACATAAATGCCAAACTCTGACCACCAACCACCAAACACCAACTGTCACTACAATAAAAAAAAATAGTTCAGTGTGTCTATTATCTTTGTGTTATCTTTGTGTTAATTAAAGCAATTTACTGTTTAGAAAGTGAATTCTTGCAATTTTCTTCATTTAAAGATCTAGGTTATTACATATTGTTTCCATATTCTTAATAAACACCTCCATTTCTCCTTAATTAGGATATATAATCATATTTTTTTGCTCTGCAAATATCTGAATTAGTTGTAATAATATACACTTTAACTACTTAAAACAGATTTTAATTCAATATTTGCAGAAATAAATACATCACAAGACCTGTCCTTTTGTCGGCTCGACTCGATTTTTCATAATTGTGAATTCTCCTTGACTCGCATCACTAGTTTAATCACCTTTAATTCACCGAGGCTTAAATTCTTAATCATAGATTCAAATCCAGTTCAATATTCAAGACTAAGAGTTAATACTGCAATTAGAATAAGGTGTCATTCACCATTTCATCTTAAGTATATGCTAACCTGCATTGTCTGGATAGATACCTGCATAAGTTGCAAACAATGCATGTGATTATAACCCAGATGATGCAGATAGACAGACAGGTTATTATTTTCATTTAAAGTGGAAGCAAAGAGTTGTTAATTATTTGTATTTAAAGTGGAAGCAAAGAGTTAATTATTTGCATCTAAAGTGGAAGCAAAGAGTTGTTAATTTCGCATTTAAAGTGGAAGCAAAGAGTTGTTAATTATTTGCATTTAAAGTGGAAGCAAGGAGTTGTTAATTATTTGCATTTAAAGTGGAAGCAAAGAGTTGTTAATTATTTGCATTTAAACTGGAAGCAAAGAGTGTTAATTATTTGCATTTAAAGTGGAAGGAAATAGTTGTTAATTATTTGCATTTAAAGTGGAAGCAAAGAGTTGTTAATTATTTGCATTTAAAGTGGAAGCAAAGGGTTGTTAATTATTTGCATTTAAAGTAGAAGCAAAGAGTTGTTAATTATTTGTATTTAAAGTGGAAGCAAAGAGTTGTTAATTATTTGCATTTAAAGTGGAAGCAAAGAGTTGTTAATTATTTGCATTTAAAGTGGAAGCAAAGAGTTGTTAATTATTTGCATTTAAGGTGAAAGCAGAGTTGTTAATTATTTGCATTTAAAGTGGAAGCAAAGAGTTGTTAATTATTTGCATTTAAAGTGGTAGCAAAGAGTTGTCAATTATTTGCATTTAAAGTGGAAGCAAAGAGTTGTTAATTATTTGCATTTAAAGTGGAAGCAAAGAGTTGTTAATTATTTGCATTTAAAGTGGAAGCAAAGAGTTGTTAATTATTTGCATTTAAAGTGGAAGCAAAGAGTTGTTAATTATTTGCATTTAAAGTGGAAGCAAAGAGTTGTTAATTATTTGCATTTAAAGTGGAAGCAAAGAGTTGTTAATTATTTGAAAGTGGAAGCAAAGACTGGACAGACCAGGAAAATGTTGGAAGCAACGTGAAATTATGAAGAGCATCCGTGATCTAATCAGTAGGTCGCGGGTTCAATTCCCGCCGAAGTGGAGTGACTTTTTCACATCAGCCATTAGTGTTGGATTTGATCCTATGTTTTCAAAGAAAACTGAATGTGTATTTAAAATAAACAATTGCGGTTTGAGGTTTCGTCAAATCCAACAGCTGATCTCATAAAATGCACTGAATTAGTGATTCGAAAACACAATGTGGTTTTCTTATTCCATATACGGTATGGGTATATTTACATCCCAGTAATGATGATTACAGCGTGATCCCAGAATGCAATCTTAATATTTTTCAATCAATTTTTCAACCAGATTTCAACGAATATCTAGATCACTTCTTGTGTGTTTTAGAACTGAACTGTTTTAGAAATGAGACCGAAACTCACAATTCAAATTCTGAAGTGATCAAAATGGCAGCTGTTTGAATTCAAATTTCGTAATCACGACATATCCATACATGTTTATGGCAGAATATCGAGTTTGAACCCTGGGAGCGATTCATCCTTGAGCTAGTATTAGTAAAAACAAAAAAAGTAATTTTCACAGACTGAATCGTATTTCAAATAAATACAATAATTGATTGATGTTCATTTTGAATGATGGTGTCACCCCATCACTGTGATGAAAATTGCTCTGGTGATTACAGTACTAATGTGTGAACCGGACAATTACCACTTCGGTATTTCCATTCAGTAAAAATGCAATTAATGAACTGAAATGAGCAACTAAAGTTCAGAGATAAAAAGCAGCTGTACAAATTGCAGGTAAATGAATTTAATCGAAGCAATGAATTTAATCGAAGCAATGAGTTTAATCGAAGCAGGGAATCAATTTAACTGTGATTGCTCAAAAGCTAAGATATGTTTACTTTAAGAGAGAGGATGAGATTAGCTTATAGTCACTAGAATTTCTCACAACAGGCTAAATACATGTAAATGAATACAACAGGCCAAATTAATGGAAATCATAAATTTAACATGGAAAAGTTAAATGTCCCTAAAAACAACAGGCAAATTTTTTGTGAAGTCATTACTGGTGAAAATCGCCTGTTGCCTGCTGCTAATTAATGAAAACCCCTGAGTTCATAGTTGAGCTATTATCTCTTCAATGTGGCATTATTATCTATTATCCGAGCATGTAACATTTTAATTAATCCAAATTAACTTACTTCTCATATCTTAGTCTCGATGCAAAATAACAAGTCATAACATCACAAAATTATGCCAAAAATTAACATTTTAATATACAAGGTGTTTTAATTAATTTTTGAGTCATACTCCCTTAAAGACACAACCAATAAATTAATTTCAACCAATCAGTGATGATGTCAGAGATCAATGAAAAAGAGGATCATCTTTACAGGTAGATACATATGTAGGATCATGATACACAGGATGTTTGATTCCATAAATACTATAATAGGATTAGTGCAACAGAATTGCATTTAAGTCATTGAGTCAAATGTAAAGGACAAGTCTCCGTTTGGAGAACAGTCTCCTGGGCTAATAATTTTTTATGTACAATCTAGAAATATCACCCAAATTAAATTAAGACTATTCATAAGAAGACATTAAAGTCTATATTATGTATAAAATCAAAGTCCAAAACAGGGATAATGCACAATTAGAGTGATGAACTTCGTTCTCCAAACCGAGAAGAGGCCTTTAATTCAGTTTTATTCAATTTCTCAAACTGTTGTATTTCTTAACATTAGTGTTTAATCTGGCCATATTTGCCCCCTTATTCTGCCACCTTTTCACATGATTGTGCTACCCTTTATCCCCTTATTGTGCCACCTCTCTACCTGATTGTGCCACCCTCTATACCCCTTATTGTGCCACGTTTTACCTGATTGTGCCACCCTTTATACCCCTGATTGTGTCACCCTTTATACTCCTTATGGTGCCACCTTTTTTACTCCTTATTGTGCCACCTTTTCACCTGATTGTGCCACCCTTTATACCCCTTATTGTGTCAGCCTTTATACCCCTTATTGTGCCACTCTTTATACCCCTGATTGTGCCACCTTTTTACCTGATTGTGGTACCTTTTATACCCCTGATTGTGCCACCCTTTATACCCCTTATTATGCCAGCCTTTATACCCCTTATTGTGCCACATTTTTACCTGATTGTGCCACCCCTTATACCCCTGATTGTGCCACCTTTTATACTCCTTATTGTGCCACCTTTTTACCTGACTGTGCCACCTTTTATACTCCTTATTGTGCCACCTTTTCACCTGATTGTGCCACCTTTTATACTCTTTATTGTGCCACCTTTTCACCTGATTGTGCAACCCTCTATACCCTTTATTGTGCCACCTTTTCACCTTGATTGTGCCACCCTTTATACCCCTTATTGTGCCACCCTTTATACCCCTTATTGTGCCACCTTTTATACCCCTGATTGTGCCTCCCTTTATGGTCTTTAATTTTGATTGTGCCTCCTTTTAAGACCTCTTTGTTCCCCTCTTATCCCTAATTGTATTCAGTTAATATGCTTTCTTATTTAGGAAAACAAAAAAAAATTAATCGCGAGAGTTTGCTGCTGAAAATACGTTTAATGTGTAAAATGCATAAAATCCCTATTGATTATTACATGTATATTATAACCCAGAATGGACATTAAAAGCATGTGTGCCATTTCAAAGATATAAACCTACAGGTAAAATCACATAAAAACAATTAATTCTAATTGGGACTTGAATAATTTATACAGTATACAATAATACATCGAACTCTCTGAAAATGTGAAAATGTGATATTTTCTTCAAATATCATCAAATCTTGTTTCTCTGAAAATGTGAAAAACGTGATCTTCTTTGGATATGACCAAATCTTCCTTCTCTGAAAATGTGAAAAATATGGTCTTTGATCATGTCACGTAGGAATATATCTGTAGGTTAGATCAAGTTGGTGGTTATCTAACAATTGCTTATATAATCATAATATAAGCATTGATAAGCGTTTATATTATGCGAGTACCTCCATATAGTGAATTTTATTATCTTTTGACATTTGCTAGAATTCTATCCTTGGTATTGCAATATCACATTTTTTTATTCCTACAGATATATTCCTACGAAAATGAACTTAAAAGCACATTTCAAAATATGAGTTTCTGTCAATTGTAATCTGAATGATTTATCATCCCAACCATACACATAGACTAAAACAATATTATTAATAAAACATAATACGCTTTTTTGGTTCATTTAGACTTAGTAAATAATGCATGGCCAGCATGTTCAAACTATTTATTATCAGCTGTCAGTCATCAGCTGTCACACACCATGTGATCGATTTTTTTTCTTTATAAATTTATTTATTCAGCATACTCGAATACATATTTATTCCACGGTTAGAGCAATATGAGATACATATATATAGCAAGTGATAAATCACATATTTAATTGGGATCAGGACTGATTAGAATTAACGGGATGATATCAGGTTAATATGCATGCTAATTCCAATTTCATATTTATTTGCATCCCTATTGACATCTACCTTGCCTATTTTACCTCCATTATTGACATCTACCTTGCCTTTTTAGCTCCGTTATTGACATCTACCATGCCTATTTTAGCTTCGTTATTGTCGTCTACCTTGCCTATTTAACCTCCTTTATTGACATCTACCTTGCTTATTTTACCTCCTTTATTGACATCTACCTTGCCTATTTTAGCTCTATTATTGACATCTACCTTGCCTATTTTACCTTCATTATTGACATGTACCTTGCCTATTTTAGCTTTGTTATTGACATCTACCTAGCCTATTTTACCTTCTTTATTGACATCTACCTTGCTTATTTTACCTCCTTTATTGACATCTACCTTGCCTATTTTAGCTCCGTTATTGACATCTACCTTGCTTATTTTACCTCCATTATTGACATCTACCTTGCCTATTTTAGCTTCGTTATTGACATCTACCGTGCCTATTTTAGCTCTGTTATTGACATCTACCTCTCCTATTTGACCTCTGTTATTGACTTGCCTATTTTTTATCTTATCTACACACTTGTAGACCAATCTCTTGTTTAAAAATGCAAAATCAATAAGGGTTATGTACTTGGAGGTTTTGGATATGGGGTTTATCCAGAGGGATATATGCAGATCTACCTGAGGGACCATAGGGACCGAAGGTAGATGTGCATATCTCTCGAGGGATAAACCCCATATCCAAACTAACTGTACATAACTGCTCTATCCCTATACCAAGTGGAGTTTTTTCCAAATTCTTTTTCAGAATTTTTTTCAACTTTTTTTCCCAAACTTTTTTCAAAGTGGGAAGATATGTTAGATATTGTGGGAGGGAGATATGGAGGTTCTGGATACGAAGATATAAAGATGAAGCTCTCTTTTAAAAATGCAACACTAACCAATCAGAAAGGGTTATCATACTAATTTACAAGTTTGTTTTGCAAAACCTCATACTAGTATAGGAGCACAGGTCCCACACTATAGAATTTAGAATTTATTAAGGCACGGCCACTGTGTTATCAGGGCGTGGCCAGACTACAATTATACAAACTACATTTATACAGTTACATTTATACAGTCACAGTTACCAAGGTATGTCTATACCTTGGCAATCCAAGATGTAGAGTAATGGTAATAGTACAGACTATTGCAAAGTGGTAAACAATATAAAGAACAAAAGACTTTTCCAATAAATCACTGAGGAATTCTCCCTGTCATTGTTCTATATGTTTCCTCTATGGGCAAAGCTGTTGTTCTGGTTTAGTTATGGTGAACTACACATTGTTTGTAACCTCATTCAACCCCATTGATTTCATAATCTTGGGAATATTGGAGGATGTCCCTTACATAAACTTTTAATATGGGTTTTTTGTTTAAGACGATTTTAACTTACATTCCCCAGAAAACCATTGTTTACTTTTATTACGAGCAATGACTTGCGGCCAAATCGTAAGTCATTGACCCCTGAATATCAGATTTGAGTACTTTAGACAATATAAACAAAGCTGTTTTTTAAGCAAGCAAAATCATACTATAAAAAGATGTAGTAAAAATAGCTTCAAGGGTTGAATAACAAACAATCGATGAATATCTAAAACAAATGAAATCAACACTGTTCTACAAATATTCCTTTAGTATCATAACATAGCCTGCTAGTACAAGAAATAATAGGCTTACATCACACCCAATTCTCAACAGGTCGTACAAACGGTACTGGACGACTTGCTAATTTATTTATTTCAACGTTTTAACAGGAAATGAGCCCTTATTTTTCATAGAAACATAGTCCATGCTATTCAGAGATACCTCTAGTATCGCTACGTCTCAACATTTTTTCTTAACATGATCTAGAACTTCTCAAATCTTCTAGGAAGCACGATAATATCATGGTGCACTTCGCGCACATCCTTCACATCGTACACTTCTCAACTGGAATTAATTCCTCTGAATTCTTCCATTTATTTTGGAAACTGAAGTGTCTGGTTGATGTGTAATGATTTTATCAATTATTTAGTCACTATAACATAATGATATACCAGGCCCGTAGCCAGAATTTTCCAAGGTGTTCAGTTTTCAAAAATTTCCAGGGGGGGGGTTCACATTTGACAATTTTGGCCCAAATTTGGCTAAAATCACTTGAGAAGTGCTCAAAATGGTGAAAAACTGCAAGATTTTAAATTTTGGCCAGGGGGATTCGCCCGAACCCTGCGAACCCCCCTGGCTATGGGCCTGTATATGTTAGGCTCTAGGTGCAGATGAAGCTTTCTTTTAAGACACAAAATCAAACTACAGTATTGGAAAGTGTATTTCTGATATTCGTACACTGAATGTCAGAGCCTAATTTGGCAGGGCAGATGAAACTCTCTTTTAAAGGCAAAAAATCAAACAAATGTAAATAAGACACTCTGATGAGAATACATGGTATTGTGATGTCATGTTACTATAGCAACAATAACTCTACCTGCATTTGATTTCTTTTTTTGAAACTTTACTGTTTCAGTTGCAATACCTCATAGTTTTAGCTAAAATTTGAAGACATTTGGTGCAAAATTAACATGTAATTTCATGATTACAAACATTCAATTCATATTAAACCAAGCTCTGCTAAAATAATTCAGTCACCATCTCTATTAGTATAAATTCATTCAAAGCTAATTACTTAATATTCTGATACTAATCGCCCTTGTCTATTTCGAGAGCAACGTGCTCTAATTATTGTGATTGATCTTTAAACTTCATCAAATGGAAGGAATTACAACTGTCAATAAGTGTGATGGTTATCATGTATTCATTCCCCTTAACAGGGCTGTCAACTGCCCCGCAATTTGCGTATTTGTCACGCATTTGCTGAAGAATTTGAAGTCACGCCAGTTATTTTTGCGTGACAGAAAATGTCACGCAAATACGCATTTTACCTGGTTATTGTCAAGCAAAAACATTTCTGTAGAAAATTTTCTAAAAAAGATCGTCTGCACAGCGAAAATACGAACGACGGGAAAAAACGTACGCATTTCGTTCGGACTTTTCACGCGAATTATGGAATATGTCACGCATCCCGTTTGAAATTTTTCGTACCTCCCCCCCCCCCCCGTTGAAACGCGAGCGTAGCGAGCGCGAAAAATTTGAGGTGTTCAAAATTTGGCAAGATGTAATAAAATTTAAACCAAGGTGTTCAAAATTTGGATCAAGGTGTTCAGATTTGGACCAAGGTGTCCACATTTTGAGGGGAGGTGTTCAACATTTCCAAGTCACTCATGTTAGGTGTTCCCAAGTTGACAGGCCTGCCTTAATGTATGGACATATTTCTGTTTTGCTAGTAACATGTTCTGATGACACTTTTTTGATGTGAGCTCATCCAATGGAATGAGTTACGACTGTCAATAAGTGTGATAGATATCATATGTATTCATTGTCTTGAATGTATAGACATATTTCTGCTTTGCTAGTAACATGCCCCCCCCCCCCTCCCCATTATGTCTACAATATACAAAGCATTAACATGCAAAATGTCAACACCTTCCATTTGTATTAGAAGCTGAATGTCAGACGCCAACTGCCATCACAAAAATGGAGATATTAGGGAGTTTAAGCTTGCAATGTTTTTCACAACCTAAACGTAAATGGAAAATATTTAAGCGATGTACATTCTGTATTTGTATGGGCGATTGGTCATATGTATAGGTTGGGGTTTCAATTTTATATGCAAGCTTAAACTCCCTAATAACAATATGTTACCACTTTTGGTGTTGAGATAAAAATGGTTTATAAATCAATCTTAAGTAATAACCCTACCTGCTTTTAACTTTCTCCTTCACCATTAACCCCCCCCCCTCCAAATGATTTTTATCATTAGCATAAAATGTATGGGAAAATTCAACATTAGGTCTACATTATAAAATGGGTTGGAAATCAATTGTAAATGATAACACTATCCATTTGGCAATTTTCTCCTTCACCATTATCCAGCCCCCTCCAAATGATTTTTATCATTAGCATAAAATGTATGGGAAAATTCAACATTAGGTCTACATTATAAAATAGTTTGGAAATCAATTGTAAATGATAACACTATCCATTTGGCAATTTTCTCCTTCACCATTACCCCCCCCCCCCTCCAAATGATTTTTATCATTAGCATAAAATGTATGGGAAAATTCAACATTAGGTCTACATTATAAAATGGTTTAGAAATCAATTGTAAATGATAACCCTATCCGTTTGGTAATTTTCTCCTTCACCATTATCCAACCCCCTGCTCATGATTCGTTTATCATTTACATAAAATGAATGGGAAATTCAACATTAGGTCTACATTATAATAAAAAGGTTTGGAAATCAATTGTTTATGATAACACTATCCATTTGGCAATTTTCTCCTTCACCATTATCCAACCCCCTGCTCATGATTCGTTTATCATTTACATAAAATGAATGGGAAATTCAACATTAGGTCTACATTATAAAATGGTTTAGAAATCAATTATATATGATAACCCTACCTGTTTTTTAATAATCATAAGTTAATCCTTTGATGTGGCACTCAGCGGTAGTTTAATCCAAGAACTACAAATGATCGCTAGATTAGCAACTATAGTTTAACTCTTAATATAATCAATTTGATTGTTCATGTAAACTCCTCGTTATAGATTTATAAAAGCTCCCTGTCTCGCTATTACTATAGGCCAGAATTAAGCTTAACACATATAACTGCGATACACATACAGCAATAATGTATTAATTTGAAAAACACTCTTTATGAAATGTAATGTGGAAATCAATAAGAGCCGATGCTTTTGCTCAAATGAGATATGGATCTAAAAATGATTATACAATTAATGTACATGTTTAAAATATCCGTCTGCATATAATACATATTCGCAGGGGCGCAGCCAGTTTTCAGTCAGGGGGGTGCGATTGTGGCATAAACAAGCCAAAAAAAAGATTTACTTTGAATTTTACAAAAATTGATGCAACTTTCCTTCAAAACTGAGCTAGAATCTTCAAATAAAAAGCATTTTTAAGCTCTTTTCTACTTCTTTTTCATGGTTTTATTTTCATTGGTTATAGAGGGGGGATGCAATTGCACCCATCGCACTCCCCCTTGGCTATGCCTATGTATTTGTGGTACTCTCGTTTTTGTATCAGTTTTCAGAAGAACATTACAACTTTAAGCATTTTTACATAATTAGAAAATTTGATATGCTTTAACACCAATCCTCTCTACAGTCTATTTCAATGTTTTATTTTAGTTAATAAAAACTGAAAGATAAGGAATCAAAACAACCATAGTGCTGTAATATATGGAAATATAATATATTCATATTATACACGAATATCACTTGTATATTTCAGATTAATTAGTTCTATGTGCAATAAACCAATGGCCTCTTGTATTTTCAGGTGTTTCAGCCATGGCACGCAGAGAAAAATAAAAAATATAAAAGGCCACATATTTTATGAGCCAAACCACAAGCAATCAAAGATATACAAATGTCATTTGTGTATAAAATGAATATATTTTTCCATGTATTAAAGTACTCTGGTGTTTTGATTTCTTATTTTTGGTTTTATTTACAAAAATAAAACATTGAAATGGACTTTGTCTTATACCTAGTTTAACTACTTTCACATCCTGTCTCTTATTGCAATCGTGTCTTTATGCATCTTACATGTCGAAAAATCATGCGAGTATATGACAATACATCGATTTATATTGATGTTTTAAAATAATGGGGCAAATTAGATTATTTGTGTTGAAAGAAGTTAGCATGCTTTAAAGGCTACAGTAAATAAATATTTGTTTAGTATACCAAGTCTCAAATAATTAATAATTAAATACAATGTTTGAAAAAGTGGTTTCTATTCTATTTGCCTATTAATATGTATGCACAAATTCCAAAGGGAAAGGACCAAAAATTATTACAGAACACAGAAAGAAAAAGAAAAAAACATCTAAGAACACCAGTCATAAGGAAAACAAACCCTATAATTAGCCCAAAACATGATTTAACTAGATATTAAGAAACAATGTTCACACTGGCGAATAAAGAAGATAATAAGGGGTTCCACATTTAAAAAACCACACTTGAGCGAAAAACATTTTGGGCCCCTAAATCCAAAATTAGGCCAAATTTTGAAAATTGAAGGCCCATGTTTTGATAATTTGGCCTGAAAAAGCCCAAAAAGGCTGAGTGATGCCCAAAAAAGCCCAATAAATGAGGCCCTACAAAAATTTTTGGGCCCAATTTTTTTTTTCTGAGCCCACCCAATGGGCACCCCCTGGATCTGCCAGTCCAATACCATACCCTCTCCACCTCATATACTGTATCTCATAAACCACATTATCTCATCCAAACACAAAAGAAACAAAATAACGACAATGCCAAGGCAGAGCAAATCCCATCAAACAACCCACATGTTCATGTATGAGTGTAAGATAAGACTGTTCGCAAACCTTTCCCAAAATGACCACCATACGAGATGTAAATCATTTGAATTGTGTTATCCTTACATGTATTTACATGTAAAATGTAAACAGAATCAGACTATACTCCTTTACTTTTTGTGCAGTTCTTGCAAAACAATAAAATATGTCACAAAGTAAAAATGGCAGCCATCTTCAAAATGGTTGCCGTATTAGCCAAATTGTGATAAGACAGTGTGTCTTGTTTCATATGAAATATCGCTCCAAAACTTGACTAGTAATGATAGTGTGTAGTGTAGTGTTAGTTCAGAAGATTGTTTTTTGTACAGACTAACATATCATGTTATGGTTCACTAATATGATGCTATCAAAAAAGTCAGTAAAAGATAATATCTAATAGTAAAACTGATAAATATAAAAAAATATAACAAAAATGGTGGCCATTTTTATCTAACAGAATGGATGAATCAAAAGTTTGTAAAAATCCTCAAAAAAGATTTTTATACTAATTTCAATGTTTATGTCATTTTCATGATTCTAATTTACATATGTAATTATAATTAGGAATAAAATGGTTAATATTTCTATATCTTCAAGGGGATAATATACACAGTTCAAAATTCAAATATTTCAATTTAATTGAACGAAAAATAACATTTCAAAATTGTTCCAATTTTTGGGGAAAATATTAGACAATTTTACGCTAAACATACTTAATTTACTTAAGCCTTAATTCAACATCAATAGAAATACCATAGGTAACAGGCTCTTTTACATTTTTCTGTTTTTGAAAATATCAATGTAGCAAATATGAATATCAAACATCTTGACTACGCCAGAAATACCTAAGGCTATTAAAGCTTAATAAATAAATAACCTTGACTACTGCATCAACATGGAAACCATATATTTTACAATGCTGGTATAAATTTTTAGATCGATTTTTAATATGGGTAAATTGTTTAGCATAGTGGTTCACAGCACAAAATCAATAAAATCAACCTGTCATTTCCTTTGAAATATTGATCAACTGATTCACCAATATCTAATCATTATTTAGGAGCAAATGTTACATTTTTCTGAAGGTCAGTTAACACTGAAAAAATACAGAATTACGATTTTGAAATTGATTGATCACATTGTCAACTGGCTGCATTCATAATTTTAAAAAAATTAATCAATCTGATGGAGTGGATTTATAGTTATTGCTTGGGTTCATATCTCTTATTCATTGTCTTTCTATCTTAAAGGCTCTGTGTAAACACTGACAATATACCCCGGGGGGTTCACTGTGTACAAAATTTGGCAGGGGTCCTAGACTGAACCCTCAGATATCAATTTATTCCCATACCAAAATGTCAAATTTGAATGTGTTCCCATACCAACCGATATAGTTCCCAAAAGCCATCCCAAATGCCCAAATATGAAACCAATGTCATACCAAATGTCAAAATATAGGACCAATGCCATACCAATGCCATGACTGGTCCAAAGTAGAATATTTCCTGGGGAAAAAGCTATTTATTTACACTGAAGAAGGTCCCAAGAAGAAGGCGATCTTTGAGGAAAACGAACCAAAACAACCTCATATTAGGATATGTGTAACTACTAGACTAATTCCATACCATAATTGTGAGATAACATATTTTCCATGACCATTCTCATACCAGAAAGTTGAAAAATCTGACCATTTCCATCTCTCAAAAGTTTAATGAGGGGGCATTCTCATACCACATCCTAAAATTTGGGTCCATTGCCATACCAAATGTCCAAAAAGGTACCCCATGTGCGCCGAGGATCCCCGTCAAGATTTATATACAGTGAACCCCCCGGGCAATATACCCAGCGGTTTAAACTTAATATGGGGCCTTTAAGTTTTGGTGCTTCCACCTCAGGTTACCACCATAAATGTGGGGTTGATTTTTCAAATCATCCCTACAACTACATGTGTATTGAAATCTTGGGGTTTTAAATTGTCAGTAGTTGACACAAGCTGAATTTTATCTAACTATCCACAAATCCAGCTTATTTTCAACCTGAAGGTTTCAATACACAAGCAGTTGTGGGGGGTGATTTGAAAAATCAACCCCACATTTACAGCGGTACCTCAGGTACAATATTTTCACACCCTTGGGAATTTTTCTAGTTACAATCTAAGGTATATCCACTTACTGTGATAATATTACTTTAAAGTGAGATATAATATATAGATGGTGCATTTCTTATTGCTGTTTTAAATATCATCTTAAAGTGTGAGATAATATATAGAGGGTGTATTTCCTACTGCTGTTTTAAATATCATCTTTAAATGTAACATAATAATATATAGAGGGTGAAAAATTCAAGGGGGGTTCACTTTTGACAAAATTGGCCCAAAATCTCATGAAAATGCTCAGAATCATGAAAACTGCATGATTCTGAAAGAAATTTTGGCTGGGGGGGGGGGTTTGATATGCGAAATGTAAGATCAATTCTAACAAAAAAAACAACAACAACCTGGAGCACGGAATGAAAAGCTTTAAAAAAGAAATTGTGATATAAATAATTAATATGTATGAAATCATGAATCAAAAATATGATATGAATTAATAAATAATATATAAATTGTATGGCATGCTACATGCAGTATAGACTGTTTATGCTCATAGAACATGACAAAGAACATTTCTGCTTATAGCCTTGACTGTAATTTGTAATTGGACACTGGGTTTTCACACGCATCTATAAATCAGATTCCAGATAGTTTCAATCACTACATATGACATGGTATAGTAGATTGTGTGCTTGTAGAAATGCTTAGTTACAGTGAAACTTGTAGGGTGGAACACCTCTAGAAGTGGAACACCTCTGTTAGTGGAACACCTTTCAGAGTCCCAAGATCAACTGACCCAATGTTAAATAAACCAAAGGAGGATTGGCTCCCAATCGAGAGCAACATCGAGGGCATGTCGTGATACTAAATACAAAATCAAACAGATGCCATTTTGTTAACTTCAACATTTGAATCGTGAATTTTGGTCTTATTTCCAAGCAAAAAATTCCAAAACTCACAAGAAATGATTGAGATATTGGTTCAAATCTAATGAACTGTTTATTTTGAATTTATAATCAGTTTCAATTTCAGAAAATAATGACATTTTAACGTTTTCACTTTTGGAAAATATCGAGTTTCGATCCTTGGAGCCAATCCTCCTTGAAATAAACCTTATAAGTGGTACACCTCCGAAGTGGAACACTTTTTAGAGGCCCCAAAGGTGTACCAGTTAGACAGGTTTTACTGTACTAATATCAAAACTATTAATAGGATACAAGGAACAGTGATGACTTATAGATTCTAATCTCATAAATGTCTCTATTTCAGGAGACATAGACCAACCAACCAACCGACCATCAATAATAATATAATACGGGCATGTAATACAATATATAAAATTGTTGGTTAATTGAGAACAGTCAAGCTATAGTGATAATTATGCGTATGAATGTGTGTATACATGTTATCTCTGGGGTGTTTGACCGTTGACTAGTGGCACAGAAAATTGTCGGAGAGTCTCGTTATCAATGCATTGAGGGTCTCAAATTTAATTGACCTATCTCTGTATATGCCATATATCAATCTAAAAAGAACAATTTGTAAACTTGTAATATTTACTTTACACTTTCATTGTTAAAAAATATTTGCATTAAAATGGACTCATTTAAAGTCCCCGTCTAAAGTTTGAAAATATTTTTTTATCATTCATTTACTATTTGTCATGACTTAAAAAGTTATTCTAGAGATTTTTGAAAGAAAAATTTTTTTTGAAAAAAAAGTTGTGAGCATTTCATTTCTCAAATATTCAAATTTCCCGCCATTTTTCAAAAAAAGTTGAAATTTTTTAATCATCAATATTTCTTAAAGCATTTCGAAAAAGATTATCTTTTTAACACCAATGCAAAGATTGATCAAAGGACACACTATTTCAATAATAAAATGCCATATTTAATGGGCCACTTCAATGTTTTAGCATATCAAAAATATTTTGCACCATTAGTGATATCACTAAGGTACCAAAAACTTTTTGAAAAAAATTGAAATTTTTTTTTCGATGTCAATCTTTTCTTATTATGCTAGACTTCAATAATATACCAATGTTGATTGTCTAACCAGGTTCAAAGGAAGAATATATTATGTTTTAGATATCATTGTACCATTGGTCTCTATGAGAACTAGAATTTTTAAATGCATTTTTCTCGGAACCATTTTCATGCACTGATAAGTTCATTTCTCGCTTATTTATGAACCGATTTTCTTAATTTTTTCGGCAAAAAACATGCGAGGATGAATACTTTGCATTGGTATGAATTGTTGCTAATTAAAAGATATGTATGACCTCTAAAAGTTAGTTTTAAATAAATTCACAAATTTTGGAACAAAAAGTCTATCAAAAACCACTTTTTGAAATTTAAAAAAAAAGTTTCACATATCACACTTTGATAACATTGGGTAAGACTACAATATAAGCCAAAGTGGTTTAAACTTTAGACGGGGACTTTAAGTAAATGCCAATATTATGGAAATTCATTCTACAAAAATTTCAATGTCAAGGAAATTCACTCTACAAAAATTTCAATGTCAAGGAAATTCAGACTGATGTAAATTCCAATTTCATGGAAATTCAGACTGACATAAATGCCAATGTCACAGAAATTAAGACTGACGTAAATGCCAATATCACGGAAATTAAAACTGGCGTAAATGGCAATGTCACGGAGAGACAGTCAAGGCCCTGAAGATGAAAGGGGCACTCAATATGCTTCAATCCCTCGTGTTGGTCCCTCCCATAAAAATTGAACACTTGCGTCATTGAATCATTAATAATTATCATTTATTCAATATGCATAAAGGTCCTAAAAGGCACACCTAAAATCACACCCACATAATAAAGGTTTAAAAGAATAACACTTAAAACATACACAAAAGAGTGACACTTAAACATTCACAAAATGCTCTAAGGTACTGGGGGCCTAAAAAATTGTTTATAAATATATAAGCACAAATGCCAAAGGGAAGGGTGACTAAAAACTTTAAAGAAACCCAACAAGAAAAGCAAACTGTAAGTGTAAATCTGTCATAATAAAAGTAGACCCTATATATCCCAAAACCATGATATAAGGTGAAAAGAAACAATGTCTAACATCCCCCTCCCCCCTCCAATCGAGAACCAATATCACAATCCAGGACCAGAACACCAAGGGACATTTCATTCATACTGAAGTCATTACAATATATGTTGAAGAAAAATTGAAAAAATTGATAGCCAATACTCATAACATCAATAACATCAAAAATAGTTGTAGATACTAGTACTCATAAAAGATAGAGTATTCAGTCTCAAATGATGTGGGATAGATAAAATCCAGTCTCGAAGTCCATAGGCAATTCAAAGGGTCAACATCTGTTCGCAAAGCCGTCATCATAATCCATAAAACACAACAATTCACAATGGTCATCAGGAGAAAACTATGGCTGGTTTCGATCCCTATTTCTCAACCATTAATGCCATAGCCGGATTCCACCTCAAAAGGTGCCAAGTGAAAAAAGTTTTTCACTTGGCACTAATATAGTGTGTATATTTCTATATTGAAATATTTGGAACATACAGTAGTACTATGAGTAATTATGTTTGATGGAGTAGAAGATTTTTGGAGTCATCAACTTTATTTCTTACTTATTTTTTATTTTTTACAGAATTTTTTTTCATCCAAATTTTTATCCCCATATCGGGGTATATGAGGGTAAGGGATTAGAAGAGGATTTATCACAAGATCTGTAAAATGAAGCCTTCTGATTGGTCAGTTCTTGTGCTGTACCAATCTGTATTGCTACTGAGATTGTCACCATTGATTATCTCCGTCGCAATACAGAAAATATTGTTATGGAGGGGACAATCTCAGTAGCAATACAGAGGATCACACGATAAAAACTTTATAGAATGATTTGAAGTGCAATACAGGATATATTCTGTCTCAATATTCTGTATTGCCACCCGAATTTGTCTCATTCCAATACGGAGTTTTCTCGAGCAGAATATATCCTGTATTGCACTTCAAATCATTCAATAACTTAAAGTATGACCTCAAACAACAGATTTTTTATCTCTGGATCAATGACCTTATTTATATATTTATTTATTATATTTTATTCATTTATTTATTCATCTGTTATTGCTCTTCAGAATTTTCTTTAGTTTTCCGTGTGTTTTTGAATGATGTTTTTTAATAACATAGCAAAGACCAATAAAAATAGATTAAAATGAAATCGCTGGGTTTAAATCATTGAATTCATCAGAATCATAGTAAAAAACTTATTTTCTTCAAAAGTCATTTGGACTAAAGCTGAATGTTCGTCAGACCACTGTTTCCAAACTATATCACGGAACTATCCTTTTCAAGTGTATTACTACAGACTTTCAAAATGGTGGCCATTTTTCAAAATGGCCACCTTCTACCAAAAGTGTCATTAGACAGTGTGCCATGCTTATATTCACATACCAAATATGAACAAAATCACTCCACTACTTTTCGAGTTATAGTAATTCAATTCTAAATATATAATCAAAAATCTATCATGAAATTTATCTATAATTTTCACAGCAAGTGATGAATTAATTGCACATTAAGTCGCATGATAAAATCACTTAAATTTTACATGCTAGTTGATAAAAGTTCGAAATGGCTTCACATAGTAATTTTTTTTTTTATTGACATTTTTGTTTGATAAATAGTAAATACATGTGTTTGCTTATTGTTTGGGTTCACTGATTCTTTTTCAAGTATAAAAAACTAGTTTATCAATATTAAAGCTTAAAACCTTATAAAATTTAGCAATAGCACGGAATATATTATCAATAGTACAATTAGTGCATGTACTTTTACCCTTTACCCTTTTTTAATAGTCTGTTTCATCCATACTCTAATAATAAGAGATAATCTTGTGATATAACCTTGCCTTGAAATAAGTCAACGAAAACTTACGAAAGACTTACAAGACCTCCAGAGGTGAAAAAAGTTACTAATTTTCGCAAAGTTATTAAAAGACTAGTCTAGGTTTGGAAAACGAAGTTATTAGCCCAGGAGACTCCAAACCGAGACTTGTCCTTTCAAGAAATGCAAGTTTAAAGTAAATTCTACAAACAAAAATGGACTAACTCATTCACAACTTTACAAACTTTTAAGAAATAAACCCTAGAATTGCTGTTAAATGCCATGCTCGTTTTCATTTTTGTTTTCATAAGAAATTATGCAATTGTTTTGTCATATTGACATATCCGATTCTCCTCTACCTGATCGCCCTACAAGCAATTTTCATTATTATCCATTTACCATACTAACCGATGGATTATTTTTATCGATTTATTTATAAACCTTCTCAAAAACCTTTCTTTGAAGTTTTATCAAATTTTTGTGCAAAAATAAAATAAAATCCACTCCCTAATTTTGTCTGTTTTCCTGGCATGGTTTTAAATGCATCACAGGTGGCATGATAAACCATTTCATCAATATATCTAGTAAATAAACTGTGTCAGCATTCTAGATGTCAGCAACAGTATATACGGTAGTGTCATTTTCTTATATTAAAACTACAGTAAAAGCTGTATATCTGAACACCTCTCTAATCTGAACACCTCTATTATCTACCTTTATTATCTCCTATTGACTTACATGTTGATAAAACCTTGGAATGTGAACACCTGCTAATCCAAACACTTTTGGCTGGTCCAAGAGGTGTTCAAATTAGACAGGTTTTACTGTACATATGACTATATGATATATGTGCATATGACTATATGATATATGTATATAAGACTATATGATATATGTACATAAGACTATATGATATATGTACACATGACTACATGATATATGTACATAAGACTATATGATATATGTACATATGACTCCATGATATATGTACATATGGTTCCATGATCTATGTACACATGACTATATGATATATGTACATATGACTCCATGATATATATACATATGGCTCCATGATATATGTTCATATGACTCCATGATATATGTACATATGACTCCATGATATATGTATATATGACTACATGATATATATATACGACTATATGATATATGCACATATGAGTACATGATATATGTGATAAATATTTACAATAACAGCCTGTTCTACCCATACAGATCAACAACATATGTCACAATGTCTAGTCATAAGAAATGCTTTATAGCATAGGGGTAGCATTTTACCATTATATGTTAAATCATTACATCAGTTTTTATCTATGTTCAGTAAATAACTTAATGAATTTCCTGGAATTTTGATGACAACATTATGTGGCACCTACTGGCTTATCAGTGCAAGATGATTACAATGCAGCACTTTTTAACCTCTTGAAGCTACCCAGAGTGACAAGATTTCTCGTCACCTAAGAAATGACCTTGAAACCTGGAGTGACAAGATAATCAATCACAAAATTTTTGCTAAAATTTCTCTTATTTGAACAATTTTCATCCCATTTACTCAGAAAATATTTTAACCTCTTGACTACCTGGAGGGACAAGATTTCTCATCACCTCAGAAATGACCTCTAAACCAAGAGTGACGAGAAAATCTGTCACAAAATTTTTCACTAAAATTGCTCTTATTTGAACAATTTACACAATTTTTTGGGAATGTGTAGAAATGATCTCTACCGTCTCATTTTACAGAGCATCTAAAGTTGTATAGCTATGTAGTAAAATGTCAAAAGGTGACAAAATGAAAAATTCTCTGGTTTCAACCAATTTTAGAGCCTGGGATTCAAGAGGTTAAAAAGTGTAGAAATGATCTCTGCCAACTGATTTCATTAACTTGAGCATCACCTGTTGTATATGAATGTAGTAAAATGTCAAAAGCTGGCAAAAATGAAAAATTCTCTGATTTTAGAGCCTGGGATTCAAGAGGTTAAAGTGCGATAAAAATTGATTCCAGTTATTGAACAGAAGATCCATCTTTACTCTTATAATAAATAATAAATCATCTTTTCATCCAATCAGAGAAGGTCACAATTAAAACTCGGCAATCGGAATTAATTTGAATATTATGACAACTATGCAAACCTTATTAGGTCAGATAATGTAACATTCACATAAAAGATGGCACTACAATCAATGCAGCTGTATTATCTGATTAGTTCACTATTGTGAAATTATAGTTAGATGAAGCAATTATAGCGAAAAAAGTGGCTTGTTCTTATTGGTTAAAAAGCATAATCAAATCTGTAGGGAATGACAAAATTGCAAGCTCCAGTTTATGTGAAATTAACCTAGCATTATATTCCTGGTGATGTCAAATATAATATCTCCCACAAGATCCATGATATTTTAGAAATTGGTGATGTTAGATTCAAAGTGCAAAAATGCAGGTAAAATGTTTTAACTCTCCCTAATGATAATTAATACATATGGTAACCATATTTATAGACACATATATATATATATTATTGTACAAATCTTTAGTTTTCCTAAAACAAAGTACATGTATATATATACACTTTGGGTATTTTTAGAAAATATTCTAAAATTGAAACAAATTTTTCCGATTCTCCCTTTCAGCAACTTCAAGGACCTGTCTCTCCAGTTGCAGGTTTGATACTGATTAATTGCATTAATGTGATTGATGAAATATTTCTACACCGGTAATTCTTACATAATCATATTGATTATTTGTACCATAAAAAATTAAAAATAATCCTTCAATTATCGACCGCAGTCATTACGAGTATACTCTGAAAGACAGTGAAAAATCCTTTTTATAGCATATCTATCAATATGAAAAATAATTTTGATGGAGTATGACTGGAAAGTGGATATAAAATTTTCAGATGTAATTTTCCCATAAAGTGGAAGATATCATTTCCCATAAAATGGGAAAAGGTCATCATGGTTTCTACGGCCATTCTTAAGAAGAGAGACATCAATATTAAAATTACATTTTTCTGGGAGCTAAAATTGCAACTTTTATTTGAACTCACATTGAGCTAATTTTACTGATCATATTGAATATTGAGTGAAGCTTAATTGTATTATACATGTATGAATTCACTCTACTATACCTTACATTTGGTGTTCATGAGCAACCCATTTGGCTTATTAGTAATAATTATGTTATTTGTTTTTATTTATCTGTTCCTTATGAATGGTTTATCGGAAGACTGTTAGATGTAAATAAGGTACTTTCAAAAATATACTTAACAATACAATTAGGCAAACAGAGTATCTTATGCATTTCTAGGGGTTAGGTATAGTAGAGTGGAATTATGCTTATCCAAAATGCAATTAAGGTAAAGCTGGAAAATAACATTTTGCTAAAAATTGCTATATCTGCACATGTTATTTTCTAGTACAAAATAAAGTATTTATTGAGCCTTAATCCTAATTTGTCTTTTACTATTTGACCTACTTAAGCGACATGACCCATTTTCACAAAAATTTCTAGATATTTTTTTTCACAAAAACTTCCAGATATGATGAAAACCAACAAAAAATACCATGCATGAGTCATTTTGTGAGAAATGGTGACATATTGTTAGAGCCTCCAACTTTTTGGAGATGGTGTTTGGCGGTTGTTGTTTGGTGTCTGTAACAATATCTGTAACAAATGGTGGTCAGAATCTGCAACAAATGACAGTTGGTGACATTTTGCATGTTTATGCCTTGTTATATAAATGGCACTAGATTATGTTACATCAAATTGTGTTCATGAGGAATATATGTTTTTCAGTGAGATAGGTTTTTCTATAGACAATATATCACATCCTCCGATCACAGGGCTTCAAAATCCAGAATATATTCTTTCTTTTTACCCCCTGCAATAAGCAGTTACCATTTCTCTGATTAAGAACTCGCAATCTGATTGGCTGTCACACCACTGCGACAGAAATCATGTATAAGTCATTGCGCATAATTAGATCACGTGATTCAGTTAAATCTGGCGCTTCCAAATTGGTTATAGCAGGGGGAGGAAGGAGGTACAGATTCTGGACACCTGCTTAGGAGGATGATATATCATGACCAATATCTCAATAAAAAAGCAAATAAAAAAAGTCAATAATTTAAGTACTATTAATATTACGATGCACAAATGTTTCCTGCGGATGTTTCCATCATAATGTTAATCATAAAAATGATTATTAAAAATTTGATTCATGAGTTTGTGTGATTGATAGTAAGTTTCGAAAAAATTGTTTTATTTTTACAATTTCTCTCTCAACATTCCATGTCATGCTTCATTTAATATTTTGTAAAATCTCCAACTTTTGAATTTATACCAGAATAATCCGCAAACATCAGCATGCTTTTTGAGTGCTTCCAGCTTTCAACACCCTCTCCCTTCTAATGCCTTTAAAGAAGGAAAAGATTCAGTTTTTTTGTTTGTCATTTTTTGCCATGAAAATCATCTTGGAGTATTTTTGGTTTAAATTGTGGCTTCTCCATCCGCAAATACACTCCAAATGCAACCTAACTTCAAAACTTTTTTGTACCCCCCCCCCCCCCCCCCCCCGAATGGTTGTTTTTAATGTCGTTCAACTAGAATAACCCAGATGCGAGTAGAAATGATCTTGATTTACATCATTAAAAATTCACAATTCAGTCAAACTGATGTCATATTTGGAATCTACATGTAAAATAACATTTAGAAATGTGGTTTTGAAAAGAGTTTATCAACTTTGAAAATTTAATTTTCTTTGAAAATGTGACTTCTAGGTCGGGGAGATTCCCCATAGTACCCATGTTGTAAAACCACAAAAAGTGAAATATCTTTTCTTGTGTTGGCCAGATAATATTTTCTTTTACTTGAAATATTTTAATGTGTATAACTATCAGATACATAAAGGTAATATGAAAAGTGAACCACTAAAACTGATGCATATTCAAGTTTAAGGAAATTTTGTAATACCCTGCCATGTTAATTCCCCCGAATCAGCCACCTGGTGGCGAAACTGGTAACTACCTACTCGCATCTGAGTAATTCCTGTAATGGCGTACTACTCATAAAGATAGTGCTACGCCAATGTATATGGATGTTTAGGATCAAATGAAAGTACGGAGAAGGATCATCAGCATATAGATGTATCCTGTATTGAGCATCAACTAGTTTACATATATTAACATCTTCCTGTAGATTGTATTTTAATTCCTATTATAACTTTCGAATTCTGAAAAGCTTTTAGTGTCAAAGGAAAAGTGCATAGAAATATAGTCAGCGTATATCATGCATTGACCATCAACTAGTTTAATCTCAAACAGAAAAGACCAGGAACATCTTCCTGTACTTTTACTTCTACCATTGTTATATCAAATGTAACAATTATAATATACAAAATATGTTAAGCACTAACAAAGTTATTCTGTCGATAATATGTTTTGCTGCTTAGGGGTCTCCCTTGCTTTTAATCACAATATGAGGGGTGATCAATAAACAATGGAGCTTTTTACACAGACATTTTTACCTGTATTACCTTCATTAAAATTAAGAGTTGCAAGACATCTTGCTTATGTTGTCTTCAACTTGTCAGGACAAATAGATAATTCAATGATGCATCATTGGGGAAAAAATCATTGAGATTTTTCAATAAGAAGCATCTGAGGAAAAATCCTGGGGAGAATACTGTAATCAGTCAACAATCAACAAGTTTAAAAGGAAATGTGATTTTGTAGTACTTACCATTTAGTTCAATCTCCTCCTCACTTGTAGCAAGGTCTTTATCCATGAAATCTTCTTCATCTTCAGTGAAATCCATCACACCCTCATCCACATCTTCATTGTCACTGTTGACTGTCACAATTTTCGAGATTTCAGTCTCATTACGGACAATGTTATCCAACAGTCCCTCCTCCTCTCCTTCACTAGTATTTGCCTCCTTAGCATTAGATTTTACAGTAGTAGTGGTGTCTGTAGAGGTTACGTTGCTACAGGACACAGTCGGCATATAACATGGTCTTCGGCCACCTGAGGAGAAAGATGAATATTACCATCATCATTGTCATCGTTATCATATTTCTTTTTCTTATTATTTGTGGTATTTCAAGAACTGTAGTTTCTGTTGTGAATATTTTCAGATATTGCATATGCAATGCTTGAAACATGACAAAATGTCACCACTTGCAAATGGTTATTGGAATTTGTAAGAAACTGCTCTGTAAATTGGATCTTTTTGAGGAATTTTGAGAACTCTTGATGAGGTACACCAGTTGTTTATGTAGTTCGTTTTGTAAATAGAGTCTTACAGATTCTATAAATGATTCTGAACCTTCCCTTTATTCAGAGAATTTCTTGAGAAGATATATTATACATGTCTTCCTCAGGATATTACACTACATCCTACATAACTATTAACCTTTTTATTGTTAGTATTTCTAAAAAAAGAAAAGCCACAAGGACAATACCTGTTCTAATTTTCTTCATCAGACCCTCTCTGATAATAGGACCTTCCAAGTTGTCTTCATCAGAAAAATCATAAACTGCTTCATTCATGACTTCCATAAGTTTGGTTGATTGTAATCCTGCTTTGGTCTCAATACCTATTTGATCATCATCGTTTACTTTTGTTTCTCTTTCAGTTAGTTGCTCTTCTCTGTTCCCAATTTGTGTTTGCTGCAATGTTTTGTTTTTAATATCATTAGCATTTTGGGTGTTAGTACGATCACTGTCTTTATGATGAGAATGTTTCTGTTGAGAGTTAATCCCATGTTTTTTATTTGTTTGATTTAACTGAATATTGTTCCTTTTTGGTCGACCATTGTTATTTCTCATCATCTGATCTCGTAGAGAAGGGACTTCATTAGCCATAGCATGTTCAGATGGCTCTCCATTATCACTGAGCGTTCTGTGGTGTATATGTTCACGTTTCTCAACAGCAATATCTGGTATTTTATTTCTTTGGTTCAAGTTGAAATCTTCTTGATTAAGACGAACTACCATTACTCTCATTTGCCTTGTGGCTCTTATTTTTCCATATTTCCCTGCATTGCTTCTTCTCTTAACTTTGTATTGAGTTTTTTGCTTTTTGGACTTTGACAGCTCATTCTTATCTCCATTCTTCGAGAATTTCTGTCTTAACTTTTGTTTTGCAAAGGTGATCTTTTCCTCGTATATATAATCCAGTTTGTTATAATGAACCCAATAGGGAAGACTTGGTTTATTCCTTGGCCTCAAATTGAATCGCTTGGGACTTCCCCTAACTGGTGACTTTTTTCTCTTAGTGTATTTCCTCTTTTTCCGAAGCTGTTTCACCTCATTTTGTTGAACACTTGGTTCTTCTAAGCTGATATAATCAGGTTTCATTAGACCAGTCTCTGGACATAGCACAAGGGTATCACTTTGTAAACTCCCAACATCTTGAATTGAGATATGTGTTGGTTGTAAATCACTATCACCATCATTGATTGTTGCATTGTCTGTTTTATTTACATATTGTGATTTAGTATCTTTGGTTCCATGTGTACATGCACCTTTAATAGATGGACTTTCACAGACTGAGTTCCTGACATTTGACACCTTTGTTCTATCATCTGTTTTGACTGCTACATTAACTATTTTTGGCGAATCTGCATTTTCATTGGTTTGCTTGGGATCAAGTAGATTTACGATTTCACCTTGAGGTTCACTTGCTGTTTTAGCATTCACTGCCGAACATGTTTCCTTAACACCACTTATTTCAGCATTACTGCAAATAGCATGAGTAACATCAACTGCTTTATTCAATTTTTTCTCTGCGGAACCAACAACATTTTGATCATTTGAGAATATTTGATTAACACAGTCATCGATAAGGTGTCTGGTAAATACAGGTTTGCCTCCCAGATTAACTGCATTTTCTATCGTGCATTTCGAGTGTTGACCATAAAAACTTCTATTGATAGAATCATCATCTACTAGAGATTTTTTGTTAAACCCGGGTTTATGTTCTGCAGTAACTTTATTTTCATGTGTCTTGTTATTTTCCCCTCTCATCATTTCATTCAGCTTACTGTCGATGAATGCTTGGACTGTTTGCACAGGTTGAATTGATTCAGCTCTTCTTTCATTAACATTTGCATGTGGTGTATGAGCCTTGACTTTTGCACCCCATTGCTTTTTAAAGTGAACATGATGATGCTTGGGTGTTTCAGGTTTTTCCTTTCTAGATAAAGTGGTAGAATTTGTAAGAGGCCTGGGATTGGGATTGATTTGGGTTGTAGAGTGTGAACCTGTGGAATTGACTTGGTGTATAGAGCTGGTATGGTACAAACTATTTTCATGGGAAGTAGTTATGGCCCTAGGAGTAGTATTGCTGGTTGAATTTGCCTGGAGTTTAGAATTTGAATCAGTTGTGAGATTTGTAATAGCTGTGTAAGTGGTGTGGTTAAGGGGCTTGGTATATGTTGTGTAAGTTGTTTTGGGTATAAAACTGGATTTTGTGATATTTGTAATAAGCCTTGCTTGATCTGGGTGATTAACACTGTTTGTGAAATTCCTCTTTGTAATATTCCTTGCTTGATCTGGTGGATTAACAATGGTTGTGAGATTTGTATTTGTAACATGGCTCACCTGATTTTGGGGACTTGCATGAACTGGTTGATTAACATTGGTTTTGAGATTTGTAAGATCTATAGGAATTGTGTGATTAGTAGTATAATTGAGATTTGCCTGACCATGACTCATCGATTTTACATGGGTTGTGAGACCTCTGATTTTTACATTGGTTGTAAGATTTGTATCTGTTATAGGATTTGTATATGTGTTGGTATGGGTAACATGATTTGTATATGCACTAGCATGGGGAATGGGCTTTGTATGAGCCTTGACATGAGCTATGGGAACTGAATTAGTGTTGGCACGGGGTATTTGATTTGTATGTACATCGAATATGGGAAATGAATGAACATTTGTATGACCTACTTGATTTTTATGAGCATTAACATGAGGGATGGGTTTTGAATGAGTGTTGGTATGAATGACAGAATTTCTATTGTTTGTGAAATGTCCTCGAATTGTGGGGCAAATTTGGGAAACAGAATTCTGTTGAGCAACAAGGTTGGCACTGCTTGATAAACATGCATCAGTTGCATAATTGCTGACAAAGGCTATAGACTTGTTTTGTTCTGTAACACTGGTATATCCCGTTTGATGAACATTACCACTTCCACTAATCAAGTTAGAGACACTGCCACGATTTGAAAAGTCATGGTGTGGAGTTGGCCTTTTTGGTCTCATTGAACTTGTGTTTAGCACACTAGCAGAGATTCTAGGCGCATCTAATGTTGTATTGGGTTCCTCATCAGATGACAATGCATATGTTTCATAAAATGGGACATCATATTTGAACGGTATTTTTGGTGTTATACTTTTAGAATCACTGATCAATATTTCCTTTAATGACATATCTGAGTTGGGAAAATTTACATGGTGATTATTTGCTTTTGGTATGATATATTCAACATGGCTCTTTGGGACATCTCCCTCTATCGACTTCTTGGAGTTGGGGGTACTTATTTTGTCAATATGTACCTTTGATGAAATCTGTTCAGTTAGGCTGTTTGGGGGCTCCTCATTTAGAGACTTATTAGAGTTTGGATCATGTTCCTGGAGATTATGGACTTCATGTGTTATACACTCACTGTAGGTGCTGTTAATTTCACCTTGAGGCTTATTTGAGGTTGGGGCGTTTATTAGGTCACTTTGTACCTTTTCTGTAACATCTGTTACACTTTGGTTGTTCAACATTCTCTCCTCTCCTGATATATTTGGATTTAGTACCATTATTGGGTCATTATGTTCACGATGCTTACTTCTGCTGCTGATGTGGTCACTGATTATTTCATTCTCTACTAACTTACTGGACATTGGGACATTTACTTTGTCCTTAAAAGGACTTGCACTAGCTTTTATAAATTCATCATCTTCAGTATCATCATCTAGTGCACCTAAAGTGGAAGCCATTGAAACAATGTGTTCTGAGTCAGTTATAGCAGGTACTAATTCAGAAGTTGGTAGCTGCTCTTTGACAAACATTTCACATTCATGTTCAATGCCTGGATGGATATCCTCTTTTACAACACCTTTGTCAGATGTTTCACGATCAATGATCAAAGGAGTTTCTCTAACAGGTGACTTACTTTCAATTGTTGAAGAAACATTATCACAAAATGATGTTTCATTTTCCCTGGAAGAAGGAACACTTTGTGTGACTGTTATCTCACTTTCATTAGTTGATGGACCAATATCTTTGTGTGATATTTCAGTACCCAATGTTGAAGAGGTACTTCTCTTATCAGATCTTTCATCTCTATCAACTAAAGGAGAAATGGCTCTGCCGGGTATTTTAGGACAAATAGAAGAAGGAACAATCTCTTTGACATGATTATGGATTGGAGAAACCATCTCTATATCTGATATTCTAAGGTCATTTGATGAGGCATGAATATCACTGACTGATATTTCTGGCCCAATAGATGAAGAAGCATGGCTGGACTTTTCACTAGCAAAGGTGGAGGGATCAACACCTATGTTAGATATTTCAGGACTTAAAGTTGAAGACTCGCTCTTCTTGTCAGACTCATCATCTTTATAAGCTGAAGTGGAAATGACTTTGTCAAGTATTTCATTTTCAATGGCAGACTCAACAGTATCTAAGGCATTGCAAGATGTTTCATGTTTGTAGGTACTGACTGCATCACTTGATAACCTGGAAGTAGGTTTATCAGTCTCTCTGTTATCTTCAAGATTACATGTTGAACTAACCACTTCATTCACATTAGTCTCATCAAAACCATCACTTGTAGCATCATTAGCATTTTCCTTTGCTTCAGATTCGAGGTTCTGACTACTTATGGAATTAATGTCATCAAATTTAAGTTGTGACAATACTAATGATTCACATGGCTTACTGGCACTGACTTTGCTGCTATCTGGAACATTTGATGGCTCTACAACTTCACATAGATTTGTACTCTCATTATCAAACAATGGTTTATCCAATGAGACTTTGGACTTTGGGTCAATAACAGTGTCAGTATCTCCTTGGTTTATACTTTCAGTAAGCTCTGTTTCATGTTTTTCTTTAGGGACAATGTCTACTGATACAATTTGATCAATTTTGTCGCTGCTCACTCCTTTTGAATCATCAAAACATATTTCTTTGGATCCAACATGATTTCCTCGGTCAAGTGTGCTATATTTCGTATACTTCTTTATCTCAGATTTTGATAATTTTGGAAGCACTACTTTTAGAATTGGCTGTTTGTTAGTATGATCAAAATTAATTAATAAATATGAACCTTCTTCACTTATTGGAACTTTGGAGTCAATATTATCAGACATTGAGTCCATATCAACAGATTTTAAGTCCATACCATTAGGTGTTGAGTCTATATCATCAGATTGTGAGTCCAAGTCACTTGCCTTTGAGTCCATATCATTGGGATTTGAGTCCATATCAACTGACTTTGAGTTCACATCATCAGGTTTTGAGTTCATATCATTGGACTTTGATCCAATATCACTGGACTTTGAGTTCAAATCAACAGACTTTAAGTTCATTTCATCAGACTTTGAGTATATATCATTAGGGCTTGAGTCTATATCATTAGATTTTGGCTCTATATCATTGAATTTTGAGTCAATATCACCATGATTAGAGTCCATATCATCAACCTTTGAGTCCATATCAATAGGCATTGAGTCCACATCATCAGGCTTTGCATCTATTTCAACAGAATTGAAGTCCACGTCAGGCTTTGAGTCCATATGATTGGACTTTGGCTCCATATCATTGGGTTTTGGGTCGAAATCACCAGGCTTTAAGTCCATATCATTAATTTTTGAGTCTGTATCAACAAAATTTGAGTCTACATCAGGTTTTGATTCTATTTCACCAGGCTTTGAGTCAATATCAATATATTTGGAGTCTATATCATCAGACATGGAGTCTTTAGCAACAGACTTTGAGTTTATTTCACCAGGCTTTGAGTTCATATCATCAGGGTTTGAGTCCATATCATTAAGTTTCGAGTCTATATCAACAAATCTCGAGTCCATATCATTGAAATGAGAAATAGTATCATTAGGCTTTGAAACTGAATCATCAGACTTTAAGTCCATTTCATTAGGCTTTGAATCAATTTCATTGTACTTTGGCTCCATATACTTGGGGTTTGAGTCCATATCACCAAGATTTGAGCCTATATTATTAAGCTTTGAGTCTATATCAACAGAATTTGAGTTTACCTCAGGCTTTAAGTCCATTTCATCTGCCTTTGAGTCTATTTCATTGGACTTTGGGTCCATATCCTTGGAGTTTGAGTCCATATCACCAGATGTTGAGTCCATACCATTAAGCTTTGAGTCCATATCAACAGAATTTGAGTTAACCTCAGGCTTTAAGTCCATTTCATCTGCATGTGAGTCTATTTTATTAGACTTTGGCTCCATATCCTTGGGTTTTGAGTCCGTATCATTAAGCTTTGAGTCCATATTAACATAATTTGAGTCTACATCATTGGTCTTTGACTCCAAATTCTCAGTTTTTGGGTCAATATCATTCGGGTTTAAGTGCAGATTACCAGGTTTTAGTTCAATACCTCCAGGCTCTGAGTCAACATAAGCAGTTGATGATGGTGAATATGGATCATCAGACTTTAAATTCATATTACAAGGCTTTGCTCCCATAACAACAGTCTTTATATTCATATCACCAGGCTTTATTTCCATAACATCTGTCTTTGTGTCAATACCACCAGACTTTGTTTCTATAACATATGGTGTTGTATACATATCATCAGATTTTGCCCCCATAACATCAGTCTTTGAGTTCATATCACCAGGCTTGGAGTTTATATCACAAGGTCTTGATTCCATATCATTGGTCTCTGAATTTACACCACAAGGTCTTGATTCCATATCACCAAGCTCTGTATCTGTGTTCATATGAGGCCTTGAGTCCCTATGAGTACTATCAGCTGTTGAGCTCATCTTTTCAGATATTAGATTCATATCATCTAGTTCTGAGTCTTTATCACCTGGATATGGGTTCATACCAAAGGTTTGATCAGACATTGAGTCTTTATTCTCTAGCTTAGAATCATTTTCCTCTGGTTTTAATCCTGATTTTGGATCTATATCATTGGGTTCTAATCCTAATTTTGGATCTATATCATTAGATTCCAATCCTAATTTTGGATCTTTGACTTTATGTTCCAATCCGAATTTTGGAGCTATACCTTTAGGTTCCAATCCTGACTTTAAATCTCTATCATTAGGTATTAATCCAAACAGCTCAGCAAGGATATGTAACATCATCTTTTTCCTCACAGAAGAATCCGCACTTTGGATTTCTAGGATGGATTCTAGCTCAACCAGGATTGCATCTACCTCATCCTTCAAGATGACGTCGTTCCAATGATTGGAGTAGGTCTGGTTCGCCATGGCAACTGAGGAGGGGGTCACCTGAGTGCTGTTTAATCCACATAGAGCTGGGCTTTCATTAAGGTATAAATCATATGCTGCTTTCCGGTTGCACAAATCTGTGATGTGATTTTCAAACTCATCTTCAAGTTCAGCAAGACTATCTTCTATTTCTGATTCAACGCCGTTGGCATTAAATATTCCTTCATCATTGATATCAGCATCATTATTAACAATTTCACTGTTATTAATTTCATTAATGACAACTTTATTGTAATCATTTTTATTGATGTCATTTTCTTCATTAGCATCACCTGGAGCACCTTTACTGAATGAACAATCTTCACTATTCTTCTTGAGATCACAACTTGGTTGAGGGCTTAAAGAGAATACATTTCCTTCTCTAGGTGGACAATTAAGAGGAAGAGCTCTATCTTGCTTGAGATCATCAGCTATATGCTTAGTTGCACAAAGGCATCTTTTTGAATTGCTTGTGGTTGAGGACTTTTCTAAAGGGTTATTTTTGGACTTTCCCTGTGATCTTTTAGGGTGTTTCTCTTGGGATATGTTTCTGAGCTTCTCAATGTTATTCTTGAGCCGATTGAAAGTAGCTTGTGATATACTGCTAGCATTGTCATTTTCTTCTGATCCATCTTTGAGAGTATCTATTTCTGCATCATTCAGTTTTTCACAGAGGTTATTTCCCTTTGGTGTATCTTTGAGATTATCATTTTCTTCATCCATGAGTTGTATTTCAGAGATGTCAATTCCTTGTGATGTATCTTTGATAGTATCTTTTTCTGGTTCCTTAAAAATTTTGGAGGTGTCATTTGCTTTTAAGAGAAGTGACGCAAATATATTTCTTTCTGAATGCTTCTCTGCTGAATTACTGTTGCTTTTTTCATCATCTGTGGTAGATAGATTTATTGAAAATATATTTCTTTCATGTTTTACTTTCGTATCCTGGTGACATGGTGTCTGGGAGTTTATATCTAGAGTTTTAGACATAGAAGTATCTCCTTTGCCTTTTTCATTCGTGTAAGTTCCATCAGCAGAAGCTAGTTGGTTTGTTTGGTAGATCACTAATTTATCATGAACCGGTTCATTCTGTGATGGTTTTCGTCGGCGACCTGATTTCTTTGCTGATATTAATGAATGGAAAAGTTTCTTCAGTTTCTTCATCCTATCTAGTTTATCATTACCTATTAGGCTTACACCTATTGGGGTTGTCCTTGGTGATGATTGCTTCTCTTTGTTCATGCGATCAGAATTACTAAGGGCAAATTCTTCATCTATTTTGGCCTGTTTGTTTGTATGTTCACTCAGGTCAATATCATTTTCTGACGTCTTTAATAGTTCATCTTTGTTTTGAGCATTTGGTGTATCTATCGTGCAAGTGTGCGCTGTCAGAGCATCAGTGTTCATATGTGCACCCATTTTTGGAGAACTTGCTATAAATGCTTTTGTACTTGGATAATTTGTTTTAATTGCACCCTTTGTTGAAGCAGCCATTGATATTTGATCTACCCTTGAACAGGATCTTTCTGTAAATGTGTTTTGTTTTGTAGCAATTGTGTGTACATCCATGTTTGTAGCAGATGTTTCTAATGCATTCATGTTTGCAGCAGTTACTGTGGGTGCATTATCTTTTATGCTTGCTGCAACATTATCACTAGACATTAGTCCAACATTACTGTCATTAATTTGGAAATTTTTATTCATGAACTTGTATTGGAGTTTGGTAAGTTTTGTAAGTGCAGGGTACAAATTAGAATGACTTGGTGCATTCATATTTTGTTTAAATGTTCCATCACCCTTAATGTTTTCATTTGGCTCTTTTGTTCGACTATACTCATCCAGACATTCCCCCTCATTATGTTCCTCATTATTTGAGTCACTTGTATCTTCCATGTAATCATTAGATTTCTTAAGGATTGTCATGGTTGCTCTTTTCTTATTCTTGATGCGATCATATATTGTATCATTGAGGCATCTTTTTTCAGATATCTGCTGATCGCGTATGGTTCCAACACTGTGTCTTCTTTGTTTTGATACCTTCTGAGGATAAACAACTTCAACGCTTTGTCTTCTCCTTTCAAATACCTTCTGATTTGTTTGATTGTCATATCTTTTCCTTTCAACTATCTTCTGATTAGATGTTTGATCGATATATCTCTTCTCTGATGCTGAATCATTGTTGTGTCTCTTTCCCTCAGATATTGCTTCATCAATGTGTCCTTTCCCTTCAGATATATTTTGATAAGATATTGTCCCAGCAATGTGTCTCCTCCCATCAGATGTTGTCTCATCAATGTGTCTCTTCCCTTTCGGTATTGTCTCATCAATGTGTCTCTTCCCTTCAGTTATATGTTGATAAGATATTGTCCCATCAATGTGTCTCTTCCCCTCAGATATTTTCTCATTAAATTGTCTCTTTTCAGATATTGTCCCATCTATATGTCTCTTCCCTTCAGAGTATTTCTCAGCAATGTGTCTCTTCTCATCTGATATTGCTTCATCAATGTGTCTCTTTTTCCCAGATATACTTTGATCAGTTACTGTCACATCAATGTCTCCCCTCTCAGAAATATTAAAAACAGATCCTGTCTCAAGACTGCTCCCTTCTGACACTCGACCTTGATCTAAGTTTTCTATTGCCTTGGTGTTAATTAGAGTTTTAGATTTAGTTTTCTTCATGCTAGGTTTTTCCATAACTACACATAAATTCTCCGACATACTGACAACATCAGTCGGTTGTTTTTCTAATTTCTGCTCTTCTAAGTGTACTATAGTTTTTGCGATGACATTTCCAGCGGGTAAGATTCCATCAGCATCCCCTTTAACATCCTTTATAATACCTTTATCACATTGTGTATAAACAGTTCCTCTATTTGTGTTATCACTGACTCTAGTCTTCTCTGCACCATGGGATTTTTCCTCCTTTACTCCACTCCCTTGGATATGTGAGGTCATACTGCCATCATTAATTTTATATATATCACATGAACTATTCAATATTGAATTTTCATTGAGTAATACATCAGTAATACATTTATTTGAAATACCTGTACTCTTGTGCTTATCTGCTTGCATTGTTGTATTAATAGTCACACTGGTACATGACAACTCTGAGTCAGTCTCATTGCTCCTTTGATTAACGGTGTGACGCTCAAGGCAGTTAAGCATGCTACTAGATTGAGTATTCTGATCACGATGATTTATATTTGTTCCTTTTGAGACATGTCTTTGGTGAACAGATATGTTTTCATGGCGATGTAATCCATTCGATACTGGTTGTAATTTGAGTGTAGATCTTTGTCGGCTCGTCTGTTCCACCTAGAAGCACAATATTTCTATTTAATTTATATGACACTTATATGATTGATTAATTAAAGAATCATGGTGCATAAACGACCTGTTTTTGATAAATGTTATTGCCTCAAAGCTACACCGCTATACTACCTTTCATATATATATGTATATTACACTGAAAGCAAATAAAATCAGTTTGCACATTTGAAGCCAAGCGTATATTACGCTTAAAGCAAACACAATCAGCAGTATATTAAAGGGACAGTGAAGACAAAATATTGTTTTTCAAAAAGCTGATCAAATATGGAAGTATAACTAATTCTATGATACCAAAATGTCAAAATAGAACCCTGGGTACTTGGCTCACATTGTGTGAATTTTCAATTAAAGTTGGCTCATATTGTGTGGATTTCAATTAAATTTGGCTCACATTGTGTGAATTTTCAATTAAAGTTGGCTCATATTGTGTGGATTTTCAATTAAAGTTGGCTCACATTGTGTGGATTTTCAATTAAAGTTGTCTCACATTGTGTGAATTTTCAATTAAAGTTGGCTCCCATCGTGTGATTTGTCAATTAAAGTTGGCTCACATTGTGTGAATTTTCAATTAAACTTGGCTCACATTATGTGAATTTTCAATTAAAGTTGGCTCACATTGTGTGAATTTTCAATTAAAGTTGGCCACTGTGTGAATTTTCAATTAAAGTTGGCTCACAATGTGTGAATTTTCAATTAAAGTTGGCTCATATTGTGTGGATTTTCAATTAAAGTTGGCTCACATTGTGTGGATTTTCAATTAAAGTTGGCTTACATTTTTGTGTGGATTTTCAATTTAAGTTGGCTCACATTGTGTGAATTTTCAATTAAAGTTGGCCACTCTGTGAATGTTCAATTAAAGTTGGCTCACATTGTGCGAATTGTCAATTAAAGTTGGCTCACATTGTGTGGATTTTCAATTAAAGTTGCCTCACATTGTGTGGATTTTCAATTAAAGTTGGCTCACATTGTGTGAATTTTCAATTAAAGTTGGCTCACATTGTGTGAATTTTCAATTAAAGTTGGCTCACATTGTGTGAATTTTCAATTAAAGTTGGCTCACATTGTGTGAATTTTCAATTAAAGTTTAAGTCGGCACATATTTTGTGAATTTTCAATTAAAGCTTTCAACTTTTTCAAGATTTATGAAACAAAATATTTGACAAATAAAGTGGTGGCTATTTTGATATTTGGCAGATATTTTCAAAAACTTCAAGACAGTATTCCTTACTTATAAACTAAACTTTATTCACACCCTGCAATCAGAAAAAAATGGAGGGGTCAGCAGCCGATTTCTGCTGGTAAATCGCTAAATAATTGCTAAATGAATAAGTGCACTGTATGGTGAAATGAAATGATTTTTTAACTACCACACTATGGTGTGAGATCTATTTAATAAAAAGGTGCAACGTTACCATCATTCAAAGTCGATCCTTTTTCTATAAATCAAGCATATGGAGGTCTATGTGACCTGTTTTAAATATAACATTATCATTACAAAGTGCATGTTGTTGTTGTTTTTTAGTATAAATTACTTGCAAAACATTGTGTTTTTTACAGAGAACAGAGGGTGGGGTAATTCTAGATAGCTTATCCCCCCCCACCCCCCTTTGTTTACTATAATTTTTTTTTTAATTTTTAATAACATTTTCTTACTCATTTCTAAAAGCTGATATTTATGTTGTGATGTTAACTTCATTTCGAGGGTCTCACCTTTACATATTGCATTTATTTTCATGTCATGGAGACTTCCACTCGTTGATTTATGAAAGAAAGATTCATCTTTACATGCTGGTAGTGATGCACCTTTTAAAATAGATCCCACACCACTCCTTTTACAAGATATTTTGCCAAAACTTGTAGTCAATATTTATCCTTCTTTAAGCCCCAGTCACTTTTTCTCTACGACTGCCATATAGCGGCCATAGGTTCACAAACTCGATGTAGAAAATTTACATCGAAGGGCTTTAATGCTGCATAATTCTCCTGACAACCACCATAAAATTGCCATAGATCAAATGTGACTGAGGCTTTACTTTTGAAACAATCATGAAACGAAATAAATGTCCTTAAAATTTCATTTTACATGTTATTCTATAAGTTCTGCCACTGTCTAGGTATCAAAACCGAGTGGTCAATTTGCCGAAAGGTCAAATTTTATCCTTTTCCTAATTTGAATTTTCCTAATGATAATAAATTTCCCATTGGTATACATTATGAAGATAATATTTCTGACATTTCATTTTCCGAACCTGGCAAAAATTAGGCAATTGGCAAATTAAATGATTAGGCAAAATAACCTCTTATACAGTATCTTTTTGTTTCTTCCTTAGTTATATATAATTTTCCCACATACATAAATCAATCAGATCAATAATTTTGTAAAGTCTGTATCTCTACTATAATATTAATAAATCTTAATCCTGAAAAATGTTTTGGATGAGATAGACCAATAGAATATCATGAAAAGAAAAAATGAACTTAATAAAATACCCCTACCTTAACATACCAAATCTCGGCTTTAAAAGTCAATTACTAAAAAATTAACGCTCTAAAAATCTTGATTTAATGAATATAAAAAACGATTTAATTATAAAGTATTGATAGAGTAGTTTAATAGGTTTACAATCAAGTGCAAAAAAATATTGTAGTAAAACATTCTTTTTTACACAAATTTGTTTTTTATAGATAGCCTTGACCAGATTTTTTATAAAATAAATCATTAAAGTTACATATCAAACCTAGATATAGTTGGTGGGTATCATGAACCTTCTGCATGCTAACTTAATTCAGCAAATATATCCCACGCGACTGACTTATTTTTCAAAGAGTGCAAAAAATGATATGCCTGGACTAAATAATTAATATCTCAATAACTACAGAATGAATCTGGATAAGATTTTCACAAAGAGAAGATACATTGGCCTGGCTCATGAAAAAAATGTTCTCATGAATTTTTAACATAAATAAACAGGACTGGGCATAAATATACCATGAATACTCCTCCGGAATCCGCCGTTTCGCCCCTGTGGAGATTCAACGTCTGGTCAGAATCCAAAACTGAATTTGCAGCGATTGAATGTTCATTTTTCAGTTCAGAAAATATTCTAGTTTCTATTTTCGATGACCATTACCGGCTTCCAAGAGCCTAAAGGGCTCGAAATCGCGATCCATTTCCTCCACATGTTCGTTGTGATCGTATTTGGCCACCATTTTGTATGATTTGTTCACTAAAAACGACTTAAACACTGTTTAAATCGTTGAATTGAGAAATATTTTTCGAAAAATCGCCATTTCTAGGTCAACAGGAAGTCCCCACGTAAGGACTAAATAAATCGGGCAATCTGATTGGATCATAAGACCGGCGGGAAAAAGTTAAGTTTTTGAAAGTTTAAATTCGACTGGAGTCGCCAGCAGTTGCCGGGGATTGTTAAGCACGGGCGACTACGCTCCCCGGTAGCATGCTAAAGGTTAATGACCTGTCCAATCATCAAAGTATGGATTTTTATACCCTGAATGACAACAATACAAAGTTTTTCTAAGCAAAATATTTTTCTTATATTCAACCGAATTTTCGTTAAAACTCCCAATTTGTCAATGAGAGACCACGATTTTGTATTAAAAACTCCTTACTTATTGAATCATATTTTGTTACCCTGATTTTTCCAGATTTTTTCCAGATTTATTTGAATTGTCAATGGTTACAATGGAGTAGCGTCATATTCGCATAAAACGCCATGGCGTACTCTCAAATTTAGAGAAAAGTTATTTTTTTATATTGAACACTTAAAAAATACTGGATTTTCTGAAATATTGCCAATAATTTACATTTAATTAGTCCATATTAATCGAAATTTCGTATTTAAAAACACCCCAGAAGGCTTCAAACGCAATCTCATTGTAACTTTTTCTGGAGGAAGATCCCCCGACCCCCCCCCTCAGGGTTTCGCTAACTCGCGGCGTGCACTCACAAAATACCCACGCTACGCCACTGGGTTAGTAACCAAGATTTTTCTCCTGACTTTCTTAGAAACCTTAATTCTCTCCTATTTTATTTAAAAATCTGAACTTTCTCCCAATTTTTACTTGAAAGACACACAGCATGTCTACTGTCAGGGATGTTAAGCTAAACGAAAAAAAAGTATATCTGGTAAGAGTTCGATGGGAACTCCAGGAAATTCTGATATTTCACGCTTTCTATTTTTCCAAATTTTCTTTCAAAGTTTCCAGACAACACAGGAGCTACCATTGACTAAAAGTAGACAGTGTAATGTTACTTTCCTAAAAAAAGTAAGGAAATATACACATTGTCTTCATACTTAATTTTGTACCAGAAAATAACATGTACAGGTATAGCAATTTTTTACCAAAATGTTACTTTCTGGCTGAACCTTAAAAAACATGAAAATAATTATTCCCGTAGACACCTACATGTAATTTGAAATTCCCCATTCTAAACATGAAACATTGAAGCATATTGAAGTGGTCCAAAAACATGCATGTGCAAAGCATTTCTATATTCACTTCATTAGTCCATTTGTCACCCCTATACATACTATAGTGAACCTATGAATTGTTAAAAACACGATGTTTTATGGTTAATTTATAATAACAAGGGTTTTCTGAAGTGATTTAACTGGGTTGGACAAAAAGTTAGTTTGGGGAAAATGTATATCGGCTAATTAGGGAGGGGTGCATTGGCTTAACATGGCGTTGACTATTGACTTAGCGTCGGGATACCACCATGTACCTGGAACGTTACTATGGTGATAGATACAAAAAATTTCCCCAACGTTAATTTTTTGGCAACCCAGCTAAATCACTCCAATAAACCCTAATGATAGTATTTGCACAGAAAAACATCGTGTTTTTAAATATTCATAATTAAGAAAATGACAAATGGACTATCATGTTTACATTTTGAAAACCAGTTTGAATGAAACATCCCCAGTCTTGGATTTACCATGGGCTTTCAATAGAGTGAATGCCAATGGATTTACTGAAGGTCACAAGACTATATTAACAGTGAAATATTTATACTTAACTGTATGCTTTCTACTAGTGAGGGTAATTGCATAGTTAGCATGTCAGCAAGAACTGTCATTGATATAAGTACAAAACTATCTCGTGTGACCTTTTTGCACTAAGAACTGAGTTAGAATGGATGGTCCACATTCATGTGACCTTTTTGCACTAAGAACTGAGTTAGAATGGATGGTCCACATTCATGTGACCTTTTTGCACTAAGAACTGAGTTAGAATGGATGGTCCACATTCATGTGACCTTTTTGCACTAAGAACTGAGTTAGAATGGATGGTCCACATTCATGTGACCTTTTTGCACTAAGAACTGAATTAGAATGGAAGGTCCACATTCATGTGACCTTTTTGCACCAAGTACTGAGTTAGAATGAATGGTTCACATTCATGTGACCTTTTTGCACTAAGAACTGAGTTAGAATGAATGGGTCCACATTTTTAGGTTTACAGAAGGTCAAAAACTTGGTAAACAACGTAAATCGTAAACATGTACTTTCAAAGCCATACTGCAAAAAAAATTTAAAACAGCAAGGTACCTGTAACCTTCACTTAAAATGCAAGAATTATACCTGCAATCTACCCTGTTCCCCATTTACTAGACACACTATATTACCCTCTGAGTATCACAGACATTTCAGTTTAGTTGTTGATAGGGTATTAGTATAAAATAAAGCTTGCATGCAAATTTATTAGGGTAATTTTCAATTACAGGAATTACACCATGCGTTTTAAAAAGGCGCCTGAGGTTTTAACCCAGTTTGAAAAATAGGTGAAATCACGATTGCGGATTTACAAAAGCGCTTTTCCAAAGCTACTAGAACCCTCGTCACTAAAGGCCTTAAATCGTTAGGCGCTTTTTGAGTATAGCGAAATTCCGATCGGTTTTGATAAAACGCCTTACCTGGGTTTTTACCATTTGCCCTAATGCCTTGGGCACATTTGCTCTGATTATCACTACGGCGCCCGGCCGATTGAGTATTTTGTTCAAAATTGAATACGATATTGAGCAAAACACTCAATCGGCCGGGCGCCGGCCGATGGATCGGAGCAAATCTGACCCAGGCATAAACGAAATAAGATGTATTTTGAATGCTACACATTTGAGCCACAGCAAAAATACAGGAAATGATGGATGGGACCCAAAAATGCATTCAAATTATATCGCAAAAAATGAAAGTTGAAGTTCACATCACTGGCAAAAGTGCATGAAAGGCGTTTTAGAAATGACAGGTGTAATTTCAAAATAAAATTCCTAAGGCGCTTTAGAAATGTTGGTGTAATCAGGATGGCAATTTTTTAAAGCCCTTTCTACTGAAGCGTTTTTAGCGTTTTTTTCAGGTGTAATTCCAGCTAATATAAAGTTAGTGTAAGTTTTAATGTAAGTCTTCTGACAAAATATTCTTATTAGATATACTGCCGGGGGTTTCACTCCAATATGCCGTACCTTCTAATATCTATGTGCCAGGTCAAAAAACCCATTTTTGTGCATTTTTTCCATGTCAATTTGCTCTCAAGATTGGAAGTTTCCACGTTTAAATTCCTCTCAGACTTAATAAAAGTCCATTTTATTCCCCTCAACTTCAAAGATATGTCCATGTCAAAATCCTCTGGAGTTTATTTGAACTAAATTTCCCAAAATATTAGAATATTGACTACAAAATCCACTTTCCACACTGTGCAAAAAGCCAAATATAGTAGCGTATAAGTGGCAAACTATTTGTGAATATAGTTCAGTATGTCCTCACTATATTGTATTTGGTATGGGAAACAAACTATTCTTGCCTCAGAAGCGGAACATTTAGTATTGGTGGTATATACTCTACGATACCAAATATCGTTTGAACTATTCTCCGATTATTCTTAAGAGCCAGGAATAGTAGGATATAAGTACATAGAAAAGATGAGTATAGTATGTATTACGTAATCCAAAAACAAACTATACGCCTCTTATACGCGAGGCTATATATTCTTTGATGTGCCTTAATTTGCTTGGAGTTAATCCTATTTTATTTTTCAATTAAGCGCTAATGTAAACAAATAAAATCATGCATTTCACTTAAGAAAGCTTAATCAAACTTAATGTCTGAGATCTCATTAAAAATTTTATGATGTTGAAGTATATGATTTTAAATGAATTTAAATGCATTTTAAAAATGTAAGTCAATATAAAAAGTGGAATGAAAAATTTGGGTATATTTCAAATATAAATCGGTAAATTATTTATTCTCCATTTTGAGTAAAATAAGCGCATATTAATTTGAAGTTAGTTTTTAGTCTTACCAAAAATCAGCAGCAATTTCGGTGTAGTTAAAATTAAAATGAGGCAAAGTGTATGGCGATATCTTCGTTCTTTGTCAGTTTTAAATTGAGACAATCCTGACTTTCCTATGACAAATTAGACACCTAATCGGGGAGGGGGTTCCGAGGTTTAGAGTGAAGCCATCTGGAGGATTGGAAAATTAATTGTTGTATAATTATGTGGCAGAAGTTGATGATGATGATGCATTTTTAAATTTTAAAAAGAAAACAATATTCAAATGTATGAAATACAATAAGGAATCGGTATAAAATCCCAGGGATTAAATATTATGAAGGATGAGGGATTGCGCTGAATGAAAACTTATTTTTGTATGCAAATCATTAGGTTACATGTACAATCTATAACATATATAATAGTACGGATCAACCTTATCAACAAGTGTCACAAAACGATACAGAACAAAACACAAAGTTTAAGTATAAAATATGCATATATTTCAATATATTTGTCAATTACATAGCATACAGTAATTACAGAGTACATTATATTTTACAATTTCATGAATAAAATGGTTTAAAAGGTTAAACTCCGCTCATGAGTATGTTTAATTCAATTTGAGACCTAGTATGTGATGTGCTGTAAGTTCATCAGTATATTAAAAGGTTCAATTTGGCGCATTATAGTATAGTTCAATTTGGCACGTTATTTATGATGTTCATAATGCCCCAAACTGAACTATGCTAACACGCCAAATTGAACTTTTTAATATTGAACTGAGAGCACATCACATACTAAGTCCCAAATTGAAACATACTCATGAGCCAAGTTTAACCTTTCAATGTAAGGATGAACTTTGAACATCATAAATAACGCGCCAAATTGAACTACACTAATGCGCCAAATTGAGCTTTTTAATATATTGATGAAGTTGGAGCACATCACATACTATGTCCCAAATTGAAACATACTCATGAGCCAAGTTTAACCTTTCAATGTAAGGATGTACTTTGAACATCATAAATAATGCGCCAAATTGAACTACACTAATGCGCCAAATTGAGCTTTTTAATATATTGATGAAGTTTGAGCACATCACACACTATGTCCAAAATTGAAACATACTCTCATGAGCCAAGTTCAACCTTTCAATGTAAGGATTTACTTTGAGCATCATAAATAATGCGCCAAATTGAACTACACTAATGCGCCAAATTGAGCTTTTTAATATATTGATGAAGTTTGAGCACATCACATACTATTTCCAAAATTGAAACATACTCTCATGAGCCAAGTCCAACCTTTCAATGTAAGGATTTACTTTGAACATCATAAATAATGCGCCAAATTGAACTACACTAATGCGCCAAATTATTATGATGTTCATAATGCCCCAAACTGAACTATGCTAACACGCCAAATTGAACTTTTTAATATTGAACTGAGAGCACATCACATACTAAGTCCCAAATTGAAACATACTCATGAGCCAAGTTTAACCTTTCAATGTAAGGATGAACTTTGAACATCATAAATAACGCGCCAAATTGAACTATGATAATGCGCCAAATTGAACTTTTTAATATATTGATGAAGTTTGAGCACATCACATACTATGTCCCAAATTGAAACATACTCATCAGCCAAGTTTAACCTTTCAATGTAAGGATGTACTTTCAACATCATAAATAATGTGCCAAATTGAACTATACTTATGCGCCAAATTGAGCTTTTTGATATATTGATGAAGTTAGAGCACATCACATACTACATGTATGTCCCAAATTGAAACATACTCATGAGCCAAGTTTAACCTTTCAATGTAAGGATGTACTTTGAACATCATAAATAATGCGCCAAATTGAATGATACTAATGCGCCAAATTGAACTTTAATATACTGATGTACTTGAAGCACATCACATACTATATCCCAAATTGAAACATACTCATGAGCCAAGTTTAACCTTACAATGTAAGGATGTACTTTGAACATCATAAATAATGCGCCAAATTGAACTATACTAATGCGCCAAATTGAACTTTTTAATATACTGATGAACTTACAGCACATCACATACTATGTCCCACATTGAAACATACTCATGAGCCAAGTTTAACCTTTCAATGTAAGGATGTACTTTGAACATCATAAATAACACACCAAATTGAACTATGATAATGCGCCAAATTGAACTTTTTAATATACTGATGAACTTGGAGCACATCACATACTATGTCCCATTGAAACATACTCATGAGCTAAGTTTAACCTTTCAATGTAAGGATGTACTTTGAACAACATAAATAACGCGCCAAATTGAACTATGATAATGCGCCAAATTGAACTTTTTAATATACTGATGAACTTACAGCACATCACATACTATGTCCCAAATTGAAACATATCCATGAGCCAAGTTTAACCTTTCAATGTTACGGATGTACTTTGAACATCAAAAATAACGCGTCAAATTGAACTATGACAATGCGCCAAATTGAACTTTTTAATATACTGATGAACTTGGAGCACATCACATACTATGTCTCATCGAAACATACTCATGAGCCAAGTTTAACCTTTCAATGTAAGGATGTACTTTGAACATCATAAATAACGCGCCAAATTGAACTATGGTAATGCGCCAAATTGAACTTTTTAATATACTGATGAACTTAGAGCATGTCACAGGCTATTCCCAAATTGAAACATACTCATAAGCCAAGTTTAACCTTTCAATACAAGGATGAAATTTGAACATAATAAATAGCGCCCAAATTGGTCTATACTAACGCGCCAAATTGAACTTTTTAAAATACTGATGTACTTGGAGCACATGACATACTATGCCCCAAATTGAAACATACTCATGAGCCAAGTTTAATCTTTCACTGTAAGGATGTACTTTGAACATCATAAATAATGCTCCCAATTGAACTATACTAATGCGCCAAATTGAACTTTTTAATATACTGATGTACCTGGAGCACATCACATACTATGCCTCAAATTGAAACATACTCATGAGCCTAGTTTAACCTTTCACTGTTTCTTTCAACTTTTGGGTAATAACTGTGGATTAAAGGTGAAGAAAAGTCATTTATTAAAAATCAAAAAATTAACTTTTCAATGAGTTAATCGATTAATTCCAAATTTTAACACAATATTAATCATAGCAAGAGGGACACTACAGAATCAAATAAATTAGAAAAACTTAATTTGCAAATTATTTGTCTGTGGAAATCAGAACCATCGCCTGTAGATATTAATCCTTTAATTCATAACAAACGGATTAGTTATCAGTGAACAAAACTCATGTCATAGAAATTAAATACTTGGGGATTAAAGTTTTATTTATATTGCTCTGACATGTCAATACATGTACGAGATGGTGAAAAACTGCATGATCTTGAAAGAATTGTTGGCCAAGGGGAGGGGGTCGCTAGGTATGGGCCTGTATAAAATGCGTAATGTATTTAGCTGAATATTGAGCATTTCTGTGTCAAGACTGTTTGTTTTTGTGGCTGACAAAGTGAATACAGGTGGCTGTGCTTTTGTAATATAAGAGGGGGATTTAAATGTCGTTTATTGTAACCTTGATGTGACAGAGAAACAATAGAGTAAACATGTGAGGAAAACTTATTAATTAAGAATTAAAAAATTATTTTTCCAATGAATTGATCGATTGAATCCAAATTTTAACACAATGTTAATCATAACATGGGGAATAATATACAATCAAATAAATATAAAAAAACTTAATTTGCAAATTATTTTTTGTTGAACTTAGAATCGTTGGCTGTAGGAAATTAATCCATTGACTCTAACAAACAGATTAGTTATCAGTGTTAACGAAACTCATTTTATAGAAATTGAATAATTAGGGATTAAAGTCTTACTTATCATATTGCTCTGACATAGCTGTATGTCCATACCGTATGTTATTTGGAACAGTTTGTTCTTCCATGCACCAATTTGCTCAAAACATAATCATCGATTTGTCAGATGAAACATTTGCAATAAATGTAAAATGCGCCCGTTTCTTTAGTTGCATTATCACATCATCAACTAAACATACCGAATCTTGCACCTTTTGTATATGTATATATTGAAACGGAAAACAAAGAATGATTAATAAAACCAGCTGTAATAAACAGAAATGGTCCGATTCTAATAGAAACAATTGTATTGCAAAGGCTAATCTCTGTTGTTTATCACGGGTGTTTATCTCAGATATCATATGGATAACAGAAACCGCATGAATTGTGAAATGTGAAAGAATATAAGTTTTGACTTTGTTCTAATATGGCTTAATACCACATGAACTTGTATCAGTTACATAATGCATGTTATTTCTTAATTTATTATAAGTGATTTGTCAGATGGAATCAATATTTCTGGTATATTACAGGCTCGTAATAAGTTTGATCCCAGGGGGTCAATTTTCAAAACATACCAATGATTTTGAAAGAATCTTGGCAAAGGGGTGGGGGATTCACATGAACCCAACGACCCTCCCCCCATGGCCACAGACCTGTATCAAATGTGTAATGTATTGAGCTGAATATTTTTGCAGTTTTGTGTGGTTTGCGAAGTGAATAGTGGTGTTTGTTTGTGTCTGTGTAAGAGAGGGCTTTAAATGTTGTTTGTTAGAGAGAAACAATGGAGTTAAATTGTGAGGAAACCCCACAATTAAAAATCAAAAAATTAATTCCCAATGAGTTAATCGATTGAATCCAAATTTGAATACATTGTTAATCATAGCACGAGGTATACTATACAATCAAATGAATATGAAAAACTTAATTTGTAATTTATTTTTGTGGAAATTAGAAACATAGACTGTAGAGATTAATCCATTAACTCTAACAAACAGATTATTTAATAGGGTGAACAAAACTCAATTCATAGAAATTGAATACTTAGGGATTAAAGTTTTACTAATTACATTGCTCTGACATGTCAATACATGTATGTGAATGATGAAAAACTGCATCTCTTTTAAGAAATTGTTGGCCATGGGAAGGGGGTCCTAAGGTACGGGCTTGTATAAAATGCGTAATATATTAATTGAATATTGAGCAGTTCGTGTCATGACTGTTTTTGGTTGGCAAAGTGAATAGTACAGATGGTTGTTCGTACCTGTGTAAGAGGCCGGGGGATTTAAATGTTGTTTGTTGTAAACCTGATGTGACAGAGAAACAATACAGTAAAAATGTGAGGAAAACTCATCAATTAAGAATAAAAAATTTACTTTCCAATGGATTGAATCCCAAATTTAACACAATCTTAATCATAACTCGATGGACATTATACAATCAAATAAATATGTAAAAACTTTATTTGCAAATAATCTTTTTGAGAAATAAGAACCATCAGCTGGAGAAATTAATCCTAACAAACGGATTAATTAGTGTGAATGAAACTCATTTCATAGGAATGGAATACTTAGGGATTAACGGCTCAAAAATAAACTCATATAATCCGGTTTTGATTGCAAATGCCAACATATTATTTGCTCCTGACTAGAATATTATTCTATATTATATGGCAATATATGTTGTTTCCTTCAAATAATACACGAATAATATCATTAAAGAAAAATTAGTTTTTAAAAATAGTTATTATATCTTATTCCGCAATAATACAGGAAATAACTGCCTACTGTACAGGAAAAAATATTCTTTGCGATTCCCTCTTATTGCAACTATATAAAACATTTTATTCTATATTATTTTTACTTTAATACCGAGTTAATTGAAAAATGTAACTTTTCACAGACTTAATGAAATGAATCCAAAATTTAACACGGTGTTAATTATAATTCGACTGCCATTGCATAATTTAGTAAAAGTAAAAAGCTTAATTTATAAATGACTTTTTGATGGAAATTAGAACCCTCAGTTGTAGAAATGACCAGATTAATCTGAACAAGCGCATTAATTAGCATTAAAAACAAAATACATTCAATGCTGGACTTTGCTTTTAATCTGTTAAAACAACAAACTCGGGAACTGAAGCTATTACGTAATATCGCGTATAAGATGCGTATAGTTTGTTTTGAGGTAGAATAAGAGAAGAATCAGTCAAGTATAGTTTGATATAGTCTGTTTTAATTTAATATAAGTTGTTTTTCACCGCATATAGTAGGTTTGATTCCTACTTTGAGGCGTATAAGTGGAAAATAGTTCAGTTAAGATATACACTCTGCAATGATATATGCAGCTTATTTCAGTTTATATGGGCGTATGGGAGAGTATATCAGGACTTATATTAAAGTGTTCCGTTTTTAGGAATATGGGAGAAACTATTCTCGCCCATATTTAAGGTGATATTCAAACTATATGGGGGATATTCTAAAAAATAGTTTGCTATAGTACAAACTATATTTGGCTTTTTTCACAGTGCCAGTGATTTGTCCCTGGCCTCGGCAACTGATTTAACAAAAATACAATTCTTTTGACCTCAAAAAGGTGCTCTCTTTGACAAATTTCCATGTTTTTTCCTCTCAGATTGGCCAGTTTCCATATGTTAAGGCCCAAAGCCAAAATTGCCAATGCTGTACATACCTACCCAAATTATTTAGAGTGAACCCCCAAGGATAAAGTCTACAGTAAATCATGGAATTGTCATTTATCTTAAGAGTGTACTTACAATTGTGATCTTGAAAGGATGACATGATTGAAAAGGGTGACACGATTGTATAAATATCTCCCATAAAGTTTATCTTTGAAAACCTAGACACATAAATTATGTTTTTGAACTTATGTTAAAAGCTAGTCTATTCAATAAACCTACTGAACTGAATTTATTTATCTTTCCAAAATTATGTAGACAGAATAAAATAAAAATAGTGCCATGGGTACTGGGCTCACATCACCATGACAAAGCCAACATGTCTAGCCCTGATCAGTTTTAGAACAAAAGTACAACTTTAAACCATTTTCAGTCACCTTTTCAAAGGGCTGAAAAAGCTATTTCATCATGTTTAGAGTCAAACTGACCATGCCCATTGTGATCCTGGTCATGTAAATGATGTATGGAACAATTTGTACATATGTAACCGATTGATTTACAGAAATAAATGATTTGTAAAAAAATGTGTGGAACCAAAGTAAAATTGACTGAAGGTCAAAAAATTTAAAATCCAGCATGTTTTTTTCTACTTCCTGTTTTATCTACCTTTAACTATCATGAGAAATTAAAGTCTGAATCAAACTATCAAAAGGTCCAGAGATAAATGGAATGTATGGTAGAGAAATATTATTTTCTGCTGCATCGTTATGAAAACTGCATTTGTTATGAACTCTGAAAATTTTGTCAATGTTTTTCAAAATTCTTATTTTTTCAAAAATCTCTAAACGAAACACATATAAACATATATTGTGCAGGTAGGCAAGCAGCCTGGTGGACAAGTGAGTGACTAGGGGTAGGGACGGACAGACTCCTAGACAGACTGACAGACTCCTAGGCTGACAATTATAACAATATGGAGACATTCTGAAGCCGTAAAAAGTAAATAAATAAATCAGATTTTTTTCAAAGAATTCAAATGAACTTTTCATCTAAAGGGAGCATTTAAATTCCTTTCAAAAATTCTTTTTAAAAAATTCCCGTAAAAGTACAAGTAAACTTTCATAACTATATAAATAATTTAAACTCACGTTAATAATACCATGTACTATAATAACTTTTTTGTAAAAGATCTTTATTCCTTTATAGCATCTACTATAGAAAACTGTGTTGTACCATTCTATAGTTCTCATAAATTGTTGATGTTATGTGTTTTTATAATAGCACTGACTATAATGGCACTAACCAGTATTTGTAGAGGGTAAGGCCGTTACCTTTTCTTTCAAAATGGCGGATATTAAGTGTCAGTTTCGATACTTTTAGTTTTCAGTTAAACTACATGTACTTTGCAGGAGATATTTGGATTAGAATTCTGAACCATTATAGATTATATGACATTGCAACTCTGCACTCTAAAAATATATTCTAACAATATCAAGTTGATGCCATGATATTATTCCCCAGCTTATGGGGGGGGGTGATATGAATTGCAAGATGGCGTACAAAGGATTCATATTACAATACCCTATGTGGTAGATGATATCACTAGATTGCTGAAATATGAAAACACCCAGCAAGGCAAGGTGTGTTTGATTCCAGCCAATCAGAAGATGCGATTTTACATAACAGCATTCTCTCATATGACCGATAACCAACTCAAGGTCACTAGTCAAATGGTTTTCAAGGCGATAATTGGACTCCTCAGATTGAAATTGATAACTTGTCAACTTGAGCCTTGCAAAAAGTTTCATTGAAAATATGTTCTTCTAATGATTTTGTATCTTTTAGATTATTTTGAACAAAATATTCTTCAATGTGTAAAAAGAAGTTTTATTCTTAAATTAATAAATCAATACAATTAGGTGAAATTTACTAGTCATCAAGACTTATTGCCTTTTTAAAATCAACTTTTAAAAAAAGATACAATGGGGTTAAGACTTCCATGTTTTTCTGATGTCAATTTGATATTTTGGTATAAGTGAATAAAAAAATCACTAAGAGTGAATTATGTGGTTTGAAAGTTTTGAAAGAGTCAGGTCAACCGCCTCTGAAGAAAGTTATATGCATTAACTTCAGACAACCCATATGGCAAATAAACTCTCTTAAATCATGAACTGACTTAGAAAAAATGAGTGTCTTCGCTAGAAATGATATCAACTAGCTGTGTTGTAATATTATGTAAACTATTTTATGAGGTTTGTAGCGAACATGTTGACATTCAAAAGTTTAAGATGGTTACTAATGCAGATATGATATAGCTATTCAGGCTATTTGGCCCCCCTGTTACCAAAATATTGTCAGTATTTGACGAAGGACCCATGGTCCTGTGCTCACACAGTTTGGAACCTTCAGAGGAATGTATATCCTGACTTTCAAACAAAAATATTGATTTGGATTTGTAGTCTCGAACTTTGAGAAACTTAGATAGCACAGTTGTGTGACCTAGTTTGATGACCTTTGACCTTGAAAATTTTACTTAGTCAGAGCTCAGTAAGGTCTTTTGTGATTAAGCTGACCAAAATTTACATCCAAAAATCAATTTGAAAAATCAACTTTTTTGACCTTTGGAAGGTCACTGAAGGTCAACTAAAGGTCACATCCTAAAACTAATGTCAGATTTGAACTCCTGGCAACTTGTAGATGATTTTCAAAAAAATATTTGGTCAAATTGAAGCAAGTTGAAAAATAACTTATTTTTACTGTTTTTGACGTCAAATATCTCAAAAACGGTAAAAATTTGATGCTGACATATATTGAGCAATATGTAGGGCATGCTTAAATCTAGTTATGATGTAATTCATTGCAAGAAATGATCAAGTATAAGGCAAACTTTGAGAAACTTGTCAATCACAAAACCTGCCATTGACTTTATACATAGAAAGTTTCCTGAAAATGAGGAAGTCCTACTTTTTGTCAAATTTTATAGAGTAAACACAAAAAACTGTAATTCCAAGAGCTTTGAAATCTTCAGAGGACAAAAGTTGCATATACAGCAACTACTAAAAGTTATTTGAAAGTTATACTTCAACAAAGTGTCTAGTATTTACAGAAAATTTGACTTTTTGACGTCAAAATCTGCAATTTCTCGGAAACCGGGCGAACTTGGGAAATGGCGATGATAGGTCAAATAGGCATTATGGATATGCATAAAATGAATGTGGGTATGACTCAATCCGAATAGCAGTTTTAATTTGTGTGGCCAATGTTGACGGACGGATGGACGGACCAACGGACGGACGGACCAACGGACGGACGCCTGGTCGATCCCATAGGAACCATTAGCAAAACCTCTTGAGAAGATTAATTCGTCGACATGTTGTGTCTGCATTGATTTGGAATCCACCATTAAGGATACCAAATATGGTCATAAGATTCTTCGCGGAAAGCCTGATAAATGCATTAAATTAATGAAAGTTTCTCAAACAAATTGAAATAAGATTTACATTAACCAATAGAGAAGCGGGTTTTTTAAATGACGCAATTTCCAGCATCATTAAAAGCTAATTAGAGAACAGCCCATTCTGATGACATTTTCAACATGATGTCTTCTTGTAAAATAACAAAATTAAAATAGTGCAGAGTGATATTTTTATCATAATAAAAAGTCGAAGAGCTTTAAAAATTGAACCTCTTTAAATGACCTTAGAAAATATTGTGCAGGATACTACCAACTGACATTTTGATCATGATGATCAAATATTTTATGTGGAGAGCTCTAAAAATTGAACCTCTTAAATGACCTTAGAAAATATTGTGCAGGATACTACCAACTGACATTTTTATCATGATGATCAAATATTTTATGTGGAGACCTCTAAAAACCTTAGAAAATATTGTGCAGGATACTACCAACTGACATTTTCATCATGATGATAAAGTATATTATGTGGAGAGCTCTAAAAATTGAACCTTTTTAAATGACCTTAGAAAATATTGTGCAGGATACTAGGTAGCTGACATTTTTATCATGATGACCGAATGTTTTATGTGGAGAGCCCTAAAAATAGAAACTCAATAAATGACCTTAGAAAATATTGTGCAGGATACTAGGCAGCTGACATTTTTATCATGATGACCTTAGAAAATATTGTGCAGGATACTAGGCAGCTGACATTTTTATCATGATGACCTTAGAAAATATTGTGCAGAATACTAGGCAGCTGACCTTTTATTATGATATATGTTTAAAGTCTCGCACTTAATAACTGGACTCAGCTATCGGCAGCGATTAATCAACAATATCTTGCCGATGGCAGGAAGTGAACAGATAAGATATAGCATGTAACATTTGAAGGATGATGAAACGGTTTCCCATTTACAGTAAAACCTGCCTAAGTGAACACATCTCTCTAGTGAACACCTGTATCTGGTGGACACCCTTCCTCTGCATATACTCTACTGAATTATGTATAAATTACTCTCTCTCAAGTGAACACCTACCAACACTGAACGTTTTTTTCGGCAAAGAAGTGTTCAGTATATACAGGTTTTACTGTAAATGGTAGTTGACATGACATGTTGGATGAACAACTTTTTTGTCTCAAAACTTAACCTATCAACCTTCAGATTCCATTTCTGACATACATAAATATCCCAGGGGGTTCACTGTATATAAACCTTGACGGGGATCCTCGGCGCACATGGAGTACCTTTTTTGACAGTTGGTATGGCAATGGACCCAAATTTTAGCATCTGGTATGAAAATGCCCCCCAAATTATGACTTTTGAGATATGGCAATGGTTGGGTTTTCCATTTTTTGGTATGAGAATGGTTGAAGAAAATATGTTACATCTCATTTGTGGAATGGCATTGGTCGAGTAGTTACACAAATCCTTAATTTGAGGTTGTTTGGATTGTTTTCCTCAAAGATCTGCCTTCTTCCCAGGGCTTTGGGCATTTTGAATGCCCTCAGTGTTATATCTGGATATTTGGTATGACATTGGTCCTATATTTGGACATTTGGTATGGCATTGGTCTTATAATTATTTGATATGATATTTGGTATGGCTTTTGGGCGTTTTTTTTAGTTGGTATGGGAATAAATTTCAAAATTTTGTATAGAGTGAACCCCCGGGATAAATATACCATAAAACAGTTGATTTGCTTTGAAAAATAAAGTCTTGTACAATTAATATATGTCAAAGAAGTTGATTATGACAAAACAATTGCAAAGATGGAAGTACAGGATGTCTTTAAAGTCTCTTTACACTTTACAGACTATATCATACTGTAAAAATTTGAAAAATTTATTGTGAGAATAATAAAAGAACTGGCGATATATCAAGGATTGTGGTTGAAATCTCTGAGGATTTGCAACTTCTCACATCTGGGGACCAAAACGCTGCCAAAACGAGGGACTTTGTAAACAAAAGCAATATCTCGACTGAAAGGTATTTCTGTGAAGGTTTTAATGGAACAAGTTTGAAGAAAAACGGTGTACTGTGAGACTCACAATCATTGATTTTCCAAAGAAAGGGTAGGATTAAAATTCAAATTAACGGTTTTGCGGGGGGTTTTGGTTTCGATACGCCCCAGTGAGTTAGTACCGCGTGACAATATCATATTGTAATTTATGGACACCATGTACATCACAGTACTTCAAGGATCTCCTTGAATGAGGACGAAGCTAAAACATAGAGCCATATATCCATCTTTTAAATAATTATCAATATCACATATATTATGTAACATTAAAGACCAAACATATACCACCTATAAGTAAAGCTTCAGTCAGATTTGTTTTACGACAGCATTACATCGTAGTGCTAATATCCTTATATTTCAAGCTGCATGATTCTCTCAATTTTGAGAAGCTACAGCCACTGTATGGTTGCCATAGATCAAATGTAACTGGGGCATTAATCTAGATATCAAATCATCCCAGAAATAGAAATAAAATATCACCTAATATTTAATTACCATAGTTACCTTTCGGGTCCTGCAGATCTGGCAACTCCACCTCTCCTTTTGGCAAATCCGTGAAAATGGAATAAATGGTTTGTGACAGTCTCCATGGTAACCTGAAAAGATAATTCATATTTATAGTGATATTCCAAACCTTACATCCTATCATCTCCTGTTTCTTATAAAGAATATTGTTTTAAGGTATAATTTTTGAGAAAGAGTGTTAATGTCCTACAGCACCTACAGTACTTGTAATTTTTACACTTAGATGACAGTTTTTACACTAAAGATGACAAAATACCACTATTATTAAATAAACAAGACATAAACTTGACAATATGTCAGCACCTTGTAAGTTATTGCTAATTGTTACGACGACGCAAATTGTTACAGATACTGAATGCCATCTAGAAAAAAGTAGGAGACTATAAAAATATGTCACCACTTATGGGGTCACATTCAAAGTTGATTCTAGATTAATCAATGTAAAGCATGAGATGTGTCATCTCTCTAATAACATACTGTCAATCATACAGTAAAACATGTGTATATTGAACATTTTTATATTCAAAGCAATCAAGGCCAGACACATTTCCTGTCCTATGAAAACAAAGCTTATTAAGAATTATAATTTGTGACACCTGTTTCAATAGAACAGGATAGCAAATTTCAAAGTGGTGCTCACATACTCAGGTGTTACTGTATTGAGTAATTCCAACCTATTACAAGGTGTCCAAAACATACTCAGGTGCTACTATATTGAGTAATTCCAACCTATTACAGGGTGTCCAAAACAGGACTCAAGAAAAAAAGTTGATTATCTCACTTTATCTTGCATATTCTGCCTTGACATTTCAGAATTATTTAGTTTTTTTCAATGTAAATTCTGTTATGAAAGTTTCATAATCTGCCTATTGAGTCAAAACTACAGTATCTTACAAAACATGCTCCACGTAGGCACCTCTCCTCTCTATATTCAATTGTGCATAGAGAAGAGGTGTCTACCTTGAGCATATTTCGCAAAGTACTGTTGCTGACACACTCATGTAAAGGTAGACTGGAAACAAAACATTAGTGGATGAAATCATCCACAATGTGTCCTGGGTTTAGATCCTTTATTAAATAACATGGATTTTAGATCCTTTATATGGATTAACATCATTTCGAGATAGATCAGACAGTATACTGTTAAAATAAAGGTCATTATAGATCATAAAGGACATTCCTCCTTCATATAAAATTCTTGAAATTGTTCTAAATAGACATAAATGTTTCGTGATAAATTGTTGCTCACACATTTTGGAAAGATTCTTTAAATATTGAAGCTCTAACCTTTGACTGTCTCTTTATTTGAATTTCTAACACCTTTGACCTTATTTCAATACAATCTTTGAGATACAAGTCTTTAAAGCAAGGATAAAATACCTGCTTGTTCGTTACACGATGACACTAAAGGTTTTCTAGTGCAGCTTTATACATCTAAGTTACATTTTAGGATGAGCTTTCTTTCTTCTATGTTTGTACGACATTTAACATAAATCAATCCCCTCAATTTTCTATTTCCACAGAGCAGGCAGATTTTGCCTTGGCCCACTGATTTTCAGTCTTGAATTTTGATAAATTTCTTCAGAATTTCTAGCAGAACTAACAATTTTTTGAAGATTTGGTGAATAATAACTCTTACCTGTTTTAGCAAATTCTATGTTTTTTAGGCAGAAAATTGCCCAAAAGGCCAAAAATATCAGTATCAAAAATGGAATTAAACCTTTTAAATTGCAAAAAATTCAGTTCATCAACTTGAGTGCAGTTTATGAATCAGACTATTAATAATGCTTCGCATCTTTAATCTAGAACTCATTTCATATACAGTAAAACCTGACAAGTTTGAATGGATGAAGCCTGAACTGGCCAAAAATGTTCAAACTTTGAGGTGTTCACATTCTGAGTATATTTGGAAGTATATAGCAAATTAAACGAGGCATTGACTTGACAAAATGTCACTGCCTTGTTGCTCTCAATATTATGAGTTCAATCTTTAGTCAGATTTGAATTTCTGAGAACTTGTAGATGATTTTGAAAAATAAAATAGTCAATTTGAAGCAAGTAAAATACCTTTTTGACCTTTTTAACCTTTTTTGACCTTGAAAAATTCATTGAAGGTCAAATCTTATATATAAAGTCATATTTGAACTTCTGAAAACTTGCTGATTTTGAAGTAAAATGAAGTCAGTCTAAACAGTATTTGTTAAGTTTATATTGGAAGTTGTAGGAATTTGTTACAGACACCAACCGCCAATCGCCAACCACCAACAGCCGATCACCATCACAAAAAACAGAGACCATGACAATATGTCACCACAAGGCATCAACATGCAAAATGTAACCACCTGCCAATTGCCATTTGTTACAGATGCCAAACACCAACCATGAAACACAAGCCACTGAATACCAACTGCCGAATGCTGAACACCATCCACAAAAAGTTAGAGACTATAACGATGTTACAACTTCTGGTGCTGAAATAAAAATTTGACCAAAAAGTGTTCACATAAGAGTGTTCACATAATCCAATTTGAGAGGTGTTCTGACATACAGGTTTTACTGTAGGTCTTTATCAAACATAGGTATATGATGGCACCATTATGCAAGTTCATATGCAGTAATGATTTATATCTGCACGTATACCATAAAAAAACATGCCGGTGTTTGATAAAACAAAATGATATCTATAACATGACATTATTCATTCTGATCTATTTTTCTTGACATACATACATATGTCAAAAAATCAATTAATATTAAATAATAGCAACAGTATTTGATCACTTAATCACGCTAACATTAAACAATAACAAATATAAAATACTCATTGTTATGTAATTATCTTTATCATATGTCAGCCAGAGTACAGTTTTTGATTTTCAAAGAGTTACACTCCTGTCCATAAGTTCAACAACTGTAGATTTTCACTGTATAGCTTTTCAAAACCCCTTAAAACCCCTTGTTCCTTGATTACAAAAATTCAGAAAGTTATGACTTTGATGAATTTTTCAATAGACTAACATAACAATGATTTTCATACAATTAGTACCAATAATCTTACGGAATATTGTAGGGATCATAAGGGGAACACTGTTGAGCCTTTGAGTGCATTGAAATACAATGTCATCAGCTTCACAATGGCATAAAATATAGTTAAGAGGGTGTTGATACAGTCCATTTTATGCTAATATGAAAACATGCTGAAAACCTCCAAAATAGCTTTGGCCAGCATTGAGTTAATAATTGATTCAGAAGGAGACGTCCAGTTGCCAAACTTATTAATGGGAGTGTAGCTATAATTGTTCCCTTTATTTGATCACTTTATGTTTAAATGACTTGATGATGATAAGAAAAAGCTAAAATAAATGCTTGTACATTTTACGTGTAGTACTAAAACCTCAGTCACATTTGCTCTATCGCTACTGTACTTCGACTGTAGCAGGCCATCAAACTATTCTGCAATTTGCATATTTGTCACGCATTTGCTGAAGAAGGTCATGGCCATAAAAAAATGAATGCCGAAATATAAGAATTTTTATGTGAATTGCGTATATGTCCGCCATTTGTGACAACGGTATCTGACTTTACCGTAGTCAGGCTATTCCGGTGTGATACCACTGAGTCAGTGATGTAACCCCTGGTTGACCCTTGTACTCCCTCTATGTCAATGATTTCTTAATTTAAGTACATGTATGGTATGTTAAAGCCTGCCAATTTGGCCATAACAGTGTAAATTTTTAGTTGCCAACAGTTCAATGTACCAAGATTTTCCACTGCATTTATTCTTTACACATAATTATAGTTGATAAAAACACAAATTATAGCAAATTATCTCAACATGTTTTAAATTCATATATAATCTAACAAAAGAGAGGTTCAGTTACACGTTTTAAGAAAACCTGTATGTGAGCGTGTCTCATTCGACCCCTGAGGATTACTATCCCGCTCTCAATTTACTTTCACAGGACCTAATTACAATTATTTCCCCGTTTACCTTTATATACAATCGGACAAGTAAACAGTACAAATTAGAGTACTAATTCACAGACTGAGGACCATAATTCTCCACGTTCACGGACAAGGTTTAAAAAATGTGTATCTTAACCTCCCTAATCCCAAACCCATGCAGCTATTAATTTGTAAATATACTTTTAAAATGTATGACCCTGCGCTAACCTCAATGTACTCTGTATGACAGATGACAGTAATTAAAGAGGCAAACTCAAAAATATGAGAAAAAAGGGTAGATGCTAATAAACATCACATTTCTTTCTTAAGTCTATAGTTTTATTTCATTTTTATCGCATAATCATTACATTCTACAAGTATAATGATATACAAGTATTCTATATTTTAATTCTGCAATTTCTGCAACAATGACCGACAAAAGTTCTGAAAATCCACTTTTTGCGCAGGATTATCCAAAAACCGAGCCTAAAACAGGTTTATATGCTTAAGCGACATGTTTTATGATACTGCATCAGAAAATTATTTTGTTTGGAATAAAAGATACATTTGAATACATTGCAGTTTACGTCAGCAATTTGGGAAAAAGGCAATTTGTATAACCTATTAATTTCTTATTTTTGTCATTACTGACATTTTTCTATTATATTCAATACTTCTGTTGAGTCTACATTGCAAATTCAGTGAAAATTTCATTCGAATATATTCACTCTACTATACCTAACTCCTAGATATAAGATACCCTGTTTGTCCAATTGTATTTTTTAGTATATCTTTGAAAACACCTTATTAACATCTAACAGTCATCCGATAAACCATTAATAAGGAACAGACAAATAAAAACAAATAACATAATCATTACTAATAAGTCAAATGGGTTGCTTATGAATGCCAAATACAAGGTATAGTTGAGTGATATTGAAAAATAAAAATAGAAAGATAGCCTGAGATCTTAGTTATATAAATGTTTAAATAAACATTCTTTCAAATAAAAAAGCTTGTTTACAGGTTGAGCCAAAAAAGGTAACCAAAAGAAATGTTATTAACTCAGTCATCCAGCATGGGTTTAACACCATATTTGGCACAATAAATGTCCTTGGTATATTTCAAATAATCAAGATTTTGAGGCCATTTTACAAAAAAGCATGCTCCAAATGCATAATCATGGCAAAATTATCCAATATGAACCCCTAAAATTTTATCTTTGGAGTCATTACCTAATATATCTGTGAGTGTGTAGTCAGAACAACCTTACCCAATCAATTCAAGTTTGATTATTTTGAGCATGTTTTGTAAAATGGACACAAAATCGTAACTGTTTGGAATAGACCAATGAAACTTGTTAGAATGAATGAACATTGAAGTGCAAAATATGGCATAAAACCCACACTGGATTACTGAGCTAATAACATTTGTTAGGACTACCTTTTTTGGCTCAACCTGTACTTTAAGAAAAAATCCTGGGATACCATACCATATTTATGAATAAGCATTAAATTTCTTAGAGAAAAGGAAGTTAACATCTTACAACTTTTACTTGAAAAAAAAGGTTTGTTATTAATTTTCAATTCTGACAGAAATGACAATAGCAAATATCAATACATTAATAAAGCATATGAAACATATACCTGACCTACAATATATATATAGGTCATAATATATAGGTCTGCAGACACCTGTCTAACAGTCTCAGATAGTAAACTTTTATCAAGTCTCTTGACTTTATATTTTGATAACAAGAAGGAGGATTTGCTCCCAGTGTTCCAACTTCTACCATATATGGAATCAAGTCTTGATTACAAAATTCAAAATCAAAAAGCTGCAATTTTTTCATTTCAGAATTTCAATCACGAGTTTTGGCCTTATTTTCCAACAAAAAATTCCAAACACAAGAAGTCATCAAGGTGTCATAGGTCGCTAGAATATCAACCATTCTCCATGAAGTTCATTTTTGCATTCTTTGCTGTAGGAATAAACACTGTACAAATTGCTTGGAGATTAAAATATTGAGTTGGAACCCTGGGAGTCTAACTTGTTTTGATAGCTGACTGCTAAAGAATTATTTCATATCTTTTTTTTGAAATTATTATCTTTAGAGCTCTATATTAGGTTTTCAACAGGTCGCGACTTTTTTAAATGTTTAAATTTATAGCCTGCATGTAGAGCGCCTTGACCTTTTAAGCTTTTTGCTTTTTTATATCCATTTGATATGAAAGACATATAAGATTGCCATCACAAATAAATGCATCCTTTTAAGCTTGAATAAGTTATTGCTATGACGATTATATAAAACGAACGCGATGTGACAAACTGCACATACCACATTTCTAGAACGCACATACACAAGAGTTTGTCCTTGTACGGGATCAGCCTAATTGTTTAATATAATACTACAGGGTGAGCCAATAAAGACAATTTTTTGAGATGTCTGGTATCATTTATTTACAGATCAATTAAAAATGATTAAAAAATGATTCAACACCAGCAAATTACATCGAGTTTTTTTATAAACACAGAAACCAGAATATATTTCCATAAAAGGTGATTTTGAAAAAAACAGTACCAGTCTGAGAACACCCTGTAGCGATGAGTTCATCAAAGTCAATGTCATAAGAGAAGACATTGACCTAGTGTGAAAACCCATAAATAATATCTGAGCTTTAGCAAGTCTGTAGCTGATCTTATGTCAAAATATTGACCATGTAAACGGCCTGGACTACTGCCCTCATTTAAAGTCTGATACAAAAACATTGTGCTTAAGATAATGCATAATACACTGAAATCACTTGGTTTAAATCCAAATTAAGGTGTTTCCCCAAATCACTGATTCGTAAAATTTAATATACGTACATACATACACACCGTGATAATGGGGATTTTGCCAGATTTTATTGTGCAATGTATGATTCATACAACAGTAAATGTCACCATCAATCAATAGTTTTGATAAAAACATATCGATTATACACTATAAGACAAAATATATTTCCCATATTTCAAAATATTCCTCAGGCTTTCTGTTCGACTTGTTGGCCAGACAATCTTTCTATTTCTTTTGCAAACGGTAATTTAGTCAGCCTTTTACAGTATACAATTATTGACCTCTCCAGAGGTTTACTGTCAAAATTATATCCCGAGACTGTAAACCGAGACCGTAGGTCGAGGTTTACAGTCGAGGGATATAATTTTGACAGTAAACCGAATGGAGAGGTCTATAATTGTTTTGTTAGTCCGAAGAATATCTTAGATTTTTCTGACCCTTGAAGTTGACTTGAAGTTGGATCCAGACCCTCGAGACGTTCAAAACATCGTTTGATGCCTTGAATTCAGACTTGGTAATGTCCATCTTAAGTGTCTCTCTGATGTATCGTGCCACTCCCCATTTAAGAAGCTGAAATGATTTCAACTTATAAAGTCCACCGTCTTTTTTTCTAATACCAACGTAAAACTTTTTCAAAAAATTATCTACATCTGCCACGGCAGTAAGTTCACTCAATGGAGTCAAATTACTCTCCTGGGCGAAGTCCACTAAAAGCTTTGTACAAAGTTTTAGATTTTTCTTTGTATTTTGACTGTCTTTACTCTCTAAGAGACTAATAATATCCTCATCTTCAACATTTTTGAAACGGCTAGTGCTAGCGGCGGCCATTTTGTCGTCTGATAATGACGTCATTTTAGTGGAATGCTGGGAATATTATTCACCGGCAATGCATTGCGCGGTGTACAGTTAAAATTATTCACCGCTCGTTGACCAATCAAAATCGAGTATTTCAACTGAGGTACTAACAATAAAACTTGTCCTAGCGAACACCTTTCTCCAGGTGACACATTTCCATGGCACACTCTCCTTGCTTTTGTATAAAAATACTGGGGTTTCATATGCAGCAGACAATAGGCGATTTTTACCAGTTGTTTTCACAAAATCACCTGTTATTTTAGGGACTTTTCCATGTTAAATTTATGATGTCTATAAATTTTGTCTGTTGTTTTCATTTATTTAGCCTATTGTGAGAAATTCTCGTAAAATCCCTGAATTACCCTTTCTGAAAGTGAACACCTTCAATATACACAGGTTTTACTATATAAAAACATAATTCTTCAATTTCAAGAACTGTTCTTAAAAACTGTACTTAGATTGAGTTACTGTACAGACAGGGAAATATATACATAGATAGTACTATACATAAATTAGAAATCTAGACATACATTGGCAGAATTCAATAAAAATACACAATTTGATAGGCTAACATGTGAAAAAATACATTTTATGTAAGGTTTCACGACTTTCATCACATTTTGGTCAAATTGTGGTGACATTTTTATCATAAAAAGTAGGCCACTTTTTCCAAGTTTCTGATCCACAAAATTTGACAGTAAGCCTTGTCGAATTTCAAAAGTAGGTCAAATCAAATATATTATGGACAGGTTTGACCTATATAATATAATACAATGCCATAAAATATAATATATTATTACCACCTTGCCGGGCCAGTTCTAGGGGTTTTAGTGCTAGTTTAGAAGGCGTTTATTTTACTATATCGACCTGAGAAATGTGTGACGTCATAGTGGTGGTCCATATGGACCGGTCTAGAATATATTCTGGACCGGCAATTTTCCCCGGGAAATTAGATATCGTTCAATGCGTAAGATTTTCTTGTTGTTTCAGTCCTGGTCGTTAACGGTGGTAATAATACTAATATATAGAGGTTATTTAATGGGAGGGATGGCATATATATATTATTCCTAGGGAAAATATGATATTGGCAAAGAAAAATATGATATTGACCGAGGGCGACAGTCTTCCCAAGGAGGATTGGCTGCAGACCTCAAACTCGATATTTGACCTTGACCTTGATCCATGACAAAATTAAAAATGACTATAAACTCATAATCAGCAATCTAAAAGATTTTGATCACTTCTTGTATGTTTTGAAATATTTTGTAAATGAGACCAAACCTCGCGGTTGAAATTCTCAAGTGAAAAAATGGCGGCGGCTTCATTTTGAATTTTGTAAAGACGAAATAACTCCATATATGGCAGAATATCAAGATTGAACCCTGGGAGACAATCCAATGGTGTACATTACCAGCATCAACGAGCCTAATAAAATGAATGTCGGCATTTGTTTTGATGTATGACTCTTATTATAGGCCCCAACAGCCAGAGAAAGAATCACGGAAGGATGAGCAAATATTTAGTTATCAGATACTTAAAAGTACACTACATGAGTAAACAACTAACACTAATCTATCTGCTAGTAGTTTCATAAAGTACATGCATAATTTATCAATGTCATTTTTTTTGTTATTTGTTAGTACACAATTTTTTGTTCAAATATCATCTAAAAAATTTATAAACTACTCACGTTTTTGGCAACTGTCGCAGGGAATGATCAGATTTGGGAAAACTGACACGTCCTCTTTACAGATGTCGCAGGATCTTGCCATGATTCAATGTCAAATGGGACCTGCAAATACAAGTTTCATTCGAGAGAATCAGTTATATTATCTTTTTATCTTACAGAGTGAGCCAAAAATAAGGCTTGGAATACTAACAAATTATTTCTAAAATATACAAGGTGAGCCAAAAAAAGCCTCCAAACATAAGCGATTAACCACTTAAATATACAGGGTGACAACAAAATAGGCTCCAAATATTTACTAATATCCTAAATAAAATATACAGGGTAAGTCAAAAATAGACTCCTAAAGTATACAGAGTAACCAAAACTACACTCTCAATTAGAGGTGTCAAGTATTAACTGGTTAACTGGTTAACCGCCGATAATGCCTTGACCGGTCTGAGTTTTTATGGGCGGTTACTTGACCGTGTATAATTCTGTTATTTCCCGCGCTTATTTTGCATGCTAATCCGTTTGGTTTTAAGGTGTCAGTTTCACGTAAGCTACTCATACATGTCATAAGTCCCATAACTCCTTACAAACATCCAATCAGCAACTTTAATCCCTGCCACATTGCTTTCCCGCGCTTACTTTGCATTTTAATCTGTTTGTTTTTCAAGCGTCAGTTTCATATGAGCTACTCATACATGTGATAGGTCCGACAATTCCTTACAAACATCCAATCAGCAACTTTAATTCCTGCCACATTGCTTTCCCGCGCTTACTTACATAGAATAGCGTAAAGCTTGACGAACGTAAAAAATAAACGCCAATATATCATTTTTCCAATTTTTTTCAACTTTCAAGATCGAAGATGAAGATTTCATTTGAAATTATAAGTTCAAATTTCCTGCCGGTTAACCGACTTTAACCGGTAAAAAACCCCAGTTAACCGGTTAATGCACAAGCGGTTAATTGACACCACTACTCTCAATACTTGCGAATATCTTAACAAGCTATAGAAAATACCTCAAAAATGAAAATCACCAGTTTATAATAAAAACTTAAGACAATGTCATTTTCAAAATCATGCACTTTTTCACAATTCTGAGCAATTTTAAAGTGATTTTTGGGCCAAAGTTGTCAAATGTGAACCCCCTGGATTTTTTTGAAAAGTGAACCCCCTTGGCAAAGCTGGCTACAGGCCTGGCATTCACTGCATGCAAAGTTTAACAGACCAAAAAGAATCAAAATGCTGCCAATGAACTTTTAGTCAGAGTGTATAATACCAAACCACATTCAAAACAGGACAATGACCATACTGTATTATCAAAAAGATAGATAAAAGCTTATCAGTCATCAAATCAAACACCAACACCTGAACACCAACCACTGACTGCCAAATACCATACACAAAAACTGGAGACTATAATAATATGTTACCACTTCTGTTAGTGACATAAAAGGCCTCTGTTTTACAAAATGGAGAATGTATCCTTTTCCTACAGCATTTGAGCAACTTGCAAGCATGGACATATCAGACTATTTAGATCATTCTGACCAAACTTGTCATTTCTGATGTTTTAAAAAGCACGCCTATTTTTTACTAACATTTATAACGTTATTATTACTAATGTACTGTTGACTTTATTATACTGTTGTTTATGATGTACTATAATTTAATCTTTATCTGTATTGTTTTCATACTGTACTGCTGTTAATGATGTACTATAATTTAATCTCTATCTGTATTGTTTTCATACTGTACTGTTGTTTATGATGTACTGTAATTTAATCTTTATCTGTATTGTTTTCATACTGAACTGCTGTTTATGATGTACTATCATTTAATCTCTATCTGTATTGTTTTCATACTGTACTGTTGTTTATGATGTACTGTAATTTAATCTGTATCTGTATTGTTTTCATACTGTACTGTTGTTTATGATGTACTATAATTTAATCTGTATCTGAATTCTTTTCATACTGTACTGCTGTTTTGCAAGTTTGTTATTCATACTGTAATTTATACTATACTGTTATCTAAATACTGTACTGCAGTTTATAATATGCTGTAATTTATAATATACTGTTAATCAAATACTAAAGTGCTGTTTATGATATACTGTAATTTATACTATACTGTTATTCAAATACTGTACTGCTATTTATGTTATACTGTAATTTATACTTTACTTTTATTCAAATACTAAAGTGCTGTTTATGATATGCTGTAATTTATAATATACTGTTAATCAAATACTGTACTGCTATTTATGTTATACTGTAATTTATACTTTACTGTTATTCAAATACTAAAGAGCTGTTTATGATATACTGTAATTTATACTATACTGTTATTCAAATACTGTACTGCTATTTATGTTATACTGTAATTTATACTTTACTTTTATTCAAATACTAAAGTGCTGTTTATGATATGCTGTAATTTATAATATACTGTTAATCAAATACTGTACTGCTGTTTATATTATACTGTAATTTATACTTTACTGTTATTCAAATACTAAAGAGCTGTTTATGATATACTGTAATTTATACAATACTGTTATTTAAATACTGTTCTGCTGTTGTTATACTATACTGTATACTATACTGTAGTTTAAATACTAAAGTGCTATTTATGTTATACTGTAATTTATAATATACTGCTGTTTAAATACTGTATTGCTATTTATGTTATATTGTAATTTATAATATACTGCTGTTTAAATACTGTATTGCTGTTTGGGATATGCTGTAGTTTATACTGTTGGGTAAATATTGAATTTTCACAAACATCTAATCTATTGGTATTGAAATATTGGTGTCTATTATCAAGACCTGCTCTCGTCCTAAAATAATGTTTTAAAGTTAGTCCATTTGCATGTAATCTTTTCAGTTGAGAGTTTAACATGCCCATATTTTTATTTTTTTTATTTATTTATTTGGAAAACGCTTTTAGAGCAGCGGCACTCAATCGGTGCATCCAATACATCATATATAAAATATAAATGGGATAAAACATATCATGCAAAAAACCACTAAAAACATGCATACGACTATTGTGTGCACTGTACATGTATTTTCTTTAAAAACAATTTGACATATTTGTCAAACTTCACGTAATTATCATGTCCCCACAAGATCAAAGTGTCATCTCCCAGAGCCCAACATGTTTTTAGTTGTACACTTCCTGCTAGAAAGTCAGAGGAGAGTTGGTGGTTGCAGTTTGACACAACATTATTGAAAAATACATTCCTATCACTACCAAAGTACGGACAGACAAAAAGTCTATGCTGTATAGTATCTTTAACATTGAGGTTACAAAAGAGACATATACCATTGCCTTGACCCCATCTTTGAAGGTCGGAGCGAAGGCCAAAACATCCCGTTCTGGCCATGAATTTAAGTTTCTGACCATAGAAATCAAAGTCTGAGTTCATATAGTTTTCCTTAGAGAGATTACTTTTCAAACATTTGTAAAGATTTAGGGATGACTTCTCCCCTATTGAAGAGAAGAAAGCTACATGGCTTAAATCATTTGAGATCTGGATGTATGTTTTATACCAGTTATCACCCTGCCTTTGAAGGATGCCATCCAGACCATGTTTTATCAGGATCTCCTGAATATTGGCAAAATAGGGGAAAGCCTTACCTTCCTGACCATTTATGTATTTATTGTACATTGTGTTGAAGATAGCTTTGTGAGCTGACCCTTCTTTAATAGAGTGCTTTAAATATAAAAAATAATCGATTTGGCGTTTTTCGATGACATCTAGAATAGGTCTTAATCCTAAATCTCCTAACAATGCCTCTCTTGCAGGGCGGCATCTAAGCTGGAGAATGGCTCTTGCTACATTGTATTGCATTGATTTGAATTTTTTGCAAGTTGTCTTATTCAGAATCAAGGTGGGGCATCCATGTAATATGGCTGGCAAAAACATTGTATCATGCATTTTAATTCCGAATTTGACTCGCATAACATTGCAATGCTTGGTTAAGGTTGAGCTTATCATTCCTTGTACTCTTTTTGATTTAGAGCTTAACATATTATTTATGTGGAAAGAATCCTTCATGGACCTGTCAATATGTATACCCAAATATTTATAGTTCTGAACTTCGGAAATATATGAGTTCCCCAAAATCCAAGTTTTTTGTTTATCTAGACGTTTTCCTACTATCATAACTTTTGATTTTTTTGAGCTAAATTTAAATCCCCATTTGATTGAGAAATTATCTGCAATTTTTAACATTTTGTTTAAACCCTCTTCATTGTCAGCAAGTAGTACAATGTCATCAGCAAACATTAGAGCTGGGATTTTTTGCCCTTCGAAAGGTATACCTGTTGATTCTTCTTGGAGCATTTCAACTAGTTCTGACATTACAAGGGAGAATAGGGTCGGGGAAAGACAGCAGCCTTGCTTTAGGCTATTAATGGAACTACTTTCTTCCCAATCAGTTGAAATTGATCCAAATATAACTTTATTTTGAACACCATTGTATAGCTCCCGTAGGAGTCTCCACACTTTACCCTGAATCCCTTTCTCCCATAATCGAATGAATAATAAGTCCCTATTTACAACATCAAATGCCTTGGATATGTCTAAAAATGCTAAAAATGTCTTCCTATTGTTACTTTTGCGCATACTGCAGAGGCCCTTTAAAGCAAACAAATGGTTTTCCAATCTTAGCCCTGACCGAAATGCACCTTGCAGATCCCCAAGTAGATTGTTATCTTCACAGAACTTAATGATTCTTGTTTCAATAACAGAGGTAAATAGTTTATATACATTAGAATTGATAGTTATTCCTCTATAATTGTCCAAAACTTGCTTATCTCCATTTTTATGAATTGGGAACAGGAGACCCTCTTTCCATTCTGAGGGCATTTCCTCTCGTAATTTGACAAGATGAAAAAGATCATGGAGAGAATTTACTAATAAAGGCCCCCCCTGTTTGAGAAATTCATTAGGAATTTGGTCAGTTCCGCAAGCTTTGCCATTGCTCAAGCCTTGGATAAGTACCTGTATGTCACTAGGATTAAAACATACTTCGAACAGGGCATTATCGGAGAATTGTGATGATGAAGCTAGATCATTAAGTTTTTTAGAATAGTCGATTTTGGCAGAATTCATGTTAACATTGTTGACCCCTACATTCCTCCAGTACCCGGCAATTATATCAGAGACTTGTTTAGGATCAGTAATGATATTATTTGGGTCATTGGGGTCTTTTATTTGTATTGGGTGGTCTGCTTTGGTATTGAACATTTTTAAGGTCTTCCAAAATGACTTAGAATTAGATTTCTTTTGGGCATTTTTTGTAATTAGTTTGATTTGACATTCAATATGAAGTTGCTTGATTTTGTCACGTACTTGTTGCTTTCTATGTAAGTACAAGTCCCAAAATTCTTGTAAAATGTTAGGGTCAGCAGTTTTAGCTCTATTCCAATATCTAAAGAATCTGCAAGCTTGTTTTCTGCTTTTGATTAGTTGCTTAATTTCATCATTCCAGAAGGAAGTGTGGCTAGAAGATACAGCCTTGGTACCAACAGATTCATTGGCTGCCTCTTTAACAAGAGATTTCCATACTGACCACACTTCCTCTATATCAGAATACTGAGAGATGTCCCAGCTACCAAATTTTGAAGAAATACTTGCCTTGAATTTACCCCAGTCGGTGTTTTCATTGATCTTCCATTTGGTGAGTTTGGGAGCTTGGACGTCTTTGTAAACACAAGAGCTTTGAACAGTATTTAAAGAACAATTTATAACAAGGAAAGCATGACTACTACCAATTGAAATTTCGTGGTCTTCATGAATGGTCATTTTATCATATAGGGCCAGAAATTTCTCATTTGCAAGTATGTAATCTAAGGTAGAAAACTGATTGTTACGACTCCACGTTACCTGGCCTTCACAATCCTTAGTTAGATTGAGAATTGATGTGTTGGTTGCCTCACTCAACAACTCAATAAGCTTACCATTATGACTACTTTTTCCACCATTGAACTCTCTGATACGACAATTAAAATCACCCATCAATATCATACATTCATTATCATTGTCAAGTTGGGTAACATTATCAATAAGTTCATTGGTCAAGGTCTCACTTAATTCCATATTCTTACCATCATTAGGGTAATATACAACCCCAACATTGAAAATGGTGTTACCCAATTTGACTTTAACCCAGTATCTCTCAAGGTCATCATTATGTGAGTCTAAGAGGTTTGCGTTCAGGATTGTGACATGTTCCTTATTTAAGAATAAACCTACACCACCACCAGACCCCTTAATTCTATTTTTGCCAAGCCATTCATAGTTCTTATTTGAAACAGTTAAAGGGTCACTATCTTTGAAAAATGTCTCACAAACACCAAGTATGTTAAAAGTTTGATGATTTAGCAGCTCGTTCAGTTCATGCTGTTTAGCGAGGCCTAAATGTTCAACATTGTTGAATGCGATTGTAAAGGGAATGACAGGACGTTTGTTCCTACGTCTGCTTCTACGAGTCCTTATGTGGGTCTTTTTAACATGGGGGGCTTTTGGGGGAGGACCGTCATCATGTGGGGATATGGCGCTATCTTCACCGAGGACCTAATATTTGTTGTTAAGGTTAAAGTCTTGGTTGTATGGACATCTGGACCTTTTGTGTCCAAGGTTATTGCAGCCATGGCAACGGACTGTGGCAGGGTGCCAGCAAGAGCTGGCTAGGTGGCTAGCTTCGCCACACTTAATACAATGGGGTTTGGCAGTACCCCCATGGTTCTGGACGTTATGGTGGTTGTTTCCAAGGGAGTTTTGACGAGGGAGGTTCGGACGCCTTTTATTCGTAACAGTTTGCCATTCTGGGAGCTGTGTGCCAGCATTGTCCTCGTTGTTTGAATTGGCACTTGGGGCAAAACTCTGGGGGTTGTGTGCAATAGGGGAGTTGGCATTGGAAGTTGATGTTTGGTTGTTTGACTGCTTTGGATTTTTGCGGCGATTATTGAATTGTTTGGTAATGTCCTTGGTTTTACAGTTGAGATTCATGTTTGCTGCCAGTCTATTGGTGCCAGGTTTGGATAAATGGAGCCCATCGTTCAATAAGAACCCTTCGTTGATTGAGTTATCTTGCAGTCTGAATGACAGGTCGTTGTTGATAAATGAAGTGGACTTGCCATCATCTTCACACATGCTTTGTAGCATGGCATTTACAGTTTCGACGGTTTCCTGGACTGAGGGTTTGTCTGTTCTTGGGCAGATGCTTGATACTATTACTTCTTTAGCAACATTTTTGGCACCTTTGATGAGAAGTTCATATTCCTTTGCGATATTTTCAGGAGTCTTGTCCCTACTGCAGTCATTGCTGCCAACTTGGAGGATGACTTTATCATATTTGACATTCAAATTAGTTAGTGTTTTGTGGATGTCTTCCACTGATCCACCCCTGATGCACTCTATGTCTGTGTTATAAAGTTTGTCAGGATCGAAGTCTCTGATAATAGAGCTGCCAATGACAAGTGTCCTAGGGGATATGTCTGCATTGTGGCTCTTGGCTTTGAATATCTGTTGACGTAATTCCTGACACTCTTTGTCAAGCTCAGCACATTGAGCTGTCTTGGCAGCAAGGTGTTGCACTAGATCTGCATTGGTTTTCTGGAGAGCGTTCACAGTGGCATTAAATGCATCGACACTGGACTTTAAATCTGTAAGGGATTGCAACAATGCTGCAACGTCATTCTTTGAAGTGACAGGTTGTCTTGGTCTGCCTCTGATCTTAGGAGTTTTGGCCTTTTTGTTTCTGGGTCGAAGTCTAGGGGCAATGGTAGATATCTGATCATCCTCAGAGTCAAGTTGAGTCTCTGGTACATTGATAACATAAGTCCCTAGTTCAGAATTTATTGATGCATCCCCATCCTGGTCTGATTGTGTGGGAGATCCAATCAGCTGGCTAATGGTACCACAAGGGCCAGGTACTGCTTCAGTAGCCATATTTGTCACTATAGACTGCCTTAATTAAAGGTGTGAAGTGCCTACTAACTACGTTAACACTTGCTTATAATCCGATATAGACTGCCTAAGAGGTGTGAAGTCCCTAAAATTCCTGTGTACTGAAATTATTAGCCAATTAATTTGGATGTTAGGTTTTAGCTGAGGTCTATGTCTTGGATTTCAACATAATTTCCAGGAAAGATGGTCCTAATATCTCAGTAAATCCTTAATTTTTATATTTGGAATTTCATAATCCAGTTCCTGATATGTTCATGAGAGTCCTCGCTGATTGTTGTAATGTAGCCTTTCTTAGTTCATCAAATATCTTGAGGAATGTCAGGAGCAAATTATGTGTGACTTCACTCTTCACTACCTATACTACGATTATAAATTCAAAATAAACAGTTCAAATCTCGATCATTTCTTGTGAGTTTTGGAACTTTCGTTGGGAAATAAGACCAAAATTCACGATTCAAATGTTGAAGTTAACAAAATGGCAGCTGTTTGGATTCAAATTTTGCATCACGACAGAATATCGATGTTGCACTCTGGGAGCCAATCCTCCTTGCTATGTCTCTGTATAATAATAATCTAGGGCTCCCTTAAGGTATCTCACATCATGACAGCTGTTAGGTAATTTCCAAATTATAGGGAAGTTAGGCTACATGTTTTTTAAAAACTTAAACATGTAAAATTATCACCCTCTATGGATAAGTTCTTCCATATGTAGTGTTTACTTGGATGATTTGGTATAAAGGTATGCGAAAAATAATTGTAATTGAGGTCCCTGGACAAGGGAATTGAGAGTGGGACAGTTATGCCCGAGGGTTGAAATATTACACTCACACATACAGCTTCCCTTAAAATTATGTAGCTTTACCTTCCTTTTTATTGAATTTGTAATTTTTTTTCTCAAATTAATATGCACATATTTATTACATATTATGATTGAGAATGCATGATTCAATATCAAAATATTTTATTAAATTTTGAAATGGTATTTCCAAATTTTAATATTTGAAACTTTTTTTGTATGTCGGGAACCTCCTTAAATCCTCATTGATTGCTCAAATTGTAATTTAAGTTAGTACTATATTAATGATATCTGCTTGTTAATTCACTTGGAACAATTTTGTGTCAGGTAAATTAATTAGATAACTTTCTTTAAAGTACTGTTATGCCATAACATATTTTTGTGTTTTGTTTTAAACATACATGTACTCTTAATGACAGATCACATGCACTATGGTATCTTCAATAGATGTATATTCCATCAAAAGCATCCTGTAGAGGTAGGTACCTATAACAGACCCCAGGCCCGTAGCCAGGGGGAGTTCGCAGGGTTCGGACGAACCCCCCCCCCCTGACCAAAAATTCTTTCAAAATCATGCAGTTTTTCACCACTTTCACCACTATTCAAGTGATTTTAGCCATATTTGGAAAATTTTTGAAAACTGAACCCCCCCTTGGCAAATCCTGGCTATGGGCCTGGACCCGACTGGTGTAACGACGTGACTAAGGGGTGTGCAAATTTTTAGAGAAAGTAAAAACTTTTTGAATATGCATTAATGATTTTTCTTTCAAGAAGGACTTGCTTTTCACAGTAACTTATTTTCATTTTTTTTATTTATTTATTTTTTTAAAAAATTATTTTTGTTACTTCATATCTAAATATCATATGTTCCTACAACAAGGTAAGGATCCTATATCAATATCAGTAGATAGTGCCTGAACGACAGTGAGATTTCATTGTCGATAACGACAGTGTTATTTCTGTTGCCGATAGCAAACTGTCGTGGCTAAGACTGGAAGTAAAATTGTGTTCAATCTACAATTTCATTTGAGGCGAAAATGAGTTAAAACAACTTGCCCGTGTGTCTAGAACAAAACACCATCATTGTAGCGTCTATATAATCAATACTTACTTGAGATATCCTGACATCGAACTAAATAAACAGCTCTAACTTCAGCTGTTATTCATTTTTATTCACCGATCTATTTTGAAGAGCTTTTGAAGAGCGATTTCAGCATTTTAGGCAATCTGCGCCAGTTCCTCTTGGTTCCGAATTTAGTACATGCGCATTAGAATGAATAATTTGATTGGCTTAAATTCCAAACGCACATGCGCACTTGTAAATTATTTCAAACTATTAGGCATGCACGAAGTATTGAAGCAAAAACGAAACTGCTGCAGATTGCCCTACTTATTCGATGGCGGAAAATTCTTTTTTCAAAATGTTTTCCCATATTGGGGAAAAGAAACACAACCCCAGGATAGATATAAGAAGACAAACAAGACTATAATAAGTAGAAATCTTTGATTGCTAAAAGCCGTGCATGAAATTTTACAGAAACTAAAGTAAGTGACACTGTTTTAAATGTGTTCTATTCCCCGGGGAATTTGGTCCACGACAACAACAGCTGATTTTAACTGTCGACAGACTTTAATTCTACCGTCGACCGTTAGGACTGCCGTCGAACTGTTAGGGTGCCAATCAAATAACAAGAATGGTGGAAAAACCCTAAATACATATTTAAAGGAATACACTATATTCTAGATATATGATTTGGTATCGAAAAAAGGCATAGTTTCCCTTTAACTAAAATGTTTATGACTCATCGTAAACCATAAGTCAGTGACACGTCTCCTTTGTAATCTGCTGAATCAAAGTCAGTGTGATCTTAACTTGAAATGACAGGTGAAAAAAATAAATAAAAAGATATGAATGAAATAAAGTCACATGCTGTAAAATGTTTGAGAACTCTAGTCTAATTCATCAGCATATAAAAGATTGTGTCAAAATGTCAGTACAGGGTGGGCCAAAAAATGCCACTTTTTTTTCAAGACACTACAACTTTTTTATTTTCCAACCTACATTCCCCAAATTTTGCACTGTTATATAGTGCCAAGGGTTCTTAGTAATAATATAATGTAACAAGTCCTTCAACTTGGATTATATTTGATCTAAAAGGGGAGTTCAATTGGTCCTCTGGTGATATTTATTCAAGTAAAAATGTATAATTCATGACCAATGGCTAGATAACAGCCTCAAGTTCCATTTGGTATGAAAATTATGATTTAATATCAAAAATTAAAAAAGTTATAGCATTTTGAAAAAAAGTGGCATTTTTTGGCCCATCCTGTAGTAAGAGTAAAAAACTGACATACCTATCTATTCCTCAAAATCTCAAATACAATATCTCCTAAAAGGTTCATGATGGTGACGACTTTTTGCATGATAATACCTTGTTAAGAGTTGTTTTATACCCATAAATCATTTTTGAGAAATATTTAAACTTTATAAATCAATGTATCTAATGACAAAGTTGGAAACATGTTGTGTAGAAAATAACCATATTAGCACAATATCTTGCAAATATTTTGCTTTCATATACAGAGAGCTTAAAGGGTTCCGATTAGCATCCCGTATAAAAACAATATGGCGGCTCCAGGCGAATCAACTGGATCAGTCCGTTTTTAAGAAATAAGGGGAGTTCTGTAAAATCCAGTTTATTGAAATTCTCTTTGAGATAAAGTAATCCGTTTATAATGATTTTGAAAACATTATCCAAAGAATGATTGCGTTCAAAGAATACATATACAACAGCCAATATAAACCCTTGTCTTAGAAACCGGTTTGTCTTGCTTTGTTTCATTTGTAGGATATTTCATATGCTCAGCTGTGTGTTATTACGTTATGGGGAAATTTAGATGCCAATTTTTCCTTATTATACACAAATAGAAGATCCTGAAACTTCACCCATAAATGTGGAATTGATTTGTCAAAATAAAAATCACCCTTTTATAAATGTGTGACGATCTATTATATACTTATGCTATATAACAGTTAGAGGTGTTGACACAACGACCTCGAACCTGTGAACCCTTGAGTATTATTCCGGGATCGGGCCTTTTATACTAAACGGTGAGCAACACCAGAAACGAGCGTTCGATTTGCTAAACGATATGCCTCACCCTTTAAGGTACAGCTGGAAAATTACGTTTTGGGAAAAAATTGCTATACCTGCACATGTTATTTTCTGGTACAAAATAAAGTATGAAGGAATGTGTTAATTTCCCTGCTTTTCTCAGGAAAGTATCATTACATTGTCTTCTTTTAGGCTATCTGGTAAGAGGTCAATGGGAAGTCCAGAAAATTCTGATATTCCATGCTTTCTATTTTTCCAAATTTTATTGCCTTCATGATATGTTATGAATTAGTGAAGTGTCTTTATATTGTATTCTTACTTAGCTAATAATGCTCTATGAGCCTAACCTAATGTCATTGTAATGATTGTTAATTCTGTGAAATTAAATAAACTATAAAAAAAAAAAAATGAAATGATAACAATAGCTCCCAATGAGATTTAAAAGATAGTGAAATTATTCAGGATTCAGGGTGTAAAAATTAGAGAAAATGCTTAAATTCTCCCAAAGAAAAAACAATAAAAATGGTAACCATATAGAAAAATAATACATAATTATAAAAATCTTTAGTTTTCCTAATGTAAATTGTGCACTTTGGGGATTTTTAGAAAACAGATATAACAAATGATAAAAAATTTCTCTTAAACCAAGCATTTAAAACATTCTGTAAAAAAACACGGTATTTTTTGTAATGTTGACTGATTGACAACAATTTAATGCGAAAATTATTTAGAAATATTTTATATAAATGTTTTTGTTAACATTTTTTGTTTTTTAGTGCAATTGTTTTTGCTCCTTTCTACCAATTCTTGAGAATAAAATAAAATGTCTTTCCGAACCTTGTTAGTACAAATTAGCATATACAACATGTTTTTAGACCTCTCAATATTATAGTAATATAAAGGAATTTTTGGTTGATTTTAAAAAAGTATTAAAAAAATTAAAAAACAAAATCGCCCCAAAATAGACAAAAATCAAGATAAACCTTTTATTTCATTAACAAGATACTTTTTTGAAATCAACCAAAATTTCCTTTGTTCAATTACAATATTGAGAGACCTAAACATGTTGTGTTTATGTCGTTTTGTTCCAATGAGGTTCGGAAAGATGTTTCATTTCACTCTGGAAACATGATACCAAGAACAAAACAAGTGTTTGATGTGTTTTCTAAAACAATATAGATGAAAGTATATATATATTTTTCAAATTATATTGTTACCATTCAAAAGATGACCACTAAATTGACAATGTGCTAAATATTTTAATTTTTTATGACTGGTTTAAGAGAAACGTGTGTTCAAAAAGTTCTCCATATCGATACCACTCCTTTGAAAAATTTTGGCAAATCAATAAATAAAAATAACTTTTATCGGTTCTAAGCATATAATACTGTATAAAGGTATCCAGCCTTATTGAAACCCTACTGCCCTCTATTTATCGACCAATATACCAAGGGTGATTGACTCCCAGAATGCAATCTCAATATTTTCCAACAATGAATCTGATCTTTAAGGACGTAATGATTTTCACTTCAAAACGTAATGATTTTCACTTCAAATTTTGAATCGCGAGTTTTGGTCCTATTATTTAACTGAAAAATTCAAAACACAAGAAATGATCGAGATATTGGCTCGCATCTTTTGGATTGCTGGTTATAGATTTATAACCAGTTCAATGTCAGCTGATAATGATATTCTGATATTTTCGTTGTTGGAAAATATTTTGCATTCTGGTAGCCAATCCTCCTTGAATATACCAACCATTCTACTGTCTTTTCAAATTCAGTGAAACGATTTAGACTGATAAGGGTTAATCATTTTTTCATTGAGGTAGAATCACTTGACATTAAAGTAGTTCAAGGAGAAACTGTCAGTACATTAAGGTAAGTTTGCATGTTCAGAATTTGTTGCATTCCTCAATTGAGTCACATGATATTTTTCAAATAGGAATCACCCCTTCCCCACATTGTCTAAATCTTTCAGTTTTGCACAAAGAATGTACTAATGAACCTAGAAAAAACTAGTGAGAAGATTTGTTTTGTAAAATGTATAATAAAAAAATTCAGTGAGAGAAGGACATTTTTTATATATTTTATAAAAAAATCTTCTTTACAGTCTCTTCTAGGCACATAAGTGTACTCCTTGTGCAAAACTGAAAGATGTAGATAATGTGGGGACGGAGTGATCCCTATTTGAAACAACATGTGACTCAATTGAGGAATGCAACAAATTCCGAGCATGCAGCCTTACCTTAAAGGAGTAATATAACTTAAGTTTTTATGTCAAAAGTGATAGTTTGCACACAAACAGACTAATAGTTATGAACATTTTCAAAAACTGTATTTCCCAAAAAAAATTCCAAATTATGTAAATTTTATGATAGCTTGTTTAAAAATAAATGATAAAATTTTTAAAAGTACAGTCTGTAATTATTATTTTGGAAAGATTTTGACTCAAACATCACTAAAAGAGGGATCTGTCTACTCACACAATAAAAATAATATTTTGATCCACTCAGAGGCCTGTACCTGCTGTCATAGAACCATGTTAGACTAAAGTTATAGCATCCCTTTAAATGTGATGTGACGTCATAGCCTCGTTCTGGATTCAATAAATGACTGATCAAGCAGGAACTGTTTCCGTTTATGCTCTGTTACAACTCGGTGTTTATTGTCTCATTACACCTGTCACTATTCCATTCACTGATGAGTTGGGTCATGAAATAGTAGTTAAATCCAGTACCCGACATTTAAAAGTTGCATTCATGAATACAAGCTTAGTAATGCCTGGGTCACATTTGCTCCGATCCATCAGCCGGCGCCCGGCTGATTGAGTGTTTTTGTTCAATATTGTAATCAACAAAATACTCAATTGGCCGGGCGCCGTTGTAAAAATCGGAGCAAATGTGACCAACGCATAATACCAAAACTGTAAAAATCACCTGAGGTTCTTCAAGTTAAAAATATTACTGACAGACAGACTATGATCGATAATCTTCAGGGTAATATAAGGGTTATTAGCATTCATTGGAAGTTTTAGAAATCATAATATGATTATAATATTAATCCCTTATGGCAGATGACACAACTGTTTTGTACAAACATTCTAGTTTTTTCATCATAAAATATTATGTCTGAGGCGTATCATAAACAATATCATGTGTATTGATCTGTTCCTCTCTACGCTATTTTGTGCATCTGATTTTAATATTTCATGTGAACTAATGTTAGTGCTTAACTATATCAAATAGCTATAGCTTTTCTAATTTACAAAAACACGAACAATAACACGCATATATGAGTAACTCACTCGAATCTCTACTTATGATCGCTGCAATATCCAATTATATTGTTCATATTTTTTCTCTGATCAATTGTCATTTATCTATACAAAATAATAAATATATACAATGTAATACATAAACAATACAGGTAGATCGGATTTAATTTATATTGAAAATGCATGAGAGAACCAGGGGCTTATTTGACGCTAAAACACAAAATCAATTTTCTTGATGTTCCTTTATACCACAGTTGACGGATCAATATACAATACACTTTTACATCAGGGTGATTCAACGCCACAAATATCAATTTTCCAAACCTTCAAATAGTTCTAACTTCAATATATAATGCACCTTTACATCAGAGTGATGAACAGAACAAATATCACTTTTCCAAACCTTCAAATAGTTCTAACTTCAATATATAATGCACCTTTACATCAGAGTGATGAACACAACAAATATCACTTTTCCAAACCTTCAAATAATTCTAACTTCAAAATATAATTCACCTATACATCAGAGTGATGAACACAACAAATATCACTTTTCCAAACCTTCAAATAGTTCTAACTTCAATATATAATTCACCTAAACATCAGAGTGATGAACACAAAAAATATCAATTTTCCAAACCTTCAAATAGTTCTAACTTCAATATATAATGCACCTTTACATCAGAGTGATGAACACAACAAATACTACTTTTCCAAACCTTCAAATAGTTCTAACTTCAATATATAATGCACCTTTACATCAGAGTGATGAACACAACAAATATCACTTTTCCAAACCTTCAAATAGGTCTAACTTCAATATATAATGCACCTTTACATCAGAGTGATGAACACAACAAATATCAATTTTCCAAATCTACAAATAGTTCTAACTTCAATATATAATGCACCTTTACACTATACTAGAGTGAGGAACAGAACAAATATGACTTTTTAAAACCTTCAAATAGTTCTAACTTCAATATATAATGCACCTTTACATCAGAGTGATGAACACAACAAATATCACTTTTCCAAATCTTCAAATAGTTCTAACTTCAATATATAATGCACCTTTACATTAGAGTGATGAACACAACAAATATCATTTTTTAAACATTCAGTTTTAACTTCAATAGATAATGCACCTTTACATCAGAGTGATGAACATAACAAATATCACTTTTCCAAACTTTCAAATAGGTCTAACTTCAATATATAATTCACCTATACATCAGAGTGATGAACACAACAAATATCACTTTTCCAAACCTTCAAATAGTTCTAACTTCAATATATAATGCACCTTTACATCAGAGTGATGAACACAACAAATATCACTTTTCCAAACTTTCAAATAGGTCTAACTTCAATATATAATTCACCTATACATCAGAGTGATGAACACAACAAATATCACTTTTCCAAACCTTCAAATAGTTCTAACTTCAATATATAATGCACCTTTACATCAGAGTGATGAACACAACAAATATCACTTTTTAAACCTTCAGTTTTAACTTCAATGTATAATGCACCTTTACATTAGAGTGATGAACACAACTAATATCACTTTTTCAAACCTTCAAATAGTTCTAACTTCAATATATAATGCACCTTTACATCAGAGTGATGAACACAACAAATATTACTTTTCCAAACCTACAAATAGGTCTAACTTCAATATATAATGCACCTTTACATCAGAGTGATGAACACAACAAATATCACTTTTCCAAACTTTCAAATAGGTCTAACTTCAATATATAATTCACCTATACATCAGAGTGATGGACACAACAAATATCACTTTTCCAAACCTTCAAATAGTTCTAACTTCAATATATAATGCACCTTTACATCAGAGTGATGAACACAACAAATATCACTTTTTAAACCTTCAGTTTTAACTTCAATGTATAATGCACCTTTACATTAGAGTGATGAACACAACTAATATCACTTTTTCAAACCTTCAAATAGTTCTAACTTCAATATATAATGCACCTTTACATCAGAGTGATGAACACAACAAATATTACTTTTCCAAACCTTCAAATAGTTCTAACTTCAATATATAATGCACCTTTACATCAGAGTGATGAACACAACAAATATTACTTTTCCAAACCTTCAAATAATTCTAACTTCAATATATAATGCACCTTTACATCAGAGTGATGAACACAACAAATATCACTTTTCTAAACCTTCAAATAGTTCTAACTTCAATATATAATGCACCTTTACATCAGAGTGATGAACACAACAAATATTACTTTTCCAAACCTTCAAATAGTTCTAACTTCAATATATAATGCACCTTTACATCAGAGTGATGAACACAACAAATATCACTTTTCCAAACCTTCAAATAGTTCTAACTTCAATATATAATTCACCTAAACATCAGAGTGATGAACACAAAAAATATCAATTTTCCAAACCTTCAAATAGTTCTAACTTCAATATATAATGCACCTTTACATCAGAGTGATGGACACAACAAATATTACTTTTCCAAACCTTCAAATAGTTCTAACTTCAATATATAATGCACCTTTACATCAGAGTGATGAACACAACAAATATTACTTTTCCAAATCTACAAATAGTTCTAACTTCAATATATAATGCACCTTTACACTATACTAGAGTGAGGAACAGAACAAATATGACTTTTTAAAACCTTCAAATAGTTCTAACTTCAATAGATAATGCACCTTTACATCAGAGTGATGAACACAACAAATATCACTTTTCCAAACCTTCAAATAGTTCTAACTTCAATATATAATGCACCTTTACATTAGAGTGATGAACACAACAAATATCATTTTTTAAACCTTCAGTTTTAACTTCAATAGATAATGCACCTTTACATCGGAGTGATGAACATAACAAATATCACTTTTCCAAACCTACAAATAGGTCTAACTTCAATATATAATGCACCTTTACATCAGAGTGATGAACACAACAAATATCACTTTTCCAAACCTTCAAATAGGTCTAACTTCAATATATAATTCACCTATACATCAGAGTGATGAACACAACAAATATCACTTTTCCAAACCTTCAAATAGTTCTAACTTCAATGTATAATGCACCTTTACATTAGAGTGATGAACACAACTAATATCACTTTTTCAAACCTTCAAATAGTTCTAACTTCAATATATAATGCACCTTTACATCAGAGTGATGAACACAACAAATATTACTTTTCCAAACCTTCAAATAGTTCTAACTTCAATATATAATGCACCTTTACATCAGAGTGATGAACACAACAAATATTACTTTTCCAAACCTTCAAATAATTCTAACTTCAATATATAATGCACCTTTACATCAGAGTGATGAACACAACAAATATCACTTTTCCAAACCTTCAAATAGTTCTAACTTCAGTATATAATGCACCTTTACATCAGAGTGATGAACACAACAAATATTACTTTTCCAAACCTTCAAATAGTTCTAACTTCAATATAAAATGCACCTTTACATCAGAGTGATGAACACAACAAATATCACTTTTCCAAACCTACAAATAGTTCTAACTACAATATATAATTCACCTATACATCAGAGTGATGAACATAACAAATGTCACTTTTCCAAACCTTCAAATAGTTCTAACTTCAATATATAATGCACCTTTACATCAGAGTGATGAACACAACAAATATTACTTTTCCAAACCTTCAAATACTTCTTACTTCGATATATAATACACCTTTACATCAGAGTGATGAACATAACAAATATCACTTTTCCAAACCTTCAAATAGTTCTCACTTCAATATATAATGCACGTTTACATGAGAGTGAGGAATAGAACAAATATCACTTTTCAAACCTACAAATAGTTCTAACTTCAATATATAATGCACCTTTACATCAGAGTGATGAACACAACTAATATCACTTTTTCAAACCTTCAAATAGTTCTAACTTCAATATATAATGCACCTTTACATTAGAATGAGGAACAGAACAAATATTACTTTTCCAAACCTTCAAATAGTTCTAACTTCAATATATAATGCACCTTTACATCAGAGTGATGAACACAACAAATATTACTTTTCCAAACCTTCAAATAATTCTAACTTCAATATATAATGCACCTTTACATCAGAGTGATGAACACAACAAATATCACTTTTCCAAACCTTCAAATAGTTTTAACTTCAGTATATAATGCACCTTTACATCAGAGTGATGAACACAACAAATATTACTTTTCCAAACCTTCAAATAGTTCTAACTTCAATATATAATGCACCTTTACATCAGAGTGATGAACACAACAAATATCACTTTTCCAAACCTACAAATAGTTCTAACTACAATATATAATTCACCTATACATCAGAGTGATGAACACAACAAATATCACTTTTCCAAACCTTCAAATAGTTCTAACTTCAATGTATAATGCACCTTTACATTAGAGTGATGAACACAACTAATATCACTTTTTCAAACCTTCAAATAGTTCTAACTTCAATATATAATGCACCTTTACATCAGAGTGATGAACACAACAAATATCACTTTTCCAAACCTTCAAATAGTTCTAACTTCAATATATAATTCACCTAAACATCAGAGTGATGAACACAAAAAATATCAATTTTCCAAACCTTCAAATAGTTCTAACTTCAATATATAATGCACCTTTACATCAGCGTGATGGACACAACAAATATTACTTTTCCAAACCTTCAAATAGTTCTAACTTCAATATATAATGCACCTTTACATCAGAGTGATGAACACAACAAATATTACTTTTCCAAATCTACAAATAGTTCTAACTTCAATATATAATGCACCTTTACACTATACTAGAGTGAGGAACAGAACAAATATGACTTTTTAAAACCTTCAAATAGTTCTAACTTCAATAGATAATGCACCTTTACATCAGAGTGATAAACACAACAAATATCACTTTTCCAAACCTTCAAATAGTTCTAACTTCAATATATAATGCACCTTTACATTAGAGTGATGAACACAACAAATATCATTTTTTAAACCTTCAGTTTTAACTTCAATAGATAATGCACCTTTACATCAGAGTGATGAACATAACAAATATCACTTTTCCAAACCTACAAATAGGTCTAACTTCAATATATAATGCACCTTTACATCAGAGTGGTGAACACAACAAATATCACTTTTCCAAACCTTCAAATAGGTCTAACTTCAATATATAATTCACCTATACATCAGAGTGATGAACACAACAAATATCACTTTTCCAAACCTTCAAATAGTTCTAACTTCAATGTATAATGCACCTTTACATTAGAGTGATGAACACAACTAATATCACTTTTTCAAACCTTCAAATAGTTCTAACTTCAATATATAATGCACCTTTACATCAGAGTGATGAACACAACAAATATTACTTTTCCAAACCTTCAAATAGTTCTAACTTCAATATATAATGCACCTTTACATCAGAGTGATGAACACAACAAATATTACTTTTCCAAACCTTCAAATAATTCTAACTTCAATATATAATGCACCTTTACATCAGAGTGATGAACACAACAAATATCACTTTTCCAAACCTTCAAATAGTTCTAACTTCAGTATATAATGCACCTTTACATCAGAGTGATGAACACAACAAATATTACTTTTCCAAACCTTCAAATAGTTCTAACTTCAATATATAATGCACCTTTACATCAGAGTGATGAACACAACAAATATCACTTTTCCAAACCTACAAATAGTTCTAACTACAATATATAATTCACCTATACATCAGAGTGATGAACATAACAAATGTCACTTTTCCAAACCTTCAAATAGTTCTAACTTCAATATATAATGCACCTTTACATCAGAGTGATGAACACAACAAATATTACTTTTCCAAACCTTCAAATACTTCTTACTTCGATATATAATACACCTTTACATCAGAGTGATGAACATAACAAATATCACTTTTCCAAACCTTCAAATAGTTCTCACTTCAATATATAATGCACGTTTACATGAGAGTGAGGAATAGAACAAATATCACTTTTCAAACCTACAAATAGTTCTAACTTCAATATATAATGCACCTTTACATCAGAGTGATGAACACAACTAATATCACTTTTTCAAACCTTCAAATAGTTCTAACTTCAATATATAATGCACCTTTACATTAGAATGAGGAACAGAACAAATATCACTTTTCCAAACCTCCAATTAGTTCTAATTTCAATATATAATGCACCTTTACATCAGAGTGATGAACACAACAAATATCACTTTTCCAAACCTTCAAATAGTTCTAACTTCAATATATAATGCACCTTTACATCAGAGTGATGAACACAACAAATATCACTTTTCCAAACCTTCAAATAGTTCTAACTTCAATATATAATGCACCTTTACATAAGAGGGATGAACACAACAAATATCACTTTTCCAAACCTTCAAATACTTCTTACTTCAATATATAATACACCTTTACATCAGAGTGATGAACACAACAAATATCACTTTTCCAAACCTTCAAATAGTTCTCACTTCAATATATAATGCACGTTTACATGAGAGTGAGGAATAGAACAAATATCACTTTTCAAACCTACAAATAGTTCTAACTTCAATATATAATGCACCTTTACATCAGAGTGATGAACACAACTAATATCACTTTTTCAAACCTTCAAATAGTTCTAACTTCAATATATAATGCACCCTTACATCAGAGTGATGAACACAACAAATATCACTTTTCCAAACCTTCAAATAGTTCTAACTTCAATATATAATGCACCTTTACATTAGAGTGAGGAACAGAACAAATATCACTTTTCCAAACCTTCAAATAGTTCTAACTTCAATATATAATGCACCTTTACATAAGAGGGATGAACAGAACAAATATTACTTTTCCAAACCTTTGAATAGTTCTAACTTCAATATATAATCCACCTTTACATCAGAGTGATGAACACAACTAATATCACCTCTTCAGACCTTGAAATAGTTCTAACTTTGATATTTAATAAATGCATAAGGGAGATTCAACAGATATCAATAACAAATATGTATGAATGTTACACGAAAAGTTGCAAAGACCTGCAATGTAAATATACTAATAAATTACAAAATTCTATAATATCGCAATTAAATAATCCTATATGCCAAAAAATTAATATGGTTGATGGAATATGAATCCCACTGGGACAACTCATTCAATAACCCAGATGCGAGTAGAAATAATCTTGATTTACGTCAAAGTAATATCATATTTGAAATCTACATGTAAAATTACATCTAGAAATGTGGTTTTAAAAAGTGTTTATCAACTTTGAAAAATTAATATTCTTTGAAAATGTGACTTCTAGCTCGGGGAGATTCCCCATAGACCCCATGCTATAAAATCACAAAAAATGAAATATCTTTTCTTTTAGTGGACAGATAATATTTTGCTTTACTGGACATATTTTCATTAGTATAAGTATCAGGCACATAAGGGTTATATGAAAATTGAGCCACTTGAATTGATAATATTCAAGTTTAAGGGAACTTTCTTATATACCTGCCATGTTAATTGGCCCGAATCAGCCACCTGGTGGTGAAACTGGTAACTACCTACTCGCATTTGGGTAATTGAAGGAAGAGCATGATGAAATGCTACACCATAGGCACATGCTGCTCACTGAGTAATATGAACAAACAACTGTGAGTATTATATCAATAATTAAATGTACCACAGGCCTCAGAAAACTTCAAATAATTGATTTTAAATATGACACTGTCAACAGCTAATGTTGACATCCAGAGCTCATAAAGTGTACATATTTATCTGACATTTTTGTTTGGCATTTTTTTGATAGTATTACATACAAATGACATTATGTACATCCCATTGAGCTTTATGGGTGAATGGCTTTGTGGATTAAGAGATATCTTTATTAAAGAGAGAATCATGTCATAGCGAGCAGGCCAACAAAAATTGTTTCAATTTTTAGAATATTTCTGGCTCATGTCATTCCTTGTCATGTCTATTTTCTAAAAATTCCCAAAGTGCACACTTTATTACAGAAAATCTAAAGATTTTTACAAAATAATATATTATTTTTCTATAAGAGTGGTTACCAATCCTATTATTTGGGAGAATTTTAACATTTTTCACCCATTTTTGAACTTCGAATCCATGATAACTTCACGAATTCATAACATATTGTGAATCTTTTGGATGTATTGTACTTGAGATTGTAAGGAATAGATTGGTAGGTCTACTGTACATGTTGCTTTTGATTTTTTTCAACCCTATATATCTGATTCTACCTTTAAATGTACCCCAGACCTCTGTAATCTTCATTAATCAATTGATTTCAGTCGTGAAACTGTCAACAGCTAATACTGACATTCAGTATTATTCAACATATGTGTTTGACATTTGGAGAAATTTTCACAATCAAATTGCTTAAAATTCATTAATATTTCCAGATATAAAGGGCATTTCTCTAATTTGTTTGAAAGTTTAACTCATCATTGCTGCAAACCAATAATTATACATAGTGATTTGTAAATATATTTTTCTCAATATTCAGTAAAAGTAATGAGTCAGTACTAAGAAGCTTTCCATTGGTATATTACAGACATTATAGTACTATGTCTTAACTTATAGTAATAAACCGGTATTATACATTTTTAATCTGAATACTTTTTTTTAAGAAAATTTGAAATAAGAACACCAGCTAATTTTAACATTTTTAGTCAGTCCTAGAATTATTTAGATTAGTAAAGTAATAAGTATATATAAGTATAAGTAGTATTTACAAAAAAATATAACAAGGCATTAACATGCAAAATGTCACCACCTGCCATATGTTAAGATGCCAAACACCAACCACTATACACAAAAAAGAGTATATAACAATATGTCACCACAAGAAGTAAGAAATTATTCTTAATCATGCACCTACTAGATGCAAAAAATATAAAATAAACTTTCTATAAGGAAGACAATTTGAGCACCTCTTTTGATGATAATGACTTCAATATAAAACTGTTCCTAGACCTATCAAATGCATTTGACACTGTTGATCACAAGACTTTACTTGAAAATAACTATTTTATAACACTTATTGTTCCCTCCATACACAGAGAATGGAAAGCATATACCATCATGATAAACCATAACATCTCATTTCTCCTCAGCCCTGAGATCATGTTTCAGGTGAAACAGAAAGATGTTATGGTATAAGAATGAGCATATACAATTTTATATCAATACTACTTCAAGTGCAGAAATGAAATGTGGTGTTCATCAAGGGTCCATAATTGGACTAACTTTGTTTCTAATTTACTTTATAACATCTCATTTGTTAACATTGTCTCATTTACAGATAACAATAATCTAATCATAATTTAGATAAGATGCAGTGATCTCAGAAGCATTAAAGTGAGTGCAGCACCCACCTGAGCTTTTAAAAATAGGCTTGCACCCACCTAAATGTATTTGTACCAACTTGAAAATGAGAAAACCATGAAAAATAGGCATATTTTGACCAATTTTGGTCTGAATTGTGAAAATGAGAATTTTGCCCACACTTAAGCAAAAAATCCTGCGGAGAACACTGAGAGGAACTCAAACCAGACCAACTGAATAAAGAATTGCAAACAATCTATCTATTGCTTAAGGCTAATGAAAGAATTGCAAACAATCCATCTATTGCTTAAGGCTAATGAATTATCACATAACTTAGAAAAAAATTATTTTTCATTATTTTTACCCCAAATCAAATATTATTCAAATGGATATAAACATTCTTATTAACAATGTACCCAGAAATAAAGTATTACCTTTTTGAGGTTAAATAGTTGAAGATATATACATGTAGTAAAAGACATATCCCAATCACGATTTCAAACTTCAAATATATATAAGGAATAAGTATAAAGCTTTAAGGCAGCATTTCAACAACACATTGAACCATTTTATTGATTGAATTAAAGTAATAAGGGGAGGCATCAAAAGATCGGTGTCACATCGAAAAACTAAATAAATCTAGTTAGGGGGATGGGGATCTAAGCCATTTCAGTTTGCTATCCGATAAATTTCAACATTTCATTTTTTGCAATTTTGACTCGAAATGCCTTGGAATGGTTTAGAAATAAAGATTTTACCTGATGTTTTCTTTGTCAAGGTCATTACAATGGATACTATTGTATCAATTGTTGAATTAACCCAAAAATTAGATCATTTTTAGAAATAATTGTTCAAATTCTCAAACTGGAAGTCCCTGATCAACTTTCATTGTATTTAGTTTTTGGGGGGAGGGGGGGGGGTCAAACTCAGAACTAGACTTATTTACTTTCAATCCAACATCGAACTTTTGATGCCTCCCCTTACTCTTGTAGACTGCTCTTTCACTCATCTCTTGTATGTTCAATCACTACAACTGACAACTGTATAAACAAATATTGGCCTTTAATTTTGTGTTTACCGCATTATCTGCGCTTTGTATTCACAGATATTGGCCTTTAATTTTGTGTTAATCACATTTTATTCTCTTTTTATTCACAAATATTGGCCTTTAATTTTATGTTTACCGCATTATATGCTCTTTGTATTCACAGATATTGGCCTTAAATTTTGTGACTTACATGCTCTTTCTCACACTGTAATTATTTGTTAGTATGAAATCATGAATAGACCAAAAAATTATTGAAATGAATCAATTGAAACTTATAGGTTAATATATTCCTGCACTTTTATAAATATAATTGATGTTTCTTTCAAGTAAACATAATGCATAAAATGAGTTCAATGACTTTCTTTTTTGTCCTTTCAGGTAACTAAATTTCCTCATTTTTTATACATATACATGTAGAAAAGCATTACTCCTATAATCACTACTATTTGATGAAAAATACATATTCATCGAGTTATAATTTAATTATAGAGGGATTAGTTAGGTCAGATTGCACTTTATACTATTTTGATGACTATTTTCCAGAAGCTAATAAATAAGTCAACAAGACCTTAGGGGCATTAATACTGAATATATGAACACAATGACTGAAGTCAAATAAATAAATCGAATTCTATAATTTTGTACCCTGCGCTCAGAGTCTAGTTATAAACTACCCTCTGCCTAATATAGACTATATAACAATTTAGCAGCCCGAAATTGGTGCCTGTGACAGCCCGGGTAATAAATCATTTCAAATCTACCATGCTGAGCCTTTCTCAACCAATCAGCGATGTGGAAGGAACACATGCTAAATATGTACGCATTAACTATGCCGGGATGTCAGAAGAAATGACCATATAGAAAGTCGTCTGTATTTTGACGACGAACTCTGATTGGCTCACTGAGATCAGAGATTCATTGTAAACTGAAAGAGTGAAGACGAAGCTCTCTTTTAAGAAGTGAAGCTGAACGAATACAAAGGGTAATAATTTTGTTGCAATTTCTTTTCTGAATCTTGAATAATAAGCAGGTGCTAACTTTTCAATGTTTCTCATAAGTTAATATGTGAATCAATGGGATATTACAAAATTGGGACCAAGAAAGATTCACACGGAAAGTGTTCAGATTAGAGAAGTGTTCATATATATTGGTTTTACTATACTCAAGAATCAGGAGTATAATTTCAAAAGCTGAAGATTTTGAAAATCAAAAAGAAAAAAAAATTATGTGTCCATATTCAATGTGTCTTTTCAATGTTTCTCATAAGTTAATATGTGAATCAATGGGATATTACAAAATTGGGACCAAGAAAGATTCACACGGAAAGTGTTAAGATTAGAGAAGTGTTCATATATATTGGTTTTACTATACTCAAGAATCAGGAGTATAATTTCAAAAGCTGAAGATTTTGAAAATCAAAAAGAAAAAAAAATTATGTGTCCATACACTCAAAAAATCTCAAATAAAGATTATAAATTTTGACCAAGAAAAAGTGTTCAATTTGACAGGTGTTCGGATTAGAGAGGTGTTTAGACATATTGATTTCACTGTACCCGAGAATTGGTTGTATTTCAGAACTGGAGGATTTGAAAAATAAAAATTATATTTATCTATTTATTTAATCTATAAAAAATATATGATCAAAAAATATATAAGATATTGTAAATTGGGACCACGAAAAAGTGTTCACATCAAAAGGTGTTCATATATATATCTTTTATTGACTCTTAGAATGTCATGGTATGACATATTAGTCAGTACAAAAATAAAACCTTACTACACTACACTACATTATACTACACTACACTACACTATTATTATACAAATATAGTATATACAAAAACATGTTATTAACATGTATTTAACTATACATAATACTTAAAGCAGTGTAATGCATCCAGAATGTTCTTCAGACAAGTTCAATGACCTTGAATGCTTTATTTATAAAAATGCCAACTTGCTTTTGGACATATTTATCTTTTGAGGACATTAACATTATGAATGCATTTTCAGGATGGTATTCATCAAATTTAATTTTGCTGTTGATGTTCTCGAACAATACTTTTCTATTTTCTTGATGTATTTGGCAATTCATCATGAAATGAATTTCATTCTCTATTTCTCCACAAACGTTACACATTCTTTCATGTTCAGGATTTGGCCGTGGTTTCACATGTCTACCCAGCTCTATTTGAAGTTTATGAGAACTTAACTGGGTAATCGGGTAAAGGACTGCCTATGATTTTTGTTCTGAAGGCTTAAATATTGCTCCAATTCAAAAGTTGTCTTAAATTTAACATATGTTCTCAGAACTGGATATAATTGTAAATCACACTTCCATTTGTCCTTATAATTTTGGTGCAATGTCTTAGTTAAAACATTTATAAATGTGAAATCATCGTCAACAATTTGTTCATTCCAGTTAAGAAGAAGATTGCAATCTTTTAAAATGTTATAAACTTTACTAGACCATGTATTTTTAAAACCCAAACTGTGCATTTCATAATCATAAAGATATGATTTATAAAGGATGTTGTCTGGACACAATTTTATAAGCCTTATCCAATATTTAATAAGTTGAATATCAAAACATAGACTCAAAGGGAAACGACCCAGCTCCCCATAGACTGCTAGTGTTGCAGTTGATGTTTTTACACCAAGAATGTTTTTTAAAAAAGAAAGATGGATCGTTTCAATTGTCTTAATATGTTTTTTACTTGTCCATATTTCTGAACCATACATCAGAATTGGTTGGACAAGTGAATCAAATAAATGTAATGCAACGGATATAGGAATGTCATTAAACTTATGGTGTTGTTGCTTTATTTTAAATAGAGCTTTTCTGGATTTTTCTTTAAGATAGCTTATTTGCTTATCAAAATTACTTTTCCTGTTAAAAATACACCCTAGATATTTGTAATCTTCAACACATTCAATCACTTCGTTATTGAATTAAAAATTTTCCTCTGATTTAGAGTTAAAAATAATAGCTTTTGTTTTAACAGTGTTGACAACAAGATGATATTTTCGACAAAAATCAAAGAGAGAGTCTAACATTGATTGAGCACCAGTTGTAGAGTTAGCTATTAATATTAAGTCATCTGCCCAGATTAAATGATTAAGAGAAACACTTTCAAACTCTACACCATATTCAGATGGAAGATAATCTTTCAAGTCATCCAAAAAATGGTTGAAAAGGTATGTTCTGAGTACAGAGCCCTGCATGACACCAATTTCAGTCTTATAGGTTGGCGTGATGCCATCTTTAAGTTTGAGGCAAGATTTTGATTTTTGGTACATGCTATCAATAATCTTAAACATTTTTGAACTCGGTTGAATACCTGACTTACATAATTTATAAAGAAGTGCTGTCCGGTTGACATAATCAAATGCCTTCCTAAAATCTATCATTATACAAAATAAAGGCTTTTTCTGCCTCTTAAAATGTGAAATGATTGTATTTAAAATAAACAAATTGTCTGTTGTACGATGCCCAGATTTGTAGGCCCCTTGTAAAGGATCCTGTATATTAAGCATTTCAGCATTAAAGACAAGTCTTGTTTGGATGATTGTGTCAAAAACATTACCTAGGCAAGCAAGAACATTTATTCCCCTATAATTATCTGGATTGAAACGCGATCCTTGTTTATAAAGAGTGGAAAGCATACCGATACTCCATTCATCGGGATAGTCTCCTTTATCAAATATAAAGTTAAAAAGGGCAGTAAAATCTAAAGCTAGGTCCTTACAATTTTTGATAATATTAGAAGGTAGGCCATCTATACCTGGTGACTTGTTTGCATTAATCTTATTCAAAGCATTAATCACTTCTTTTTCATGTATAACATGGTTAAGTACGTGATTGCTACTCATATATTTATACAGGTTTTACTTATATTCCAGAATTGGGAGTATTTCAGAAGATTTAGAAAAGTTACATTATGCTTTGGTCTCATATGATCAAAAATCAAACAAATCAGGACAAAAAAAAGTGTTCACATTGAGAGGTGTTCAGATTTATGAGGTGTTCATTTCTAAGTCTTACTGTTTTCCAGAATCGGGAGTATTTCAGAAGATTTAGAAAAATAACATTACACAGTGGTCACATTGGCTCAAAAAATCTGTAGGATTACAAATAGGGACAAAGGAAGAGTTCACGGTGTTTTGATTAGGTGTTTATATCTATAGATAAGATTTTGATATACGTCAAAATTGGGACTTTTTCAGAAGCTGAAATAAATAGATAAATAAAGGCCTACAACATCGATACCATAATTTCTTAAAAAATCTGAGATTTTTGAATTACATGACTTTAACATGCAAAATATAGATGGTGCTGAATGTGGTAAAAATAAACCCCCGCGGGAGCCTGGGCCCCATGACACCCCCCCTCCTGGATCCGCCAGTATTACTTAGTCAGAGGGAAGTTTATATTCTTGGAAAAAATATCCAAGATTTGAAATTCGCCCCCCCCCCCCCCTTGTTAGCTTCTGGATCCGCAAGTGAGTATTATAGACTATATGTTACAGTTTCGCAGCCCCGCCCCCACGACCGGTGAACTTGGTTCCCATGATAGCCTGTGTCATAAATCATTTCGAACTAACCAAGCTTACCTTTTCTCAACCAATCAGCGAGCTGGAAAGAATAGATGCTAAACATGTGCTCATTATAGTGACGTAGCCAGGAAGAAAAGGGAAACGGCGAAACATATTTCCAAACCTGTCAATGGGGCAAACTTGCCTCATCCTGGCTACCCTGCAACATTTCCATTATTCAGATTCAAGCTAGCGGCTGTATCTCAGTCCGAAATACAAACGTAACTTTTTCCTTGGTAATATGTATACAAAGTTATGCTTATCATGAAACAAAAGTAATATCAAAAATATAATAGATCTAGAAAAAAAAACAATCGTGAAAATATTGGGATAAATATTTACAAAATCTGATCTGTACTCACAAGTCTAGCAGTAGTCGTAATTAGTTGTCATTTGTACCATGTTTTCCTAATAATACACCTTCCATAAATCTACACCTAAGTTTTAGCCTGACAATCGATAATATAGCTTTTTGTAATTTTTATACTGGATCGTCAAGTGTTTGTTTTGAATTCTCTTGGGAAAGCCTTTCAGTCAGACCCACGTGTACTTTATTATTAAAAAGTTTCGTACTATTTTCTAATATAAATAGCAATTATATCCATTCTTTTTTAATCTATTTAATATCAATCTTGATTAAAATATTATTTGATATATCTGTATCTGTACTATCGATCTACTTTAGGCAGAGAGATGGTGAAAAAGAAGTGTACGAATAAGCGAATCGCATTATTGTTCTTGGATCCGCAATTTACCTCCAGTGTGACCTACTTTTGAGATCTTTAAAAATGGGCAAAGAAAAGAAAAAGGTAAGTATCGAGTAATACTTAATGTTTTTTGTAACTGATGATTATGTAGATAGCTATAGCGATACATGAAGACTGAAAATGGCATGTTACTTCTGTTAAATACTGAAAGACTTAGACGTTTGAAGACAGATTTGATTTATCATACCTATTATCGCCCACACGTGGATTTTATTTTTCGTTTTTTTTTCTAATCTAGCCTAAATGTAATCTAAAGATTTGTACATATTCACATTTCTAGTGTTGCCGAATTTGTAGACGATCATAGTTTTCACTAACTTCAAAGTTTGCATTTTCCTTCCTTCTCTTGACATTTTCTCAAAACTCAGAAATAGACTTCTGAATAGGGGTGAGACGAGTCGAAAAAATCCGTTTCGAGTCGAATCCGATTCGAGTCAGAAAATGACGATTCGAGTTTCAAATCCGTTTCGAGTCGCGCGAAGTGCGAACAACATCGCTTTTGACCGTTCGTATTTTCAATGCGTCAATGGTGGAAAGCCGGAAATATAAACAAACACAATTCGTCGTAAGTTTATTCTGATTTTATTACATATATTCTTTCATTTATGTGTACATACAATATAATAATTTAATACAAGCATATCCAAGTCATTGAAACGTATATATTCAACGCAATATCGAGTAAAAACATGCATATTGACAGTATTTTTCTGAATTTTTTTATTTATTCGAATTTTTTTCTCAACTCGAAAATGATTCGATTCATCAACTTCGACTCGATTCACCTCGACTCGAAGCCCCAAACCCGCGAGTCCTCGACTCATCGGGTTGTCGTCTCACCCCTACTTCTGAATGTTAGATTTCCCCCAAGGAGGGTTGGCTCGCAGAATGCAATCTCATTTTTCTCTCATATCATTCGGTTACTAAGCCCCAATATTATGGTCAGGGTGCATGATGGGAAATTTTCTGCATTCCTCAATAGACTAGATGCGAGTACTTATCCCGTTCCCGGACTATGGTCCTGTGAACATCTCAATCTTTTGCCTGTGCGATTACAACATGGGAGAATTTTTTACTCATCTTACACTTCAGATACCTACTTCAATAGATTCCTTGGTAATTTAGCATTCTTTTCGTGTAGTTGAATCCACAATTGTCTGGGTTTATCGGCAGAACGAAGACATTTTCGTTTTTGATCGCAATATTTGCGTGTAACATTTAACTTATTTCAACCGTCAAATTCCTCCATATTGGTACTTCCGGGCTACATCCGGGACAGCCAAACGGGGGATTCCCCTTTTAAATCCAACCGCCATTTTGAAAAGTGATGGAATCTCTCTTGATGAAAAAGAGAAATGTTCCCGTTCTGCCGATATACCCAGACAATCGGCGGTTCCAATATATTAGAAGTTACATCTTGAGTTCTATAATGCATTGAGGTAGGTATCTTAAGTGTAAGGGGCGTAGATAATTCTCCCAAGTTGTAATCGTACAGGCAAATGAATGCGCTCAGTGCAGGACTATAGTCCGGGAACGGGATAAGCGAGTACAGTCTGTTACACTGCTTCAAAGGCAAGCAGTTACTACTTTTTTCAAGGCCTGACTGCGTCGCTAACATGCTAAATATAAGAGTTAGCTGACGTTTGGGAGTCTGACTTACCTTCTAAAGGTTAGAACCCGAATCTTAATGAAACCATATCACCTTTGTTCCGTCAACCATGGAGCATTTGCCACAACATCCAAGAGGTAAATCATGGATCGAGAAAATGAATGATTTCCTTGTAAGTTCCGGAAGTTTCAATACGAAAAATTACCGAACATATGTGAAAACCGAATATTTGTTCGTTGTTTTCACGATTTACAGGTTCGTTTGTTCTTCAATGTTTTGGTCTAAATTATAAAGCATCACCAACAGGTCTTACTCTATTAATCGACTAATACAGCAGACGGCTCATATTTCTACGTAGCATTTCATTCAGACCAATAGTGGGAGTGTAGATCACGCAGTTTCGTTCGTTGCGTACTTCACTTGAAATTGGTAATTTTAAATATTGACTACTTCACTTAGCTTGGCAGATGTAGAACATTGCTTAATATTCTTTTAATTTTTACACCAGACATGCTTGGTTGCACGTCAACAAAGTAAAGTTCAAGGGTCAATGCGTTATTTCGTGATAACTACAACGCCTTCCCGGAAGTCAACATTGTTGAAAAATGAAAAAGTCGGAAAAGCATTTACGCTAATTTCTATCAAATGCTATGTTTATGCATCATCATCGACGCAACAAAGGTGATATGGTTTCATTAAGATTCGGGTTCTAACCTTTAGAAGGTAAGTCAGCGACGCAGTCAGGCCTTGAAAAAAGTAGTAAGGTACAGCTGGAAAGTAACATTTTGGTAAAAAATTGCTATACCTGCACATGTTATTTTCTGGTACAAAATAAAGTATGAAGGCATGTGTCAATTTCCTTGCTTTTTTCAGGAAAGTATCATTACATTGTCTTCTTTTAGAATATCTGGTAGGCGTTCAATGAGAACTCCAGGAAATTATTAATTACTAATATTTCACACTTTCTATTTTTCCAAATTTTCTTTCAAAGTTTCCAGACAACACAGGAGCTACCATTGACCTGTTTCCAGATATTTTAAAAGAAGACAGTGTAATGATACTTTCCTGAAAAAAGCAAGGAAATACACACATGCCTTCATACTTAATCTTGTACCAGAAAATGACATGTGCAGGTATAGCAATTTTTTACCAAAATGTTACTTTCCAGCTGAACCTTAAACCTGAAATATAAGAAATCTAAATAATATTGCGCAATAATATATAGAAAAATATATTCATATTGCAAACGAATGACATTTGTATGGATTGCTTGTAAATTGGCTCATAAACTCTGTAACCTCTTATATTTTGATGCTTCTCTACCATGTTAATTCTCTGAAATATAAAAATGTCATTCGTATGCAATATGAATATATTTTGCTATATATTATGGCACAATGGTCTATAGATTTCTTAATTTTCAGGTTCAACTGCTTGCCTTTGAAGCAGTGAAACAGGCTGTAGACACAATCTTGATTTACGTCATTAAATATTCAAAAATCAGAAATGGTGATGTCATATTTACCCTGCGTGCAGAGTCTAGTTAAACTACACTCTGCCTAGTAGAGACCATATTACAGTTTAGTAGCCCCGCCCCCACGACGGGTACCATTGACAGTTTTGGTGAATCACTTTTGACCTACGCGCTGACCTTCCACCAATCAGCGAGCTTGAAGAAACATATGCCAAATGCGTTCTAATTAAATATGCGCATGTCATTGGTCAATTCCGCGCTCAACGATGACGTCAGAAGGGATGACCATATAAAGAACGTCGGTCAAATTTGGCCGACGAACACTGATTGGCGCGGTGAGTTCACAGGTTTATTTTAGTTTGAAAGAGTGAAGACGAAGCTCTCTTTTAAGAATTGAAGTCAAACGAATACAAAGGGTATGTCATATTTGAAATCTATATGTAAAAGTATAAAAGTACATCTAGAAATATGGTTTCGAAAATTGTTTATCAACTTTGAAAAAACTTTTTTTTCGAAAGATTGATTTCTCGTTCGGGTTGATTCCCCACAGAACCAATGTTACAAACTCTCAAAAAGTGAAATATCTTTTCTTGAATTGGACAGATAACATTTTCTTTTACTGGACATATTTAAATTTGCATAACTATTAGATACATAAGGGTTATATGAAAATTGAATCACTAAAACAAATGTAATTTAATTTAAAGGGAACTTTCTGCTATACCCGTCATGTTATCTGATCCGAACGAGCCACCTGGTGGTGAAACTGGTAACTACCTACCCGCATCTGCTTTATTGAGTCACATGTTATTTTTCAAACAAAAATCACTCCTTCCCCACATTGTCTATATCTTCCAGTTTTGCACAAAACAAACCCTTTATAAGCTCAATCTTGACAGATGTTGTATTTATTGAATTCAAAATTGCAGTCACCATTTTTTCAGAAAATGAATCGCAAGTTTTGGTCTTATTACATTTCCAAAAAATTCAAAACACAAGAAGTAATCAAGATGTTAGTTCAAATCTTTTTGATTGCTGATTATGATCTTAGAGCCAGATTTTATGTTTCAAGAGTAAAAACATTTTCATTGTTGGAAAATACCGAGATTGCATTCTGGGGGCGAATCCCTGTATTTCCCCTATTTTCTAGCACATAACTATTATAACTGCATATTTCAGTATGAGAGTGGTGCGGCTACTGCATATATCTCCCGCAGTCAGGCACTTAGAAAACTACAGCTCTCATTGGCAGATTTCAGGTAAATAAATGAGAGGTCAATGATGATACAGGGGAAGATATATTTTATCAGTGATGAATGATGAATCCACTGTTTTGAGGAATTTAATAAGTGTAAAGTTAAACCTACATTTCCAATTATAATTATGTCTGTTGTTATTTTAATTTTTGTCAGGTACATGTATTCTAATCTAATGAATCGCCTGCAATTTCATTCTCTGACTCTTACATGACACATGGGTCACCATTACATGACACATGAGTCACCATTACATGACACATTGGTCACAATAACATGGCACATCGGTTGCTATGTATGTAGTATAGAAAAATTATATATACAGTATATACATTGTACATAAAAAACATTAATACTCTTTAATTGTAAAACTATTTTCAATGACAGTATGAATGAGTTATTCTAACTTCACATTATTTTCAGACGTTTGTGTATCATAAAGGGTATTTATCCTCATGAGCCGCGTCACAAGAAGACAGTAGGCAAGGGAAGTACGGCACCTAAGACCTATTACTATCTCAAGGATATACAGTTCCTTCTACATGAGCCGATAGTTAACAAGTTCAGAGATTTCAAAGTAAGATTTTTTATTTACATTTAGTATATTTACTGACTGTGATTTTTTCTTTTTTTGGTGAGGAAAATTCTTTTTGTTCTTTAAATTATATTTTTAATGATTTTTTAAATTCATCATAATTTGACAGCATGTCTATTTTATTCAATACTCCCCTATTCCATGCTTTTTTTGTTTTTAATATATTTTCAGGTTTTCATTCAAAATTATGGTAGCTGTAACTGTGAACATTAGAACAAGATCTGGAAAAGGCACATTGAGATTGTATTACATCCTGATAAGTTAATATTAAATTTAAAATATTTCACTTCCAGTCGTTCCTGCGAAAAATCAAGCGAGCCTGTGATAAAGGTGACGATGAAAGAGCCGAAAGGTTGAGGCAAAATAAACCCAAGTACAAGTTAGACCACATTGTGAAAGAAAGGTATGTGGGTTTTATGACATCACCAGAAGTGATGACATATTCTTAAAGTCTTCCACTTTTAGAGGTGTCCCAATAATAGTAGAGGCTTTCGACCGAACACATTCATTTTATGTCTCGTATTTTGATTTTAGGTATCCCACATTTATTGATGCGATAAGGGATATGGACGATTGTCTATCAATGGCCTTCCTATTTTCAACGTTCCCTAAGTCACGCAAAACCCATGTAGAATTGATAAACCGTTGCAAGATACAGACTGTTGAGTTCATGCATTACATCATATCTTCTAAGTCCTTAAGAAAGGTATGAATATATTTATTGTACTTTATATTTATTTATTTATTTCAGTGTTTATGCCCAATAGCATATCCTTCTCTACATATTGAATTCTAATGAAAAATGCTAGAAATATTTATGGTAATTTATTTTATTGAAATCTGCTGGAGAGCAGCTCTTTCATTTTGTTACCCCCTCCCCCTTATCTTCTACATTACTTACCACATTTGCAGGTGTTCATTACAATCAAAAGAGCATAATATAAAGCTCTTCTATTTTGTTATCCCACTCCCCAATATTACACATTTAACTAACAAGCATGTATGTTTACAGATGTTTATTTCCATCAAAGGTTTCTACTACCTTACACATTACTAACATGAACCTTTGTTTAAAGGTGTTCATTTCTATCAAAGGTGTTTACGACCTACTCACATGTCCCTTTGTTTAAATGTGTTCATTTCCATCAAGGTGTCTACGACCTTCTAACATGTACCTTTGTTTAAATGTGTTCATTTCCATCAAAGGTGTTTACGACCTACTAACATGTACCTTTGTTTAAAGGTGTTCATTTCTATCAAAGGTGTTTACGACCTACTAACATGTACCTTTGTTTAAATGTGTTCATTTCCATCAAGGTCTCTATAACCTAGTAACATGTACCTTTGTTTAAATGTGTTCATTTCCATCGAAGGTGTCTACGACCTACTAACATGTACCTTTTTTCAAATGTGTTCATTTCCATCAAAGGTGTCTACGACCTACTAACATGTACCTTTGTTTAGATGTGTTCATTTCCATTAAAGGTGTTTACTACCTTACACATTCCTAACTTGCACCTATGTTTCCAGGTGTTCATTTCCATCAAAGGTGTTTACTACCAAGCTGAAGTCATGGGACAGATCATCACATGGGTCGCACCACACAAATACGCTTATGATGTAAGTCCTGTAAATTGATTTTTATGACACCACCACAAGTGGTGACATATTGTTATAGTCTTTTTTGTAGATGATGTATGGTGCATTGATTTCCCTAGCATTAAAGCATGTTGGTGCATCATTTACCTGAGATTTTGAAATTAGGCTTGCACCCACCTGAAAATCCATTTGCACCCACTTGAAAATGAGAAAAATCATGAATAATTGGCAAATTTTGACCAATTTTGGTCTGAATTGTGAAAATGAGAATTTTGCACTCACTTGAGAAAAAATCCGGTGGAGAATACTATAGTGGTTGATGTTCAACCATTGGTGTTCAACAGTTGGTGGTTGGTGTTCGGTGGTTGGTGTTTGTAACAAATGGCAGATGGATACATTTTGCATGGTTATGCCTTGTGCTATATATATTGTGTCATACTGTTTGGAGATTTTTCTTGTCTTGTTTTTTAGATTTTTTTTTGTATTTTAGATATTGTGTTACTTGATGTACATGTACAATTTCCTCCTTTTCTTATATCAAAATTGTATTTTTATACATACCCTAAATTATTGTGTCACCACCAGAAGCGGTGACATATTGCTATATTCTCTAACTTATTTGTGTTTGGTGTACAACAGTCACTGTCTGCAACAAATGGCGCGTCGTGACATTTTGCAAATTGATGCCTTGTTTAGACTTTTACTTAACTTGACAAGAAAATCAATCAGCATTTCTATTAAGTGTAAAAGGTTCAAGTTTTATTTCAAATAGTTTTGCTGAAGTTTAAGCTGAAGCAATCTTTACATTATACATACTCATTCCTTTATTTTCAAAAAGTTTTTCTTGTATTCTTTAAATAAAAAAAGAAGATTTTGAAATTTGTTCTCTCATGTTCACCCATGGTCTCGTTATTGAATTTAGGGGATGATAGTTCATCTTTTTCAGGAAAGCGACAAACTTGGCAGAGTTGTAGAAACATATGATCTGAATAATTTATTTCTCAAAAAATTTAAAGTCATTTAAAGAAATATACTTTAAAACCATTTTTATTAATTTTTTATAATGTACCCCCTCCCCGCCTGATAGGGGTGGGGGTCAGAGACTAAAAAATCAATGAGGACCAACCCGAATCACTTGCCCCAAAATCATTTTCACTCAGATCAAGTGTTTCTAACTTCATCAAGTTTATTGCTTTCCTGAAAAAGATGAACTATCAAGGGTTCATTTCTGGTCATCTGACTTCGCTTATTATGCCACCACCAAAAAGTGGTGACATGTTGTTATGGTCTCTGTTTTTTTTCAAGGCGGCTGGTGGTTGGCGATCTGTCTTTTTTGAACTTGCTGAAATTGACCAATTTTTTTTCAAAATTATCTACAAGTTCTCAATAGTTCAAATCTGACTATATATTTGACCTTCAATGACATTCTCAAGGTCAAAAAAGATTTGACCTTTAATGACATTCTCAAGGTCAAAAAGGTCTTTTTTATCTTGCTTCAAATTGACCAATTTTTTTTCAAAATCATCTACAAGTTCTCAGAAGTTCAAATCTGATTTCACCTATAATGACCTTCTCAGGGTCAAAAGGGTCTTTTATCAACTTGCTTCAAACTGACCAATTTATTTTTTCAAAATCATCTACAAGTTCTCAGAAATTCAAATCTGACTTAAAATTGAACTCATAATATTGTGAGCAACAAGGTGGTGACATTTTGTCATGTTAATGCCTCGTTACACATTGCTGTTTTATTTTTAAACATCGTGTGATTATTTTCCAGACAGATGAAGTAAAATTAACTTTTTTGTTATTTTAGCATCCAACAGATGTTGATTATAAGATTATGTCGACATTTGTGGAGTTCTACACGACAATGCTCGGTTTTATCAACTACAGATTGTATACATCCCTCAGTCTACACTACCCCCCAAAGGTATGGTTTCAATTAAATGTCTCAAACTACACTACCCGCCAAAAGTATGGTTTCAAGTATATCTCTCACACTACACTACCCCCCAAAAGTATGTTTCTTTATATTCAGTTATCAACTTACACTACCCCCAAGTGTATGGTTCAGTAGATACAACTCTCAGTCTACACTACTTCAAAAAGGTATAGTTCGATGTATACATCTCTCACACTACACTACCCGCCAAAAGTATGGTTTCAAGTATATCTCTCACACTACACTACCCCCCAAAAGTATGTTTCTTTATATTCAGTTATCAACTTACACTACCCCCAAATGTATGGTTCAGTAGATACAACTCTCAGTCTACACTACTCCAAAAAGGTATAGTTCGATGTATACATCTCTCACACTACACTACCCCCCAAATGTATCGTTCAGTAGATACAACTCTCAGCCTACACTACTCCAAAAAGTCATAGTTCGATGTATATGTAACAGGCTTGTTAGACACCCTGTACTAAGGTTTAGCTTACAAGTTATTTAGTGAATTAAGTGAGCCATACAACTGTTCTCAACCTCACTTTAGGGTTCAATTTTCTATTTCAATAGGTACTTTCTATGTACAAGCTATTTTTAGCCCATTGTATTTTTGGATTGACTATGTATTTTCAAACCCTGCTGTGGCAGTGATTTGTAGTTTTCATCTGTAAAGCTCAGTTCACTGGCTGAGACTGTCCAAGCAGGACAACTGGGTAAATATTGTACTATTTTTTACATTTTTGTAATGTCATGGTCCAAAGTCTCCCACTTTGTAATATTTTATAGCATACATTTCTTACTTATTTCAACTATAATGACCATATTATAAACACTAGTTGAGAAGTAATAATTGTTAGCTTCATCTTCAATGTAAACCTGTTTGTAATATTTAGTCCATGTGTCACGCCCAATTTGTGTCCAGCTTTCATGGCTGTACATTTTGGTTTCTATTGATTGTAGAGTGACACGTTATCTACTGTACCATGCTTAGCCAGTGGGCTCATAACCTCATCCCCTAGGGACCATTAGTAAGTTTTTTATCATAGCCTTATCTTACTTAGTAAACTTGTAAGTTTGTAATAATTGGATGTGATGTAAATTCAAGATGAAATGTCATATTCGCAAGAGCTCAAATACTTTTAGGCTTCATGTTTACTCTAATGGGACATTTTGTCTATGTGGTATTAGTGAATAGGATATCTGGTAATTTTGTTATTTGCTTTAGTGGCAAACATTACATTTTCCAATTTTGGCATTTGTTATATTTCTAGTACTGAGTGACCCACAATATTGTGACAACCTTCAGTCGCTGACTCGCTTAGTATAATAGTCCACGAGGGTATGTTGATGTATTTTATATGCCAGTTGCATGTATTTTAAATAGTGAATAATGTAAGGTTATAGCTTCAAAGCATCTGAACAATGTTAGTTTGTAGTATGAGTATTATAGTTCACACATATTTTGGTACCATTGTAGCTTATATGTATTGCGTGTATTACAGTTGATACACATTATGGTACCTTTTGTACTTTCAGGGAACTCCAACTCCCCGTTGTTGTGATGTGATTGAAATGAATATACCCATTTGACTGATAAACATATATACTGTTGCGTTTGTGCTTATTTTGCTAATATAAACCCACGTCGACCTTGCCCCCGGTCACATTTGGTGTCAGATGTGTTTGCGGCAGCATCAACCTACAACCTACAACCACTTGCAAGCTACAACGTACCACTAGCCAGTATACAGGTTTAAAACCACAACAAATGAATGTGTATAATATAAGTAGTGTTAATATTGAGCCATTAATGCTTGATAAAGTGACAGTCAGATAGTCACTATAGATTCAGATTCAGATAGTTTAGGCAGTTCTATAAATATCAAATATGCTCTAAAAGCAAGCGTTTTTTCCAGTTCATGTATTTACAAAGGTGAACTTATGCAATTGAATCTGATGTCCATATGTAGTTATATTGTGTTGGGAGAACTCATGCATATTATGTTGATAATGGCTGAAGAATAAATGCCATCTATAGTGGAGTTATTAAATCAATTACTGTTCAAGTGTCACATAAAGTGACAGTCACATAAAGTGACAATCAATGTACATATAGTAGACTATGTCTTCATAGAATTATCAGGTTTCTAAACTTAATTAAGGTTTAGGGTTTATTGTTGCTATATTGCTACTGTGTTGTCATTAAAGAAGGTATTATTATCCTAACTTACAAAATCTGTTAGGGTACAGGTATTATTATCCTAACTTACAAAATCTGTTAGGGTACAATCCTACACATAACTACCTTAATAAATATTAGTGTTTGTTTATATCTATAAGGTATTATCCTAGCAAAAGCTTTTTGATAGGGTACATATATACTTATATAATTACACAATATTGGCCGAGAATAACATATACGGGTACAAATTACCACATGGTGTTGTGCAAAAATGCACATTTAAGGGTATTCTATAAGTGTACATATTACCCACATGGTGTTGTGCAAAAACGCACATTATAAGGGTATTCTATAAGTGTACATATTACAACACGGTGTTGTGCAAAAACTCACGTTACTAGGGTAGTCTATAAGTGTTTGTTAGTGTACATATTATCACACGGTGTTGTGCAAAAACGCACATCATAAGGGTACCATAAAGGTGTATATATTACTACATAGTGCTGTGCAACAACGCACGTTATTAAGGTGTCACATATTCGTACCTATTGCTACACGGCGTGGTGCTATAACGCACAATCTTATATCACGGTAGTGTGCTAAAACGCACATTGTATTATCACATATTTGTTACATGCTAGTGTTATACTAGTATATAAGATTACACGGTGGTATACCATAACGCACATCTTTATTAGATCACAAGGGTATTTGACAATAAGATTTTTTACATAGTGTTGAGTTGGATATCCACTCAGTATTAACACAAGATGGCGCACTACATGTCTCATGAAGAGTTGGAACAACAGTCTAGGACAGCTGAGGAACTTATAGATAAAATGTCTGAAGTACTACATGTAAATAACTCCTTGAGATTTACTGATGAGGACATCAATAATGGTGTAACCAAGCGTCACTTAAAGGAAACAGAAAACAAACGTCTCAGGGAGAGTCTTGGCGATATCGAACGTGAAAACCAGAAGTTGTTGGCCTCCATTGATGACGTATATGCAGAATATGAAACCAGAAAATCCGAGCTGGAGCGCCTTATCAAAGAGAAAGAACAAGAACATACACAAAGGAAACAACACTATGCCAACTTATTGAATAGGGATCGAGATACAATATATGGAAATACAACTGAGAAACTTAAGCAACCAACAGGAATATCTGCAAATGCCACCCTCTTAGACATATCACGAGTCAGAAAAAACAATGATGTCCTTCCTACAGTTGGAAATTTCAATACATCCACTCCAACAACCAAACCAGTTGCACCTGTGAAACAATACTACAAAGAGCCAAAGATCAACAAATTCATTGGAAAAGAACAAAATATATATGACTGGGTAGATGATTGTAAACGGGCCTTGAAGAAGATTCCTGAAGAAGACCAGTATGATTATCTACTCTCACACTTAGAAGGAATGCCTCGGAAAGAAGCTAAGCTTCTTGGTGAAATAGCAAAGCCTGATGAGATATTCACCACCCTTCAAAGAGTTTATGGCAGTAGACAGACTAAACATTCTGCTCTTCAACTATTCCTCAACACAAAGCAGAACAAGGATGAGAACATAAAAGCCTACAGTCAAAGACTAATGACACAGCTGGAACTGCTGCAGAACTCCCACGACGAGTTTTTGTGTATTGACAACACAGATAGACTTATCAAAACTCAGTTTGCCAATGGAGTTTCATCAGAAGTGATGCGTCTAATGTTGTATGATAAACTTAAACAACAACCTGCTATATCATTCACAACTCTACGCGAAGAGGCATTCATAATGGAGGAGAAGCATGATAGGCAGTCCACTACTACTACAGATACATCAATTAGGGATATTATACAAGACCAAGTAAGGAAAACTCTACAAACTTCAAACTGTACCACTGCTGACTCAGCGCCTACTAGTATAACATCTGATCGTACTTTGTTGAAAGAATTAGTGAAGGAGGAAATCCAAAAGGAATTTCAGAAGGATGTTATGACAAATTACATCTCCCAGAAGCAAGGTTACAATCATCCAGAACATGGACCAGGATACTTTGATACAGACCCCCATGGCTACAGTAACAGAGGAGACTTCAGTAATAGAGGAGGCTTCAGTACCAGAGGAGGCTACAATAACAGAGGAGGCTACAGTAACAGAGGAGGCTACAGTAACAGAGGAGGCTACAGTAACAGAGGAGGCTACAGTAACAGAGGAGGCTTCAGTAACAGAGGAGGTTCCAGTAGCCAAGGAGGTTTCAATGATAGAGGATACTTCAGTGATAGTAGAGGGTTCAACAATCATGATGATACTCGCAACAACTATGACCAGAATAGGATCTATACAAATCAGCATTTTCCCCATAGAGACTTTGCTCAGAGAGGCTATGGTGACACAAGGGGTAGAGGTACATCACATGGAAACAGAACATATCCAGGTGGAAATGTTACAACTCGTTATCAGCAAAGAGATCAAGGTTATCAAGACTACCCTCAGAATAATGGAAATTCTGGTAACTGGAGGAACAGCAACCAAGAAAATACTTCCTCAAATGTTCAAAAAAACTAGCAAGTTCTCTGGACAGTGGCACCAGAGATGAAAGCTTAAAAGACCACAGTGTACAGAATAATGCAACCAATGTAAATCCTCATGAAATTCCTATTAAGACCAGTACAAGTAATGATAAAAACACACATATCAAGAATGTAGACATGAACAAATTAATAGGAGAAAGTCCAACAAGAGAAATAATGATTGACAATATTCCAGTCAATGTAACAATTGACAGTGGCAGTACTGTGACTTTGATGTCCAAGGAATTTTTCAATGAACACTTTTCTCATAAAACTTTACAACGTGACAAGTGGTGTAGAATAAGAGCTGCAAACAACCTGTTAATTCCTTATGATGGTTTTATGGTAGCAGATGTACAAATTGAAAATCAACTAATTAATGATGTTGGAATTATTATCCATGGACAGGATGGTGCCAAGCCCGATTGTCTAATTGGATGTAATATCTTACAACATGTGCAGCTGTACAGACTCCCAAAATCGGAAGAAAAACAGTCCGAAACCAGAACACAGACTGTGAGAGTTGACAAAGAAGTATTTATTCCTCCAGGAACATGTCTTCATGTACAAGTGAATACAGGACATTTTAGTGATGTAGGAATTGTCGAACCCACAGATAAACCATTACCTGGCAACGTACAAATAACACCTGGCGTTATAGATGGTACACACGATGAGAATTGGGTCAAAGTTGCTAACATTTCCAAGGTTGGAGTAAAACTGAACCAGCGAACTCCAATTGGGAAAATTGAAAGCTCCAAAGAAACTTGCAGCCCATATTCAGTCCATTATTCCCAGGCAGAAAATTGTTTCGAACTTACACACCAGGAAACAGAAAAGACTTCAGAAAAGTTCATAAAACTGGTGGATGAAAGACTAGCTGAATTCCCTGGAACTGATGCTGAGAGAGAAATCACAAGAGAAATGTTCTACAGAAACCAGTCTGTATTTGCCCAAGATGATGAAGACTTTGGACACACAGATGCAGTAGAACATGAGATACATTTAATCAATCCTAGTAAACAGGTCAAACAGCCATATAGGAGAATACCACCTCATTTGTGCCAAGAAGTAAAAGAGCATATACAGAAACTACTGGATAAGAAGATCATTCAACCCAGCAATAGTCCGTTCGCAAGTCCTATCGTGTTGGTTAGAAAAAAGAATGGAAGTCTTCGCCTTTGTGTCGATTATCGACAATTGAACAACAACACGATAAAAGACAGTTATCCACTTCCACGTATAGAAGAATCGATGGATGCTCTCATAGATGCCAAGATATTTTCCACCTGCGATTTAGATAATGCTTACCACCAGGTCAAGGTAGCTGAGAATGATGTGCCTAAGACTGCCTTCACGACACCGTTTGGATTATATGAATATCCAAGAATGGCATTTGGTTTGACAAATAGCCCTGCTACTTACCAAAGATTGATGCAAACAGTCTTCAAAAATGAAATTTTCAAAAGCGTACTAGTATATTTAGATGACATCATCTGTTACTCTAGCAGTGTTCATGATCATATTACCAAGCTGGAGAATGTTTTCCAAATATTGAGACAAAATTCCTTGAAGCTGAAATGGGAGAAATGCAATTTCTTCAAGGCTGAGGTCACTTACTTAGGCCATATGATCTCAAAGGATGGGATTAGACCAGATGAGACAAGAATAGAAGTACTGAAGAACTGGCCCGTTCCTGAAACAGTTAAAGATCTCCGAAGATTCCTTGGTCACACAAGCTACTCAAGAAGATTTGTGAAAGACTTCGCCAAGATTGTCCGTCCATTACATGAAATCCTTAACGGAAATGGTAAAGTTGGCAAAAGGAAATCCAAAAGTGTATCCATCAAGGAATTGTGGGACACAAAATGTCAGAGTGCATTCAACATTTTGAAAGATAAAATCATTAATGCACCAATACTGGCTTTTGCTGACTTCAAAAAGCCTTACATCCTAGAGGTAGACAGCAGTCATGTTGGGATTGGAGCTGTTCTCTATCAGATGCAACAAGGAACCAAGCGAATAATAGCATGTGCAAGCAGAGCTCTAAGGAAAGCTGAGAAGAACCTTAGAAATTATTCTAGCATGAAGCTCGAGCTTCTTGGACTGAAATGGGCCATGACAGAAAAGTTTCGTGATTATCTCCTTGGATCTTTTGTTACTGTTTATACAGACAACAATCCCCTTACACATATCATGACTGTGAAAAAGCTCCCAGCAGTGGAACAAAGGTGGGTTTCAGAGTTGGCTGCATTCAATTTTGAATTGAAATACAAGGCTGGTGTCATGAATAAGTCAGCAGATGCATTGTCGAGACTGAGAAACAACTCTACAGAAGAGGATAGGGATGAAGATTTCATAACAAGTGCAATGCAAGTCACAATAGAAAGATGCACAGATACTACATTTATTCCATCCGAAGTTAAAGAAGCTGACTTTATCCCAAATCTGGTGGATCCAGTTGTTGATGTATGCACTGCACAAACACCATGTCCAGTCTTAACTGTAGTTGACAGTGGTGAATATATTTCTTGCAAACATAGTGCTGAGGAAGATGTTTCAACCACGGGTAGTTTTACGCCATTCCCTACAATAACTGAATCTGGTTTTGGTGAACTACAAGATCAAGATGAAGAGATCAAAGTTATCAAAAAACTTGTGAGGAAGAAAAAGATGCCAAGTTCAGCTATGAAAAATCAGCTTTCAAAAGACCAGAAAAGCTTACTAAAACATTTCAGTCGACTAAGCTTGAAAAAAGGAATACTGATAAGAACCATAAAAAACAGTAATCAGTCTCCTATAACCCAAGTTGTAACGCCAACATGTATACGAGAGAAAGTCCTGAGAGAAACACATGAAAATAGTGGACATCAAGGTTGCGAAAGAACATTTAGATTGATTGAAAATAAATACTTTTGGCCAAACATACAAAATGACATCAAAGAATGGATCAGGTCATGTGATCGCTGTGTTCATGGGAAGGTGCCATACAAGAACATTTACACATCAATGGGTAGACTTATGGCAAAACAACCCAATGAATTACTATGTACCGACTACACTCTATTGGACAAGGCATCGAATGGCATGGAGAATGTATTGATCTGTACTGATGTTTTTACAAAGTACACATTGGCGATACCTACAAGAGACCAAAAAGCTGTAACAACTGCAAAAGCCCTTGTTAAAAACTGGTTTAACCATTATGGGATACCATCTCGCATCCACTCTGACCAGGGCAGGAATTTTGAAAGTAAAATTGTCAGTGAACTCTGCAAAATATACTCTATTGACAAATCCCGCACAACCCCTTATCACCCTGAAGGCAATGGCCAAGCAGAAAGATTTAACAGGACGTTACATAATCTTTTGAAAACTTTGTCAGCTGAACAGAAACTCAAGTGGCCAGAATATATAGATGCCGTAGTCGCAAGGTACAACTGCACGCCACATTCATCGACTGGATACAGTCCTTTCTTTTTAATGTTTGGACGTAACCCAAAGCTACCATTGGATATTATCTCTGGAACTGAGGGCATTGATGAAGATGAAGGTGAAGGTGATACAGGCGGAACCAGTAGTTGGATTAATAAACACAGGGACCACTTGAAACAGTCTTACAGATTGGCGTCACAAAAGATACACAAAGAAGCAGACAGGAGACAAAAGCTCCATGATACACATGCATATGAAAGTGATGAAATCCACTGCAATGATAAAGTCATTGTGAAACAGCATCCTCAAGGAAGAAATAAGATCCAAGATGGGTATGGTGATGAGGTTCATATTGTGAAAGACATTAAGGATTCCAAAACATTTGTTCTTCAATCAGAGAGTGGTCTGCTGAAAACTGTGCATAGAAGAGAGATCAAAAAGTTACCAGAGTACTTGCGGAAGATGGATACTATTGAAGAAGTTAGGGAGTTTGTTCCGAGACGTTCGCAAAGGTTGGCGAACAAAAGCTAAACGGTTCAAGTATTCTGTTATATTGTTATTATGAATAACAATTTGTTCTGCTGAGTACTATAAGTAATGCTATTTCGTTATGTACATTTGCTTATGTCATACTTATGACCAACAATTTAATACACGCCGCATCTGTGGTTCTTCCTTTAAATTATTTTATGGTCGTGGTTGTAGGGGAGGTATAATTCCATACCTTATATTTACAAGTAACAACTACACTTGCCTTGCAGTGTTTAAATTTCATATTTATGAGGTATAGCGGATTTTATATTTCGTATGAGCTACATGTATCATTATGTAAAGCATTGTATTTTGTATTACTATACCTGCTACTATTAGTGTGCAGATGATTGTATATTGTATTTTGTAAGTAACAGTCAGTCATGTTATATCAGTCAGAGTTTCAATTGTATTCTTTAATGCGGGACGCATTACCACGATGTGGGCGTGGATGTAACAGGCTTGTTAGACACCCTGTACTAAGGTTTAGCTTACAAGTTATTTAGTGAATTAAGTGAGCCATACAACTGTTCTCAACCTCACTTTAGGGTTCAATTTTCTATTTCAATAGGTACTTTCTATGTACAAGCTATTTTTAGCCCATTGTATTTTTGGATTGACTATGTATTTTCAAACCCTGCTGTGGCAGTGATTTGTAGTTTTCATCTGTAAAGCTCAGTTCACTGGCTGAGACTGTCCAAGCAGGACAACTGGGTAAATATTGTACTATTTTTTACATTTTTGTAATGTCATGGTCCAAAGTCTCCCACTTTGTAATATTTTATAGCATACATTTCTTACTTATTTCAACTATAATGACCATATTATAAACACTAGTTGAGAAGTAATAATTGTTAGCTTCATCTTCAATGTAAACCTGTTTGTAATATTTAGTCCATGTGTCACGCCCAATTTGTGTCCAGCTTTCATGGCTGTACATTTTGGTTTCTATTGATTGTAGAGTGACACGTTATCTACTGTACCATGCTTAGCCAGTGGGCTCATAACCTCATCCCCTAGGGACCATTAGTAAGTTTTTTATCATAGCCTTATCTTACTTAGTAAACTTGTAAGTTTGTAATAATTGGATGTGATGTAAATTCAAGATGTCAATGTCATATTCGCAAGAGCTCAAATACTTTTAGGCTTCATGTTTACTCTAATGGGACATTTTGTCTATGTGGTATTAGTGAATAGGATATCTGGTAATTTTGTTATTTGCTTTAGTGGCAAACATTACATTTTCCAATTTTGGCATTTGTTATATTTCTAGTACTGAGTGACCCACAATATTGTGACAACCTTCAGTCGCTGACTCGCTTAGTATAATAGTCCACGAGGGTATGTTGATGTATTTTATATGCCAGTTGCATGTATTTTAAATAGTGAATAATGTAAGGTTATAGCTTCAAAGCATCTGAACAATGTTAGTTTGTAGTATGAGTATTATAGTTCACACATATTTTGGTACCATTGTAGCTTATATGTATTGCGTGTATTACAGTTGATACACATTATGGTACCTTTTGTACTTTCAGGGAACTCCAACTCCCCGTTGTTGTGATGTGATTGAAATGAATATACCCATTTGACTGATAAACATATATACTGTTGCGTTTGTGCTTATTTTGCTAATATAAACCCACGTCGACCTTGCCCCCGGTCACATATACATCTCTCACACTACACTACCCCCCAAATGTATGGTTCAGTAGATACAACTCTCAGCCTACAATACTCCAAAAAGATATAGTTCGATGTATACATCTCTCACACAACACTACCCCCCAAATGTATGGTTCAGTAGATACAACTCTCAGCCTACAATACTCCAAAAAGGTATGGTTTTATGTACACATCTCTCACACTACACTACCCCCCAAATGTATGGTTCAGTAGGTACAACTCTCAGCCTACAATACTCCAAAAATATATAGTTCGATGTATACATCTCTCATACTACACTACCCCCCAAATGTATGGTTCAGTAGATACAACTCTCAGCCTACAATACTCCAAAAAGGTATGGTTTTATGTACACATCTCTCACACTACACTACCCCCCAAATGTATGGTTCAGTATATACAACTCTTAGCCTACACTTCTCCAAAAAGGTATGGTTTATGTATACATCTCTCACACTACACTACCCCCCAAATATATGGTTCAGTAGATACAACTCTCAGCCTACACTACTTCAAAAAGGTATGGTTTGATGTATACATCTCTCAAACTACACTTCCCATCAAAAGTATGGATTTAAATACACAGCCTCAACTTTTACTACCTGCCAAAAGATTTTATATAAACAACTCTCAACCTACACTCCCAAAAGATATGCTTTTACAGATAGCTCTCAATCATAATAAGATAAAGAATTCTAACAATTATCTGTCATAAAACCTGTACTGATTCCATCATATTTATAGGATATGTAAAGATGACTATTCACTCCCCTTGAAATATATAGAATTATTATGCCATAGGAAGTCTACAATACATGTACTTATCATACATTTTGCTATCTGTTGTAGCTGGAATTGCCTGGCTCTATTGATACATCAATTGGGGAGAAAGAAATGTGTTCAGAACAGGATGCATTGACCGAGGTAAGTTTTAGAATTAACAGGACTTACTGACCAGGGTAAATCGTCCCATTTTTAACATGGCTCTTAAAAAATAAAAAAAATGTGTGGATCATTAAATTTATGCTTGATATATATGGTTTTTTTTCATTTATTAAGATTTTGCACATTTCAGTCTTCAGTTATATGCCTTTTTGGTAATAAATATTGACACTAGCGTTTTGATTTAATTTGGTGCATTTTGATAGATAATTCAATTAAAATAATTTGAGTCCCCTCTTCAATTTGTTAAGGCCTCAGTTTAATTATTTTCACCTTAAAATGGGAATGGAACTTTCAACAGATAAATCAATGATTTGCACTTCCTCATACATACACATTTGAAGAGCTCAATCATTGCAGAACAAATTAAAAAACATAATGAATAATCAGTCTTACATCTGTAATTTGCCGTGTTTATCTCATTTTTTTTAAATATTAAACTGCGGAAAAAATTTCCTTAGAATTTATCTTATAAGTTTTCCCTCAAATAATCTATTTATTTTGGAAAATATGTGACACTATCTTATAATTGTAACATTGAAAATGTATTTGTAACATGACTTAGTAAACAGAAATAAAAAATAAATAAAAAATAAATAAAAAAATTAATTGCACTTACAGTCTTTCCAATTGTCCAACTTTCATGCAACTGGTAGGAAGGATTGAAAAGGTGTCACAGTGCCACAGTCTTATCATTAAATCTGAAATTCATGGAAAATCTGCTTATGCCATTCAAGTTAAATGTATGTTTAACATCACCCCACCCCTTCTACGATTAAGAGAATGAAAACAACAGTAAAACCTGTCTTAGTGGACACCCTTCTTCCGTACATACTGTACTTGTAGTCTGCCAAATAAGTAGCCGCCAAATTCAATATTTCAATCATAAATATGTATATACAATAAATATATACATTTCAATATTGTGAAACATATGATTAACTTTAAATGGCCTTATTACAGATTAAATTAAATTTTGCAGCTGTTGGATTGCATCAACTCTCGATTAACTCGATTGAAATGAAACACCTATATGCCTCTTCTCCTCTCATGTCACACATTTGCTCATGTCACACTTTTCCACTCATGTCACCCATTTTCTTTCATGTCATACTTTTTTCTTTCATGTCACCCATTTCATCTCATGTCACACAATTCCTCTCATATTTTTCACCTCATGTCTGATATTCCTCTCATGTCACACATTTCCTTTTATGTCACACATTTCCACTTATGTCACCCATTTCCTTTCATGTCACCCCTTTTTTATGTCACACAATTACTCTCATGTTGCACATTTCCTCATGTCACACTTTTCTTTCATTCTTTTCAATTTTGTCATACATTCCATTCGTGTCACATTGCTTCTCTTTTTCCCAGTCCATCATTTCATTGAATATTGATGTGTCTCTGTTATGTTTTAGAAACTAGCTGCACTGACACAGACACTCCAAATGATGGGAGATGCACCAGATGACCCACAACCCGATGAGTTCCCTGCAATTTTAGTAAGTTCTACATATTTGCATGCAGTTTTTATGTATTTTTACAGTCTCCAAACTTTTTGTAGACATTGTTTGATGTCTGGTGATAGGCAGTCCGTGTTTGGAGTGGTCCGTGGTCTCTTTAACAAATGACGATTGTAACAACTAGCAGGTGGTGACATTTTGCATGATGTTTAGATTATTTTTCGAATGTCGTAAGCTGGTATTCCTTATGTGGGTTAAAATTTGTATCTTTCCTGCAAATACTGTGAAAGTGAGACATTTTACCTAAAATAGATACGATTAGCAATTGAGCATCCCAGTTGAGAAAAGCTTTTGAGGTGAACACCATCACCTTTTGTTTTATAGGATTTTGAAGACTTTTCCAATCCTCTATATTGACTCTGTCCCTATGGCTTATGATGTAATTTTAGGTATATAACACCATTATTTAGGAATATAACACCATTATTTAGGTATATAACACCATTATTTAGGTACATAACACCATTATTTAGGAATATAACACCATTATTTAGGTATATTACACCATTATTTAGGTATATAACACCATTATTTAGGAATATAACACCATTATTTAGGTATATAACACCATTATTTAGGTATATAACACCATTATTTACATTTATATTTTAGTCAGATGATCCTGACCTGATAGAAAAAGCAAAAGTGGAACAAGAAAATATGAAAAAGTTTCAACAGCTTTTCAAAGGCTTGAAATTCTTCCTGAACAGAGAAGTTCCAAGGGAATGTCTTACCTTTATCATAAGGTGAGTGGTTGAGTATGAGTGAGTATGTATAAGGTGAGTAATTGAGTATGAGCATGTATAAGTTGAGTAGTTGAGTATGAGCTGAATAAAGTTTAAGGTCTATGAAATCTCCCCTCCCCCATCCATTTGTCAGTTCATTCAGTTTTTGACAAATGAAAACTGACATTTTTTAATGGAATAAACTCCATATAAGGGTTTAAACTCCTTTTGCAATTTGACCTAAGCAAATACTTCTACATCTTAACCAATCTTTTGAAATTACACCCCTTGTATATAAAGTAAACCTGAAAAGTGAAGCACCTCTGGAAGTGAAAAACCTGCATAAGTGGAACATTTCCATGACCAATTCCAGTGGAACACCTCAAAAATGGTACTCTGTTTAAAGGTACCAAAGGTGTTCCACTTACACAGGTTACACAGGGGTTATACATCATAGGCGTAGCCAGGGGGGTGCAATGGGTGCCATGAGAAAGAAGAAGAAAAGAGCTTTAAAATGCTTTTTATTTGAAGCTTCTAGATCAATTTTGAAGGAAGTTGCATCAATTTTTGTAAAATTCAAAATAAATCTTATTTTTTGGCTTGTTTATGCCACAATCGCACCCCGCCCCCCTGACTAAAAACCGAATAAATTTTGGCGATTGCACCCTTCCTGACTGAAAGCTGGCTACACCCCTGTAAAATTCATCATGAATCTTTATACCCAAGAACACTTATAAGTGAATATAAAGTAAAAAACAAAGCTGTAATTTATTTTGCAGTCTTTTTTTAAAAGAACTTATTTAAGAGTCACTTTGCTATATCTGTGAATTTAGAAAGTATGTGTTTCTTCATGTTATCATCTACAGTTCTCCTATATAGTATAGAAGCTGCCTTTTATATTGATAGTTAGTTTCCATTTTAATTTGTGGTTGGCATCAGCATTTTACGCTTGTTACATATTGTCATTCCATGGCTTGTTATGCTCATATTGTTTTCCTGTTTAAAACATGATTTTTTCTCTTTCAAATGCAGATCTTTTGGCGGTGTTGTATCATGGGAAAAATCATTAGCAGTTGGCTCCACCTATAGTGAGGATGATGAAACAATCACACATCACATCGTTGACAGGCCATCCATGTCAAATCAGTATCTCTCCAGGTAATAAATATTTCATGTTTAGCAAAATCAATGTATCTTTTAATATCTTAATACATTTATTGGGGAATTATATGGTAAGACCACTGAAGGAACTGTTGAAGATAAGGATACAGCTTACAATATGATGCAAATTATAGCAGGTGCATGCACCTCTTATAATATTTAAAGGCATTTAATTTACTATCTATGTGAATTCTTCTTCAAGCTGTAATATTTTCATCCTTGGTCCAAGGGTATTTCAATTTTTTCCAAAACTGCGATAGCGAACCCAAATTGTTGAAGGTTGTAATATTTTCTGATTTTTTTCCATTTTGATGTACATGTGTTTTAGAATCGGAAATATATATAAATACTGACTCTCTCATGTAATTTTATGATTAGGCCATACCCCATCACTTTCAACTTAGGTTGCATGCTTGATTATTTCGCACTAGAACTGATGCAAGGAGAAACAATCTTATTTTCACTATTTCATTTTCATAATTAAGTCAAAGTGGTCATTTTATTCTTTAAGATGACAGTGTTTATTTTTTATGGAATTTGGGGAACCGAATTAGACAGTTACATCTGCTGTATATTCTGTAATTTATTTGTGACTAAACATCACATAAGAAAATCATGTGCACATATTTTAAGAGACAATTCAAAGGATGAGTCTGGGTATCGACTTAGAAAATACAATGTATTGAAAATTGTATTGTTGAAAAACCAACTCAATCACACATATTATTAAACTTCAATATCTTATCCTTCTTCTGAGATTACAAAAATATCAATTTGTATCATAATTGATGAAGAATATTGGCATCAATTTTTATTGATGAAAATCAATATTTTTCTACTCCATCTGGCGTATTGATAACATTAGCTAATCCTGCCTGCTAATAGCTGTCAAAGTGTCAGGAACTGTTGAAATGTTGATACAGTTGCTAGGTGATGATACTTTGTAACAATACCTTGCATTAGTATTGTTACACTTGCATGTAAAGCAAAGAAAACTTTAAAAACAGTTTAAAAGATGAAAAATTAACATATATGAAAAATTATAAAAAACAAACAAACAATATTTACGCTTGTAGGTTTTACATACAACCTCAGTGGGTGTTCGATTCTGTTAACGCACATCGCTTGCTTCCTGTTGAGGAGTATTTCATTGGCGCAGATCTTCCCCCTCATCTGTCGCCTTTTGTAGAGGAAACTGAAGGTGTTTATGCTCCCCCAGAACAGCTTGGTGTTGAAACTACAGACTCGGGTAAGTTTATAATGACATCGGCTTTGGATAGTTGGGTTTGTTTAACTTATGACTGGTATACACTAAGATGTTTTCTTTTTGTAGCTGTATTCTGTAACAATTTTTGGTCCTTTCCCTGTGGCACTTGTACGAACATATTGATAGGCAAATAGAATAGGAACTACTGTTTCTGTCATATTTCATAAATTGAGGAATTGCTTTATAGGTAGATAAATAGATGGCAGTTGTGTAGTAATTCAAATTTTTTTCTGCTTCATTTTTCAAATATTGATTTGTAAATTATTGAATTTATTTACCAAGTTGAACTTTTGTTATATGCATCTAAAGAGACTCTATAGTTGTTGTTTGTATATTTTGTTCATTAATTCGAATATTTATCTTATTTTTAGTACTTATGTTTATTTTAGTAAGATGCATTACAAAGTCATCAAATGTATTTTAAGAGGACATCTAATATAAGTTTTTCAACAAATTGAGGGTTAAAGTTTATATTTTTTCCATTGCATTGTCAAATATGTATGTTCATATTTATAAACAAGTGTTAAATTTAGCAAGTACTATATTTGGTGTGCTAGGTTCTATCCTTTTAAATAATGTTTTTTTATTTACAGATATATCCATTCTTAAAAGTGTACTTAATTGCAGTTAAAAATGCTCATATTCTTTCGATATTACACTTTGATATTGAATATGCAATGGTTTTTATTAAACATCTTTTGAAATTCAGTTGGAATGTTGATTATACACTGTAGCTTGTTACCAATCATCCAAGGTTTTGTGGTCATTTAGAGTGACGGGAAAATTTCTTGAAACTTTATAATGGATGTCATTTATATTTGTTAACTTGCGATTAACATGCTAAGTTTGCCAAGTACGTGTACACAATAATTATTCATTACATGCAATCATTTTATTGGTAATATGCAACCTGAACATTTGTGTACTTGTGTAGTACCTCTTATACACCCCCAAAATGCAATCTGATTTTGGACGCCGTTTTGGTGCCAAATTTCGGTGCCGTTTCAGCATCAAATGGACTGACTAGTCCGGTGACAAATTTTGGTGTCGAAAGGTTTCGGTGTCGAAATGGTGCCGGAACAGCGCCGAATGTTTTCGATGCCGAAACGGCGCCGAATTATATTGGTTGTGTAGAGCTCTAGGATGTTGGGTGATCTCCCAGCATTAAAGCAAGTGGGCGCAGCACCCACCTGAGATTTTGAAAACAAGCTAGCACCCACCTGAAAATCCACTTGCACCCTCTTGAAAGTGAGAAAAATCATGAAAAATGTGCATATTTTGACCTATTTCAGTCTAAATTGTGAAAATGAGAATTTTGCACCCACTTGAGAAAAAATCCCGTGGAGAACTCTGATGTTTGTTGAAAAATTTACGAATGACATTCAATATACCCAGCAAATATTATGTTGTTAGTTGAGACAATATTGAGACCTTACTTATAATGGTTTGGAGTAATGTTTGACGACTTGCATTTGCTGGATTGTATTATGTATTCCTTATATGGTTATTCTTATCTGGAAATGTTGAATGTGTACCTGTGTAAGTACTAATAAATATTGAAACAGGCGTAATGCTTGAAAAAACTTTTGTGAAAATTGGGCACAGACTTCAAATATGTCATACAACAGTTCAAAATATAGTCCTTAATGGTTAATTAGCTTCAATGAGATTTCAAAGCTCTAAGGCAAATTTAACATCTATATAACCCATCTTATGTAATAATAATAATCTCAAGATCAATAGTAACATAATGTTATGTATAAATTGGTACATCCCTAAATGCGATCAATACAGATACAGTTAAACCTGTAAATTCTAAAACCTGTATTTAGGCCCACACCTAATAAGGAGATACGGGAGACAATGTAAATGGGAGGGGGTGAACTGAGGGGCTTCTCCTTAAGGAGACAATGGGATAAAGTTGAGCTGGCTAATTAACTGTAGTATCACACGGCCTCACCTGAACTAACCAAACAACCAATCAACCAACCAATCAATCAACCAACCAATCAATCAAACAGCAGTTGCTTCTTTTTATAAGATCATTTATTTATTTTCTCCAAGTAACTGAACACAATATTGAGCAACATTTCATTGAGGCCTACGCCATAATGGGTGCCATCCCAGCTAAACACCGACTCTGTGAGGTCCTGCGTGTTCAACACAGTTATCCCAGAAGCATCTAAGATCTTTCCTGTAGATGCTATATACCTTAACACTGGGTCCTTTTGTTGGCTTTTAAATTTTGGCGGTTTTAGGATGCCGGGTGAGTGCGGCGTTACCCATAATACTTCTGACCAATAAGAAGCTGAAAAGAGGTTTAGAATGTTTTTGATTGGATTGATGTAATGAGAGATTACGGTTTTGTAATCGAAGTTCTCGTGCATACCAATGCTGAGGATCATTAGGCTTCGACCATAATAGCTCTGCGTCCACCACATTTTGAAAATCTGCCATATTGTCAGCGAGATAATCGACACTTCATGGACACAGTTGTAGTTAAGTTGCACTGTATTGTTACACACGAGTCCACTGCTGCGTAGATATATTGTATTACACGGATGGTCGGAGAAGTGCATCATCCCGGCGCATCTCTCTTTGATTTCTGGAAGTACACACAGACCATTTTTAGAACTTAAATAAGAAATCAAATTAAATGTTTATTTATATGCTTCAATCTGTGCTCAAATTTACTCATTAATGAAAATGTAATTTACATTCACCCACAACGTTTAAATCCATCATTGCTAAAGGGCAAATACTTGTATTAATTAACCCTGTGTTTTTTTAATTCATAGTGACATGTAACATACACAACTGGACACAAACCCTTCCTGAAAATGTCAAAGCTTGAAAAGAAACTCGGCAAAATCGCCAAATAAATTAGCACCATATTAATCCAAGTAATTAAAAGATTTGTAAACAAAGGAAAGGTGTTGTTATTTTTCACAGCTTTTCAAGACAAATTGCATAATGTTGATATGGAAAAGGATCAAAATTTGTCAAAGTGTAATACCTCATTAAGGCTATAACAATATAAGATTAGTTTTAGTTAAGTAGCTCAATTTTTACACATTTTATGAAATAATTTGTCTTGGCAGCTTTTATAATAAATAAGTGGGGGGTCTTAATTTCTTTTAGGGACTTAAATTTTTAATTACTCAGAAATGCTAATTTTTACCAAGTCACATAATTCATTAACACCTTTATAATATCTGGAAACCTTGCTCTTGATTTCTTCAAATTACCAAAAAATACCCAAACTAACTGCCCAAGTCCCATCATTCATTGATTCCTTAGCACTATATTATGTTGTTGATCATTTTAATGTAACTACATACACTTTCTCATGAAGTTGTTTTTGCCTCAGGGTGCACAACCACCTTAATCAGTAGAATATTAAGATAGAGAAGCGAAACAGGATACAGTGTATACTGAAATTTATGGCAGGAAATCAGATTTTACAATCAAGACCAAACTTTGTTGAATACTGTATGTGTGACAGCTCTGCAGGATATTAACAGCTTTTATGTAATAAATAAGTAGGCTTTAATTTTGAATTATCCAAAAATGCTAATTTTGACCAAACTAGCATTTCAATATATATTATTCATTGACCCCTTGCATTAGATAAAAAAACTCAGAATTTAACAAAGTTGTGAATAAAAGAGAATATAAGGCAATGCTCATTATGATGTTTTCACGTTTGTAGTGTAGCATACCATTCGCTTGAGAGCACATGATATAAGGCAGACAACTCACATTAAATTAACATTTGCTTCCCCGTACAGGCCCATAGCCAGGATTTGCCAAGGGGGGTTCACTTTTTGTAAAATTCCAGGGGGGTTCACTTGTGACAATTTTGGTCCAAAAATGGCCATAATCACTTAAAAAGTGCTCAGAATGGTGAAAAACTGCATGATTTTGAAAGATATTTTGGCCAGGAGGGTGGGTTCTTGAACCCATCGAACCCCCCCCCCCCCTGGCTACGGGCCTGCCGTATATGCAAATGCCATGCAAATGGATCACTAATATAGTTCCAGGCTATATGACTGATCAGGACATGTTAGACTTGCCATGGGCTAATTTGAAATATGTATGCGATTATTTTTCAGCAATTTGATTTAGTTCTTTTATCATCGTCATCAGAGGATAATTATATGTACTAGCTGCCATTGGGCACAAAATAATTCATATAACATAGTATTACCCTTTATTTTTCATTTATTTTATCTCATCACAAGGGGTGACATATTGCTATAGTCTCCAATTTTTTGTTGATATTTGGCAGTTTGCATATAAAATTTCACAATAGATTTCTTTATAGTTTGATCTAGCTTTATCTAAACTCTCCAATAACAATCCATTTCATTATTATAAAGACAGGCCCGTAGCCAGGGGGGGTTCGCAGGGTTCGGGCGAAGCCCCCCTGGCCAAAAATTCTTTCAAAATCATGCAGTTTTTAGCAATCCAAAATTGTCAAATGTGAACCCCCCCTGGAAATTTTTGAAAACTGAACCCCCCCTTGGCAAATCCTGGCTACGGGCATGAAAGATATGCTCATACTCTACCCTTTGCCTTTGTCGACTTCACTTCTTAAAAGAGAGCTTCGTCTTCGGTAGTTTATAACTAGACTCTCCGCGCAGAGTACTCAAACTCTATTCTGATGTTGCAAATAACATAAATTCTCCATAAATGACGTTCCTGGGGATTTTATAATTCTTTCATATATGGGCGCTAATTAGAATAGTCTGAAGGAGGTATTTTGAATTTTTTAAGGACCCTGGGCACTAATTACAGAGAATATGGTATATGTTTTTTTTTGGTTAATATTATTTCCTATTATAGTATATTACAGCTTTGGTTAATTGACTTTAAACAGTAAATAGCAACCATCAATATTATACAACACAATATATTACATGTTAAATTGACTGGAGCATCTTCTAAAGTTCACGATATTAACTTCATGCACAATCAGAATGCATTACCATTAATATAAAGCCAGGGGGTCGGCGGGGGGGGGGGTAAATGTGCACAACAGCCCAATTTTGTGTCAAATAGTGAAATATCCTGATCATATGAGTAGCTAGTCTTGAACTAAGACCCTTTACCCTCATGTCCTTTTATTCCCTCTTAGCCTGAGATAGAAAGGAAGGTGGGGAGATAGCATTGGGGGAGAGAGAGCTTTGGGGAAGGCAGTATCTTGGAGAGAGAGGGAGAGAGCTTTAGGGAAGGGAGCAATTGGGAGAATGAGCATTTGGGGAGATAGCATTGGGGAGAGAGCATATGAAGGGGGTATATATAGAGAGTCTTTATAAAATATTAAATACTATCGGATATTGCTTTAGACTTGTACCTTGAGGTAGATCCGATCTGGTTACGGCATATTTGTCGTTTCCTGACAGGACCATCATCAAGACTGAGTAGAGGTTTCTTTGAAGCGAATCTCCAATTATGGAGATTTGTCCGATTTTGAGATCATTCAAGACTTTACACGCATCCTTCTGGTGATATTTCCTTATAAGGCAGTTTTTGTTTCTTGGTTGCCATGTCAAAAATTCCGCATGTTGTTTCTGACGGATATCAAAACAATCGTCACATGTACATTTTTCAGGCACTTTGTCAACACATCTGTTGCTATGACAACATGGTGTAGAGCTGCCGGGGTCGCATAGTGCCCTGAAATCTGATTGGTCGTTAACAGAGACATTCCCACATCTATTATCGGCACGTTGTTTCATTGGTATTTTGTGCTCTGTTTGAGCCGCATGTAAAAACTCCTGTAATTTTTCTTTATCATTTATTGTGATTTCTTCAATTGGTGTCCATGTGCCGTTTACTAAACAATCTAAAATCCCCTGTTTATGGGTATGTTTCTGCGTTGCTTCCAGATTTGAACAGTTTGTAGGATCCAGCAGGGTAGTCCATAGAAAAAGCACAATATGAATAAACAGGAATATCAAAACTATGAAAATTGTGAAGCATCTTTTACCTTTGAAATGTTTTAAAATCTTTAATTCCATATTTAGCATAGATTCTTTGATCCAGAAAATCACTACCTTACTTTACACAACAGTCATTCCATTTCCTTGTTCACTCCTTTAATGTTTCGCTATTGATTGTGATCCTACATCTTGGAAAATCGAACTGGTAAGCTGGTGATCCCATTAGTGTTTGTTCTATTAAAGGCACCTTATTTGGTTGTTATTGGCTGGACGTAAATAGATAGGTACACTAAAACTTGTATATTTGAACAGCACCACCAAGTGCAGAAACTCAACATGTATTCATTCTTAACTACACAAAGTTATTTAATATGAGCAACAGTATTCATATTAAAGACATTTTTAGGTTTCTTGACTGTATTTAAGACATTTTTAGATTTCTTGACTATATTTAAGACATTTTTAGGTTTCTTGACTATATTAAAGACATTTTTTAGGTTTCTTGACTATATTAAAGACATTTTTAGGTTTCTTGACTATATTTAAGACATTTTTAGGTTTCTTGACTATATTAACCTTTAGCGTGCTGCCGGCGGACTCGTCCGCCGAGACTAAAATGTCTCTCACAACTGCCGGCGGACCCGTACGCCCGATTTCAAACTTTTAAAAACTTTACTTTTTCGCGCCATTCGTATTGTCCAATTAGATTGCCAGATTTATTCAGTGCCTAACATGACTTCCTGTTGACCTAGAAATGGCGATATTTCGAAAAATAATTCTCAATTCAACAATTTAAACAGTGTTTTAGTCGTTTTTAGTGAACGAATCGTACAAAATGGTGGACAAATAAGATCACAACGAAAATGTGGAGGAAATAGATTACGATTTCGAGCTCTTTAGGCTCTTGGAAGCCGATAACGGTCATCGAAAATAGAAACTAGAATATTTTCTGAATTGAAAAATTGAACATTCGATCGCTGCAAATTCAGATTTGGATTCTGACCAGACGAAGAGGCGGAGCGGCGGATTCCGGAGGAGTATTCATGGTATATTTATGCCCAGTCGTGTTAATGTACGAAAAAATTCATGAGAACATTTTTTTCATGAGCCAGGCCACTGTATCTTCCCTTTGTGAAAATTTTATCCAGATTCATTCAGTAGTTATTGAGATATTAATTATTTAGTCCAGGTATATCATTTTTTGCACTCTTTGAAAAATAAGCTAGTTGCGTGGGATATATTTGCTGAAATAAGGCAGCATGGTAAAGGTTAAAGACATTTTTAGGTTTCTTGACTATATTAAAGACATTTTTATTAGGTTTCTTGACTAGAATGTCTGAAAGTTTAAAATGCTTTGTAATATACAAAGATATTTATCTATATTATCCTCCGTGATAGAGACTTATCTATATTATCCTCTGTGTTACAGACCTATCTATATTATCCTCTGTGATACAGACTTATCTATATTACCCTCTGTGATACAGACTTATCTATATTATCCTCTATGATACAGACTTATCTATATTACCCTCTGTGATACAGACTTGTCTATATTATCCTCTGTGATACAGACTTATCTATATTATCCTCTGTGATACAGACTTATCTATATTATCCTCTGTGATACAGACTTATCTATATTATCCTCTGTGATACAGACTTATCTATATTATCCTCTGTGATACAGACTTATCTATATTATCCTCTGTAATACAGACTTATCTATATTACCCTCTGTGATACAGACTTATCTATATTATCCTCTGTGATACAGACTTATCTATATTACCCTCTGTGATACAGACTTGTCTATATTATCCTCTGTGATACAGACTTATCTATATTATCCTCTGTGATACAGACTTATCTATATTACCCTCTGTGATACAGACTTATCTATATTATCCTCTGTGATACAGACTTGTCTATATTATCCTCTGTGATACAGACTTATCTATATTATCCTCTGTGATACAGACTTATCTATATTATCCTCTGTGATACAGACTTATCTATATTATCCTCTATGATACAGACTTATCTATATTACCCTCTGTGATACAGACTTGTCTATATTATCCTCTGTGATACAGACTTATCTATATTATCCTCTGTGATACAGACTTATCTATATTATCCTCTGTGATACAGACTTATCTATATTATCCTCTGTGATACAGACTTATCTATATTATATCCTCTATGATTTTGTTTTTAGGTGGTTATAATTGCTGTTTATATAACCTGCCATCTCATTATATAACCTGCCACCATCTCAGTGATTTCTGGCATTTCAGAGTAGGGACCATGTCAGTAAAATGGGGGTTTGACTTATCCATATTGACACTCAGTGATTTCAGCTCTTTGTGTATGGTCCTCTCAAAAACATATTTGATAGAAGGTTTAGAGTTGACACAGTTGCTAAGCTTCAGCTATAGTGTTTGTTGGAAAAGGATCAATGGTGTATCAATGGTGTATCAATGGTGTATCAATGGTGCAGTACTCTATCACATAGTGTAACACAACACCCTGTTGCTTCTATTGAACTTATTTGTTGGATTTCTTTAAACCTGCTTGTATTCCTTGGTTGCACAAAAATAAGGCATTTGAAGAACATAATTGATAAACAAAACCTGACAAAATCCCCCTTTTTTACTTAGAAATTAGCTTTTAATTGCCTTCACATAGTTTATGACAATGTTCCCAAGTACTTCATTTAGGCCTAGTCCATAATGTGTACCATCCCAGCTAAACACATCTGCAGTCAGATTGTGAGTATTAAGAATTGGAATACCCGATTTTCTAACAACCTGATTTGTCTTTTCGACATAACTTTTGACTCCATCTGTTTGTTGATTAAGGTGAAATGGTGGTTTTAGGACCCCGGGTAAATGGGGGGTAACCCACAAGACTTTCAACCAGCCCTGCTCACAAAGGCTATTAATGAATGCACATAATGGTTGAATAAAATAATCAATGACATAATTTACACTGAAATCTTCATGAATCCCTATGCTGAATAGAAAAATGGAATTTTTGTAATAGTCCTCCCATATCCACAATTTGATAACCTCTAAAATGGCGTATGGGAGCTTGTACACCTTGTGTATGTAAGTAAACTGAGTATGGATGGCCCCGCCACAGACGAATCCATGATGGAAGTTATTTTTCAGGTGGTGAATGTTGCAGTCCTTTTCGGAAAAATGTCCCATCCGTGAGCACCTTTCTCTTATCTCTGAAATAATAAATTTCATGTTGAGTATATTTGGTACATTTTAAAGAGAGAATCAGATCCATTAGGGAAGTAATGAGTATTTTGCAAGCAGCATGTATCTACCAATATGTATTTTGCAGTCTCAAATATAATATCTCCCAAAAGTTCAGTAATATGTTACTATTGTCCAAAATGGTGAAAAAATGTGTAAATTCTACCAAATCACAAAAATGGTAACCATATTTATAGAAAAACAAATACATTATTGTAAAAGCTTTAGTTAGGTTTTTTTTTTAGAAAATAGACATGACAAGGAAAGACATGACCCCAAAGTATTTTAAAATTATGATTTTGATACATGCACTGGTATATCCTGTTATTAGAGACATCTGGTGCCGACCCTGTTATTTAATGTTTGAAAATAATGAATCATGAAATAAAAAAGGTGGCAGCATTTATTGGAAAGGTGTTTTGATATAAATATTTAAAGCATCTTGACTACCAAGAGTGCTGAGATTTCTTGTCGCCTAAGAAATGACCTTGAGTGATGAGATAATCTGTCACAAAGTTTTTCATTAAAACTGCTTAAATTTGAAATATTTTCAATCAATTACATCCACTAAATATGTTTTAAAATGTGTAGAAATAATCCCTGCCAACAATTTTACTAATTTGAGCATCGCCTGTTATATAGTGAAATATCAAAAGCTGGCAAAAATGAAAAAATTTCTGATTTCAAATGGATTTTAGAGCCTGGGATTCAAGAGGTTTAACAGTTGACAGCCTAGTGGGAGTTAAGTATTACCCTGAGGTTCTGTTGATTCAGTGGTGATGTATCTATCCTCTGATAATGTCATGACTAGTGCAGAGTATATGTTCCTCTGTAGAGAGTCTCCTATTATTGAGATATACCCGATTCCCCGCTCTGTTAATAACTTGCAGGCCTCATGTGTGGTGTGCATTTTAAAACTGCAAACATCATTAAAAACTGGCTTCCATGTATGGAATTCTGCATGAAGCTCCTGACGTATGTCAAAACACTTTTGGTGACACCTGCACTCCTTGGTTGTCATAGCGACACATTTGTTGTTATAGCAACAAGGTGTGGATCCTTCAGGGTCACATAGCGCTCGAAGTACTGAACCGTTTGTCACATTTCCACATTTTGAATCTGACCTCTGATTGGGTCTCGAGTAACTGTATGTTCTCCTGGTGCCTTCGAGAAACTCAATAAGGTCCTTTTTGTGATAACTTTGCGTCGCCCCTCGTTTCTCCACCCAGTATCCAGTTGTTAGGCAATCAAGGATTTCTTGACGATTATCATTGATGACCATATTTGGACTTACGTGCATACTAACATTAATGAGAGTTCCTATGGTGAAAAGTGAAACAATGAATGTCAACAGTATTTTCCGACAAGAAATCAGACAACAGCATCTGTACAGCCCACTGCCCTTTAACATCTTAATGTCATATGAACTAAATATCGTCCAAAATATTTCTACTAATCTCTCTTTCTATTTTATCAAGACTTGTAAAGAAAGTAGTTCCGTACATATCTTTTCCTGATCCTCAGAATCTATATACTCTAGGTGCATTAGTTAAGGGTATACTCATTTCACATGGTATTGTAGGTCTAAGGCATTATAAAGTAATTGTTTGTTTAACAGTGCATAAATGATAATATAAATCCTTCCTGGTAAATTTTTATCCCTTTTATTTTAAGGATTTTAGGACATTAATTTTTTTATTTTGCAATCATAATTTTAGGATACGTATGAAAAGAAAGACCCTTATTGTCTAAAATGTGTTCCACTTAACAGATTAACTTGTAGTGGCCTAATTGATATTTTAGAGATATTCAATGTAATCCTAGCAGTATAACAAATATTGTGCAATGCATTTGAGATGTCTCAAATTTAGAATCTCTTTGGTTCTATTACCATTCATATTTTATAATTATTCAATACATTCATCCTTTTGTTGGTTAGGTGGCCAGTGAACCTGCTTAGGTTTTTAAGGTCGGTAACATTAGTTAGAATTGTCAAAATGAGTATTTTGAACATAGTTGGTTCATGAATATTTTGAGACTACCCCTCTATGCTGAAAGTGTTACTTTGTAATTTACAATTTGTATTGAGCTATTGGGTAATGTTTGGCCTTTGTCAATTTGCATCAGGTCAATGCCATACTAAGTCAAACCCTGGCAGTGTATTATAACCTGTCTGATTCAAATTATACTGGTGCAGGCCTTAAGTGTTCAGATTAGCAGGTGTTCACATTTCAAGTTTTTCAGTCAATGGGAGGAAACAATATCGGGACAGAGAAAAGGTGTTCACACTGAGAGGTGTTTTGGATTAGAGAGGTGTTCAAATATACAAGTTCTACTCTATTGACACTTCAATGAGTAAACCTCTTAGTTTCCAATATTGTCTTGATTTTTTTTTTTATTTGTTTATTTTATCCACCATTTCTGATGTGTTATACATTAATTTTTTATATAAAATTTATAATCGATAAATTAAAATATATACAGTGATACATGTACATTGGTAAACATATACACAATATGGTATTATGTGATGCCAGGCCAAGGGTCTGGTCTATTTATGTAAATTTTATGAATATATACAGATATTTCTTTATACTGCTGTATATTAAATACATCACAGGCTCCAAATATCCAGCCCAAAATGGTATCATTAGGGATATCCTGTGTTGTATTAACAACAGATTTAAGAATCCTTAGGACTGCATCCCTTTCCTCATAATGGCCAGGGCATCTAAGGATCATATGACTCAGAGTTTCAGGTTCTAGCTTACATACTTTACATACATTCGAAGTCCTACCATTTGTCCATTTGTTAACATTTACCATAATATTTCCCTCACCAATAACCAATTTAATTACAGTTCTGCAACACTTTAAGACTCTTGGGTCTGATTTTGCAATATGCCACCATATAATGGGTTTAAAAATTGGGGATACTATCAGTTATCACACGTTTCAGCAAGTGATACAGGAAATATTCCACGAAAGGTAATGCTGTATCATCCACGAAAGCGAAGCTTGAGTGGTGATACATTCTTACCCGAGTGGAATATTTCATGTATCACATAAGCTGAAATGTGTGATGACGATTTTATCACATGTCTAGGAATTTTGAGGCATTTTGATTTGGTCAGTTATGATTGTTTTCAGTACTCTGTACTCCTGGTAACTATTATAATTTTTGATTTCGCTTTGAAACAATATGACGTCATACCGTTGTATTCGTACTTTTTTGTGAAATAGTATGACGTCATATTGTTTTCCTTAGCTTGAAGTGATATAATCAGTGTGACGTCAAATCGTTGCTATTGACTCCGTAGTGATACAGCTCACCGTATCACATGAAAATTAGTCACGTGTCATGTGATACGGAATATACATCATCACAATTGACTAATCAAAATGCGTAGACACTCCTAATCATGTGATAAATATACATATCCACTAAAATTCATTTAATTTACATTTTGTATACTCTCATCCACTGATCTAGGGCCACTTGAAAATTCCCTATTTTTTACCATGGGAAATTCACAATTCAGCAAACCATGGGCTTTCAATCAAAGAAACTCAGAAATTACTTACTGCCCAAACTGTAGCTATTTGTTCTTGTATTATTTTGAATGTTGACCTTTTTAACTTTATTCCAGGGGGAACAAATACATTATGAATGACTTAATGTGTGTACATTGCCATCTGTATTTCTAAATCAGCCTTCTGCTTATTGACTAAAGCTTTTAGAGCTTTTAGTGTTGACTATCTATTGACCAAAAGGGGTTGTGTCTAATTATCAACATTTGTGGAATAACCAAGTACTAACATTGATATTCTGAGGCCAAGCTCTGATATCATGAGACATATTCTTCTTCATAGGTGTAGCGTCCGGTACGCCTGGTACAAAGAGGCATACCAGATGGCTGCAAATACACTCCAAATACAACTCAACTCCAGACCCCCTCAAAGCTAGTTTTTCGCTTCACTCATCTGATGTTCCCATGGTGGCATACAACTCCTATAAATAGCGCTACACCCATGTTCTTTGATATCAGATCATCTGATGGGAAGAGTTACAAAACTGACCAAAAGATGGTTATCATGTAATTATTGCCCTTAACCCATAATATAATGGTATCACTGGCGCCATCTATGACGTCAAAAGGCAGGCATCAAGACACAAAAATATTTGATGTCAGTGTCCTCTATTGGCAGAGTGGGGCTTTAAAAGCCATGACCTCTTTTGATGAAAAAAATAAACTGGAGTATGTTTACTAAATAGAATCTAGAGACAAGTGTTTGTTGGATGATGGAAACTGGAGTATGTTGTTAAGCCTCATTTCCATTTGCTTCACAGTGGCCGTAGCATCACAAATTCGATACCTACATCGTACTGCTTATATTTTATGCTGCACATTTCTCGATATTGGGAAGCTAAGTTCGCTGTACAGTTGCCGTTGATCTAATGTGACTGAGGCATTAGATAGACAACAGATATAAACTAGAGTACTAGCTAGATAGAAACTACAGTATGTTAGCTAGACAGGAACTACAGTTTGTTAGCTAGATAGAAACTAGAGTATGTTGGCTAGATAGAAACTAGAGTATGTTATCTACATAGAAACTAGAGTATGTTAGCTACATAGAAACTAGAGTATGTTAGTTAGATAGAAACTAGAGTATGTTAGCTAGATAGAAACTAGAGTATGTAAGTTAAATAGAAACTAGAGTATGTTGGCTTGATATAAACTACAGTATGTTGGCTTGATAGAAACTACAGTATGTTAGCTAAATAGAAACTAGAGTATGTTAGCTAGATAGAAACTAGAGTATGTTAGCTAGATAGAAACAAAGTATGTTAGCTTGATAGAAACTAGAGTATGTTAGTCAAACTACAGTATGTTAGCTAGATAGAAACAGAGTGTGTTAGCTAGATAGAAACTACAGTATGTTAGCTAGATAGAAACTAGAGTATGTTAGCTAGATAGAAACTAGAGTATGTTAGCTAGATAGAAACTACAGTATGTTAGCTTCATAGAAACTAGATATCTAAGTTGATATCCTGACCCATTCCCTGACTTATCCTTTTTAGAAAAATAGAACATTATTTTATAAGGATTGTTTGTTTTATGTAATTTCAGGTATTGACAATGCAGAATCTAGTGACGAGGAAGAGGATGTTGAACAGGATGAAGAGGATGGTGAAGAGGGTGAAAGTGAAGAGGGTGAGGATGAGGAAGGTGGGGAAACTAAATGTTTCGGTGTCTTTTATTTAATGAAATAACCTTATTTTCATATTTTGGCCTCTCTTGGCTATTTTTGACCAAATTGAAAGAAGATTTGGAGATCTGAAATATTTTATAAGTTATAATTTAATTGACTTCCCTACCCTTAATACAGGTTACCATGGCAACCTTATCTCTTAATCAATTTAAGATATAGCTATTATATTTTAGCATTGTATGTGTAATTACATAATTTATATCCTGAAAAAATGAATGGGATATGTGAAAAAAATCACAAATTGAGAGCATTTTTATCAGAATATATGAATCGGCTTTTGTATATGTATATTAGGATAAATGAATTGATTTTTATTTGAATTGTAAAACCTGAATGATGATAATCTACAAATACATCAATTTAATATATATATTTTTTTTTATACATAAATTTATTCCTTTAGTAAACAATAGAAGACATGCAATTGATTGCCAAAGTTTTATAAAAAAAACATTAGCGGCAATTTTAGACAATTTAATATTTGTAGATGAAGAATTTGGTGACGAAGACGAAGATGATGATGAAGAGGAAGAAGATGAAATAAAAGAAAGACTTGGCAAACGGAAACTAGAGGAAGACAAATCATCAGCCAAAAAGGTGGGGTTTCTGAAATGATGTCATTACTAGTAGGGCATTGAAGTCTTTCACCACCTATATATAATCTGTCACGTGACTTCCTTCGTGAAATTGGATTATTCATTTGAATAGAAAAAACATCTTTCGCTAAGTTAAGAAAAAATCCCCTGGAAGTTGTGGTATCAGCAATGTCCCGGCCCAAGTGTTCTCAAAATAAATAGCCACCTATATTCCAAAAATGGCAAAATCGTCAAATTAGTAGCACCAAATTAGTATTTAGTGGTTTCTATTATTTCAGCGAATGAGTGTCGAAGCTGGTCAGATGGAAAGTGTTGATGTGGAAAAGAGGCTGAAAAAGCAGACGGATGAAGAGCGGAAACTAGCGGAAATGATGATACCGAAAAAGAATAAGAGACTTTACAATAAAATAGTCTACAAAAAGAAAAAGATGGCTCAAGAGGTATAATGAAATTTTTATTGTTTAAACATGGAAAATATGGTAGAATCCAAGTCATTTAAACAAAAGAACTATGTTTTCCATATTTTAACATGTGGAATATAGCGATCGTATTTCAACATCTGCAACAAGTTTGTAGGTTGAAATGCAGTTTATGGTCTTATGTATAGATGAAAAATCTGATGAAAAATCAAAAAATGTATCGCATCAAGCACTTGGACTCTCACATTCTTGCCATTTATTTGATGATGAAAAGTCATCAACAAGGAACTGTTTTTCAAAAGTCAAGTTTTAATGAAAATGTCTCACTACTCATGTCATGAAAAATAATTTTGAAAATAGTATTTTCAAACTAAAGTTTTTTTCACAATGGATATGCTCTGATTTAGGGGACCGATTAGAAGCTGATCATGGAGAGAGGTGGCTTCTCTCCAATTCCAAATAAAGGGGTTGCCATGGTAATCTGTCACATGATACATCATAGCACTTCACCATAGTAACTTCCGGTTTGGAAAGGGGAATGTATAATTGGAAGGAATGTATTAATCGACAATACTAATGGAAAATTATTTTGTGTAATTTCAGGCTAAAATATTGACGGAGAAAAGAGCAGATTACGACAAAAAACAGAGGAAATCAAAAAGGAAACAGAAAGCTGAATAATAAAAACATTCCTCAATATTATTTAAAATAAATTTCGGACCTAAAAGACAGTGCTAAAACTACAAATTGACAAGCACAGTAAAAATGGCCAAGTGGAACACCTCTGTAAGTGGAACACCTCTGTGGAAGTGGAGCACTTCAGAGTGCAATTATCCATTGATTCAATGTTAAATGAATCTCTGAAAGTTGAACACTTTCCAAGCTGAACACTATTTTGAGTTACCAAAGATGTTCCACTTACACAGGTTTTACTGTACTAGTCTAGTTGTATAGGCCTAGTTGGTAAAACACTGAATGAACTGAGCATGATGTTTCTCATTTTGAGTTGTGCATTTTAAGTACTGTACTCCCACTAATATTTGACGCTATTATATTTCGCAATTTTGGCATTTTGAAATTTCGCGGCTATTATATTTCGCTAATTTTCAGTTTTTTGAAATTTCGTGGCTATTATTACAGGTTCACTCTTTCGACTTTGATATCAGCCATGGTTGTTCCTTCACCCAATGATTTTGGCTTCTTATTAAGCCTTTTCGTTAGAATGTTCATTTTAATACAGTAATAACTATCTCTCTTCTAATTTCTTTTTTTCAAAATGTCACATTTTTACCTATTATCACCCAGCACTGGACAAAAATATTGTCAACATTGAAATCGCTAGGAATTTTGTGAATTTAAACTGGAGGAATTTTGCGGCTATTATATTTTGCGAATTTCCCAACACTCGTGAAAAGCGCGAAATGTAGTTGCGTGCAAAAATTACCGGGAGTACAGTATTTCATTAATGAATTTTTGACCGAAAAATTGTAATTACAACATAAATATGGACTATTATTTCTATGGGAAAACACTGAATGAATAGAACATTGATGTACGTGGATTATTCATAATTAAATTTATTCATTATTAAAAATACAATGTTTGTCAGGAACATAGTTACACGATTATCAGTGTACAATATTTTTAGAAATATAATATCATGATGACTGTATATTGGCAGATTGTGTTGAAATCTAATAGAACGGATGCATGTCTGTAAATGCCATGTACAAGAAAAGAAAAATAAATAAATAAAATGGGCTAAAAACAAGACAATGTGGATTTTAATTTTTGTATTTTATACAGTCCATTGGGAGACCAGTATAAGGTCAAAGGATCAGGATATGTATGGTCTTTGGCAGTGGAAGAAACGTTATGCACATTCATTCATTCAAGGGAAGAAAAAATAAACAATGCATTAACATACAAAATGTCACCACCTGCCATTGGTGACAGATGCTGACCACTGAACACAATGTCAATCGCTGAATGTGGAACACCATGCACAAGAGTTGGAGACTATATAACAAGATGTTATCACCTGTGTTAATGGAGAGGTTAAGCTAACGATGTTTTTCACAACGTAACCGTGAACGCAAAGTACAAAAATTAACAAAGGAATGTATCGAGCGCTCATAGTTTTATGCGCGCTTAGTCTACTTCAGATACTCTTTCAGCTTCAGAGTTTCGGGTTTAGAACGGGAGATTTTGAAATTTGACGTTGGGTCAACGGGAACCATTTTACTCGTGTCTATTGAACACTATGCTGTCAATTTTGATTTCGATGCACAGTTGAATTCTTGCTGAACACGATGATGTATGTCATGCATGATTTAGGGCCAAAAATCTTACGAAACGAGCTCGTTTAAAATATGTATTAGAAAACCAGCTATAAAACCGCATCAATGACATACTATAGAATCATTACACGCTATGGTGTAGTCTAAACAAACACTGGATTTGAACGGCTATTTATATGAGAAGGCTACATGAATTTGTATATGGTCGAGTGATACGTACAGGTTCAGTTTCGATTATATATGCAAAGCTTAACCTCTCAATTAACATAATAAATGAAGAGACAGAGTAAACTGATTTACACAACACATAATTCACTATTCAGTGGCAGTACAATGGAGCTACACTTGTTGAGTAATGGCAAATTTTCTTTTTTTCATATGACAATATTTTTAGAAATCTACAGGGTGTCCATAAACACTTTACACACACTAATTGTAAAGAGTAATTGTAAAGAGCCTTTATATATGATTGAGACATGTTTACATGATTATAGTAGATACATGAGTATACACTCTGTACAGAGTTAGAAATCCCTGAAACACATGTATAGACGTCATGAGGAGCTACTGGCAATACACCAAATAGTGATGATAATACGTCCCTGATATTCAATGCAATTTACTCTTTTATCGGGGACACATAGCGTGTCTACCGCCATCTATTGGAATGGTTGTCCCAGTGATGTATGATGCTGTGTCAAACGCCAAGAAAACGATCATTTGTGCGACTTCATTCACCTCCCCTGGTCTTCCCAATGCATGGGTCGTCTTGGTCCTTTCAAGAAACTGAAAAATAACAAACAAAAAGCCAATAATTTTCATATTCATATACAAGGCATTAACATGCAAAATGTCACCACCTGCCATTTGTTACACACACTGACCACCAAAACCAACCACCAACCACTGAACACCATTCATTAAAAAGTTGAAGACGATAACAATATGTGACCACTTGTGGTGGTGACATGAAAAAATCAACATATAATCTTATATTTAAACTCCAGTACAGAGCCATTTAAGTTAATTCAATAAGGTCAAAAAGCTATTGTCAATTAAGTACCAAAACTAATTTTCAGAATGTTGAATTTTACTGTAAGTCTCTGAGCCTCAGGGTTCGTAAATGTTTAAATACCTGTTAATACTGTTCTTAATATATTTTCCCTCAGAATAAAACCCATATTGAATCCCTCACAGTAAATAACCTCTATATCTACCTGTTGATACTGTTCTTCATTCATTCCTCCTCTTTTATGGATTTCTGTCGTGATAACTCCAGGGCTGGAAATATATTAACAATTTGGATATCATTTGAAGCTTTGATGATTAGTTTTTGTAACGTTATCATGGTTACCGCCATATTTTAGCGAGCAATACCTTTTATAATATAGTAATCCTGAGTAGTTACTCCCAGAGAAATCCTAAATTCAAGTAACCCTATGGTTACTCAGTAAAAAAAAAAAAAAATTTAAATTTGGTCCATCTATTGTGAAGAAAATACTTGTCAATAAGCGATTCACTTTTTAGGGATACCCAATATCATATTCTCGATATTTAAACAGATGAATCATCTTTAGGGAGTTTTTGTAAATTGGTAGGGAGTCTTTGTAAATTCACTGGTCATCCACTTGATTACGCTGGTTACCGAAACTGATCTTTTTTCCTCATTTCACATGTTGAAGGCAGAATTCCCATGACATTTTTATCACAAACGTATATCAATATCATATGCTATAGAAAATGCACATATTTGTACTTGTTTGCGAAAAAATAGCTCAAAAGACAACAGAATCGTCGATTTAATTCCTCACTTAAGTTACATAAACAGTATTTCGAAAAACAGTAAAGGTCTGCACTTTTAACCCAAACTGTTTATGTAACTTAAGTGAGGAATTAAATCGACGATTTTGTTATCTTCTGAGCTATTTTTTTGCACACAAGTCGTTTCTAAGGCATATGATACTGATACACATTTGTGACAAAAAACGTCGTGGGGATTCTGCCTACAATGCGTGAAATAAGGAAAAAAGAAAAATTGTACCTTTGACATTCTGACATTTTGTAACCAAAACGAACCGTTTCTGTAACCAGCGTTATCGAGCGGATCACCATTGAAATTGGTTGGGAGTTTATAAATTGGTACTTACTTGACTGCATTAACTCGTATTCCTTTAGGTGCAAGTTCTGGAAAATGAAATAATACATATAGTCCTGTCCCTAGCCTCTCTGAGCTTACTCGGATTTAGAATGAAATAACTTTTGATTTTCTTTTAGTAGATACCCTGAAGTGTAGGAATCCATAAGTTATTTTTCCAGGTTTGGGTAAAATCAATTTTTATGGCAGGTTATAGTGGCGCCATCTAGTGATTTTAAAGTTGCAGGGTGATAATCTTAATTAATTTTTTTTTCAGCCAAACCTAATTTCATATTTATTTTTTTGCTTTTTCCTTAGAGACTACTTCCTAAACTATGCATTTGAATTTTTAGGTGATCCTGGAAGGTCATTTGATGGGTCATTTTGCCTCAAATATACAGAAGCGCCACCTATAATCAAGGGTCTACCTTATAAAGTATATTATTCTAAGGCTGTTATGGTAGATAAAATTGTTATTATTGGTGTAATAATTAGAACCATAAAGGGGACATATGATGCAGTATCAAATTAATATATGTGGGACATGGGAACTTTAGAAAAAATTTTTTTTGTAAAAGTGGAAGAAATTTGACAAAATATCAGTTTTTACATATTACCAAATACATATGCTTTTTTTATTTCTAAGGTAATCCTTATATGATGTAACAAGTACAAACAAATACATTTTGATTTTTGAGAATATGAATGAAGTAATTGTAGGGCTGAATTTTGGTTTTGGCCCATTATTATTATTTAATTATTCTGTGTTTGATATTCACCCCTTATTATATCAAAGACTCAACTTCTGGAAATACAACACGGTACTTAATGAATGTATGAAAAGCTTTTCCTGAGTTTCTTTGTATTAATAGAGTATAACATCTATTAATCATATCATTTCCATAAGTGTGCACTTTTAGAATAAATTATATTTTATTTTACAGGTAATTTTTGCTAGAAACATTTTGTATAAAATTAGAGCTTCTCAAAAGATGTATCTACACTTTTCAAATAAAAAATGATCCTTCAATCTATCCCACCCAAATGGAGTTAGATCTAATTTTATATTATATTTTTACCATCATAAGTTAATATCAAACTCAAAACTGAAACTCCTGTTAAAAGCCATGGCAGCTAATTTTGGGGTAATTTACATCTTATTAGCATGAAGGTTGTTTAAAACAGTAATCCTCTATAATTGACTTATTGACTAACCTCTGTTTTTGTATTTAGTATATATTTGAGACTACAGATGAACATGTATTGAATTGGTGGAAACAAAATTATTAAAATGTGATTAAAGTAAGTAAGCTTAAGGTTTATTTAAGATATAAAGATTGCTCATCTTCGACAAAATAGAAGAATTAAAATTATGATCACTTAGAATGATTCAAATTATTTCTAATATAGAATGTAAGTTGGTGTCTAGGAAAATAAAATCTGTGATGCTTCCAAGTACTTAGAAACACTCGATTTTTGAAAGATTTTTGAACGAAGCAAAACTTTCAGCACAATTTTCCATTTAACTGGGAGGGATTTAATATGGGGTTTATTCCGTCCAAGGGACAATATGATATTTCCTGAGGGCCCATATTTTCACATTATAAACCCATATTGAATCCCTCTCAGTAAATAAGCTTTTTATCCCATGATATTTATAACTCTCTTCATGAAACCATTAGTTCAAAATCCATATCTGAATTTTGTATGAAACAAAACCAGACTATATTTAATTAGTGTTACAAAAACTTTATGATGTTTTGAAACATAGGGTGTCCCAAAAAATGCCACAAAACTACATATATTATATATGTATTTTGTGGCACTTTTTTGGGACATCCTGTATAAAAACTTAATTATATAACATAAACACATCAACATCTAAAAAATTGAACAATACATGTGCACTATGGGGGTAGAAGTCATGCTCGAAAGCTGATTTTCAAAATGGCCGCTCGTTTCAAAATTTTAGTGCCGATTTGACAGTTATTTAGGTACAGTGTATAGAACTGTAACAGCATTTGTGTTTTAAATGTAAAAAGTTCTATAGGACATTAGTCAAGCTAGACATGAAAATGGCGTCTTTTACGTGCTATTTTACAATTTTTGCAATTACTTGAAAAGTAGTGGAGCGATTTTGTTCATATTTGGTATGTGACTACTTATTAGCATGACACACTGTTTTATGACACTTTGGCTAGAAGGCGGCCATTTTGAAAATGGCCGCCATTTTTAAACGTGTTATTTTATGTCCTTTACTATAACTCAAAAAGTAATAGAGCGATTTTGTTCATATTTGATATGTGAATACTCATAAGCATAGTTCACTGTCTAATGACAATTTGGCCGCCATTTTGACACGTGTTATTTTACGTTCTGAGCATGGCACACTGTTTTATGACACTTTGGCAGCCATGGCTGTTCGATGAGATTTGCTACACTTTGGCGTTGCTGTTGTCTAGTTATATAATAATCTTAAATTGATTAATTTTAGACATTCTTGGTAAATGTTGTGGCGGCCAATTTTGATTTTGCCTAAAATCTTGTCTGTAAAGTTTTGTCTATATGCATTTCCTGGCCAACTGATAAGCTTTTGGGCATTCTTGATAAGGGGTAAGGTGGCCATTTTGGATTTTTTGGCGTCCCGAATAATCTTGTATACAGGTTTCCAGCCAAACCATTTGATGGATTTTTTGGAAATTTTAAGGAATGTTTCTACCTATGAAAGTTTAGAACTGATTAGTTTTTTAGGCAGTCTGGGTAAAGGTTAGGGTGGCCATTTTGGATGTTCCGTTACAAAAACTGTATTCTATTCAAGGGTGCGATTCTGTTCACACTGTGCCTTGTTAAATTTTCTATCAAAAATGGGCTGATTACCCTCCGTTCATTATGTTCCATCACCAGGCATATAAATCACTTTATAGAAAATTATATCATTTTGAAAAAGGTATATCATATACTTATATATTTTATGTGTGCGATAGACTGTATTGGCACAATTTAAAAATGAGTTGATGAGAATATAAGCAAAGCTTTACCTGCAATTCACTTCCTTACTGGTTCAGATGTTACAAGTAAAGTTGGTACAAAACCTGCAGCATTGAAAGTAAAACCAGAATACATTCAAGGTTTAGCAACCTTTGGGGAGAACCTAAGTGATGAAAATTGCAGTAAAGCTGAAGTGTTTCTTGTACAAGTTTTGAAATCTGGGTCTAAATGTATGACCATGAATAAATTTAGGAACTGGATGTACCATCACTCAAAATCAGCTCAAATAAGCTCATTGCCACCCACATCACACCTACTAACAGACCACATAAAACGAGCTCACTTAGCCATATATCAAGTCCAGCATGTTCTAGATGAAGAAGCTGTAACACTTGATCCCCTACAATATGGCTACATGAAGGACCCCACAAATGATTCTCTTATCCCAAAGCAGGACATAAGGATTTGGCCTGAAGATTTGATAAAGCAATGTACATGCAAAACTTGCAGCCAGGCATCATGTGGATGCAAACAGAGTGGGCAACACTGCATATCATTCTGCAAATGCACAAGTTTACAAACAAATAAATGTAAAAATCCCTTTTTAAAAGAGAGTGAACTTTTGGAGGCAATGATTAATTAATGTTTTATGCTGATAAAATGAACTGTTTTAATCAAATATCACAAAACAAATTGAATGTAACAGTTGTTTTCTAGTCTCTTATTTTACAACGAATTGGAATTTAGGTAGAATCAGATCAGGGAGCAGTTTTCAAAAATATTTATGTCATATTCGTAATCACATCTATTTTCTAGAAATTCAAAGCAGTGCATTCTTTATTAAAAAATAGAGGTATTTCTGTTAATACGTTCAAGTGTTTTGCTGTAGATATATATACTTTGAATCTGAAATATGGTTATATTATTTCATAAAATAGCATGTATCTATTAGGAGGTACAATATTTGAAATGGTCAGGAAGACTTGGGGAGGCTAAAAGCGCATTTTGCTTTCAATTTTGTCATTGTTCTCTATGTTTCTTACTTTGCCTTCAAAAATCTTACATGATTTACAAACAAATGAAACTTATAGAAAAATATATTTTCTATAGATGGCGCCTTTTATGCATGGTTTCATTCTGTCTATAATGTATTCATTAATAACCGTAATTGTCAACCATAAGCTTAACTTGTCTAAATATATATTTTTCTACTTGTTACATCATGTTAGGTTTACCTTAGAAATAAAAAAGCATATGTATTTGGTAATATGTAAATACTGATATTTTGTCAAATTTCTTCCACTTTTACAAAAAAAAAATTTTCTAAGTTCCCATGTCCCACATATATTAATTTGATACTGCATCATATGTCCCCTTTATGGTTCTAATTATTACACCAATAATAACAAGTTTATCTTCCATAACAGCCTCAGAATAATAAACTTTATAAGGTAGACCCTTGATTATAGGTGGCGCTTCTGTATATTTGAGGCAAAATGACCCATCAAATGACCTTCCAGGATCACCTAAAAATTCAAATGCATAGTTTAGGAAGTAGTCTCTAAGGAAAAAGCAAAAAAATAAATATGAAATTAGGTTTGGCTGAAAAAAAAATTAATTAAGATTATCACCCTGCAACTTTAAAATCACTAGATGGCGCCACTATAACCTGCCATAAAAATTGATTTTACCCAAACCTGAAAAAATAACTTATGGATTCCTACACTTCAGGGTATCTTCTAAAAGAAAATCAAAAGTTATTTCATTCTAAATCCGAGTAAGCTCAGAGAGGCTAGGGACAGGATCAATATATTTTTAAGGAAATAAATAATAAAAAAATAATAATGTATATAATTTCATGATATCTATTATTGGAAAGAACCATGCATTTTCACATGACACCATGAGTAAAATAAAGAAAAATTAGCGTAAGATGATATATTATTATATAACCTATTTACTCTTTTTTAAGGTTATTATTGTTGAAATTAAAAATGGTTGTTGCAATTTTTAGCTCCTACTTGAAAGATTTGCGAGAATAAAAGGAGGTAAAAGTAAAAACGAAATTATATTTATTATATTTGTAACACCTGCTACCTGAAACACTTTTTTCTCAGAGGTGTTCGGATTTGACAGGTTTTACAGTATACAGTAAAAATGGTGAAGTGGAACACCTCTGTAAGTTGAACACCTCTGTGGAAGTGGAACACTTTAGAGTGTATTAAAAGGTGGAACACTTCTGTAAGTTGAAAACCTCTGTGGAAGTGGAACACTTCAGAGTGCAATTATCCATTGATTCAATGTTAAATGAATCTTTGAAAGTTGAACACTTTCCAGGTTGAACACTATTTTGAGTTACCAAAGATGTTCCACTTACACAGGTTTTACTGTAATTACCTTAAATACCTACCTAGTGCTGTACATCTAGTGAACTGGTCTATAGCTGCCTTGGACATGCAATAGCCAAGCACTCCGGCAAACTGAAAGAAAACAGTTCCACTTATTATTCACTCCTTGTATTACAGATCTTGTTCATCTTTTACAAGTTTTTGCCATTTTACTACAATTATACTGTATAATGCAACGATGTACAATAAGTGGGGTTCAATTTGATCACATGAGTAAAACTTAGATTTGTTACACACAAATGTTTTCAATCTAATTTTTTCAAATTGGACAGGTATTGCCAAAGTTAGAACCATTTTAGCGAAAAATCATCAAATTAAATATTCACAAAAATCCTTTCCATTAGTTGCACTACTGATTACAATAAATAAACTAAGATGGTGGGGCTGTCACGCCTGATTGAGTATACTCTCGAGTGTCATAACTGTTTTAGATTAATTCAAAAAGTAAATTTTGCACAGGGGTGTAGCCAGCAATTGTCAAGGTGGTGTGATTTTTTGGGTTTGAATCTCTGTGGGCAAAGCAAGCCTCAAAAAGAGGGGTATGGGGTTTTTAAAATCTATATTGTATATGGTGTTAATGTTTTTTCAACAAATTATACAAAATTGCTTTTTTGTGGTGGTGGGGAGGGTTGCGATTGCACCCATCACATTCACATCCTCTGGCTACGCCCATGAGAGAGATACTTATTGTACTTACTGATCGACTTCCTGTAATGCTGGAGACATTTACTATGGAACCTGTAAAACAAAATGTTTAACATTGATAAATGAGAAAAGAATTACAGCATCAACAGAATTTTAATTGTGACATGTCAAAGATACACAATTCTTTTAACCCTTGGAATAACCTTTTTTAGTCTAGAATTGATTTAAATCAGCCAAATCGTGCACATTCATATCCTATGTGCATTTTTATTTCAATTTTTATAAATGCACAAATCCTAGAAATATATAGTGATGCGACATACTATTTGAGGTAACGTAAGTAAACTGGATGTCTTGTGTACATTCTAGTAGAAATTATCACATTTCATTTAAATGTTCCAAGTTAAAATGTGTGAAGATACGCTAAAAATTTTACTAATAACACTAGCCTTTGTTTTGACCAAATATCCTGTTGTTCATTTCATTTTTAATTTTGATAAATACATACATTTCATTTTTTGTACTGAGTAAAAAATTTGTGAAAATACACTAAACATTGTTTAATTACACTAGCCATTTCTACCATCTGTTTGACCAAATATCCTGTTGTTCATTTCATTTTTAATTTTGATAAATGCATACATTTCATTTTTTGTACTGAGTAAAAAATTTGTGAAAATACACTAAACATTGTTTAATTACACTAGCCATTTCTACCATCTGCTTGACCAAATATCCTGTTGTTCATTTCATTTTTCATTTTGATAAATACATGCATTTTATTTTTATGTACTGAGTGAAAATGTGTCAAGATACGCTAAACATTTTTTAATAACACTAGCCTTACGTACCCTTCGTTTTGGTCAGGTGTGGAATGGCAAGCTGGGTGAGGTAGAACACTGCCCTTGTATTAATATTCATGACTCTATCATACTGTTCTAGAGTATGTGTCTCGATTGTTCCCGTCTCAACTATTCCTGCATTGTTGATCTGGGAAAATAGAACACATTCAGTATTATTATACCTTTGTTGCAATCTCTATGTTCTGATTGGTCAATGTAGCACCATGTGACCAGCAATGATATAATAAAACAAATATTTCATTCTATGGAGGGCAATACACATTGCAAAAGCCAAAAGCATTAAAAGGGGTACAGAAGGAAATATTTTTATTACATTTATACAGTATATTTTAGTACATTTATACGGTACATTTTAGTACATTTACACAGAACATTTCTGTACATTTACACAGAACATTTCTGTACATCACCTATTTCTTATCTGGTAAAGCATTTTCTAATAAATGAAATACCCTTCTTTAGTTTAATACAGTGACCTTAACCCAGACTTGACTTGACCTTATGCAGAGACTAACAGAACTGGTTTGCCCCTCCCTTTATTTGTCAAAGAGGGGAATCCATGTGAGAAATATCTTGAAAAATAAACGACATATTCTGAAAAATAAGAACTCTAAATGATACTTACCAAAACATCCAATTTTCCAAACTTTTCTATTGTTTGTTCCATAACTTTTTTTGTTTCTTCTTCGTGAGCTAGGTCGGCTATAATGGTGAATATCTGTAATTGTAAAATCGCTTGACAAATTGCAGTCTAAGATAATAGGGGGTTCTTTATTCTAAAGGAGCACGTAGGTTATCGCAAACAATTTCAGGTTGTATCTTGGATTATGACTAATTTCTGACAATGAAGACTTGTTTATCTTTTAGATCAATTCATTATCTCAAAGAAAATTATATACAGTGATAATAAAGTCAAACAAACATGGAGATAATTAACTAGCAATCAACCCATCAACACACTTTTTCAAAGATGCTGACCTCATTTTCACCAAAAATGCAATCATTTTTTACAATGTTTAATGCATTACTATTCTTTATTTTGATGCATCAAATAGTTCTTGAAAGAAAAACTTAATTGCTTTAAGATAAGTGTTCCCCATGTTATTTCTCCATTAAAAAAATCTCACGCAATCCATTGGTTTCAGTTCATTTTGGTCATCCAAATTAAGTATCTTTAAAGACCCTGGAGCAATCAGCTTTTCCTTTCAGGAAAAAAAATGTTATGGGTCTTACTTCAAATGTTTTTCCTTTTGTCATTGTAGGTTAATCTGGTAGCTGGAGACCGCTATTTGCATTCGTGAATACAAACTACGTCTCTATACGGTGAACATCTCTCCAATCCAAACACCTCTCAATGTGAACACATTTTATGTGTCCCAAATTTGATATCTCCCATTGAGTCAAATGTTTGCATTGAAATGTGAACACCTGCTATAAATCTGATCCCAGATGTGTTTGGATTATAGATAAGTAGAGAGGTCAACCTTGTGTCTATATAGATTTACCTGCTCTTTTGGGATTCCTTCCTCTTCACATTTTTTAACTGTTTTTAGAAGATTCTCTTCATTCCTTCCAGTCAATGCCAGCGAACACCCAAGACGTGCCATATGAATAGCAGTTCCAGCACCTATACCCGAACTGGCACCTACAATTCAGTTGAAAGAGATAATGCATAGCGCATCTGTTTTCATGAATTTTGAAATGGTCACACTGGAATAGCCTGACTATGGTAAAGTCAGATACCGTTGTCACAAATGGCGGACATAACCGTCGCTTCAACTGTTTAATCACTGTGTCCTCATTTCATGGGATTTTATCGTCGCTAATTTTGTGCATGCATTAAGCTCTTATGATAATGTATCATATGAAATCCCATTTTCGATGAAATTGGGTCGTGAATCGCCACAATATAGTGTCTTTGATATCGTCAATGACAACTGAATCTGAATTTGAGTAAATTAGAAAGACGACGTCATATGGTAATTACAATGTCCATTGTCCCTTATCTCATTTTGATCGGTTAAATAAAGACTTTATTTCGATGGTAGAACACTATTAACTGTACAATGAGTATTAGGACACTGATTGATTGTTGTTCCAAAGGAATTTAGTTTAGGTGCTCTATTAAACATACAGTTCATGAAAATCTAATTGAAGCGACGGTTATGTCTACCATTTGTGACAACAGTATCTGACTTTACTGTTGTCAGGCTATTCCGGGGTGATGGTCTTACATTCGAGGTATGAATAATTTTTTCCTATATCATTTAGGGTGTTTTCTTGGGATTTGAAGATTTTTTTACCAAATCATCTGGATAATCATCATAAAGACATGCAAATATATTTGGAAAAATATCAATAGTCTAGTCTTGATCCTTGATTGAGTGGTATGGGTAAAAATAATTCTATGTGAAAAACCTAGATAAAACTGTCTTAGTAGGCTACATTTAAATTCTTCCCCATGAAGAAAAAGACAAGAGAATGATTGCAGTGAAACTGAAAGTGAAAGTGAAGTTTCATAACACATTCAAAATTTCTAAGTTGAAAATTGAGATCCCATGTGTTTTTTCACACATTAATTACATTAGATATTGTGATAATATTTTGACCCTGTATGCGATAATCATATTACCTGTTACAAGAACAACTTTCCCTTGTTGTGTAGCAGCCATTCTCTGAGAAATACACAAGAATGTGATAGATTTTGGTGTGGGGAGGTAGGGATTCCCTCGAATTCCTTCAACCTCGTTATCGGTAATGACGTCATCGAAGATCCACCATGGCTGCTGTCTTAGAATGGGTCCCTGATTCTCTATATAATACAGCGATTTCCTCCATAGTAACACACTATAACAAGTATAGAAAGGAACTAAGGACACTCACGGATAATGTGCAATTCGATATATTCTACAAAGTACGTTCCAACGCTCGGTTATTGCTCCTCAAAATATTTTTAATTGTTTACGATTTTTTTGATTTTTTCTGCTTCATGTTGGCCAGATCATTTTGTAGTAGGCTAGGATCTCATAGGCTCAAATAATAATTCCGAAGCTGCGTCACTAAATTGGAAAAATTCTGAATTTTTTAATTTATAGCTGAGATCTTCATCTTTCTATTTCTACTTGTTTGGTTCTGGTTATGTCTCAGGTTCTGCACATTCTGTTGCAAGGCAACAACATGAAAAAGTACAAACTATCAATTTATAAGTACTGTAAGTAGCCAGAGCCTAAGGGGACGGGTCAAAACATTGATGTCTGTCAAAGAACGTAATAACTTTACTTAGGTCTCGACCCCCTCCCTAATGGAAGTCAAAATGTTGATGAATTTTTTCAATTAAATTTCCACTCATGATTTGCTTTGTTTACAATTTTCTATCTGTCTACAAATCTTTCATTGTTAGAATGTTCATGATCTGCTTTATGAATGCAAAATGTTGTTACCTAGAACAATATTGCAAACAGATTCAGCTGGAACTTTCGCTTTTTAATGGACAACGCCATTGTGACAATGACATGATGTATAACAATGAACAAAAAGTCAATGCAGAAATTGCAAAAGACAAAACCCGGGAAGCTTTCTTAAATTATATTGCAAAACTGGCATTTTGCATGTTAATTCATTGCTGACCAACCCATAGATATTTCATCTATGACGTCATTATCGTATCTGACCAACCCCGAGATATATATCCCGAGGTGTTTATTTTTTCTCTAAAATGTATAGATAAAAATAGATATATATAGAAAATCGAGCAGTCTTCAAAATTGCAAAAAATTTTCATCATGCACGTTGTTTGTTTTTATTCCAGCTTTACAATAAGGGTCGGTTGTGCCAACTAGGAATTGAGTTTAGTGAACTCGATGTTTTTGCCAAAGTTCTCAAAATAAATGACAAAAGGTAAGATCATAGCCAGGGGTTTTCAATTAGTCATTCTCAAATGTGATTTCAGATATGTATCCTTCATGGCCAATTAACTTGGATTTTATCTTGTATTTGTATCCTAAAAGTTAAATCGGACAGGTGAAACAACTCTCCTACCCTTGTAATTGGAATGCTTTTCAGAGTTCCGTGAACCTCTGTAAGTGGAACACCTTCCAAATAGAACACCTTCCAAATGAAACAACTTCCTAATAGAACACCTTCCAAGTAGAACACTAAGAGTAACCATCTAAACTTAAAATGATTTAAAGGTAAAAAGGAAAATTGAATAATTTGAAAATATTTTCTTAAAATAGGCATCTACTGCACCACTGCTTCCAAGCATTAATGGACCATGGTGTGAAAGTTTCTGAGATATTGTCTGACGCATACTGCCAGAGATGCTGCATGACTAACCAAACTGATGCTGTAACTCGTGATAAAGTTGTCCAACTTGGATTCTCTCTTGGTATGTAATCATTGAATTTGCTTCAAGTCACTTCACCCTCCTTATCTATCCAGTGGTGGTTCAATGGATTATAGGAAGACTACCCAAGCCATTTATTTTGAATACCAAGATTGTACCTGAGAAAGCAGACAACAGACAATAAATAACAATAGACAACAAACAATAGCATACAATAACTACATGCATTATACATGCCCAGTTTCCTGGACCCTATATAAGATTTGCATGTCTTTCCAGATTGCCAAACGATTCGTTTTGTCACATGGTTTTTTCCTTGGGAAAATTGTTAGCTGAAATTCTGGAATCAATGCACCTAGACTTTTACTATTTAACTTTTACATTACATCACACTGAAAAATCTTATATTCCACTCCAGAATTTAATGCAATTTAACTGAAAATTCATCCAGAATTTAAAGCGCTTTGAACTGAAAATCCATCCAGAATTTAATACACTTAAACTGAAAATCCATCCAAAACTTAGAGCATTTAAACTGAAATTTTTTAGGAGTATTCCTGAGTGATGCAGGGTGGTTTGTGGACAGTGAGAAAGTCTTTATGTCCTGTCTGCAGTTATGTAAACTAGTCAGTGGTAGCCAGTACTTGCCAAAAACACTGGAGTGTTGTGTGAGGTAAGCCTTCAATACCCCCAGACCCATAGCCAGTCAAGGGGAGTTCACTTCAAACCAGACCCCCCCCCCCTCCGTTCCCTGGTTATGAGCCTGACCCCCTTCATTTGTAAAATGATAACTGGGAGAGGAAGATCATGCTTGTCTATTTTGGAAACATTTGAACAACCAGTCGAGACATATTACAGTACATCTATTAGACAAATAATTATACCTTTATGAAAAAAAGATCTATAATATACAGTACAAAAATACGTATGTTATATCCAAACTCTTTTAAGATGCTGATATTCTTCAGAAAATATAAATAAATCAAATGAAATAAATATAAAATAATGATAATACATTTTTTTCAAGGCTGTTACACGTGTATAACGCCAACTGTAAATATGATGAAGCCCTAGAAATCCATAAGTTGGCTTTGGAAGTGGTCGACAAGATGGAGAATCACGGGTTCTCTGTTAACAAAGCTTTGTTGTATTCAGAACATTGCGCTTTACTGTTCGCTAGGAGCCATTATGTACAGGTACAGTTTTTTTTATATTTGATTAAACATTTATAGCATTTTTTGTATTCATGAAACTTCAGTGTAAAACCTGCTTGCTACAGTAGGAGTCCTTAAGGTATTCAGTGATCTCCTCAGCATTAAAGCAAGTGAATGGAGCACCCCACTGAGATTTTAAAAACAGGCTTGCACCCCTCTGAAAATCCACTTGCACCCACTTGAAAATTAGAAAATTCATGAAAAATTGTCATATTTTGGCTAATTTAGGTCTGAATTGTGAAAAAAAGAATTTTGCACCTACTTGAGAAAAATCCTGCGGAGAACACTGGGTATAGGTAATTTTTGAAAAAGTCTAACAATTTTAGGATTTTTTTTCTCATGACATTGCTATAAAACCTGTATTTTTGACCAACATTTGGAATGGCCAAAAGTGTTCATATTAGCAGTTTTTGACAATATTAAAGCTTGAAAGGCTCATTTGTGATTTTAACAGTCAACTCTTGATAGATCAAAAATTGAATTTGTTTATTTGTTTCAGGCATTCAATTCATGTTGTAATGCTCTCCGGGCTATAAGAAACAATATACCTCCCCCAAAGGTAAGGTATATCTAAAATATATCCACTATCCAGTTGTTCGCAAAAATCTTGAATTTTGGCTCGCACTTGAATATAGGCTTGCACTTGAATATAGGTTTGCACTTGAATATAGGCTTGCACTTGAATATAGGCTTGCACTTGAATGTAAGCTTGCACTTGAATATAGGTTTGCACTTGAATGTAGGCTTGCATTTGAATGTAGGCTTGCACTTGAATATAGGCTTGCACTTAAATATAGGCTTGTACTTAAATATAGGCTTGCACTTGAATATAGGCTTGCACTTAAATATAGGCTTGTACTTGAATATAGGCTTGCACTTGAATATACACTCGCACTTGAATATAGGCTTGCACTTGAATATAGGCTTGCACTTAAATATAGGCTCACACTTGAATATAGGCTTGCACTTAAAAATAGGCTTGTACTTGAATATAGGCTTGCACTTAAATATAGGTTTGTACTTAAATATAGGCTTGCACTTAAATATACGCTCGCACTTGAATGTAGGCTTGCACTTGAATATAGGCTTACACTTAAATATAGGCTTGCACTTAAATATAAGCTTGCACTTAAATATATGCTTGCACTTGAATGTAGGCTTGCACTTAAATATAGACTTGCACTTAAATATAGGCTTGCACTTTCTTTAACAAAAAAGGAAAACATTGAGGATGGTCAACATAATTATGAATTTTATGCCAAATGTGTTCCTTATGTCACTTAACTCATTCGCTACGAATGACGTGATATGACGTCATAAAGCACATACGTTGACTACGAATGACGTGATATCACGTCCAAGCACAAACTCAATGTATTTTTTTGGAATCTTGTAACCATGACAACCTATAAAATGGGACTTAAAAACTTATTGATTCTGATAGAGTATATCATATGCTTTAAAATGATATATAACACTACATATTTATGCCCATGTATATATTTTATATATTATCTCATAGGTACCATATATAGGAATTTTCAAAAATTCTTCAGTATTTTAGTGCTTTTTGCCCCAGTATTGAATGAGTTAATGCAGGCATTGTAGTGTTTTTATCCAAGCTTGGTATTTGTGTTCTAGGCCTTGGTGGATATTCTGAGACAAAGTGCAAAGGCCTCAGTGGTCAAGAGGGAGTTCAAGAAGGCTGAAATGCTTATTAAACATAAGTGTTCTATTTGTAGGCCTTGGTGGATATCCTAAGACAAAGTGCAAAGGCCTCAGTGGTCAAGAGGGAGTTTAAGGTTGAAATGCTTATTAAACATCAGTGTTCTATTTGTAGGCCTTGGTGGATATCCTAAGACAAAGTGCAAAGGCCTCAGTGGTCAAGAGGGAGTTCAAGAAGGCTGAAATGCTTATTAAACATGCAGTCCATATCTCCAAGTAAGTCAACATATTGAATCTACTTAATGTATGGTGTCCAACCAAACAAAACTAGTACAGGACATGCATTCATATTAACAGCAACACCTTGGATCTCATGAATGCAAAAAAACTAGAATTCTGTACTCTGCTTATGTTTCTATTGGTCCTAGTGAGGTTAAGAAAAGTACATTGTTGATCTAGATGTTTTTTTAGTTCAGAGTATAAAGCTTTGATTGAATATATATTGTTGTTGTAGGGAACATTTTGGACCTAAACATAGCAAATATTCAGATGCCCTGCTGGACTATGGCTTCTACTTGCTGAATGTTGACCACATATCACAGGCAGTTACTGTAAGTTGTCTTCTGCTTTCTCAGGTGCATTATGGGTAGCTTTCTCAGATGCATTTTGGGTATGCATTTTGGTGTATTCTGGGTATATAATAGAGCATTTAATCTAAAATAGTAGCTATGTTTTGTGAATTTTTTTTGTAAAAAATGAATACTAGATTCAGAACAAATGGCATTTGTTGGTGAAAATTTTCAATTATTGTATTTCTGTTCTTTTTCATCTGTATGTTCAGAAAATGTTTATTTAAAAATACTAGTCATATATGCAATTGAATGTGTCGTCATTTCCCAAATTTTCTGTAATTGTTTTGGCACACAACAAATTGCCATCTGGCACACCATAATTAAAGATAGATAAACAAAAGGGGACAGGATACACCATATTAGGGTTGCTATGGATAATTTATAACCTCAAAGATTTTATATCCTAGGAGCTGATCATTATTTGAAATTTTACTGTCTGCTTCTTCTGATGCATTATGGGAAATTTTTCTTTGAATGTCATATAGTGCCATCTTTCTTCAGGTTCTTCAAGCTGCCCTTGATATTCGCCAGTGTGTGTTTGGAGGGAACAATCTCCATGTTGCCGTGGCGCATGAAGATCTCGCTTACGCCACCTATGTTAATGAATATAGCTCTGGAAAATTCTCAGATGCCAAGTAAGAATTTTTTTTAATTTTTTCATTTATAAATGACACCACAAAATAGTGTTGATATTGCCATACCTACATTTAGCATTAGCATTGGGTAATTAGCATTCAAAACAGGCAATTGTTACACCTTTTGTAGCCATTTACAATTTTTACGTCAACAATTTTTATGTCACCACTACTTTTTTGTAGACAGTGTTCTGCGTTCTGTGATCGATGTCTGTATCAAATGGCGGGTGGTGACATTTTTCATATTGATATCTAATGTTTATCATATGTTTACTAGGGGTCCCACAATTTGATATGAAAATTTACCTTCATACGAGGGTTGGCCTTTATTATTGGAAAGTTTAAAGTAATTTAATCAAAAACCAACAAAATTAGAGCAGGGCGTCCAAGACTTTTGGATCACCCCTCGTATGTTTGAATAAAGTCAGTTTTCAAAATTGATTTTTTTCAGAGACCATGCAGAGAAAGCCATATGTATCATCACACACATTCTTGTTCCTGATCACCTTCTGTTGGCATCTTCAAAGAGAGTTAAAGGTAATACTCAATCTAAATGCATGTAAAGTTAAAGGTAATACTCAATCTAAATGCATGTAAATGGTAATACTCAATCTAAATGCATGTAAAAGGTAATACTCAATCTAAATGCATGTAAAAGGTAATACTCAATCTAAATGCATGTAAAGTAAAAGGTAATACTCAATCTAAATCATAATGCATGCAAAAGTTAAAGGTGATACTCAATCTAAATGCATGTAAAGTAAAAGGTAATACTCAATCTAAATCATAATGCATGCAAAAGTTAAAGGTAATACTCAATCTAAATGCATGCAAAAGTAAAAGGTAATACTCAATCTAAATGCATGTAAAGTTAAAGGTAATACTCAATCTAAATTATAATGCATGCAAAAGTTAAAGGTAATACTCAATCTAAATGCATGCAAAAGTAAAAGGTAATACTCAATCTAAATGCATGTAAAGTTAAAGGTAATACTCAATCTAAATGCATGCAAAAGTAAAAGGTAATACTCAATCTAAATGCATGTAAAGTTAAAGGTAATACTCAATCTAAATGCATGTAAAAGTAAAAGGTAATACTCAATCTAAATGCATGTAAAAGTAAAAGGTAATACTCAATCTAAATGCATGTAAAGTTAAAGGTGATACTCAATCTAAATGCATGCAAAGTTAAAGGTGATACTCAATCTAAATGCATGCAAAGTTAAAGGTAATACTCAATCTAAATGCATGCAAAGTTAAAGGTAATACTCAATCTAAATGCATGTAAAAGTAAAAGGTAATACTCAATCTAAATCTATGTAAAAGGAAAGGTAATACTCAATCTAAATGCATGTAAAGTTAAAGGTGATACTCAATCTAAATGCATGCAAAGTTAAAGGTAATACTCAATCTAAATGCATGCAAAAGTAAAAGGTAATACTCAATCTAAATGCATGCAAAAGTAAAAGGTAATACTCAATCTAAATGCATGCAAAAGTAAAAGGTAATACTCAATCTAAATGCATGTAAAGTAAAAGGTAATACTCAATCTAAATGCATGCAAAAGTAAAAGGTAATACTCAATCTAAATGCATGTAAAGTTAAAGGTAATACTCAATCTAAATCATAATGCATGCAAAAGTTAAAGGTAATACTCAATCTAAATGCATGCAAAAGTAAAAGGTAATACTCAATCTAAATGCATGTAAAGTTAAAGGTAATACTCAATCTAAATGCATGCAAAAGTAAAAGGTTATACTCAATCTAAATGCATGTAAAGTTAAAGGTAATACTCAATCTAAATGCATGTAAAAGTAAAAGGTAATACTCAATCTAAATACATGTAAAAGTAAAAGGTAATACTCAATCTAAATGCATGTAAAGTTAAAGGTGATACTCAATCTAAATGCATGCAAAGTTAAAGGTGATACTCAATCTAAATGCATGCAAAGTTAAAGGTAATACTCAATCTAAATGCATGCAAAGTTAAAGGTAATACTCAATCTAAATGCATGTAAAAGTAAAAGGTAATACTCAATCTAAATCTATGTAAAAGGAAAGGTAATACTCAATCTAAATGCATGTAAAGTTAAAGGTGATACTCAATCTAAATGCATGCAAAGTTAAAGGTAATACTCAATCTAAATGCATGCAAAAGTAAAAGGTAATACTCAATCTAAATGCATGCAAAAGTAAAAGGTAATACTCAATCTAAATGCATGCAAAAGTAAAAGGTAATACTCAATCTAAATGCATGTAAAGTAAAAGGTAATACTCAATCTAAATCATAATGCATGCAAAAGTTAAAGGTAATACTCAATCTAAATGCATGTAAAGTTAAAGGTAATACTCAATCTAAATCTATGTAAAAGTAAAAGGTAATACTCAATCTAAAAGTATGAAAAAGGGAAAGGTAATACTCAATCTAAATGCATGCAAAAGTAAAAGGTAATACTCAATCTAAATGCATGTAAAAAATAATACTCAATCTAAATCTATGTAAAAGGAAAGGTAACAATTTAAATGTAAGTAAAAGGAAAGGTAACACTCAATTTAAAAGTAAGTAAAAGGAAAGGCAAAACTCAATTTAAAAGTAAGTAAAAGGAAAGGCAATACTCAATTTAAAAGTATGTAAAAGGAAAAAGTAACACTCAATTCAAACATATGTAAAAGTAAAAGGTAACCCTCAGTTTAAAGTAAAAGGTAACACTTAGTAGTTGAAGGTAACACTCAACCTAAACCTATGTAAAGTAAAAGGTAGCCCTTAATAATAAACACTCAATGGTAATCTATGTAAAAGTAAAAGATAACACTTAATAGTAATAGGAAAGATTTTGTAACTGTGCTACATCTTGTTGCATAGGAACACAGTAGCACATAAAATGGTCACTTAAATGCTACATAAATCTTGTCATCAAAATTCTAGTAGAACTGCTTCTTTTCAACCTGAAAATGTACATGCAAGAGCAGACCAGTGCCAAGATCTAATTAGGTTTTAGGCATGCTGGCTAAATTACATGGTAGCCATTTTGCTCTTCCAAGTTTGATATTTATCGCTGTTTGTCTCGTTTCAGCTCTTATCTTAGAAGAGATTGCCATTGACTCTCAAAACAAGGAGGTAGAAAAGCAATTATTACAAGAAGCGCACGATTTGCACCATGCATCACTTTCACTGGCTAAAAAGGCATTCGGTGAGAACAACGTTCAGACAGCAAAGCATTATGGGAATTTGGGTCGATTGTATCAATCGATGCATAAATATAAGGTAAGTCTTATTAAAAATGTCCAACAGTTCAGGACAGTTTGACTTTCATTTTTTTTCTCTGTGCATTTGAACTGAATCTTATTAATTAATTAATTATTAATCGTTATCTGTAATTTTTTATATGGATTTCATTCAGGGAAGAATTTTTAATGCCTTGCTCAGAGATAAACCGAAGAAAAATTAGTTTTTCAAAGATGCTCAAAATCCCAATTTCAATAGTGTCCACTGTATCTTTTGTTTTCGTAAAAATGTATCCATGTACTATTACCTGGAGAAGATATATAAATACATTGAAATAATTGTAAATTAATCAAATTGTTTTATTTGTCTAATATATTTTATATATAATAAATATATTGATTTGTTATCCTTATTATTCGTTATATTATATATATTCCAGGAGGCAGAGGAAATGCACTTAAAAGCTATCGCCATCAAGGAATCCCTTTTGGGACCAGAGGATTATGAAGTTGCGTTGTCAGTCGGCCATCTTGCTTCTCTATACAATTATGACATGAAAATCTATGACAAGGCAGAAAAACTCTATTTGCGGTCAATTTCAATAGGTACGATTTTTTATTTGTTTTCATTTATTTTTTACTCTAGGCAGAGTACAAAATTCAATGTCATTGTCCCAAATTTCACACCCAGTTAAAAACAATATACAATGGTGAAGCCTTTCCTAACTCAATCTTAAATCTCTCCAAATGATGCCTTTAGGTTTGGAAATTTCTCCAAAGTATTCTTTCATTGTTATCGCATTGTCTGCATTTACTTTTGGGTATTACACATTTACATACAATTTCTCTAAAAAAAGTGAAACTCAACCTCTCTACTTAGTATGAAATGCCAATTTTTTTTTATCCTAACTTCATTTCCATAAATCAAATGATAATAATACATAAATATGAGTGGCTTTGTTAAAAAACATTATAAGCCACTTTATGAAACTGTTGGTATTTGATGATTGGTGTACAATGGTTAGTGTTTGGCATCAGTAACAAATGGCAGATGGTGACATTTTGCATGTTAATGTTTGGTATCATTTCAGGTCGTAAGCTGTTTGGTGCAGGATACAGTGGGTTAGAATATGACTATAGAGGGCTCTTGAGACTCTACCATAGCCTGGGGGATGCCCAAAAGGCCATAGAATACGGGACAATCTTACACCAGTGGAATCAAATACGTGATCAAAACAATGACGATGATGCTCGTCCATTAGACTATGATCCAACTGAAACAACTTTAGAAGTCATTAATAAGTTTCTGGAAGGCTTGGAGTCTTGATAGTGCTGAAGGAGGGCAAAGGTGAAAGTCCAAATGAAGGGTTTCAAGGCATAAAGAGTAAGGTTTACTTCACAAGGGAAAGGGTGTATTTTTCCAGTCAGATAAAGTGCATATACAGTTAAACATGTAAAGCGGAACACCTCCAGAAGTGAAACACCTCTGTTAGTGGAACACTTCAGAATCCCAAAACCAACTGACCTAATGTCAAATTAACCTCTATAAGTGAAACACCTCTGTTAGTGGAACACTTCAGAATCCCAAGACCAACCAACTTAATGTTAAATGAACCTCTATAAGTGAAACCCCTCCATAGTGAAACACTTCAGAATCCCAAAACCAACTGACATGACTTAATGTTAGATGAACCTCTATAAGTGGAACACCTCCAAAGTGGAACACTTCAGAGGTACCAAAGGTGTTCCACTTAAACAGGTTTTACTGTACTTAATTTCAAGAACAATAATGTATTTTAAGTTTCACCACCACCACCACCGAGCGTGGGTAAAAACAGAGCAGAGTGGTGCTCATATTTTTAGTGAAACCTCTGTTATTTAGTGTGGTATTCAATTGTATAAAGCTATATATATCTGTATATATTATTTATTGTATAAAAGAAGTACTATGTTACTCAGAGATGACCATTTGCTATCCATTGTTATTCTACAGCCTATTACTATGATATTCACAAAATATCATGTCACAAAAAAAATGGTATTTTTTTAACCGTTGGAAAAATATCATGTATTTGGCAAATTTTTAAAAAGCTGTACTCTCTTACCGAATGATTACTTGGATGATATTATATCTATTTATGGATAAGAATCATATCACATACCTGGTCATAGGATATATATCATATCCCCTATAAACATCATGTGTATCATGAGTTAGTCTTAAAAAAAGTTAAAGACCATCTCGTGGTTGGTTATAATATCATTCTTGCATATTTCATCAGAGAGAATGATACACTTAAGACACACAAACCCCATGATTGTTTTGATTTTAGATAAAATCTGGCTGTTCTAAAACTTGCATTAAATGTAGTTGACCTAAAAAAAATAAAAGAGACAATATACACAGGTGTATGAGTTTTAATCTTCTGGATGAATTACACCCCCACCCCTAGGCCAGCAGAACAGCCGCTGTTTCCACGTGGTAGAGTGTCTATGTGTGTAGAGAAAGGGAGAAACTATATATTTCATTGTGTACAATTTACTGCAATTTTAATTACTATTGTGGAATAAACAAATGCTAAAATAAACTACGTAAACTAAATGCCAAAAGGAACTCTTTGTATGTTTATAATGAAGCAACAAGTCGTGAAGAGTATGTGTGTACAGGTTGCAAAAGGGAACGCCCAAGAGAATCAAAAGGTCAACCAACAGTAGAGAAAACAAACACCAATTTATACAAATTATGATATTCTGCAGAAAAAAACAATGGCTGACAAAGCCTCCCCATTAAGGAATCAAAATAACAATTCAAAAGACCATAAAGCATTTCAAATTATACTGAAGTAATATCCTACTCAAACACCTAATAATATAACAATTGATGTTTTTCAGAAAAGTTTGGATATCTTAGAAAATAAGTTTTGTTCATTCATAGATGACGTTTTTTAATCTTATAGGGTGTCACACTCTAAGATAACACCCTCATTTTCTCTACAGTACTTGATATAATACAGTTCACCTCCCCAACATCCGACAATTAGATTATGTTGCTTGTCTAAGGAGACATTCATTGGTTCTTTGATGCCATCATTATCATCGACGAGTAGCTTCTTGAACTTTCCCGTCGAGCTGAGAAGATGAACAGTATTATTGGTGGAACTAGCTACAATGATGTTCCCAAGCGGATCTATGCATAACCCCCTTGGAGTAAGATTTTGCGCGTCATATTTGAAGAGTATGTCGCCCTTCTGGGTATAACCGACAACGATGCTATCTTTGTAGTAGGAAATGACAGCTATTTTACTAGAGGTGATTGCCATCCAAGGCATTTTACCATCACTCTTCAGATTACACGTGGATTTTGTAGTATTTGTAGTGAGATCGATGAATAGTAATTTGTACGCTGGTTGACATCCCTGTAAGACTGCCAACTCTTGTGCTGGAGCTGCTGCTACACATTGCACTGGAGCCTCCACACAATCTATGGACCCAACTTTGATACCTTGATGGCTCAGTATGCTTATGGTGCCGGGTTTCCGATCCACTGCTACGACCTCATTACCTATGGATGTGAGCCGTACACATTCTATATCAATGTGCTTGTTCACTGTGAGTGTGTCGGCGTCTACTATCTTTATACCGTCCTTACCATGCGCTGTGACTAGATTTCCGTTTGCTAATGTAGTAATGGATTCTAAACCAGGGAAAGTTTTACCTTGCATCTGTATCTTGCCACGTTCCTTGACCTCACTCGAGTGTTCTTTAACACCACGATCGCAGAGATCCTTCTCTGGTGCCTTATTCTTGTTCAAATCCTCCAGTAAATTCATTATTTTGAAATTGGTAATCAAATTTTGGGCTCCGCCTCCAGGCATGTCGAATGGTGTTTTGCATTCCGGACATGGACACTGCACCTTTCCTCGGGTCTTCGCCCAATTATTCAAGCAGTCACAACAAATGGTGTGGCCACATGCGGGAATCAACTTAGGGATGTTTAGTTGTTCAAAGCAAATCGAGCATTCAAGGTGATCCCTCACGACATTTTCCACTTCATCATTTGCCATACTGCAACGCCTTGTCACCCTTGTGCATCAAGTTATCACAAACTGAAATCATAAATCATTTTTCATTGGTGCAACCCAAATATTATGTTACTTAAATTGTTATATGAACATTTTCAGGCGTTTATAACTAAAGTTGCGTAAATAAAGTCCAAACGTGGACATATACAATGTACCTCTTTTAGTAGGAAGAAAAAACACCACACGGTGATATGACCCACCAAACATATTGCACATGAAAATGACTTTATAATGACAGCATCATCGTCACTTGTATGAAAAGAGCGAATTGTACACCTTGTGCACAGTGTACAAACTAAAGGATATATGATTCCAATTCATGCAATTTAGCATATGTAATTTTGTGTGATCTGTAAATCTCGAGACCTTCTGAAAGATGTTTAGAGGTTTTAACATGTTGGTTAGCATGTAGTCAGATTCATTAAGCTTTCTCATTTGCTTAAGTTATCAATTCAATATGTTCAATGTGTGCAATAACAATATTTCATTCCATTAACAAAAGGAACACTGACAATATTTTGCCACAGACTTTTGTTATTCCTTTTTCTCAGTAATGGCCCATTATGGAATGTAAATCATTACAACATTTGTTGATTATGGTCAATTTAAATTTCTTTTCATTTTCTGATTAAACTCAAACTATTTCGTATCATCATAAACATGCAGTGCTCCATAGCATACGGTTGGGCAATTCTTTGCCTCGGCTGTTTAATTGCAGTTGAATCAAAAGGGAGGAAACCAAGTGGTGGCGGTGGCCAGGGTACTGGACAAGTCATAAAAGATGAATTTGGGAACCTTGAAGAAGCAATGCAACTCCTGATCGAAAAACTGAAAACAGATCTAAAAGAAGATTCTACAAGTATAAGAGACGAGGTGTCAAATCTGAGGGATGACGTGTCAAATCTGAGGGATGACGTGTCCAACCTAAGACTGGGTGAATCCGATGTTCGTGACAATCTGGTGGAATTGAAAGAATCGATGGCAGAAATGAAGAAACAGTTGAGCAAATTATCAAATGATAACACCGAGAAAGATGACACTGACGACATTACGACCAATGAACCACTGCTTGACTCAGAAGGTTAGAAGTTTACAATATTTATAAATATCTAATGCCTCAGTCACATTTGATCTACGGCAACCGTATGGAGGCTGTAGCTTCCCAAAATTTACATATCTAATATACATATGCAGCATAAGAAGGATGAGCAGTATGATGTAGATTTTCTATATTGATTTTGTGGTGAAGCTACGGCTGCCGTACGCCCGCCGTAGAGCAAATGTGACAGAGACTTAAGAAAGTAATTCATCTCCCAGACGTTTTGTTACATGGTTCTCGTTTCATGCTTTTTCGTTATTCGACGCAGATTGTATGTTTGATCATTATGTATTTGCAGTTTGCAACAAGTCCTCCACAATGTTCCAAGAAATTAAAGATCAGCTGAAGGGTTGCCAAAAAGATGCGTTAACAACCGAAAGTCGTATCAATGTTGCCGCCAGTTCTGAAGGTAAGAATATTTAGTGCAACATGCATCAATAGTTACTGTGAACAATAGTTATTGTTAAAGTACGTTTGTCACAGCGTGGCGGCCTTGGGGTCTAAAATGTCTAAGGTCAATAGGGATGCCGTAGCGTTCCCATGGTCACATACTGTAGCGATCAGATATGCTAGAATTGCCGCATGGCGTATTCTGAATTTGTTGAGACGGGAAACTTGCGGCGGCCGTATAGCCTTTGAAGTGATGAAACACGGTCGTCTTTGGGCGCCCCTGCACTTTGGAATGGCCCTACTGCATGGTCACGCCGTATCTAATTGCAACGACTAACGTAAAATCATGAAACTATTTCTCGCTACTACGGCCTGAGATACGCCGCGGATGACCCTGAGTATATCAAAGATAACCTGCGGCCGCCCCAAGTATCTCTTGATTTCGGGGAGAGAGGGCTACGGGCGTCGTAGCCTAGTCATAGACTAAATGTGAATGAGATATAAATTAGGCCCATGGCTTTTTCTTTTATAGCATTTATAGCATTTATGTATTTTCAGTTTGTAACAAATCATCAAGGATGTTTGAAGCCATTCAAGAACAACTTAAGAACTTTCGACGCCCGGAAACCACGGAGAATAATAAAGCAAATGGTATATTTCTTAAATTGTCTTAAATATGATATAATGTAAAACGCATGAAACTTGACTTTAAAATGATATAATTGTGATTTGATTAGTAGGTCGAAAATTAATTTTGAAAAACACGTTCCAACAATTAATCAAGATGTGATGAATCATGTCAATTTTGTGTATTTTATAAAATATTAAATGAAAGAAATGAATATAAAATTTGAACTGAGACGGGGTAAAAGTCGAGCAAACTTAACAGATCTGAAATGTTCATATTTTTAATGTTTTGTCATGTTGTAGGAAAATTCAACGAGTCCACATCGGGGACAGAATCGTTGAAGGAAGATCTTGAAATGATGATTCGGGAACAAATGAAGAAACTAGTAGAGACGTGCAAGACAGGATCAGATGATCAAACATATTCAGGTACATATGCACGTATTGGCGTAAACACCTTGAAAATTAGGTGTATACAGATAATTTAATATGATGGGAGCGAAATTTCAATTGAACATACTTGGAATGAAATAAAGTCAGAGCTGTTGTATTGGGCTTTCTCAGAATATAAGAATGGCGAGAAATATTGTTAGTCATTGAATTTGTTTTAATTGTGTCAACTTTGTTATCTATGTGCTTATGTTGCTTTAAATCTGCATTATATTCTCAAATGGCTGGGTGGGTAAAAAAGAAATTGGTTTTAATTAACCAATTAATACAAACGTTTTGGTGGATATAAATCATACATAAATACAAGCGACTGTTCGAATATAAAACGTATTTTGTTAAGTTCAGACGGCTTGATAACAAATTAGGCCTTCATTATTTGAAGATTAATACCATATGATTTTTCAATGTTTTTTATATGTAATTTTTTTCGCTAAACATATCATGACATTAACATGAAAATGGAGAGCAGTTAAACTGGAACGATAACAATTTGAATTTTATACCATCTCTTAGATGAGGGGAGTGTATCAGAAAAAAAAAATCATTTTTTGCAATGATTGATTTATCTTTGGAAAAGTGATTGGTAAATAAATACTGAACAAATGAAAGAATGAATAAATTGAACAAATGCTTGAGTTTATAAATGATATACGCTTTTAAATAATTCATTTCGCAACGTTTTTAATTATTTAACGAAATTGGTTTCGGGGACTTAGCATTGTTTTCAATAACTTTTAATAACTTCGTATTGGACCAGAACTGGCTTAAAACAAAATTCCTACAAATGACTGATTTAGCCATTGCCCAAGATGGGTTATATTTTTCCGAGAAGAAGCACCTTTTAAGTTAATTGTGCGAAATTATTGTTATTTCTAAATGTAAAATCTCATGCTTTGAGGTCTTCCCAAAATCTCATCCCGTGCCTAAGGTTGCCAACCGTTTTGAGGGAAGTGTAACTTCACTATGACATGTTTTTAACAAAATAAGGCTCTTGTGTTCACCATGACAAATATTAAATCATTTACTGCTCATATGTGTAGTTTTCAAATAGCACAGTAATTTAATATTTCTGGTTATATGCATTTTTCCGCAGAATGATATTTTGGGAAATCCTGACCGGGGGTTCGTTCGAACCCACCGAACCCCCGCTGCCTACGGCTATGATACTTTCATATTACCAAAAAGGTCCTCGCCATTCTTCAAACCAATCAACAGATTAGGTAACCTGGTGTAAACCTTCTCATCATTGACTTATTATGTCACCACCAAAAGTCAACTTTTTGTGGACGGCGTTCGGCGGTTGGGGTTTGGCGGTCGGCGTCTGTGACAAACGGCATGTGATCTGCCAGTATCGTGTCATCATTAACTTATATAAATTATCCACTTATACTAAATGCTTTGTTATTTGCTTTCCAGAACTGCCTAACAATGTCACATTTCCTGTCGGAGAAGATTGCAACGGGCATTCGGATGGAGTCCATGTAATAACCACCAGGACTGGTAAACGGTTTCTTGCAAGATGTGAAAGCGGTTGGCTCATACTTGCACACCGCTTCGATGGGAGTGTGGACTTCAACCTGGATTGGACAGCTTACAAACTGGGCTTCGGTAATATCATGAAAGAACACTTCATAGGAATGGACAACATTGTGGCTGTGTTACAACAGAAGAGATACAAGGCAAGGTTTGACCTGACAACATGGGAGAATGAGACACGATACGCTGAATATAGAACATTTGACATTAATGATGAAAAGGACAAATACCGGTTAAATATTGATGGGTACAGGGGTACTGCAGGTGATTCAATGAAACATGCCAACCATGACCAATTCTCAACCAAGGAAAATGATAACGATGGTTACAGTATTAATTGTGCTGTGAATTATCATGGTCCCTATTGGTATGGAAGTGGTTGTGATGGTGCACATGGATCTGTTTTTGGCAAATACATAAAAGGTTCCAAATGCACAGGTGCATATGGTTGTATAGCTTGGTATTTTTGGCCCGAGAAACTCCCTGGAGTAACTGGCAATAATTATTATTCTTTCAAAGAGGTAAAGCTCAAAATCCGACCAATTTAAATGAAGTTTTCAGAAAGACAATTTGACACGCCCAGTTTCAAATATTGATTTAAAAAATTGCAAAACATAAGACTGGTCGTTAGGGTGTTTCATTTTTGAAGAATGTTCTCAGATCACAACGGCTCTTTTACACGGGGTTACAAATGGTGCTAGTTCACTGATTTTTTTTCAACAAAATGGTATAACGTTTAAACTGGTCCATCGGCCATTCTTTCCGTCCCATTGGATCACATTGAGGGCGACGCACACTTTTCAATGAAAAACATTGTTTCGCACATCTTTGCTAATCATTTGCCAGGAATTGTTGCAACCAATTTTCCTGTTATAAGCATTTGGATATACATCAAAACACTCAATTGATGCAAACTAGACTGTTTTAGCATTTAAACGTTATCCCATTTTGTTGAAAAAAAGTGAACTACCAGCACCATTTGTAAGGACATTCTTGAAAAATGAAACCCCCTACTGGTCGTGTAATAATATGGTACACGTAATCCTCAAGTCACACCCGACTAGTTCTCAAAACGTCCCATCCGTCCTAAAATCATGAAACGGTGTCAAATGTTAGACGTCTAGAAATGTGTTACCCAGCATTTATTTTGTATCATCATTTCATTTTGAACTATTTGTGAATCAACATTAGCACAATGAATTCGTAAAAGACCGCAAGACGTTGTGATTAGTTCGTACGCAGTAAAGATTAAGCCCTTTGGTCATGGAACGTAGTGAGAACAAGTTTGGTGTGATAGTAGGGTAAGCCCTTTGGTCATAGAACGTAGTGAGAACAAGTTTGGTGTGATAGTAGGGTAAGCCCTTTGGTCATAGAACGAAGTGAGAACAAGTTTGGTGTGGCCTGAACTTTTACTAATTTTGATATATATATACGTATACATAAATGAAGAATCTTCCCTGAAGATTTTTAAATAAAGAAACATGTAGGAATAATTTCTCTGTCTTTATTTCGGATTATTTTATTATACGTATACATATATATCCTTTAAGCTTTTGTCTTTCTTAAAAATGACTTTTTTATGATACTATACATATTTAGATGAGTTGACCATAAAATTGCAATCAAACCGTCGGCCGACAGTCGAATTATTCAACTTTGAATTATTCAACTTCCAGTGGCAGATGGCTGACAGTTTAATCTACTATCTTATTGTAAACTCATTTAGATATGAATAGTATTTGTCACTTTTCCATTCATGTGCATATGCCGCAATCTAAGTGTATGTACAAGTGATCTGACGTTTATGTAGTAAATAAAAAAAGAAAATTGTAGAATCAATGAATGTACAAAGGGAAAATAAAGTTAAAGAATAAGATCTACACTTTATCACCCTCACACCTTTAACACTAGTTATATTTTAAGAGGCATTCAAACTTTTTGGTGGTCTAAAATTTGAATTTAGAAGTTATTGTAATCAAATGATTCTTTCGTGGTATGACATCAAATTGTTAGCATGCCGTGTAGCAAAAGAAAGCATGTCAGAAATACTTATTCATCATCATGTTTGGATGAATGATACTTACTGTCTTTCAAATTGAGTTTGAAATTCTTGAAAGAGTTGAGATTGAATGCTAGTTGTATATTACATGGGATATTATGTCCCAGCCCACACTCTTGACTTGCATACATATAAGTAGTTGTGTTCATATTTTTCAAGTTGCTGTTTTTTGCTACATACCCAAACTAAAATTAATATCAAAGTGTAATAGATGGTGGGACAGTATACAGAGTTCAGCGAATAAACAAGGATTTTGACGGCTACTGGCCACGAATCGACGACTGACTTTGTAATTCACTCCATCATAAATTATTGGAGCACGTATCGGCGCCCATTCCCAGCCACCCCTTCCAACTTAGAGCCTGTCCTGGAGGGTACATGTACGAAGTTTGGTAACCTTAGTGAGCATGCTATTGTCAATTTCTGATTTTTCAATTGGGCTGAGCGTCATCAAAACCTAAGATGACAGATTAACATGACAAAATGTTACCACTTGGTTGCAATTGATAAATCTTGATCCAAATAATCAATTTGAAAGATCAACTTTTTGACATTTCGAATCTGATTGAAGGTCAATCCAACGTCAAATGGGGGGGGGGGGGGGGGGGGGGGGGGCTCAAATCTAAAATATAAATTTAGAATTTGAAATCAGCCTAAAAGCACTTGTTGTAATAATTAGTTACAGATGCCAGTCGCTTATCGCCAAATGCCGAACACCAACCGCAAAACATGGTCCACAGAAAAGGTTGAAGACTAAAGTTATAAAAAACACAGTGCAATATTAGCAATGCTTGGATTGCTTGTGGTTTGACTAATAAATTGTGTGTCCTCTTATATTTTGCTGCTTCGTTGACACTTGTGTAATTTTAATTCCTGGAGTACATGAGGCCACGGGTTCATTGAACTGATTTATCTGAAATATACAAACTTTTTGCGTGTAAAACATTAATGTTTTCCATATAATATTGCACTTATGATATATCAATTGCTTTTTCGTATATGCTTCATATTTTTAAGTTTTTTAAGGTAACATTAAAGTTAATCAAAAGTACAAAAAAGTGGCAGCCATAATTTTTTAATAAAGTCACAAGATTTTGTGTCTATTTTCCTTATATGTTAATGAATTTCCTGGCTAAAGCACTGGTGATCCGCTCGATTACGCTGGTTACCGAAACGGTTCGTTTCGGTAACAAAATGTCGGAACGTCGAAGGTACGATTTTTCTTTTTTCCTTATTTCACGTGTTGTAGGCAGAATCTTCACGACGTCTTTTCTCACAAACGTGTATCAGTATCATATGTTTTAGAAAATGTACATGTTTGCGAAAAAATAGCTCAGAAGACAACAGAATCGTCGATTTAATTCCTCACTTACCTGTTAACTGTTTTTCGAAAACCGTTTCTGTAACTTAAGTGAGGAATTAAATCAACGATTCTGTTGTCCTCTGAACTATTTGTTCGCAAATATGTACATTTTCTTAAACATATGATACTGATACACGTTTGTGTTAAAAATGTCGTGGGAAATCTGCCTAAAACATGTGAGATAAGGAAAAAAGAAAAATCGTACCTTCGATGTTCCGAAATTGTGTTACCGAAACGGTTCGTTTCGGTAACCAGCTTAATCGAGTGGATCGCCAGAGTAAAGAGACATGTCAAAGAAAACATCACATTTGAACGCATTTTTCATAACTATGAAGTGGAGGTGCATGGGTCCCCAAATCTAGCATGAAGACTGTGAAGTGAGGCTTATATTTGAAAGTTTCAAGGAGTAGCCTTGTAACAGTCACACATTTGCAAGAAGCCAAAATTTCCACAAATCATCTTTCCTAACTAAAGAACAACGAAGGAGCATGAAAATGTCCACTTCTTGCATTGCTAGAGTATGATAAAGCCCAAACCATAGTTTCTTATAGATATTTCATGTCCACCATTTTGTTTACTTCTAGACTTAGGTCTCAGTGCAATGTGGAATGACCATTCCTTGAAGATGTTACTCTCCAAAATTTGCACGAGATGCGGAGCATCAAGTGTTAATTTTAGGAAGCAACGTCTGAAAGGAATGGTCATTACACAATGCATCGAGTTTTAGGCTTAAATTCTTTTCACACATCGCAAAATATTTTCTATCATGTCACCTAAAAGATTCGAAATCACTAAAATAACATATTTTCAATGAAACATTTTGCAAGGGTTAAGTTGGCAAACAATCAATTATAATCTGTTGAGTGAACTTGTCCCCTTGGCAACCACATAAGGAATGACCTTGGATGAGTCGTTGGAATTTCATGCACAGTGCATTATGCGAAATACTGTGTTCGGATTGGCTGAATTTGGACACACCTTCACACGTCTAGCTATGTGTGAATTCCTGATTAATCCTCATACAAATTTTGTGACTTCGCCAAGTGGCATGGATTATAACTAGTATATTTTATCTATTACAGTATAATTATCATGATAGATACATGATAGAGGCATTATGAATGATAAACAATGGATACATGAATGAAGATTTCTCTGGACTAAAAAATAGTCCCAGCAAACAAAATGGTGAACATGAATATTTAGAATTCACAATGGTTTCAGCTTTATTATACTCCAACAATGCAAGAAGTTCACATTTCCATATATATGATAATTGATTGTTGTATTGTTGCATAGCGAAACATCGGCATATAAAGGGTGATTTATATGGTTTTTGCGTTCGGTTAGCGACACTTTTGGTCGAATATACAGGTTTAACTGTACAACGTCTTCGACTTCCAAGTTGTTGTAAAGGAGCAAGTGAAACCTTGTGAATCAAGATGTTACATGCAATGTGTCCATAAAGCATCTTTATAATTTCAATACAAAGTCTGTGTAAAGTGCGTATGTGAGTGGAGTCCTGTTAATGGAAACATGTTATAGGCCTTATGAAGTTTTTAATCTAGAGGGTATTACACTCTGAGATAACACCCTCATTTTCTCTACAGTACTTGATAGAATACAGTTCACCTCCCCAACATTTAGATTATGTTGCTTGTCTAATGACACATTCATAGGTTCTTTGATGCCATCTTCTTCATCGACGAGCAGCTTCTTGAACTTTCCAGTTGAGCTGAGAAGATGAACTGTATAATTGGCGGAACTAGCTACAATAATGTTCCCAAGCGAATCTACGCACAATCCCCTTGGAGTAAGATTTTGCGCGTCATATTTGAAGAGTATGTCGCCCTTCTGGATATAACCGACAACGATGCTATCTTTGAAATATGAAATGACAGCTATCTTACTGGAGGTGATTGCCATCGAGGGCATTTTACCATCACTCCTTACATTACACGTGGCCTTTGTAGTGTTCGTAGTGAGATCGATGAATAGTAACTTGTATGCTGGTTGACATCCCTGTAAGACTGCCAACTCTTGTGCTGGAGCTCCTGCTACACATTGTACTGGAGCCTCCACACAATCTATGGACCCAACTTTGATACCTTGATGGCTCAGTATGCTTATGGTGCCAGGTTTTCGATCCACTGCTATGATTTTATTTCCAATAGATGTGAGCCGTACACATTCTTTATCAATGTGCTTGTTCACATTGAGTGTGTCGGCGTCTACTATGTTAATACCGTCCTTGCCATGCGCTGTGACTAGATTCCCGTTTGCTAATATAGTCATGGATTCTAAAGCAGGGAAAGTGTTACCTTGCTTCTGTATCTTGGCACATTCCTTGACATCACTCGAGTGTTCTGTAACACCACGATGGCAGAGATCCTTCTTTGGTGCCTTATTCTTGTTCAAAGCTTCCAGTAAATTCATTACTTTAAAATTGGTCTTCAAATTTTGGGCTCCACCTCCAGGCATGTCGAATGGTGTTTTGCATTCCGGACATGGACACTGCACCTTTCCCCGGGTCTTCGCCCAATTATTTAGGCAATCACAACAAATGGTGTGGCCACATCCGGGGATCAACTTAGGAAGCTTCAGTTGTTCAAGACAAATCGAGCATTCAAGGTGAGCCCTTACGACATTTTCCACTCCATCATTTGCCATACTGCAACGCCTTGTCACTCTTGTGCATCAAGTTATCACACCTGAAATCATAAATCATTTTTAATTGGTGCAACCCAAATATTATGTTATATCAAAATTGTTATATGAACAATTTCAGGCGTTTTTAAACTAAAACTGTGTAAATGAAGTCCAAACGTGGCAATATACCTCTTTTAGTAGGAAGAAAAAACACCACCCGGTCATATGACCCACCAAAACATATTTCACATGGAAATGACTTTATACTGGCAGCACCATCGTCACTTGTATGAAAGTAATGAATTGTACACTTCGTGCACAGTAAACAAACTAGAGGATATAAATGATACGAATTCATACAATGTGGCATATGTTATCTTGTGTGATCTGTAAATCTGGAGATACCGTGATCTTTTGAAAGATGTTAAAGGTTTTAACATGTTGGTTAGCATGTAGTCAGATTCATTAAGGATTCTCATTTGCTTAAGTTATCAATTCAATGTGTATAATAACAATATTTCATTCCATTAACAAAGGCAACACTGACAATATTTTGCCACAGACTTTTGTTATTCCTTTTTCTCAGTAATGGCCCATTACGGAATGTAAATTATTATAACATTTGGTGATTATAGTCAATTTAAATTTCTTTTTTCTGATTAAACTCAAACTATTTTGTATCATCATAAACATGCAGTGCTCCATAGCATACAGTTGGGCAATTCTTTGCCTCGGCTGTTTAATTGCAGTTGAATCTAAAGGGAAGAAACCAAGTGGCGGCGGTGGCCAGGGTACTGGACAAGTCATTAAAGATGAATTTGGGAACCTTGAAGAAGCAATGCAACTCCTGATCGAAAAACTGAAAACAGATCTGAAAGATGATTCTGCAAGTACGAGAGATGAGGTGTCAAATCTGAGGGATGACGTGTCAAATCTGAGGGATGACGTGTCCAACCTAAGACTGGGTGAATCCGATGTTCGTGACAATCTGGTGGAATTGAAAGAATCGATGGCAGAAATGAAGAAACAGTTGAGCGAATTATCAAATGATAACACCGAGAAAGATGACACTGACGACATTAAGACCATTGAACCACTGCTTGACTCAGAAGGTGAGAAGTTTACAATATTTATAAATATCTAATGCCTCAGTCACATTTGATCTACGGCAACCGTATGGAGGCTGTAGCTTCCCAAAATTTACATGTCTAATATACATATGCAGCATAAGAAGGATAAGCAGTATGATGTAGATTTTCTATATTGATTTTGTGGTGAAGCTACGGCTGCCGTACGCCCGCCGTAGAGCAAATGTGACAGAGACTTAAGAAAGTAATTCATCTCCCAGACGTTTTGTTACATGGTTCTCGTTTCATGCTTTTTCGTTATTCGACGCAGATTGTATGTTTGATCATTATGTATTTGCAGTTTGCAACAAGTCCTCCACAATGTTCCAAGAAATTAAAGATCAGCTGAAGGGTTGCCAAAAAGATGCGTTAACAACCGAAAGTCGTATCAATGTTGCCGCCAGTTCTGAAGGTAAGAATATTTAGTGCAACATGCATCAATAGTTACTGTGAACAATAGTTATTGTTAAAGTACGTTTGTCACAGCGTGGCGGCCTTGGGGTCTAAAATGTCTAAGGTCAATAGGGATGCCGTAGCGTTCCCATGGTCACATACTGTAGCGATCAGATATGCTAGAATTGCCGCATGGCGTATTCTGAATTTGTTGAGACGGGAAACTTGCGGCGGCCGTATAGCCTTTGAAGTGATGAAACACGGTCGTCTTTGGGCGCCCCTGCACTTTGGAATGGCCCTACTGCATGGTCACGCCGTATCTAATTGCAACGACTAACGTAAAATCATGAAACTATTTCTCGCTACTACGGCCTGAGATACGCCGCGGATGACCCTGAGTATATCAAAGATAACCTGCGACCGCGCCAAGTATCTCTTGATTTCGGGGAGAGAGGGCTACGGGCGTCGTAGCCTAGTCGTAGACTAAATGTGAATGAGATATAAATTAGGCCCATGGCTTCTTCTTTTCGATAATATAAACAAAGTATAACATATTCATATGACATAATTTCTCATTGACACATTCCAAGATCTAATTTGTTGTTATTTTATAGCATTTATGTATTTTCAGTTTGTAACAAATCATCGAGGATGTTTGAAGCCATTCAAGAACAACTAAAGAACTGTCGACGCCCGGAAACCACGGAGAATAATAAAGCAAATGGTATTTTTCTTAAATTGTCTTCGTTAAATATGATATAATGTAAAACGCATGAAACTTGACTTTAAAATGATATAATTGTGATTATGTTAGTAGGTCGAAAATTAATGTTGAAAAAACACGTTCCAACAATTAATCAAGATGTGATGAATCATGTTAATTTTGTGTATTTTATAAAATATTAATTATGAAAGAAATGAATATAAAATTTGAACTGAGACGGGGTAAAAGTCGAGCAAACTTAACAGATCTGAAATGTTCATATTTGTAATGTTTTGTCATGTTGTAGGAAACTTCACCGAGTCCACATCGGGGACAGAATCGTTGAAGGAAGATCTTGAAATGATGATTCGGGAACAAATGAGGAAACTAGTAGAGACGTGCAAGACAGGATCAGATGATCAAACATATTCAGGTACATATACACGTATTGGCGTAAACACCTTGAAAATTAGACCTATACAGATAATTTAATATGTTTGGAGCGAAAAGAGTGGTATCGATATGGAGAACTGATTTCAACAATGTTTTTCTCTTAAACCAATCATTTAAAACATTCTGTAAAAAAACACGGTATTTTATGTAATGTTGACTGATTGACAACAATTTAATGCGAAAATTATTTAGAAATATTTAATATAACTGTTTTTGTTAACATTTTTCGTTTTTCTAGTGCAATTGTTTTTGCTCCTTTCTACCAATTATCGAGAATGAAATATATTGTCTTTCCGAACCTTGTTGGAACAAAATAGCATATACAACATGTTTTTAGACCTTTCAATATTATAGTTATACAAAGGAATTTTTGGTTCATTTTAAAAAGTATTCAAAAAATTAAAACAAAATTCCCCAAAATAGATAAAAATCAAGATAAACCTTTTATTTCATTAACAAGATACTTTTTTTAAAATGAACCAAAATTTCCTTTGTACAATTACAATATTGAGAGACATGTTGTGTTTATGTCGTTTTGTTCCAATGAGGTTCGGAAAGATGTTTCATTTCACTCTGGAAACATGATACCAAGAACAAAACAAGCGTTTGATGTGTTTTCTAAAACAATATAGATGAAAGTATATATATATATCTTTCCAATTATATTGTTACCATTCAAAAGATGACCATTGAATTGACAATGTGTAAAATTTTCAGAATTTTTTGATGACTGGTTTAAGAGAAACGTGTGTTCAAAAAGTTCGCCATATCGATACCCATCCTTTCAATTGAACACACTTGAAATAAAGTCAGAGCTGTTGTATTGGGCTTTCTCAGAATATAGGAATGGCGAGAAATATTTTTAGTCATTGAATTTGTTTTAATTGTGTCAACTTTGTTATCTATGTGCTTATGTGGCTTTAAATCTGCATTATATTCTCAAATGGCTGGGTGGGTAAAAAAGAAATTGGTTTTAATTAAACAATCAATACTTTCATATTACCAAAAAGGTCCTCGCCATTGTTCAAATCAATCAGCAGATTGGGTAACTTGGTGTAAATCTTATCATCATTGACCACAGCAGCCCTGGCTAGTAAGATTTAGTTGTAGTGTATATCAATTACCACTAGTAGCGCTGCTTAACTGATGTAGGCTATTAGCATACTTAAGGCTGTATCACTATCTCATTATCTATTAGGCAGTGCTTAATGATGTTTAATGTTTGCTGTGATTTTATCTTTCTTAAATAGTTTTAATAATCTGGCATAAAATTGGAATCATAACCATATAATCATGAGTGTCATTAGGATGACATTGAAGTACCATTTAGAAATTTGTAAGTTTCAATGCCATATTATAGTAATTATTAATAGAAAGGTGTTAAAACACATCTCTGAAATTCATGCATGTTAGTAGCTACAATGTCTGTGTTTGATGACTATGTTTTGTGTGTGTGTGTGTGTGTTTGAACTTTATAATCAATGAAATACTCACAGTTCAATCCTCTAACTTCTTAGTTCTTTTTCTTCGGCACTTAACGACAGGATTAGCGGCTATCAGTTCTGGTTGGCATGTAACTATGTGCTCATTAAACGTCGACAAAAGTCTATTGAGGGGGTTCCTAATCCCGCACATTCTCCTGTTAAGGTGGTTAAATACTTTGTGGATTCCCTCTATTCCCTGCTCACCTTGAAGAGCAACTCCACATTTGTATTTTGTTATCCAGGGTACAATGTGGTCCTCAAGCATGTGTTGTTTGACTGTAATTCGTGTCCGGGGAAAGCATTGTCTATATTTTGTTAAGTATGCATCTATTTTTGATTGAATTTGAGGTATATCCATTTCATCTATTGGTTTGTCATGACTAATTGCTTGGTGTATTGGGAGAAACGTCTGGTTTACCTGTTTGAACCCACGGCAAATTTTTTTCGCTTTTTTTACCATCAATCTTTCAACTTTCAGGCCTTTTGATATTTTGATTGTGGCAGCAACAACATTGTCACATAAATCATTAAACACATCTTCATTTAAATACTTATGGCATTGGTTTCCGACAAATGAACCACCATGATATGCCTCACGATGTATGTTATGTTTTTTCAAAGTATCATCCAATACATTTGCAACTGTCCCTGCCTCAATGTGTAACTGATTCTTCTTTTCCCGCTGTTTAATATCAGCCTCCATTGTTTCACGTTTGGTCAGATTTGTTATTGTGTTATATTGTTCTCTCAATTTTTTTATTTTATCAAGTTCAGTGATGTATTTCCCGTATGGGGTATCCCTTTTCTGATCTCTAAGGGCATCCTGTTCAGCTATACACTCAGCGATTGCCTTATCAATTCTATTACAGTGCAGCAATAATAGATCATGGTGTTTTTTTACAATTCCCAACAAGATGTGAAGGTATGGTGGACATATTGCATCTGTGTCTATTTCCATAATAGGAGAATTAATAACGTTCATGTATAACTTTGCTTGTTTCTTGTCTCCCTTTCCTTCGTTAAGAAACTTTTTGTGGTATGTTTTTAAAGTTTCCATCGTCCTAGGCTGTGATGCCCCCCTCGCATCATGTGGAATGTGTAGTGAATTTGTATGAATATGACAGTATAAGCAAGGATGCAAACCAGCAGCACCAGAAATTCCCATTATTCTGCAGAGAAATTCGTAATCCCCGCACATACATAATTCTATTGTTTTATTATTCCATTTCATGTTTTTAATTTTGTTTATCTGGGAGGTGTATCTTGAAAGAAGGGTTTCCTGATTTTCTCTGCTATCATTTGCGCACATTACTGCAAATACCAATACATTGTCTGTTTTATTTGGAAGTGGTGTGTTCAGTACCTGCAGGCTGACTTTAAACGATCCTCCACCTTTATCACCCCCAACTTTGACCCATATCGAATCATGAGGAATAACAGGGTGATCTAATGTCAGCATATTATATTTCAACATGTTGTCCAGGTGGTTAGATAGATGTTGTGGTAGATCCTCAATGTAAGCCATTGGCATTCTTTCGTATATGATGCCTTTGTGTCCATTGGGAGATATTAGATTCCTTTTCCCAAACTTTTTCATTTTGCCACGCAGCTTTATTTTCTCAAGTAACTTGTTTCTATATTCCCTTTGTTTATTTTCACTTTCTATTTTGATGTTAGATCTTGACAACTGCCGTGTAATTACTTTAACTTGGCCCCATGATAATTTGGCAGCTGCCTTCATAGAGAGAGCCTGTTTCCCGGAAAGTTTTGATGCTTTTATTTTGGTATATTTTTCCAACTTTTCCCGGTTCTTCCTCCTATAATGTTGGACACGCCACTCACGTGACAGCTGGTGCAAAATTGAGTCATCAGTCCCTCCACTTGTTGCCTTTCTGTACTTTCCTATTTTTTGTGCTCGCCTCTTTTTTAATGGTGAAGAGGCTGATTCACTTTTAACTTGTGCTTGCTCAACTTTGAGAAAAACTAGTGGCTGGAAAAATTGGAACTATTCTTAGCACATGGATGTTGATCTATGAAGAAATTATTTCAAAATAAATGTAAATGTGCAATTAAATGAATAGCCCACAAAACAGCTGTATTTCAAGAGGCTAAGTCTAACAAATGTGGAGGGGAGCTTTTTTGATTGATTTTTCATTTACTTATCTATTTATTGATTCTGTTTATTCAATTCATTCCTTCATATAACATTGGTACACTTTGGTAATTTTACTTGCAGTGATTGACTATAATTTAGTTATTTTTGATATAAAGGATAATTACCTTTCCTCCAGTTTTGCAGTGGAGCTCCTCTTTCTTACGGGAATGATTTAACTTTCTTTTAACCAATGAAGTCAGAAGCTTATCTTCCAATACTGACAATGGCTGATCACTTGGTTTTTGCAAGATGTCTCTTATTGTTGCATCACGTCCTCGGCCAGGTGTCATACAGGTAGATGCGTCATTGTCGCTTATCACATTACACCTCTTTTTTGGTGTGCTGTGACTCATACTAATATCTCTTGCAAAGTCCTCCTCATTCAAACTTGTTTCAAATGATCTTTTCCTTGATTTTTGAAAAGGATTGGCGCTTTGGTGTACTTCGCACGTCCAACATTTCTCAGAGTCATTTTCTATCCATTTTTTGTTGACATTTGAATATAATGTGAGTGTTTCTAAAGGTATTTGTCTTTTCCTCCTGTTTAAATCCTTAATAAGCCTGTAACATTTCTCACACACTTTTGATGGATGATACAGTGGTTCATCTTCATCTAACTTTATAGATGGGCATATTTTAGAGAGCTCTGACTGAATAAGTATACATGATCTTGCTTTGACATTTTGTTTAGAAGATTTTCTTTTAGAAGAGCACAGCCTACACAGTGATTCCAATGCTCTTTGATGTTCATCTTGATTGTGAAAATAAGAGGAAACTGATGCTTGTTGTGTATTTGACATTTTTATCTTGTACTGTTCTCACTAAATGGGAGTTTGTCAATGTGTAGGGTCTACTAAAATTAGTTAATCTTCAAAACTAGCGATGCGCCCCAAATGAAACTTTCTTTAAATGATAGGAGACATCTTGCTCTAAAATAATCAGTAAATTTCATTTGGGGTTGACCGACAAAATTTTTACTTATGAAGGGTTAAAGTTGAGGAACATTAAGATAATTAGCAGAACATTAGTGAGATACTGAATCTTCTTGATTTCATCACTTGCATGCTTTGAAATAGATTAGTACCAATTAGTATGATAGACAAGTGAATACACTAAGGATATCTAGTGAAATTAGACTTTAACATGCTCAAATGAACTATGTGGGCAATTCTAACTAAAACAAACGAGTATCTTGAGCCTGACTATCAGCCATCTTGATGCTGTTTATTACCAAGCAACAAGCTAAAGCGAGGCTCATGAATATATTATGCTGAAGATCATGTTACATTTAGGCTTGCAACTAAATCTTACTAGCTAGAGCTTACAGGGCTGCTGTGTGACTTATTATGTCACCACCAAAAGTCAACTTTTTGTGGACGGCGTTCAGCGGTTGGTGTTCGGAGCTCGGCGTCTGTAACAAACGGCATGTTGCGATATATTGCATGTTAATGCCTTGTATATATTGTCAGTATTCACTTACTATATTCTCAATGCTTTGCTATTTATTCTTCCAGAACTGTCTACCAATGTCACATTTCCTGTAGCAGAAGATTGCAGTGGGCAAGCGGATGGAGTCCATATAATAACCACCAGGACTGGTAAACAGTTTCTTGCAAGATGTGAAAGCGGTTGGCTCATACTTGCACACCGCTTCGATGGGAGTGTGGACTTCAACCTGGATTGGGCAGCTTACAGACAGGGCTTTGGCAATATTTTCAGAGAACACTTTAGAGGAATGGACAACATTGTAGCTGTGTTACAACAGAAGATATACAAGGCAAGGTTTGACCTGACAACATGGGAGAATGAGACACGATACGCTGAATATAGAACATTTGACATTAATGATGAAAAGAACAAATACCGGTTGAATATTGATGGCTATAGTGGAACAGCAGGTGATTCAATGAAAAATGCCAATCATGACCAATTCTCAACCAAGGATTCTGATAACGATGCTGACAAAAGACATTGCGCTGTGGTTTTTCAAGGGCCTTATTGGTATGGAAGTGGTTGTAACGGCGTCTATGGTTCTGTCTTTGGCAAATACATAAAAGGTTCCAAATGCACAGGTAACTATGCGGGTGCATTTGGCTGTATAACTTGGCATTATTGGCCTGAGAAACTCCCTGGAGTTACTGCCAATTATCATTATTCTTTCAAAGAGATAAAGCTCAAAATCCGACCAATTTAAATGACGTTTTCAGAAAGGCAATTTGACATCGTCTAGTTTCAAATAATCATTTCAAATATTGCAAAACACAAGACTGAACTTTGTATAATTATACAACGTATTTACGTTGGTACAAGTAATCCCCAAGTCACACCCAACTAGCTCTCATTAAACGTCTTATCCCGTCCTAAAATTCATAAAATGATCTTAGAAAGAGATCGGTTTGAAATGTCATAAAACACGATGCTAGTTAGTTTATATAAACAGTCTTCAATACACGACTAGTACTCGACTAAAAACGAGTAAATCTTAATGAGAACTTACTTTAAAGTGTCTCACATATTCGATCAAAATTTGCCATGCAAACATGTTAGTCTACTTTACTGGCCCCCCTTGCTGTAACAAAGAACCCAAAATACATTAAAACGTAAACATAAACCAATTAGTCACTTCACTATGAAAGTGGGGGGTGTTAGCAAATGCACGGTGTATAACCCAAACGCTCCTACATGCACGACGGAGCGTTTCATTTACGCGGAAACGCTCCGGAGAGAAATAAAATGGCGGCTAATGAAGATTCCACTATGACCGTAGGTATTGTTCCTCTCGTTAATATTATGTACCATTCGATGAACAATACCGTGAGCAAAGATCTGATTTATTCAACTTCTGGTGGTAAACTGTTATTTGCTTGATCAAAGCTCCGTAGTGTAGATCGAACGAATCTGAAGATGACGATTTGACCACAAATTACGAATTAAACTAGTATTTCTTTGAAAACGTTAATCTTTCTGTTAAAGTAGTAGATCACAAACTCGTATATTCTCATTTCCTAAAATCCCAGTCCAAATCCATTACTTGTTCTCGAGAAATCGCTTGTTTTCCTCGAAACGCTCCGTCGATTTAGAAAATAATTTTAGAAACGCTCTTACCATTTTGTTTTGATATAATTTTCAGATTATTAGAGAAGAGTTTCGAATCGAATCTATCTCTCAAAAACGTGTTGTACTTGTTAGGCAAATTGAAACATCTGAACCTGGTGGTGCTAAACGTGCAACTAGCTGATTTAAGCCTACATTAGATGATGTCATGCCTACATATGTGCTAAATCATAAAACTATAGAAAAATGTGAATTAATCTTTCTTCTATTGATGCCAAGGGGTATAATAGATCTTTTCTTTCTCTTCCTGAAAAGAAAAGGCAAGCTATATATTTCCTAAACTGATCTAGACTACCGGAGCGTTTCCAGTTCACTGTGTAAACCAGATCGGAGCGTTTCTTGAATATGAGAATGTCATAATTTTTAAGACTGGATATTCGGTCATCAAATCACTATTATGATAATGTATGGTGCGTTGAAGCATTGGAATTTGACTAAAATATACGTTGGTGCTCTAATCTTAGCTCAACTAATCACATGTATCGACAAAAGGGGTTTTGACCGGTAGAATGACAAATACGTTTTTGAATTTTGATAACTATACTGCTTCGTACAGCTCTTCCTAATTGCTTCAAACGTCAACAGCCAGCCAAGTACAACATGAATATCACACCCATCGAATGGTATACTCGAAATATGTAACTCATACCTCTTATTCCCATTATTGGGGAAATCGTCAGATGGCTCATCATTCCCGCCAGTCAGTTTTCCTGCTCCGGAGCGTTTCTTTGTTTAATTTCAGTAATGAAACGCTCCGTCGTGCATGTAGGAGCGTTTGGGTTATACGCCGTGAAATGTGTATAAGCAGAATACGCTGTGTCCATGGACTAACACAATATCAGTGGTCATTTACTGTGTCAACTTAGTAACCCTTGCATATCGTGCTCACTCAAGTATTGAATAATTTTTTTATGATCTAAATGTTTGTGGTTTATAAAAAAATGTGATATATTTTAGCTAGAAATACATTAATTAATATATTCATTAAAACAGCACTAGAATGCGGGAAGAAAGAGCAATGGTGACAAAATGCAGACAGAATTTTCCGTAAGGGTTTCAAACATTTCTGAACACAATCATACACGTACTTCATGTGTACTGTTATTTTTAGTGCTGTATTTATAGATATAATTTCACGTATTAAAATCATATTTTCCAGCAATGACTTCAAATTCGGAACCACACCCATATCACATTTTCTTCAATAACTCCAAACATGTGTAAACATTGACCATGTGCATATAAATTCAGATTTCACGAGCTCTTTCCTATTCGAGTACCTCATACAACCCTGCATGGATTTGAGTTGGATTCGCCTTTTATACCTGAGCCGATACACATCGCAAACGCTGATTGGATAAAGATTGCGAGAATCTTTAACCTTTTATAAACCTCTAATGAATTACCACGCATTTATTTTGTATTATCATTTTATCTTGAACCAATTTCCACAGCACCATTTGCTCAAAGCTTCGAAGCACCTTACCATTCGAGCAAAGTTCGTAAAAAGACTATAAAATGTTGTAATTGGTTCGTATAGTTTGTAGACAATACAGTTTAAGGCAACAAGTTTGGTGTGACCTCAACTTTATGCTAGTTAATAAACAGTTTTCGATGCATCCTAAAGTCTAGTTTTTTGTCTTTCATAAAAACTGATTTTTTCTGATACTATGCAGGGTTACAGACTTATATATTACCAACAACAAAAAGGGCAGTTCCATATTCTTAAAGTATGTCAATAAGAATCAATATTAGTTTGTGTTTTCTACAGCTGCCATTTGTGCTTTATAACAAAAACTAAAAATGATCCCAAATAGCCTAAAATGTTCTAAATAAATGGTGGGACAGTATAGACATAAATACGGAGAAACAAGACTTTTGTCCGGTACTAGCCACAAATCGACTACTGACTTTGTAGTCCACTCCATAAATCATTGGAACACTTGTATAGGTGCCCATATCCACCCCTTCCAACTTAGAGCCTGTCCCAATGGTACTTGTGCTAAGTTTGGTGACCATAGTTGACAATGTACAGTCCATTTCTGATTTTCAGTTGGGTCGTGCGTCAATATAAGGAAGGAATCAAAAACACACTTGCAATATCACATGAAAAATACATTTAAAAAAAGTTTGTACATCTTGGATTGTTTGTGGTTTGGCTAATAAAATGTGTTTCCTCTTGTATTTTGATGCTTCTCTGACATGTATTAAAAAAATTAATATGGCTGAAACTCCCTAAATTGCAAGAGGCCGCGAGTTTTTTAACATAAAACTAATTTATCTAAAATATACAAACGTTTTGCACTGTGGTCTCTTGATTATTAAGTTATATTTTAAGTCCCCGTGTAATGTTTGAAAATATGTTTTTATCATTCATTTCCTATTTGTCATGACTTAAAAAGTTATTTTAGAGATTTTTTGAAAAAAAACGTTGTCAGCTTTTCATTTCTCAAATATTCAAATTTCCCGCCATTTTTCAAAAAAAAGTTGAAATTGTTTAATCATAAAATATTCCATCATACATTTCAAAAAAGATTATCTTTTTAACACCTATGCAAAGATTGAACAAAGGACACACTATTTCAATAATAAAATGCCATATCTAATGTGCCACTTCAATGTTTTAGCATATCAAAAATATTTTGCAACCTGAGTGATGTCATCGATGACTCTTTTTTTTGAAAAAATGAAATTTTTTTTTCTATGTCAATCTTTTCTAAATATGCTAAACTTCAAAGTTAAATCAATGCTGATTGTCTAACCAGATTAAAAGGAGGAATATATTATGTTTTAGATATTATTGTACCATTGGTTTCTATGAGAACTAAAAATTTGAAATGCATTTTTCTCTGAACCATTTTCATGGATTTATGAGTTCATTTCTCGCTTATTTATGAACCGATTTTCTTAATCTTTTCGGCAAAAAACACGTTAGGATGAATGCTGTGCATTGGTATGAATTATCGCTTATTAAAAGATATGTGTAACCTCTTAAAGTTAGTTTTAAAGAAATTAACAATTTTTCGAACAGAAAGTCCTTCAAAAACCACTTTTTGAAATTAAAAAGTTTCACATATCAGACTTTGATAAAATTGGGTAAGACTACAATATAAGCCAACGTGGTTTAAACTTTATATGGGGACTTTAAGGTTTTATTAGCCCTATTTACACTACACGCGACATTTCAAGACGTCTTACGAAATATGATTGAGTTTACACCTGTTTTTTCTCAAACGTCTTAGAGATATGTAGGCATACATGTAAAATGAAAAAGCAGTTCAACACTGGTTGAAGGATGGTTCAGTCAACATAGTTATTCCTTTCCCGCTTCTATACTTTCTGCTAAAGAATGCATCGGTTTCAAAAAAATATGTCCTAAAGAGAGCATTGTTAAAAGCATGGGCAGGAAGATTTTGTCTATATATTAGGATTATGACAGAACGCTAGGCGAATTAGTTCTTCTCGATATTTTTGGGATGATATTGGTTACAAAGGGATGAGACAAGAGAAAGGACCATGCTACACATGTAATCAGGAAGTTTCACATTTTTCGTCCATAAGTTCTACCCAGTCCCTTATTAAGGATAGAATTGTTGGGAAGTGGAATCGATTGTCTCAACAGCATGTCAATGATGCTATTGACCAGTTTAAAGTGCCTGATAAACTATAAAATGCGCATGCGTCCAGGTGTTGATAAACTATAAATAGCGAAAACCCAGGGTTTGTCATCACAAGGTAAGCCAGGACGTGTTGAGCGAACATCTAGTGTTGATATTGAATTTACATGTAGCCAGATAAGTTTCCTTATTGAAATTACATATAGTTATTAGCAATACTTTGTAGGTGATAATTAATAAAATATGAGTATATATGAGAGAAATTGGGAACCTGTTGAAAGTTTGTGGCTCTCGGCTACACCGGGGAATTTACTTCCATGAATACACAAATGTGGGGCTCCCCAAGAGGTACGCGAGAAGGTGACCTGGCATCAAATGTACGACTAAATGCTTCTATCGAGTAGATAAAAGAACGAATACGACAATAAGTTATTGCAAACGACAATTCCGAGCATTCATCTCACTGAAGTATTTTGATGTGAAGAAAATATGATTTTTGTTTTGAAACATGGATTCATGAACGTAACTTCATTCTGACAACTAATCAAAACAAAATTGATTATACGTAACAGACGATTTATTGTTTTACAATGTTTTGATCGGCTAAACGAATGAAACCAAGAAATTATGACATGTAAAATGGCAATTTTGAAATTTAAAAGTGACAAACACAACCTCCCTATCCACTCTTTATGAGCCCTAATATGTGCATGCAGCAGTAGTAGTGTACAGCTTATTATCACACTACTGGGCTTTGTAAGCTTGTTGTTTTTAATAACACTGTTCACTCGACGTAAATGTTTTGTGTGTGCGCAGTCAACGATAATCATTGTTTAATCCCGGTTATATGACCTCGGCAATTATAACAAAACCGTACTAAACGAAAAAACGCAAATAAGAGAAAGCTTTCACACACATATAAAAAATGAACTAGTCTAATCCGCCAGTATAAACTCTATCATATACGTAGCCAGGTCGGGCGCACACTTTATGCCAAAAAATGAGGGCTATAATTGATCAAAATGGTGTACATATTGAGTGTCTGTTTATGTAAATCAAGTTGACAAAAAACTTGGTTTTTACAAGTTTTGGAAAACCCGTTTTGAAACGAAAATGACGTCATTTATATTATGGACGCTGGTTGACAGACATTATAATACATTTGAACTTATGATATACCAAATTAAAGATGAGTAAATTCCCTATCAAGTGGTATATAATATGGCATGTTTTCATCAAGAAAAGCAATATTTATTTTTGAAATACGAGTATCCCATTTTTGGACCACACTGTACTATACATATTTATATGAGGCCATATAATTACAATCAACCCGTCGGCCGACAGTCGAATTGTTCAACTTTGAATTATTCAACTTCCAGCAGACGGTAAACAGTTTAATCTACTATTTTATGGTCAACTTATTTAGATATGAATAGTATTTGTCACTTTTCCATTCATGTGCATATGCTGCAACCTAAGTGTATGTGATCTGATGTTTATGTAGAAAATAAAAATATTGAAAATAGTAGAATCAATGAATGTACAAAGGAAAATAAAGTTACAGAATAAGATCTCGTCTGTGCGACACTTTATCACTCTCACACCTTTTACATTAGTTATATTTTCAGAAGCATTCAAACTTTTCGGTGGTCTAAAATTTGAATTTAGAAGTTATTGTAATCAAATGGTTCTTTCATGGTATGACATCAAACTGTTAGCATGCGCGGGTGTAGCAAAAGAAAGTATGTCAGAAATGCTTAGTCATCATCATGTTTGGGTGAATGATACTTACTGTCTTTCAAATTCAGTTTGAAATTCTTGAAAGAGTTAGATTGATTGCTAGTTGTATATTACCTGGGATATTATGTCCCAGCCCACACTCTTGACTTGCATACATCTAAGTAGGTGTGTTCATATTTTTCAAGTTGCTGTTTTTTGCTACATACCCAACCTAAAATTAATATCAAAGTGTATTAGATGGTGGGACAGTATACAGAGTTCAACGAATAAACAGGACTTTTAACAGCTACTGGCCACGAATCGACGACTGACTTTATAATTCACTCCATCATAAATTATTGGATCACGTATCGACGCCCATTCCCAGCCACCCCTACCAACTTAGAGCCTGTCCTGAAGGGTACTTGTACGAAGTTTGCTAACCTTAGTGAGCATGCTATTGTTAATTTCTGATTTTTCAATTGGGCTGAGCGTCATCAAAACCTAACATGACAGATTAACATGACAAAATGTTACCACTTGGTTGCAATTAAAAAATCTGGATCCAAATAATCAATTTGAAAGATCAACTTTTTGACATTTCGAATGTGATTGAAGGTCAATCCATAGTCAACTCTAAAATATAAATGGAGAATTTGAAATCAGCCTAAACAGTACTTGTTGTAAGAATAAGTTACAGATGCCGGTCGCTAATCGCCAAATGCCGAACACCAACTGCAAAACACCGTCCATTAAAAAGTTGAAGACTAAAGCTATAAAAAACACAGTGCAATATTAGCAATGCTTGGATTGCTTGTGGTTTGACTAATAAATTGTGTGTCCTCTTATATTTTGTTGCTTCGCTGACACTTGTGTAATTTTAATTCCTGAAGTACAAGAGGCCACGGGTTCATTGAACTGATTTATCTGAAATATACAAACTTTTTGCGTGTAAAACATTAATGTTTTTTCCATATAATATTGCACTTATGGTATATCGATTGCTTATTCGTACATGCTTCATATTTTTAAGGTTTTATTAAGGTAACATTAAAGTTAAGTACAAAAAAAGTGGCAGCCATAATTTTTTGATAAAGTCACAAGATTTTGTATCTATTTTCCTTATATGTGAATGAATTTCCTGGCTAAAACACTGGTGATCCGCTCGATTACGCTGGTTACCGAAACGGCTCGTTTCGGTAACAGAATGTCGGAACGTCGAAGGTAGGCGACTTTTCTTTTTTCCTTATTTCACGTGTTGTAGGCAGAATCTTTACGAAGTTTTTTTTTCTCACAAACGTGTATCAGTATCATATGTTTAAGAAAATGTACATGTTTGCGAAAAAATAGCTCAGAAGACAACAGAATCAGATTTAATTCCTCACTTAACTGTTAACTGTTTTTCGAAAAACAGTTTCTGTAACTTAAGTGAGGAATTAAATCGACGATTCTGTTGTCTTCTAAACTATTTGTTCGCAAATATGTACATTTTCTTAAACATATGACACTGATACACGTTTGTGTTAAAAATGTCGTGGGAATTCTGCCTACAACATGTGAAATAAGGAAAAAAGAAAAATCGTGCCTTAGATGTTCCGAAATTTTGTTACCGAAACGAACCGTTTCGGTAACCAGCGTAATCGAGTGCATCGCCAGAGTAAAGAGACATGTCAAAGAAAACATCACATTTAAACGCATTTTTCATAACTATGAATTGGAGGTGCATGGGTCCCCAAATCTAGCATGAAGACCGTGAAGTGAGGCTAATTTTTGAATGTTTCAAGGAGTAGCCTTGTAACAGTCACACATTTGCAAGAAGCCGGAATTTCATGCACAGTGCATTATGTGAAATACTGTGTTCGGATTGGCTGAAATTGGACAAACCTTCACACCTTCACACGTCAATCTATGTGTGAATTCCTGATTTATCCTCATACAAATTTTGTGACTTCACCAAGTGGCATGGATTATGACTAGTATATTTTATCTATTACAGTATAATTATCATGATAGATACATGATTGAGGCATTATGAATGATAAACAATTGATACATGAATGAGGATTTCTCTGGACTAAAAAATAGTCCCAGCCAACAAAATGGTGGACATGAAATATTTTAGAGTCTTACAAATGTGACACCGAAGCACCCCTACCAGCCGGGCAGCAAGGCCCCTGGTTTCAATTGTCTACGTTGTTTGGCATTAAAATGAGGTATTCTTCCGCGGAGAGAAAATAGATCGTTGATTGGATTTCTGTAAAATTGACAGCCTGTTTCAAACTAAGTTTAAGGGTATTAGGAAAATTTTTAAATGTATATTTATCCAATATTATGTAAGAGTGTAGTCTCAAGCGTCGGTCTGATGTACTTTTGAACGAATATCTTATTCATGGAAGTTTCTGTGACGTATTTCCATATGGACCCAAAACGATATATTTTTTAACCAAAATAACGCTTGAATCGCAAATTTTGCTGGGCCGTTTGATGATAACGTTTGTTATATTTTATCATATTCAGATATGCGATAGCCCTAATGACGCCGGTTCTTTTCCACCTTGTGGCCTAATCAAAATCACAATATGAGTTGGCAAGATCTGACTTTGAAATTGGGCTTCGCAATTCATACAATTTCATTTTTTATTTTGACATGAGTAGAAATAAAGGTTTTAAACTCTACCAGAAACTTACAGAAAGTCTAGGAAAGCAATATATTTTAAAAACATACATTCAAATGCATCTTTTCTGAAATTTCTAATGTTAGGTATTACTCATTTTTATCCATGTTTCACTGCAGACGATGATTATTTGCGCTGTAGAAAAACTAAATAATTCTTGAGCCAAAAATAAGTCTGGGCCGTTTTATGATAACGATAATTTCATTTCGTAAGTTCTCAAATAAGTGTTTTTTTATAGTGCTGATTCCAAATGTTATTACTGTCTCAATAATCAATTGAAAGACGCAAGAAAAATAGGGGAATTTCAATCATGAAGACAGGTGTAAAATGACAGGTCCCCAATCAATTATATACGGCGCCATCTTTATTTGCATACTGAAATATTGCTGAAACGTACAGTGTTTTCTGTGATATTATGCGATAATATGGCTCAATTAGGTGAAGTTATGATCTTTCCTTATTGGGAGGTGTCATACATTTATATAAGATGTGAACTAATTATCACGAAAAGGTATGTGTGAAGAAATATGATATTGCCGAACACTCACCCCTCCCACATTTAGTAGCCTAATTCTCATCATATTTACACTAAACCTATGATATCACTGTGTTATCAAGTGTAAGACATACTGTAGAGATAAGATTATGAGAAGTTATATCCCGTTACATTAGGGTATTGGAGCTATTCAAGAATATTTGTTCAAAATGTCGGGAAAAATGGCCGAAAATGGCCGACATTTTGACCATGTCATATGCCTTGTTGATCCCTTGGAGTATAACCAGTTTTCGAATTGGTATACATTTCCAAATCAATGAATGATAGACAGTTAAAAAGGTGACATTGGATTTTTTTTACCTGCGAGTATCATTTTATTGCTGTGACCCAGCGATTATCTGTTTCGTTACGTAACATGTCGTGTCAACCGTTCTCCCGGTAATGAAATCGTCTACTACTTCAGCTCTGCTGATACTAACTCGTCTCAAGGAGGATTGGCTCCCAGGATCGAAACTCGATATTTTCCAACAATGAAAACGTCGAAATGTCGTTATTTTCTGAAATTAAAACCGACTATAAATTCAAAATAAACAGTTCAAAAGATTCGAACCAATATCTCGATCATTTCTTGTGAGTTTTGGAATTTTTCGTTTGGAAATAAGACCAAAATTCACGATTTAAATGTTGAAGTGAACAAAATGGCGGCTGTTTGAATTCGAATTTTGTATTACGACATACCCATATATGGGACAGAATATCGGTGGTGCACTCTGGGAGCCAATCCTCCTTGAACTCGTCTGTATCACGTTCAATAAGAACATTTCAACCAATCAGCTCAAAGAACAACTTTGCTGCCCTCAATCGATACATGTACTACATTATTCCATGGGGTGTTTCGTATAAATTTTCATAGTGTCAATTTGTTACGAAAATAAGTTAGGCTGCGTATATGAAGCATGTTATGAATAACATTGTGGAATATACGTTTTTAGAAGCTACTTTTAAACTTATTGTCTAGAAAAATAACTTCATGAAGAATGAAAATTCTATAATTCGAAACTTTGGCCACGACTTCGGCTCCCTAGCTCTGTCTGTTACGTAGCGAATTTTACCGGGAATTTTAAAAACAACTCCACCAAAAAGGTAATATTTTACATTTTATACTTGAGAAGCGATATAAAGTAAGATCCAGGTGGTAGACTAATATGTATACTTCATATTAGAGGTAGAATTACGTTGCTAAATACTTTGAATCACATATGAATCCTAAGTGTTCTCGTTTTTGAATTTTTCATTTTTTAGAAGTTGGATTGACATCGTGTCCTGTTGTTACGTAGCGTATGTTGAAGTGCTAAAACATGACATTCAACACTATTATGATGAAACTCAACACTCATAAATATAAAATGATGGTTAGGCATTTGCGATTTTATGCTAGTCTGCGGTATTCATTGAGATGCATAGCCAATTTATCAAAAAACTGATTTTGGTTTCAAAGACTCCAAGATACTTTTGGTGTCAAGTAACGTAACAAATATCGATTAAACACCACATGCAATGATTCAAATCATGAAAGATATGTCTCTCTGTACAAGAGGTAGGCAGTATAACATAACTTAGTACACCTGGTTAGGATAGTGAGATTCCTCCTGTTGAAACTTCATAATAAAGTTTTGATATGTATTAAATATTCGTTACGTACGGTGTCAACCATATAGTGTTGTATAGCAAAACTGATGATCACTTATGCAAGTGGTTTATTGTTAAGTGAGAACAAGGCTAGGGAGCTTTCTATTTTGATGATATCATATAGTCCTCAACTATATTCTATTTCTAGATAGGTACCATGTTTGGAACCCATGTAACCAAACATAAGATTGACCATCTCCTTTGTTTAGCTGTTCATCAGTCAAAAACTGATGTATGAGTTATCTTTAAAATGAGATTTTCATAAAATTTTGATGTTTATGTTCCATTTGTTGCGATTTTGATACAAAACAATGATCAACTTTTTTTCATAAAGTGGTCATAAGTGTTCGGCAATATCATATTTCTTCACATGTATAATTTCATTCTTACGTTACGATTATTTTTTTCAAGACTTGAATTTGATTTTGGATTTTGTGAATTTGATCCTGATTTTTCTACATGTAAATGAGGTCTAACCGTTGTGCAGGTCCTTATCATATCGTGCGCATTAGAATTTCAGAAGTAAGGCACTGTACATGTATCTCCAACTAGAAATGAAAGATTATTATTAGAATTCCACTAGACTTCAATATGATGAAGGGGGCCAATGAAGTCAGTCTAGGTTTATAGGCACTATAAATGGCTAGAGTGATTTGAACATTTAATGTACATGTACCCAAGATCTGGTTATAGCCTCTTTTGAGCTTACATAGATGATTACTTAAAACATATACAGTATCGCTTCGAAGTACATTACATGTATTTATGCAGTCTACATGTACAGCAATGATGTAACTTCCATGTTTGTGTGCTCTACTGTTGTGTATCTCGATTCCAGGACCATCTCACACAGACCAAATTTTATCTGAACGACCATGTAAAGAGTTCACACGGTGGCGAACTGTTGGGATGGACCGCTGAGGATAAGGGGACATGATGCTATATATCATAATCTTTTTGCTGTCCTTACTCATTGGATTGAGTACAAGATCTCTATACAATATGGAGCTCTGGGACATCTGTCAGCCAAATTACTGTGTGCTGCATTGTATTTCATCTTTATATCTGTCCAAGAAGTTGGGAGTATGTCTGTCTGCTGGATATCAGTTTTGGGATAAGCAAGAATATACAACATTCAGGTAATAATATTTGTGTGCAAGCGATCAAGATTCCTCAGGCGATTTCCGTAGCACATACATGTATGACATAGCTAGAGCCTAATTGACAGTGAAATTCAGATCATTGTTGACAATGTGCCTATGAAAAGTCATGTCATTGTCAGTTTATCGTAATCTTATATAAATATCAGTGATACTTTTTGCATTTTCAATGATTCTGCAAAGTGTATTCCACTGACCCTTTAGGCTTTGGGTAATACACTTTGCTAGAATCATTGAAAGATGACCAAGTATTCTTAAATTGAACCGTACAAAATATTTGTATAATATCATACTTGTCAAATTACCATTTGGTTATATTATAATTAAAACCTTATATTCAATTCCTCATAGTACATTACATGTACTAGATTAGTGTGTTTCAACTTTTAACATCTTTTAAAACTTTGTTGATTGAAATAATGTGCAATTAAATAGTTTAATGATGACAATGTTATTCTGCTTTTATAATTTCAAATAGCCTAGTAGTCAAAATGTAGATATAAAATTTCTCTTCTATATATTTCCAGGCCAATGGGGTACTTGCTGACTGGACCCAATCAAGAGAGACATATTTCGAGGAATGCAGAGCAACAATGATTTATTTATAATTGACCTAGGAAAATAGGATTATGTATCCACATAATATACAAATCTAGATACCCTGTGCTGATTATTGTTGCATCAGAGTATTCTGGATATTGTTATAAGTTTTGGAAAAATGAAGCTGTAAATACTAAATAGTATCGTTGACAACAAATATCCAGATGTATTGAGAAACAATTCATGTTGAGAGGGGACACTGAAGATGGAATATACATTTAAATTCAACTTAGCAAGAATTTGGTGAGTCTTTCATTGACCAAAAACACTAACACTGTTCTTTGTTAAAAGTGTCAAGGCATAAACTGTAAAGTCTGATGTCTCTCAAGTCTATTTATCAGAAAGGAGTGACTAAATTCAATTACTGGCAGATAGAGTTATCCACTAAATGTTTATGATAAACTCATTGAAACATGAATAGAATATTCATTGAAATATGAAAAGAATATTGGCAATCCCCATTATATTTAAATTAGTTGGGCATAAGATAGTTAAAGGACCAGGTATAGTATGGCAAGTGATTTTAGACAATCATGTTCTTATGAGTACTTTCTCGTTTTAGATATGACTTTTCTCATTTACACAATATGTTATTTTTCAAGAAAATTCTCAAGGATAATAAAAATATCAATTGAACAATTCAAAATTTTATAAATAGCAACTCCATGTCAACATTTCTTTCAAAATATTGAAGCTATTTGCTCACAAAGAAGATCTTCTTTTTTATTTTAATTGCATGAAAACATTATTCTTAACCTCTTCATATGTAGAATGGTATTGAAAGTCTAGTTCTGAAGATTTTTGATGACCAGCTGAAAACAATGAATAGAATGAGTTTTCCTTGTGGGAAATAAACATTGAATATGTGGTTTTTAACTTACTCACATTTCAATATCCATCCCCTTTTCAGAAGATATGGTGAACTTTTTGAACACATTTCTCTTAAACCAGTCATCGAAAAATTCTGAAAATATTACGCATCATCAATTTAATGGTCATATTTTGGATGGTAACATTATAATTTGAAAAATATGTATGTATATATTTTTCTCTATATTGTTTTAGAAAACACATCAGACACTTCTTTTGTTCTTGGTATCATATGTTCGGAATGAAATGAAGTTAACAAAAACAGTTATATAAAATAAATCAATATTTTTGCATTAAATTGTTGTCAATCAGTCAACATTACATAAAGGACTGTGTTTTTACAGAATGTTTTCAGTAAATTGATTAAGAAAAAAACATTGTTGAATTCATTTCACCATATCGATACCTATCCTTTAGAAAATTTAATTTTGATAATTATTAGAAAATAAGCCTAACACTTTAAAAAAAGTGAGAGGGTGGGGTGGTAATAATTTTTCAGAGAGTTGATTGGTATTTTTAATAACATGGGGACTTTACTTGACAGAAAACTTATTGTTTAATAAAAGAAAACATGGAAACTACTGTATTTATGGTCATAAAGTACTCACTCATGTTGAAAGATATGATTGTTTAAAATAACTTGCCCTACTGTACTTTGTTCTTATTAGCCATCAGCCGGCAGCATGTCATGAATACCAACAGTTCTCTGTTGTTGTTTTTTTAAATTAACAAGTTACAATTTTCATGTTTTACTACCAAAGAATATGTAGCTAGCTGCATATACAAAGGACCAAACATGGTCCATGGATGTGCAGGAGCTAAATACATTGTATTTAACACCTGGCATAACTTACTAGTATGTTAAATAAAAAATAAATTACATTGACAATTTAATTTGGAATAATCTAGAAATTGAAATGAAATTTTGTAAACAGGCATGGAAAAAAATGTTCAGTTTTTAAAAAAAATAAATCTACCGGTATTGCAATAGCATACTGATGGAATTTCCATTTCCTATTTACCCTTTTGTAATTTTTTTTTTCTTAGTGGAGATGAAATGATAAGTGACATTTAATCAGGAATTGAGATATACTAAACCAAAATGCAAAAGTGTCTATAATACAGCACCCAGGTGCTCTCACTGAAAGCAAGCTGTGCATTCTCCATTATGATGAAAAATGTATAAACATTTAATTTGAAGTGTGACGTGAATCGATTGCAAACTTCATATTTGGACATCTGATGTGATATACCATTTGTGTCATATTGTCAAATTATTTATTTTGCAATCAATTCATGTCATAGTGTATTTTAGGTATTTTTGTGAAAATCAATAGAAATCAATGGCCTCCATTGGAATCTGATGGTATCCACATGTTAAGTCAATGGAGCACATCCAATGTCAAGTCAATACACCCTTACTGAAGTTAATGACCTCGACCTCAGCCCATGTGGGTCCAAATGCTTAAATATTTTCCAAAGTATTATGTGACATTGTATTCTTTATGTTACACCTAAAATGGTTCATTTTGTTCATGGGGAAATCATAAAGGAGAGTGCACTAGACCCTTTGATGGTATACCTTGAAGTTTTTTTTATTAATAACAACATAAAATTCCTATTAGGGGGCCTTTAATTAAAAAGATGATTTTGAGACTGACCCCTCAAATATAATATTGCACCCCACTACTTTAAATGGAAAGGTACAGTGAGTGCCTTTGTCAGCCACAGGTCACAATGACCTAGGCAGTGATAAACTATAACAGCATGTTATGTACAGAAGTCCATGTACTCCTATAGACATGATATAGACTAAGGGGCTCTAATAGACAACCCTTTCTGGTCGGCCAGTTATCTTCTTCCGGCCGGATATCCTCCTGGTATAGTAACAGTTCTTTGAAAAGGGATTGTGAATGACGGTAAATGCCAGAGAGGGCAGATAGAATGCATTCAGAATTCGATTTCATTTATAGATGTCATGCCGTCCGGTCAAAACATACAAAGGTCAAACTGAGTTCAGAGTTTTAATGGCGGTAGGTTTGGAATCGTTTTTGACCACTTGATCATGTCTTTTTTCTGAACTTATATTTAATCGAATGAGTTATTTTATACAAGGGACACATGAAGAGATATATACTGTATGCTCCGTCGAGGGTAGTAATCAATAATGTATTTTACGTTTTTGCTTAGTAATTGCGACTTGAAACGGTGTTTTCAACAAAAAGTTGAAAATCTGACAAACTTCTGTTCGCCACGACAGACGTGCGTGATTGTTTCAATATTAGCAGCGTAGATCAGGTATCTTAAGCTCAACGATTCTGTGTAATTTCAGGAATTATGATCATACATTTTGCGCGTTACAAGCAATTCAATTTTCGAAATGAGAGATCTCAGAAATTTCTGACGAAGAAAATTTTTGTTGAACGTCAGCGGATTAATATATCGTGACGTCACAGATTTTAATGCTAACAATGGACTTGAGGGGCCTTGCTGCCCGGCTGTACTCCTTGAAGTTTTCAAAAATTAACCCCACTTCACAGTTTTCATGTTAGCTTTAGGGACCCACACACCTACAATTCATAGTTATGAAAAATACGTTTATGTGTGATGTCACTTTGACAAGTCTCTTTAGTCAAGAATTGCATTCACATATAAGGAAAACAAATTTTAAGACCACGTGTCTTTATCAACAAAAATATGGCTGCCACAGTCAGTAATCTTGATTTACTTAGTCGTCACCTTACACTGGCATGTAGCGATTATAGCGGTCCTGTCTTGGCTTATTGAATCAAGGGAAAGATCAATACCCGGTGATTTCAGCGGGAAGTGGCGTTTCGTTCATTGGATGAGCTGCGCGCGCACGCATAAATGTGATTATCCAATATAATTAGGGGAGGGCTATTTGAAGTAGTTTTTGGTCCCAGGCGCGACCCAGGGCTGTTGTCTTAAGGACATTTCGTTGAAAATGAGCCATTCGGCTGATAATTGGTAAGAGTTTGCGATCTTATAATGTATAACTGTTACTCAGACACATATTTTGACACGATTCTGTTGGAAATAAGCTTTGAACCGAGAGATATTCACGATTGATATGCACATTTTTGATTGTGCCATTGCTTTTCTATTGCACAATCCATGTATTGATAGAAGAAACATTAATAATGCAGATTGGTTTACCTTCAATACATGGCAGACACTACATATCGGTCTATTAATACCAGTTTGTGCCTTAAATAGTTTTATATTTCCATCCACGGCCTGGAGCCTGGGTGTGTTTGTCTCTTATGTGTATGCTTGTGCATGGACTTCTAATCACTAGCAGAATTTAACATGATGCAAACTCGACATTATAACTCATGCTGTAACATTTTGACTTCGCTGGAAAACAATAGGAATTATTTTTCTTGCCAATCAATCATGAATCACAATCAAAATTTCAGAATGATCAATCAGGCTTACCTTCTTCTAAGGCCACTGTATCGTGGCCTTCCAGTACAGATATATTCCTGCATGAACAACTGGTAATGTCGTAATCATAAAATTTGAAATCATATGTCCGCCATTTTCCACATCACAATTTGAATTGCGAGTTTTGGTCTTATTACCTCACCAAAAATTCCAAAACACACACAAAGTGATCAGTGTATTAGTTCACATCTTCTGGATCGCTAACTTAGAATTTACAGCCAGTTACTAATGTCAGACGTAACGACATTTCGTCCAGTTTTCGAACATCGCCATTTTTCTTGGAGCCATTTTGTTTTAATTTTAGACGAAATCCTGATGAAATCATGTCATATCTCATCAAGGATTTGAGCTGGGTCCGGTTTGATTAATGATTTATTTATCTGGCGATTTTTAAAATATTCAATAAATTTATGACACCCCGGCAGCTTTTTTCAAATAGAGTTCACAGTATTTCAGATGAATCCCCTCTAGCCAAGTATTGGCTAGAGACTCGAGTAAAATCAGGCAATGGTCCAAATCAAGTTATAACATTATATGATATTCAGCAAGAAGTCCGGTAGAAATACAGAATATTTAAACATCAAAGCTGAAAGTTAAAAGCTAATCTGTCAATTTTCTGTCTGCAAAAGAGCGTCCCAAGAGCGTTTACATTTGACACAATAACAGACTGAGGCTTTGAAATCTAGGATTCACCAGGAAAATATGACGTCATACTAATTAGCATAAGGATTTCCCTATTGGTGTGGGTCGAGCCTTGTTCGAAAACACAATCCATAAATACATGCTAATTTCTAAGGAGATAGGAAGTGTATAACGTGTTTATCGATTTTGTTTAAAGATTTAATCAATTATCAAATTGTTTAAGTGGATAAAGTGGTCACACTTGCTTCAATTCATAGCGAAATCGACGGATAGAAACTGACCGAATTCCCGATATCCTACCCCGTATTACTGTAGGCTATAAGCATAGTGACCTACAGAGGGCGCTATCACAAACAAGTACTGGACGAACCGATAAATTCCCGGGTATTGTAACGCCCTTGATTGAATTGTTACGAAGTTACGTATGCGGTGCGGAAGTTAGAGAGCAAATGACCATCATTTCAATGTAATAGTTTATGCAGGAAAATTGAGATTAGGCCATTGGAGTATTTGTTTCATGCATTTGTAAAACATTACCAACTCATAGGTCATACTTATCGTTAAACCAATAACTCAAATATATGCCCTTGTACACCGATCACCTGTTGAAATTAATACAGGCCGATTTCAACAAATGTAAACGGCGATATATTCAAAATCGTATTCAAGCATGACCACGTCCCAACTTCTTTTGTTTTCTTTACAACTAAGCTATGACTGCAGTCTATTCAGTGTTGCGTATCGAACCTTGTTTATTATAAAAATAGTGCAACAACAAGCAGAATTCACACATTTACCTTATACTTATTCTCAATTGAAGACATTGAGTTTATCTCTTAGGTTTTACATTATAAATATCTTAACATGCAGAATACGAAAATAGAGGCTTAGGCCCAACTTTGTATGAATTTTATGAGGATAATCTGATTTTAGAGAAATGAAAAGAAAAATGTCCACACCCTACACAAAATATTTATGGTTCCCCGGGAATACGTATGTGCTGCTTGTATATTAGAATCGTATTCCAGTTACAGAAAGAAGTACATATCATGCTAAACTATATACAACAGTTATGCACTTGGAGGTTTTGGATACAGGGAATATCCCGAGGGATATATAATATATCTTCCCTTGGTCCCTCGGGAAGATATATTGTATATCCCTCGGGATATTCCCTGTATCCAAAACCTCCAATTGCATAACCCCTATATATTGGCCAAGGGATAATCCCAATATCCTGAACCGACTATAGGATAATATGTTTATCCCATACCAATATTGGTCATCTGGTTCACATTGTTAAATCGTGGAAACAATTTAGAATATTCATGTCCAATTTTGTTTTCTTGGCCGTGGGCGGATTTTCATGTTCTCTCAAATATTCCCATATTTATTTTCTCGAATTTTTTATTGATTAAGTGGATGCTCTTTCCCTTTTTTTAACTATCAAACAGACCCTGATTGTCTGTGTTTTCTCCATTGCCGTTTACAGTCATTCTGCGAACGTTACAAATTATGAACAAATATGCAAGCGGCGATTATGACGTAGCGGGCAGATATACTATATCTGCCCGCTTGGAGCGGGACGTAAAGCTTTATCCCATGGTTGCAAGGAGGATATAGATCGAATATCACATGATGATATATTTGATATGTGGATCAAGATATCATATTTTAGCAAACAATTTACAAACCATCGAATATCACTTTTAAACTATCGAATATCACATCTTAAATAGAGGATATCCTATGATTTATGGGTGATATGATTTTTATCCACGAATAGCCAGATATCTGCACGAGTGAGTGTAGCGAGAGAGTGCAGATATCAACATCCATGAGTGGATTAAAATCATATCACGAGTAAATCATAGGATGTTCTTATATTCCATAGTTAAAGTCATCATCAGAATCGTCGGGAATTAAGTGATTTAAAACAAATTTTCCAAACGATACGGCGATATTGACACTTAGCCTCGTTTTGAGTCTGAAGTAGCAAAAATCCATAAACCATGGCATACGACGCCGTATCTCATACTAGAGTGGGTTTGGGGTAGATATCACCCGGGAATATATATCGTATCTGAGGAGCGGGCAGGATATATTGTATATGTCCCGCTCCAGGCCAAATGCGGGCAGATATAATATATCCATCCCGCTCCCGGGAATTTTTCAAAAGTTTAAAAAAGTTTAAATATCAAGGGTTTTAATTTTTTAATTTTAAAATTTATTTTTTTTAAGTTTAAATGTTACAATTTTATTGTATTGAACAAAAAGAATATTACGAAAATGTTAAATATAAATATCTTGTCATTTGAAAAAGGTGGCAAAGGTTATATCTACCCTAAACCCACTCAAGTATGAGATACACCAGTTATGCACGGTCGGTTTGGATACATGGCATATCCCTTGGGATATACGATACATCTTCCCTCGGTCCCTTCGGTCCCTCGGGAAGATATATTGTATATCCCTCGGGATATTCCCTGTATCCAAAACCTCCCAGTGCATAACCCCTATATATTCCATACCTGATGAGGTTTCAGGGACATATCAACCGGCAATATATTCCATATCCGGGCAAATATTTTTCGTATGTCCCGCTCCAACGGAGCTCCGGGACACATAAATCGTATGTCCCGCTCAAAAAAAAATGTTGAAAAAAAAAAATTCGGGAAAAAAATTTGAAAATAAAAATTTGAAAAAAAATTGTGTAAAAAGATTTTGAAATAATGTTGATAATTCTGAAAAAAATTATGCAAAAATGTGAAAGAAATTGGGAAAAAATGTGAAAAAAATTTTGGGATTTTTTTTTTCATTTTTGAAAAAAATTGAAAACAAATATGGAAACAATTTGAATTTTTTTGAAAATGATAACATATTTTGCAAGTAAACACACCAGAGCATATGGGATACATGCTTATTATTTCAAACCTCTTCAGGTATGGAATACCTACAGTTATGCATGGTCGGTTTGGATACAGGAAATAACCCTTGGGATATACAATATATCTTCCCTTGGTCCCTTCGGTCCCTCGGGAAGATATAATGTATATCCCTCGGGATATTCCCTGTATCCAAAACCTCCCAGTGCATAACCCCTATGTATGTCATGGCTAAAACACCGTATGCTATGGTTAAGTGAAAAGAAGGAGGGAAATTAGTGCAACAGATTTTGGACAGTCATATTTTGGATTTTGGCCATTTTCTGAGGATTTAAACAATTGCATATGTTAGGCCAATGCATTACCCCCAGGAAAATCACTTCTAGAGATGATAAAATAATTTCGACTTTGAGACAGGGTAGATGCAAACAACCCACCCACATGTTTTTTCGACCCCTTCTACCCCTGCTTTTTCAATTTTTCTTGCATCAATATGTTGCATTTTGACACATAGTTAACCACTTTAAAGGAATAAGTGATTCCTTCAGGGGTTTTAAAGATACCCATTATGAGTGACCAAACTTAGCTGAAAGCAATGGTTTTTCCTATGGGAAAATTACATGGGAAATATTGTTTTCCACTTTATCTAAAAGGAATCATTTATTCCTTTTAAGGGATTATCTGTGTGTCAAAATGCTACATATTAATGCAAGAAAAATTAAAAAAGCAGGATGGAAGGGGTTGAAAATCAGGAAAACGTTTCAGAAAAAACATGTGGGTGGGTTGTTTGCATCTACCCTGTCTCAAAGTCAAAATTATTTTATCATCTCTAGAAGTGATTTTCTTGGAGCTAATGCACTCGCCTAACATATGCACCTGTTTAAATCTCCAGGAAATGGCCAAAATCAAACATATGACTGTCCAAAATCTGTTGCACTAACTTCCCTCCTCCTTTGCCAAAAATATCATATTTTACCACTGATTTCAAAAATACCGTTTTTATTTTGACATGTTATCCTATGGATATCATGCTAACTATGGAATAATATAGGAATATCCTATGGCTCTGAAAAAATATCACTTATATCCATGAGTGGATATTTATATCTTCGCGAGTGAGCGCAGCGAATGAGTGAAGATATTGATATCCATGAGTGGATATAAGTGATATTTTTGAAAAACCATAGGATTGTCCGTTTATCCCATTGGGAATTATTATCCAGCGAACATTGAATAGTCAGATAAATTGCAATGGAAATTCCATTTCGTCTGAGATTTTGATTGCGATAATTCAACGAACGTCATATACGTGACGTAACAGAGTGGTTTGTATTTAATGCGAACGCCGTAAAAACAAGATCCCAAAAAATATGAATATATAATAAATATATAAACAATCGTTTTGCTGAATGAATAAAAAAATTGAAAAAATCAAAACCATCGAATATCACTTTTGAAACCATCGAATATCACTTTTGAAACCATCGAATATCACCTTTCAAAAAGTGATATTCGATGGTTTCAAAAGTGATATTCGATGATTTGGGAATTGTTTGCTAAAATATGATATCTTCATCCACGTATCAATTATATCTTCACGTGATATTCGATCTATATCCTTGTAACCATGGGATAAATAAGGGTTATGTACTGGGAGGTTTTGGATATGGGGTTTTTCCAGAGTGAGATATGCATATCTACCTGAGGGACCGTAGGGACAGAAAGTAGATGTGCATATCTCACGAGGGATGAACCCAATATCAAAACCGACCGTACATAACTGCTTTATCCTATACCAAGTAGAGTTTTCGGTAGTACAAGGTGTAAAAAATAAACAAATCATTCATATGCAAAGTCATTTTATTGCATTTCCACTTTTTGGAAGCGGGAAGATACGCCCCGAAGCGGGAAGATATGCACCGAAGCGGGAGATATGACGGGAGATATGGAGGTTCTTGATATGGAAACCTCAAAATCAGGATACGGGATATATGTTACCAACTTATCTCCCTAAAACCCTACTTGGCATAGGATAAATCAAGATAATTTCTACTTGCATCTAGTCTATTCCACATGTTTGGGAAAAGTGTACAGGAAAATCTCCATGTTCAATTACTCAGATGCGAGTAGGTAGTTACCAGTTTCGCCACCAGGTGGCTGATTCGGGGGAAATAACATGGCAGGGTATTACAAAATTCCCTTAAACTTGAATGTGCATCAGTTTTATTGGTTCACTTTTGAAATTACCCTTATGTATGTGATAGTTATACAAATTAAAATATGTCCAGTAAAAGAAAATATTATCTGCCCAACACAAGAAACGATATTTCGCTTTTTGTAGTTTTACAACATGGGGTCTATGGGGAATCTCCCCGACCTAGAAATCACATTGTCAAAGAAAATTAAATTTTCAAAGTTGATAAACTATTTTCAAAACCACATTTTTAGATGAAATTTTATATGTAGATTCCAAATATGACACCAGTTTGACAGAATTGTGAATTTTTAATGACGTAAATCAAGATTATTTCTACTCGCATCTAGGATATTGATGTATGATCAATATATACGAATCGAATATCGTGTGCATTACAATATCCACATTGAAACATTTTTGGCCTGCAATGGGCGTATAATGAATTAGAATATGAGGCCGTGTTATCATTCTAATGTAAAGTCATTGTATTTACTGTGGTATTGGGTTCCAAGTTAATATCAGATTCAATGCAAATTAATCATCTAATATCAGATGCGCGATCAGTCCAATAATCTAATTTCAGGTCATCAGTTCGATATCTAGCACTTGTTCTAACGACACGGTATTACTAGGCTATCATATTATAAATACACACACATATAAAACAATCAAACTGGTACACGATATAAGCACGACTGCTCTTTCAATTGAGTATAAATGTTGATAAACTTACCCGGAAGCCAAGACATACACGTTTAGACGATGCTATTTTCAGTTCAGTGTAAGAGTAAATGCCCGGATATCGAGGCTTTTTCGTGTAAAGTTTTAACCAAGCATCTAAAATCGGGTTATATTGCGTGTAGAATTTATCGATATCAGGGCCGCTACATGCCAGTGACCTTAACGCGCAACGAAATGGACTATAACTGCCTAAAGGAAAAATACGACTTCTCATATAGATGTCACACGTTTATAACATCCAATAAAATATTAAAAGGTTAAATATTTATAGTATAAGTAGTATACGTTTTACCAGTACATTCACATTTACACAGTCTATATGAGTTTTACTAATAACTTATATGAGAATTGATTGTTGTATCAGGGACCGAAAGCCTTTTCTGGGTCACCACGAATGGCATGATTTCCTCGAGTCTCTTCAGTTTCAATGCAACCATACTATGACCGATTCGTGTCGTTCCACTAGACAATCAGATGATTGAGAAAGATTCCATGAATAAAATTATGTTTCTGACTCAAATAATGAAGCATAGCGAAACATTTGCGTTCGGTAACACCCCAGTCACATTTGTCACACGGCGGCCGCAAGTCGACCGCAGATCAATTAAATCGGTGAATTGCTGCGGCGAGCGTAGAAAAACTACGCTCGCCTTGCGGCCTCCGTACGGCGAATGCAGATTTTTACAGGCCGCAGGGAAGGCGTAGAAATTATGACTCGGAGTTATAATATTTGTTCATTTCTGAGGTCCCCGTAGAAATCAACTGGCTCAACAAGATTGAATCATTATCTGTCAATGTTTCACGATCACTTTTCATTTGATAGTACATCCTAGCACTATGAATAACATTTATAAATTGTCCCGATGTAAATAAAATGAAAAAAGTATTATTTATCAACAGAAATTTAAAATTCACCGCGGTGCGGCTGCCGTGGGAAATGTGACTGCAAAAGTATGAGAGCGCAGAAATTCTACGGCGAGCGTAGAAGAGCTACTGGCCGCAGAAATGATAGACCGCGCGGTGGCCGTGGGAAATGTGTTAGCGACACTTTTGGTAGTATACAGGTTTAACTGTACAACATCTTCGACTTCCAAGGTGTTGTAAAAGAGCAAGTGAAACCTTGTAAATCAAGATGCTACATACAATGTGTCCATAAAGTATTTTTATAATTTCAATACAAAGTCTATGTAAAGTGTATACACGAGTGGAGTCCTGTTAATGGAAACATGCTAGAAATGAAGCTTTTAAGCTAGAGGGTATTGCACTCTAAAATAACACCCTCATTTTCTCTACAGTACTTGATAGAATACAGTTCACCTCCCCAACATTCGACAATTAGATTACATTGCTTATCTAAGGAGACATTCATTGGTTCTTTGATGCCATCTTTCTCATCGACGAGCAGCTTCTTGAACTTTCCAGTCGAGCTGAGAAGATGAACTGTATTATTGGCGGAACTAGCTACAATAATGTTCCCAAACGGATCTTTGCATAACCCCCTTGGAGTAAGATTTTGCGCGTCATATTTGAAGAGTATGTCGCCTTTCTGGGTATAACCGACAACGATGCTATCTTTGTAGTAGGAAATGACAACTATCTTACTGGAAGTGATTGCCATCCAGGGCATTTTACCACCACTCCTTACATTACACGTGGCCTTTGTAGTATTTGTAGTGAGATCGATGAATAGTAACGTGTATGCTGGTTGACACCCCTGTAAGACTGCCAACTCTTGTGCTGGAGCTGCTGCTACACATTGTACTGGAGCCTCCACACAATCTACGGACCCAACTTTGATACCTTGATGGCTCATTGTGCTTATGGTGCCGAGTTTTCGATCCACTGCTAGGATTTCATTTCCAATGGATGTGAGCCGTACACATTCTATGTCAATGTGCTTTTTCACTGTGAGTGTGTCGGCGTCTACTATGTTAATACCTTTCTTACCATGCGCTGTGACTAGGTTTCTGTTTGCTAAGACAGTCATGGATTCTAAAGCAATGGAAGTGTTACCTTGCATCTGTATCTAGCCACGTTCCTTGACATCACTCGAGTGTTCTGTGACACCACGATGGCAGAGATCCTTCTCTGGTGCCTTATTCTGGTTCAAAGCTTCCAGTAAATTCATTATTTTAAAATTGGTCTTCAAATTTTGGGCTCCACCTCCAGGCATGTCGAATGGTGTTTTGCATTCTGGACATGGACACTGCACCTTTCCCCGGGTCTTCCCCCAATTATTCAGGCAGTCACAACAAATGGTGTGGCCACATCCAGGAATCAACTTAGGAAGGTTCAGTTGTTCAAGACAAATCGAGCATTCAAGGTGACCCCTTACGACATTTTCCACTCCATCATTTGCCATACTGCAACGCCTTGTCACCCTTGTGCATCAAGTTATCACAAACTGAAATCATAAATCATTTTTCATTGGTTCAACCCAAATATTATGTTTGATAAATTGTTATTTGAACAATTTCAGCCGTTTCACCCGGTCATATAACTCACCAAAACATATTTCACATGGAAATGACTTTATAATGACAGCACTATCGTTACTTGTATGAAAGTAAAACGAATTGCACACCTTGTTCACAGTAAACAAACTAAAGGATATAAATGATACGAATTCATACAATTTGGCATGTTATCTTGTGTGATCTGTAAATCTGGAGACGCTGTGAATTTTTGAAAGATGTTTAAAGGTTTTAACATGTTGGTTAGCATGTATTCAGATTCATTAAGGATATTCTCATTTGCTTAAGTTATCAATTCAGACCTGTGTGCAATAACAATATTTCATTCCATAACAAAGGTAATATTGACAATATTTTGCCACAGACTTTTGTTATTCCTTTTTCTCAGTAATGGCCCATTACGGAATGTAAATTATTATAACATTTGGTGATTATGGTCAATTTAAATTTCTTTTCATTTTCTGATTAAACTCAAACTATTTCGTATCATCATAAACATGCAGTGCTCCATAGCATACGGTTGTGCAATTCTTTGCCTCAGCTGTTTAATTGCAGTTGAATCTAAAAGGAAGAAGCCTAGTGGTGGCGGTGGCCAGGGTACTGGACAAGGAGTCACTCGAGCTGAATTTGGGGAGCTGAAAGAAGCAATACAACTCTTGATTGAAAGCAGCGATGCCTTGAAAACGGAACTGAAAGAAGATTCTGCAAGCATAAGAGATGAGGTGTCAAATCTGAGGGATGACGTGTCTAATCTAAGAGATGGTGAATCTGAAAATATTGCTAGTATCAGAGAAGAGTTGTCCGATGTCCGTGACAATCTTGTCGAACTGAAAGAATCGATGGCAGAAATGAAGAGCGAAATATCAAATGACAACACTGAGAAAGCTGATACTGAAACGAAGACTAATGTACCACTGTTTGACTCAGAAGGTGAGATGTTTACAATGTTTACCTTATAAATATATAATGCCCTGATCACATTTATTCTACGACAACCGTATGGCGGCCGTAGCTTCCCAAAATCGAGAGAAATATTCAGCATAAAATATAGAAATGAGCAGTACGATGTTTCAATATCGATTTGGTGAAGCTACGGCCGCCGTACGCCCACCGTAGAGCAAATGTGACCGAGGCTTAAGAAAGTAATTCATCTCCCAGACGTTTTGTTACAAGGTTCTCGTTTTATGCTTTTTCGTTATTCGACGCAGATTGTATGTTTGATTATTATGTATTTGCAGTTTGCAACAAGTCCTCCACAATGTTCCAAGAAATTAAAGATCAGCTGAAAGGTTGCCAAAAAGATGCGTTAACAACCGAAAGTCGTTTCAATGTTCCCGCCAGTTCTGAAGGTAAGAATATTTAGTGCAACATGCATCAATAGTTATTGTGAACAATAGTTATTGTTAACGTAAGTTTGTCACGGCGTTGCGGCCTTGGGGTCTAAATTGTCTCAGGCCAATAGGGACGCCGTAGCGTTCCCATGGTCACATACTGTTAACAGTATGTTACAGCTCGGTCAGATATGCTAGAATTGCCGCATGGTGTATTCTGAATTTGTTGAGACGGGAAACTTGCGGCGGCCGTATAGCCTTTGAAGTGATGAAACACGGTCGTCTTTGGGCGCCCCTGCACTTTGGAACGGCTCTACTGCATGGTCACGCCGTATCTAATTGCTACGACTAACATAAAATCATGAAAATATTTCTCGCTACTACGGCCTGAGATAAGCAGCGGATGACCCTGAGATCGCCCCAACTATCTCTTGATTTCGGGGAGAGAGGTCTAGGGCGTCGTAGCTTAGTCGTAGACTAAATGTGAATGAGATATAAATTAGGCCCATGGCATGGCTTTTTCTTTTCGATAATAAAAACAAAGTATAACAAATTCAAATGGCATAATTTCTTCATTGACACATTCCAAGCTCTAATTTGTTGTTATTTTATAGCATTCATGTATTTTCAGTTTGTAACAAATCATCAAGGATGTTTGAAGCCATTAAAGAACAACTAAATAACTTCCGATGCCCGGAAACCACGGAGAATAATGAAGCAAATGGTATTTTTCTTGAATTGTCTTCCTTAAATATGATATAATGTAAAACGCACGAATCTTGACTTTAAAATGATATAATTGTTATTTGATTAGTAGGTCGCAAATTAATTAATTAAAACACGTTCCAATAATTAATCAAGATGTGATGAATCATATCAAATTTGTGTATTTTATTAAATATTAAATGTAAGAAATGAATATAAAATTTGAACTGAGACGGAGTAAAAGTCGAGCAAACTTAACAGATCTGAAATGTCCATATTTTTAATGTTTTGTCATGTTGTAGGAAAATTCAACGAGTCCACATCGGGGACAGAATCGTTGAAGGAAGATCTTGAAATGATGATTCGGGAACAAATGAAGAAACTAGTAGAGACGTGCAGGATAGGATCAGATGATCAAACATATTCAGGTACATATGCACGTATTGGCGTAAACACCTTGAAAATTAGGTCTATACAGATAATTTAATATGATGGGAGCGAAATTTCAATTGAACATACTTGGAATGAAATAAAGTCAGAACTGTTGTATTGGGCTTTCTCAGAATATAGGAATGGCGAGAAATGTTGTTAGTCATTGAATTTGTTTTAATTGTGTCAACTTTGTTATCTATGTGCTTACGTGGCTTTAAATCTGCATTTTATTCTCAAATGGCTGGGTGGGTAAAAAATAAATTGGTTTTAATTAACCAATTAATACTTTCATATTACCAGAAAGGTCCTCGCCATTGTTCAAACCAATCAGCAGATGGGGTAACTTGGTGTAAATCTTCTCATCATTGACTTATTATGTCACAACCAAAAGTCAACTTTTTTGTGGACGGCGTCCAGCGGTTGGTGTTTGGCGGTCAGCGTCTGTAACAAACGGCATGTGATTTGCCAGTGTCGTGTCATCATTAACTTATATAAATTATCCACTTATACTAAATACTTTGTTATCCGTTTCCAGAATTGCCTAACAATGTCACATTTCCTGTCGGAGAAGATTGCAACGGGCATTCGGATGGAGTCCATGTAATAACCACCAGGACTGTTAAACGTTTTTTTTGCAAGATGTGAAGATGGTTGGCTCATACTTGCACACCGCTTCGATGGAAGTATCGAGTTCAACCTTGAATGGGCTTCATACAGACAGGGTTTCGGCAATATTTTAAGAGAACACTTTATAGGAATGGACAACATTGTAGCTGTGTTGCAACAGAAGAGGTACAAGGCAAGGTTTGACCTGACAACATGGGAGAATGAGACACGATACGCTGAATATAGAACATTTGACATTAATGATGAAAAGGACAAATACCGGTTGAATATTTATGGCTATAGTGGAACAGCAGGTGATTCAATGAAAGGTGCCAATCATGACCAATTCTCAACCAAGGATTCTGATAACGATGTTGACAATAGACATTGCGCTGTGGTTTATCAAGGGCCTTATTGGTATGGAAGTGGTTGTGGTGGTGCATTTGGATCTGTTTTTGGTAAATACATAAAAGGTTCCAAATGCACAGGTGCACATAGTTGTATAACTTGGTATTATTGGCCCGAGAAACTCCCTGGAGTTACTGCCAATCATTATTACTCTTTTAAAGAGGTAAAGCTCAAAATCCGACCAATTTAAATGACGTTTTCAGAAAAACAATTTGACATCGTCTAGTTTCAAATATTCATTTCAAATATTGCAAAACACAAGACTGAACTTTGTATAATTATACAACGTATTTACGTTGGTACACGTAATCCCCGAGTCACACCCAAGTAGCTCTCATTAAACGTCTTATCCCGTCCTAAAATTCATAAAATGATCTTAAAATAAGATCGGTTTGAAATGTCATAAAACAGTCTTCAATACACGACTAGTACTCGACTAAAAACGAGTAAATCTTAATTTTACCACGCATTTATTTTACCACGTTTTACCACGCATTTATTTTGTATTATCATATTATTTTGAACTTATTTCCACAGCACCATTTGCACAAAGCTTCGAAGCACCTTACCATCCGTGCACGCCGATGAAGTTCGTAAAAAGACTATAAAACGTTGTAATTGGTTCGTATAGTTTGTAGACAATACAGTTTAAGGCAACAAGTTTGGTGTGACCTCAACTTTATGCTAGTTAATAAACAGTTTTCGATGCATCCTAAAGTCTAGTTTTTTGTCTTTCATAAAAAATGATTTTTTCTGATACTATGCAGGGTTACAGACTTATATGTATGTATGTATTTATTTATTGAAGTGTCACGCCAATATATAAAATTACATATTATTAAAAACTACATAAAATCACTGGCCCTGCCGGTGTCGGTATATGAGACACTATGGTGTACAATAATCACTTTTAAGATATTATTATATATTACCGACAACAAAAAGGGCAGTTCCATATTCTTAAAGTATGTCAAGAAGAATCAATATTAGTTTGTGTTTTATACAGCTGCCATTTGTGCTATATAACAAAAACTAAAAATGATCCCAAATAGCTTAAAATGTTCTAAATGAATGGTGAGACAGTATAGACATAAATACGGAGAAACAAGATTTTTGTCCGGTACTAGCCACAAATCGACTACTGACTTTGTAGTCCACTCCATAAATCATTGGAACACTTGTATAGGTGCCCATATCGACCCCTTCCAACTTAGAGCCTGTCTCAATGGTACTTGTGCTAAGTTTGGTGACCATAGTTGACAATGTACAGTCCATTTCTGATTTTCAGTTGGGTCGTGCGTCAATATAAGGAAGGAATCAAAACACACACTTGCAATATCACATGAAAAAATACATTAAAAAAAAGTTTGTACATCTTGGATTGTTTGTGGTTTGGCTAATAAAATGTGTTTCCTCTTGTATTTTGATGCTTCTCTGACATGTATTAAAAAAATTAATATGGCTTAAACTCCTAAAATTACAAGAGGCCGCGAGTTTTTTAACATAAAACTAATTTAATCTAAAATAAATATTATCTTATATTTAAAGTCCCCGTGTAATGTTTGGAAATATGTTTTTATAATTCATTTCCTTTTTGTCATGACTTTAAAAGTTATTTTAGAGATTTTTTGAAAAAAAAGTTGTCAGCTTTTCATTTCTCAAATATTCAAATTTCCCGCCATTTTTCAAAAAAAAGTTGAAATTTTTTAATCATTAAATATTCCATCATACATTTCAAAAAAGATTATATTTTTAACACCTATGCAAAAGATACATGGAGCTGTATTTGACATTCAAAACCAGAATATAATGAATAATAGAAGGAATGATACGTTTCATTGGAGTTTACGCACGAATACATACAAGGGGCGTCATTAGAATATTTCAAATGCTGTATATATGGAAATGCTTGCCTAAAACTGCAAAATAACTATATGTGCGGAATATGACATATGTTTGTATCGTTTTTTATCTTGTAACAATTACCGCTGGCATTTTGAATGTTGACTAGACATAGTGCTGTACAATAAGTGTATTTGTAGGAAGTGGATTCATAATACTAAACTATGCTAAACCCATACTTTTAACTCTGAAAACTATTACCAGATCGATGTAGTCTTAAGTATATGGCATGTTGAATGTCAGATGTTTTTGGATGGGATCTGCTCCAGTGATTTTGCATTTAATCATGAAACGCTCATTATCAGACACCTCAAAACAAACATTATCCTCTTTGTGACAAGAGGAAAAATATGAACAATATGTTCTGCCTTACAGCAAAGTAAAGATACATTTCTGGGACGACTTTTTATTCATCTTAAGAATGATTTTGGAAAAACAATTAATTCACAAAAATACTAGAAAACGTATCTACATATAATACACAATGACACGCAGTTTAAATAACAGTTAACTGTTTTTTTTGTTACATATCAATGTCAAAATAAGTAACATTTTCGAAGTGGAACTTACACGCTCCCTGTGCGTTAATAGATTTACTTAAATATATCTTATTGCTTTCGAGTTTTGCTTCACTGCGCCCACGATTATCTATCTTTGCCTACATGGTTTTGTGCCAACTGCCAACAACATTCTATAAACTGCTTGATGAATCAATTATATGTCTGATAGAAAACTAGAAATAAATGTAAAATGTATTTTACGTTAAGAAATATGGAATTAAACCCACGTCCTCCATTTGAAACTTAACTGTACCCTGTTTCCCTTTTAAACGTGGTCACGTGGTAGGGTAGTGTGTATAAGGCATGCATAAATCTTGATATTGTTAGAATATTGAATGTGAATATATTCTTAAACCTCAGAAAAGGGATAATTCAAAGAAAAGTACACAATTTTGGCAAAGAAATGGTACACTTTTGAAATTGCCTGAAAACATATTCTTTGATTGATTTAATTTCAAAATAAATATGGAATCGGTGAGTTAACACTATTACCTCAATAATTTCATAAGAATTTAACACATGTTCATATATTGGATTTATACCTTATTTATAGTGACACTTATAGGGACAGATTCTTTATGTTTAGAATTTTTTTTCATGGTATGACATCAAATTGTTAGCATACATGCGATGTAGCAAAAGAAAGCAGGTTAACATTGTCAGAAATGCCTATTCATCATCCTGTTTGGGTGAATTATACTTACTGTTTTTCAAATTCAGTTTGAAATTCTTGAAAGAGTTAAAATTGAATGCTAGTAGTATAATACCAGGGATATTATGTCCCAGGCCACGCTCTTGACTTGCACTTAGCCCTTGCACTGATTTTTGCAATATCTAAAACTTGGCCAAGAGCCGATTTTGACCCACTGTGTAAACGGAAGGATTTCTCATCCAACCATTATCACATGTGAATGATAGACATATCATCGGAAAGAGGAGAGATATGGCTTTATGATACATTAAATGAAATTGATGTAGGCATCACTAGTTTTGTGATTTTACAAGATAACTACTTGTTGCGTTTTTTATACGCCCTGTATTACAGTATAATTATCATGATTGATACATGATTGAGGCATTATGAATGATAAACAATGGATATATGAATGAGGATTTCTCTGGACTAAAAAATAGTCCCAGCAAACAAAATGGTGGACATGAAATATTTAGAATTCACAATAGTTTCAGCTTTATTATACTCTAACAATGCAAGAAGTTCACATTTCCATGCTCCTTTGATGCTCCTTGGTAAGGTAAGATAATTTGTGGAAATTTTAGAGTCTTACAAATGTGACATCGAAGCACCCCTGCTCCTTGAAGTTTTCACAAATTAACCTCACTTCACAGTTTTCATGTTAGCTTTAGGGACCCATACACCTACAATTCATAGTTATGAAAAATACGTTTATGTGTGATGTCACTTTGACACGTCTCTTTAGTCAAGAAATGCATTCACATATAAGGAAAGCAAATTTTAAAACCATGTGTCTTTATCAAAAAAAAATGGCTGCCACAGTCAGTACTCTTGATTTAACGCGCAACGAAATGGACTATAACTGCCTAAAGGAAATACGACTTCTCATATAGATGTCACACGTTTATAATATCCAATAAGATATCAAAAGGTTAAATATTTATAGTATAAGAAGTATAACAGTTTTACCAGTACATTCACATTTACACAGCCTATATGAGTTTTACTAATAACTTATATGATAATTGATTGTTGTATTGTTGCATAGCGAAACATCGGCATATAAAGGGTGATTTATATGTTTTTTGCGTTCGGTTAGCGACACTTTTGGTCGAATATACAGGTTTAACTGTACAACATCTTCGACTTCCAAGTTGTTGTAAAGGAGCAAGTGAAACCTTGTGAATCAAGATGTTACATGCAATGTGTCCATAAAGCATCTTTATAATTTCAATACAAAGTATATGTAAAGCGTATATACGAATCCTGTTCATGGAAACATGTTATAATGAAGCTTTTAAGCTAGAGGGTATTACACTCTAAGATTGAACCCTCATTTTCTCTACAGTACTTGATATAATACAGTTCACCTCCCCAACATCCGACAATTAGATTACATTGCTTGTCTAAGGAGACATTCATTGGTTCTTTGATGCCATCTTCCTCATTGACGAGCAGCTTCTTGAACTTTCCAGTCGAGCTGAGAAGATGAACAGTATTATTGGTGGAACTAGCTACAATAATGTTCCCAAGCAGATCTATGCATAACCCCCTTGGAGTAAGATTTTGCGCGTCATATTTGAAGAGTATGTCGCCTTTCTGGGTATAACCGACAACGATGCTATCTTTGTAGTAGGAAATGACAACTATCTTACTGGACGTGATTGCCATCCAGGGCATTTTACCATCACTCCTCACATTACACATGGAGTTCGTAGTGTTGGTAGTGAGATCGATGAATAGTAACTTGTACGCTGGTTGACATCCCTGTAAGACTGCCAACTCATGTGCTGGAGCAGCTGCTACACATTGCACTGGGGAATCCAAACAATCTACAGACCCTACTTTGTCACCTTTGTGGCTCAGTATGCTAATGGTGCCAGGTTTTCGATCTACTGCTATGATTTCATTTCCAATGGATGTGAGCCGTACACATTCTATATCAATGTGCTTGTTCACGTTGAGTGTGTCGGCGTCTACTATATTAATACCGTCCTTACCATGCGCTGTGACTAGATTTCCGTTTGCTAAGACAGTCATGGATTCTAAAGCAGGGGAAGTTTTACCTTGCATCTGTATCTTGCCACGCTCCTTGACATCACTCGAGTGTTCTTTGACACCACGATGGCAGAGATCCTTCTCTGGTGCCTTATTCTGGTTCAAATCTTCCAGTAAATTCATTATTTTGAAATTGGTAATCAAATTTTGGGCTCCACCTTCAGGCATGTCGAATGGTGTTTTGCATTCTGGACATAGACATTGCACCTTTCCCCGAGTCTTCGCCCAAGTATTCAAGCAGTCACAACACATGGTGTGGCCACATCCGGGAATCAACTTAGGAAGGTTTAGTTGTTCAAGACAAATGGAGCATTCAAGGTGATCCCTCACGGCATTTTCCACGCCATCATTTGCCATACTGCAAAGCCTTGTCACCCTTGTGCATCAAGTTATCACAAACTGAAATCATAAATCATTTTTCATTGGTGCAACCCAAATATTATGTTATATCAAATTGTTATATGAACAGTTTCAGGCGTTTTTAAACTAAAACTGTGTAAGTGAAGTCCAAACGTGGCAATATACCTCTTTTAGTAGGAAGAAAAACCGGTCATATGACCCACCAAAACATATTTTGCATGGAAATGACTTTATACAGAAAGCATCATCGTCACTTGTGCAGAAGTAAGGAATTGTACACCTTGTGCACAGTGTACAAACTGAAGGATATATGATTCCGATTCATGCAATTTGGCATATGTAATTTTGTGTGATCTGTAAATCTGGAGACGCCGTGATCTTTTGAAAGATGGTTAGAGGTTTTAACATGTTGTGTAGCATGTAGTTAGATTCATTAAGCTTTCTCATTTGCTTTAAGTTATCAATTCAATGTGTGCAATAACAATATTTCATTCCATTAACAAAGGTAACACTGACAATATTTTGCCACAGACTTTTGTTATTCCTTTTTCTCAGTAATGGCCCATTACGGAATGTAAATTATTATAACATTTGGTGATAATGGTCAATTTAAATTTCTTTTCATTAAACTCAAACTATTTCGTATCATCATAAACATGCAGTGCTCCATAGCATACGGTTGGGCAATTCTTTACCTCGGCTGTTTAATTGCAGTTGAATCTAAAGGGAAGAAACCCAGTGGTGGAGGTGGCCAGGGTACTGGACAAGTCATTAAAGATGAATTTGGGAACCTTGAAGAAGCAATGCAACTCCTGATCGAAAAACTGAAAACAGATCTGAAAGAAGATTCTGCAAGTATAAGAGATGAGGTCTCAAATCTGAGGGATGACGTGTCCAATCTAAGAGATGGTGTGTCCACTCTGCAAGATGATTTATCCACTTTACGAGATGGCGAATCTGGTAATATTGCTAGTATAAGAGAAGAGTTGTTAAATCTAAGAATGGGGGAATCTGATGTTCGTGATAATCTGGTGGAATTGAAAGAATCGATGGTAGAAATAAAGAAACAGTTGAGCGAATTGTCAAATGACAACACCGAGAAAGATGACACTGGCGACATTAAGACAAATGTACCACTGCTTGACTCAGAAGGTGAGAAATGTACAATATTTATAAATATCTAATGCCTCAGTCACATTTGATCTATGGCAACCGTATGGAGGCTGTAGCTTCCCAAAATTTAGATACATATGCAGCATAAGAAGGATAAGCAGTATGATGTAGATTTTCTATATTGATTTTGTGGTGAAGCTACGGCTGCCGTACGCCCGCCGTAGAGCAAATGTGACAGAGGCTTAAGAAAGTAATTCATCTCCCAGACGTTTTGTTACAAGGTTCTCGTTTCATGCTTTTTCGTTATTCGACGCAGATTGTATGTTTGATCATTATGTATTTGCAGTTTGCAACAAGTCCTCCACAATGTTTCAAGAAATTAAAGATCAGTTGAAAGGCTGCCAAAAAAATGAGTTAACAACCGAAAGTCGTTTTAATGTTCCCGCCAGTTCTGAAGGTAAGAATATTTAGTGCAACATGCAACAATAGTTTGGTCACGGCGTGGTGGCCTTGGGGTCTAAAATATCTAAGGCCAATAGGGACGCCGTAGCGTTCCCATGGTCACACACTGTAGCGGTTAGATGTGCTAGAATTGCCGCATGGCGTATTCTGAATTTGTTGAGACGGGAAACTTGCGGCGGCCGTATAGCCTTTGAAGTGATGAAACACGGTCGTCTTTGGGCGCCCTTGCACTTTGGAACGGCTCTTCTGCATGGTCACGCCGTATCTAATTGCTACGACTAACATAACTAACATCATGAAAATATTTCTCGCAACTACGGCCTGAGATACGCCGCGGATGACCCTGAGTATATCAAAGATAACCTGCGGCCGCCCCAAGTATCTCTTGATTTCGGGGAGAGAGGGCTACGGGCGTCGTAGCCTAGTCATAGACTAAATGTGAATGAGATATAAATTAGGCCCATGGCTTTTTCTTTTATAGCATTTATAGCATTTATGTATTTTCAGTTTGTAACAAATCATCAAGGATGTTTGAAGCCATTCAAGAACAACTAAAGAACTTTCGACGCCCGGAAACCACGGAGAATAATAAAGCAAATGGTATATTTCTTAAATTGTCTTAAATATGATATAATGTAAAACGCGTGAAACTTGACTTTAAAATGATATAATTGTGATTTGATTAGTAGGTCGAAAATTAATTTTGAAAAACACGTTCCAACAATTAATCAAGATGTGATGAATCATGTCAATTTTGTGTATTTTATAAAATATTAAATGAAAGAAATGAATATAAAATTTGAACTGAGACAGGGTTAAAGTCGAGCAAACTTAACAGATCTGAAATGTTCATATTTTTAATGTTTTGTCATGTTGTAGGAAAATTCAACGAGTCCACATCGGGGACAGAATCGTTGAAGGAAGATCTTGAAATGATGATTCGGGAACAAATGAAGAAACTAGTAGAGACGTGCAAGACAGGATCAGATGATCAAACATATTCAGGTACACGTATTGGCGTAAACACCTTGAAAATTAGGTCTATTCAGATAATTTAATATGATGGGAGCGAAATTTCAATTGAACATACTTGGAATGAAATAAAGTCAGAGCTGTTGTATTGGGCTTTCTCAGAATATAAGAATGGCGAGAAATATTGTTAGTCATTGAATTTGTTTTAATTGTGTCAACTTTGTTATCTATGTGCTTATGTGGCTTTAAATCTGCATTATATTCTCAAATGGCTGGGTGGGTAAAAAAGAAATTGGTTTTAATTAACCAATCAATACTTTCATATTACCAGAAAGGTCCTCGCCATTGTTCAAACCAATCAGCAGATGGGGTAACTTGGTGTAAATCTTCTCATCATTGAATTATTATGTCACCACCAAAAGTCTCCAACGTTTTACGGTCAAGTCAAGTAACTTTGCTGGTATGGCTTTAAACTTCCAATATATTCTCAAATGGCTGGTTGGGTAAAAATGAAATTGGTTTTAATTAACCAATCAATACTTTCATATTACCATAAAGGTCCTCGCCGTTGTTCAAACCAATCATCAGATTGGGTAACCTGGTTTAAATCTTCTCGTCATTGACTTATTATGTCACCACCAAAAGTCAACTTTTTTGTGGACGGCGTTCAGCGGTTGGGGTTTGGCGGTCGGCGTCTGTGACAAACGGCATGTGATCTGCCAGTATCGTGTCATCATTAACTTATATAAATTATCCACTTATACTAAATGCTTTGTTATTTGCTTTCCAGAACTGCCTAACAATGTCACATTTCCTGTCGGAGAAGATTGCAACGGGCATTCGGATGGAGTCCATGTAATAACCACCAGGAGTGGTAAACGGTTTCTTGCAAGATGTGAAAGTGGTTGGCTCATACTTGCACATCGTTACGATGGGAGTGTAGACTTCAACCTTGGGTGGGCAGCTTACAAACTGGGATTTGGTGATATCATGAAAGAACACTTCATAGGAATGGACAACATTGTGGCTGTGTTACAACAGAAGAGATACAAGGCAAAGTTTGACCTGACAACATGGGAGAATGAGACACGATACGCTGAATATAGAACATTTGACATTAATGATGAAAAGGACAAATACCGGTTGAATATTGATGGTTACAGTGGTACAGCAGGTGATCCAATGTTACATGCAAATCATGACCAATTCTCAACCAAGGATTCTGATAACGATGTTGACAGTAGACATTGCGCTGTGGTTTTTCAAGGGCCTTATTGGTATGGAAGTGGTTGTGATGGTGCACTTGGATCTGTTTTTGGTAAATACATTAAAGGTTCCAAATGCACAGGTGCATCATATGGGGGTGCATATGGTTGTATAACTTGGCATTATTGGCCCGAGAAACTTCCTGGAGTAACTGGCAATCAGTATTACTCTTTTCAAGAGATAAAGCTCAAAATCCGACCAATTTAAATGAAGTTTCAGAAAGACAATTTGACATTGTCCAGTTTCAAATTGCAAAACACTTTTGGGTAATACGTTGGTACACACAATCCCCCGACACACCCCAACTAGTTCTCAAAACGTTCCTTTCCCCTCCCTGTCCCTAAAAAACAATGAGCTTAGAATTAGATCGATTTGTAATGTCATAAAACAGGATGCTAGTTCTTTCATAAACAGTCTTCAATATACGACTCAACTAAAAAACTAGTAAATTTCAGTGGGAACCTACTGTAAAAGGTTGTAATTAGATCATACACAATACAGTTAAAATTTTCAAGAACGTAGTGACAATAAGTTTGGTGTAACCTCAACTTTATGATAGTTAATAAATAGTTTTCGATACATCCTTCTAGTTTTTTGTCTTTCATAAAAATGGATTTTTTCTGATACTATGCAGGGCTACGGAATAACTTTTCTCGATAACAAAGAGGGCAATTCCATATAATCAAGGTTATAATAATTAATATTAGTTTGTGTTTTATACAGTTGCCATTGTGCTATATAACCGGAGCTAGAAATCGATCCCAAATGTTATAAATAAATGATGACTACAGTATAGAGACATAGAGATACACGGAGATACAAGACTTTTGACAGCACTGGTCACGAATCGACGACTAACTTTTTAGTTCACTAAAAAATCACTAGCTAATAAATCATTAGAGCACGTTTCGGTGCACACCCCCCCCCCTTTCAACTTACAACCTGTCCGAGGGTCCTTGTGCGAAGTTTGGTGACCGTATGATTGTTAACAGCATAGGCCAAGGTGAAGTACTATTGAGCTAGCTGATGGTTTATAAAACTAGGAGTAAAAAGCACACTTGTCGACGGGAATAAATTTTCACGATTTTAACAATCGACGATTCGATTATTATTATTGGAGTTTGGTACATATACACGTTCTCCTTTTGAAGTATGACTTTTAAAATTCTTTTCATTCCCGAAAGCCTCAGTCACATTTTCTCAACGGCCGTCACAAAATCGATACAGAAAATCTACATCGGAGTGCTATGTTTTATTTCTCTCGATTTTGGGAAGCTACGGCCGCCATAAGGTTGCAGTAGTTCTGGGGGGTCATTCATCAAGCTTTCGCAAGCACGTCGCATGCTTGCGATGTCGCAACGGCCCTTTTTAGCGATTACGTCCTATTCATCAATCTCGTGCGACTGTCGGATCGGTAGAATTTCCTTCGACGTCGCAGTGAAATACCCCTTAAATGCCCCAAAATTAAGCGACCGGTAGTACCCAGTCGCAGTGATTTAAGTTCAAGAAAAATGTCTTGAATTAATTTTTTTACGAGGCATTAGTTTACCAACGTGGACACTGGATTTTCAGACAGGGTGGGTACTTAAATTGCAATCCGAGTGGATTTCACTTCGATAAACGATACAATTGATTAAAAAATTGCATACTTTATTTAACTTTTTGAAGTGTTGCCCTCACTACATCTGTTTAAAATTGATATCATGCAAATACACTTACACAATCTATTTCTTCGAATAACGTTGCCCCTTTGAAATATTAAAGAGGGTTAAGTTGACACTATTTCAAAAACGCCAATGGGAACGTGTAAACGTACACGTTTAGTCTTCTAAGTTTCACATTCTGGCAGAACTCCCCCCCCCCATAGTTGTAATACTGAAAGGTTGTTCAAATTCTACCAAATATGTGTAAGTTAACTTCTCTATTAAGTAATACCAAAGACGAACATACCGCTCTAAGATCCCTTTCCCAAGCGTACGTATAGTTTTAGCGTATCCTGTATCCTTAAACCAACCTCTACGTTGTCAGTCCGTGAAATTCTGGTGAGACTCGCTGTGCGTGGTCGTAGCCTATGAATCGCACAAACCTATTAGAAAACTATTAAATATAGTTGTTATAATTTTAATGATAAAATAGATAAGCTATGGTCTTGATTTTACATAAGACTCTTCAACTATAAATGGTTACAACAAGTGTATTACGTCATTTTTTATACTCTTACGATTTGTTTATTGAATACTCAGATAAGGCAAGAGAGCCTTACCATTCTTGGTATGTTCTTTTGTTCAGTTTGAACAAATTACAGTAGTTGAACACTGCATTGTTTATAAAAACACAAGTTTTAAAGACACAGAGTCGAGTTATCAGACGAAGTTCTCCTTTAAGAAGCGAAGCCGAACGAATGCAAGGGGTAGACACCGTGCAAATTTTAAGAAAATTGTTTAATCATGAAAATTGAGACATTTTCTAAAAGTTTAGATTAGAAAAAATTGTCAGTCTCAATTTTCAAATGCTTAAATTTTCCGCCATTTTTGCAACACAAGAAACATTACACAGATTAATTCCCATACACCATATTTCATTTTGATGCAAACATTTTCTTTCGAAATCATTTTAAAAATGTGATCATCAGGTTACAACGTGATGTCATTAAGTGAAGTTTATCAATTCTTATTGATAAACTATTATCTATTTCTGATGCCGAACATCAATTAAGAAAAACAGATTAGATAAAAAATAAAATCGATCGTATTCTTATCTCTAGTGTTAACTAAATATACGACCTAAAGGATTTGAAATTTAACAATTATCCCCGGGATTTTTTTAAATTTCATATTTGGGCGGTTGAGTTTGAGTTGGACAAAATATTTTGACCATAATAATAACATTGTAAAGTTGAGTTGTGTATCATTATTAATTAATCATAATTTATATAAACTGTAAAATTATGAAGCATATAGAAACTGGTTAGTTATTATAGTGAGTACTAAGTACTAGTGTACCTTCGTAAACTCTGAACAAAAAGAAACTAAAGTTGACACTGCAAATTAATGTGTTAATAAAAATGATTAGGCTTTGTTTTGGATGTGATCCAATATGTTTACAATCTCCTTTTGGATCACACTTTACTTCTCTTAATTCAGTTAGAATAGGTGTGCTTGGAATATGTGTTCTTGAAATAGGTGTGCTTGGAATATGTGTGCTTGAAATAGGTGTGCTTGGAATATGTGTGCTTGAAATAGGTGTGCTTGGAATATGTGTGCTTGAAATAGGCGTGCTTGGAATATGTGTGCTTGAAATAGGTGTGCTTGGAATGTGTTCTTGAAATAGGTATACTTGGAATATGTGTTCTTGAAATAGGTGTGCTTGGAATATGTGTTCTTGAAATAGGTGTGCTTTGAATATGTGTTCTTGAAATAGGTGTGCTTGGAATATGTGTTCTTGAAATAGGTGTGCTTGGAATATGTGTTCTTGAAATAGGTGTGCTTGGAATGTGTTCTTGAAATAGGTGTGCTTGGAATATGTGTCCTTAAAATAGGTGTGCTTGGAATATGTGTTCTTGAAATAGGTGTGCTTGGAATATGTGTTCTTGAAATAGGTGTGCTTGGAATATGTGTTCTTGAAATAGGTGTGCTTGGAATGTGTTCTTGAAATAGGTGTGCTTGGAATATGTGTCCTTAAAATAGGTGTGCTTGGAATATGTGTTCTTGAAATAGGTTTGTCTGATTGGATCATTTGTGTGTTCCAGTTCTGAAGTAACTCTCTCTGGTTTCAGGTTTAGGTGCTTAGGTCTCTTAGCACGTCTCTGCTCCAGTCTCTGCTCTAAGAGGTCAGATGTTTTGGGTCGTAGAATAACTATGCCTTTAGAACTGATAAAAATAAGTTAATGCCAGAAAACATTGCCACTACCTTTTAGAGATAATCAAGTTTTGAAAACCGAACGAAATCTCCTGTTAAAGAACCCACATTCTAACCAAATGGGATTGATTTAGGATATGATCAGTAACATATTTTACTGGTTGTTCAAGCAGAACCAGTGTTCTGAGAAATTCAGCAAGTTCAGCATGTATTGACTTAACATAGGGATATGCATATCCCCATGTTATCATCATGGGTATATCATGAAATTCTCACGATCTCAGAACATTGGTCGACTGAGTCATACCAGTGAAATTATGTTACTGAGCATATGCAGTATCGATTCTAATTGGATAGAAAAGGTGTTCTTTAAAACAGGAAATTTTAGCCTAACCAAGGCCTTTCTGAAACTTTTGGTTGACTTTATTTGATGTCCATATTATTTCAAGTAACATACAAGGCATTAACATGCAAAATGTCACCACCTGCATTTGCTACAGACCCCGCCTGCCGTACACCACATACAAAAAAAGTAGGTGACAATAACAATATGTCACCACTTGTGGGGGTGACATAAAAACCAAGTGTATTTTAATGACCACCTCATTAAATTATGAGACCTTGAAATACAAAACATCATTTTTATTTACATTCATCATTTATTTCATAACTGAACACCAATTCCAATTTTTGTTCAAATTATTCTTGAAGTTGTTACTTACATCATTATCATTATCCAAATGATTTTAATTGTTAAAGGCCCCATGTAAAATTTGAAAATAAGCCAATGTGGTTTTAACTTTATACAGGGCCTTTATTACAGTAATGATTTACAGTAAATTTCTACTGGCCAATCTTCATCATGATTAAGCGGTTGGTTTATCTCTGCAACCTAAGCTGTACATGTCATGAATTTTTAGTAAACTATTTTCTCGATAGAGTTAAGATTTTTTTTATTTCATTTTATTTTATTTTTATTAATTTGCACTAAGTAATACAAGACCATTGCTTTATCGAATGTTTGAGGTGATTGGCTGATTGTACTAAGCTAGCATTCAACTGTCGACTGATTGGTATTTTGTGTCCAACTCATTTAAATATGAATTCTCAAAGGAGCTGGTATTATTCAACGAGTTGGCCATAAATTATCAATAAAATTGTCAGGGTCAGTCAAAAGTTGAATTCATGAATGCTAGCAAAGAATGACAGCTAATGATTACCCTGCGTGCAGAGTCTAGTTAAACTACAGAAGACGAAGCTCTCTTTTAAGAAGTGAAGTCAAACGAATGCAAAGGGAAGCTAATGATGATCAGTTGATCCGTAAAGTTGAGATGACGTTGTTATTTGAGTCTTGGATTTTTTGTGAAAATGTCCAAATATTTGTGTGTTTTATATATGCTGATCTGATGATAGTCAAGCATGAAACACACAATTAATGTGACATATAGACAGCTTACTATTTTAAAATACTTTGTACACTATCAGGAAACTAACTGAATTCTCCCCAGTTTATCAATTTATGTGTCCAGGGAACACTCTATACAAGACGAAAGTGTTCCTTACACACGGGTGTTTTTTTCCAGAGAGGTATTCTCTATTTTACAAATATAGATATTTATCCTGTTGAACTACTGTCAGTATTTCATAAGAAAAAAACGTGTTTAGGGAACAATTTCTATATTGATAATAATGTTCCTAATATACAGTTTCTTCTTACAAAGATGTGTTCCCTAGAACAGGCTTTGAATGCTCTCTTAAAAATTAAGATATTCATCCTGGTGAACCACTGTTCGTTTATTTCATACAGTAAAACCAATCTACAGAAAACACTCCATACTTGATGAAAGTGTTCTTTACAGACAAGTGTTCCTTACAGAGAGGTGTTCCTTACAGAGAGGTGTTCCTTACAGAGAGGTGTTCCTTACAGACAAGTGTTCTCCAGAACATCTTCTGTAGTATAGGTCTATGAGATTATTCACTGTCTGAATCACTTCCAGCCTCAGATTCTGATTCCTTGGCATCTTTCTCAGAGTGAGCAGGGCTACTCAAGATCTCCTCCTCTGAGGGCAGCTGAAACACATGAGTATTATGGGATATATAACAATACACATGAGAATTATTGGATATATTACAATACGCATTAGAATTATGGGATATATTACAATACACATGAGAATTATGGGATATATTACAATACACATGAGTATTATGGGATGTATTACAATACACATGAGAATTATGGGATGTATTACAATACACATGAGAATTATGGGATGTATTACAATACACATGAGAATTATGGGATATATTACAATACACATGAGTATTATGGGATATATTACAATACACATGAGAATTATGGGATATATTACAGTACACATGAGTATTATGGGATGTATTACAATACACATGAGAATTATGGGATATATTACAATACACATGAGTATTATGGGATATATTACAATACACATGAGAATTATGGGATATATTACAATACACATGAGTATTATGGGATGTATTACAATACACATGAGAATTATGGGATGTATTACAATACACATGAGAATTATGGGATGTATTACAATACACATGAGAATTATGGGATATATTACAATACGCATGAGTATTATGGGATATATTACAATACACATGAGTATTATGGGATATATTATGTATTGTACTGTAGTTCTGACTAATGTTATCATGTAATGATACTACATGTCAATAAAAGTTATATAATTACAATACACATTAATAGTATTATGGACAAATAGTTGAACCAAGGCATAGATCACACCACAAATTAGGCACTCGTTATTATTCAATGTTAAAAATCCAAGATAGAAAATTAAAAGTCTAGAAAGTCTAGAACTTGATACTGGAATTGCAATGAGAAAAAAAGATAGAAATGATCCAAAATCCATCCAATAAAAACAAGTAAATCAGACGAGTAATTTATTTTTCCTAGAATGATGACAACAGTACATGATGTCAACAACATTCAAACATTGACATGAAAAAAAATGAACCAAAAAATGGAGCTAACAAAATAAACGCTAACATGTAAATAAAATATAAACATAAATATGTCAATTTCGGAAAAATGGTCGATTGACAATTATTGTGCTTTCTGCATGTTCTATGTTACCATATGCGAGATTGACTATAAGACTAATAATTCCCAAGACAGTGGCTAGTTTAATACTATGATACGTAATTCCATCCAACTAAAAATACAAAAATTCAATCTAATTTTCTAGTTTTTTTGCTGATATGCCAATATTTCCTAGTGATGTTAATGTTTTTGACATATTTTATTCATACTGATCACATTTAATGTTGATGCCAATATTTTAAACTGATGCCAATATTTGAAATTGATGCCAATATTTAAATTTGATGCCAATATTTCAAACTGATGCCAATATTTTAAACTGATGCCAATATTTGAAAATGATGCCAATATTTAAATTTGATGCCAATATTTCAAACTGATGCCAATATTTAAAACTGACCTCTCCTGCAGGTGAATCATCACCTGAGCCGTCTTCTTTATGCTTTGAACGTGTCTTCTTAGGTTTGAGGGGTTTATCATCAGAGTCAGTGCTGCTGCTACTGCTATCATCATCCAGGAACTCCTTTGATTTATAATTTGCCCCAGAGCCTCCTTTTGATTCCTCATTCTTTTTCGGACTCTTCGTCTTTGTCTTCTTCTTTTTCTTTGGACTGGAATTGACAAAATATTGAGTTAATGTGACTCTGAATACTACCTTATATGAGCAAATTAAAGACTTTCCTGGGAATTTTTATGTAATCTACGAAATTTGTAATTATCTAATTCTAAAATGACTGGAATAAATTGAAACAAGGCATAAACTTGCAAAATGTCACCACCTCCCATTTGTTACAGATGCTGAACATCAACCACCAAACAATAACCGCCAAACACAAACCACAGAACACCTATCCACAAAAAGTTGGAGACTATAACAATACGTCTCCAATTCTGGTGGCGACACAAAAGCTGAATGTGGATTAAATTCTTACGTATTTTCAGTATTATCATCAGAGTCAGAATCTGGTTTATTGGCCAAGTACTCTTCCATCTGTTGTTTATAGACCTCCTTGGCTTGCTTGGCTTTTTCATCCCATTCCTATTTAAATAAATTAGAAGACACACATTAGAATGGTATAACTCAAGTATATGACGGCTTCTTAGGAATACATTGGGTTCATTTCATCGACTCGATTACAAACGAAAATAAATACAATAAATACAAATATTTGAAGCAAACTAGATGAATTACTCTTTTAAAAATATGCCTGGGCTTTCAATAGCAGGGGGTGAGGGCCCAAAATCACCGTTTGTTTTCGATAATTCGCCATTTGTCAGAAGCCAAATATTGTCTAAGTTTGGGGGGAAATCAAAAGTCTTCTTTAGATTATCCTTTATTTTATTAAGCGGTCTTATTTTGCACTTCCTTGTTTTTCGGATTTGTACCTTATTTTCCATGGGACATGCAGATAAATGTATGATTGATACAACTGTTCAACCAGTCACAGTACATCTTTCAAATTGTATTAATCAGTTAAAGGTCCAATATGAACGTTGGCTTATTTTTTTGAAGGACCTTTTGTTCAAAATATCGTGAATTTATTAAAAACTAACTTTGAGAGGTTACACTAACACATAATTCACATCAATGCATAGCATTCATCCTCACTTGTTTTTTTGCCGACAAAATTAAGAAAATTGGTTGATAAATAAGCCAGCAATAATCTCATTCATGGATGAAAGTGGTTCAGGGCAAATGCATTTCGAAATTTTAGTTCTCACAGAAACCAATGGTAATTATATTAATAATAATAAAAACCAGAACAATGGCAACGCCAAAGCGTAGCAAATCCCATCGAACAGAAACGGCTGGCATTTTTACATACGAAATATATGGCAAATATCACAAAATAACACCCATGAGAAAGGCCACCATTTTCAAAATGGTTGATCACTAGCCAAGTTGTCATCAGAAGTAATATGCTTTTAAGTAGCCACATATAAAATTCTTAAAAGATTGCCAATGGTGGCCATTTTTTAAAATGGCCGCTTACTACTCAAAATGTCATAAGACAGTATGCAATCCTTACGAGTATTCGCATATCAAATATGAACAAAATCGCTCTATTACTTTATGAGTTATAATAAAAAAGTAAAATAACACATATAAAAGTGGTGGCCATTTTTCAAAATGGCCAACTACTCCCCAAAGTTTAATTAGACAATGTGCCATGCTTAAAGTATTCACATATCAAATATGAGCAAAATCGCTCCAATTTTGAGTTATAGTAAAATGTAAAAATGACAGCCATTTTTAAAATGGCCGCCTACTACGTGAAGTGTCATGAGACAGTGTGCTAGGCTCATGAGTATTCACATATCAAATATGAACAAAATCGCTCCATTACTTTTCAAGTTATAGTAAAAAACATAAAAATGGTGGCCATTTTTCAAAATGGCTGCCTACTACCCAAAGTGTCATTAGACAGTGTGCCATGCTTATAGTATTCACATATAAAATATGAACAAAATCGCTCTACTACTTTTTGAGTTATAGTAAAAATTGTAAAATAACACACGTAAAAATGGTGGCCATTTTTCAAAATGGCTGCCTACTACCCAAAATGTCATTAGACATTGCCCCATGCTTAAAGCATTGACATACCAAATATGAACAAAATCGCTAAACTACTTTTTGACTTACAGTAAAAAATGTTAAATATTACACACTTAAAAATGGCGGCCATTTTTCAAAATGGCCGCCTACTACCAAAAATATCATTAGACATTGTGCCATGCTTAAAGTATTCACATACCAAATATGAACAAAATCGCTCCACTACTTTTCAAGTTACAGCAAAAATCGAAAAATGACGCAAATGCAGCCATTTTTCAAGATGGCTGCCATGTATTTTTTCTATATTTACATTTCTAGCTTAATCAATGTCCTATATAACTTTTTACATTTAAAACATATTGCTATTGTAGTTTGATATGCAGTACCTATATTACTGTAAAATCGGCACTAAAATGGCCACCATTTTTAAATGAGCAGCCATTTTGAAAATCGGTTTTCGAGCAGAACTTCTACCCCCATTGGGTATATGTGTACAAAATATGAACAAAATCGGGCCAACGGTATTTGAGTTATTGCCCGGACGGACGGATGGACAGACAGACGGACGGACGGACGTACGTACGGACGTACATACAGACGAACGTACGTACGGATGGAGGGACGGACGGAGGCGTTCCCTATATCCCTCCTAACTTTGTTCGATGGGATAATTAATATATTCATCCTTTTAACCTGGTTAACATTGGTTTATTTTAAGTTTAGCATAGAAAAAGATAAACATGGAGAAATGTTGCCACCTAAATGATGTCACGATGACGTCACTTAGGTTGCAAAATACTTTCGATATGCTAAAACATTGAATTGGCACATCAGATATGACATTTTATTATTGAAATAGTGTGTCCTTTGTTCAATGAACAATGTTTTCAGATACATTGTCTTTGAAATATAATGCACATCAGAATTTTATATTATTTTTGGCAAGGCCTGTCCATGCCCTTGTTCATTTGTCCACTTTCTGTCAATGGACAAGAATTTGCATTTACGGGAGTGTAAAATTGGTTGTTTTGAATGGCGCCTCTTGTTTTTTTCCTCCGCCTCTTGTGCAGAAAGTTACTGAAACCACTGTATGCTCCTTTATGTCAAAGAAACCAAAATTTTGGAAAAGAAACCCTTAATACTGAACTGCAGTACTAGAAAAATCGCAAAAAATCATTTTCTATCTACACCGTATTCCTTCTATCTATTAAATCTTTACATATTAGTAAGAATAGTTCAACAAATACTTACAGATTTATCAGTTATTTTGCCCCATTCAGCGCCACCTATCTTGGCTACATCAGCAACTCCAGCATCAGGATTTTCCTCCTTGATACGGCTGCGGTTCTCGTTCAACCACAGAAAGTAGCCGGACTGAGGACGCTTAGGGGCATTAGGGTCCTTCTTAGCCTTACCCTTCTTCCGGGGCTTCCTTGTCCCTGGCTCCTTCTGAATTTGAACAAGACACAAGCTGATAAATATCGCACTTTGAAGAACAAAATGGCGGCCATGTAATTCACAGAACAAGCCAAATACCGAATCACATCTTGGTACTTATCTGCTCATAGATCTGAAATTTTGATGAAGCCTGGAAACATATAGACAAAATTACGTTGGATGCACGTCCATCCATCTGGCCACCAGATGATTGCAATATAGCATCCAAGGGTCTATAAATAACCTGATTATTTACTGTAGATTGGGTTAATTTGGCACCCTCTTTAATTTGGCGAATTTGGCGAAAATGAAAAATTCGCCAATTTTAATCTTCGCCAAAATTTAGAATGAATCCCCAGGAATTATCTAGGGTATTTGGTCCAGTGTATTTAGGTCACTTCCGGTTTAGCTTTTTCCAAAAATATGATAAAATGTCTCTCATAAATTGGCTCAGAACTGGTCAGTCACTCATTAATACTCAGGGAAAAACGCAGTATGGTAGCAGCATAGATCGAGGTACAAAATGTAAATGATGATCTCACAAAAATGTACAAACGTGGTGAATATCGCCAGTGGAGTTAATTTTTTTTTCTTTTTGCATATCCGCCAAATTAAATAGCCGCCAATATGCCAAAAATGGCAAAATCGCCAAATTAAGTATCGCCAAATTGACCCAATCTACAGTAATACTTTAAAATAGATTGCCCGGACAATATTTTTCAAAAAATGTACGGATAGTAAATGGATGAACATGATCAATGCATAGCTTTTAATCTCTTCTATTAGTATCCTATCTTTCTGGAGAATTTCCCATTATTTTTTTCTCAAAAAGTGATAAAGCTATGAACATAGGGTCACTGCAGTCTCTCAACAGCATAATTGTACATATTCAGGAATATTTTTAAGCCTGAATCCTGAATAACACAAAAGTTACGGAAGTTAACTTAAGTACCCCATTTAAAGGTGCAACAATTAGTGCAGGGGATTCAACGATCATCGACCAGTATCAAAATATATTTAAGTTTGGATATTTCATCAAGATTAACATATATTTTTATTATCTACAAAGAAACCCCCTGGATGAACATTATTTCAGCTGATATTCCTCTTGAAAAGGTGGTGGATCTTAAAAATCTATAAGTGGGACTCCTTTTATAGAAGCTTTGAACTGAATTTACACTTCTTAATGCTGAAATTGATAGTCTATACATATTTTAATGCATAATTCAATGTACCATTGATCAATTTAAGCTATTTGAGATGTCTTTTTATTTCAGTTATGAAAATAATAATTAGTTTTAAATTTGGGGGCAAACTGTAGAGGGTGCCACCTTTAGGACCAATTTTCACATTCGTTGCCGGGGCTAGGACAGAGAACCCAAGCTCAAATTAAGCCCAATACCTTGCTCTACATGAATCCAGTGAGAAACTTATTTAAACTTATTTTCTAAAATGTGCTCAGCTGCTGACCTAATGTGTTTATTTTGTTATTTTCCTTGACCTCATTACAAAAACACTTGCATACTTTAACAGTGATATCATGTGTAAAAAGGACTATTGTTAATGACAGTATTAATTGGGCTATTGATCAATGTAAAATGAATAATAAAATGTGATATGAAAATGACTGTCACACTCAGTATGCCAAAAACTAATCAGTTTGAGATGTTCACTCATTAAATGATCATAAAAATTACAAATGTAACTCACTATAGTCTTTGCTTTCTTTGCTTTTTTGGCTTTGTGTTTCTTCTTGCGCTTCAGTTCCTTCTCTTCTCTCCTCTTCTTCCTCTCTTCTTCAGTCATATCTTTATCACTTGAGCTAGAAGCTGCATTACCACCCTCATCTTCAGAGGGTGTAGCACTGCTTGTGGCATCAGTGTCATACCTGAAATAATACAGTGATGTTTCATAAGAGCTGTATAAAACTTGTTTTAAAATTATGGTAGTATTTGTTTCATTTTTAGCCCTTAAATAGTATATATGAATAAATATAATTTTTGTGGCATTTTGATTCATAAAATTCATTTATATTATAACAAACAGACTGAAATGTTCATTATGTACACTGAAATGTTCATTACGTGCAATGAAATGTTCATTATGTACACTGAAATGTTCATTACGTGCAATGAAATGTTCATTATGTACACTGAAATGTTCATTACGTGCAATGAAATGTTCATTATGTACACTGAAATGTTCATTATGTACACTGAAATGTTCATTACGTGCAATGAAATGTTCATTATGTACACTGAAATATTCATTATTTACACTGAAATGTTCATTATATACACTGAAATGTTCATAATGTACACTGAAATGTCCATTATGACACTGAAAAACTCATTATCTACACTGAAATGTTCATTATGCACACTGAAATGTACAGTAGTTTCCGCAAGATGAACATCATGAGTCAGTATCAGGAGACGGTAACGGCAATTACCTTCCCTTTCAAAATGGTGGATGTCTCATTTCCTTCCCCTGATTATGATAGTGTTCATTTTCAATATGAACATTATTTATGGATACCAACCTAAGTGAAATTTTCTTTGCATCTTTGCACTCTTAAGTTCAACATCTTCGAGTACATACTCAAAATTACCATATTTGAGTACTTACTCAAATTCATCCTTGGGTACTTTCTCAAGTTCAACATCTTTGAGTACCTACTCAAATTCACCATGTATGAGTGCTTACTCAAGTTCAACACAACATCTTAGGGGACTTACTCAAGTTTAACATATTTGGAAAAATAAAAAGTTCAACAGCTTTATGTACTTACTCAAAATCAACATATTTGCATAATAACCTGAGTTCAACATCTTTGAGTACTTACTCAAGTTCAAAATCTTTGGTACTTACACAAATCAACAATTTTGGTGTTCTTACTCAAGTTCAACATCTTTCACACTTACTCAAAATCGACAACTTTCGTACTTATTCAAGTTCAACATCTTTCGCACTTACTCAAAATCAAAAACTTTCATACTTACTCAAGTTCAAAACATCTTTGAGCACCTATTCAAAATCAACAACTTTGGTACTTACTCAAGTTCAACATCTTTCGCACTTACTCAAAATCAACAACTTTCATACTTACTCAAGTTCAACATCACTACACTGGTCAATGTCAGGGTTGTAATCTGAGTCCTCAGATGACTCATCATCATCATCATCTTGGTCACGCTCTTTGGCCTCGGCTTTCATCCTCTCCATGTATGCGTCATGGTTGCCTTCATTGTCGCTGTCTGAGCCAAGGATGTCATCATATGTGCCCGATTGTTGCTGGAGATAAGAGAGGTTAAGTTACATGTTTTGAAGGGAATATCTTTTCAATCAAAAATATAATTTTTACCCTCAACTCATGCATAATTATTTTTGATACTTCATGGAATCTCTCGTAAATAAAGATTAGTTTTTTGTCATAACTAATGACCAGACTTACTTAATTATGTAACAAAACTACTGAGAGTGAAAATATAAATAGTTACACCCAAATATGACGATTTCATTACGTTCAGTGGAATAATTAAGACTCACCGATTGTTTGTCAATGTTTTTAACTCTCAGTTTCTTGGCAGTAACAAAGTCATACAATTTGCCATACTCATCCCTAGAAACAAAACAAAGTGAATGTTACAAAAAGCTGCTTTATGATACAGTAAAACCTGTGGAATCCGAACACCACGAAGACAAGCCAAAAGTGTTCAAATTGGCAGGTGTTCATATTTTGATATTTCTTAACATGGCAATCTATGGAAAATTAAAACAAGACATTTCAAACATGCAAAATGACACAACCTGCCATTTGTTACAGATGCTGAACACCAACCACTAATTCCAAAACTGTCCACAAAAAAGTTGGAGACTATAATAATATGTCATCACATTTAGTGGCGAAAAAAAATTGAAAGAGTTGTTGGAGTAAACAGGCTTTTATGTATTGTATTAAATTTCAGTACCAACAATCTAATATGTTTAAAGTTGCATTCTCTTTTGAAAGTCTAATCTCATCCAATCAATTTATACAGTAATTCACTAAAGAAATTAATTGGGTAGTGATGTATTTCAAAAGGACCTACACTTCCCAAAAAGATGTCAAAATAAAGTATTTTGGGGGGTAGAGTAGTTCTGCGCAGTTTGCTTTGAACTTATTCAGTATAATTATTAGATTTATATTCTTACTTTTCAACTCCAACAAATGTATAAGCATTGCCAGCCTTAGTGTTGAACTATTACAGTTTTATATGCAGAACAATGCAATTAAAAACCTACACTTAACAAAAATGTCTAGTTAAGGTTTTTTGGGGTAGTGTAGTTCTGAACTGTTTGCTTTTGAATTCATACAGTATTAGATTTACATTCTTACTTTTCAACTCCAACAAATGTATATGACACATACTATGACGACTAGGGGTCACACGGTTAACCGTGGCTTGCGGTTACCGCGGTTCATACCTCCACGACGGTTAGCTCGCACACAATCTTGAAAACCGCGGTTCTTGAAGAACCGTGACATTTTCAGTTTCACTTCAGAAAAATAAAAATGTAAACTCGGAATTAAACTCCATTTCAAGCTTTCGTGTAATACCAATTAACTAAACATCGTCTGGAATCGTTAATCATCATGCAATAATGCGAACCATACCTGATATTTACGACGATCTTCTGATATAGACGGCAGATAACAAAAACAAAAGGAAAATGTTGATAAATTTCACCGGCATATTGACCCGGAAGTGACCTACGCTAAACATTTCGCGCAATCCTATTGGTTGATAGAACAGTATACTGTAAAAAGCCGAACGCCGAATGCATTGAATTTGCGAACGAGTCACGTTCTGTGTATTACGTTCGCCTTTGATCCATGTTGAGTCCTGACAAAGTGTTGAACTTAAGTTATATTTCTAAAGAAAACATTTATTCAGTTTAGTGAAGTACTGTGCTAATTTTGCCAACAGTTGACAAGTTATTTTATGTGTTGAAAAAACTTGAACATCAAACAAGAAGATCAACACAGTGAACACACAGATATTTTGGGAGGGAGGGAGGGAAAAAAGACTGAACAAACAAACAAACATTGTGTGAAACTGGATACTTACAATACTGAATACAATAAAACACTGTGACACACTTAGTATGTTTTCTGATTTTCGGATCAATTTCATATATTTTTGCTAATTTCACGAGGCCCGTGAGAACCGCAATCAGAACCGAACCGAACTGTGAAATACAATAACCGAACCGAACCGTGAAATCTCAAACCGTGTGACCCCTAATGACGACACTGGTATATGTCTGCCTAAGGGGGGCCCCATACTTTCGGGACACCCTGTATATTCTTACTTTTCAACTCCAACAAATGTATATGCAGTGCCAGCCTTAGTGTTGACCTCGAAGTCAAAGGAACGCGTACTTCCAGTGCTACGTGCAAAGTTGACGTTCGTAATTTCATCAAATCTGATATGGATGGGAGGTTTGTGTACAAAGATGAAACCTCTCTCTAAAGGGAAGAGAATACCTAAAGATGCCTTGTAAGAACATCCAACGCAGCTGGCTCCATGGTGACTGAAAATCAAGAACAAATCTTTAATTTAAACTTTGAGGTCTATAATCGAGTTCCAAGAGCAGGGACAAATATCATTTTTATGGAGAAGTTATTTCATATTTGACAGTATCTTAAACAACAACTATTCATTTGCTAAAATCATTTTAATATGCTTTAACAAAATAGATGAGTCTAATCCTTTATTAAATTATTTTTCATCAAAAAGCACATATTTAGTTGTCACTCATAGGACCTAAATTAATCAATCATTCATTTATATCACTTTCAAATAATAAATGATATCTAATCTATTCTAAAATCCCTATACTAAAAAGACACACTACCACACGGAATCAGTGGTTGTTCCGCTGTCCTACAGGGGCAGTAATTCATTCAGAAGATTAAAACTTATACAGCTATATGTTGGCTTTCCTTATTGCAGGTTGTAGAACAGCCAGATTTTATTTAAAATCACAACAATATTGGGTTGTGTGTTGTGTGTATATTAACAATACACTCATTACTCACCTGCTGAAACTGCCAGGGACGGTAATTTTCCTGTTCACGAGTGCCTTCATCACACGACTTACAATCTCATACTCTGGACCTGTCATTTCTTTCTGCAGCTTTCCTTCATACTTCTCATTTAATTCTTCCCTATAATTTACAATTTGATCAGTTGATGTTGGTTTATAACAGCCGGAGAGCAACTAAAATTGAGCGACACTATACTACATCCAATTTTTGACTTCTGATTTTTAACTCACTTCTTTTCTTGACAGTCTTTTGCTCAATATTTTACATTTGAAACTACCAGAGTTTACTACTTCTGTACACTCCAACCATGAAAAATGATTTTACGATATATATATGGCAGAAAACCAATCAGAGAGAATTTAACACAGTTCTGGTCACATATTTGTATATCAAGATCCAACTTTGAGATTTTACAGGCTTGGACTAAGTACCGCTTCAACCCCTCCCCAACTTAAATAAGATGGTCTTGTAACCAGTGGGCACCGCTTACTAATATGAATTACTCATGCTAGATTCGTATCAACTATTTACACATTATTTACATTATTATTTACATTATTATTTACATTATTATTTACACCTTTATTGTTACTAGTACAGCATATTGCTATTTGCGTAAACAAAAGTAGCCAGTGTATAAGTGACCTTTCCAGGGGGGTGTCCACTTGTAGCTAGACGAACAAGTTTTACAATAGTAATAGTACAATGTTCTTACTCGCTGAGTGTGAGTTCGAGTGTACACTCATCTTCCTTGCTGAACAACAGGATCAGGAATGGGTATCTTGTCTGGCCTTGTTTTATGGGAGGATCCAAACTGACCTAAAACATTTTTATAATCACAAACAGTAATATAAAATATTGGGGACATTTCTTGGAACTTCAAGATATGATCTTTCTTATTTATTTTTCATTTCACCTTCAATTTCTGATACACTATTCTAAGACATAATTTGACAATCTATACTCAAGCCCGTTTACTTTGAGCATGTATTTCATATATGCAATGTTGATGTGGAAAAGTCAGCTGGTCATGTATCCTAGTGGTAGAGCACTCACCAAAAAATTGAGGGGTCGTAGGTTTGATTCAAACTGTCATGGAACGACTTTTTCACATCAGCCCTTAGTACAGAATTTCATTCTTTGTTTTTATTATTTACAAACAAAAATTCTAACACTTTTAGCATGGGTTCAAGAAATTTGAGTCACCACAAATAGCTTAACCCAAACGGCCATGACTCACCACAAAGAACATCTGCCTGTTGTCTTTATGAGGAAGCAGGAACAACCGCAGAACTGTCGTGTATGGAATCTTGTAATCAAATGTTTTACCGTGAAGTTGTAAGAATGTTGGGTATATTTTAATATCGTAGCGACCCCTGAAAATAGATAAATACAATTTATCAATAATTTCAAAATTATTAAAAAATGCTGTTCTTGTCAGGTTTAGTACAAATTCTCCTGAAGACTGAACAATTCTGAACTATTCTGATGCACTGTTAATATCTGTTGTAGCACTTGAATTGTAGTATATATGTACGCACCTTGGTGTAAGACATTGTACTTCAGCAAAGGTAGCTATTGATTCACCAATGGCCTGTATGATGTCAGCCTTGGCCAATATGTTACTGTGGAACTCCTAAAATATATGAGATATGAAGTAATGTGAAACAGTACACCTTTGCTTCTAGAATCAAGTGTTTACTGAAATCAAGTGTTCACTGAAGTTAAGAGCTTACTGAAATTGATAGCTTACTGAAATGAAGTGTTTCCTGAAATGAAGTGTTTACTGAAATTGAGTGTTTACAGAAATAAGTGTTCACTGAAATCAAGTGTTCACTAGATTTAAGAGCTTACTGAAAGTAAGTGTTAACTGAAGTTGAGTGTTTACAGAAATAACTGTTCACTGAAATCATGTGTTCACTGAAGTTAAGAGCCAACTTAAAGCAAGTGTTTACTGAAATCAAGTGTTTTCTGAAATAGATACCTCAACTGCTGGTATTTCATTGTCATCTCCCTTCTCCCCTGGAACGTGAAATCTCAGCTCCATCAATGAAACTGCTGCATCGTCATTTTGGTGAAACTCTAACGTTACTTCATTCTTATTGGCTGTTGTGTGAGAAACGTTTGAGAGTGGGATTTCAAAACCTGTTTTTCCGCCTATTTCAAATTCAAGGGAGCCAGCTGGAATTAAAATGAAAAATCACATGAAACACTGATAAATGAAGAGAAAATTTTTAATTTTCCTGATATTTTAATTGTTTTAGATATCTCGGAATTTTTTGTTTGTTTTGCATATATCAGCTATTTCTGCGTAAAAATGAACATAATGTATACATGCTTTGGAGGGTTGTATATACATCAGGGGTTTCACTAGAATTTCTCACAACAGGCTAAACAAATGAAAACAACAGGCAAAATTAATAAAAATCATAAAGGACGATTCTCGGTTTGGAGAACAGTCTCCTGGGCTTATAATTTTTTTCATGAAAAATATAGAAATATTACCCAAATTAAACTATGAATTTTCAAAAGAGGACATTTAAATCTACAAGATGTAAAAATAACAAATTGGTCTGAAGCAGGGATAACGCTCAATTAGACCGATTCAATAAAATACAAGTCTCGATTTTGGGGAAAGAAGTTCATCAGTGTACTGCGCTAATATATTTTTGCGAAAAATCTAGAAATATTACCCAAATTAAATTATGACTATTCAAAAGAGGACATTCAAATCTATATTATGTAAAAAAATCAAATTTGTCCGAAGCAGGGATAATGCTCATTTAGATTGATGAACTTCGTTCTCCAAACCGAGAATCGTCCTTTAACATGGAAAAGTTGAAAAGTCCCTAAAAACAACAGGCAATTTTGTGAAAACAACGGGTGAAAATTACCTGTTGCCTGCTGCTAATGAAACCCCTGTACATGTACATGTAATTTTGGCTTAATAATTTACCATAGGCATTATAAAAGGATCTTTTAAACTTACCATCAAATTTTGATTTTCCCCAGTTCCATCCCCTAAGGGAAAGGTCCTGTTTTTCGAGATCTGTTTTGTAAAAGTTTTTCACGAATGATGAAAGTTTGTCAAATTCCTGGAACATACAACATTTTACATAATGTATTAGTGATCTTTATACACACACGTGAACATGTAGTTGCAATTACCATTTTAAGGAAGAGATTTCTGTTATTATCCATGTTATGGATATCAATGATTTTCATTACTGATTTTTTCAAAAACAAGATGAATGAAAAAGGTGAAAATACCTTTTTAATATAAACTTATAGTATAAACTTATAGAGGCGTAACTTGCAAAATGTCACCACCTATCAATTGTTACAAACACTGAATGCCAACCACAAACACCGTCCACAGAAAGTTGGAGACTATAACATATGCCACTACTTGCGACGTTTTGGTGACATAATAATGTTAAACTCTTTAATTACCCCTTCTTTGAATCCATCATATCTGTGAATTGTGTTGTTATTTAACTTTATTTTTAAACAATGTCCTTTTGCTCTCATGAGCCACTGAGTGGTTTCTATATCATCTGCGTTAAAATGGTCCACTTTCCCCGTCTTCATATTCTTAAATATAACATCATGACTCTGAAGCTTTAGTCTGCCAGGGTGCTGTAAGTATAAACAGAAAGTGACTGATTATACATACACTGATTTAATGATACTATATTTATAATTTTATGAGAGAGCAGAGACAATCAAAAGACATATATTAAATAATGGAATACAAAATTTGCACAACAAGTGAGAACTTAAACACATGAGAGAGCACAAAGTGAATTTACAGTACAAGAGACGAACTGCCGAGGAAACAGCGGCTCATGCAACACAATATCCTTTTACGCTCTTGGTTATATTGTCAAACTCAGCGAAACACAAAAGTAGAAACATTATTCTCAGGAAAGAAAATAATTACTTGTTAGAAATTAGAATTTCTGTTTCCCGTCATGTAGTGTGTTCTAAAAATGTGTGTTCTAACCTCTAGAGGGTAAGAAAGACTCCTTATCTTCAGGAAAATCTTATTTTTCAAGTTCTACCAACGCAGTCTAGTGGTTAGCGAGCACGACTCCCGAACACACTCGGTCCCGAGTTCGAATCCCGGACCTACTTTTTTCTTTTGGGGGGGGGGGGGGGGGCATAGTGCTTCTTTTGCAGTATGGAATCGTACAGGCATTAACTTGTAGTGAGCCATAATTTATTTCGACAAAAATTGATTCAACTTCCATCAAAATTGTCCTACAAGCTTCAATTAAAAAACATTTTAAAGCTCTTTTCTTGTTCTATCTAATGGGTCGATATATACAGTTAGGGGAGGGGATGCTTTCGCCCCCGTCGACCTCTACCCTTACTACACCATGGCACAGGAGAAATATCTCATTTTGAATATATCACTGTTTACTTTGCGTTTGGTAGCTCTCTCATGCGAGATGGAATCGTGGCCATTAACTAAGGGAGCCAAATGCAACTTTCATCAAAAATTGTGCTATAAGGTATGAGTACCGTAATCCAACACCAAATTCGAAAATTCATAACAATACTTTGCACATATGGCGTTCGTGACCAACTATGAAACGCTTACCCCCCATAGTGTTATATATCAAAATGCACCTGTCCATATAGGGGTTCGATTGACCTACATCAAATTATAGGGAGTCAGGTTAGTTTTTGAGAAATCAGCGTCCGTTTATTGTAACTCGCGTTTGCTACCACTTCCTCAATTCTGATATGACGGGCAAACGCGTAGTAAACATGCTCACGTTCGGAACTATTTTGACCTACATCGCTATTTTCGTAATTCAAATGAAAGTTGAACTGATTTATTTTGATACCAAATAGTGGCATACTAGGTACCCTAGAAGCCAACTATGGGTTATTTAGAACGATACCACAGGTTTTTAAATGGACTATATAGGGGTCATACCTTTTTGGGGATGGATATGGAACCTCATACCATACGATAAGCTTCAAATAAAAAATATTCTAGCTATTTTCTTCTATCTAATGGGTAGCAAACGCCCCTTTCTACGCCTGATCGGCTCAGGAGAAATATCCTGTCTGTTTAGAATACTGTATAAGTGGTATTTAATCCGAGTGGTTAATTTTCCGAATGGTCAAATTTCATCATTTTCCTAATTTTAATTTTCCTAATGACAAGAAACCTCCCATTGGATAACATTATAAAGACAATATTTCCGACATTTAATTTTCCGAACTTGGCAAAAATTAGGAAACAGGCAAATTAAATGATTAGGCAAAATTACCACTTATACAGTATATATAGCCGTTTACTCTGCATTAATAGCTCTCTAACGTCTTACTTGTTCATGTTTTTATTGGGTTTTCAACATTTACTAGATTACCATTCCCTGTTCCCGGGCTACCATTTTTTGATTGGGTTTGGTAATCCCCGGGTAACCGGGGCTAATGCCCTCCCCTGGTTTTGCACTTGTTCCCAAAATATCCGTATGATATCTGAAATATCCCCCCGCGCAGTGCGCATGCGCCAGAAAATTCGAAAATCAATATTTGTCGGTCCTCTAGCGTGTAAACACAGCATATCTCCCGTACCGACAATTTATTTGTCGGTCCTCTAGCGTGCCACCACATCAGAGTCTAGAGTACCGACAATTGTCGGTACTCTAGCCTTTACGAAATATAAAATGTATGATATTCAGTGTTCATTTAGAACTTTAATTCTCTGTACTACGATGAGAGTACGATGAATAATTTTGATTCGAGATGTGTCTGTTCTTGTCAACAACACAAACATATCTGAAAATCAGGTTGAGCATGATCTCAAAAATCATGAAAAAATAGAAAAATTCCGCGAAAATTTGAAGTGACAAAAATTGACTTACCATTGCACCTCTAACTTCTTGAACAACATTAGAGAATTCCAAGAAGTCGCCCATTGTGATATCGGTTAGATATTGTCTAAAATAAGAGGTGTTTTAGCTTATATCAGCAATTATTCGCAAAATTCATGTTCTTTCTTTTTTCCGTATGAGAATACATGCACTTTATGTGGCTCGTTTGTTTTATTTCGCTCGATTACGAAAAGACCCAAAAGGAAGTATTCACATAAATTGTTGTCTTATTTCCTCAGAGTATGATCATAAGAAAGAGATTTAATTGAATCTGATTAATTTTTCTCGAAATAAAGTTGTACTCTTGTAATTTTCACAAATTGGTGGTAAATGATTATCTTCAAATACTTTCTATCCACAGATTCGACCTTGAGATTTTTCTGGCGGGAGACCTCAACTAAATCACTCATTTACCGGTGTTATACTCAAACAAAGCCCTAAAATTGATATCCGATGTCTATAATATAATTCTTATATATCCTATACCTCTAAAGTAAGGATATGATTGTTATGAAATCGAAAGATTCCTCTCGAGAAAATAAAAATGATTCTGATTACTGTCAATAGGTGTCGTTGCCATTCAATGTTGACATGACAGTCTTTTTGTTGGAGTTTGCTTTGTGAGAAACTCGACAGGAAACACCTTGAATCGCCGTCCATTTGGAGTTAACCGATCATCAATAAGGTAAGTCTATATCTTTGATAACTGGAGATTAGACATATTTATCTTTTCAGAAGTAAACCACCCATTTTGTCACTAAATTATGACTTGAAGTTTTGTCAAATTTTTTTTTAGAAATCTAGCCAGATTTCTAAAAATAATTATTGACAAAACTTCAATAATTGACATTTTATTAGTCCATAATTGTTGGAATTTCATATTTTAAAACACCCCAGAACGCTTCAAAAGCAATCTTATTTTCAAATTTTCTTGGTTGGAGAATCCCAAATTCCTTCAAAGTGGCTCGTTCACTTCCCTCACTCGTGGCGTACACTCACAAAATATCCACGATACACCACTGGGTTTAACAGATTTATTGTATTAATATTTTTTGGCAACAGCTCTCCCGAAATGAAAATAACTCCCATCCCACTCTCTCTATACCTAGAAAAACCTAGAGTAACTTAGGGCTGTATTCTCTTTTCAGGACAACTGTACACTTTGTTTCAGTGCCTGTAACTAATCTTGCTTACTGAACAAGCTGTTATCCAGCTGATGGAAAACGGCACATTTTTGGCTCTGTAGCACAATTTTAATTTTTCTGATAAGACCCAGGCTTTCCTGTATTAAGACTCGTATATCAGTATATCTAAGCAAATTTCTTATAGGAACACCTCCCAGTAGTGTTCGCATTAGCATGGGCGTAGCGCCCGGTACGCTGGGTACGCACAGGCGTACCAGATGGTTGCAAATTCGCTCCAAATACATCAAAATTTCAAAATTTTTCTGGGGGAGAATCCCCAGAACCCCCTGAAGGCTCGTTATTTGATTCACTCAACTCTTGTTCCTGTAGTGATGGCGTACTACTTAGAAAAATAGCGCTACGCCCATGATTAGACAGGTTTTACTCTACCTATGTAACAACATGGTAACAACAACTGAATAATGAGTTTATTCCAACAATGTTATGAATCATGTAATATGTTTAATAACTGATTTAAGTTTTCTTGGCTTCATAAGGCTCAGTCCTTTATATATTAAATAAGTAATAGCCTATTATATTTTGTATTTTTATACAATATTACGATATTAGGACTTTTATGGATTCTACTTGAACGTGTCTAGAAAGGTGGAATTTGGATTCATATACTGAACCACCGAAATAAAAATTATGATGACTGCTAGGCTAAGATTTCAAAAGTTTTAGCCATATTTTAGGAAAGTAATGCATTTCAGTCAGAAGTCTTGAGAAAAATAAGTGTATTGAGCAAAAACAAGTTATCCCTAGTAACAGCCAGTTTATAATTCATTTTTTATAAACTTATAGAGGAAGTAAGATATTGAAGTTGAAGGTGATGAAAGAGGTAAACTTGAAAACATAAATAGCTAAATTTAAATCATAAAAATGCAAAACAACATGATGCACAATGGCTAAGTTATTTATCATGGTTCTTGAAAGATTTAAGTTAGTCAACATTTAACAGTTTATATTTAGAAAATTGAATTTTAAAATATAAGTAACTAAGCTACACTTGGATGCCTGGCTAAGCTTATATGGCTCAAGTCCTATATTTGTAATAAACATCATTGCAATATTTGAATGTCACACAGAAGGCCAGGAGATTTTGTTTGTTTGTTTCTGATCGTATGTTTTCAAAGTTTAGACCTGCTTGCCAATATTTTCTCTTTGAAAAGGTTGTTTTTCTTATATGTAAAAAACTCCTCCAAAATATAAAAATCAGTTCCTTGAAACAATGAACTATTACCATATGCTATGTTAGGCAGAATGATAGAAATGGTCTCCACTTTGTTTGTTATTTTTAATTGCCTCTGGATGCATATCTTCAAAACTCAGCAATGTAGCCTTTTAGGAGAGACCTGTCTGGATCAGCTTTATTGCCCAATATTGTGCTATTCTGTGTGTTGTGCTGTAAATGTGCATGCATCTCTGTCAGGGCAGGTAGGGAGAGGGCACCACATTTCTAGAACAGACTAGTGCCAAGGTATGATTAGGTTTTGGGTATGCTGGGTAAAATGTGGTGTCCATTTTGACTTTTTGATAAAAAAGTGTGATACGTCATGTATTTTGCACTGAGTTTTACTTCATATAAATTCTACCATCTAGCTACCAGAAACCAAAAATTATTTTTCCTTGGCCTTGTATTTAGTTTCATGTTGTGAAGCAAATAAGTGATTTACCTTGATTACAATGCATATAGCATGATATGTCATAAGACACTTAGACAGTTAGATAGGTGCATAAAGACAAGACTGATTTTGATTGCCAACGAGTTATATAAAGGACATAAACCATAGGCTATAGTCACATCTTTGTTTGTTTGGCTCCATCCAGTCCAGGCTGAATTCTATGAAGCTGAAAAGCATGCAAAAATGCTCAAAATAAAAAATACATGTTAATAAAAACATTGAGAAGTTCACTCGCCTTGATAAATGGTCAATACTCAATTTTTATGTTTACAAAAAATGAGTACTACATGTACATGTAGATATAGGCTATCCCTTTAGGTGATTCCCCCATTCCTCAAGGGCAGTTAGAGTTTCTTTAAATGATTTGTGGTAGTCTTGCAACAAATTTCTGAATTTCTTCCCCCTTTTCATCATCTCTTATTATTGTGGAGGTTCATTTATGGGGGGGGTTGTTACAAAGGGGGGAGGGAGGTTACAAGGAGGGGGGCTGTTACAAAGGGGGGGGGGGGGGGTTACAAGGGTGCGAAGCAAGACTGATACTTGACTTATAAATCTAAAATTACCAAGATATCTGCATATGGACTAAGGATTGAAAAACCTGATACTTTCCCAAGTGCCAGTTCATGTAATACAAATGTCTCAAGCAAAAGAGTTCATGGCATTTTAGAATTCATATAAATCTTTTATATTATTGACATTCCCTTTTAGTTCTATGGTTGATTGTGTTTTATAGTCTTATTGGTAATTTCTCTTTTATGTTGAATGTTGTATTATAGCTTTGTTTACCCTTTGCATTCTTTTGACTTCGCTTCTTAAAAGAGAGCTTCGTCTTCACTCCTTCAGTTTTCAATACATTTCTGAACTCATCGAGCAATTCAGAGTTCGTCTTTGAAATTCGGACAGCGTCAACTTTCTATATATCAGAGATCACGGTAGACGTTCGCCATTCGCCAATCGCGAATTTTCGAAAGAGGTGGCGAAAAATATGTAAAGGTATTTCGCAGTTATGGCGAATTAGAGGTGTCACGGTTTCTCGATATTGGACCGAATTTCGGTCCAGATGCTTCGGTTCGGGACATGGGACAGAAAGGGTTAATATCGGTACATAGATTCCTTCCCTAGAATGCATAAAAACGTGTATAAATAGCGAGGAACACCTCCGACTTCGTTCTGAAAAATTAAAAAGAAATTGAAAAATCAAGCCGGCATCTAAGTCGAAAAAGTCGGCAGTTTGGAAGTATTTTGGGACTCCGATATCACAAGGTAAACGAATTGGTGATATTACACCGTGCAGACTATGTGAAATGCCGATCACATTCGCGGCAGATGCTTTACATTCAATTTTAATTGACGTTTTTTTATTTCTGAATATGATTTTGACAAGTGAAACCGAAAGTGAAACTGTCATCATCAGACATTGCATCATTTTTAATGTTCCCTTTTTTACGGTTTTTCAAAATGGCTAATTCATATTTTGGTTGGCGAACGTTTTTTTGGAAGATTTAGCCACAATGGCTAACAAGTTTTTTCAACTATCGTGATCTCTGTATATATGGTCATTTCTTCTGATGTCATCGCATAGATAATAGCAATTCATTTAATATGTGTCCCTTCCAGCTTGGTGATTGGTTGAGAAAAGATCAGCGTGGTAGGTTTGAAATGATTTATGACCCGGGCTGTCACAGGCATAGGCCATGGGGGTGGGGCTACTAAACTGTAATATAGTCTATACAAGGCAGAGGGTAGTTTATAACTAGACTCTGCGTGCAGGGTAAGCTTTATTGAATTTAAGCATAATAAACAATTCTGACTTGGAGTCGGACATTAACATGGAATATCCAGTTATTTATGGTTTCATTTACTCTACAATTATTTTAGCAATATCCTTGATTGTAAGCGTTCTATATAATTTTGATTTACTCGTTTTTCATCCAACTTCAACAAATTTAGAATTGATCTCTCACTGTTACGTGATCCAGTCTGCGCTAATCTCTCAACATCCATCTCAAACAATAGATTAAGAGGGACTTTGACGAAAATAGAAATAAGAAAACTATGAGAGTTGATAGTCTAGCTACAAACCCTTCTGTCCCCCCCCCACCACTACACACTTCCTCACAAGTGCTGGTGAAGTAAATAAGATGGGGGGGGGGTCTAGAGAGTTTTAGCGAGATGACAAGAAAACCATACAATCTCCTCTTCATCCATATGTTCATACTCGTTTCCCAGTTTGATTTTCAATCACATCACATAATCATACCTTGGAAATCCAAGATGCCATATGTTATGATTGAATATGAATTGAAATGAATGTAATTATTTGACAAGAGTCTGGAATAATATTGATTTGAGTCAATTTGATTAACTTCCCAGAAAATGAGCACTGGATAACAATGTTTTGATGTGGATTTGATTATTGAACATTGTTGATGATGATCAAGATAGGTGTGATTAATACCATAGTGCTTCCATAAAAGCAGTACTTAATGTCTGTTCAGAGACGTTTAGAGTTATAATAGATCTGACTGATTCTTCCAAAGACCTCAATGGAATTACACCACGATAACCATGCCCCCTCTGTCTTGATCTTTCTAAAAATCGTTCTCGCAAATGACAGATAAGAGGGAGTCTGGTAGACCAGAATGGTTACATTATGTTTTATCACTTATTAATTTAGTCCTGCATTTAGCCTCTGGAACTCCCCAATATACTTCTCACCAGTATGGATGGGGGAGGGAGGCGGGGCATTAACCTTAAACCTGCTGCTCATTATACAGGTCAGCATACGAAAGTTCAAGGTTAAGCTGCCAGATTTCTTGCACACCAGCTACCTTAAGATATATGCTTAATGTTGCTTATACTAGATACAATGTGAACTACAGTGAGTCATTATGTGTTAATAAGATGAGCAAGATTAGAATGATTAGATAGTGGATGTAATATTATAACACAGACAGCTTTAATGCTCTTCTTGTTCACAGATTGCTTTCCATTTCATGCTGAATGATTTCACCTCATTAAGCACACATAGAGGTTGACAAATGTAGTATTTCCTAAAATCATCAGGAATTCAAGAGTTCATGATTGAAAGAAGCAGACATCCAAAATTCCTGACAAATATATTCTGTAATATTACGTAAAGCAGTGATTCATTAATTTAGATTCATTTTCATTTTGTGGCTCATCGGTCGAAAGGGAAACAAATTACATTAGAGGTTAAAATACTTTGTCCAGGATTCAATGGAAATCAATAACTTAATGTACATCATCAAGAGAAATACTGACGATTCTACTTAATGGATTATGTCACTTATGTATTGTAATTACACAAGATGCTCTATAGGGATTATGGGATATCACCTTCTTTGATAGTCTTAAACTAGTGATCTTTCTTATACTGTACTCATTCGTTTTTAAGATCTTCAGTCATTAGTGTAAGCCTTGATTGCTCAAGACCCTAGGTTCAAGCATGCAATTATTTTAAAATCATTTTTCTTGTGCTATGTCTATCGTTCATCAATCTTTTTCAGCTTTGGTCATGTCAAAAGTAATGTACCTTCAGGCTAAAGTTTTCATGTATATATGATATCGTGTTAACACGCTGAACATGACAAATAATAAAATACAACCGACATGTAAATGACAGTATAGATATTGAAATAATACTCTTAGAGATACAAATATTCATAGATACCTAGTGATGTTCCAGTGCTGTTTTCGAGGACATTTTGCCAATAAACTTCAGTGTTTTCCACAGATTTTTTTCTCAATTGGGTGTAAAAGTCTCATTTTCACTATTCAGACCAAATTGGTCAAAACTTAACAATTTTTCATGATTTTTCTCATTTTATAGTGGGTGCAAAAGGATTCTCATGTGGGTTCAAGCCTGTTCAAATCTCAGGTACGTGCTCCCTGCTGGAGAGATAAGTGAACTTAGAAAAAGCTAGTAACCTAACTGGGCAATGGATTAGGTAAAAATTGGTGAATTTTTGTTTTCAGCCTTTGTCGTGAACCCTGTGTGTTATTATTGAATGTACAGTAAAACATGTATACAGTGAACACCTGTAGACTGTAGAGCCACAAAAATGTGCATGCTGTAGAAAAGTGTTCACTACAGAAAGAAAATTTTATACAGAATTTGATAGAGTATGTGCTGCAAAGAGGTGTTTAGTAGATACTGGTGTTCACTAGAGAGAGGTGTTCACCAAAACAGGTTTTACTGTGTTTGAAAATATTGATAAGTCTTAATTGTCTGGTCTTGTAAAGGACTTAAGGTCAAAGCTTTGTCAGGATTGTCAGATGTTCACATTTTAAATATTTTCAACATTGAAGTCCATGACAGAAATGGGACCAAAAAGTGTTCACATTGAGAGGTGTTCAGATGAGAGAGTTGTTAAGATATACAGGTTTTACTATAATGTAGACTTGAAAGCCTGTTATAGCTATGACATACCTGGATAAATGTGATACATTTCTTTGAGTTTAAAAAGATAGCTTAATACAATATAAACAACAATAGTTTGTGTTTATCTGCTCTCAAGTAAATTCACATTCATAAAACATTTTATACAACAACATTTAAATCTTTTTAGTTCTTCCTTTTTATCGTACCTAACAAAAGGTACAATATTGTAGTCAGCTTGACGGGCGGGCGGGCAGGCGGCGGGCGGCGTCTCACTTTTCAGCTTGTCTACAGGTTTCCAGCCAAACCATTTGAGGGATTCATCTGAAATTTTCAGGGATGTTTCTACATATCAACGTCAAGAACTGATTCGTTTTTGGGCATTCTGGGTAAATCTTAAGGTGGCCATTTTGGATTTTCCGTCCTAAAATCTTCACTTTCAAGACTTGTCTACAGGTTTCCAGCCAAACCATTTGAGGGATTCATCTGAAATTTTCAGGGATGTTTCTACATATCAACGTCAAGAACTGATTAGTTTTTGGGCATTCTGGGTAAATCTTAAGGTGGCCATTTTGGATTTTCCATCCTAAAATCTTCACTTTCAAGACTTGTCTACAGGTTTCCAGCCAAACCGTTCAAATTTTTACATATGTTACACAGTGATAAGTTCTAGAGCTGATTAACTTTTCTGCGGCCATCTTGCTTTCTTGGTCAACAAGAGCACAATGCTGTGTTTTAGGTACGATATTGTTCACGTCTGTGCCTTGTTTAGCAAAAACATTAGATCAAACTGATACTAAGATTCAAGTTTGATGAAATACTATGACTTGATTGTTTTTTTGTTTGTTTGTTTGATTGGTTGGTCAGTTGGTTTGTTGGTTGATTGATTGATTGATTGATCAACCTACCAACACAAATCTAATCTACACATCTATCGAAATATCTAGAAATATTGAAAGTACATGTATTATATATTTTAACATCTTGGATTAAAATTTTGTAGCATTTTAGATTAGAGAATTTAAACAAATAGCCTAAATAAAATTTAAAGCCTAATATAGCATCATGTAAGAGCATGTATTTAGCAACTGTTCTTTCAACTTCGCTGATTGGTTGAGAAAGGGTCAGCATGGTAGATTTGAAATGATTTATTACCCGGGCTGTCACAGGCACCAATCTTCGGGGCAGGGCTGCGAAACTGTGATATAGTCTATACTAGGCAGAGGATAGTTCATAACTAGTAGTGCTATGTCTATCGTCCATCAATCTTTTTCAGCTTTGGTCATGTCAAGAGTAATGTACCTCCAGGCTAAAGTTTTCATGTATATATGATATCTTGTTGACACGCTGCACATGACAAATAATAAAATACAAACCATAAAAAAATTGAATGCAAATGGGGACATTTGTTAAATTGTTTTTGTGGGTTTTAAAGGGTATTTATAAATTATTAGGCATACAGTAAAGTATAATTGTCACTTGTTTCAGTTCGTTTCAGTGTTTTTGTCTTAGTATGTTAAATAAACCTTGAAATGTGAACACCTGCCAATAGAAACACTTTTGAGATCGGACAGGTTTCCCTACTCACAATGATACTTAACGTAGATAAGCTATATTTCACTAGAATTTCTCACAACAGGCTAAATAAATGAAACAATGGGCAAAAGTTAATGGAAATCGTAAATTTAACATGGAAAATTAAAAAGTCCTTAAAAACAGGAGAAAACAACTGATGAAAATTGCCTGTTGCCTGCCGCTAATGAAATCCTTGCTTGTAGCCATAATATTACAATGGTCCGTTATGTTTTGTAATATGGTTGATCTGGCAACTGCCCTCATCTCAGAGCTTAGTGTTTTATGTGATGTAGATGAAGTTCTCTTTTAACGAAGTGAAATCAAACTAATGGAAAAGATATATGCTGTAGTAATTAGGTCAGGATTCATTAAATTACTAAGTAGGTTCCAACTAAATCCCTTAAACAAATGAAATCATCTCTATACTCTGAAGCATTATTCAAGTGACTTTATTTGTTAATTAATATGACCTGATTTTAAGTACATCCTAGTTACGATTATTTTACAGTCTCCCAATGTTAACCTTTCAATATGAAAAATTTTGATTTTGTTTCCTAAAAGAGAGATTCATTGGCATTAATTGTAATTACAGTCTGGATACTTAAAACCAGTGACGGGACTTGGACTCAAAACCCAACATGAGTCAGAAATGGAAGGAAAACCATGATATCAAATCAAATTCCTTGGAGTTGCCATGGAGACCATCAACCGACATGAAAATGACAGTATAGATATTGAAATAATACTCTTAGAGATACAAATATTCATAGATACCTAGTGATGTTCCAGTGCTGTTTTCGAGGACATGTCTATGAAATAAACGATAAACTTCTTGTCAGTGTTTATATTTGTTATCATGAATGGCCCTGAATTCAAAAAATTAGAGTCATATCAATACCCTTTATGTTTGTTTTACTTTTCATCGATTTGAAACTCTATTTGATTTTGTATTCACAGGATTTGAAACTCATAGCCGTCTGACTGCCAATGACAATTGCTTCACTTTTGCCAATAAACTTCAGTGTTTTCCACAGATTTTTTTCTCAATTGGGTGTAAAAGTCTCATTTTCACTATTCAGACCAAATTGGTCAAAACTTAGCAATTTTTCATGATTTTTCTCATTTTATAGTGGGTGCAAAAGGATTCTCATGTGGGTTCAAGCCTGTTCAAATCTCAGGTACGTGCTCCCTGCTGGAGAGATAAGTGAACTTAGAAAAAGCTAGTAACCTAACTGGGCAATTGATTGGGTGAAAATTGGTGAATTTTTGTTTTCAGCCTTTGTCGTGAACCCTGTGTGTTATTATTGAATGTACAGTAAAACATATATACAGTGAACACCTGTAGACTGTAGAGCCACAAAAATGTGCATGCTGTAGGAAAGTGTCACTACAGAAAGAAAATATTATACAGAATTTGATGGAGTATGTGCTGTGAAGAGGTGTTTAGTAGATACTGATGTTCACTAGAGAGAGGTGTTCACCAAAACAAGTTTTACTGTGTTTGAAAATATTGATAAGTCTTAATTGTCTGGTCTTGTAAAGGACTGAAGGTCAAAGCTTTGTTGTATTGCCAAGTGCTCACATTTAAAGTTGTTTCAAAATGGAAGCCCATGACAGAAATAGGACCAAAAAGTGTTCATATTGGGAGGTGTTCAGATAAGAGTGTTGTTAAGATATACAGGTTTTACTATACTGTAGACTTGAAAGCCTGTTTTAGCTATGACATACCTGGATAAAATGTGATACATTTCTTTGAGTTTTAAAAAGATAGGTTAATACAATATAAACTACAATAGTTTGTGTTTATCTGCTCTCGAGTAAATGCACTTTCATAAAACATTTTATACAAGGACATTTAAATCTTTTTAGTTCTTCCTTTTTTAGCAAAAACTTTAGATCGAACTGATACAAAGATTCAAGTTTGAAAACTATGACTTGATTGTTTTGTTTGTTTGTTTGTTTGGTTTGTTGGTTGATTGATTGATTGATTGATCAACCAACAAACACAAATCTAATCTACACATCTATCGAAATATCTAGAAATATTGAAAGTTTTGTATATTGCAACATTTTGGATTAAAATATTGTAGCATTTTAGATTAGAGAATTTAAACAAATAAATAAAATTTGAAGCCTAATATAGCATGTAAGTAAATAAATGAAACTACATTGTACAGTCAAAACAAAGCAAAAGTAATTTGTGAACACTGGCATCTGTTTTTATTTACACCACTTCAAAATGAAGGTGGCACTCTTAACAAATATAATCTTATGAAGTAGATGGGGTCTTAGGTTCTAAACAAAGAAACAGTATATGGTCATAACACTCTATGTCAGACATATGAAACTTGTATTATATTACATTATCAGTTTTAGAGAGAAAGATTTAATTTGTAGTTCTTTTAGTCTATAATAAAGCACAGGTTAGTGATCGGTGTCATTGTGGTAATCCATGCCATCTCCATCTCTGTCCTTCTGGAGAGAGTATACTCAGGCCTTCTAGACTTCCACCAACACGAACATCAGTTTTGACCTCTGATGCACGACTAAAGATTTCACATTTGGGATGTGAGAACCGTGGTTCGACTGCAAGGAATGTAGTTCGCAAGATCAGAACTGATGTTCGCGTTGGTGATAGTCTAGGAGGTCGATACTGTAATGCAGCAGAGAGAGAGAGAGAGAGAATGAGAGATGCTATGAGTATCAGAATAGATAAGTGTTCATATTGTGGTTATCTTAGAGATTTTGCAGTATTTCATGGGACAGTTCTCTGTCAAGGAAATTTGAATGAAAATAAGATACGTCTACATCCAGTAAAATCTGTATATCTGAACACCTCTCAATGTGAACACCTCTCAATGTGAACACTTTTGATTTAAGTATTCTTAAAAAACAAGAAATTTGGACAAAATGCCAATCTGAACACTTTTATACGGTGTCAGTGGTGATTGAATTAAACAGGTTTCACTATGCTCTCAGTAACAACATATTTCAGATAGGATATAGGAAATATCATTACACCATGGAAGATGATACTGTATCCAATGAAAGTAAAACTTGAGATGTGATACAGTATAACCCCAATACAAGTGGAATGTTTCCTGTATCACAAAATTTGATACATGAGCTGACAATTTATCATAATATCAGCCTACATACATGAGAACATACAGGTTAAAGGTCTTCATGGTTATTTTCAATTTTGATCATGATTTGGGATTGTTTTCTTTTTTTCTTGTTATGCTGATCCTTTCCCTTTGGTTTTTTATGCATACATATTTACTTGTTTCCAGAACTGAACTAATTTTGGTTAAAACATACTTAAGCAGGTCACGATTATGGACTCTTGAGTCACGACAATTATTCAATTTCTACCTTTTATTTCATCAATAACATAACTCTGTGAGTAAATTGTACCACTACCTAGGTATGACCTCTCCCAGCCCCTGTCTACTCATTTTCCATTAAAGTACTGAGATAGAATTCATCACAGAGAATTCTTCATCACAGGGTATACTCAAACTACACATTCATCAACAAGATATTTCTTCAATTTCTCCAGGTGGACTTATCAACACAAAGTTCCAATGCCAGGTCAAACTTTAGTGTTAAAGTTTGCTTTCTTATCAAATGTTTTGATATTGGAGACATTAGATTTCCCTCACTTCAGGTCTCATTGCAGAACCCTTACAAAAAAGTTGGCTTGTCTGATTTCCTGATAGAACGCACTATAGAGCAGAATTTAAACTATAAATAGGAAATTAAACGATTGAATTTGAAAAGCTTCTCTCTTCAGAAATGAAGATTTTTACATCTTGTTGGAATTTTACTGTCTATCATGTTTTTGCACATTTTACTTGTAGATTAAGTGCAAGGGTAGATATTTTTGAAAATATTGTGACATGGCACTCTCAAAAAATAATGTTGATCGCAAAGGTATTTCCTAATGGAGAAGTAGACTTGAAACTTGAGAAGTTAAGTGTTTAATACCATTCTATTATTGAAAACCGAGTGATTCACAAATCACCCCCCCCCCCTACTTCCCCATTCTACCTAAAACCCATAGATCCCAGGCCTGTAGCCAGGATTTGCCAAGGGGGTTCAGTTTTCAAAAATTTCCAGGGGGGTTCACATTTGACAATTTTGGCCCAAATATGGTTAAAATTACTTAAGAAGTGCTCAAAATGGTGAAAACTGCATGATTTTGAAAGAATTTTTGGCCAGGGGGGGGGGAGTTCGCCCGAACCCCGCAAACCCCCCATTAGATATGCCATGGAACATAGCTGTGATGAACCATTCTTATTTATCAGAGTCTGTCCATCTTTATCTGATGCTTGAGACAGCTTATACTCCAAGAGATAGTACAGGTCAGGTATGTAGCCAATAGCCAGGGGAATTCTTTCAAAATCATGCTGTTTTTCACCATTCTGAGGACTTTTTAAGGAATTTTGGCCATTTTTGGGCCAAAGTTGTCCAACATAAGAAACTGGAAACCTGGCTATGGATCTGAAGGCTGTGGATTGAACATAATGAATCTATAATTACATAGGGAGAACTTGGAACTTTTGATTGCAATTCAAGGGCAGGTAGGTAGGTGAGGTGCGGGGGGGAGTCTTGTTGCAATATATGACTGGAAGAATACACTGAATGAACAGTATAAGTACAAATACAAATAAGTTGATTTCAGTAAGTGGATTAAATACATTATTTTCACTAAACCAATTAGTGATGAATGTATCCTTAAATGTCCTAGGTCATCTGATATTTCTACAGATCCAGTAGTAAAACAAACACATGTCAAAACATCTGCTTTAGTTTCTTATGTTATTAATACATCTGCCATGCTGATGCCCACACCATATCTGCATACTGGAATGTAACTGATAGAAGGCTTGGGTCTCTTATTGATGCTTTCTGCACTGTTCATAGAGTCTTGGTCACTGGTCGTTTTAGTATAAAAGAGAAGGATCAAGGGCCTGATGCAATAATAGTATATACATGTTTATCCCATAGTTGAGGTCAAATCTGTACGCTAACATGTAAATATAAATATACTTTTGAAATTTGCAAATGCACGAAAAAAGCAATATCTGTGTTAGAGAATATTCCACAGATTCCACAATTTTTTCCATAGATTTGAAAACTCCGGCTAATGTGACGTGTATTGTAATGTGGGGATTTCATGATGTCTCATGATTTATAAATGAATGCATGTTGTTTTGAATTGCCTGATTTAGTTTATAGGTGAACTATGGGATATATATAGCTAACATTGTACATGTGATTAAAAAACCTCTAAAATCCAAATTCAACTGAAACTGGAGAAACGGTTTGGTGTTCACATTTCAAGGTTCAGATGTATGTTAACAATTGAAGTCTCTGGCAATTTATAAAATGGGACAAAAAGTGTTCACATTGAGAGGTGTTCAGATATACAGGTTTTACTGTCTAGTCCTCTTTCAGATCCATCATCATTATGACAAAGTGAAAACTAATTTATGATAATCCTTATTGACACATTGATTTCAGCTGACATTATATGCAAATGAAGTTCCCAAGAGGGAAACAAGTTAATGAAATGTAATCTTCAATTTCATTACATGATGCCAGATAGGGACTGTTTCTGGTATATCAGGTATCATGTAAAAACCTCCATCATTTTCAGAAAAGCAGCTAAAAGCTCTGTTCTAATATGGAGGCTTTCTACTACTGTAAAACTTGTGTAAGTGGAACACCTTTGGTACCTCTAAAATATGTTCCACTTGGGAGGTATTCCACTTACAGAAGCTCATTTTACAATGGATCAATAGGTTGTGGGACTTTGAAAAGTGTTCCACTTATGAAGGTGTTCCACTTTACAGGATTTACTGTATTTATTTTGATTCCCCATCCTCACTTTTTCTGGAATTTCAAGTATCATTATAAAAATTTTCTGATCCGTATACCATCAGAAGCAGCAGGTGCAAGTTCTTCTTTCTTGTCCTTCATATCAGCCTCGACCTTTAGAGTCATAAAATACTGACTTTACTTTGTACGAGTTATTAAAGACAAAACTTGGTTCCCGTCCAGAAAAGTCAAAATCACTTTGATACAAAGAGGTTATTTAATGTGAGGGATGGAATATGAATATTATTTCGAAGGAAAATATGATATTGACCAGGGAAAATATCACATTGACCAAGGAAAATATCATATTGACCAAGGAAAGTATCATATTGACCAAGGGCGACAGTTATTCTCATTTAAAATGCTATTTACATCATTCTCTTGTTTTTCTTTGTGAAGATAATAATATGTTGCAAAACTTCAAAGAAACAGTCACCATTGATGCTCATAAATTGTTAAGATTAATCATATCCTACTTGAGGGAGTGATTATAGATTACAAACCAGAATGGAAATAAAACTGCATTACAGTAAAACCTGTCGAATAAGAACACCACTGGGACCAGCCAAAAGTGTTCTGATTGGCAGGTGTTCATATTTGCAGGTGTTCACATTTTGGGGGTTTTTAATGTGGAAGTTTATGACAGATTAAAAAGATACTGAAGAGAGTGTTTATATTAAGACGTCCTCAGATGAGATTAAGGTGATTAGATATATAGGTTTTACTGTACTGCCAATAGGTCTACAACATCAACTGTCATATATAACAATACATGTACATATAAGGTCGTTTACATATAAGGTCATGTACATATAAGGTCATGTACATATAAGGTTGTATAGGATATGAAACTTTAATGTTTACAATATCACCAAGACTAGAACAGTTAAAGTAGAATCAACAATAAATCAAGTCTGTAAGTACAAATGAATTATGTTTATTGCTGTACTCTCCAAATCACATACAATAACAGAAAATTTAATGAACTGAAAAATAGATTGACCTGACTTGAACATTAAGGATTGGTACATGGTGGATATGTGAATGATGCTATAGATTAACTTAACACAGCTTTTGATGTTTATATGTATGTTAAACCAGCATACAACAATCTATGATGAGCATGAAATATTTATGATAAATTGATGGTAAACAATGTCTAATATGTTACAGTAAAACCTGTCTAATCCGAATGACACTGGGACTGTCACTGCCAAGAGTGTTCATAATCACAGGTGTTCATATTTCATGTGTGAGTTAATGGGTGATTGCATTGAGAGGTGTTCAGATTTGAAAGGTGTTCGTATATACAGACTTTACTGTTATTTAAAGTACCTACTGGTGTAGTCTAGTAATGCTAATACCTTTTACCTATTAAAGTATCTACATGGTTTGGATCATACCTAAACTAGGCAACAATGATTTCTTTAATGCCTTATCAGTTACCAGCAGGCTTGGTACATTTAAACACAATGGCCATAAAACATTTCAATGTTAACATTCTATCACATTTATAGAAAATACATTTTGAAAAACTGTGATGAATGTTTGCACTAATAACATCTATAGATTTAAACATGTATTGACAGAATTTCAAATCTTGTATTTTCAGATGTCTTGAGTCAGAGAGGTATTTACCCACAACCCCCAGGGACCATGCAACTTAACCATACATTCCAGTCACCATATATGTATATATACTGAGATTTTATCTGGATTACTCAACTTTTGGATTATATGTGACCATGCAAGGAGCACAGTTACTTTAATATAGGACAAATTACAAGGTAGGTTAAGGATCTTACAAATTATATGTATGTTTAGCAGTGTTTTATGGATCTTTCTGAAAACCTACCTGGAACATTGTAAAATATGTTAAACAGAGCTCTTGGTTGACTTTTAGGCTGTGGCATTCTACCAAATATGGTCAAAGGCTTTAGGTTAATTTAAAGATGCATGCCCATAGCCAGAGGGTGGGGCGAATTTGGTTGGGAGGGGGCAGGGGCAAAACTTCTTTCAAAATCATGCACTTTTTTTCACAATTTTGAGAACTTTCTGAGTGATTTTGGGTCTTCATTGTCCATTGTACACCATTTGAACCCCCCTGGATTTATTTTAAATTGAGCACATCCTTTGGAAAAATTGAACCCTTCCTTGGCAAAAGCTGGCTACTGGCCTGGAGCGGATTGTCTTTATAAATATATCCTCTCTGTAAGAGGGGGAAATAACCCAGAATTCAAAGATGAACCTTTTTTGAATTCTCAATTCATCTTTAGACGAATGAATGTTCATCTATGAATTCTGGGTTCTTTTTTCCTCTTTTCTTATTGATATAGACAAGCCAAAACGCCATCTTTATATCAGCGCAAATCCTTCGGGTCAAATCAACTTTGGTGTCAGTCTATTACTTCTATGGATACTATCAGTTTGCCCCAGTCTAACTTGACACCCTGAATCCAGGGGCAGGTCTGAAAATCAAGAGGAGGTCTGGGGGGGAAACCTGCTTTGTTACCTAAATTGCCCAATTTGTATGGGGAGAAGCAGTTTTTGGGCCCTTAAATGTTTTTCGACCTCAATTTGTTTTGGGCCTTCCATTATGTAAAAAAATATTTTTTTATGTGGGATCAGTTGATTTGTGGCTGTGCTTTAGATGCTATTTGTTGATATATGACTGATGTACAAACATCAGATTTCGATAGTTTAGTATGCTTCTAAAAGATTGGTGTGAATGTACTATATGATTATGGTGACATTTAGAAATTATTTAGTACAGGGTTCAAAATTCTCAGCTGCCTGACTGCTAATGGTAATTACTTTTCACTCTTGGTAGTGCAATTAGAAAAGCAAGTTGTCTATTGGGCAATGGATTGAATGGCAATATAGCATTGTGGCAATCACATTTTCAACCTTAAGCTTCAGTCGCATTTGCTCTATGGTGGGCATACAGCAGCTGTAGGTTCACAAAATTGATATAGAAAATCTCCATTGACTATGTCTTATCCCTCTATTTTATGCTGTGTATTTATTTTGATTTTGGGAAGTTACGGCCATTTAACGGTTGTCATAGATCAAATGTGAGTGAGGTGATTGTCATGAACCCTGATCTAGTAATAGCCCTAGTCTTACCCCAAGTCCCAATTTTGCCCCCTCTCAATTTTGTTTCATCATCTCTTAATGGTAATATCAAAGGAAAGGAGGGAGTGGGTTAGATACTTGCTCCACGCCTTGATTTAAATTGCATTCAATTTTCAGATCAGGAGCTTAAAAGAGATTACCTACCTACCATTTTCACTGAGGACAATAACAACTTACAACTATGACTGAGAAAGGAGAACAGGGACATCAGTATAGGGCAGGATCACCACTCTCTAAGGCAAGTCTCAATAAAGTCAATCAATCAAGTCCCTGCATTATGCATTGAGGTACTTTTATACTTTCAGAAAAAATCGGAAAAAGTTTGGGAATTGTCTTGAACATTAATTGAACAAAATATTTTGATTTGAACTATGTGTTCTATAATAACATGTAAACATCCGACATGGAATATTAAAAATATAAAAAATATTTCATTAAATATTTGCGATTGTAATCATAAAATTACACAAAAATACTCATCGTCGTGCAGGACTTAAAGAATACTACAGGAGTTCAATTTTTTTTTTAAATGTGGGACTCAGAAAAAGTGTTCACATTGTGTTCTGATTAGAGAGGTGTTCAGAAAAAAAGTTTTTGCTGTACATGTACTTGTATTTATTAAGTATGAATACAATAAGGGAGGGACACGAATGTCACAATGTTCTTGTTTGTTCTTGTATGTTATCAGTATTCAGTTTTTTATTGTCAGTGAATTGGTGTTTTTGGATTTATGTACATATAGGTTCTGCGATTTTTTCAAAGCATGCCTCTGGAATGAAGGTCATAGCCATAGCCTTTAATGCTAAAAAACTTGATCATTTCAATGGATTCCAATAAATATATGAATATATATTTATCTACATCATTGCTTATATATATCAGGAATATTGAGCATTTCACAAAAATCACTGCACTACCTTAACTATATCAATTATGAAAAACTCTTCACTCATTCATTTCTTCCTTCATCTTTATGTGTAACAAACAAACAAACAAACAAACAAACAAACAAACAAACAAACAAATAAACAAACAAACAAAAATTATGATTTATCTATTTTTTTATAGAGAGCATCAATGTTATTAGGTAGTGTTACCTAGGACCTAATATCATGAGAAAATTGCAAAATATCATGAGAAAGAGACCTAATATCATGAGAGTTACCTAATACCATAAGAAAGTTTAGCAAATATCATGAGAAAGCTACCTAAGACAATAAGAAAGTTGTCTTGTATAATGTTAACGGTGTACTTTACAATACTGTTGTATTCACCTACTGATAAAAGCAGAGCTTACATATGCTAACTGATAAGATAAAACCTTTTGTCTCCTTGCCATAAATCAATGTGTAATATGTCTTATTTTCTACTTACCTTTACCTTACAAACAAACTCTACAAATATTGACATCTGTGATTCAGTTTGTAAGGTTCCCTTGGGGAGCACAGGCCCGTAGCCAGGATTTGCCAAGGGGGGTTCACTTTTTGAAAAATTCCAGGGGGGTTCACTTGTGACAATTTTGGTCCAAAATGGTCAAAATCACTTAAAAGGGCTCAGAATGGTGAAAAATTGCATGATTTTGAAAGAAATTTTGGCCAGTTTTTGCCGAATCCCCCTGGCTACGGGCTCGGAGCATATGGCGATTGATTGGGAGGTTTCTCCATTAGGAGATAATGGGATATACATGGCTCTTCATAATCTCCTAGATAATAAACAATCAAATAATCGCAGTGTTTACAATGATTGTAGATGTAAATAAACTCATGTCTTGTGTAAGAGTTGAGATGGACTGAAACATATACAGTAAAGCTTATATATGGATATAGTCCTGAGTAAGGACACTAGCGGTTACCGTTAGTGATTTGGTTTTCTGTATAAAAAGTCATTTTTCTCCTTTCCTACCCCATTGGAGCGCCATTTGGCGTTTGGGAAGTGAATTGGGACTAAATATTTATAAGGTAGGTCCTGATTTATCTGAAAACATGCCAAAGTTCAGTGGGAAATCTCATTTTAAGCTGGCGGCGGAGTGATTTTGACCTTGGTGATTTTACCAGAATTCTCTGAGAAATCTGACGATAGAGGGGGTTAGTGTCTTCAAGTTTATTTATCTCAAAAATTCGGTGGACAACCCATGGTAAGATTGTTATAGCAGTCTAGGCGAGTCTCTCCCGAACACTGTGGTATGTTGCACTAGGCTTGAATACTAATCGTTAATAAGATACAGGGTAAAATGTTATAATGGCCACCTATGGGAAACTCTACTGTGGTCTTCAACCTATTAGAAGGCGCATTTTTGGGGTATTTTGTCCCCTTTTGAGGTTTTTAAGTTCATTAAGAAGCCTAATAGCGCATATCATATTAAAGGACTGTATCTTAGCTGAACAATGGTACCAAAATAGTGACATTTTGAAGCAACTTTAGTGTTTTGGGGGCGAGGCCATTGTGCCAAGTACCCTGAATTCCATTCTCCCGTGCCATTCAATTGTCTTCTGGGCAGTTTTGAATGAACCTTTGTTTCTCCCTAACGTTATGACGTCATAATATGCAATTGAACGCCTTGACATGGATATCACTCGAAAGATAGTAGAAATCGCTTTCCAATGATACCCCATATGGCCATGTTCCCCTCAGTTGGGTGTACTCAATCTGTGATGCAAACTGTAAGGTGCACCCCTACCCCAAAGAAATTTCAAGAAATCTCAAAATCAAATTTCCTGAATTTTGCTAAAAGGACCTGTGTCTATAAGGATTGAATCTTCCCCCGTGCATTTTCTCAAATATAGCATTGTTATATACCATTGTGATCGGGATAATGCCTACAATGCTAATATAACCATGTTGAAAGAAAACAAACTAATTCAGTTTACTATTAGGATATAGTCCTGAGTAAGGACACTAGCGGTTACCGTTAGTGATTTGGTTTTCTGTATAAAAAGTCATTTTTCTCCTTTCCTACCCCATTGGAGCGCCATTTGGCGTTTGGGAAGTGAATTGGGACTAAATATTTATAAGGTAGGTCCTGATTTATCTGAAAACATGCCAAAGTTCAGTGGGAAATCTCATTTTAAGCTGGCGGCGGAGTGATTTTGACCTTGGTGATTTTACCAGAATTCTCTGAGAAATCTGACGATAGAGGGGGTTAGTGTCTTCAAGTTTATTTATCTCAAAAATTCGGTGGACAACCCATGGTAAGATTGTTATAGCAGTCTAGGCGAGTCTCTCCCGAACACTGTGGTATGTTGCACTAGGCTTGAATACTAATCGTTAATAAGATACAGGGTAAAATGTTATAATGGCCACCTATGGGAAACTCTACTGTGGTCTTCAACCTATTAGAAGGCGCATTTTTGGGGTATTTTGTCCCCTTTTGAGGTTTTTAAGTTCATTAAGAAGCCCAATAGCGCATATCATATTAAAGGACTGTATCTTAGCTGAACAATGGTACCAAAATAGTGACATTTTGAAGCAACTTTAGTGTTTTGGGGGCGAGGCCATTGTGCCAAGTACCCTGAATTCCATTCTCCCGTGCCATTCAATTGTCTTCTGGGCAGTTTTGAATGAACCTTTGTTTCTCCCTAACGTTATGACGTCATAATATGCAATTGAACGCCTTGACATGGATATCACTCGAAAGATAGTAGAAATCGCTTTCCAATGATACCCCATATGGCCATGTTCCCCTCAGTTAGGTGTACTCAATCTGTGATGCAAACTGTAAGGTGCACCCCTACCCCAAAGAAATTTCAAGAAATCTCAAAATCAAATTTCCTGAATTTTGCTAAAAGGACCTGTGTCTATAAGGATTGAATCTTCCCCCGTGCATTTTCTCAAATATAGCATTGTTATATACCATTGTGATCGGGATAATGCCTACAATGCTAATATAACAATGTTGAAAGAAAACAAACTAATTCAGTTTACTATTAGAAGGCGCATTTTTGGGGTATTTTGTCCCCTTTTGAGGTTTTTAAGTTCATTAAGAAGCCTAATAGCGCATATCATATTAAAGGACTGTATCTTAGCTGAACAATGGTACCAAAATAGTGACATTTTGAAGCAACTTTAGTGTTTTGGGGGCGAGGCCATTGTGCCAAGTACCCTGAATTCCATTCTCCCGTGCCATTCAATTGTCTTCTGGGCAGTTTTGAATGAACCTTTGTTTCTCCCTAACGTTATGACGTCATAATATGCAATTGAACGCCTTGACATGGATATCACTCGAAAGATAGTAGAAATCGCTTTCCAATGATACCCCATATGGCCATGTTCCCCTCAGTTGGGTGTACTCAATCTGTGATGCAAACTGTAAGGTGCACCCCTACCCCAAAGAAATTTCAAGAAATCTCAAAATCAAATTTCCTGAATTTTGCTAAAAGGACCTGTGTCTATAAGGATTGAATCTTCCCCCGTGCATTTTCTCAAATATAGCATTGTTATATACCATTGTGATCGGGATAATGCCTACAATGCTAATATAACCATGTTGAAAGAAAACAAACTAATTCAGTTTACTATTAGAAGGCGCATTTTTGGGGTATTTTGTCCCCTTTTGAGGTTTTTAAGTTCATTAAGAAGCCTAATAGCGCATATCATATTAAAGGACTGTATCTTAGCTGAACAATGGTACCAAAATAGTGACATTTTGAAGCAACTTTAGTGTTTTGGGGGCGAGGCCATTGTGCCAAGTACCCTGAATTCCATTCTCCCGTGCCATTCAATTGTCTTCTGGGCAGTTTTGAATGAACCTTTGTTTCTCCCTAACGTTATGACGTCATAATATGCAATTGAACGCCTTGACATGGATATCACTCGAAAGATAGTAGAAATCGCTTTCCAATGATACCCCATATGGCCATGTTCCCCTCAGTTGGGTGTACTCAATCTGTGATGCAAACTGTAAGGTGCACCCCTACCCCAAAGAAATTTCAAGAAATCTCAAAATCAAATTTCCTGAATTTTGCTAAAAGAACCTGTGTCTATAAGGATTGAATCTTCCCCCGTGCATTTTCTCAAATATAGCATTGTTATATACCATTGTGATCAGGATAATGCCTACAATGCTAATATAACCATGTTGAAAGAAAACAAACTAATTCAGTTTACTATTAGGATATAGTCCTGAGTAAGGACACTAGCGGTTACCGTTAGTGATTTGGTTTTCTGTATAAAAAGTCATTTTTTCTCCTTTCCTACCCCATTGGAGCGCCATTTGGCGTTTGGGAAGTGAATTGGGACTAAATATTTATAAGGTAGGTCCTGATTTATCTGAAAACATGCCAAAGTTCAGTGGGAAATCTCATTTTAAGCTGGCGGCGGAGTGATTTTGACCTTGGTGATTTTACCAGAATTCTCTGAGAAATCTGACGATAGAGGGGGTTAGTGTCTTCAAGTTTATTTATCTCAAAAATTCGGTGGACAACCCATGGTAAGATTGTTATAGCAGTCTAGGCGAGTCTCTCCCGAACACTGTGGTATGTTGCACTAGGCTTGAATACTAATCGTTAATAAGATACAGGGTAAAATGTTATAATGGCCACCTATGGGAAACTCTACTGTGGTCTTCAACCTATACTAATATACTAACAACTCTCTTATCTTAATACCTCTCAATGTGAACACTTTTTCTCTGTCTCAATTTTAGTTTTTCATTAACTTAATATTAATGAACTTTGAAAAGTGAAAACTTTTTGCAAGTCCTAGTTGTGTTAGTTTTCGACAGATTTAACTGTTACAGTTTAACTGTAACTGTAACATACACTTTTATAATAATAGTTTGTATATATGAACAGGTCTCTTATCTGAATACCTCTCAATGTGAACACTTTTTCTCGGTCTCAATTTTGCTTTTTCATTCACTTACATTTCAATGAACCTTGGAATGTGATCATCTTGTAATCTGAACACTTTTGGAAAGTTTATATGGCGTTCATTTTCGACAGGTTTAACTGTTACAGTTTAACTGTAATTCCGTAACACTTAACTGTAACGTACATTTTCATAATATAAGCTATGTAACATTATTGTTTCAATCTATAGTTATCCTCCAAATTGTTTCATCTCTTGATGTTATTAGATTATTTCCCTATAGATTTTTAGTTTATCATAGAACAACACATGATGGATGTCTCATAAAATACAGAGGTCAAGCTACACATTTAACCTTTACCATGCTGCCTTATTTCAGCAAATATATCCCACGCAACTGGCTTATTTTTCAAAGAGTGCAAAAAATGATATGCCTGGACTAAATAATTAATATCTCAATAACTACTGAATGAATCTGGATAAAATTTTCACAAAGGGAAGATACAGTGGCCTGGCTCATGAAAAAAAATGTTCTCATGAATTTATTCGTACATTAACACGACTGGGCATAAATATACCATGAATACTCCTCCGGAATCCGCCGCTCCGCCTCTTCGTCTGGTCAGAATCCAAATCTGAATTTGCAGCGATCGAATGTTCAATTTTTCAATTCAGAAAATATTCTAGTTTCTATTTTCGATGACCGTTATCGGCTTCCAAGAGCCTAAAGAGCTCGAAATCGTAATTCATTTCCTCCACATTTTCGTTGTGATCGTATTTTTCCACCATTTTGTACGATACGTTCACTAAAAACGACTAAAACACTGATTAAATTGTTGAATTGAGAATTATTTTTCGAAATATCGCCATTTCTAGGTCAACAGGAAGTCATGTTAGGCACTGAATAAATCGGGCAATCTAATTGGACCATAAGAATGGCGCGAAAAAGTAAAGTTTTTAAAAGTTTGAAATCGGGCGTACGGGTCCGCCCGCAGTTGTGAGAGACATTTTAGTCTCGGCGGACTCGTCCGCCGGCAGCACGCTAAAGGTTAAGATAACTAATTTGTGTAATATTATGACATCTGGGGATAACTGGCCTCCCTCGATTGGATTTTTAAGGGACTTAATTACAATTGGTTTTGTTACAGCTATATCACAGGGGTTTCACTAGACTTTCCCACAACAGGGTTTAAATGAAAACAACAGGCAAAATTAATGGAAATCATGACATGGAAATGTTGAAAAGTCCCTAAAACAACAGGCGATTTTGTGAAATCAACCAGTGAAAATCGTCTGTTGCCTCATGCTAATGAAACCCCTGTATATACAAAATTGGGCAACTGAACACTACAAATGGGAGAACTAATCCCCGGATTACCATAATTCTACATGTTTATGTACAAGTTCTCTGAAAAACGTGTAGCTTAACCACCTAATATATCCAACATTAATCACCCTTGAGGGTCTACTTGAACCAGATATATAAAAGCAACATTAAATACATTATAAGGTCATTCCATGTTTTTAGTTCAAAGATACATTTTTGAGGTATAGTTTAAGAGGTATTGTTTACTATCAGTTTATGAGGTATTGTTTATGAGGTACAGTTTATGACTCAAAATCTCATAGTATGTTATTGTTTGGCAAACTTTTTGAACCAACATGTTCTCAGCTTGATCATGACTCAAGGCCAATACTTTCAGCAATTAGAAACCCCATTGTTAAAAGCCATAACAAAAAGATTCAAATCGGCTTAGCAATTTATAAAACTTATAATACTGTTCATTTATTTTGATATAACATGATAGTTTTACAAAATGCGTTATTATATTTTGCAGTGCTACTCTCTGCCTTTTAATTACCCCTGCATTTCATAATATCTCTTACATTTATTTTATTTGTACAGTTGCATATTGATTTTCATTGAAATCGGATCATAGAAATTTTTATATTTTTTAATTTTATTTTGCCCCTGAAAGAATAAAAATGCTTAATGTGATCAAAACGTAACTATTGACGATGTTCTAATTTTCCATTTTCTTTTCAGAAGAGAGAAAGGACATTTTCGCCACCAAGAGGTAAGTCCTTGTACTTGTTCTTGGATCAGTAATTAAAGGGGTACTGTCTGTCCCCTAGTGGTAGCTGTAAGACAATTAATTGAAGGGACACTGCCTGTCCCCTAGTGTTAGACTCTTAATTAAAGGGGCACTGTCTCTCCCCTAGTGTTAGACTCTTAATTAAAGGGGCACTGTCTGTCCCCTAGTGCTAACTGTCAGACTATTAATTAAAGGGACACTGTCTGTCCCCCAGTGCTAGCTGTCAGACTCTTAATAAAAGGGACACTGTCTGTCCCCCAGTGCTAGATGTGAGACTATTGATTAAAGGGGCACTGACTGTCTCCTAGTGCTAGCTGTCAGACTCTTAATTAAAGGAGCACTGTCTGTCCCCTAGTGGTAGCTGTCAGACTATTAATTAAAAGGGCACTGTCTGTCCCCCAATGCTAGCTGTCAGACTCTTAATTAAAGGGACACTGTCTGTCCTCTATTGCTAGCTGTCAGACTATTAATTAAAGGGGCACTTTCTGTCCCCTAGTGCTAGCTGTCAGACTATTAATTAAAGGGGCACTTTCTGTCCCCTAGTGCTAGCTGTCAGACTATTAATTAAAGGGGCACTGTATGTCCCCTAGTGCTAGCTGTCAGACTATTAATTATAGGGGCACTTTCTGTCCCCTAGTGCTAGCTGTTAGACTATTAATTAAAGGGGCACTTTCTGTCCCCTAGTGCTAGCTGTTAGACTATTGATTAAAGGGGCACTCTCCGCCCCCCCCCATTGCTAGCTGTCAGACTCTCAATTAAAGAGGCACTTTCTGTCCCATACTTGTAGCTGTCAGATTCTTAATTAAAGGGGCACTTTCTGTCCCCTAGTGCTAGCTGTTAGACTATCAATTAAAGGGGCATTGTGAGTCCTCTAGTGATAGCTGTCAGACTATTATTTAAAGGGGCACTGTCTGTCCCCTAGTGGTAACTGTTAGACTATTAATTAAAGGGGCACTGTCTTTCCCCCATTGCTAGCTGCCAGACTATTATTTAAAGGGGCACTTTCTGTCAATCAGTGCTAGCTGTTGTACTATTAATTAAAGATAGGGGTGGGGGTGGGGGCATTGTCTGTCCTCTAGTGCTAGTTGTTGGACCATAATTGAAGAGGTACTATCTGTCCCTTAAAGCAGTATTGCCCCCACATTTGAAAAAATACCATGACAATATACAAGGTATATGTCACACTTTCTTCCGGATTAGTGATAATGAACAATTGTAAATACAAATAAATAAAAGAATGAAATAAAAAAGACAAAGAAATGAAAACGACCTACTCTATACATCTTATTGCAAGGCCAACTGATTTCTCATGTAAAAAACATCCAAACCTCTAAAACATTTACCAAACCTCAAAATTGATTTACTTTCAGCAGAAGAAGAAAATGTGAAAACACCCAGAATAAAAGGGGACACACCACGCAACAAGATAGAACGAGAAGAGGTAGGGACATAAGATATATTTCAACTTGTCTATTATAAGTTAGCATTCTTGCGATAAAGTGGGGTTTTGGTTGAAATGGCTGAATGCAGTGTCATGGCTTATGTACCATTTGAAGGTTTGCGATAGAGGAGGAGATTTTGACAAAATAAAAATTGGACAGTTAAGATTCCCTACCTTAGGAGCAACCTAGCGACTCAATTTCCCCACCCTGGGAGCAATTATAATTGCTGGTCATTGGTCAAAGATATAGTCAAGATTCTGCTTGCCTGGGATGTGCATTTCAAAAGTCACCACTTCCGGGATAAAGAACTATGTCAAAATCCCACCCCCTTGGACAATACAGCGTCTCAAATTTCCAACCCTCCCCGTATTTAAGGGGGGGGGAGGTCACATGCAAACCTTTGATTGGTGGATTATATTCAAGATGCTTAGTATTGATAATGGAATGATGCTATTTGAGCTCAAATTAATCATAAATCATGATTTGTACAAAATTAGCGACTACAATTTAGTATAGGATTAAGTGCTGCAAAAGTCAACAACCTGCTCTTTTCAAATGTCAGGCCCGTAGCCAGGATTTGCCAAGGGGGGTTCACTTTTTATAAAATTTCGGGGGTTTTGCTTTTGACAATTTTGGTCCAAAAATGGCCAAAATCACTTAAAAAGTGCTCAGAATAGTGAAAAACTGCATGATTTTGAAATAATTTTTGGCCAGGGGGGTTCGCTCGAATATATCAAACCCCCCTAGCTAAGGGCCTGAATGTGCTAATTTTGTTGCATTTGTTGTTGAAAATTTAAAAGCCCATGAAACTGTTGACTTTTTTTCTGTGCCAACATTTCTTTGTTTTCTTCTAATTTGCACCTACAACATATTTAAACTTCTTTTAGATATTATTTACAATTTTCCAATTTACACATTTTTACATTTTCCAAAACAATATATTTATAACCCCAAACTAGTCGTTGTATTGTGTTAACAAATTGTATGGTATGGCAAGTGATTTTCAACTCTCATGTCTTGGATCACAATGTCTGAGCAAAAATGCTGTAATTAAGGTTGAATATTACTCATCGATATATAGATATGATTGTCAAAAATTATGTGCCATACCATACATGATTCATGAAGACTCTGTTTAATAATTTATACATGGTATTAAACCCTTTCCTGTTCAGTTTATCGACTTTAACGCACCTCTTTTATTTTTGATGACTTTAACTTATTGAACAAAATTTTGTAACATACTCTCCCGGTTCACAAAGTTAAACTTTCTCAGCACATTTAAATAGCGTTATGTACAGGGTGTGCAAAATATATATACAGGTTTTAGGTTGATTTAAAGATGGCAGTCAGGTCAGTCTAAATCGATTTGTAAAAATATGAAAGGCAAACCTAATGCCATCTTATATTGGCCAAAAACCCAGGAAAATAAGCATTCCCATTCATAAGATTTTGGAATAACTTTTAAAGTTATGAAATTCACTCTCTTAAAGCATGGTTTGTTGGTGGATTTTGAAAATTTGGATTTGGGACAGTTTGACAATTAATTGACCACCCTGTACTTTGTTCTCCAGATATTACCCTTTCTTGTAATCTGGTTGAAGTTATCCTATGTAAGAAGTGTTAAAGGCAGAATCAGATTTAGTGACCAAACTTTCTGAAAATTGATCCAACTTTAGAATTTTCTGGATATCCACATTTATTTTTTCAAATAATTTATATACTTTTGCATTTTGAAACTTTTGTCATCCCCTATATCCCAGATTCTGCCTTTATCGTTTCTAGTTAAATGTAGTCTTTTACCTAATATATAATGTAGATATCGTCTAACCTTTGGTGTTTTGTAGCTTATAAAACAAAGACCTAAATCTGTCTTCGATACAATTTCACTTTTTAACCAAATTGAGAAGACAGAGGTCATTGGGAATTCTTCCACCCAAGAAAATAGTTCCTCTAAGGACAAAAGTAGTCCCACTATGGAGAAGGGTGATGATGAAAGTGGTGGTTCATCCACACATTTAAATGCGGTACTTATTTCTTTATTCCGCATGATTTAATATTTCTTTAGTTAATCCCTTCGCAAACTTTTTTCAATTCATTTTTCTTGCTGTGATTTAGAACTCTGTTTTCCTGTCTAATTTGACTGAAGTGTATTTTTCAATGTCAGAGAAGATTTTTTTCTTGTTTAAGGTAGTTCTGCAAGTATTTTCATGTAATTTTTTATATTGATTGTTACAAATATTTACTTTATGGGTCATATTTGTAAAAAATTTTATTTGAATATTTACACATGATTATAGAATACTCAGTTCGAAGTTCAACCACCCCCCAAAAAAAGAAAATTGTCAAAATTACTGGGAAATAACATTTCCATGGATTATTTTCCTAATATTTTTCTGAAAGTGCAGAACTGCCTTAAAGGAAAATGTTTGCTGATGGGATTAACTAATAATATTTATATTGCTAGGTTGTTCTCTTTAAATATGATATCTGAAGTGTTTCTTTCCATGTCTTAAATCATTGAGAAATCAGTCTTCGTTATCTTAAAAGGAAAAAGTCACATTTTGAGACACATATTTTGTTTAAAGTGACCAACCATAGCAATATTTTCATGTGATATATACAGGTTTGTATATGTAGTTGGTAGATAAAACTAAGTTGCACTGTATCTATTTCTTAGATGTTTCTCAATGTTATTTTGTTTGTTTGAAATTTTTTATGTTTTAGTTTTTTGTGTTTTTGTGTTGAATAGTTTTTTTTCAGTGCTGCAAATAAATGTTTTTTTGCTACTTTGCATATTTTTCTGGTCTTGGCTATTATTATATGCATATTTTGGTTCGCTATTTTTCAACATATTTAAAGATGCTTGGTAAATGCTTTAGTTAAGAGCAAATCTTGAGCCTGTTTTTAAATATATCTATTGGTATGCATGCATGCATAATAACGAAGTGATATTATGTTATTATGGAGATTGTGTTTATGTATTGTTTCATTTATTGAGAAAACGATCTTCTGGTAGTTTGTCTCTCAATAATGTCTATGTCACATTTTCTCCGATTCATTGGCCGGCGCCTGGCTGAATGAGTATTTTGTTCAAAATTATAGGTCAAATCTCAAATTTGAGGTCAGATGAAAACTTGTACATGATTTAAAAAAGGTTTTGTCAATTTGAAGCAAGTTAAAATCAGTTTTGAACTAAATATTACAATCCGCCGGCACCGGCCGATGAATCGGAGCAAATGTGACCTAGGCATGAAAGAAATCATCCTTTGTTATCACTTACAAAGAATGACAGGAAATACTCCTCGTTGTTATTTATACAAATTAAGATTAAACACTTCAGGGTCCTCTCAAGGAACAGATTTCAAAAGAACCAAGTCCCTCCCATTGACTTCCATTGAACCTTTTCTTTAAGCTGTGATCTCCCAAGCATTAAAGCAATTGGGCGCAGCACCCACTTAAGATTTTGAAAAATAGGCTTGCACCAACCTGAAAATCCATTTGCACCCACTTGAAAATGAGAAAAATCATGAAAAACTAGCATATTTTGACCAATTTTGGTCTGAATTGTGAAAATGAGAATTTTGCACCCACCTGAGAAAAAATCCTGAGGAGATCACTGGTAAGCTATTAAAGGAACGTTTGTCTTTTACGAACAATATTGGCAAGTGCTGAGAGTGTTCCATATATACAGGTTTAAACTGTATTGTTATTTTTAACCATGTACATAGATTTAATTGGATGCTTTTATTTTAGAAGTATGGATTATCTGGTTACCATGGTGACAACAAAACAGAAGATGATCTCGACAACATCCTGGCCTCGAACAATTCAGCTTCAGACAAGGTATAATTACAGGAGATATTACTTTTATTATCCCATCGAACGAAGTTCGGAGGGATATAGGGAACACCTCCGTCCGTCCGTCCGTCCATCCGTCCGTCCGTACGTACGTCCGTCCGTACGTACGTCCGTCCGTCTGTCCGTCCGTCCGGGCAATAACTCAAATACCGTTGGCCCGATTTTGTTCATATTTTGTACACATATACCCTATGGGGGTAGAAGTTCTGCTCGAAAGCTGATTTTCAAAATGGCCGCTCATTTCAAAATGGCGGCCATTTTAGTGACGATTTTACAGTAATTAAGGTGCAATATGTAAAACTGTAATAGCAATATGTTTTAAATGTGTAAAAAATTATAAAGGACATTAATAATGCTACAAATGTAGATATTAAAGAAGCACATGGCAGCCATCTTGAAAAATGGCGGCCTTTTCTCGTCATTTTACGATTTTTGCTGTAACTCAAAAAGTAGTGGAGCGATTTTGTTCATATTTGGTATGTGAATACTATAAGCATTGCACACTGTCTAAAGACACTTTTGGTAGAAGGCGGCCATTTTTCAAAATGGCCGCCATTTTAACATATTTTACTATAACTCGAAAAGTAGTGGAGCGATTTTGTTCATATTTTGTATATATGTAAATGGCACACTGTCCTATGACACTTTAGGTAGAAGGCGGCCATTTTTAAAAAAATTTGAAAAATGGCCGCCATTTTAACATATTTTTTACTATTACTTGAAAAGTAGTGGAGCGATTTTGTTCATATTTGGCATGTGAATACTATAAGCATGGCACACTGTCCTATGACACTTTTGGTAGAAGGCGGCCATTTTGAAAACAATTTTGAAAAATGGCCGCCATTTTAACGTATTTTACTATAACTCGAAAAGTATTGGAGCGATTTTGTTCATATTTGATATGTGAATACTTTAAGCATGGCACATTGTCTCATAAAACTTAAGGGAGTAGTCGGCCATTTTGAAAAATGGCCACCATTTTTATGTGTGTTATTTTACAAGTACATGTGCGATTTTTTTAAAATTTTAGAGGTGGCTACTTAAAAGCATATTATTTTTTCTGATGACAACTTGGCTAGTGAGCGACCATTTTGAAAATGGTGGCCTTTCTGGTGTGTTGTTTTATATGATATTTGCGCTTCATTTGTAAAAATGCCAGCCATTTCTGTTCGATGGGATTCGCTACGCTTTGGCGTTGCCGTTGTTCTGGTTTCTCATTTAAGAGGAGGACATTCTATCCCAGAATTCATAGATGAATCTATCTCAATGTAAAGATCAACCTATAGAGGTTTATCTTGATATGGAGACAGGATCATCTATGAATTCTGGGATGTTACCATCTCTTTTGTGTATATGGATCAGGAGTTCATGTCTAGTTCCCAGAATATATTCAGAATGTGTGGAGGTGGCGCCACCTTTTCCCCTCAACATCAACCTAAAGTGTAAATACAATCACAGAAATTCAAATGAAATAATCAAACCATATAAGATACCAACATGATACTAAAGTGAATTCAAAGCAATGTGAACAAAATCCTTCTAAAAGAGTCAAATATTAACTTTTGTCTAAATTCAAGGATTTTTTTTATAAGTCAGTTCCTATTGATTCAGAGACAGTTAATGAGATACAAGATGAAAATACTAATCTAAATTAACTTGCTCGCATGTAAACCTTGCATGTTGTATATTGTAAACATCCACTCGCTCACAATTTGAAAAATAGGTGCACAAAATAATGACAGACAAAAAAACAGGATTTGAGCGAATTGCCATTTCATTATGCTTCATTGCTTCACCAAAAATACCTGTGCATCTTGATATGTTTAATTTATTTTTTGACACATCAACAATGACACATCAACAATGTATTCTTTGAGTTTGCCTTATTCACGTCTTGTGTCACAATCGCAATCATCAATTTTCCCACTGTTTTCTTCAAAAAGGTGGAAAATTGGGACGTTACCTTGGATCGGTTGGTGAATATAAATTCTTGTCATGTTACTAAGGTAACAAAAGCTCAGTTTTATATGTTGTCATGGCAACAGTATTATGATTGGTTGCTGTGTTAGGCTATTGGCCAATGATGTTCATCTGTTATGCTTTTTATGTCCAGTTGTATTTTCTTTAGTTCAGACTGTAACACATCAGTTTATTTTTTTGTTTGTTTTCTTTGATTTCAACACATTTTGATTATTTTGGTTCAACCCAATTATTTTATTCTTGCAATTTATTTTTAATTTGCTGCTAAACCAATTAATTTATATTCAGTTTACACAATTAACAGTTAATTAATCTCTCATAATTTTGCATACAATCTTTGACTCTTCAATCTCTCTTAAATTCTTTGAACAAAAGACTAAACATAAATTCTAGTAACATATTTATTTAAAGTTTCTTTGCATTGCATATCTTTTTGACATATTTGATTCAAGCTACCGCAATGAGCTACATCGTTATGAGTGTAGGCATTTAAAGATATATCTTATAAGCGACAGTATATTGCCCAGAGATAATATTTCCCATAATTTTATATTGTAATTTAAAGGACTTGACATAATTCACTATTATTTAAAAATAATCTCAGGTATATTCTTAAAATTGTCAACATAACCCATATCACCCCGAGGACTGGGTATAATGATTTAAGGAATCATACTTGTACATAAGCAAAAGAGTCAGCTTAGAGATACATGTGCATGTTGAAATTAACATGCACATGCTGCAATTAACATGCACATGTCAAAATTAATATGTACATGTTGAAATTAACATGTACATATCGAAATTAACATGTACATGTTGAAATTAACATGTACTTGTCAAATTTAACATGTTATCTACATACACATTTGATGATGTTACAGTTTTGCAGTGTCCAATTGTTGAAATAAAATGTATATTGTTGTTTATACATGTATATTGCTTTTCATAGTGTATATTGCTGTGTATAATATAAATATATATTGGTGTGTACAATGACTATAATTGTGTTATATAACAATATGTTATAAAGATAGGTCCTTTCTACATGTCTTATCTAAATAAAACATAATGTAAACATTTATTTAATATAAGTTTATTAGATGTATGGGAAGTCAAGTTGAGGCTAGAGGCACCTGTATGAATGCAGTCTTATATTAAGAGATAACCAATTATATGTATGTTTTGGAGATGCATGTTATAACCTTCAAAGCTAGGAGTTGAATTGCACTTTTAGGCCAAGACATTTATTAATTACATAGTTTGAATTGCACTTTTAGGCCAAGGCAAATATTGGAGCAGAACGTCATCAGACTAGGAGTCATTCGGAGGGGAGCATAGATTTATTATCTCCCACATCATTTAAATCTCTGGAGGCTTTACTTGAATCTCTTCCCGAGACGTCAATAGATGGCGATGATGTCCTCGATGATGAAAATGAGGCTGATGATGATGTACCTGTTACAAAGATTGATGCAGATGATGACGACTACCACGAGGAAGTCGTTGAAGTGATAAAGGACTATGAGAATATACTTTTCATGTCAAGTACTAAGAAAAAGTCTAATAATGGTCAAAATGGTCAAGCTAGTAATAGGGACACTAAAGTTGAGATTTTAGGACATGACCATATGGTTACTAATATCGATGACACACCACACACAAGAGATAATCAAAGAGCATTATCAACAGTTTCAGGTTTATATGATAATTTGGTGTTTGAAAAAGCAAATGAAACATACAAGAAATCATCTGAGAAACCAAACAATATAGATTTAGTTACAGGAATCGCCGCATCTGAGTTACCTTCGATCAGTAGTCCAAAGGTGAAACCAAGGTTGAAAAAGAATAAAAAGCTCAATTTACCCGACACCGAAATCTCTGAAAAAACTACAGTTGATGCAGTCGTCACTGTTGAAAGTCCCAAAGTGAAACCAAGATCAAAGAGAAACAAGAAGTTGTCGAAGATAGAACCTTCACCAGGGGACTCTGATAAAGTCTATACAAGAGTTGAAGCAAATGGAGATGATGGAAAAATAGTTGCCATAGAAACGGAACAGGGATTGAGTCCTTTGGAGCATAAGCAAATAGAAGAGAGTATTAAACGAAAGCCTGGTTTAGATTCTGAAATAAAGTCAGGTGATATTGAAAATGAGGCTGTTTCTATAGAAACCAATGAAAAGGAGGCTGATAGAGATTTTCAGAAGGTTTGTCAAGATGTAGTGTTTAATTGCAACTGTCAATAAGATTTCATGCTGTTAAGCCATTTTCTGAAACAATACAATTCATTGTGACAAAATGTTAGGGATTCTGGTCTTTCAAAGTGGTCACCATCCATATTGAAATCTTTTTGACGGGACAAGAATGTACAGATTATCACACTACACATGTCAAGAAAATACAGGGTAACCTGTATGTTTCGTGACATTTCTACAGCTGGCAGGTTCTGAAACTTGGTCACCCTGTATGTGCTTCTTTGAATAATGTGTGTCGCACAATACACAGAGTTTTGCTTTTTATTATGTATAATCTGTGCATTCTTATGCGATTATTCTCATGCTTTCATTTTAGGCGAAATGTAGCTAACAGCATGGATGTGTCTAAAAGCACGCATGATTTGGGAAATGGTGTACAAGATGATACAGTAAAACCTGTTTAAGTTTAACACTTAAATTACCTCAAAATAGTTTTCTACTTGGGAGGTGTTCCAGAGATCCATTTTACATTAATTTATGAGAATCGTTACTCTGAAAAGTGTTACACGTATGTAGTTGTTCCACTCCCAGAGGCGTTCCACCTTACTGGTTTTACTGTATTAATATTTCAGAACAATATTTAACAGTTTTAGATATCAATAACTGATAAATGAAATATGTCAAATGGATAAAAAAATAATGGGGACATGTATCTCCCCAGGACTTTATTCACCAGTTATTGATAAAATGCTTCAATGCTTTTGGGGAACTCCCGGACTATGATTCCTGAGGAAATCTTCGGAATTTTGTCATCTTGGAGTCCTCCTGATTGTAGCCTGGTAGGAGATGCTATATAACATAACTAACCAAATTGTAGGTACATTTAATTGCCATGCTGATCAAATCAAGTTTCATGTACACTGTATAGGGAAAAAATAAAAGTAGGGTCATAATCTGTGCAGATTTCTAATGGAAATCTCAATGTGAAAAACATGGAATCTCATTGTGAAATTGGGAAATTCTCTGTGTGAAAAATGTGAAATCCCGTTGTGAAAAATGTGAAAAATAAGAAAAATGTGAAATCTCAAAGTGAAAATGTGAAATCTCAATGTGAAAAAACAGAATGCTTCCCCATTGAGAGAGAATTTGATCAGAATGACTTTTATTTTACATATGGAATGTTAACAACATTTTCTTCCAGTGGGTTCTGCATGTGTAGCAAAAGGCTGATTGTCCCAAGTGGCACTAATGCACCTAATGCCTTCTGTGCTTCTAACTGATACAATTTCAGCTGGGGCACTTGGGAAGAATTCTCCTTTGAAATATAGTTAAAGTTTCTTATAGTTCCATTGAATTCTCTTATAGGACTATCTTGCGGTTATAGGGGATGTTCTTTATCTTTGACAAATAAGCTGCAAAGCTGAAATAAGCTGCAAAGCTCCATACTGACTTTCTGAATGACAGCTATGGTGCAGCCAGCTTCCTGTTAAAAAGATATTTCACCACTGGCTTTAAATAATAAACAAAAATAGATTAACTAATGTTAACTTGTCAATTTTGAAGATTTATTTTTTAAAGTTGAGCCCTGTTAACCTGGAGGTCAATAAACATCTTTATTGCCATTATATATATTTAATTTTTTTTCCAAAATTTTTGACTAGTGATCAGTATGTTGTTCTAATCCATCATGTTTAAATTACACACCCTGTTAGTGCTGCCATCTATAGTGTTTATATTAAATACCCTGTTGGTGCTGCCATCTATAATGTTTATTTTAAACACCCTGTTGGTGCTGCCATCTATTGTGTTTATATTACATACCCTGTTGGTGCTGCCATCTATAGTGTTTATATTAAATACCCTGTTGGTGCTGCCACCTATGATGTTTAATTTAGTCCCCTGTTAGTGCTGCCACCTATTGCACTGTTCACTGTTCCAGGATTCTGATAGTGAAGACAGTATAGATGGCATTCAAGCATACCTTAATGACGCATTTGATTCAATACTTCTCGATACAAATACACTCCTGGCAAATAATACAGCCGTCCTGGAGGTTTGTCCGTTTCCCCTGGTGTCATTTTAGATGTGATGATTTTGGGAATTTTGGTTTTGCTTCTTTGTATGTACTGAGTAGTTCGCTGTGCCAGTTTTTTTTTGACTTATAGACTTTTTGATACTATAATTATTAGTAATCATTTTATCTCTAAATATTAAATCTTTTACTTTGTTGTGCCTTAGTACACGTTGAGTCTGTGTGTGCCGTATTTAAAAATAACATTTACATTGAAAGTCTGTTTTACTATTTATGATTGTTTGTTGTTGAAAGAGATCTTCATTTTTTTTGTGATTAATGTTTAAACCTGCTTCCTCTCAAAAAAGTATTTATACAAGTTTTGCATGTATTATGTAACATATTTCAATACATATCCATTTATAAAAATGGAAATCTGTTTGAAGAATTGCAAAATACTATATTATATTTTTTTTATGGTGATCAATTACATCTTGAATCTTGAAAAATTGAATCTTGAAGCAATAGTTTGACGTATTCTATCTTAACTAGACAGTGGTGTGGTTACTAGACTGTAGTGTGGTACCTAGACTTTGGTGTGGTAACTAGAATGTGGTGTGGTCTCTCTGTGGTAGCTTTAGAAATGCTTTTCTATTTGGGCACATTTGGTGTGGTAGACTAGGATATATTGCACATTTAACTCTAGACTTTGTAAATGCATTTAATGTGGACTTTTTATATCCTAAGATTTCGGTCATAATGTTAGCTGCATAATTATAATATTTTATGAACACAACATTAATGTTTTGTTATTATGTATCCATGATAGAATTTGGAAACTTTAAGTCACATGCAGTTTGAATTATGTATATTATTTTTAACAATATTAATATGAAAAGGCTTTTCAGGATGCTCCCATACCAGAGTATGCTTATTTTTACAATTTCTCTTTTTGTGTTGTTAGAGTTATGAAAAGGATAAAGAGGTTTCCATGGCGACAGAACCATTCCCAAGACCAGTAACAATTAAGGTAATTAAGTACCATGAATTGGGTATATCATCATATCAAAGTTTATCATATAATAGCATTAAAGTGAGAGTTAGATATATAATTCACATTTTTAAGAAATTGCCTCAGTTTCAAGATCTCAGTCTCAACATTTCTTGTCATGTCCATTTCCTAAAAATTGCCAAATCAAACTTAATACTAAGGAAATCAAGATTTAACATACTTCAAATTAGGGCCGTGCCATTCGACCGGAATCGGTCCGAACCGCGGACTTTTGTTAAAATACCGGAATTCGGAATTTTAATATCATGTTCCGAAGGGTTTCGGAACAATATCGGACCCTTACCTTAGTACTTGCTTTGAATCGTTAATATCCGTGACCATTGTTCCTCCAGTGATGTTTTCCTTCAAACTACATCCAATTTGCATGTGTATTACTCGCATAAACAAAATAAATAGCGGAGAAATCAACAGAAATCAAGTTTTGTTTTACGAACTTTGACCTTCGGATTTCATTGGAAGTAGGAATCGACGGGGCGAAAATACTCATAGATAAATGAATAAATTTACTTTTCCATGACGTCTTACAATCTAACAGCGTTAATTAATTACATTTTAACTCTTACAATATCAGATTAATTGATTTAGAAGAAATTGACAGGAAAGGTAAGTGTTAACCTGACAAACTTGGACGACGATATCGTCATGATCGCCGTCGAACTCACTCATACATAATTATTTTCATTTGTGAACCAAAAGGGGTTCCGAAAGTTCCGATTCCGTGAGACCAAGTTCCGGTTCCGATTCCGAACCGTCCGAACCGGTTCCGGCACAGCCCTACTTCAAATATAGCATATCAATATTTCTATTCTCTTGATTTTTAAAAACTTATTGCAAACGACAAATATAGTTGAGTGAGAAAGTAACCATGCACTGATTATAAGATCAGATGTATAATTTATCAAAACTGAATAATATTAGATATATCATATATAAATGAATGATATCAATCCATTAATCACTGTTTTAACCCTTTGTTTTGTTTTTCAGAAGCCTGTTCCTATGGTAACAGAGAGTAATACCATCCCAGATAAGATTATTTTGAAGGTAGGTAACCATTACAATTACCAAAACAAGACATTGTTTCTGTGGCTAAAGTATTCGGGACTTTAGTCATCTTTGTGTTTTGAGTATAAAAAAGACTTGACTTTATAATGACAATCTTCCTGATGATTTTGTTCAGCTTTTGATAATGACAGAAGAGAGCAGAGGAGGTGAGTAGCTCCCATAATTATTAGCCATTACTTGTTACTGATGAATATTCATGAGCACTTCCTACATGGTCCTACATGCTTTATATTGAACTATCACATGATATTCAAAATGATGGAAATAATAAGTTGGACAATTTTCGCCTTTCTTTCTCAAAGTCCATCACTTCTATGAGTAGTTACGCATAATACAAGTGATTTACTTTTAGATTTTAAACAAAATGAAATTAATCCAAGTGTTTTCTTTTATCAAAAAAATGTTATATTGGAGAAATTAAAGAAAAACTGACAATCTTTGACACAACACGGGAATTCTGTTTTTTAGAAAATTAGCTTTAATTTTTTAAATCAAAATTCTTCACTACAGTGCATTTTTTCCATACAAGGGTGGGGAGGAATTTTCCTGCTGAAAGTTAAAAACAAACCTACCCCCTCATAAAAAGCTTGTACCACGATATGTAAAATGTTATTTTTGTTCTGTGATGGAATTATGTAAGTTTACAATTTTGAATTTAATTTTTGTCTTTGTGATGGGCTCTAATTAACTTCAAAATTAAGACAGTTCGTTGTATAAGAATGGGTTACACTAACATGATGAACAGTTCGATATTCAATATAATTGCTGGAATTAGAAAATCTGACAGCTGTTACCTGTTAGAAAATGTTACACCTGGGGAGGAAATTTGACAAACTTATTCCCATTCTTAAAATACCATGACAATTATTACATTTTACAAAGAAACAGGGTGAAAAATAGTGGAATTAGCGAGATATAACATAAACCAAAGTGTAGTTAACACGCTAAATTGTTCAAAAATGCTAGAAAATCAGACACTTTATTCAAAATTTACAGAAATGATGCAAGCAGACATACACATTAAACCTCAACCAGATCATTTTCCCTTTAATCTCAAAATCAAAAATTTTCATTAATTGTCTATTTCTACTAATTTTTATTTCTGTCAATCATTCGGAGAGTCACTAAATTAATAATATAAAACCTAAATTATGATCCTAATGTTATGTAACTCTGAGACATCCCAAGACATTTTTAATTCATATATACATTTACTTGGATTGAAGGTCGTAATTAAAATAAATTGTGACATATGACAAGTCTGAAGGGTGTGATTCCATTGAAATTATCTCATAAGATGTGACTTGAATTTCATTACGTTAAGAGGTGAAGAAGGCATCTATATTTATCATACATATGACATGATGTAATATTATCAGATTTAATTAACATACGATCATTGTCTGTTAATTAAAGTTTTAAGAGAACTTTGTCATCTCAATACTAAGCTGTTTAAGTATTATAAAGTAGCACATTTGAAATAGAGACTAGAGTTAAAATGGCTGAACGGAGAAATAGAAAAGTTGATAGGGGAATACCGAAAGATTTATTAGATATCTCTTTGATGGTGAATCGTCCTAGCAACGTAACTGAATATAAACGCGAGTGCCAGAGAGTAGATGTTAATGTGGAAGACCTTAGAGAAGTTTTTCAAAAAGGTGCGCAGAGAAATGAAGAAAAGAGCCAGACTGAGACTTTAGTTAAAACTCAACGGATTGTCAAGACTTATCTCCCTGTTAAAACCAAGGATGATGTCACAAAGACATGTGATGTCATAGAGACTTGTGATGTCATTGAGAGCGAGCTTAGAGCTAAAAATAATCGAGGAATTTCAGTATACCAGGATGCTGCACCAATTAAGGAATCTAGTGCTCACCTGAGAAAATGCCTACCTGACCTTGTCCAGTCAACCCATGTAAGCAAACACAGCTATGTTAATTGGCTACCAGGTAGTAACTCAACTGGTAAAAATAGCCAAGATAGCCCACGTAAGAATTATGGAGCCTGGTCAACACATTCCAGTAGAAGTGAAAGTAGCAGTGATACGACAGAAGAACCATGTAATAGTGAGAGCCCAGTTGAAGTTAGGAGTAACGAGAGTTTGTATGCCACACAGGGTAGCGCAGTTGGCCATACAGGAAATACTGGGCTGGTTTATAGGACGCTACGTCGGGGAACTGTAGTTGAGGAGAAACCACAGACATATCAGCATTTGAAGAATCTGTTCGAACGTAATCCTGATAGCCGTGGGAAACCTCGAACACCAGGTGGCTCTGTAAAACAGAAATCGAAACGCAATTGTCACCCTGGCATCACAGATGTCTTTAATCCAAAGGACGAGCCATCTGAATATGGATGCGCAATAAACAATAAGGAAAATGAAGGAAAAACAAAATGGCGGATAGTACCTGCAAAACCAGAGACATTTCAGCAGGAAATCGAGGAAATATTTGGACCATATGAAAATGAGGCTACATCTGCACCAGCAGACGACACGTCTTTTCAAATCATCCCGGCAGTGAATGGAAGATCAGTTTGTGATGAACTTGACGATTTATTTAATATATCTACAAATGGTTATGAAAGCGAAACTGAAGATTACAGTACTGAAATAAAAGATGGTGCTTACTTAGCACTAATTCCTGACGACCTTGAAAAAGACCCAGCATGCAACAGCGACGTGCATATTGGTCTAAAACCAAGTGATATTCTCAAGCAACAACGTTCTAAGCGATCTTTGAGTGTAACATCCGAGACTGACAGATCATCCTCTAATGATACATATTTCAATGAGTCTGTCAATCGCAATAGTTTCTCTCTACAAAATGATCTTTCAATTGATGAACTAACCGTGAATAATTCCCTTGTACACACACCAAATACACGCCCCATCGATAGCCAATCAGATACCACATATGCAAGAAGTAGGTATTTCTCTGACATTCCTGCTGCAAGGAAGGCAAAATCGTACAATGGGAATGACTACGCTTCTTCAACAGTCAATGTTTCGTCCGATTCGTATCACAATGGTAAATCCTCGTGGAAAATTGTCACACCTCGCCAAAAGTCAATCCGAGATGAGATCGATGACATTTTCAGAGGACTAGATGAGAATAGCACTGAATATTCAAATTATAATCAGTCTATTAAGTCAGTTCAAGATCGTATTGAGGACATTTTCTCAGGCAGTCAACAAGTTGAAGAACCATTCAGCGAAATTGGAAAAAATAAACAGAATTACAAACGAATCAGATCACCACGACAGAATACTCGTAAGGGTATTACTAATCTGAAAGATTTATTTGGTCCTGTTGCCATAGAAACAACTTGTAGTAATAAAGACATCGATGTGTTCAGTAGCCCTATGACTGCACGTCGCTACAAAGCGAGGCACAACACGTACATTAGTCTGAACAATGGAGATGTCAGCTCTCGTGCCAGCACCCCAGACAGAGCTGAAGATTCTGAGACATTGAACATGAGGGTGGAGTTAAAAGATGGGGACCTCCTCAGAGAGTACAGCTCCACTGAGTCTATTTATACCCACTTTAGACATGATGTAAGTACCCTTGACAACCAAAGTTACCATGGTACCCAGCAGAGTTACCATGGCAACCAGCAGAATTGCCATGGCAAGCATATGTCTAAGCGCCCTCTGAAGGGTATTATAGCAAAGTCCACACAAGGAGTGATACAAAGGCCTGACCCCCCACACAAGAGGGTGCGTTTCAACCCAAAGGTTTGTACAGAAGGTTGCATGAAGATAATTTGCAGGAATGACACATGGGTGATGTTCAATGACACATGAATTGTGTCAAAGGACACTTGGGTTGAATACAATGACACAGGTTGTGTTTTTCGATACATGGGTTGTTTCAAGTAATGAATTTGTTATACCGAATAAGATAAGATATGGGTTGTGTTTAGTGACACATAGGTTGTGTCTAATGACACATAGGTTGTGTCTAATGACACATAGGTTGTGTGTGCGTGGGTGTTTGGTTAAGGTGAGCTCTCCCGTACCCCTAGCTGTGTTGCTTTACAAACAAGCATCTTTATATCATCACTATTTAAAATGGTGTTTGTAACGGAGCATGTGGAAACCGTTTTGTTGGACTTCTCGACAATAGTGAATACATGTACTCTAAAGATTGAGACATTTAATTTAATCTTTATTCTTTTTACGCCAGTTTATAAACCTATTTCTTTAAAAAATGAGAGAGTGATTTGTTTGTTTCTTTGGTTTACTCAGAGAACATGGTGGTTTTCTGTTTGCATGGTTGGTGTTTGCTGAACTTTCACTTCAATACCAATTATAACATTAGTAAAACAATTGGAGCATTTCAATAAGGGTCTAGGGAAAGCATGAAATTGAGTTAAAATGATTATTTAAAGTTAGCAGGTTGTAGTATAAAGATTAATTTTATAAAAGTAGTATAATCACCAAGTTTCATTTAGATATTTCTAAAATCATTACTGAGCTAATTAGAATTTTATTTTGTATATTTTGAGAATAAGTATAATTTAAGGTTTATATCATTGTCAGATATTGTCATCAGTGGAATAGAATTTTTATTGAAATCAATTGAATCAATTTGCTTTCCTGTAGCCGGAGGTTCATCTTATAAAGCCCAACCCCAAGCACACACAACACCAAAATGTTGTAACTGGCTTAAATGGCTCAGTGCCTATAGATGGCTCTGTTTTCCAAGATGGCGAATATGCCAATATTGACCAAGATGAAGATATGCAAACGACTGTTGCTGACCTTATTCACTACCATACACAGGTAATTATTCACTACCATACACAGGTAATTATTCACTACCATACACAGGTAATTATTCTCTACCATATATAGGCCCATTCAATACCATACACAGGTAATTATTCACTACCATACACAGGTAATTATTCTCTACCATATATAGGCCCATTCAATACCATACACAGGTAATTATTCACTACCATACATAGGCCCATTCACTACCATACGCAGGTAATTATTCACTACCATACATAGGCCCATTCAATACCATACGCAGGTAATTATTCACTACCATACATAGGCCCATTCAATACCATAAAAATTTAAATGTTCACTTCCATACATACATACTATGCATGCATTTAGTCATCATCATTCTACACGTAGTTCTCATTTCACATGGAGCCCTCATTCTACCATTCTAGATTCATTAATCATTCTACATATACATGTATTCTATATTTATTCATCATTCTAGATATAGTCTAGATAATAGTCTAGATAATAACTTTTTTTTATTATATTATATCTTTATTTCTTTATATTATATCTTTTATTATAATCCCCTCAATTGATCAAAAAGAAGAGATCAAAAGGTATTTGAAGGGATTAGTTTCGATTGAATATTACATTGAAGCTAAAGAACTAATCTGCAGCCATTTAAAATGTTGGTCCATACTTGGTCAACAATGAAGTTCAAGAAAATTTTCGTATATAGGAAATCATATTTATGAAAATGATCTGGTTGTCTTGGAGAGCTCAAAAGAGTGCAGATGAAGCTATCTTTTAAGGAGATAAGTCAAATGAATGTGTCTAAAGATAAAACCAAGTACTAGTTCTGATTCAACAACTAGGAACTCATCTTTTTTATTATTGTATTCACACAGTCTAGTAGTTTATGCCGTCAGTTTTTTAATCTCGAATTCAAATAAAACAACATTTGTTCAATTGTAACATTAACTCTGTTCAAAAAGTTTCTTATTAATGACTGGATTCCCTCCATGACATCATTTTCTAACGCCTCCCTACTTCTTAACAAAGTCCCACTAACTTAATTAGCTGATTAAATTTAAGGATTCTTACGCAACATGATCTAGTAATTAATTGTTTGTGGTAATGATACTTTGTCCCATATGGTACCACATATAGTTATTAATTACCAACAAGGGGTAAAGGGTGGACAATATGCAAATCCAAAAATCTGTTGACACGTCCGTGGGAGGATTCCATATGGATGCGACTGAAATATGTAGATTGTTAGAGGGTTTATTTAATAATATGTCCAAGGAGAATATGGCCTAGATAATGCGGATATGTTTTTATTTGAACATTCAGGTATGTCATATAGCGTGCTTAAATTTACAATTAATGCACTATTCATTTGTCATAAAAGTTGATCATTTTGTTTAGCATCATCAGGAAGTATTGTCATTTGAATGAGATTGAAATAGATTGAAATGTTATTTATTGTATAAATGCGTATTACTATTTAGGTAAGTTGTATTTACTGTATATGTACTGTTTGACCAAATATGCTTTATATATATTTTTGCTGGAGTTAATAATGTAAAACTGAATTAAATTTTTATATTTGTCTCTGTTTAATCTTGATCAAAAACTTTTCTTAATAATTAGATATATATTTACCATAGGCCTATTAATGTTTAAAATTGTTTTTTGAGACACATATATCATATATGCATATATGAACAGAATATTGTTCATCAGATGCATATAAAATGTATATATAGTATGATAATATGAGGTTATATAATGGTTCTTTCTGTATATCGTTTATACTCGTAGCGAACGAGTGAATATATTATATTCTCACGAGAGTATAAAATGCATGATATACAGAATGAACCATTATATAATCTTATTATGCCACTCTAAGTTCAATTACAGTTGATTCGCACACAATCATAACAATTAAAAACCATAAAAATATCCCATAGCCAACTCAATAATGCTGATGTTGATCTCGAACCATTTATGACGTCACTTGAATCTAGGATTTTCATGATTTTTTTATTCATTAGTTCCCAGAATGCACTTCTACAGTGGTATACGCTGGAGTGTATACGGAGGAGTTGTATACGATGACGATATACCACTCTCCACTGTATATCGTTGTTATAGACCCATGTTATACAACTGTAATTCGACTTAGAGTGGTATAAATAGAGGATATCCTATGATTTATGAGTGATATGATTTTTATCCACGAATAGATATGATATCTGCACGAGCGAGCGTAGCGAGAGAGTGCAGATATCAATAACCATGAGTGGATTAAAATCATATCACGAGTAAATCATAGGATGTTCTTTTTATTCCATAGTTAAAGTCATCATAAGAATCGTCGGAAATTAAGTCATTTAATTCGAATTTTCCAAACGATCCGGCGATGTTGACACTTAGCCTCGTTTTGAGTCTGAAGTAGCAAAAATCCATAAACCATCGCATACGACGTTGTATGTCTTGGCTAAAAAACCGTATGCTATGGTTAAGTGAAAATTTGTCAAAAAATATCATATTTTACCACTGATTACAAAAATACAGTTTTTATTTTCACATGTTATCCTATGAATATCATGCTAACTATGGAATAAGCTTGATTATCACGCCAAAATATATTTGGAAAATAAACATAGTAATAGCATGATGTGAATTTTTACATAAATAAGTGAATTAGATATTTTGGCCTGTTCCAGTGGTATTCCGATTATTCAGGCTTTACTGTATTTTTGGGTATTTTTTGTAATCTATAAAATGTTGATTTTGTATTGCAGAAAGCTGAGACTGGGGAGTCAAGTACTGATCTAGACTTCTCTGTTATAACAGTAAGTATGACATACACATAGAATATCATTTAAGCGATCTCCTGGGTATTAGAACAAGTGGGTGCTGCACCCACGTCCCACTTGAGAGTTTAGTAAAAGGCTTGCACCCACCTGAAAATAAATTTGCACCCAGTTGAAAATGAGATGAGAAAATCATAAAAAGCAGACATATTTTGTCCATATTTGGTCTAAATTGTGAAAAAATTTGCACCCACTTGAGACAAATTTCTGAGGAGAATACTGATTTAATATAATATATACAGTGGTGTGGTATGCTGTTATTTCACTGCTAGAATCAAAGGTGTCACAGCAAAATCATTGAAATTAGATAATGATCTTCCCTCTTGGCTCTACCTCAAAGAAGATGTCATTGAAAGCAAGCCCTTTACCCAGAGATGTATTACTGCCATCCTACAAGCTGCACCAAATGGAAGTTGCAAATGGCGTCGAAATATATATGTAAAGTAGAATGAACTTGAAGTATAATTTTACACAAATATTTCAGTGTTATGAGGATTTTTTGAGCAAATTTTTATTTTCATTTCAAGTTCATATCTGACTCAAAATATGCCTATGATACTTCTCATTTTCAAGTGGGTCCAAATAGATATTTGGATAAGTGCAAGCCTATTATTGAAAATCTCACGTGGATACAGTGCCCACTTGCTTTAATGCGTGAGAGATTGCTGTATTTCATCCTATTTTCTATGATATCAGGCGTTGTGCTGATCTTCATCAGTTTATCAGAAGTTGGTTTTAAACATCTGTTTAACATCTGCAATGTTTTATACTTCATAACATACATATACATAGAAGTTTGATTTAGGATGACAAGTTGGGCACTCAAACTACTCGTGTTAATTCATATAATTAGACAATCTACATGTTGAAGTCTTTAATTTTGATTTATAGGATAATTGGCCAATAATTTAAATGTGTAGGTAGCATCTGTCAATTAACAATGTGCAGTACATGTACAATGAACAAAATAACAGTATTGGGTTGGGTCGGATGGCCCTTCGATCAGTCAAACTGTATTTGGCCATGAGTCCAGAGAGAAAAAATCTGTAATTTTCAGAAAAATTCATGTGTACAAATGTACATGTACCGCTGGCATTGTTAAACTTGGACCGGCAAACTATTTGATTGAGATTGGTTCTTTTCAACCCTAACACCCTCAAATCAGGACTCTTAAAGGACAACTGAAATAGCTTTCTCAACTTGCAGCTACAAAAATGCGGTTTTCTCCATTGTAAGCCCAACGTAGAGTTCTTGCGATAGCCATTATAAAATAATTGTTAGATAACTGCTAACGATCATAAATAACGAAATAAAACTAACTGATCAATCAAATTGGCCCCCACGTGATAAGTAACGTCATATACAAAATATAGCTTTGGTTTATTGGTACCTTAGTAATCACAACGTCACGGCAACCATAGGATTGTAGTGTAAACCAAAACAAAACATTTTGGCATTATGACGTTATGGGCCACGTGGGGACCAGTGAGAGATCACGTGGGGGCCAATAACGTCACAACCAATTCGAATATTGCTTATTAAGCAGCTATAACGATCGTTAGAGTGAAATAGTTTTCGCACTACTGATGAGAAAACATGTCCAAATACATTTATCAAAAATTATAGGGATTCCTTTAGGTTAAAAATACCATTTCATATCTGCTTTAAGTGTTTTAGGATGTCAAAAGTCTTAAAATCAGATGTTGGTCTGCAAAATTGATTTAGCTCTAAAAATGTGTGAAGAATGGCCTCAGTAAGCAAGATTACCTCCATTTGTTCAATCATGGGCCTCTTGAAAGGCAATGGTTCAATACTTCAGTACTTTAATGCTATGTTATACCTTGTAGACTACCAGTCACCTTGACTCTGAGGCAAACAAACAGAAGACTGCCCTTAGTAAGCAAGGTTCATTGGCTCAAAGGAGAAGACCAACAAGGAAGAATATCAAAAGTACAATGGTCTCCAGTGAACTGACATTATTTGAGGACTCTACTGGTTAGTATTGTAATATGGGTAACTTAGCATAAATCAATGGTAACTTGACAAATCAATGGGTAACTTAACATAAATCAATGGGTAACTCAACAAATCAATGGGTTACTTAACAAATCAATGGGTTACTTAATATAAATCAATGGGTAACTTAACAAATCAATGGGTTACTTGATATAAATCAATGGGTAAGTTAGCATAAATCAATGGGTAAGTTAGCATAAATCAATGGGTAACTTTACATAAATCAATGGGTAACTTAACATAAATCAATGGGTAACTCAATATAAATCAATGGGTAATTTAACATAAATCAATGGGTAACTTAACATGAATCAATGGGTAACTTATCATAAATCAATGGGTAACTTAATATAAATCAATGAGTAGCTTAACATGAATTAATGGGTAACTTAAAATAAATCAATGAGTAACTTAATATAAATCAATGGGTAATTTAATATAAATCAATGGGTAACTTAATATAAACTTAATATAAATCATTTGGTAACTTAACATTGAATCAATGGGTAACTCCACGTAAAGACCATTGTATTGTAAACATATCATAAAAAGAATTAATGTGGGAAGAACTCACCTTATGAAGCCAGATGTTTTGCTAGGGATTCCATGTGAGAATGTCTCATTCTACCATATATAATGCAAGGTGAGATTTGAATATTTTTTGCAGAACCAAGACCAAAGACCATACATTTTGACGAGGACCACGATTATGAGAAATTAGATGAAGACGATAGATCTCCTACCCCTGCCGCCACCCCCAAGATGCCATTAAAGCTGACGCCTATACCTGGGGGTATACCCTTGCTGAAGGCAGCTGGACGCCCTATGCCTGGGATTAAGACACCACTACAGAAACTCCCTGGCCTTGGGACTGATGGCAAGCCAAAGGTAAACTGTGTGTTGCATAAACTCTATCCTCCATGCCAGACTGTTACACAAGCTTTTTTAGGTTATGGAGTGTAATGAAAAAATTTTTCCCTCACCTGCAAATAAATTGTCGAAAAATGAAATAATTTTTATTCCATATATGAGTTGGCGACATTAGAGTATCTTTTATCAGCCTGGGGTGATAACTGAAGTCATATGGAAATAGAACCATTGCTGAATAAGAAATTTCTCAATATGGCCTCAATTCAAAATGGATGACATTTCTTGTAACAGCTATAATCTGTGATGAACTCATACTGGTGAAATTTTCGAAAGTAACGAATGATATATAAAATATATTTTGTTTGGTCGGATCTGTAACTTCGTGCTGTTGCTGTTTTTCTAGTCTATTTAATCAAACAGAGTGAGTTGTCATTCACATGCTTACAGTCTATTGACCCCCTCCCCTCTCTAGATGTTAATATAACCTACTTATCTTTCAGCTGAAACCTGCAGTGAAGACAAAACCAGCTTTGAAGCAAGTTGAAGGAAAAAGTTCTGAGGCACCAGGCTGGTTGTCTAAATTGAGACGCAAACCAGATGGCGATAAACCAGATAAGATGAAGCTGGACCAGGAACCTGAAAAACCAGCCTGGATGAAAGATGCTCTCGAGAAAACTAAACGCACTGCCAGTATAATTGAAACAAGCAAAGGTATTTTGATAGCATAGGATGAAGAAATCTTAAATAATATCAGATATTTGAAGCACTTCAAGCTATTGTATAATGCAAACAATATCCAAATATAGATAAACTCTTTCTCATTGGGAGACTCAAATATAAGGCATGGATGGCGGGTGCCACATAAATCCTGTCATCAAAATTCCTGAGATTTCCTTATCCATTCAACTTAAAATTTTTCAAAGCCAAGAACAGTCTTAAGGTCCAACATCCAATAAGGTTTTGGCATGCTTGGTGAAATACCATGGTACATGGTCTTTTTGCTTTTCAAGGTGCGATATTCATCACTGTTTGTCTTGTTGAAGATGTGAATGTTAATTTTTGATTTTTACAGACTCTATGCAAACAGAGAAGTCAGAGACCAGCACTAGTAAACCTGTAGAAGATGATAAACCAAACCCACCGTGGATGGTGCAGCTACGGCGTAGCGGTCGTAACAACCGACCAATCAAAACTCAGCAAACAGACAATTTCTCAAATAACAAAGAAAATAGTACGAACAATTCCAATATCCAACGTGCAGATACTATATCCCACCATAAAACTGGATCTAGTGGCTCAGAAAAAGAACTTCTTATAGATTTTAAAAATTTAAAAGACTCACCACGTAGCGAATCACCATTTTTAAAGAACTCCCCTCGTTCATCAGGACGAGAGTCACCCTCCGTTAAATCATCATCACGACGCTCGTCGCTTAGCAATGGATCTTCCTCTCCAATCATAGATGAGAATAGGACGCCCCTTTCTGATAGTAACGATAGTTTCAATATAGAGACTGATGTTATTCTTAGACATCCCAACAAAAAGAATTCTCCACGCTCCACAAATAATATGGAAACAGAAGGTCAGTCGTCTAATATTTATTACAAAATGTCACATTTTTATTATATTATTAAGTCACCACCAGAAGTGGTGACATATTGTTATATAGTCTCCAACTTTTTTGTGGCTGGTGTTTGGCATTTGGTGTTTGGTGTCTTTAACAGTGTGCAGTGTTTGGCAGTCAGTGTCTGTAACAAATGGCAGGTGGTGATATTTTGCATGTTAATGCCTTGTCTAGAAATATTAACTTTACAGAGTTGGTAAATGCATGAGGTTATCATTATATTGTAGGTCATGTTAACTTGTTTGCTAATATCTTATGTATATTTCATGTATATTTTAAGATCTTGCACAATCATTCTTAATATTATTTGGAATAAAAAAGTGAGGTAATTTACTTACTTTAGAAAAACTCTGCCACTTTGAAAGATATTAACCTTGATACAAGCAAATTTTTTAAGCACCATATGTTATAAGTGAGTCTTAGTGAGTTTGCGAAATCTCTAATATACTATGTTGCCCTACTCTCACTTACAGTCTTTCTGTTGTAGATTCAAATACAAAGGTGCCACTTTGGAAACAAGAATTACAAAAACGAAAAACGATCAATTTCACGCCCTCCCCCATTAACCAATCAAATAAGACTCCTATACGGATGTCCGAGGTGCCAAAGTGGAAGCGTGACCTAGCAGAGAAAAAGAAGTCAGAAGTGAATAACCCTGAATGGTTGAAAGAGAAAAAGGTATGACAGTTCAAATAATGTAAAGATTTTAGGTTTATTCAATGGAAAACCAATTACTTTTCTGTGTTATATTAGCAGATGTCTTTCTCAGATGCATGTTTAACCAATCAGTGTGCTATGTCAGTCATGTGCTATATGTTTAGCCAATCAGAGCTTAGCTTTTAATCATATGGTACAGGTTTAACCAATCAAAGTGAGTTGTAATTCACATGGTAAAGGTTTAACCAATCACTGTAAGTTATGTCATTCACATGGTATATGTTCAACCAATCAGTGAGTAATGTAATTCACATGGTATATAATCAGCCAATCAGATTGAGTAATGTAATTCACATGGTATATATTCAACCAATCAGATTGAGTTATGTCAGTCACATGGCACAAGTTTAACCAATCAGAGTGTATTTTGTTTACAGGAAGACCAGAACAAGGTTGAGAGTGATAGTACAGTGAATACCCCAGTGCCCCTCTGGAAACAAGAATTGGCCAAGAAGAGAGAGAAGCGTGCTTCACTCAGTCCTCAAGGTATGATAATTACTAGTTGTATGGTAGAGTCCTTTTAATCTTAAGCTGGGCAAGCTTAATGGCCTAGTCACATAGCCCGGCCGATGTCCGGCATCGGTAGAGCTCGGTGGATTTTTTTGGTGCCACCAAGCTCTCCTCATCGGAAGCAGAGCTCGGTGACGTGAACGGACTCCGTCCGGACATCTTCAGGCGACCGACCGAACACCGGCCGGTGACCGTACGGAGTCTGTCTCAAAATGGTAGTTTTTTTCTGCCGATGTGGCAGCAACTACCGGCCGGAGGTCGGCCGGACATCGGAAGGAATACAGCCGGTACCCGAGCAGGTAACAGGACACCGTGCGATCGCCGGCCGGGTTGTTAACGGGCTTTGAACAGTGACCGGCCGATGCTCTGTCCCACATCGGCCGGAGCTCGGTCGGAGCTCGGCCGCTGTCCGTTAAAAAACCTCGTCCTCTGGTTGTCTCAGATGCACGGGACACCGGCCGATACTTGGCCGAGACGTGTTTTCCGATGTGGTTACAATGGGGCTGCGATGACATGATGAGGGAGCTCGCAACAAACGCCACGGATGTCCGACCGGTGTTCGGCCGAGTTCGGTGAAAATTGCATCGCAGGCTCATCGTAACCTCATCGGCCGGGCTATGTGACTAGGCCATAACAGAGATCATCAGAGGGTCACACATTCTAGAACTCCATTTTTATGTCATGACCAGAAGTGGTCATATATTGTTATAGTCTCCAACTTTTTGTGGATTGTGTTTGGTGGTTGGTGTTTGGCATCTGTAACAAATGGCAGGTGTTAATATTTTGTATCTTGATGCCTTGTATAATCAGGTTTCAACCATTGCTTCTCCTTTAATGTGTGTGTCTGCATGGGTCTTTCAGAGAAGGTATTATATATTACTATGTAAGGTATACATTGTATAAACTAGTTTCATATTTCATTATAGCAGTAATCCCAACTGAGACCAGCAAAGCTGAACCAGAGTGGAAAAAACAGGCACAGATACGTCGAGCACGATTAGTCAGTAAGTACGGCACAAGTAGTTAATAAAAGCACAATTAGTCAGCACAATTAGCCAGTATGCAGTAAAACCTCTAATCCGAACACCTCTCAATTTTAATGTTTTCTGAACAAACACCTCTAAAATTGAATGCTTTCTGAATGAACACCTCTAAATTTGAATGCTTTCTGAACGAACACCTATCAATTTGAATGTATTGTGAACACCTCTTGATTTTAATGTTTCCCTTATAATTTCAAAATGATAATATCTGAAAAAGAAAGAATTGAGATACCGTATCTGATCAAATAGATTTTATTGAGAATTTAAGGTGCAGAGATGTCTTCTACTTTTGAATAGATGGCAGTCTTCTTTCAATTTTTCACCAGATATACTAAAAATCAAATGATTATCCAGAAACAAGATCAGAACTGTTTGATAATTGTCAAAAGTGTGATATCATGAAATATATACACCCCCAAAATGCAATCTGATTTTCGACACCGTTTTGGTGTCAAATTTTGGTGCCGTATCGGCACCAAGTGGACTGATTAGTCTGGTAGAAAATTTTGGTGTCGAAAGGTTTTGGTGCCGAAACGGTGTCAAAACGGTGCCAGAACAGCGCCGAATTTTTTCGATGCTGAAACGGTGCCGAATTATATTGGCTGTGTATGTATGCCCAAAGTTGAACACTTGTCAACTTATATTGCTTCCATTGTATAGCATGAAGCCATAAAACTTTCCTTCTTCATTTCAATAAATATTTTAATTTGTTTTTCAGAATCTGGGATAATTAATCCTGATAGTATAGACAGTGAGGATTAGACAATGATGAAAAATACAGTGATGATAGTACAATGATGAATAGGGGCAATGATGGATAAACAATGATGAAAACACAGTGATGATAATGCAATGATGACTGGACAATGTGCCTAATTAGCGAACAGAGTATTAAAAAGTAGATATTTTATATGAGAAAGTTACAAATGGTAACATGTAAAGTGAATAGTACTTATGCTTCTAGCTAAATTTCACAATGACATATTCATACATATATTACACACAAGAGAGTAAACATTTGTAAATTACACAAAATACAGTTTACTTGCATACACACAACATAAACCTGTCTGTTATACAATGCAGTATACGATTGCTATACAATTCAGTATATAATGTGTACAATACAGTATTTATTGTTATACAATACAGTATACAATTGCCGTACAATACAATATACAATGCTATACAATACAGTACACATCTCTATACAATATAGTACAATACCATACATTGTTGTACAATACAGTATACATTGTTGTACAATATAGTACACATCTCTATACAATATAGTACACATTGTATACAATGCAGTATACATTCTACTTTGTTATACGATACAGTATACAATTATTGACCTCTCCAGAGGTTTACTGTCAAAATTATATCCCGAGACTGTAAACCGAGACCGTAGGTCGAGGTTTACAGTCGAGGGATATAATTTTGATAGTAAACCGAATGGAGAGGTCTATAATTGTTTTGTTAGTCCGAAGAATATCTTAGATTTTTCTAATACCAACGTAAAACTTTTTCAAAAAATTATCTACATCTGCCACGGCAGTAAGTTCACTCAATGGAGTCAAATTACTCTCCTGGGCGAAGTCCACTAAAAGCTTTGTACAAAGTTTTAGATTTTTCTTCGTATTTTGACTGTCTTTACTCTCTAAGAGACTAATAATATCCTCATCTTCAACATTTTTGAAACGGCTAGGTGCTAGCGACGGCCATTTTATCGTCTGATAATGACGTCATTTTAGTGGAATGCTGGGAATATTATTCACCGGCAATGCATTGCGCGGTGTACAGTTAAAATTATTCACCGCTCGTTGACCAATCAAAATCGAGTATTTCAACTGAGGTACTAACAATATACATTGTACAATGATACAAACAATGTAGAAACATGTAATATAATATATGTGCCACGCCCACTCTGAAGTGTGGTCATGAGATGAGGAACTCTAATTCAGCCATCCACAGTTTTTCAAAAATCAATAATTTTTGGCAAAGATATATGCCTCATACCAATTTCTTACCTCAATCAATCCTAACATTCATTAGCTAAGTTCTCTTGAGGTCACAAAAGTTTCCGTGGATCACATGTGTTCATATCTGAAATAACAAACTGGAAAAAAGCAAATGTAGTGCAGGTGACCCATACTTCCTTATAAGGAAACACATTCTCTCCTTCCATTTGAAGAGCTGTAACTGAAAATTTACCAATAGCTGAATTTACCAATTTAAAAAAGTGAAAACCTCTGCAATTTGAGACTGCGGAAATTTTTGTTACCAATAGAAAAAATATAGAATAAATGTTAGAATGATTGAGATAAGAAATATGTTTATCATGAGTGTCGAAAATTATTGACTTTTCCAAAATAAAGGCGAGACTATTAAATGCTCCTTTTGATCACCAAATGTATAAAAAATAGGTTGAGAAATTTGATAAATGTAAGATAGCTAATGTACTATTTTTCATATATTCTGTACATTACACAATTATGACATCTATTTCTATAAATGTTAGTGAATACTTTAAGTGTTATATTTATTCATGATATTCACTTTACAAAAGCATAATTGCACAAAACATTCTTTTTCTTCAAAGGTGTATTATTTTATTACATTTCAAATATTTACTCCAACTTCCATTATTTTTTTATTTCAAACCTAAGTAGCTAATCTTGATATTAGATTGAGCTTTGTCTTGTTATTTATTTTAGTAGCTTTTCATGTCACCAACAAATAAGACTATTTTGTTACATCCACTGACACCGCATGGTTTGTGTCAGTGAGTGTAACAACCATTACACTTTTGTAATCATTAAAAGGTGCGTTAGTGTGTGTAACAACCATTACAGTTTTGTAATCACCAAAAGGTGATGATACATATTTTGGTATATCAAAGGTGTAGACTTTTTAAGCTCAGATATCGCCAAGTTTTTTCACCTTAATGTCAACTGTCTTATGTTATATTGTGCAACAACAATTTATCATGGACATTCCAGATTTTTAAGGACATTCACAGGGAAAAGTGCCAAATTGTTTGGCGCAAAATCGTATATATTTTTTCTTATTGTTCATGGCTGTATTGCTTTATAGATCCTTGGGGGACTATTGCAAAAATAAATGTAGGATTACCTTATTTCTATACTTTATAGGGGGTGTAAATGTTCCCATGCTGCCATTGATATTATAAATGATACAGCATGGCATTTTTCAGTATTTACTAGATAGATATGTGCCAGTCTTGGTATTTCATTTCCTAAATATAATTCATGAAATGTACAACATTCTTCATATATACAGTGTTCATGAAATGTACAATATTTATCAAATGTACAATATTCATGAAATGTACAACATTCTTCATATATACAATTTTCATGAAATGTACAACATTCATCAAATGTACAATATTCATGAAATGTACAACATTCTTCATATATGCAATTTTCATGAAATGTAGGACAATTCATCAAGTGTACAATATTCATGAAATGTACAACATTGATTTTTGCAAGGGTCCCCTAATGATCAAGTATTTGTCTCATAATTGTTTGCATTTGCTCATGGATTCAAAGAGACATTGTTTTGAATCTACTGTTTTGTTTCTAGTATCTCAGATAAACCTGACCTAAACATATTGCTTGGAGTATTTTTTTACAAATAATTGGCTAAAGGACGATGGAAATACTTTTTAAATATAGATGGCAGTAAAAGCAATCTGTTCTCCGTAGAGAAGAGGAGGGAAAACCCCAGAGCTTTAGAGATGACAGACATAATTACATCTCTTGGTTACCATCTTCATTTGGCAGAATTTTCACCAGCTAGTTTACGAGTACAACATGTCAGTGTGGTGTCTTAATCCAAGTTAGCATATTCCTTACATCTTTCTCTATCTTGATGTAAAATAACAAGCTATGGTGTCACATTTGTTTATATTTTCTCGTAGAATCTTGAGATATTAATTAATGTGTTCCCGAGTGTATGTGTGCTTTTTGTGAAGTATTCCCTTGATGCTTATGATCTAGGAGCTGCTTACATTTGGGTAGGTAAAGTTCCATTTGTTAAGAGAATGTGCGGAATTATGGTCTTCTAGAGATAGGTTTCTCCATTTTTGTATTCACTTGTTTCCCTCAAGATTATCATGTAACAAAACATGATGAATATATCATATAATCGGGAGAATAATTATGCTACACGATTTTAGGAGAACATGTACAAGCAGGCCCATAGTCATATGTCAGTTCAGTCAGTTCGAGCGAACCAAAATATTCTTTCAAAATCATGCAGTTCTGAGCACTTTTTAAGTGACTTTGTCCATTTTTGGACCAAAATTGTCAAAAGGGAACCCCCCTTGAATTTTTAAAAAAGTGACCCCCCCCCCCCTCTTGGCAAAAGCTGGCTACGGGCTTGACACATGGGAGAACTAATCCCTATTGAGGACCATAATTGTACAAATTCACGGACAAGTCCTCTCAAAAACATGTAGCTAATGGCGTGGTCACATTTGCTCCGATTTTCACCAACGGCTGGGCGCTGTAGTAAAAATCGGAGCAAATGTGACCACGGCATTAACCTTTGTTATGTTGATTGATATTTATGTTGTACAATGCAGTTGTATGATTTATGTAATTAATCTTTAGTATTTTACAATTAAAGTCCAATTCTCATTTTTGGGGTTTCTATGTTGACCCTTTAATTGGGGCCAAGTAGCCTAATAGTAATATATGAAAACATCACTTAAAATGAAAAATAATTTGATCTAAATGTATGAAAGTTGGGCAACAAGGATTGGTAATATCCCAGAATTCATAGTTGAACCTATTTCCATGTAAATACAAACCTCATTTCAGGTTCTTTGAATTCTGGGATATTTCCTCCTGTGTGGGACAACTTGAATTTTTGAGGTTTTACGATGACTGCAAATGCAAAATCGAAAAAAATAATCGTAATGAGCCCAAATATCATGTGTAATTTACTTTTAGTTGCTTATTATTGTATTTATAAGGGAATGGCTTGTTGTCATAGCAATATGTATTATTTCTTTGTCAAAGAATGTATCATTAATTGTGTACAGTGCATTGGTTAGAAGATGAAATAAATTTAAAATGTTTCATTGCACACTATGAGCCTGTTTTAAGTTTGTTGACTAAATATCGTCTGGGTGATAGAAATAATTTTAGATAAAGATGGCATCACTTATTTTATAGGTGCTGTTAACTTTGACAATGTCGTTACGACTTTGTACTTTTACTTGGGTTCATTGCCCTTTGAAATCTTGTTCATCATTTAAAAATTTATTTTGTTGTTGACATTCATATTTTAATTTTAATTCATCATAAACAAATATCGTGAATCTGTCCTCTTCCCCATGTGAGCTCACTCGTGTCATTTTGTGGATATATTGTGAATTTTATTTTTAAATTTCATGGAATCAGTCAGGTGCCCATGGACCTGGAGGACTGGGTTTCAAGGATCCTTGAAGAAACAAAATGAACCTCTATCCTTTGATTTGTTTATCTTATACATTCACAATAGGAATCATATTTTGTTAGTTAGGATTTACGAGGGATTGTGGTTTTTTGGCTCACATAGTGAGCCTATGGAATCGACCAGGCGTCCGTCTGTTGGTCTGTCCGTCCGTCCGTCAACATTGGCCGCCCAAATTAAAACTGCTATTCGGATTGAGTCATATCCACATTCATTTTGTGCATATCCATAATGCCTATTTGACCTATCATCGCCATTTCCCAATTTCGCCCGGTTTCCGAGAAATTGCTGATTTTGACATCAAAAAGTCCAATTTTCTGTAAATACTAGACATTTTGTTGAAGTAGAACTTTCAAATAACTTGTAATAGTTGTTGTATATGTAACTTATGTTCTCTGAAGATTTCAAAGCTCTTGAAATTACAGTTTTTGGTGTTTACTCTATAAAATTTGACAAAAAGTAGGACATTGTCATTTTCAGGGAACTTTCTCATGTATAAAGTCAATCATCATTGGCAGCACAAAACACTGTGTGAGCACAGGAATGGGTCCTTTATTGAAATGTCTCAAATAAATTAAATTACTCCTCATTATTTACCAATGGCTATGAGTCATTGTCTTTATGGTCTGAAGCCCACGTAAACAAGATGATGTCAAGGATATATGTACTGCACTTTTAAAAAAATATTATAAAGAGAAAAAAGAAAATCATTTTGTAATTCATTCTACATGTTCTATAGGGACAAATTGGGCATTAAATCTCTCACCCATGTAAAATTAAAAATTTTTTTTTAACAAAAACAGTTATATAAAATATTTCTAAATAATTTTTGCATTAAATTGTTGTCAATCAGTCAACATTACATAAAATACAATGTTTTTTTACAGAATGTTTTCAATGATTGGTTTAAGATAAAAACATTGTTGAATTCAGTTCTCCATATCGATACCTATCCTTTGCCGGGTAGCCAATAGTCAAATCTATTTATGAGCAAAAGCGTATCATTTGGGAGATTGCACGTCTGCATCCCAGTATACAAGCAATATTTTACTCAGGAAAAGACAGTTTAATAGATAATGAGAGTTCAAATAAGGCCAAAGTAAAGGACACTCTAAAAAAAACTGAACCCAGTCTAAAGAGACATTTTCAAAAGTTTTTTTTTCAAATTGAATGTACTATAGTGAGGCGTCTTTTCATGATTTGACATAGATATAACATAAAAAATAAGATTCTGCCTACGTGATATCTTGCAAGTATACCTTCCCTGGCCATGGCCTTAATGACTATAAAGGTGAAGGCAAAGTTCTCAAGGTAACAAAAACATGAATAATCTGTTTTTGCATATTTTATCCAACAAAAAATGTCTCGCTTTGACTTTGTTAACTTTGCTTTTTGTTATTGCAATAATTTGAGAAAGTACATGGTTCCCCAGAAAGAGGACAGTGGGGCTTTTATACGGACAGTGGGGTTTTTATACGGACAGTGGGGTTTTCATACATGAGGATTGCTTAAGGAGGCAGCATGGACACCCACGGGTTAATAAATTATTTCAAATCTTTTCAAAAATATAATAAAAATATTTTCTTAAGTTAACAATAAATTACATTACATATTACAATATGTTGATGATATAAAATACATCTCTGTTGATCAAAAGTACAATGATATGCACTAATGAAATGAAGTCAGCTGTGAGATACTTAATGATTTAATTATTTTAACTTTTCCTTCGGAAGTTAAGTTTCTCTGTTTCCATGTATTCAGTTTACATTCATGGCTTGTTAATTTATAAGGTAATAATTTCTATGACTAAGCTCACTTTGGCAATAGAAATGAAATTACTAAACGTATTGAAATAGAAATTTTAGCTCTCTGAAAATGTGACAGATATATAAAGAGGATGGGGGATAGAATTTTAAAACTGCTCTTAAAAATTTCCTTTTAAAGTACACTTTTTCATTCATGGAGTCCCTCATTAAAAAAACTGAAATGAAAACATCTTCTATGCCAAACATTTGGTGGTGTTTGAATTAAACTATACTGTAGTTCTTAAAGTCCCCGATAAATCGGGCTACGTATTCCACCATGTTTACATTAGGGGATTAGAAGAGTTTATTTTTTATTTAGGTATGCAAGCTATATCAATATTAGGCCTTCATTCATGTACTCGTGTGCATGTAATCAGCATGCCCTTCAATATAATGTAAACCAGGCTATTCAAGTAATACATAATGTACACTATTTATGTGTGTACTACATGGGAATACAATTCCCTGGGAAACAAAACACAAATACTTTTTTATATGTTCAAAATGAGCCATTTGATTGATGCATACACTAAATAGCTTCATAAATAACATCTACAAAGTATATCTAATAGTAATATTTAATTTCAATGGTGAAACTTACTTGGTAAGAATTATACGGGGAATCAACACGGAACGAAGATTGTTCACCTTCCTGGCTTACCTCTGAAGCCTGTACCTGGTAATCTCTTTATATAGGTTAGCGAGAGCGGTGCGCCTGCGCAGTTTTAAACTTTGGTGCACACTTTAAGACTCCAACACATACCAAGTTATTCTGACATAATATTATACCTGTATTTATTTTTGACTTATCTATAGTATATACTCATATACATGTACATGTTATACAAACAAACACAAATGCTAGTTTCGTGAGCTGCTATATGCAAAATTCTGCAAGCAAAACATACCTAAAACTGCATCTAATGCACATCCTATTTTGGAATGGATTACAATTAAATGTATTAATTATCATACTGTAAGGTTTCATTAAAACATGTTAGGCTTTATCTATTAGAAATCATTTAATTCTTGACTTTTTTTAAAACTATAGCTACAGAGCCATGCAATAAGAATCCCACATACACCCACCATAAGTTTGGCAACTGGAAGTCAACTTTGGAGCATTTACAAAACCCTGTTTATGTTTGGCAATTTAAAAAAAATCATCAAAGGACGATTCTCGGTTTGGAGAATAGTCTCCTGGGCTAATAATTTTTTTCATGAAAAATATAGAAATATTACCCAAATTAAACTTTGAGTATTCAAAAGAGAACATTTAAATCTACAAGATGTAAAAATAACAAATTGGTCTGAAGCAGGGATAATGCTCAATTAGACCGATTAAATAAAATACAAGTCTCGATTTGGGGAAAGAAGTTCAATAGTGTACTGCGCTAATATTTTTTTGCGAAAAATCTATAAATATTACCCAAATTAAATTATGACTATTCAAAAGAAGACATTCAAATCTATATTATGTAAAAAAATCAAATTTGTCCGAAGCAGGGATAATGCTCATTTAGATTGATGAACTTCGTTCTCCAAACCGAGAATCGTCCTTTGTCCTAAATTTCCGAACTTTTGCAACTAAGGAACAAAGTTCAGGTTTTGATATGGTACCCATACCCATGTTTGGCAATTTAAAAGAATTCAGCAAATTTGTCCTAAATTTCCGAACTTTTGCAACTAAGGAACAAAGTTAAGGTTTTGATATGGTACCCAATGAAAACCCCCAGTTGTTAAACTTATCGCCGGGGGCGTATGTAAAACCTTATAAGGGGATTTTTCTATGCCTTAATCTAAGAATTTTAAATAATCCCATAAAATTTGTCTGGATTTTGAAATTCTGCATTTTTTACTGTGGCATGAATCATTTTTAAAAAGTAGCAAGCATGTGGTTACTATAGTTACATTGGCATAACAACACAGAAGCACATTTTTAGAATATGGAAAATAAATTACAGAAAATAAAATACTGTACCATGTGGCAATTTCTTTGTGAACCATTATCTAAATCAATCATAAAAAACATTTGGCAATATGCCTAACAAGAAATGTGGCATTTGGCATTTTGTGAATTTTACATTATCTATCAAAACATCATTTGGCAAGTAGCACTATTTAGCATTACAAAAAGCAAAAACTACATGTAATATCAAGACTGATATTGGTAATAAAACATTTAACATATGCCTGTATAATATGTGAAAAATTTCCAGTGGTTCGGTGATAGTGTCCAGTTATCAACATCAGTGCGAAAATGAAGTTAATTTGATATGGTGTGACTCCCTACCACTTCAGGTTGTGACATAAAAAATCATGACTATTCGTTAATGAAACCATCATTTACCCCCTCCCCCATCCTCCGATCACAGGGCTTCGAAATCAAGAATATATTCTTTCTTTTTACCCCCTGCGATAAGCAGTTAGCATTTCCCCGATTAAGAACTCGCAATCTGATTGGCTGACGCAACACTGCGACAGAAATCATGTATAAGTCATTGCACATAATTAGATCACATGATTCAGTTTAATCGGGCGCTTCCAAATTGGTTATAGCAGGGGAAAGAATGAGGTACAGATTCTAGATACCTGCTAAGGAGGATGCCCCTCCCCTAATGAAACTAACGTTGCCATTCCACAACTGGTGATACTTGGACACCACCCCTTACTGTATAAATTAATAGGGAACAAGATGTGTTCATTTCCACATGCAAAGCATCACAAAGTTTTTTACCCATTTTTTACTGCAGATGACAACAATGCAGAAGTCTCAAACTGGCTGAATGGAAACGTAAATCAACATTTCAATGCAACAGTTTACAGACATCGTACCATATAACTCACACTGCATTTTACTGTCATTTTGTCATATTATATACATACTCATATTGTACTAAACTGTCTTTTGTCAATTATGGCTGAGGCGATGGCAAGATTAATGAAAAATTTAATTTGGGCTAATTACGGACAGTAAAACATGTATATCTGAACATCTCTCTGATCCGAACATTTCTCGATGTCAACATTTTTTTCAGTCCAATTTTTTGATCTGCCATAGACTTTATAATTATTTCGTCGGTCTCCGTGACATTCATATTTAACTGGTTTTACTGTGCATGTATTTGGTATTTAACTTCTATTGCTCTACTAAAAACATAGAAACGTGAACTTTACACTTGAGGATGGGGAGGCGATGTCGTCCATGTAGGTAATTGATGGACACTCACTGCAGCCATTTGTCTTAGGAGTTTACCTACATGAAAGACATTGCCCTCATCCTCTAGCAATGGACTACGATACAAATAAGGAAACCTGAATTTTACACTAGAGGATGGGGAGGCGATGTCGTCCATGATGGTAACTGAAGATTACCTACATGAACGACAATGGCTCCGTCCTCTATCAATAGACTACAATACAAACATTAATTGAAAAATTACTATACTAGCGACGTAGCGAGCCAATTCATGAGGTACATCAACCTCTTACAAGGGGCATACCAAAAGTAAGAGGACATGTGTATGGTTGCTATAGTAACCAGAAAACACTCACTTTAGAGTTTCCAAAAATAAAATTCCAGGCTCTTATTACAAACTAATGAAGATTTTGTGGAAAAATTAGGAAATTTCAACAAATAACAAAGTTAGAACATGCGTCACTTAGCTTTTGGTACGCCTCTTGTATATCATTTACATCTCTTAATGCTGTGCAGACTCCAGTAAATGGTGAGCAATTTGATTTTCAAGATATCAAGATAATCACTGAAAGCTGTGGTGTAATACAGTTACATATCTACTCTAATGACTTGAGTACATGTTCCAAATAAATATATATGTGTATACTGCCATGGCAACAGGTATATGTTTGAAATAAAGGTTACATAGTTTAACATAATTTTTTCTTGTTATTTACAATTATTTACAAAGATGCTGTATTTAGCCCGACTAGGAAAACATTGACTCCCAAGAGAGGTGAATTCCAACGAACAAAACATATTTTATCGAAACATTTTGAATATTTGATAGAAATAACCAGGCAGTTATATTGACTTCTTTTGAGTAAAATCTAAACCAATGAGATCATCTTATAAAATTTGAATTAAATCCATTGACCAGTATTTCAGTTATCTACCTATTTCAATTGTATGAGTAAGAGCTGGGCCTTTCCCTTCAAATACCCCAGATTTAACAGATGAACAGATTTAGGGACATACAGATGGACAGATTGAGGGACATACAGATGGACAGATGGCTTCTCTATATTCCTACTTAAACTCTTTCATTGAAATAACAAATGCCAATGACAAACAGTTAAACCTTATATAGTGAACACCTATGGAGCTACAAAAACTGTTCACTATAATATGTAGTTGTTTACTACAGAGAGGAGATTTTATGCAGGAGTCGATGTAAAATGTGTCTGGAAGTGGTGTTCACTAAACACAGGTGTTCACTAGAGAGGTATTCACTAAACCTGGTTTTACTGTATCATTTTAGTGTCTGAGATGTGACTTCATCCAGACATTTGGAACACTAAAGATTGATCCTGTTCATATATAAGCTTATTAACCTGTGCTGGGAACCCCAGTCACTTTATGTACACACCCACAAACATCTAAGATTTGATTGGTCGAAAGGAGCGAATAAAAACAGGAATAAATCAAAACAATTTTGGCATACCTACCAAGCCAGGTTATAGACTCTTTCAAAGAAAAAATATATATAAATACTTCAAGCATTCAAATATAACCTTTTTTTTCCTTTGACTTACTTCTTTACAAAAAGTAAATATAACCTTACACCTTGGATAGGATAGATACGCACTCAAAAACTTCAAAAACTCAAAAATTGTTTTTCTCTTGACAAATGGATATCTTTTTTTATTTGTCACGTAGTCAGATTAACCGCTTGAATACCAGAGCATTTTACATTTCTTAATTTACAATCTTGCTAATGAACACCAAATGCAAGGTATATTAGAGTGGATATGTTATTGTGACTTTGTTTTCAATTTTGGTGGCTTTAAATTGAGCCTGTATAAATATGATATATTTAATTAAAATGAATGAAAATATCCAGGCATTCTCACTTTCAAAGTGCACATAATAGGAGACCTAGACACTACAAAGACACTATTGTATGTTCCAAAGACACATGAATAAAAACAAATTTATTTAAAGGAAACCAGGTCATTAAACTTTCACTTATCTCCGTATATTCACCTTAAAACATATCTCCGTATATTCACCTTTAAACGTTCAATGAATATAAAATTGTTAGTTTCTACTGCACTGATTGGTTGTATACAAATAAGTACAATTGGTGGAAAGTTTTAATGAAGTGAACCCCTGCATTTAGAGGATGTATTTTCCCCTAGACTGAGGGTATCTTCCCCTAGTCTGAGGGTATTTTTCTCCTAGTCTGATGGTATTTCCCCCAGTCTGAGGGTATCTTCCCCTAGTCTCAGTGTATTTTCTCCAAGTCTGACGGTATTTCCCCTTAGTTTGAGGGTATTTCCCCTAGCCTGAGGTTGAAAAGCTTTTAGCCACAGAAATTTACTGCAATAAAATTTTATCACTGCTATACTCAACGCAATGCAGACCATTAGGAGAAATAGCACATAGAATAGACAAATCGAGGACACAAACTTATACAACATGTCCCCAGCATTATGTAATATAGATTTTTTCAAATGAATACTCAACATCTAATCTAATGTGTTCCAGACTTTATACCAGGAAGAAAATTAAGTAAATTTCAAATCTACCCATGAAACAATTTAGCTGAATGTCGCTATTTCATCTCTATCTAAGATCAATGTACTGAAATATTTGTTTTAATATTGAACAAAAATAATATTGTAGCAACATTGTAGTGTTTGAATTCACAGTTTTGGAGTTGCACTGTGACAGAGTAACACCAAACGTCACACCAAAAAGTCCTGAAAGACTGATCTAACATTTGACAGAAATATTGTACAGTAAAACCTGTATATAACAAACAACTCTACTCTGTACATACAGGATATTTACTTGGAGGAATTGAATATGGGTTTTATTCCGAGGGACAATATGATATTGGCCGAAGGGTAATATGATATTGACCGAGGAAGCGCAGCAACTGAGTGTCAATATCATATAGCTCAAGGTCAACATAATATTTCCGAAGAATAAACCCCATATTCAATCCCGACCAGAAATAACCTATTTATTCCATAATACATCCCTCTAAAATGCTACTTTTGGATAATGCAAATAACCAGGAAAAAATAACCGGGACACCGAAAATAGGTTGATTTGCTCCAATACGATTTTTTTCCGGGGACAATACAATTTTTTTCATGTTATACGCTCTAATACGATTTTTTCCCGGGGACAATACGATTTTTTCATGTAATATGATTCAATACGATTTTTATTCCTTCATATTTCCCTGGGAAAACAGTAGTATTATGGAATAAACCTGTGTATCCATTGTCATGTCGATGATGTTTATAAACAAGTGATGTCATAAGTAAATCTCATCTTGCACGTGTGACTTTTTAGGATGAAAGATGGCAATATCTTGGATGGGGTAAAGATGGCTGTATCTTTGTTAGTCATATGAGACAAAGCTATACATCTCACGTCTTATTTCCATCTTTGCATATACCTCGAGAAAGGCTCATCTAACGTTTGTAAGCAAATGACCAGAATGTAGCCTGATATTGTACAGTAAAACCTGTACATCCAAACAACTCAACTCTGTACACCTCTTCATGTGAGCACTTTTTAAGACTCATTTTTGAATACCATGTTAAACAGAGAATCAGATCAGATCTAGCGAGGAGACCAACAAAATTTTTTGTGTCATGTCATGTCTATTATCTAAAAATCCACAAAGTGCACAGTTGATTACAGGAAAACTTAATATTTTTATAATAATGTATTATTTTTCTATAAGAATGGTTACCATTTTTATTATTTGGGAGAATTTAAACATTTTGCACCCATTATTGCACTTTGAATCCATAATAACTCCACCAATTTATAACATATCGTGAATATTTTGGGAGATAATGTATTTGAGATTGTAAGGAATAGATTAATAGGTAAATTGTACATGTTGCTTGTAATTTAGTCACCCCTGTAGATCTTATTCTGCCTTTAAAAAACCTCTACATGGCTACACCTGCCAAATTAGACTCTTTTGGCTGATTCAACACGTGTTTGGATTAGACAGGTTTTACTGTACATGGAATATGCCCTATTTACATACTATATACATACACAGTAGCTGCCATCATTTACATTGTATGACTATGATTGCCTATGAAATCGATATTTACTACTATAAATGTGGCATTAATATCATTCCTTACAACTACACAAGTGATATTTTTGGCAAGTAAATAAATGGTACGGTATAATACAAAAAGTGAAGTGGCCAAAATATAATTCCTCAGTCTGTATGACACTGCTCTCTTTTACATTTTAAGTTATTCTGCAGTCTGCATGTTCAAAGTGTCAAAAACTTCAGATGTAGTCGCGTTAAATTGTTTTTGTGTCATATGACCTATTCTACTAGACATTAAAAAAACGTGGAGGTACGAGGGAGGTAAAACCTGATTGGTCGATTGTTACCTGACTTGACACGAGAACCTACAACAGTCATTTTCTTCTCTGAGTAAATATGCACTGATTGATTTAATATGCATTGTTGGTTTCATATGCATTGTTGATTTCATATGCATTGATTGACCTAATGACTGCAGGATCCTTTGGTAAACGTTCAAAATGTGTCGTCAAATTTTTCGATCAATATTTTTGAATACTGCCATATTCCATCATTCCAGTTTATATTTTAAATACTCTTTCAGACGTCTTGGCAAGAATAGTTGGTCGACATCTTGCGTCGGGACCAGATGGCGAATAGCCATGCGACTAATGTGTTGAAGGCTCTGAATTCCAGTGGGCATCTCGTAGAAAGATATACACCCGTTTCTTGAGCTAAAATAAAAAACGAAATGCAAGAGTTAAGCTTGCAATCAAAATGCTTCATTTTACATGTGAACCTTAAATTCTCTAAATTTTAGAAATCGTCCAAGTTATTTCAAATGCAATTATTTACGACTGCAGAAGAAAGACCCAATGTCTTTGGGTACAAATACTTTTATCGTCCTCAAGTATTTTTTTCATTTATTTATGAGCCACTGAGAGCCAGGGCATATGCAATTTTTCTTCACCAAACTCTCTGAAATTAAAATTGTCTTAAGAGTATTCAAATTTTTATTCTCTCAGATGCGAGGTATTGTTATCTTGTATGAGGCAAATGAGGCTAAATGACGTATAAAAAGATCTTTTATAAAATGTTGGTGAGGCAACTTGCCTCATTTACCTCATGTCTGGTTACATATTTGACCATCCTCCTAAGCAGATATCCAGAATCCGTACCTCTTTCTTCCCCCTGCTGTAACCAATTTAGAAGCGCCCGATTAAACTGAATCACGTGATCTAATTATGCGCAACGACTTATACATGATTTCTGTTGCAGTGTTGCGACAGCCAATCAGATTGCGAGTTCTTAATCGGGAAAATGCTAACTGCTTATCGCAGGGGGTAAAAAATGGATTTTGAAGACCTGTGATCGGAGGATGACATTTGACATGCATCTATGTAAACTTACCCAGCAGCTAGCACCTGGCCACATGGACTATGATTACAACACAGAGCATTCTGTACATCTCCAACTGCTATAGGATTGTCCTCATCAAAGAGATACCAAAATCTCAAATATCTGAAATATAAGTCATATTACATTAAAGGTGCAACAATGAGTGCAGAGGGGCCATTCAACGATCATGGACTGGTGTCAAAATATATTTAAGTTCAGTTATTTCTTCAAGACTAACATATATTTTAATTATTTCCAAAGAAACCCCCTGGTTGAACATTATTTCAGATGATATTCCTCTTGAAACATGGTGAGTCTTAAAAATCTTTTAGTGGGACTCCCTCTATAGCAGCTTTGAACTGAATTTACACTTCTCAATACTGTAATTGATAGTTTATTCATACATTTTAAGAAAATAGGTATGTCAAAAAAGATGTAAGCCAAATAATGCCCTGATAGCTCAGAAAAAGTTAAAATTTTCAAATTTTCTCTCTACAGGCCTTGTTGCCCCTTTAAACAATAAGTAAAATACAAAATGTGACCTGGCCAAAAATATAATCTCAGTTTGTATGACACTGTACCCCATCATCATTTGTTTTAAGCTATTCTGCATGAAAAAAATTCACAAACATTGTTACATTGTCTTTGTGTTACATTATACTTGTTACTAGGTGACTGCCAGCATCTTAAGATACCATAAAACATATGAATTTGTGGGAGCAATTTTCACTGATTTGTACATTTGATTCATTTTCCTATTCAATGTTTTCATGATTTTTGCCTCAATTCGTGCAAGGAATATAGTTTTTAATTCACAGCATCGTGATTTCACAATTTACACCTGATATTTAACTTACTTTGCAGACAATCAAACAGATAGACAATTGGCTTCTATATAGCCCTACTCTAATATTGTATGGTGGAATAATGAAAACTTATCAGGACTTAAGTCTTACCCGTCATCTGAGATAGAGGCCAAGTGGAGGCCGTCCCTTGAGAATGTCACGCCACGTACATATGATCCATTAGCACCACCGGCATATATACGACTAGGGGGTGGGAATAAGTGTCTGAAAGAACAGATTGCATATTCAAGACGAGGCATCAAAATTTCGATGTTGGATGGACGGCTTTTTATAATTGTACATGAATTTCAGTCGATGGGATAAATATAGATCACACTCTACAGGAGTTTTTATCATTTTTCATCTCATGTTTGTAAAATTCCATTCAACTTTTTTTATAAAACTATTAACTTACCCGAACTCCTGTAGTGCCTCGCCTGTATGTGGGTCCCACACAATAAGACGAGTGTCATACGATGACGTAGCTAACAGGGCGCCATCTGGTGAGAATTCACATCCGACCACTTCGTGATTATGGCCTGACAAGGTGTGTTTAACTTTATACGTTTTCATGTCCCATATTACTACCTGGAAACATATAAAATTGAATGTTTTTTTATTGAGATCAATGTAACATCAACGTACACAGGTTATAATGGCTATGACCCCCAAGAGAGAGTATTAGGTGCCCTTATAGGGAAAAGTAACATATCCTAAGCCCTTATAAGGGAGAGTGATATACCGTATTAGCCGTAATTGGTGCCCATGTCAATATAAGCGCCCCCCAGACTTTTCAAGACCTGTGGGTGAGTCCCTGGGTGGAGAATCAACGTTCAATAGGGTCAAACGTAAGAAATCCAGTGGGAGAGAGCAATTTATCTTAGGCCCTTATAAGGGAGAGTAATATTCTAATCCCTTATAAGGGAGAGTAATATTCTTAGGCCCTTATAAGGGAGAGTAATATTCTTAGGCCCTTATAAGGGACAGTAATAAATCTTAGGCCCTTATAAGGGAGACTAACTAGGTCCTTATAAGAAATACAGTTTCAGGGCAGATTTTCTAACTGAGGGATAAATGCTTATTGCTTACTGATTTCTGTTGGCCTGTTCCAGCAAGCATGTCAGCTTGAGGGGACCAACAGCAGCTATATAGCCACTTAGAGCTTGTAGTCAAAGTCTTCTTCATGTTTCCGTCATCTAACATATCCCAGATCTTGATCTGGCCATCACGCGAGGCAGACGCTAACTGCATACTCTGATTCGGGGCAAATTGAAGACATCTGATGACGTCACGATGATCAACCAACTCCATGAGAAGCTTGGCTAAAAAAACAAAAATAACATGTTCACTTTTACATATGGGCAAGAATGACTAAAGAAGTAAACCTGATCGGCTTTCTTGCAAAGGACTTTTTCAACATTGATATTTGTCCCTCTAGCATCAAGAAAGTGCACCTCAGAAATTGTATTGACATTTACCAATATCATCTGACCCTCATGACCCTTGAATAAGACTTGAAAAGGATATTAATTAAAATCCATGAGATATCAAAGCATTTTTCATTACATGCAAGTATTCGCCATTTTATTACCAATATATTTTGTGAGTCAATGCTATCATAGCTGTTGGCAAGGTAAACTGCTAATTTTGAGTAAAGGACGATTCTCGGTTTGGAGAACAGTCTCCTGGGCTAATAATTTTTTTCATGAAAAATATAGAAATATTACCCAAATTAAACTATGAATATTTAAAAGAGGACATTTAAATCTACAAGATGTAAAGATAACAAATTGGTCTGAAGCAGGGATAATGCTCAAATAGACCGATTCAATATAAATACAAGTCTCCATTTGGGGAAAGAAGTTCATCAGTGTACTGCGCGAATATTTTTTTGCGAAAAATCTAGAAATATTACCCAAATTAAATTATGACTATTCAAAAGAAGACATTCAAATCTTTATTATGTAAAAAAATCAAATTTGTCCGAAGCAGGGATAATGCTCATTTAGATTGATGAACTTCGTTCTCCAAACCGAGAATCGTCCTTTCAACTAACAAGCTTTCATATGATATATAACATATGGGGGTAGGCTATCTAGGATTTGCAATTAACTGGAGGGGGAGGGGCAGTCGTTAAAAAAATCCTGTTCATACAAGTCATGTGGATCCATTTTTCTAGGTGGTATTAATGTTAGCAGACAAACCTCATATAAAAGAAAAGACGTGGAGTTAGTATGACCCAATATAAAAAGGTGGTATTAACATTTTCAGACACACCTCCAATATAAGAATCAATTATAACAATACGGGGAGTTAGTATGACCTGATGTACATCGTACAGTGAAACCTGTCTAATCTGAACGCCACTGGGACTGGGACCAGTGTTCAGATTGGCAAGTGTTCATATTTTGATGTTTTTTACCATGGAAGTCTAGGGTAGATTAAAAAATGGGAGGGAAAACCTGTTCACATTGAGAGATGTCCAGATTAGAGAGGTGTTCAAAAAAGAGGATTTACTGTATTTGGCTCAAGCTGACATATCCAGGACTCACATAAATAATGAAGTCTTAGAATCATAAACTGACATGGGAGTTGGTATGACCCGATAAGGTGGCAGTTTGCAATTCACAATTGCATACAAATTTACAAACAAACTATATTTCCCTTTTAAGGACACGAAAAATCTCCTTTCACTGAATATTATTTAGGCCAGACAATATTTACTCAAGTAACTTTGAAGTGGGAATTTCGAAGTAATTTATGCATTTATTTGACCGATATTTTGTGAAATATTAACAAACTTGATTACTTTTTGGAACAATAAATATGACCTTATTTAAGCCTGGCATTATTCAAACAAAGCATTAACATGCAAAATGTCACCACCTGCCATTTGTTTACATTGAATGCTGACCACCAAACACCAACCACCAAATGCCAAACAGCAGCCACCAAAATCCATCCACAAAAAAGTTGGAGACTATAACAATATGTTATCACTTGTCATGGTTTCATAATAACAATTTGAGTTTTAAGTGAAATATTGATATCTGTGTTAATACTGTGTTAAAAGTTGATAAATTGGAAAATAATAATCAAATTAATAAAAAATATCTTACAAGTCCCTACATGCCATTTGTTACAGACACCAAATGCTGACCACCTAACACCAACCTCAAAATGCCGAACATCAACCATCAAACACCAAATGCCAAACACAAACCAAAGAACACCATCCACAAAAAGTTGCAATAACAAAATAAATGTTTGACTGAAATTTTGATTCTGTGTTAATACTGTGTAAGATAAGTTGGAAATAATAACCAAATTAATAAAAAAATATCTTACAAGTTCCAACATCCCATATGCGTATGTTTCCATTATTGAGACCAGTTGCTAAGATCAAATTCTTTGAAAAGTCGAACATCCGCCAACTGATTAAGGTTGAGTTGACTTTCCCTGGATGTGTCGTAGCTCCAAAGGCCACTGACCAAACAAGATGGCCGCAGTCGATTGTGACGGGCTGTGTATTAAATTCTTCTTCATCTTCGTTCGGGTAAGCATTATGCCTGTAAAATGATTCAATACCATTAACACTGTAAACTAAATGTGATTTTCATACCTCACTTTAAGTTAATTTTTAGACTACATATTATATTTTAGACTACATTATTATATTATATTATTATATTTTATATTATATTTTTATAATTTTTTGTATATATTTTTAGATATGTTATTTTACATTTGTATGCAGTCTTTCCCTATATTGATTTGATGAATTTTTGTTTGCTGTATAATTGTAATTTGTTCAGTGTTGTATATTTGTACTTTTGTGTGCTATATAATTGTACTTTTGTATGCTATATAATTATACTTTTGTGTGCTATATAATTGTACTTTTGTGTCCTATATAATTTTACTTTTGTGTGCTATTAATTGTATTTTCTGAGTCCTCTATAAATTGTATTTTTAAAGTGCTGCATAATTGTATTTTTTGTGTGCTGTATAAATTGTATTTTTTGTGTGGAGTAGAATTATATTTTTGGTGTGCTGTATAATCGTATTTTTTGTGCTGTATATTTATTATATTTTTGTATACTGAGATAGCATTGCATACTTGAGTCACTATTCTGCCAAGTTTTGACAACATATCAAACAGTTACTTACGTTGACGATTTCCGTCTCTTACTCCATGGAATGAGTTTCACAAGTCTGTTGCCGCATGACCATGCGAAGTATGACGCGTCAGCTGACCATGCACACTGCCAAGTCTCGCAGCCTGCTTTTTGCGTCAATGGATTATTTGATGGCTGCAACTGTGCTAGAAACTTGGCTCTTTCTGCAAATACAAAATATGAAAATTAGTTTATTGGCCTTATATGTATTGTAAAGACAGGTAAATTTATATGGGGTCCAGGAAACTGGACATGTGAAACAGGCTACAATGCTTATGCAGTGTTGATGTGGAAATGTCAGTTGGTCACGAAGCTGAGTGGTAGAGAACTCGTTTGGAAAACCGAGGGGTCCTGGGTTTTATCATCACTTAAAGTTGTACTCAAACCATTTTACTTGATTTAGAGATATTAATGCTATCTTACCATATGAAAGCCACACTTTACGATGGTGAACCATCAACAATTCCAAAAATTCATTTTATGATAATTGCACCTTTTTGCCATTTTAATCGGGAGGAAAAGGGTTAAGACAATGTTTTATATTCTGAGTGCTGAACTTGATTATTGCTATGCTTCACATTTATTTTACTTATCTCTTTATTTGCCCCTAAGCATCAATTGCACACTTGAAGAGGGTGCAGTACAAAGTACAGTTCAACCTGTCTAACCTGAACACCTTTGGGATTGACCAAAAGTGTTCAGATTAGCAGGTGTTCACATTTCAAGGTTTTATAGACAACTAAGTCAATGGGAGATAACAATTTTAGGGACGGAGAAAAAAGAGCTCATATTGAGAGGTATTCAGATGAAAGAGGCATTAGGATTAGAGAGGTGTTCAGATATACAGGTTTCACTGTAAACACAAATGGTGGTTTTATTAATATAGATCTTATGTTTTAATAATCATTCCCTTGACAATCAAAACTTGAACTTACACATGTAACGGTTCCAAACAATATTATTCCTGTTCTGAATTTCCTAATTTCATATTTTTGAGAAACCTAAGCTACTTACTCCGATTCTTAATTTTCATAATCATCAAAGTTGGAATACAGCCATAGAAATAATCGCAAAAGAATATAAAACCACTTACATAAACCTACTAAGAGTACAAAATCCTTTTAACAAAGAGGCTTGCCAGTTTCCACCAATCAAAGTACAGGAGGAATACCATTCACTGTATTGAAAAAATATTTCAATGAACTTGGCTCGATGTAAAGTTACCTTGACTTCTACTGTATTGTAGTCTACTTCTCTTACCCAATTTCTATACTTAATAATATCACCCATTATTAACATGATGTTTAAAAATAAAAAAGCAATATGTGTAACAAGGCATTAACATGACAAAATGTCACCACCTATTTGCACACAAAATTATGAGTTCAATCTTAAGTCAGATTTAAATTTCTGAGAACGTGTAGATGATTTTGAAAAAAGGTCAATTTAATGCAATATGAAAAAATACCTTTTTGACCTTGAGTAGGTCATTGAAGGTCAAATATTTCTTTGACTTTGAGAAGGTCAGATCTAAAATCTAAAGTTAGATTTGAACTTCTGATAACTTGTAGATGATTTCATTTTTTTTTAAAAATTGGTCAATTTAAAGCAAGTTGAAAAAAGACCTTCTTTTACCTTTTTGACCATGAAAAGGTCACCAAAGGTCAAATCTTAAATATAAAGCCAGATTTGAACTTCTGAAAACTTGAAGATGATTTTGAAAAAAACTGAAGTCAGTATTTGTTAAGTTTTAAGAATCGTTACAGATGCCAACTGCCATAAGTTTTGAAAAGTAGTCAAAACTCAAAAAGTAAGCAAGATATTGAGTAACTAGTCCAAAAAATACTTTTTTGATAAAGGTAATCTAACCTGTATTAATTGAAATAACAGCTTATTGTTTAAATAATGTTACAACTACAAAATCTCTCCAATGTTGTTTAAAAAAAAAATTAAAAATGCTTAAAATGAATATTGGAATATTTGTTGATTGTAAAAGATCAAATTTATTGTAAAAATAGTCAGGAATTTAAATATTTGAAAAAGAACAATAGGCCAAAACATTTTTAAGCCATTGAAAAATGAAGATGTAAACAAATGATAATGATAAAAAAATATTTTCAACTCAACACTGAGTCTTTCATCGTTTCCATGTAAAAATAATTACATACCAATATCCTTGATTTCTTGCTTCATGTCATCATTTCTATGTCATCATTTTTATGTCATCATTTCTATTGATATCCTCAGAAAATGAATCTCATGTTTGGAAGACAAACTTCAAGGCTGACCCTTGATTTTACTGTATCATTTTCATTTGTTAATCAATAACGAAAACTTTAATCTGACTTAAAATGTTCAGTTAATCGTATTCTGGTTTCTTCAACAGGTAGGCTTTAAGAAGTTTGAGGTCAATTTTCTTAGATTGTATCTTTCGTATGCGAACAATACTACTTAGCCTTGCATTATAACTTGATTAACCAGCTCAATAGAAAGGTTTTATCCTTTAAGTTGACATTCTTACTTCACTTCCATCTATAGTCAGATCTTTATTGATATCCACAACTCTTGATCATTGGACGAAACTACTGTTAAAGTACATGCATTATTTGAATAAACACATCTCGGCTTATGTTGTCGTTTTTTAGCTGCCAATAACTCACAGGGGCTCAATATGTTACAAGGACACCAAGTCATTTCAACAAGTAATCATAGCTTTGTAAGTTGAGTACATTTTGAATTTGATACAAATGATTATAATTTGGATGAGCGTACTCTTAAAGTACATGCATTATTCAAGTTCGGTTGTCATATCAGCTTTTGTTGTTGTTGCCTGCCTGCCAAAAAAACACAAGGTCTCAATATGTTACAACGACAAAATTTCATTACAACAAGTAATCATACTTTATCACATTGAATTTCATATAAATGACTGCCAATTAATCCCAATCAAAGTGCCTCAATATGTTACCAGGTCACCATTTCATCACAACAAAAGGGCATAGTTTTGGATATTGAATTTGATAATAAATGAGCTAGGCCACAGGACGAGGGGTCTTATCACAGATTTTTTTCAATGATTTAATTTTTTGTTTTTCAGCACAAAGAGACCTTTCAAATGAGCCATGGCTTATATCTTAACAATTTTTCCTTGCAGATATAGACCAAAAAGACAGATTTGAATTAAGCACATTTTCCTTTTAATCTTAGGCACATTTTGGCTCTGTTGCACAATCTTAATTTTTGTGATAAGACAGGTTTTCCTATGCAAGGCTCAGATAATAAATAATTTTCATTTATATAGAGAGTGTAGTTTTGTGATATAATAATTTTGATGTTCTTGTTGAAACACTATTTTTCCATTGTTGATCAAAATACAAAATGGCGTCTTGTTACAAAAGCGAGGAACAGAAAGTATGAATGTATTCTTAAATAATTAAGTTAATGAATATAAAATTATAACAAAGAAAAAACTTAAAATTGTGTGCTACCTGCACACCTGAGATATAATATAATCAAACAAAAAAATCTTGCAAAGATTTGTTACAAGAAAGCAAGACATATTGTTGACACAGCATCCTCCTAAGCAGGTGTCCAGAATCCGTACCTCCTTCTTCTCCCCTGCTACAACCAATTTGGAAGCGCCCGATTTAACTAAATCACGTGATCTAATTATGCGCAATGACTTATACATGATTTCTGTCACAGTGTTGCGACAGCCAATCAGATTGCGAGTTCTTAATCGGGGAAATGCTAACTGCTTATAGCAGGGTGTAAAAAGAAAGAATATATTCTGGATTTTGAAGCCCTGTGATTGGAGGATGGGGACACAGTGTCCTGGTAACACATTGAGACCCAGTGAATTCCTAGCAAAAATATACCTAGCTGGAGGTATCTTAACATATTAAGTTATTTAGGTACATGTATTTATGTACTCCATATATTGTTACAGTGCTGTTATATAAGATCATATGACCTTTAACTTTATGAACTAAGACGCCATTTAGTTGAAATGAAAAAATGAATGTTTACTATTGGTAAACAGATTTTTAAAAGTACATAGTGAACACATAGCATACCTGCCAACTTATTGTCACTAATTTGTTTGGAAAAAGTAGATTTTTCAAAAGTAGGAAAAACTGGAGAAAAGCAGGAGATTATTTCTTAGATGGAGAAGAGGAGAACTTGGGAGATTTCAAGTGAAACAGAAGAAAATGGGGAATTTCTAAAAGGATGGGAAAAATGGAGAGAGGAGAAATCCGGGAGATTTTGTAAAGTCAGGAAACTCTTTGCCATCTGAATGTTAATACTTCTGTACATTCTGGCTGGGTAGGCTGGCAGTGTTCTTCTTTTTACCAGTACAATTTGAATACAATGCTTGTTTAACGATTAAATTTTTATTTACAAAATCAGAATGCAGTGATCACTAAAGTAGAAAGTTGTGTTTTGACAATTTTAATGCATATGGATTAGTTTTTCATAATTGCCCGATAAACCTGACATTTATTTAGAAGCACTCAATGTCTACTGGCCTTAAAAATGTTTATTCTTTAAACAACTATCTTTCAATTATTCAACCGAGACACTATAAGCACTTACTGGACACTGATGTCTAAAAAACATATTGGTTGTTTAAATGAATATTTATAACGATCACTTTTTAAGGACATATACAAAATGGAAATATCTGTAACAGATGGGCATGATGGATAGAGATAACACCGAATTTTAAAAAAACATCTTAAAAACATAGTGTAACAAAATTTTGAATTTTTGATTTTTGATTTGGTGCTGTCAACTCGTTTTTATACATTTATTACACTTGATTTGTGGTTTACATGTGAGATCATTAGGATGGTAACGTGTAGCAATGTTTGCAGCACTTAGGTTGTACTTACAGAGGTGAAATAGTTCGCATGTTTTATTTATTTAATCAAGATTTTGTTGATCGGGCAGTCTTATCTGGCAGTCTAATTTGTAGTTGATCGGTAGTCTAACATGACACCTTTATTATTTTACTTCCTGGTTTTGATTCTATCAAATCGAAGTAAAACTAGAGTAAGTAGCGATCAATTAATGTTAGATTTGTTGAGTTCCAATTATTATCTTGTTGTAGAAGCAATATTAAAGCGGGATATGGCGTCAATAACTTGTTATTTAACTTTGAAATCTTGTTCGAAAAGTGATGACGTCACGAAGCCTATAAAAGTATTTCGCCGATGTAAACTCGGCAGATTACAGCTAGCTTTCGTTCGGGACAGAGCTCCGTTCAATTTCATATTTTTATGTGAAGTTGGACTTAGTCGTTTTTCAAGGAAATATTTTTGGACTTTGACAACTTTCAGTAGAAAGTTGTTGGGACTTTGAATATTTCTCGAGGCAGATAGGAGATACATAGCTGCACTTCAGTTCAATGGATGATAACTTGGACATCTACTTGTGATGAAGGATACCTGAGAGGGAAGACTACTACACCGTGATTCTGTAGATGATAACTTGGCCATCTACCCGTGTATTTGTGTAGTGTGTAGAGGATACCTCAAGAGGGAATATTCAGTACCGTGTATGGAGGCAGCATCAAGCCTATATTTCTGAGCTCTGTCAGTTCAATTTCATGAACACATGAAATTGGACTTTGCGTATTTTTTAGATAGAAATTATTGAACTTAGTCAATATTTGGAGAAACATTATTTTGGACTTTGTTTGTTCTTGGAGAATAAATATTGAACTTAGAATATTTCAATATCAGTATAACTCAACATCAACTGAACTTAGTTATTTTCAAGGGCACATATTTTGACTTGTAATATTTTTGCCTATGTTGTTGTGTGCATGCTATATTTGTAGGTAGCCTGATTATTTAATTGTGAAGGAAGTAGGCTACTTAGCAGTTGATGCCATGTATTAGACGTTTTTGGACTTAGTAGTTGGAAGATTGTGATAGTTTAACTACAACACATTGAGGAGGATCCAGGAGATAGTCGTTTCCAGACTTTATAATTTGACTTGGATTATTTCACATAATCAAAGTTGAATTATACTACAACACATAGAGGAGGATCCAGGAGATAGTCGTTTCCAGACTTTATAATTTGACTTAGATTATTTTACATAGTCAAAGTCGAATTATACTACAACACATAGAGGAGGATCCAGGAGATAGTCGTTTCCAGACTTGATAATTTGACTTAGATTATTTTACATAGTCAAAGTCGAATTATACTACAACACATAGAGGAGGATCCAGGAGATAGTCGTTTCCAGACTTGATAATTTGACTTAGATTATTTTACATAGTCAAAGTCGAATTATACTACAACACATTGAGGAGGATCCAGGAGATAGTCGTTTCCAGACTTTATAATTTGACTTGGATTAATTCACATAATCAAAGTTGAATTATACTACAACACATAGAGGAGGATCCCGGAGATAGTCGTTTCCAGACTTTATAATTTGACTTAGATTATTTTACATAGTCAAAGTCGAATTATACTACAACACATAGAGGAGGATCCAGGAGATAGTCGTTTCCAGACTTGATAATTTGACTTAGATTATTTTACATAGTCAAAGTCGAATTATACTACAACACATAGAGGAGGATCCAGGAGATAGTCGTTTCCAGACTTGATAATTTGACTTAGATTATTTTACATAGTCAAAGTCGAATTATACTACAACACATTGAGGAGGATCCAGGAGATAGCCGTTTACTGAGCAATAGTTTGACTTAGATTATTTCACATAATCAAAGTTGAATTATACTACAACACATAGAGGAGGATCCAGGAGATAGTCGTTTCCAGACTTGATAATTTGACTTAGATTATTTTACATAGTCAAAGTCGAATTATACTACAACACATTGAGGAGGATCCAGGAGATAGCCGTTTACAGAGCAATAGTTTGACTTAGATTATTTCACATAATCAAAGTTGAATTATACTACAACACATTGAGGAGGATCCAGGAGATAGTCGTTTCCAGACTTGATAATTTGACTTAGATTATTTCACATAATCAAAGTTGAATTATACTACAACACATTGAGGAGGATCCAGGAGATAGTCGTTTCCAGACTTGATAATTTGACTTAGATTATTTTACATAGTCAAAGTCGAATTATACTACAACACATTGAGGAGGATCCAGGAGATAGCCATTTACAGAGCCGATAGTTTGACTTAGATTATTTCGCATAATCAAAGTTGAATTATACTACAACACAGTGAGGAGGATCCAGGAGATAGCCATTTACAGAGCCGATAGTTTGACTTAGATTATTTCGCATAATCAAAGTTGAATTATACTACAACACAGTGAGGAGGATCCAGGAGATAGCCATTTACAGAGCCGATAGTTTGACTTAGATTATTTCATATAATCAAAGTTGAATTATACTACAACACAGTGAGGAGGATCCAGGAGATAGCCATTTACAGAGCCGATAGTTTGACTTAGATTATTTTACATAGTCAAAGTCGAATTATACTACAACACATAGAGGAGGATCCAGGAGATAGTCGTTTCCAGACTTGATAATTTGACTTAGATTATTTTACATAGTCAAAGTCGAATTATACTACAACACATTGAGGAGGATCCAGGAGATAGCCGTTTACTGAGCAATAGTTTGACTTAGATTATTTCACATAATCAAAGTTGAATTATACTACAACACATAGAGGAGGATCCAGGAGATAGTCGTTTCCAGACTTGATAATTTGACTTAGATTATTTTACATAGTCAAAGTCGAATTATACTACAACACATTGAGGAGGATCCAGGAGATAGCCGTTTACAGAGCAATAGTTTGACTTAGATTATTTCACATAATCAAAGTTGAATTATACTACAACACATAGAGGAGGATCCAGGAGATAGTCGTTTCCAGACTTGATAATTTGACTTAGATTATTTTACATAGTCAAAGTCGAATTATACTACAACACATAGAGGAGGATCCAGGAGATAGTCGTTTCCAGACTTGATAATTTGACTTAGATTATTTTACATAGTCAAAGTCGAATTATACTACAACACATTGAGGAGGATCCAGGAGATAGCCGTTTACTGAGCAATAGTTTGACTTAGATTATTTCACATAATCAAAGTTGAATTATACTACAACACATAGAGGAGGATCCAGGAGATAGTCGTTTCCAGACTTGATAATTTGACTTAGATTATTTTACATAGTCAAAGTCGAATTATACTACAACACATTGAGGAGGATCCAGGAGATAGCCGTTTACAGAGCAATAGTTTGACTTAGATTATTTCACATAATCAAAGTTGAATTATACTACAACACATTGAGGAGGATCCAGGAGATAGTCGTTTCCAGACTTGATAATTTGACTTAGATTATTTCACATAATCAAAGTTGAATTATACTACAACACATTGAGGAGGATCCAGGAGATAGTCGTTTCCAGACTTGATAATTTGACTTAGATTATTTTACATAGTCAAAGTCGAATTATACTACAACACATTGAGGAGGATCCAGGAGATAGCCATTTACAGAGCCGATAGTTTGACTTAGATTATTTCGCATAATCAAAGTTGAATTATACTACAACACAGTGAGGAGGATCCAGGAGATAGCCATTTACAGAGCCGATAGTTTGACTTAGATTATTTCATATAATCAAAGTTGAATTATACTACAACACAGTGAGGAGGATCCAGGAGATTACTATTCCAGGTTCAAGATACAATAACAATACGAGACGTACAAGTGGTACAATATACATGAACTTTGCATATTTGGGATACAACAGTGTTATATGGTGATCATCAGTTTCAATTTATATGGACTCTGGATATTATTTTATCAGTGATAATAATTATTAGCTCATATGGACTTTTGAGTTGTGAGTTTTGAGAGAAATAATAACACCGTAATATTCTTACATTACATTTGAAATTGCATGTACATCTTATTTGGGCTTATAAACGCCACAATATATTGTTTTATATTATATATATAAAATTGTATATTTTGTTTATTTCTTTAGGGACAAAGCACATTTAACGTGTGCCGTGCAATCCACAAGTAAACACCGTTTACTAAACAGTGGTCTTTTTATTAGCCACACTACCACATATCCACAAAAAAGGCCAAACTGTTACACTGGTGGCAGTGGTGGGATTGATTGTGTCTGAAGATTTAAACCAGAGGTGCATTATACAGTTTCAAGATGGATCCAGAGCCCAGTCTCCCATATCTGAAGCGTGGAGATTATGTAGATATTGAAGGGGAGACTTCTGTATATGTGAAGACATATTCTGGGGAATTAAGGAATCCTGGAGCTAAGGATCCAATGAGAGAAGCTGAGGAGAGAGGATTGCCTAGTAGTTTAGGTACAGGGTATTGGTCTAGAGGAGGACTGACCAATTTAGAGACTCCAGCGAATCCCTTCAATAAGGATAAGATGAATCCTACTGTGAGAAGTCAGAGTCCAATGACTTCTACCATGATTGATCAGCCTTTGAATAAAGGACAATCAGAGGATATAGTGAAACAAGAGTTAACTATGGTGGAAGGTCAGCTGCGAGATCAGATGTCTGTTTTTGGGAATATTGCAGAGGCACGACAGACACAGTTGGATGATATTAGAGAGACCCAACAAAGACAGACTCATAGTGTGACTCGAATAGAAGAGCAAATGACAGGGAGTAGAAGTACACAACAAATTAGAGATGATATGGATCGGTTGCAGGCGATCCTCGAAAGATTAGAGAGTAATACGGAAGCAGCTAGTAAAGGGACCAAGTCCAATGGTGTTTTGTATGCAGGGAATGCTATTGATAATGATTTGTATGTAACTCCAAGTGGAGCTCAAAGGGGAGCACAATGGTCGCCTCCATTGTCTATGAGTCGGGTTCAGCATAAGGAAGAGTGTTTTACACCTGAACTCCCTACTCCAAAAAGGAGGCCATGGAAGTTGGAGAGACAAGACAGATTTTACACAACTTCAACACACCCGCCTGCTGGTAGAGACCAGCGAGATCCTACCGGGATACACTGTAAACAAGAGGATGTTTGTGCTTCAGAGAGCAAGTATGCTACACAGGAAATTGCAGGCCCAAGGAAGGGGCATGTTCAAAGGAACCATGATTCCGAGGAACAGTTTCCTGTTGATGAACATAAATTTGAAACTAGAGTTCCATGCAGCGATTCTGCTAATGAGAAGAGTGGAACATTTTATACCAATTCCTCCAGTGAGTCAATGGACTTAATGAGGATGTTAAGTCAGATGTCCAAACCTAGGAACAGGATCAAGCCTGAGACTTACAATGGCACAACTCCTTGGCAAGAGTACCGAGCCCATTTTGAAATATGTGCTAACGCTAACAGCTGGACCACAGAAGAGAAAAATGAGTACTTAGCTACCAGTCTGCGAGGTACCGCCCAACAGATTGTGTTAGAAATGGAAGCTGAGTACACATATGACCAGTTAGTTTTAGCCTTGGAGAAGAGATATGGGCCAGGAGGAAAAGCTGAGATATATGAGGCTGAATTACTTGGGCGAGTGAGGAAGCCAAAGGAATCATTACAAACTTTAGGACAGGATATCAGGCGACTTACAGCATTGGCATATCCTGAGATGAGTAGGTCAGAACAGGACCGATTAGCAAGGCGTAGTTTTGAGCAGGCGATTGCAGAGGATGACATACGCCGAGCAATACATGTTAATGAATGTACTTCATTGGATAAGGCGATTGAAATAGCCCTAAGAGAAGAATCTTATCTGGGATCAGAAAGAATACGGAGAGGATCAAAGCCTCAATACAGTCATGTAAATGTTTTGGAAGAAAAGGAAGACCAATTAAAGAAACTCACTCGGCTAATAGAAGAGTTAGGAAACAGGCAAGAAGAAGAACGTAAAAATATGGAACAAGATCGCAAAAACTTTGAGAAAGATCGAGAAAATTTTGAGAAAAGAATCAAGCTACTTGAGCAACAGATCCAGTCAAAGGAATCCAGAAGAAATGGCTATAAACGATTGGAGTGTTTTTATTGTCACAAAACCGGACATCTTATTGCTGACTGTTACACTAGAAAACGTGCAGAAGAAATCAAGGAAGCTAAAGAGAGGCAGAGTCAAGTTGCAACAGTAAGGTTCCAATCGCTACAAGGGAAGGATGTCAAATCTTCCAGAGATACTAAGAAGATTGTTGCTTCTGGAAAAGTTTGTGACACGAAGGTTGAATTCCTTGTAGACTCGGGTGCAGCTAGTAGTATTTTGAGTTTAAAGATCTACAAAGAGATCCCTGAAGACATAAGACCCGAGCTTGAGCCACAAAAGAGAATCATTTTGCAAGCTGGTGGAGAACCTTTAGCTGTTGCAGGTGTTATGCACGTTGACCTACACATAGATGATCATAAACAAAATTTAGAAGTATTTGTGGCTGACATTGAATTCAAAGGAATTCTGGGTAGCGACTTTTTAGCAGCTTCAAGGGTAATATTGGACTATGGCAAATGTTCCATGACTTTTGGACCAGAGAGTTCAAGTGCTGCTCAGATAGTAGGAGATACCAAACCGTCAACCAACCTGCCGAGTGAAACCAAGAACAAGCGGATTCTTGGAAAAAGAGCAGTCAATCCTTCAGGGAAAGTGACTCCTCCACCGATAGCATCCAAGAGGAGGACCTTGGATTTAACAGATGGTCACCCGTTTCATGAGCAGAGACATGGCAGGGACAGAGGATTGAACAAAGTCCCTGGACGCCGAGGTAACGAACAAAGTACTTCGAGTCATGAAGGCATGCCAAGTACTTATCCAGTAAAGGTGCCTTTGGCTAGAGTTTATCGAGGAAGATATCAGAGGCCTCGGCAGAGAAGCGATATAGATGTTAACTGGAGGAAGGGTTCCTAGAACTAAACAGCAACTTTACAGCAGAATTGTGAGTTAGATATTTATAGCTAACTTGTTTGTTAGAGACTTGAGGTCTCACGTCATACACAGCTGTAAGTTGTAGTTACTTTTCCGAATACTGTAAATAGTAGTTAGCTTTACATGAAGTTAGGACAGTTTTTGTGTAGGATTGTATTAGCAACTAGTTGCACACAATTGTACAGTTGTATTTTGTTAGGGTAGCTAAGTAAGCAAAATTTTGTTATTTTTTTTGTACTTTAAGCTTGGTGTTGTAAACACCAAAATCATTGGATTGGAGGAGTGTAACAAAATTTTGAATTTTTGATTTTTGATTTGGTGCTGTCAACTCGTTTTTATACATTTATTACACTTGATTTGTGGTTTACATGTGAGATCATTAGGATGGTAACGTGTAGCAATGTTTGCAGCACTTAGGTTGTACTTACAGAGGTGAAATAGTTCGCATGTTTTATTTATTTAATCAAGATTTTGTTGATCGGGCAGTCTTATCTGGCAGTCTAATTTGTAGTTGATCGGTAGTCTAACATGACACCTTTATTATTTTACTTCCTGGTTTTGATTCTATCAAATCGAAGTAAAACTAGAGTAAGTAGCGATCAATTAATGTTAGATTTGTTGAGTTCCAATTATTATCTTGTTGTAGAAGCAATATTAAAGCGGGATATGGCGTCAATAACTTGTTATTTAACTTTGAAATCTTGTTCGAAAAGTGATGACGTCACGAAGCCTATAAAAGTATTTCGCCGATGTAAACTCGGCAGATTACAGCTAGCTTTCGTTCGGGACAGAGCTCCGTTCAATTTCATATTTTTATGTGAAGTTGGACTTAGTCGTTTTTCAAGGAAATATTTTTGGACTTTGACAACTTTCAGTAGAAAGTTGTTGGGACTTTGAATATTTCTCGAGGCAGATAGGAGATACATAGCTGCACTTCAGTTCAATGGATGATAACTTGGACATCTACTTGTGATGAAGGATACCTGAGAGGGAAGACTACTACACCGTGATTCTGTAGATGATAACTTGGCCATCTACCCGTGTATTTGTGTAGTGTGTAGAGGATACCTCAAGAGGGAATATTCAGTACCGTGTATGGAGGCAGCATCAAGCCTATATTTCTGAGCTCTGTCAGTTCAATTTCATGAACACATGAAATTGGACTTTGCGTATTTTTTAGATAGAAATTATTGAACTTAGTCAATATTTGGAGAAACATTATTTTGGACTTTGTTTGTTCTTGGAGAATAAATATTGAACTTAGAATATTTCAATATCAGTATAACTCAACATCAACTGAACTTAGTTATTTTCAAGGGCACATATTTTGACTTGTAATATTTTTGCCTATGTTGTTGTGTGCATGCTATATTTGTAGGTAGCCTGATTATTTAATTGTGAAGGAAGTAGGCTACTTAGCAGTTGATGCCATGTATTAGACGTTTTTGGACTTAGTAGTTGGAAGATTGTGATAGTTTAACTACAACACATTGAGGAGGATCCAGGAGATAGTCGTTTCCAGACTTTATAATTTGACTTGGATTATTTCACATAATCAAAGTTGAATTATACTACAACACATAGAGGAGGATCCAGGAGATAGTCGTTTCCAGACTTTATAATTTGACTTAGATTATTTTACATAGTCAAAGTCGAATTATACTACAACACATAGAGGAGGATCCAGGAGATAGTCGTTTCCAGACTTGATAATTTGACTTAGATTATTTTACATAGTCAAAGTCGAATTATACTACAACACATAGAGGAGGATCCAGGAGATAGTCGTTTCCAGACTTGATAATTTGACTTAGATTATTTTACATAGTCAAAGTCGAATTATACTACAACACATTGAGGAGGATCCAGGAGATAGTCGTTTCCAGACTTTATAATTTGACTTGGATTAATTCACATAATCAAAGTTGAATTATACTACAACACATAGAGGAGGATCCCGGAGATAGTCGTTTCCAGACTTTATAATTTGACTTAGATTATTTTACATAGTCAAAGTCGAATTATACTACAACACATAGAGGAGGATCCAGGAGATAGTCGTTTCCAGACTTGATAATTTGACTTAGATTATTTTACATAGTCAAAGTCGAATTATACTACAACACATAGAGGAGGATCCAGGAGATAGTCGTTTCCAGACTTGATAATTTGACTTAGATTATTTTACATAGTCAAAGTCGAATTATACTACAACACATTGAGGAGGATCCAGGAGATAGCCGTTTACTGAGCAATAGTTTGACTTAGATTATTTCACATAATCAAAGTTGAATTATACTACAACACATAGAGGAGGATCCAGGAGATAGTCGTTTCCAGACTTGATAATTTGACTTAGATTATTTTACATAGTCAAAGTCGAATTATACTACAACACATTGAGGAGGATCCAGGAGATAGCCGTTTACAGAGCAATAGTTTGACTTAGATTATTTCACATAATCAAAGTTGAATTATACTACAACACATTGAGGAGGATCCAGGAGATAGTCGTTTCCAGACTTGATAATTTGACTTAGATTATTTCACATAATCAAAGTTGAATTATACTACAACACATTGAGGAGGATCCAGGAGATAGTCGTTTCCAGACTTGATAATTTGACTTAGATTATTTTACATAGTCAAAGTCGAATTATACTACAACACATTGAGGAGGATCCAGGAGATAGCCATTTACAGAGCCGATAGTTTGACTTAGATTATTTCGCATAATCAAAGTTGAATTATACTACAACACAGTGAGGAGGATCCAGGAGATAGCCATTTACAGAGCCGATAGTTTGACTTAGATTATTTCGCATAATCAAAGTTGAATTATACTACAACACAGTGAGGAGGATCCAGGAGATAGCCATTTACAGAGCCGATAGTTTGACTTAGATTATTTCATATAATCAAAGTTGAATTATACTACAACACAGTGAGGAGGATCCAGGAGATAGCCATTTACAGAGCCGATAGTTTGACTTAGATTATTTTACATAGTCAAAGTCGAATTATACTACAACACATAGAGGAGGATCCAGGAGATAGTCGTTTCCAGACTTGATAATTTGACTTAGATTATTTTACATAGTCAAAGTCGAATTATACTACAACACATTGAGGAGGATCCAGGAGATAGCCGTTTACTGAGCAATAGTTTGACTTAGATTATTTCACATAATCAAAGTTGAATTATACTACAACACATAGAGGAGGATCCAGGAGATAGTCGTTTCCAGACTTGATAATTTGACTTAGATTATTTTACATAGTCAAAGTCGAATTATACTACAACACATTGAGGAGGATCCAGGAGATAGCCGTTTACAGAGCAATAGTTTGACTTAGATTATTTCACATAATCAAAGTTGAATTATACTACAACACATAGAGGAGGATCCAGGAGATAGTCGTTTCCAGACTTGATAATTTGACTTAGATTATTTTACATAGTCAAAGTCGAATTATACTACAACACATAGAGGAGGATCCAGGAGATAGTCGTTTCCAGACTTGATAATTTGACTTAGATTATTTTACATAGTCAAAGTCGAATTATACTACAACACATTGAGGAGGATCCAGGAGATAGCCGTTTACTGAGCAATAGTTTGACTTAGATTATTTCACATAATCAAAGTTGAATTATACTACAACACATAGAGGAGGATCCAGGAGATAGTCGTTTCCAGACTTGATAATTTGACTTAGATTATTTTACATAGTCAAAGTCGAATTATACTACAACACATTGAGGAGGATCCAGGAGATAGCCGTTTACAGAGCAATAGTTTGACTTAGATTATTTCACATAATCAAAGTTGAATTATACTACAACACATTGAGGAGGATCCAGGAGATAGTCGTTTCCAGACTTGATAATTTGACTTAGATTATTTCACATAATCAAAGTTGAATTATACTACAACACATTGAGGAGGATCCAGGAGATAGTCGTTTCCAGACTTGATAATTTGACTTAGATTATTTTACATAGTCAAAGTCGAATTATACTACAACACATTGAGGAGGATCCAGGAGATAGCCATTTACAGAGCCGATAGTTTGACTTAGATTATTTCGCATAATCAAAGTTGAATTATACTACAACACAGTGAGGAGGATCCAGGAGATAGCCATTTACAGAGCCGATAGTTTGACTTAGATTATTTCATATAATCAAAGTTGAATTATACTACAACACAGTGAGGAGGATCCAGGAGATTACTATTCCAGGTTCAAGATACAATAACAATACGAGACGTACAAGTGGTACAATATACATGAACTTTGCATATTTGGGATACAACAGTGTTATATGGTGATCATCAGTTTCAATTTATATGGACTCTGGATATTATTTTATCAGTGATAATAATTATTAGCTCATATGGACTTTTGAGTTGTGAGTTTTGAGAGAAATAATAACACCGTAATATTCTTACATTACATTTGAAATTGCATGTACATCTTATTTGGGCTTATAAACGCCACAATATATTGTTTTATATTATATATATAAAATTGTATATTTTGTTTATTTCTTTAGGGACAAAGCACATTTAACGTGTGCCGTGCAATCCACAAGTAAACACCGTTTACTAAACAGTGGTCTTTTTATTAGCCACACTACCACATATCCACAAAAAAGGCCAAACTGTTACAATAGGTAAAAATTGCAAATCTCAAAGCAACAAAGACACTCTAAAGAAAAAGGAAACTGAGCTCATTATACTAGCCAAATCTATTTTACAGCTAACATTGCCATTTCTTCAATATTCTGATGTTCGATGACAAGGAATCTAAACTTGTTATTCTACAACTGTCAAATTTTGAACATCATCAATAAAACATATGTTTTACATGGAACAACGGGAGACATGAGTTGCTATTCCTATATTATTTAGTATTCCCAGGTAGTGCTGAGAAATTTTACTTTGAAGTACGCCTATTCCAATAATATTGACACGATTAATCAATATATGGCGATGTACATCACAAATGTGATTGCAGTGATGTCTGAAACAAAACATCGATGTGTATTGAAATCTTCGGGTTGAAAACAAGCTGGATTAGTGATTATTTAGATAAAATTCAGCTTTGTGTCCACTACTGACAACATTTTTAAAACATCAAGTTTTCAATACAAAAGTAGTTGTGGGGGTGATTTGAAAAATCAACCCCACATTTATGGGGGTACTACAGCTGAGACTGTAGTAGCGACTTGCTATAAAGTAGGGATGTCACGGAACAAACATATTTCGGGACAGACCGGAAATTCGTCCATTTCGGGACAAACATTCGAGACGGGACGGGACATAACCAATAAAATTGTTAATAAGTTTAAACAGTTCAACAACTTACATTTTCCATCTATTTCTGGTTATGCTTATGCAGCGCAGATCTTTTGAATATCATAAGGGGGCTGCATATGTTGCGCAAAAACTTGTAATCTGAGATTAATTTTAAGTTGTTACCTTTCTTGCTGATGAAGATCTTTGTTATTGTTTAAATTAAAGCATATTTCAAATGGAAACACTGTTATCGATAAAACTACATGTTCTGTCCTGAATTTTTATAATCACTTATAGTATTTACCACTAGATGGCATTTACGCATGAACATAATCCGGCAGATAAGAAGTAAATTGAAAGAAAATTCTAGTTTAGATCATATTTATCGCGTTTGGGGCGTTTTAAGGTCATATGCAGCACGGACATCTAATACGTTCTTCGAACTGGAATTATATCAATAACAGGACTGGCATCCAGATCCAAGTATTTTTCAAGACCGCCGAGTCTCGTTGGGCTATTTATCCCTATTGACTCAGTTGTTCATATAAATTTACGTACCTGAGATGCTTTGTAATCGGCGTAGATAGAAAATATTGTTTCCTAAATTGTTCTGAAAAGCGATAATTATTACTAAATGTACTTTGAACAGGTCGACTGACAAAAAAGCCGGGCTTCTGGCACAAGTCTCGTTCTCGCTCTCAAACAAAACGTGAAGAACGTGACGTCACTTCCGAATCATAGCATACAAAATAAGTAGCGTTTAATTTCTATCACATTCGTAATATCACGGTGGTCTAGCGGGAGAATCCTCGCCTAGCACGCTGGAGGCCCGGGTTTGAATCCGGTACTTGCTTTTTTTATTTTTTTAACTAAACGATTGTTCTTTGATATTACGCAGAAAAAAAACAATTTTTAATTACATAAACTTTATATTAGAGCTTGAAAATGTAAAAACAATATATGTCAACATATTGCGTTTTGGGGCGATGTGCAGGTTTAAAATTCCCGGGAAGTTTACCCTTCTAAAAAATTCGACCTACTTTAAAAAATGGTCGTTAAAAATGTATTTCTTCGTGTTTCCTATGTAATTAAATTAGACATATTTTATGAGATGTCAATTACTAATGTAAGAAGAATTCATTCGTAAGATAATCATTAAATAATTCGTAATGAACCGTAGAAATAAGTAATTACTCAGGATTTTGCAAGGGACTGATCTTTAGCGATCGGTAATTGTTTATTCCTCGGTTGCTAATGCTATACGTGCAGCTCGTTGAGAATTTCTTTCAAGAAGTGACGTCATTGCAAAACCCCCCAGCTTTCGTTATCTTCATTGTCTAGTTTACGAATACCACATGTCGATGTGATGTTTTAATTGATAAATACGAATTCCTTACACATTTCGTTATCTTATTGTGAAATAGCAAACTAAGAGATATCTTTACTTGCTAGGAATTAACATAATATTATTTGAAGCGATTTTAGAAAATTTTGAAACCGCCATCTTGGTAATATTGATGACGTGATCACCATCGGTCAAGGTCAGGTCATAAGTCATCCATCTTGCCATTAGCCCCGCGGATTGTTACCAGTCGACAAAAAAACGATGAAATCACGTTAAAAATAAAATATACACTTTAAAATTGAGGCTGATTGAATATGACAAGACTCCATTGAATACAGCTGTGCAATTTACAGTCACCAAGATGAGCTAATTTAGGAGAGATTCGGGAATTAAAAAAGGTAACTTCATTTTTTTCATCCGGGTTTCCCAACTTCAAGTATTTGAAATCCCAGAATCTCCTTTCGCCAGAAACATTCTCTCTGACTGTGATATGCAGGAGAAATAGTATATCCTGAACATGGTGCTTTTTCTTCTTTTTGCTGATGTATCGTTGTATGATTATGGCACATCACGACAACACTAAGTAATATACGTCACGAGTGATTGATTGATTGATTGATTCATGGAAAAAATGGATGATACAAGTGCCATATCTTTCCATATTTCCCGATAAGTATTTCAAGAATATATCAAATACACCTGTAAGGCCCCGAAAATAATAGGAAGAGCCCGGGAACATGTATAATAATGCAAAAATTGAACTTTGCCCCATCAAAGTTTGATCGTTTCCTAGGAATGTTGTCACCTAAGATTTTTTCTATGGGGACAGTCATGTCAATCTACGATTGGACAAACTTCAATTTTCGCTTTATTTATACATGTTCCTGGGCCTATGGAAAAGGCTGAAGGCCAACATGGCAACATGAACATGCACAATTTCTACAAACCTAAGTCATCTTCATCACCATACTTGAAGGCTCTTGCCATTCCCTGAGCAATCGTCTTTTTTGGTTTCTTCAATAACAGTATCTATCCTTGAAATAGTAGATCTATTTGTAGGCGAAGATTGGTAGATTAATCCTCTTCTTCAAAACTGAAAACGGGAAATTTGTTTATCCCAAATTTCTTGTACAACTGGATTAAACTAGATTAGTGGAGTTGTAATGTGGTTTGTTATTCACGTAATACTGCAAAGTCATGTTATTCAAATGTTTGTGAACTTTATTTATTGTTTATGGCTTAGACGGCATAAAAACATTAAAAATACGCTACGTTTTTCATTCACATGATTGTTCTCACATATTTGACTGATTGTTGAGGTGGAGTAGATTTTGCAAACATACTCCCTCTAAGTATTATATTTTTAACAATTACTCGCGAATTTACTGCATGTTTTTACATATTCTTGCTAAATGCTGTATAGTATATAGTATGATCGAGCTTTTATAATATTTTGCGATATAACTTTGCTCAATGGTCAGAAAATGTAAATTATGATTCTCATAAAAAAGGAGTAAAATCAATTCAAGTAACTGCCAATATTGAGCTATTAACAAAAGAAGGATTGTATGACATGGATGAATGGCAAACGGCAAGAGTAATTGTTTAGTTTCGAATCGGGGTATGTGAAAAAACGCGTTAGGCCATAAAAAGTAGATTCTTTGTTTTGCGTCCTGGTATAATCCAAATCATGCGAGGGTACAAGGAAAACAAACACAAACTCAAGAAAAATGTATACATTTCAAGGGCACTGGCGGATCTTGGGGGGGGGGGGGCAGGGGCCCGCCTCCCCAAAAAAGGCCTTAAGGCCTCAAAAAGTGGGCCTGTTTGGTCAAAATGGGCCTTCTTTTTTAATTTTAGGCCAAATTTTGAAGAAAATGGGCCTCAAAATTTCAAAATTTGGGCCCACTTTTTGGTTTTAGGGGCCCAAAATTGCAAGTGCGGGAGTTTTTTGCTCAGACCAGAAGTTTGGCCCCCCCTTGTTGTTTCCCAGATCCACCCATGTAAAAAGGGATGGCATCCAATTTGTTGTGATTAGATGTCTATGTCATAGATCTAAACCCTTACTGGCCCTGACTGTGTATAAATAATAAGGAAAATAATTGTGATTACAGGTCACCATATAAATCAAAAGAGAGTAAGACCAAATTTGATAGGACCACCTACCCTTTTTTACATTAGATCTACACACAAATATCAATACATTTTGTACAATATATTTAAACATATAGCTATTGTTCAAGGGGAAAACATAAGAAAGAACACAATGTATGCCAAAGCAATCAATAACACTGTCAATTTTGACGCAAATCAAATTATACTTTCAGGGCAGGGCCCACCCCCACACTCCCTTGGTGTTATAACAATTTTTGGGCCCAAAATCAATTTTGAAGGGCCTCAACAATAAGTGGGCCTTTTATGGGCATAACTTGGCCATTTTTTTAAATTTATTTGTAAAAAGAATCTAGTATTACTGAGAATTACATGTATCTTTTTAAGTTTGTGCCTATTTTTCAGATATTGGCCCAATTTTTGAAAGGGGCCCAACATTTCAAAATTGGGACCCATTTCTTTATGCCCAAGCGCAGCAAGAAATTTTTGCCCCTGGCCCCCAGCACAAATATATTCCTCGGATAAATACAATATCTCAGAAAGCCATCCACATGCAATTCACCTTGAGGTGCAAAAGTGGGAAAAAATGATTTGATTTTAGCCTATTAATCTGTGACTTTTTGGCCATGAATTTCAGAACTTTTGCAACCAAGTTACAAATAAAATTCACACAGGCGCTTTGATAGGCGTACGCTATTCAATGAAACCAGTTGAAAAACTCATATTGAGGGAAGTGTACATCCATATTGTAAATGCAAAACGTTTACATATTTCAGATAAATTAGTTTTATGTGCAATAAACCATGCTTTTATAATTTAGAGGTTTTCAGCCATCCCTGTGTTAATTTTATTTGTTCCTTGGTTGCAAAAGTTCTGAAATTCATGGCCAAAAAGTCACTGATTAATAGGCTAAAATCAAATCATTTTTTCCCATTTTACACAAATGTTTCCAAGCACGTTGGTTTCGTCCTCTTCTGGCACATCTTGAAACATACTAGTATCCCCTTCATTTTCAAGACATTTAAGAAATGAATAACAAAGAAATTAGTATCTTCATACATTTTTATTTACATGTACATTACATAGAGAAAATATAATTGGATGTATGTTGTATTTGAGGTATAACCACAGACAAATACAGAGGAATAATTAATTGAAAACATATCTTCTAGCCTGACGAGCAGGAAAATCGATAGGAGTACACCAGAGGCTGGTAGCCAGGTTATGCTTAGGAGGGGGAGAGTTCAGTTTTTAAAAAATTCAAGGGGATTCAAATTTTATAACTTTGGCCAAAAAATCAGCCAAAAATCACTTAAAAAGTTCTCAAAATGGTGAAAAACTGCATGATTTTTTTAAAGAATTTTGGCCAGAACCCCCTGGCTACAGGTAAGAGTCCATTAGAGATATGATACTGGAATATTATTCTCATTTTCACTTTTATAGAATAATTCATAAGACAAACATACTAGTGGGACTTCTGGGGCAGTTTGATGTGTTTGTACAAATTGTCAGTGTATGATGTTAAAAGGATTACAAAAGTACAAAAAATCAGTAGGCAAGCCAGATGAGTGCATAATGGTAGTTTGCAAGCCTAATGAACGTAAAAATATTTGTTCAAAATCATACAGTTATTTACCATTTGGAGTACTTTTAAGGCAAAATTGTCAAATTAATTTGAACCCCTTGCAACATGTCAATTTTTTACAGACGCTGAATGCTGAACACCAACCACTGCCACAAAAAATTAGAGACTATAATAATATGGTACCACATATGGTGGCATAAAAACTGGATCCCCTTGGCTGGCTACTGTCTGAACCACATTCTACTTTATATTATATCTTTAACTGAGAGAAGCAAAACAACAGAGTAATAACAATCAAAACTAACAAATAAAATGAAATATGTCTTGGACTTTCAATTATCAACAGCTGAGAACATATGAACACAAATTGAGCAAAACACTGTTACATAAAACATGCCTCTGAATCAGCATGAAACAGGGAGCATTTCAAAATACAAATATATGTTCATGTCACCACAGCTAAAGAGGGAGGCATAAATCCCTCAAATTGTTTTCTGACACACAATGATTATTCTGATTATACATATTCAAGGGGATTTAAACATTTTTATACAATACTATTTAGGAAATTTTAACGATATCATATCAGTCCAATAATATCCACACACATGAAAACATTTAGTCTGAATATTTATTATTTGGGAGAATTTAAACATTCTCCCCCTTTTTGCACTTTGAATTGTTAATAACTTCACAACATATTTTCATAACATATCCCGTATCTTTTGGGAGATATTGTATTTGAGATCATGGGTTGGATTGGTTGGCTAATTGTACATGTTGCTTGCAATTTTGTCACCCCCCATAGATTTGATTCTGTCTTTAAGACGACAATAACAGATTGATTTCGCACATCTAAAATGAACTCTTTCATTCGTGAGAATACGAAATGTCAATGGTATGAGAAATGTATGTTGAAATATTATGTATGTTGTGTGAAATAAATTGGAATAAAAAAATAAAAAAAGTATCTGCTGGTATCTACTGTATCACAAACAAACATCATAAAAAAATGGGAGGTTACAATAGCTCACCCAATATTTGCATAATTGACATTTGGACTATTAAATCTTAAATGCTTGCCTTTAACCAAAACTGAGCATGGAAAGTCAATTTATGTCAAATAAAAATAGTTGTTCACCATTCAACATTTATGTAACAAGTATGGCTAATATGAGGAGTATATTCTGCATGGAAAATTTGGGGGATTTTCTCGCTCTCCCTGGCTACAGGCCTTAGACGTGTTCCATTTACATGTTTAACTGTATTAAAAATAATCATCATCCTGGTTCACTTCTATAGTCAATGACGGTAAGTCCTCTAGGAAATTTTTCTTCTTAGTAAACACTGATGTGGTAGTCCTATTTGACTGATTTCCTAGTCTAGCTCTAAGGTCTCTAGATCGGGATGATGTCACTGGGATATACTCTTCCTCATTGACATCTTCGTCACTTTCACTGGTGACATCACTGCCTGGGATGTCATGGAGGAATGTGGCTTGTTTTTGTTCTCTAGTCCTGATACGATGCCTGGCATCATTAAGAAGTTGTCTCTCGGCCATTTCCTTTGCATGGGCCTTCCTGAAACAATGCAATTAGCTCTATTAGATAACTAGACATACAGTGCTAAATATTGCACTTTGAAGAGCAAAATGACAGCCACGTTATTTACCCAGCATGCCCAAAACATAATCTGATAGGAGTCTGATCATGTCAAATTGAATGGATAAGTAGTTCCTCTTGTTGCTTATTGATTGATTTTATAGTGCTTACTTTATTATGGCCCATCAAAATAAAACAATCTTCTATCATTTTTGAATGAAATGGAGTACAAAATACACATTGCTTCAATTTTATTTTCGCCACATCGGCTTCTTTTTTAAATCTTTATACACCTGACTTATTTTTCATTTGAATAAAGACTGTTAATACTGGCTCACTCCTGTCAAATTCGCCAGTTTCATAGGTATTTATTCTTGCTTAAATTTGGCCAATTAAATCTTTGCAAATTTTCCCAATTCGTCAAATTAAGTGCACTAACAGTATTTTCTCTCAAAACACAAATTATGTTCACTAACAAATAAAGCCGATATGATGCAATTGATTTAAACCTTTTTGTAATAATTTTTTCCTCTTCATCATCAGCGTGCATCCTTCGAGATCTCATTTCTGGCTCCGGAGCAATTAATCGTGCAACTTCTGCTGGCGTATACAGGAAGTCATCATCTTCTACTTCAGCTTCTTTCTCAGACCCTTCTTCAGCTGTTGGGTCATCGAGATAAAGTTCAGATTCATCAAAGTATTCGACACTGTCGTCACTGTTGTAGTCCTTGGTCCTTTTTCGTTCCTTTCTCTCTGAAAATATTAAGCTTTAAATTATGATATACTGACAATGGCAGTGGTTTGGCTTGATCTAGCCAAGGCTTATCCAAGTTTTCCACAAGCTCTTCCAAGGACTCCAAAGTTACGGGTTCAGGAGAATCAATATTAAGCGGAAGTTGATGGAATCCTCAAAAGGCAACTAGACAACAGCAACGCCAAAGCATAGCAAATCCCAACAGCCATGGCTGGGATTTTTACAAACAAAGTATATTGCAAAAATGGCAGCCATTTTGAAAAATGGCCACCTTCTACCAAAAGTGTCATTAGACAGTGTGCCATGCTTATAGTATTCACATACCAAATATGAACAAAATCGCTCCACTACTTTTCGAGTTATAGTAAAATATGTTAAAATGCCAGCCATGGCTGGGATTTTTACAAACAAAGTATATTGCAAAAATGGCAGCCATTTTTCAAAATGGCCACCTTCTCCCAAAAGTGTCATTAGAAAGTGTGCCATGCTTATAATATTCACATATCAAATATGAACAAAATCGCTCCACTACTTTTCGAGTTACAGCAGAATTGTAAAATAATGAGTAAAGGCCGCCATTTTTCAAGATGGCGGAACTAAAATGGCCGCCATTTTTAAATGAGCGACCACTTTGAAAATCAGCTTTCGAGCAGAACTTCTACCCCCATAGGGTATATGTGTTCAATATATGAACAAAATCTGGCCAAGGGTATTTGAGTTATTGCCTGGACGGAGGGACGGACGGAGGCATTCCCTATATCCCTCTGAACTTCGTTAGATGAGATAACCAGAACAACGGCAACGCCAAAGCGTAGCGAATCCCATCGAACAGAAATGGCTGGCATTTTTACAAACGAAGCGCAAATATCATAAAACAACACACCAGAAAGGCCAACATTTTCAAAATGGTTGCTCACTAGCCAAGTTGTCATCAGAAGAAATAATATGCTTTTAAGTAGCCACCTCTAAAATTATTTAAAAAATCACACACGTACTTGTAAAATAACACACGTAAAAATGGTGACTACTCCCCAAAGTTTTATTAGACAATGTGCCATGCTTAAAGTATTCACATATCAAATATGAACAAAATCACTCCACTACTTTTCGAGTTATAGTAAAATACGTTAAAATGGCGGCCATTTTTCAAGATTGTTTTCAAAATGGCCGCCTTCTACCAAAAGTGTCATAGGACAGTGTGCCATGCTTATAGTATTCACATACCAAATATGAACGAAATCGCTCCACTATTTTTCGAGTTATAGTAAAATACATTAAAATGGCGGCCATTTTTCAAAATTGTTTTCAAAATGGCCGCCTTCTACCAAAAGTGTCATAGGACAGTGTGCCATGCTTATAGTATTCACTACCAAATATGAACAAAATCGCTCCACTACTTTTCGAGTTATAGTAAAATACGTTAAAATGGCGGCCATTTTTCAAAATGGCCGCCTTCTACCAAAAGTGTCTTTAGACAGTGTGCAATGCTTATAGTATTCACACACCAAATATGAACAAAATCGCTCCACTACTTTTAGAGTTACAGCAAAAATCGTAAAATGACGAATAAAGGCCGCCATTTTTCAAGATGGCTGCCATGTGCTTTTAATATCTACATTTGTAGCATTATTAATGTCCTTTATAATTTTTTTTCATTTAAAACATATTGCTATTACAGTTTTACATATTGCACCTAAATTACTGTAAAATCGTCACTAAAATGGCCGCCATTTTGAAATGAGCAGCCATTTTGAAAATCGGCTTTCGAGCAGAACTTCTACCTCCATAGGGTATATGTGTACGAAATATGAACAAAATCGGGCCAACGGTATTTGAGTTATTGCCCGGACGGACGGACGGACAGACGGACGGACGTACGTACGGACGTACGTACGGACGGACGGACGGACGGACGGACGGACGGACGGAGGCGTTCCCTATATCCCTCCGAACTTCGTTCGATGGGATAATAAGCAATGCTGAAAGTCAACTCCGTCATAAGGACATTGTAGGCGTAGTTAGTTGTAACATTTATACAATTAAATACATGGAGATTGTACCTGGTGGGGGAGAAGGCGATTTTTGTTTCTTTGGGCGTTTCAATTTTGGTGGGTCCATTGTATCTATAGTTTCCTCAATAGGTGGTGCATCAGAGAAGGGGTCAAGGTCATCATAGGTCACCATTTCTCGCTTTGATTTTAGCTCCGCCTCTTGTTGCATTGCTTCACGCAATTTACGTAAACTGAAAAGGAACAAAGTCATCAAAACCATTTCATACCTGACATTTTCAAGACATTTGATGTTTGTTTCTTAGAGATGCTGAAGGAGGTTATATATACTATATATTCATAAATGTCGAGAAGAGTGTACATAATACGGTGATTTCCCCAGGATGTTTTCTCAAGTGGGTGCAAAATTCTCATTTTCACAATTCAGACCAAAATTGGTCAAAAATGCCAAATTTTCATGATTTTTCTCATTTTCAAGTGGGTGGAAATGGATTTTCACGTGGGTGCAAGGGAATTTTCAAAATCTCGGATGGGTGCTGCGCCCACTTGCTTTAATGCTGGGGAGACCACTGTAATAGTAACGTACATGAGAAGGAGTATGGGTACTCTGTTGAGAAGGATGTACATATATCCTATCAAACATGTGGAGAAGGGGAAGGTTAATAGGACCTTACACTTTGAAAGCAAGGGAGCTCGGGCTATATTGATAGCCGACCTAAGTCATATATTCACTGATAGGGACATAACGGCTAATCATACATGTGGAGAAGGAGGAGGTACATATGAACTTACACTTCTTCATCTTGCTGCCGATTTTGAGTAGCACGTAACCTTCGTTTTCTTGATCCACTGATTAACCCTGTAATTCCGCCATAATTGGGATTTCCATATTTCTGATAATACTGACTTCTCTTCTCCGCACCTGGCTGCTTTCTGTCCGCTGTAATGACAAAAATTTGGGGTCAACACAAAAATTTCATTTAATATTTCGCAAATATTATAATTCCAAAATGAGACATTTGAATAGTGTTCTTAAAAAATTTACTATGATTGTGTTTTACACTAGACTTTACTGTTGGCAATAACATGTTTATTGAATTTATAAAAATGAATCATTTTTGTTTCAATGAGTGCGTTACATAGTACCCCACACATAATTTTGTCGCCAACTTCAATTTAAGATTAAAGTACTTTCCTACGTACATATCTTCATGAAATTTAGCATACTTAAACGTGAACATATTTCCAACACTCAAATTTTTTTATTTTACAAACGGATACCAGGTGTTCACTTGAGACTGACAGCAAACTGCTACATTGTTTTACATTTTCCCGCTTATTTTGCACTTCTGACCTCTTTCGGTACTGGTTTAAGAAAACTGTTTTGAATTAAATCTGTTCAGTTGAATTGTAACAATGAAAGGGAAAAAAGGGTTTTCCAAAGGGGAACAAAACCCCTCTTCTATTTACTTCAAAGGGAGGAATGTTGAAAAAAATATTGTGGTAAAGTGTACAAGAACGTATACACCAAGAAGGCGAAGTTCGATTTTAGAACAGTTAGACCAAGGCAGATCCAAAACCAATGTTGCTGGAAACCATGGAATAAATATCAGAACTGCATGTTCAGCGGATTGCATCTACTAACCAGAACTCACCTCAGCAACGGGGTCCAAAATTGAAGATTGTACCAAATTCAGAAGTTGAAGATGTCTTATTTGACATCGCAGATCATGAGCCATTCGCACGGATAACGGAGATTAATGGCCAGCACGTCGCAATTAAGAGTTGAACCCGTGGACGGATTTATTAGAGTTTAAAGCTAATATGAACTGAATTTGCAAAATACAAACTGGAATTTTCATTATAGAATAACTTCAAATATAGCCATGTTCAGCTAAACAGTAGTAAAAGTACATTTACTTCGCTAATGTAATATACAACATGCAAAACTAAAACATTCAAGAATACAGTTAAAAATGCTAAAATAGCCTAATTTGAGGCAATTTTGCAAAATGATACTGCATTTTGAAAATGTTGTTAAAAAATAAATAATAAGTTTTATGTTAAATAAAAAAATTTGAGTGTTGGAAATATGTTCAAGTTTAAGTATGCTAAATTTCATGAAGATATGTATGTAGGAAAGCACTGAAATCTTAAATTGAAGTTGGCGACAAAATTATGTGTGGGGTACTAGTGTATACTATTAATATAACTGTACCTTTAGTAGCCAAGCGTAGATAAAGACACCTTGTCTTTGGACACTCGCAACCAATCCGCCACTTGCCAGGAGGCAAAATTAAGCGTTCAAAGTTTTTCGGCCACTTGAACTGTGTATCTTCTTCAGAGTCTGATGATTGTTTGTTCGAGTCTTCAGCTGCGACATTGTCAGATTTGTCATCAGTTTCTGCAGGGTCTTTCTTTGCAGGCTTTAAAACCTTCATAAAGAAAACATCCATTTGATTTTTGATCACAATTTCCCAAGTATGTAATTTATAACAGGAGTGAAACTTAACCTCTTGAATCCCACGCTCTAAAATCGGTTGAAACCAGAGAATTTTTCATTTTTGCCATCTTTGACATTTTACTACTTACCTATACAACTTGAGATTCTCAATTTAGTAAAATTAGACGGCAGAGATCATTTCTACACATTTTAAAACAATGTTCATGTAAATTGGATGAAAATTGTTCAAATACGAGCAATTTCAGTGAACATTTTTATGACGGATTTTCTCGTCACTCTGGGTTTAAAGGTCATTTCTGAGGTGACGAGAAATCCCGTCACTCCAGGTAGTCAAGAGGTTAATAGTGTCTTTCTTTGCGGGCTTGAAAACCTTCATAAAGAAAACCTCAATTTTGATTTCAAATTGCCAAGTATATTCCTTATAAACAGAAGTGAAACTTAATAATCTTTGACACATTAATGATGGTTAGTGAAGCTGCCATTGTTGGATATAAGTACAGTTTTATTGACATCTTGGCAACTTACATGGAAGTCAATAGACATTAACTTGAAAATGGTACCAATCCGCGGTCCACATTGTGAAAATTTATACAAATTCCTTCATTTACAAGTTAAAGTACTCTCTCCATTCTCAAACCAAAACTATTCAGGTAATAAGTTAAAAACTTAATGGGTTTAATTGGACATGTACCTGCTTATCCTTTCCCTTTTCAGTAGCATCATCTTCTGTGTCGCTGTCCAAGTTAAGATCAACATCTGAATCCATTTCAACATCATCTGTATCTGCCTGCTTTACAGCCTCTTTTTCACTTCCATCAGCCTCTTTTTGGGACTCATCAACTTTTTCTAAAGACAATTAAGTTAAAATATGACTTTTGTTACTTAGTTAAGGCCTTGTACAAACCATTGTGAGTTAAAACACTTTTAAATAATGATTTAGAATTTGTGCTCTTTAAAACATCTTTTTGCACTCATGGGCAAATTTTTGGCTCACTTTCAATAGATCTTTCCAATATCTTATTTCATGTCATAGAGCTTAATGTATATGTACAGTAAGATTTGTCATTTCGAGATATTAAATCAAGGAAAAGGCACCTAATTCAACATTATCTAAAAAGTTGTTCGAAAACTTTGAAACAACAATCTCAATACAATTTTTTATTTCATCTATTTTTAATGAAATACTACAACATGTACTTGTGATCAAGAACTTGATCAATTAAAAGCGCCGATCGAGTTATATCTTAACCAATGCAATGAATCATGGTGATTTATGAAACACCTACCTTTATTTTTCTTTCCAAGTTTCTTTTGTCTTTTCTTTTTAAAGTCATCAGGGTCTCTACTAAGGGCTGCAAGAGCTCTAGCTGGTGTCACAGAATCAGTCCATAAAACATTACCTACAATATTGAAGCACATGCATGGTAAAGGACACCAATGTAATAACAATGCAAACCAAAAAGTGGAATTGTAAGGACTTTATTTAGTATAGGTTGTATTAGGTTGTATTGGGTAGGTTATTTATATTACCCGAAAAAGTTAATAAAGTCATTTTTCAGGTAGTGTAGCTCTGAACAGCTTCCTTTTGGGCTGAGTAAGCCTCTAATAAAGGCAAGAATTGTTTTTGTAAAAAGACATGCTGACCAGGCCTTTTTCTTTCATTCAAAACCAGACGTATTAAAATGAGAGACAAAATTTAATATTGTATTCAACAAAATATTCAACAAAAATGTACGACAATTGTTTCACAAGGTTTTCAGTTGACCAAACACTAAAGAGACAATATTTTAAGGGTAGTGATACATACATGATCCATCATCGATCCATTCAATCTCCCCAGGTGAAAACTCCTTGAAGAAATTGAAAACATCCTTAGTAGACATGTCCTCCAATCCTCTTAAGTGAATGGCTTCCTGTCTGATCCCACGCTCTCCTCCACCAAGCTCTCGCTCGCTCACTCCGAGACTGAAACACATGTTCAAAAGTGTACACAGTAAAACCGAATGTTACTGGCACTGGCCAAAAAGTCACTCCGAGACTGAAACATATGTATGCAATTCTTGGTATATAAGTGTACACAGTAAAACCTGTCTAATCCGAATGTTACTGGGACTGGCCAAAAAAGTCACTCCGAGACTGAAACATATGTGTATGTACGAGGGTTGTCCCAGAAGTAATGCACTATATGCTATAACTTTATCAATAATTGATATGTTTCCATGAAATTTTCAGAATATGTTCCTTAGAGACATTTTGATTATTTTGAAAAATTTCACGTTGACTGATGAAATTATATTGATGTTATAATAAAATCAAGTTGGTGAGTTTGGGTAGGGCGGGGCAGGTTATACATTCACGTCAAAAGGAATAAAAAATTGAAAATATGAAATAATTAATCAACAAATACCATTTTGTGTAGCTATAAGAAGTATGCTCAAAAATACATTTTTGAGATACTAAATTACTATGAGCACATCCTAGATTCAATGGATGTATATTGCACAGTGTCCCATTTCACATTTTCTCAAAATAATGCCCTTTGCATGGTATGTACTTTTGATGCCTGTCAGGTCAAACACTCTTGGCAATTTCTTCCACTGTGACTTGTGGAGTTTTTGCCTCCCATGTTTGGGGTCGTCATCCAGGGTCAAATAGTCTCTTTTAAATCTTTTCTGTCACCCCATAATTGTAGTTCTATCTGGTATATACTCCTTATATAATTTCTTCATGGTAGCATTGTTTTGCGTGGCTGTGAGTCCAAGTGAAGTATGAAATTAGGCCACTAAACGCAAGGCCTTCTGTTATCAGGCAAGAATTGCAGCCATTTTTGCAATTTCTTGACTGTGACTGTATTTGAATTCATGACTATTGACATGTGGTATTATGATATCACAGTGCTAAATGTCATTATTTGTACTTGGTTAACATCATGTTGAATAAATTTAACAATTTCCCAAACATTTTGACCATTTAAAGGAACGAAATATTAATAAAATAACACTTTAGATCTTTTCATAATTAGAAAAATTTGTGCCTGCCCTGCCCACCCCTACCCCCGTGTTGTTATAGCAACCATATTGAGACTTAATATTAATGTTTGATGCTGAAACTTCAGGATATAATAGATAAAACTTCAATTGTTATATATACAAAATTTCAGCTGAATTGAAGAATATTAAAGAAAGTTAGAGCATATAGTGCATTACTTCTGGGACAACCCTCGTAATTTTTGCTTTATAAGTGTACACAGTAAAACCTGTCTAATCCGAATGTTACAGGGACTGGCCAAAAAAGTCACTCCGAGACTGGAACATATGTGTATGTAATTTTTGCTTTATAAGTGTACACAGTAAAACCTGTCTAATCCGAATGTTACAGGGACTGGCCAAAAAAGTCACTCCGAGACTGAAACATATGTGTATGTAATTTTTGCTTTATAAGTGTACACAGTAAAACCTGTCTAATCCGAATGTTACAGGGACTGGCCAAAAAAGTCACTCCGAGACTGAAACATATGTGTATGTAATTTTTGCTTTATAAGTGTACACAGTAAAACCTGTCTAATCCGAATGTTGTGATCACATTTCAGGGTTTTTCAAAACCGATGTTTATAGCAGTTTTTAAATTCTTTTTGGAGACATTCAATCTTGGGAGATTTAAATCAAATGATTAAATTAAGTGAACATGTTTTACTCTTACCTTTGGTGTATATTAGTGATATTTTCAGATGTTTTTTCACTATATTTGATACCAAATCTCTTGGCTCTTGCTGCTTTCTTCTCAAGATAGTCCTGAAAAACAAGATTCTTCACAAGGTCATCTTGGTTAATATTAACAAGACATCAAAAAATGTCACCATCTGGTTGCTTTTGATTGGTAAGAAAAGTGTAACAATTTGCAACAGAATGTGTAATATTAAATTGGAGATATCATTACTCGACTGTCACAATCATTCAATAAATTGTTGTTATATAAACAATAAAAACACTGGAAAAAGTGCTTAATATGAGCTTATTTAAAAGGTACACCAGTTAAAAGCTTGTCAAAATTCTTCTGTTTTGGCTTATATTAAGAACTGCACATGTCTAGATTATAAATACCTTAGAGTTGACATCAATTCCAGTAACAAATGCCCCATCCCTGTTTGCATACTTGTGTCTCTCCTGTAATTGTAAACATATTTATTCATTTATTCACCAATTAAGACTTTTCTGAATTTCTAAAGCACACTAAAATGTGCTTTGGTTGGTGAAGTGGTGGAACCCCTAGTTGGCCCATGTACCCCCTAGCGAGATACACCCTTTGCATTTGTTCGACTTTGCTTCTTAAAAGAGCTTCGTCATCACTCTTTCAGTTTTCAATAAATATCTGAATTCACCACACTAATTAAGAGTTTGTCGTCGAAATAAGGACGATGGTCATTTTCTCTGACAAATTTATTGTGCACACATTTAGCATATGTTCCTTCCAGCTTGTTGATTGGTTGAGAATATGTCAGTGCGTTAGGTAGAAACTGATTTATGACCCGAGCCGTCACGACATTGATTGTGGGGGCGAGGCTGCTAAACTGTAAAAAAAGTCAATACTAGGCAGGGGGTAGTTTACTTAGACTCTGCGCACATGGTAAGCGAGATATGGGGTTTCGTTGCCATGGGGTTACTTCAACCATAAGGCTATGACGACATATAAATCTGCAAAGTCCGCCATTTTTAAAAATTTGACCATTTGGTTGAAGTAGCCCCATGAAGAAGTAGCCCTGTATGTCAAAGTTCGACAGAACCCCATATCGTTTTAGGCCCAAATCAATATTGGGGGTGGTAGGTTACAACTTTTTGAAAGAAATGCGTGACATAACAAATATTTTGAACCAAATGTGTGACATAGAGCTCTATACGGAATTTGTGTGAAAAGTCCGAATGTAATAAGTTCGCTTTTTTCGGCATTATTATTATTATTATCGGCGATTTATAAAAATCAGATTTTTTTAACTTCAACAAAATGCATGTTTTGCGTGACATTTTATCGTTTCAATTTTTCCATCAAATGCATGACGATAACGCCTAATGCGTGAGTGTTGACAGGGCAGGGAGTAAGTCTTCAACACCCCTCCATTTATGAACTAATTTTATTCAAAAGAGGATGGAGGGTCAGTGACTTACTCCCCAACATCTATGACATTGCAATCGACTGTGTATCTACTAAGCTGCTCTGTTGGCTAGCCTAACCTGCTGAATCCGGTCTTTTGTTGGCCCTAATTCCGGGATGCTCACGCTGACCTCTACGTCATCATCGTCATCTTCAATTTCCCCTTCTTCAAGTTCATTATCGTTAGTTTCTTCTGCAAGCTCTATATCTGCGTCTAGATCACTCAAGTCGTCGGTATTATCGATACAAATCTTCAGATTTGGAAGATCCTTTCCCTTGACCTCCATTTTGAAACTCTACGGACTGAAGCATAAGCGACAATCTGATTGGTCTTGTCTTCAGAGTATGCAAACAGTTCGTTTAGTGTTATCTTGTACATTTTATGTTAATTTCCCGGGAGCTGCTAAGTTATATATATATTTTTAATTCTATTCTATTCAAATTCTATCACTGTTAAATTATATATCTGCTTTGCAGATTATTGACATAGACTTGATGTTTCTCTTTACTTGTGTTTATCTTGATAAAGTTAGCATGGTTGTAATTATGTTCAATGAGTTGAATTTGTTGTCAAAAAGCACAGAGACATGTAGCACTATGATATGAGATGAGCACTATGATAGGCCCTATAGTATAAGAAGTATATAAAGCCCCATATCAGGCAGCCCCATATCAGTCATCATAAACGTGCTACAATATCCTGTGTCAAAAAGAGCTGATTTTATTCAATATATTAATTATTTTGGGACCCTTTTAACATTTATATTACCTTCCTAAGGCCACTATTATACATATATCGTGAATTGACTAGACTCGAGTGACATTTATCTATTTTGAATTGTAACTGTTGTCCAGAATGCCAGATGGAGCTTTGAAGTGTAGAATGTTAAATGTAAAGAAGCGAAGTCAAATAAATGGAAAGGGTAGTCAGATGGAGAAAAGTTTGATATCATTTTCAGTCATGGGTCTAGGTAGCCAAATAATACAGAAAAAATAATTCAGACATTTTTTCAATTTAAAGTTTGACTGTAACCATTCTTAAGACTAATTTTAAAATATTGAGCATGGTTAAGCATTAACCGAAATACATGTAGGTGACTGGATCCGGTGGCCATCTCAAAGCTCTGTAGTAGTTAATTCTTCCATAGTTTTTCTAGTCGGTTCTTGAAGAGGTTGAAAGTGTTATTTACTAAATAAAATTTGCCTCGCCATTGAGTCACCAAATATAATTTGCCTCGCCAAATTTTAGATCCTGGCTACATCCCTGGCGGTATAAAAGTGACAAAATTTAGAAAAACTGTTTGTTAATATTCATTTTATTGGAAATTTATTAAAAACTATCTTCAATATTGTTTACATCTACATATAAATAAAATTAAATTCTCTGAACAACAGAAATAGGTTACAATGACTGATGCTCAGGGTATATCCCATATCCAAAACCTCCCATGACAAAACTAGTGAACATAAACCTTATACATATCACCTTTTATTAAGGTGGGATCACAATAAATTGTAAGCTTTAAGGCCAGGGTGCATGTTGGAATTATTTTGCAATTTTGAAAAGTAAACCACTGAATATTCTAGTTATTCAAACATTCTGAAAAATTATCAACCCTCAATTAATAGTCTAGGTACACTAATGCATCTTTTGTGCAAGAATGAAAGATGTAGATGATTTGTGGAATGAGTTATGTTTATCTGAAAATAGCACATGGTCATGAAATTTCATCAAAGTGCACCCTGACCTTAAAACAAGACTGACATATTCTTGTTATCTTCATAGAATCCATTTCATATTTGATTATTGTAAAATATGGCTTATTAAAGCTTTGACCATATTATATATTACAGTAAAACCTGTAATCTAAACATCTATCAATGTAAACACTTTGTGCCTCTTAGGGTGTCTTCCACATGATATTGATATCTCATGATCTGTATTCCTTGTAAATTACAAAATAAAATAAACATAACAAAAAAAAATTACGAAAAACATCTACCATAGACTTCCATGTTAAAAAAAACTTGAAATGTGAAAACCTTCTAATCAAAACAACTGACACTGGTTCTGGTCCCACTGGTGTTCAGATTAGACAGGTTTTACTGTATATGTATATACATGTATATCTACATGTGTGTCAAACCACACTATCACAATACTGATAGGGATAAGCATGCATCAAGATAAGATAACGGTACAGTTACAATTACATTTGCTAACTTTTGCAGCTCTTTAACATGCAAATTTTTGTTTATAGCTCAATAACAGTTGATGACAGATCAATAAACAAGGAATTAACATGCAAAATGTAACCACCTGCCATTTGTTACAAACACCAAATGCCAAACACAAACCACTGAACACCTACCACCAAAGACCAACTGCCTTACAACAGCCATCAAAAAGTTTGAGACTATAACAATATGTCATCACTTCTGGTCGTGACAAAAAATTAGTAATGTAATTGAGTTGCATTATTCCTCGAATGACTACCTTATATTTCAACCATACAGCTTAAATGGCAAGATTTCAAATTCTTAATTTTACTATTGCATGCCTGACATAATCAGATACAGGAACTCCATAAATGTCACACGAAAAATCCCTTTGGAGTAAAGGTTGAATTAAGTACAAGTATTATTAAAAAAATTGGCCGAAAATGGGGGTTTATGTCCAAGTGGCCACTACATGTAAACAGTCAAAAAAGCATTCTGTTCTGTTATTTGTCTATGTTATGTTGCCTCTGATTGGTTACTGAATGAACACAGGTGTGAATTAAACAAAGATTGATACGCTACAACGTTGTCCCCAGGCATTTCTTCTCAAGTGGCTGCAAAATTCTTTTTTTCACAATTTAGACTAAATTTGGTCAAAATATGCATATACTTTTCATGATTTTTCTCCTTTTCAAGAAGGTGCAAATAAATTCTCAGGTGGGTGCAAGCCTATTACTGTAACAGTGAAACCTGTAAAATGGAACACCTCTGTTAGTGGAACATTTTTCAGAGTCCAAAGATCAACTGACTTAATGTAAATGAAACTCTGTAAGTGGAACGCCTCCCCAGTGGAACACACTTTAGAGGTACCAAAGGTGTTCCACTTAGACAGGTTTTACTCTCTATTAATACCTCAAGTGGGTGCAATGCTGGGGAGATCACTGCATTACATATAAAGCCAAAGTTCCATTGCATAGAATACCATAAGTGAAATAACCCATGCTTTTTATAGCAAGAAATGTATTATAATATTTTGGAATGTGTTTTACACTATATCACTACAACTCATCCTTTGTAGCACCTTTTTGTAATTGCAGAGATGTTAAAATATTTAATCTTTCTTTGAGTTGATTCCTCTTCTTATCACTAACTTTTTGCTCCTTAAGTTTTTCAACTCTCTTGATTTCATCATCAATCAAATTGTCGCCCTTTTCAAGGACTTTTTTCAATAACTTAATATAGACATCCGCTGACTGTTTCTGACTCTCGTTGATAGAGCCAACCTCCTTTTCGGCTTTTTCAATTATATCTTGACGTTCTTTCAGATCTTTAGTAGAGAAGAATTGTTTGGCAAGTCTATCGTAACTTTCAATGCAGTTTGGGAGTCCAATCCAGATACCTGCAATGAAATAAATAACAAGATTACAACAATCCAGAAACCTGCAATGAGATGAATAACAAGATTACAACATTGAACAATTCAAATTCCTGCGATCCAGACACCTGCAATGATATAAGTAACAAGCCAGATGCTAAATGAAAAATTGTTTCAAATATCATATTTTGATAACATTGGCAAGACTACAATAAGTTCTTCAAACTTTTCCCTTTAAAAGCCATGTAAGACTAAAGATTGCAAGATATGTGTTATTGTACTTTTTATTTGATTGGTTTGAAACTTGAAGTGTACTTTCGAGGTGAAACAATGCTGATAATTTGCATTTTATGAAGCAGGGAAGTCGAAATGTTGTAATAAGCAATGCAATGTATATTTTGAAGAACTATTTCACAAATATTCACATTACAAGTTATTAGATTGGGATGTGTTACACTTTTTGCTTACCCTGTATATACAGTGAAAACTGTAGAGTGGAACACCTCTAGAAGTTGAACACCTCTGTTAGTGCACTACTTTAGAGTCCCAAGACCAACTGACTTAATGTTAAATGAACCTCTATAAGTGGAACACCTTCCAAGTGGAACACTTTTGAGAGGTACCAAAGGTGTTCGACTCAGACAGGTTTTACTGTATGACCAACTTTGTTTGTAATAAAGACCTGCTAAGTATAGAGTTCATTCCCGAAATCCCTTTTATGTGATCTACACAACAACATACCTGATTCTTTTATTAGGAACTGTTTCAGCGCATTCACACTCTTATCATTACTGGTGTAATCTATTGCATCTGCCTGGCCTTCTAGGAACAACTTATACACTGGGAAATCTTCCTTCTTTGCACCAAATCTTTCGGCTAAGTCAGAGTTATCTTTATCACCATAATCTAATAAATACAGAGTTATTCTATGAGAAAAATATGCAATGAACAGAGGTCTTTTTGAGAGCATTGTCAGGGGCCTAGCCAGGTGAGGCAAATATTACAAAATTAAATCATAAAGGTATTTTTTCAAATGAAACTGAAAATAATGTCCAATTATAGGGTGGGCCAAAAATTTTTATTTCATAATGCATGGATGTCGATAATATTTTCCCAGGAAATCCAAAGTTTGTTCACATCAAGATAATGATCATTAGTTACCTTGTATATTGACTTCAGCTAAAAGCAAATCTGGCTGTGACAAAGTAACTTGGGCAAGTTCTTTGAACTGATCGTGTTTTTCACCATATGGGTATGCCTCATCAAACTTCACTAGCACCACCTTGTGCTTTGGTACGATCTGCAAGCAAAAGAGAGATATACAGGGTGTCCATAAAGTCTATATACACTTTACACAACTTTGTATTGTAATTGTAAAGAAACTTTATGGACACCATGTATTGTAAAGAATTCAGAATTTTCTGCCTCCTCCTGGGTGAGTTTCAACCTACCTAACACACAATGTAGGGTTTGTTATTTAATTTCGTTTTTAATTTCTCTTGCATAATAAACATAAAGTTCATCATCTATCCAATAATAGGGTGCATTTTAGTATAGCACATTTATTTTGATACATATAAGAACATTTAGGCATGATAGTACCAAATGTGTTGCATAATGTTGTAAATGTACCAATATTTTTAGTAAAGAAAATCACTCAGTTTGTCTTTTGAAGAATTTTAAAGAGAGTCATATTGGCATTTCATTCTAAACCTACAGAACTATACACTGGCGGATTAGGGGGGGGGGGGCCTGGGGGCCCGCCCCCCCCCCCTTGGGTGGGCCCAGAAAAAAAAATTGGGCCCAAAAAAAATGTTGGGCCAAAAAAGGCCTTTAGGCCCCTAAAAGTGGGCCTTATATATAGGTCATTACATTTTTTTAATTTCAGGCCAAATTTTGAAGAAAATGGGCCTCAAAATTTCAAAATATGGGCCCACTTTTGGGTTTTAGGGGCCCAAAATTTTTTTCCGCTCAAGCGCGGACGCTTTTTTCTCTGACTTGAAATGTGGGCCCCCCCCCCTTGTTGATTCCCAGATCCGCCCCTGCTATAAGACATCAGCCTCAAAATTTGAACCAAGTCCATCAACTGATATTTGAGTTATTCCCCAGACAGAGATCTGATTTGACAAATAACTTCTCTAGAACATCGACTAACTTATAAACAGCTTTTTACACATGTTATTCTCCTTATCTTAGTTACCCTGACTCCCATGTCTGTCCATCAGATGGTGCCTCAAGTACAGTCTATCAAATGTCTGTTACATATGAGTACTTTGGTTTCCCTATTTGGGTTACTGAGGAAAAGAATAAATGATTATTCAGCGATATGCTTTTGGTTGAAATTGTTTGCAAGGTGTCTACAGCAGAAAAACAGACAGGGAGTGTTTGTCTCGACTAAGTTGTGTTATAAAATTGGTGAACTGACTCCTGAGACACACAGGAGATCATGCATATACGTGTATAGCCGGCATGCTTTTCAGATTTTTTGCAACAGAACATTCAAGAAATCATTGATGTTTTGATGTGCTGCTGCATTCACTTTACAAAATCAGAGATCTACCTTGTCAAATACTCCAGCATTCAGCTGCACCGATCCCTGAATTGTTTCCCCAGTTACACTGCAGAGAAGGGCAGCAGTAATTGAGATAAACAACATCATAATGTTGATAACGTGTGAAACTGTGTGGCAGGAAAAGTCACTTCCGGTTTGACTTCCGGTGAAGAGCCTCGTTTTGGGGTTGTTAGGAATGCAAAATTTGAAAATTACTTTGGTGAGTTTATTTATATTTTACAATGTTTTAGTTGTATGAGGACGTCACCCGCCACAACATAGACTGCCACAATATCCAGGAATGTAAAACATATGAATATATTTAGCAACATGCATGATACTATTAGGCAAAATTGGTTAGAAATATAGGCTAATTTTGAAAAAAATTATCTTGGAAAAATATTTTTATCATTGATTGATCACCTCCATTAGGCTAGGGGAATTTTGTTGTATATCTGCACGACAACCTTGTGAAGCTGCCGCATGAACCTCTTGCATAACTGCAACAATCTGTCGAATCTTCACGATAGTCTTGCATCTCTCGTTCCAAGAGTTTTAGCGTTGGAAGCATTGAATACCGTCCTACGTTGTATTTCAATAGTCAAAGAATATTCAATATTGGCGCTATTTATATATATATATTTCTTACCTCAAATGAAATTCTAAACACCACCAGAAATGTCAAAGGCAAAAAGATGCAGCTGTCTCAAAATGCAGTCAATCTTAATCCACTAGTGTTTCAAAAATGTCTGCCACACTGGCGGATCTGGGTGGGTCCAGAAAAAAAAAATTGGGCCCAAAATTTTTTTCTCAGACCAGAACTTTGGGCCCCCCTTTGTTGGTTCTCAGATCCGCCCCTGTGCCATGTAAACACATGGATAATATTGACGTCAAGTTCGATCAACAGACTATCTTAAATTACATACGCTAAGTAATATAAATGAATCATGGATTATAATGCCTCCCAAGTGGAACACTTTTCAGGGGTACCATAGGTAGGTTTTACTGCATAGCCTATTTTTCAAGATCTCCCCCTGATTGAGTTGGAGGTCAATCTACAAAAAATACATTTATATTTTAGATGTAATGTTTGTATCTTGGATTGCTTTTGCTTTGGCTTATAAATGTATGGCCTCATGTATTTTGATGCCTCTCTGACATATGGCTGAAACCCTTATGAACACTAGATGTCATTGTCGCAGACAAAATGAACCAGCACATGCAATGACATAGTCAATCATGTGAGTGCACATTTTTCTGAAGCTGTCGACATCTAGGAGCAAATTGATTTCATCCTCTTGGAAAGTCAACTTTTTTTGAAAAAACATCTCATATTCTTTTTTAAGTTGTGACATATAACTTTAGATGATTAAACAGTATTTTCAATTTTAACATGGTTTGCAATATTGGAGCTTTAACAGTTAATGAGGATTTTGAAATTTACAAAAATTACTATTCAAGCACAATATTGCAAATTTTGTTTCAGGAGATTCTACGATATGAAGCTAAGGTGAAGTAATGGCTGCAACATCTCCCATAGTGACATTATGGGTCAAGAGTGAACCATTTAGTTTTGGAGCTCTTCCCGTAGCCCCGCATCCCCGTCTCTCAGTCCATGTGAGTAGAGTTATGAGGAAACCCATCAAACCCATTCGGATATGTTATCTTATATGGAAAATCAAATTATAATGATACTTCATGTACTTAGAGAGTTGAAAAATTCCTAGGACACAACAATGTATTTTACACATGACTATGATTTTACTTCAGACATAGAAATTGAAAAAGAAAAATATAGATTATGGATAGCTACAAATTATTAATTTTAAGTCTCTATAACTATTATTAAAATTTATTTGTAATTTCCATATCTATGCATCATGATACATAATGCAGGGTGTCCATAAAGTTTCTTTACAATTACAAATATAAAGTCTGTACAACATGTAAATAGACTTAGATACGGACACTCTGTATATTTGATTATTGACTATTAATTAAAGGCAGAATCAGATCTATAGGGGGTGACAAAATTACAAGCAACATGCATAATTGACCTACAAATCTATTCCTTACAATATCAAATACAATATCTCCCAAAAGATTCACAATATGTTATAAATTGGTGAAGTTATTAATGATTAAAAGTGCAAAAATGGGTGAAAAATGTTTAAATTCTCCCAAATAATAAGAATGGTAACCATTCTTATAGAAAAATAATACATTATTGTAAAAATCTTTTGTTTTCCTTGAATAAAGTATGCACTTTTGTGATTTTTATAAAATAGACATGACAAGGAATGATATGAGCCAAAAATATTCTAAAACTGAAACAATTTTGTGTTTAGCCTGCTCGCTATCTCTGATTCTCTCTTTAAACTATGATATTTGAAAACAATATACAGGAGAGGTACTTCCTAAAACACTTGATGGAGACAAAGCAGTGAATTGTAAAAAGACAGTCACGTATCACTTAGATCACTGCCAATGAACTTATTGCTGATACATTTATTGCAGAACATCAAGAAGATTGTCACATATGCCAAGACAAAGGGACATCTTGGGTTCCCAAAGCTGAGGTAGTTGTTTTATTTTATCATCTGCATATTTTATCGTTCTGCATAAACACATATTACATTGTATATCAGTGTATATATCCAGACATTTTGTAGCCTTGAATTGACCTAGATCTTGACCATAATGAGTTGGACAGGCCAGAGACATATAAAACATGAAATGTTTTATATGTCTCTGGACAGGCATAATATTGAACTAAATTTCCCAGTTTTATTCAAACCCAATGGTTTTGCCTTGATACAGTACTATGGGTTTTCATGAGAAAGCTTTGTAGAAATCAATAGATGTTTCCGATAAATCGTGCCATCTTTTGATCCATTAGGAAAACTATAACTTATTGGCTAGATTGTACAACCTATGACATCATCAATCTGGCCAATATATTGTGGTTTCCTTGATGGATCAAAAGATGGCACTATTTATCGGAAACGTCTATTGTTGACAGGTGGATGAGGCGTAAGTAAAGATAAAATAATATTGTTCAGATATTTGATATAAGAGAAAGCTCAACCTTATAATAACAAGCTAAGTGGTCCAGTGGTTAAGATTGTAATTGTGTAATAGTGCCCTTTGTGACACATATTCTTTTTTTATTTATCCACAAGTATAAAACATGTACAATAACAATACAATTAATTGCGTATAAAGCAGGATTCACAAAAATTGATTTACAAAAATATTGATAAAGATAAATGTTTTTTTCTCAAAAGTTCTTGTTGATGATGTTTTTAATCCATTCAGACAAATTGTGCTCTTTGTGACACATATGATATCATTGAATTGTAAAACATTCACAAGTTTCTTGATTTTATTTCAGTTATTCTGTGTGGAAGCATATTGCTTGTAACAAACTCCAGCTATCTGATGATATAGCATGGCTGTAAGTACATCTTTTCATGTCACCACCAAAAGTAATGACATATTGTTACAGTCTCCAACTTTTTTGTGGACAGTGCTCGGTGTTTGGAGTTTGTGACAGCATCTGTAACATATGCCACAAGTGGTGACATATTGTTATCGTCTCCATTTTTGTGTATGGTGTACGGTTTTGGTGTTTGGCAGTTGGTGTCTGTAACAAATGGCAGGTGCCATGTTACATCTTATTGTAATTTGATATATATGCCATGAAGTATCACTCAATATCACTCTTCACAGAATTTGTTCAGATTTTAAATTATTACGCAGAATGCTGAATGACCTGACTGGGAAAACATGCATTATTCATTGGGTTTTACCACTTCATATCTAGCTGTAATATTATTGTTTGTGTTAAATTATGTCAAAGTTTCTTTTTTATTTTAGATCTGGAGTCTGTTCTGAAAATTGTCTGTATTGTCTTTCAGATATTTCCAAACATGTGACCTAGTCTCAAATTCATCGTCAGAACAGTGGCCTGACTGGGATAAACAATACTCCAAAGCTTCAAATCCAGTAGAAATAGGTAACAACATTTAAAAGCAATAAGGCAACAGGTTATTTTCACCAGGTGTTTTCACAAAATCGCCTGTTGTTTTAAGGGATTTTTCAACTTTTCCATGTTAAATCTATGATTTCCATTAATTTCGCCTGTTGTTTTCATTTATTTACCCTGTTGTGAGAAATTCTAGTGAAACCCCTGAAGAGTCACTGAATATTCACTTTTTGGGGACCATGTCAATACAGTCAAACCCGTAAATACGAACACCTCTCTAATCTGAACATCTCTCAATGTGAACACTTTTTTGGTCCCAGTTTTTAATCTGCTGTAGAATTCAATATAGAACACCTGCCAACGTGAACACTACTGGCTACTATTAGAAACCTAGTTTCATTTCTTGTAGAGCTTGAATGATATATCAATGTTATTATGGCATCCGTATACTCATCCTCCGATCACAGGGCTTCAAAATCCAGAATATATTCTTCCTTTTTACTCCCTGCGATAAGCAGTTAGCATTTCCCCGATTAAGAACTCGTAATCTGATTGGCTGTCGCAACACTGCAACAGAAATCATGTATAAGTCATTGCGCATAATTAGATCATGTGATTCAGTTTTATCGGGCACTTCCAAATTGATTATAGCAGGGGGAAAGAAGGAGGTACGGATTCTGGACACCTGCTTTGGAGGATGCCATATACTTTTCTGAGAGTAATTGCTTTTTTAAATCAGGATGAATCCATGTATTTGACTTTATTTGTAGAGCAATGTCGCAATGGTGTTACCGTGGATACACTGAAGTTTGTGTTGTTTCTGTTCATACAACATCTACACAAGATCTCCCTCAGATCATCCCTAGTGGTGGAGGAGTATCCTTTAGACAATAATAGTGACTGGGGGGTGAAGGTTGGGGAAAGATCAGAATATGAGTAATGGTAAAAGAATATGGCAGTAGAAATGGGAGTGGGGTAAGATCAGTGAATGGCTAAAGTCCATTTTACTAGTCTATTTACCTCAGTAAAACCTATAATAAGAAATCAAAAGACCATTGCGCAATTGTATATGGAAAATTGTATTTAAAGTGTACATAAATCACATTTATAATTTTTTGCTTATTTAGTTTTTTGTGCAATAAGCCTATGGCCTTTTGTAATCGAGAAGTTTCAGCCATGTTAATTTTTTCAAATATAACATGGTTTTGAAGCATCAAAATATAAGGAGGCCACACATTTTGTTAGCCAAACCAGATAGCGCTAATAAGCAATCCAAGATATACAATTGTCATTTATATACAATCTAAAGATAATTTTCCATATATTATTGCACAATGGTCTTTTAATTTCTTATTTTCTAGGTTTTACTGAGGTCAATAGACTAGTGAAGTGGACCAAAGAGTAGGATTGGGGGAGGTAGATCTTTGGACAATAGGGGTGGGGAGGTCAGATAATCCATTATAATGGAGCTGGAGAAGAATCGAGCTGTAGATGATAGGGTAGGGATGAGGGGTAGGAGACTGAATATACTGGTGTATAAATAATGAATGGTTTAACAAAGTAAGTTTTTATTCTGTCTCCTACACTTTTGCATTAAACCCTTGTATCCCGCCATTCTATCTCAGAAAAATATAAGAGAACTAGAAATTTGTAGTGGAGAGCAGAGATTATTGGCTCACACAGTGAGCCTATGGGATTGACCAGGCGTCCGTCCGTCCGTTGGTCCGTCTGTCCGTCCGTCCGTTGGTCCGTCCGTCCGTTGGTCCGTCCGAAGAAAGATAAGTAACATCGCAATCAAATCAAGACAAAGAAAGAAGAAAATGAATAAAGAAACCAATGCAGCAACAACAAATGACGTCCGTCCGTCCGTCCGTCAACATTGGCTGCACAAATTAAAACTGCTATTCGGATTGAGTCATATCCACATTCATTTTATGCATATCCATAATGCCTATTTGACCTATCATCGTGATTTCCCAAGTTCGCCCGGTTTCCGAGAAATTGCGGATTTTGACGTCAAAAATTCAAATTTTCTGTAAATACTAGACACTTTGTTGAAGTAGAACTTTCAAATAACTTTTAGTAGTTGGTGAATATGCAATCTATGTCCTCTGAAGATTTCAAAGCTCTTGGAATTACGGTTTTTGGTGCTTACTCTATAAAATTTGAAAAAAACTAGGACTTAGTCATTTTCAGGAAACTTTCTCATGTATAAAGTCAATGGCAGGTTTTGTGATTGACAAGATTCTTAAAGTTTGCCTTATACTTGATCATTTCCTGCAATAAATTACATCATTAATAGATTTAAGCATTCCCTACATATTTCTCAATATATGTCAGCATCAAATTTTTACCGTTTTTGAAATATTTGACGTCAAAAAACAGTAAAAATAAGTTATTTTTCAACTTGCTTCAATTTGACCAAATTTTTTTTTGAAAATCATCTACAAGTTGCCAGGAGTTCAAATCTGACATTAGTTTTAGGATTTCACCTTTACTTGACCTTCAGTGACCTTCGAAAGGTCAAAAAAGTTGATTTTTCAAATTGATTTTTGGATGTAAATTTTGGTCAGCTTAATCACAAAAGACCTTACTGAGCTCTGAATAAGTAAAACTTTCAAGGTCAAAGGTCATCAAACTAGGTCACATAACTATGCTATCTAAGTTTCTCAAAGTTCGAGACTACAAATCCAAATCAATATTTTTGTTTGAAAGTCAGGATATAAATTCCTCTGAAGGTTCCAAACTGTGTGAGCATAGGACCGTGGGTCCTTCATTATTTATTTTGAGAGCAGAGATTTATACATGCAAGACTACTTTTTTCAATACAATTTTATTGTGCCACTCGTACAGATAGAAATGTCCTTAACAGTTGTTAGATGGCCTATGAGGGCCAAGTCCCCAGATTTGGAGGGTAGGAACACTCCCACTGGATCAAAGGTAAACCACACAACAAATTGCATAATTTGCCGCATGGGTTTCTCTTAGAGCCACGAGGCAATGTTTTATTGAAGTGGATAGAGATTGTTAAATGGTGGAAGCAGTATGTTAAAAGCATTCCTTTGTTTCTCCTGCAATCTTTAATCTAATATCTGAAAAAGGAATTGATTCTGATCAAATATGGAATTTATTGAAGATCCAGAAATGTCCTGATTTCATTAATTTAAAATCTTAAATCAAAATTATTGCTAAATAAGTTAAAATTCAAACAAAATCACATGTAATAATTAAAACTCATTTCAGCTAATAGACACATATTTTAGTTCTGTTTGTTATTTTAGACAATGGATGAACACAGTCATTTAACATTTGTGATGAACCACTTGAATGATATAATGGAGCTACTGGTTGAACCAGGTATGACACTAAACTCTCTATGCTAATCAGATATTTGGGACTATAAAATTTGGGACTATTCCTAAAACATAATTTTATTGATCAATAACATTGCTGATTGACCCTCCCAAAATTAATTGGACTTTACCTTTTTTAAATTCACTTTCTTTTAAAATTTGCTGTACATGTTTTGACAAAACAGGGTGACTTTTTTGATCTTTTACTTCAGTTTGTAGCTTTTATATCCATGTTTGCTTTCCAGGAATGAGCAGTAGCTATGACAATAAGGATAAACAAAGATTTTCATCTGGGAATTTACCAGGAGGTGGTGCCATCTATCATAAAATGACTTCTGCACAGTTGCACACAGCTTAATACTGTTTTAAAATTATTGCATTCATGTTAACTTGTCTTTGCATTTCTATATAACCCATAGTTCATTTAAATTCATGACACTGTCTCATGTAATCCAAATTTTAATTTCTAAAAAGGATTGAGATATCTGATGGAGTATCGAAATTATTGAAGATTTAAGATACTGAAAAGTCCAAATGAATTCGAGTTGAAAAGGGGCGTCCTCTTTCCAAAAAATTTGATTCTTTAAGAAAATGAAGTTAGAACTGTTGAACCTTTTAGAAAATGGTCATGCCATGGAATGATTAGAGTATACTTCAGTCATTATTTTCTAGTAAGACAATCTCGCTGATAACATAAAGTGATAGGGCAAAATCTCTTGAAATCTCCTTAGCACAAAAATATGACTACTCCATATGTACATCTTTAATTGTATCAAGAAAAAAGACATAGTCACTTTTGAAATATATAGAAATGCAAAAAGTTTGTATTTTAGGTTTAATGCACCATACACACTATACAGAACAATATGTGCCATATGGGCTAAATATGTTGACTTTTATTCTAGGTTTTGACACGGATGTAATTATCTAATATTAAGTCTAATTTGTTTGCTCTTTGAAATAACAATAGTTAGTTCAGTAAAACCTGCATATCTAAACTCCTATCTAATTCGTAAACCTCTCAATGTGCCCTTTTGGTTCAAATTTCTTACCTCCCATAGATATACATTCCAAGAAACCTTCACTGGTCATAGTGGTGTTTGGAGTAGACAGGTTTTACTGTACTATATACATTACATATAACTGATATATTGAAATTCTGGTTAAAATGCACCAGTGTCCTGATGAATTTGTGCACTGCATATTAAATTCTCCATATGCATCTAACAAAATTGACAAAGACGTACTCCAGCACGACGTATTATTTGACACATTTTTCTTCATTCTATTTTCATAATTAAAAAATGCAATACAGTATAATTGCCAACTTTGCACAACACCATCAGCATGGAATTCACAAAACATGATAACAATAGATGAAGTTGATATGAATATTACCACACCATTATTGTACAGAAAAGAGTACAAAAGAAAAACAAAAAACGATTACTGGTATACTGCCACTGTACAAATTAGCAATAAATACAATGGTAAACTCATGTTTATAAACATATTACAATGTTAATTCTAGTTAACACACGAGGCGTCATTCTGGCTATAGAATTGCTTTGATGATTGAAGAATTTTTGAGGATTCAATTTTCATCAGAAAAAAAATTACGATCAATACATTATATACATATTATTTTGTTTTTCCTTGAGGGAGACAATTGATAATAGCCTAGATATGATATATGCCATTTATGACCTTGTACAATAGTCATAGTGTATTTTATAGTGTATAGATTATTTATGTTTAATGATATTGATTTTCTGATGTTTAGATTCATATGGTGGTTCCGCATCAGTGAATGATCTCAACTTGAGCATAGAAGCTATGGAGGCTTTGGGTTTTATAATATCTGGCTCTATAGATAGGAACAGGTAAATATAAGAATACTTGTGTATGTGGTTACCTTCAAATGTAAACTATGTTCACTTTGGCTTGTAAGTTTAACTATGGCTGGTTATCCCAGATAGGGAACACGTCCATCCGTCTGTCCGTCCGTCCATCCATCCATCCATCCATACATACTTGTGAATGTGAGAACCTTCAAATGTAAACTCTGTTCACTATGGCTTGTAAGTTTAACTATGGCTGGTTATCCCATATAGGGAATGCCTCCATCCGTCTGTCCGTCCGTCCATCCGTCCATCCATACATACTCAACTCGTGTATGTGAGAACCTTCAAATGTAAACTCTGTTCACTATGGCTTGTAAGGATCACTACAGCTGTTTGTGTTAGGATTTAAGGAGAAGCACCAAGTAATACAGAAAAACCTGCATATTCAAACACCTCTCTAATCTGAACATCTCTCAATGTGAACACTTTTTTGTTGGTTACAATCTCCCATTCATTCAGATATTATGAAAACACAAGCTAATCGAAACAATTTTGACCAGTACTAGTGGCGTTCAGATGTTACAGGTTCTACTAGATAGTTTCTGAATTTGAGCTAATATATTTACTTTTTATTTTTAGGAGTAGCAAGCCCTTACATGAGATTGCTCTGCTGCAACAAATACAGGCCAAATCTGGATACTCCAAGGTAATTTTATATCTATCATAGACAGTACATTCCGAGGTGTAGCCGGGATCTAGAATTAGGTGAGGCAAAAATAAGGGTGAGGCAAATTTAGAATATAAAGCAAGCCAGTAGTTTGAAAATAAATGAATTCTTGTCGATTCAGAGCTTCAAACTGAGACTAACATAACATTTTTTTTATGATGGTCTCAGCTTCAACATATTAAAATCTTATGTTGTTGTGTCTTCAGATCTCACGAACATTCTCATTTCGAACACTGCAATCCTGGCTCCGCTCTACCATTGGACAGAACCCTTTTGGAATCTCCAGTTGTATTGCCAGCGGGCGGAGGTTGTCTTGGCCAATGGCAGGTCAGTATTTATTACTCCTTTCATAATAAATTTAATTATGAGTGGAACATTTTTAGGGCTTATGTTTTAAATGACTTGTAGGCACGTAGCCAACTTTTGCCAAGGTGGGGGATCACTTTTTCAAAAAAACAAGGGGAGTTCACATTTGATAACTATGGTCCAAAAATGGCCAATATCACATTTTTCGCCAGGGGGTTTGCTCGAGGTAGATTATCTAGATTAACCTTACTGGTAGTTTGAAATAATAACCCAGAGATTCTTGTTAGGCTTGCTCATGCAGATATCAAATTATATCATATATCACTCATAAATCAAAGAATACCCTCAATATATTCATGGGCATTCTGGTATGCCAGAGCCCCTCTTATCTGCCGTTTGCGAGAGACTTTGGAAGGATAAAGACAAAGAGGGCGCAGCTATCGCAATGATTCATGAGTATCGTTGAATGTTTAACTGTTTATGTTGTAGCTGAAGAGAAAGAAGGGAGAGCTTCTGAAGTGAGTCATACAAAACACAGAGGGAAGATTGCCACAAATGCACACTTTGTTCCAAGACATCAAATTAAAGCGTATGTTATGTATTAGAATAATACTACCAGGCCTGTAGCAGCTAGCCAGGGGTTAAGGATTCTTTCAAAATTATGCAGTTTTCAACATTTTGAGAATTTTGGGCAAAATTATCAAGAACCTTTCTTCGAATTGTTTAAAAACTGAACTGGCCTGGCAGACGCGGGTACAAGCCTGACTTCTGAAGTCGATTGAAATTATGATGGGATATATTCTAACGATGCTGTATATAATATACAACATTAACTTTTTACTTGCTTAATAGAACCCTTTTATAAAATAAAATAAAGCATCTGAGGGGCCATGTCATTCAATATACCATTTTTTGCAAAATACAATCTCTGAAGATGAAAAAATGGATGCATTAAAAGCACCTTGTCTATTGCAAATACCGGTAGTTTAAGCAAGAATGCTTGTTTGTGTGAATATACTGACTTGAAGATTATCATTCCAGGAACAAGTTGATCATCATGTCTCAAGTCTGCAAAGAAACAATAGCTAGAGTAGGTTGATACTTGCCTGATTTATAAGACATTTTGAATACATCTTATAAATTGATATTCTCTTAAATTTCGAGTGTTGATGTCATTTGAATCAATTTGAAATGTTATAGCATGTGTATCTAATCTATGCTATCCTTTACCTTAAGCTGGGTCATTCATTTATAAAGGCAGAAGGGAATGTCCTAGAAAGCAGTGATGTCCATGATTGTTATGCCATCGCTCTCATTTGCACTGTTTGACTATAGTGCTTTCTACTTGGTTAAATTTTACATATTTCACATCTATGTTTGTAGAGTTCGGGTACATTGGAAAATGCCAGTGTGAAAATACATAGATGTCACTACTCATTCATGTACCTACTTGCACCTATTAGGTAAGTTTTTCATTTAAGTGTAATGTCAATGTTGTCTTGTCTTGTACTGATGGGTGTGGGGTGTTTGTGCCAGTGTGAAAATACATACACATGTAGATGTCACTATTCATTCATGTACCTACTTGCATCTATTAGGTAAGAGGTAAGTTTTTCATCGCATTTAAGTGTCGTTGTTGTCTTGTCTTGTACTGATGGTTGTGTGTTTGGGCGTAAAATCTTGTCATGAAAATTTATGGAAAACTGCTTGCCGCTTATTCATTCAGCTTTTATTCAATGTGAATAAGTGCTTAAAATGTTCAATTAATTACTGGTCTGATATAGGGTATGGTCTATACAGTAAAACCTGTATATCTGAACACCTCTCAATATGAACACTTTCTCCCAATCCAATTTTTTAATCTCCCGTAAACTTTTGTGTGATCAAGAAATCTTGAAATGTGAATGCATGCTATTCTAAACTTTTGGCAAGCCTCAGTAGTGTTTGGAATAGACAGATTTTACTGTATTTGTATATTATTGTATTAGTTTATTATTGTATTTGTATATTATTCCAGGAGTGTAAGCATAGAGAAGTGCAGACATTCAACATTTATATTTGGCCCTATAGAAATAGCATTGAACATTTCCCAGTGTGAACACATCACCATTATAGCTCCTACCAGGAATATAAGAATTACGTAAGTGCAATATATATTTGGCCATATTGAAATAGCATTGAACATCTCCCAGTGTGAACACATCACCATCATAGCTCCTACCAGGAATATAAGAATTACGTAAGTGCAATATATATTTGGCCCTATAGAAATAGCATTGAACATTTCCCAGTGTGAACACATCACCATCATAGCTCCTACCAGAAATATAAGAATTACGTAAGTGCAATATATATTTGGCCCTATTGAAATAGCATTGAACATATCCCAGTGTGAACACATCACCATCATAGCTCCTACCAGGAATATAAGAATTACGTAAGTGCAATATATATTTGGCCATATTGAAATAGCATTAAACATTTCCCAGTGTGAACACATCACCATTATAGCTCCTACCAGAAATATAAGAATTACGTAAGTGCAATATATATTTGGCCCTATTGAAATAGCATTGAACATTTCCCAGTGTGAACACATCACCATTATAGCTCCTACCAGGAATATAAGAATTACGTAAGTGCAATATATATTTGGCCCTATTGAAATAGCATTGAACATTTCCCAGTGTGAACACATCACCATTATAGCTCCTACCAGGAATATAAGAATTACGTAAGTATAATACATATTTGGCCCTATAGAAATAGCATTGAACATTTCCCAGTGTGAACACATCACCATCATAGCTCCTACCAGGAATATAAGAATTACGTAAGTATAATACATATTTGGCCCTATAGAAATAGCATTGAACATTTCCCAGTGTGAACACATCACCATTATAGCGCCAACCAGGAATATAAGAATTACGTAAGTGCAATATATATTTGGCCCTATTGAAATAGCATTGAACATATCCCAGTGTGAACACATCACCATCATAGCTCCTACCAGGAATATAAGAATAACGTAAGTGCAATATAAATTTGGCCCTATTGAAATAGCATTGAACATGTCCCAGTGTGAACACATCACCGTCATAGCTCCTACCAGAAATATAAGAATTACGTAAGTGCAATATATATTTGGCCCTATAGAAATAGCATTGAACATTTCCCAGTGTGAACACATCACCATTATAGCGCCAACCAGAAATATAAGAATTACGTAAGTGCAATATATATTTGGCCATATTGAAATAGCATTGAACATCTCCCAGTGTGAACACATCACCATTATAGCTCCTACCAGGAATATAAGAATTACGTAAGTGCAATATATATTTGGCCATATTGAAATAGCATTAAACATTTCCCAGTGTGAACACATCACCATTATAGCTCCTACCAGAAATATAAGAATTACGTAAGTGCAATATATATTTGGCCATATTGAAATAGCATTGAACATTTCCCAGTGTGAACACATCACCATTATAGCTCCTACCAGGAATATAAGAATTACGTAAGTGCAATATATATTTGGCCCTATTGAAATAGCATTGAACATATCCCAGTGTGAACACATCACCATCATAGCTCCTACCAGGAATATAAGAATTACGTAAGTGCAATATATATTTGGCCCTATAGAAATAGCATTGAACATCTCCCAGTGTGAGCACATCACCATTATAGCTCCTACCAGAAATATAAGAATTACGTAAGTGCAATATATATTTGGCCCTATAGAAATAGCATTGAACATCTCCCAGTGTGAACACATCACCATTATAGCGCCAACCAGAAATATAAGAATTACGTAAGTGCAATATATATTTGGCCATATTGAAATAGCATTGAACATCTCCCAGTGTGAACACATCACCATTATAGCGCCAACCAGAAATATAAGAATTACGTAAGTGCAATATATATTTGGCCCTATTGAAATAGCATTGAACATTTCCCAGTGTGAACACATCACCATTATAGCTCCTACCAGGAATATAAGAATTACGTAAGTACAATATATATTTGGCCCTATTGAAATAGCATTGAACATCTCCCAGTGTGAACACATCACCATCATAGCTCCTACCAGGAATATAAGAATTACGTAAGTGCAATATATATTTGGCCCTATAGAAATAGCATTGAACATCTCCCAGTGTGAACACATCACCATTATAGCTGCTACCAGGAATATAAGAATTACGTAAGTGCAATATATATTTGGCCCTATTGAAATAGCATTGAACATTTCCCAGTGTGAACACATCACCATTATAGCTCCTACCAGAAATATAAGAATTACGTAAGAGCAATATGTATTTGGCCCTATAGAAATAGCATTGAACATCTCCCAGTGTGAACACATCACCATTATAGCTCCTACCAGAAATATAAGAATTACGTAAGTGCAATATATATTTGGCCCTATAGAAATAGCATTGAACATCTCCCAGTGTGAACACATCACCATTATAGCGCCAACCAGAAATATAAGAATTACGTAAGTACAATATATATTTGGCCCTATAGAAATAGCATTGAACATCTCCCAGTGTGAACACATCACCATTATAGCTCCTACCAGGAATATAAGAATTACGTAAGTGCAATATATATTTGGCCCTATAGAAATAGCATTGAACATTTCCCAGTGTGAACACATCACCATTATAGCTCCTACCAGGAATACATGTATCTTAAAGTGGTTCAATATTTGTTTATCATCCTGGAGTAAAAATTTGTTGCCATAAGTAAGTGAATTGCTCTACTGATTTAAAAGTTGTACAATAGAGTCATCCAGCAGAGAATCACTAATATGATGGATAATAATTAGCCGCTTGTTGAGATGTCAATAAAATGTTTAGTGCATGTTATAACCATGTTGAAGGAGCTTAAAGTATGAACCAGAATTTTTTATTATTTCAGGGGGTCCACTCTAGTCACGCTGTATCTTTTAACTCCAACGAGGCCTGTTATTCTCGGTGGTAACGACAGCATCTTATTGGCTCCCTATCATACCTTTTATGGTCATTTAGAGGACCATCTCACCAAAGCATCTCTAAGCGCTTCCCCTAACATGTGGGACCAGCCATTATGTATAGGTAAGGTACAAATTTACTGGTCAACAAAAGTCTCCTTAATCAAACATAAAAATGGTATGAAGTTGTTGTCATATTGGCGCCTGTTAGGTACAGGGTAATCCAAAAAAGGTAACCAAAATAAATGTTGATAACTTGGTCAGTCAGCATGGTTTGAGGTCATCATTGGCAAATTAATACCTTGTTCAATGTTCTATCATCCTATAAAGTTTTGAAATATGACTTTAATCCCATGCTGGATGACTGAATATTAGCATTTGTTTGGGTTACCTAATTACCGTACGATCAATCTACTGTGACAATTTTAATGTTGGTGGTCGTTAAAAAACACAGGTAAATTAAAGAGGCTCTATACCATAGGATAGCACAATCAAGACCCATCTGGACCTTTTTGCATATTGAGCTTAACCACATATTCACCCATCTACTTACCAAAGAAGAAGTCTCAAAACCCCTGCTTTCAGTATTAATTTTGCGATTGTGCTGACCGATCTAATTATTTTCACGGAAATTAATTCAATCTGAAGTTTAAATATACCGGGAAAATCCCCATGTTATCTGATTTGTCGTTGAATTTGTTTATCATGAACCTGATTGGCTAGTTGGTTCAAGGCGCGTTTGGGCGCTTGTGTGTCTCAACGGGGATTCCCCTCGCTAGCCGAGGAATCGATTGTGTTTAATTCTGGAGGTTGGTTGTCTTGTTGATTATTTCAATATTTCGGAAATGAAATACCCATAAGTTATTCTCAAGATATATCCATGGTATGTGAGATATTATATAAGCAATAACAAAGGGACATCATTGATTACCTGGTCGAGAAACCTATGGTATAATGCATCTTTAAGTGTTTAACTTGATGGGCCATACTTCATAAATAAACAGATATATTTCTAAGTCAGTGAAATATGTTTCAGGTCCCGATCACCAGAGGGAACTTCCTGTATGGGAGTTGATGTCTCCGCGTGATTTCTACATTTTCAACATCCCATTTAAGACTGAAGGCAGCACAAAGGTATAGTCAGCAATTGTCTGGGTTATTTTATTACAATACTGTGTATAATATTATAATATAAACATGGGACATTCATCATGTTTTGCTAAAAATTGCTCTGACTTTTGAACTATTGCTGCAATTTTCAGGAACTTGTGTATAAACTGTATATTAATACATGCGAGCAAAGGATGTGTCTGGGTATATGCCCTTTTGGTCCCTCAGTCAGATGTATGTGAAATATGGTTTTTATTACTGTCCTAGTTATATTTGATAAGTATATTTACTTTTTCATGAGTTTTGATGCATAATTAGCCCCCTGCTGAGAGTCAGAATAAGTAGCCTAACAAACAAAAAATAGTCATTATCATAGAAAAAAAAACACCAATGGCAACATGTATGACATACAAAGAAGAAATAACTTAAGACCCATGAAGAATTAAAAAGAAAATCATATTTTTGAAATATATTTAAGGATTAAAATTTTTTTCAAATTTTTGAATTTCCCGCAAGTTTAATTTGAAGGGGGAAAAACAAGATGGCTGCCATTTGATGTAATAAATATCAGAAAAAGCCCAAAAAGTTGCTTCACTTTTAGTTTTCACAATGAGCACAGTTTTCGGTTTGGTTTTTTTGACTGAATCTGACTCTTCATCACCAGGGTCATGTATAGGGATTATAAAATTGAAACCAAACGTTGTGCTCAGCATGAATTTGACTGGAATATGTGTAACTTCACCAACACAATTGAAGTCTCAAAATTGGATGCTCAGTAACTTTGAGTGACTATAATCCCTTGATTACCCAGATAAACAAAAATTCACTTATCCAGAAATACCATTCAATGTCTATACAAAGAAAATAAGCAATGTTTTGGAGGATATGTTTCAAACTTTTTGTATAAATAATTCATTTAATATTTGCCATTGTTTTTTTTCAATTCTGACAAAGTGATATGCACTGTCTTTGATGCCAATATTCTTCATCAATTGTGATACAAATTGATATTTAGTAATCTCAGAAGAAGGATAAGATATTGAAGTTTAATAATATGTGTGATTGAGTTGGTTTTTCAGACATTACAATTTTCAATATTTTCTAAGTCGATACCCAGACTCATTCCCAGACTCATCCTTTCAGAAACTCGAGTTTATGAATTTGTGTATACATATATTGTTACAATTTGACATATTTTGTAGTCTATACCAGGGACTCTACCACCAAAGTACCAGAAGGCAATCTCACAAAGGGAGGAACAGATAGACTCATGGCAGAAGATGGTCAAAGAAGCAGGGCTAAAACGAGACCAAAAGAAACAATTTCAATCATTGGTTGAGACCAGGTTTCAGGTGAGAAATCCCACCTAGTAAAGTATGTCCATCCGTCCGTCAGTCCGTCTATCCGTCCGTCCGTCTGTTCGTCCACAGTGGTTTGATAAAGCACATTAGTGAGCCACATGGCTAAGAATAAAATAAAGAATAAAAAAGAAGAAAGATATTCTCAAGCTAACAATACAATCAGCAACTTTGAGGTGTCCGTCCATATGCCTCACTCTGAATGTGTGTATTGCGAGCAAAGAGCATGTAATATTTTCATGGCATGCTAGGCCATTTCCGATCAATTCACCAGGCTCAATGTTAAAGAACCCAAAAATTGTAAACCAATCAAAACAAACTCTCCCATTACAGTTCTTATATGTACAAAATAACTATAGCAGTTGATAATATCTATTAGGGTACATAATCATATCTCATATTCAGAATTATCCTTTGGTATGTTGCAGGAGTGGTTGGCAGAGAGTGGACACAAACGTGAGATAGATGGCCTCGTTGTGCCTGTGAGAACGAAACAGAAATGAATGACATTTATTTTGGAACATCAACAACAAACCATGGGGCATATTCCAATCCATATTCATGCACATTTCACCATTCTGAGCACTTTTTAAGTAGTTTTGGCTAATTTTGGACCAAAATTGTCAAAAGTGAACCCCCCTGGAATTTTCAAAAAGTGAACCCCCTTGGAAAAATCTGGCTTCGGGCTTACTGCATAACTAGTAAATGCATAATACATCTACATGAACCAAATATAAATGACTGACAATTTTTTCATGCTGGTGCTACCGAAATAGTAAATACAGAAGAGAATATTGTGCTGATAAGATATATATGAAAAATACAGTGAATTCCTGACAAATACATGTGCACGGAGAGTAGACATACAGGAATATCTGTGTTTTTTATTTCACATGGGAGTTCCTCCACTTACTTTATACAGAGGTTCATTTTGCAAAAAGTTAATGGGTTATGGGACTTTGAAGTGTTTCACTTATTGAGGAGTTCTATTTTATAGGATTTACTGTACTGGTATCAGTAAGCATGGGATATTTCTTTAATATACTAGTACTCTGTATACTCTTTTAATTAGTTGGAAAGAAAGGAGAGATTAACATTTTTTTTAAAAGTAGGTGTTGCCAATAGTTTTCTAATCACAATTTCTGGCAATGTCAGACTTGGTGTCAGACTAGTCTTGGTGGTATGTCTTTAATATTTATTCTATATAGCTTACATGTATCCAATTTTGTTGTGAATCTTATAAGTGTAAGTGTAAGTTTTCCAATTTTGTACATTTTTTATCATTTTACAAATGTGGTCATTATCCTATTAATGTACATTTGTTACAAGTGATGGGTCATACTCCTATTATGAATGTTATTAACAAAAATGATGTGTCTTATTCCAATTGATGTACAATTGTAACAAATGAATGGTCACGAACGGTCATATTTTCATTGATGTACATTTGAGTAACAAATGAGTGGTCATATTTTCTTTTACAATTTGCAAGACATTCAATGCTGAGGAGCATTGCTTTGATGATCTCTATACATATAGGATGTATGCGTTTCTGTTTACAGTAAAAATGTACATTTGAGTAACAAATGAATGGTCTATTTTCATTGATGTACAATTGAGTAACAATGAATTGTCATATTTTCATTGATGTACATTTGAGTAACCAATGAGTGGTCATATTTTCATTGATATACATTTGACTAACACACAAATGGTCCTGTTTTCATTAATGTACATTTGAGTAACAAATGAATGATCTATTTTCATTGATGTACATTTGAGTAACAATGAATTGTCATATTTTCATTGATGTACATTTGAGTAGCAATGAATGTTCATATTTTCATTGATGTAACAAATGTTCTCATTAATGTACATTTGAGTAACAATGACCAGTATTAGTGCTGGTGTAACCATAACTATTGCCAAAACCATACTTTGCAATATCACTGGCAATACTTGCACAATGATCTTGCTGTGTAAAACATGCATGCAGTGTGCCCATAAGGTAATTTAATCTAATAGTGGGTCATATTTCAATCCATGTACATTTAAGTAAATGCGATGAGTCATATTCCAATCCATGTACATTTGAGTAAAAATGATGGATCATATTCCAATCCATGTACATTTAAGTAAAAATGATGGGTCATATTCCAATCCATGTGCATTTGAGTAAATGATGGGTCATATTCCAATCCATGTACATTTGAGTAAAAATGATGGATCATATTCCAATCCATGCACATTTAAGTAAAAATGATGAGTAATATTCCTATTAATGCATATTAGCAACAAATGATGGGTAGAAAATGTTCATTTTTAATTCATTTCTATGATTTATAGAAAGTACATCTGTAGTATTGTATTCATAAGCATATTGTGATATTAGAAGAGAATTTAAGTTTAAGAAAATAATAAATATAATTTTAAATTATGAAGTCATATTTACTGTTTATCTTGGATATATAAAGGTTAGGTACTGGCAGGATGCAGGATTTATCCATCCAGAAATAAGTGCACAACACTAGGTCTCTTTTTCTCTCAGGAATACACATTTACCTCAAAAAAATCTATAAACCAATACCACTTTCCATCTAGCAAGTCATCTATTGGTTTTCCAAGAATAAATTAGAACTATATACAACAGCATATCCCTGCATAGTGCATACTGTGTATCTTGAACCTTTGAAGGTATGGAATCATTGACAGCCCATACTCAGTAACAAGAAGTTTAGAGCTTCTGCTAGACATACAACCATTCCATCAGAATGCTACTTATTTTGAGTAGTGTAGTTGGAACTTTTCCAATTAAATTTAGATATACCTTAATAAACGAAATATTTCAATGAAACAGTATTGTTTGACACATCATCGTCATATTTATTTACAATACACTAAAATACAATTTACATACAATGACACTAAAATTTACCTCTAAATGTTTTCTTCATACTTAATATGATAGAAAATATATATCTTTGTAGACTCCCTTAGGAGAGAGTTACTTCCAATGCTGTTCGAACTCTCAAATGATCTTAGATCTTTAAAGGGTTCCGATAAGCTTCCTGTATAAAATGAAAATCTCCCTTTTATAAATGTGTGACGATCTATACTGTACCAATGTTATATAAAAATGTTAGAGGTGTTGACACAACGACCTCGAGCCTTTGAACCCTTGAGTATTATTCCGGGATCGAGCCTTTTATACTAAATGGTGAGCAACACCAGAAACGAGCATTCGATTTGCTAAACGATATGCGTCACCCTTTAAATGTTATTCAAGCAACAAGATCACAAAGTGATTAATTTAATAATTAATGAATAGTGTACTGATTTTGTATGTCACCAACCCACTTAGGCTGATTAGTAATGATAAAAATTTCATACTATGACACAATCATAGTGTATTAAAACTCTTAAAATAACATCAATTGGTAACATGATAAAAAGCAAGACATTCAATGCTAAGGAGCAATGCTTTGATGTTCTCTGTACAGAATGTATGTGTTTCTGTTAAAACTAGGCTATGCAAAAGTAAGTAAAAGTCAAGTACTGGAAACACTGATAATAGGAAAAGATTGCTTCCTCTTCCATTATGCAGGGGGGGGGGGAGATCTCCCAAAGTAAAGTGATAGATCCCTATAGGACCATATGGGAATCCAACTGACTTGTCCACCATTTTGAATGTCATGTGATAGATCCATATAAGGCTTGTAGAACCAATGGACCATGAAGGGAAAGCTAAGGGGAGTCTCCTGATTACAAATAATGCCAAAGAATTATGTGTGCAACTCACTTCTTCTGTTCATTATGCATACTAAATTCTAGATACTAGATTGTTATTGCAGTACTATATTAAATTTAAAACATTTTCTCAGCAACAGTGCCTTAAAATGGGCAATCAATAAAAGGGGTAATCCTTAAAAGGGGCAATCTTTAAAAACCCGTTTTGTTTTGCTAGATGCTTTCTTAAAAGATCAATTATTTAAAATATTCTGTTCATTTCGAGTGTGCTGCCATATTTCAACATACCCGACAGGAAGTGATGTCATTGCATCAAATGTGTGGGAGTCAGAAATACGACACACAGTGTTGCTCCCAGGGGGTGGTATTTTTACATTCTAGAATGTAGTCAATGTTCCTCGAAGTTCTGAATTAAAACATTACACTAAAAAATGTCAAATCTAAAACATCACTCTAAAGATCAGAGAGCAGTGAATGTACTTAATATATGTCCTGCGAACAGGCCAATGAACTATATGGTTGTGTGCGTTTTCAACAGTCAATATCTTAAAATAGAATCCTGAAATCTGTTTCTTGTATGCTTATTCCAGGGCCAGAGCAAGGCAGTCTTCATTAATTTATTTGTACAATTTTTAATGTTCATGTACGTTTTATCAAAATTGAATGATCAATTACTCCGACAAATCATTATTTTGCCTTAATCCTATTGGCCCTCTTTGAATGATGTCACATTTCCTATGGATCGTCAACCTCCTCATTTGGTATAGGTGTGGTTGATCGCGGGGGCTCTTGCTTAATACCCATTTGTGATTTGGTGGGATCCTGTACTCCCCCAGATACAAAATTAGGAGCGGTTTTACCTGATGCATTTGCAACCTTCTTCAGGTGAGTCTTACCTGGAAAAATACATACATGAACATCAAGGAATATACAATAACTATCAACATACATGGAATATACAATATATTTGAACATAAAAGATCCTTGAACATACTAGAAATGTACAATTAATAAAATTTATTTGTTTGGGATGTAAATCAATTGATATTAATTCAAGGAGTATGCTATATATATTTTGTAAATTGGTCAGTTTGATTTCAGGTTTTGAATTACATCCTCCCACCATATAGTTACTGTAAAAATCCTAAGGTGGTTTTAACACAGCATGTTGACATACAATGGGTATTTTTTAAGCAAATGAGTTTTTCTAATTTGTATGAAGATGGAAGACAATAATAAAGAAATAAATTAAACTAAAATAAGACTAAAACTGTCTTCCTATCCTGTCTTCCTTGTAACCATAATAAACACATTGGATGGATGAAATGCAAACCACACCACTGACCTGACACAAAATCACTTTATATTTATGATGAATTTCATCTTCAAAACCAACCTTTTTATGGCCTCCATTGATTCAATTTCATTTTCAATTTCTATAGTAAATTGAAGGCAAACATTGGTCTATCAAATACAAAGAAAAAATGTCATAGGAATCTGAGATCCTAAATATGTCTTCTGCACAGTTTTTCACCCAAATTTTTATTTCTAAAGAAAATCAAAATCTATTTTATTCACAAATACCCAAAGAACTCTATTGCTGTCAATGATAACTAGTTCTATATTCTCATTAACTACACTTGTACATAAATACAAAACTAAAACCCTTTGACAGTTTTTTAATCGTGGCTGCAGAAATAACCTACTTTTCACTAATTATTAGGTAAGAATTTTAAAAAATACATTCCTTCATCTTGGTGCATAATGTTTTGAAGAAGGAAATACAAGTTTAGCCAAATCAGACTTGCCAACCTAAAATGAAAAATTTACGGGAGATTTAAAAAAAATTGCGGTACTTTTACGGGAGTTTTTTTCAAAATCCGGTAGTTTTTGCGGGAGTTTTTTGAAAAAAAGCGGGAGTTTTACGGGAGGATTTTGAAAAAAACGGTAGTTCTTACGGGAGATGTTGAAAAAACGGGAGTTTTTACGGGAGATTTTTAAAAAAATGTATTTTTCGCGGTGAGTTTCAAAAAACGTGACTTTTTTACGGAAGATTTCAGAAAAAACGGGAGTTTTTGCGGTAGGTTCTGAAAAAACGGGAGTTTTTACGGTAGGTTTAGAAAAAACGGGAGTTTTTGCGGTAGATTTAAAAAAAACGGGAGTTTTTACGGTCGATTTTTAAAAAAACGGGAGTTTTTACGGTAGATTTCTGAAAAAACGGGAGTTTTTACGGTAGATTTCTGAAAAACTGGAGTTTTTACGGTAGATTCTGACAAAATGGGAGTTTTTACGGTAGATTTCTGAAAAAACGGGAGTTTTTACGGTAGATTCTGAAAAAATGGGAGTTTTTACGGTAGATTTCTGAAAAAACTGGAGTATTTACGGTAGAATTTGAAAAAACGGGAGTTTTATGGTAGATTTCTGAAAAAATGGGAGTTTTTACTATAGATTTTGAAAAAACTGGAGTTTTACGGTAGATTTTGAAAGAACGGGAGTTTTTACGGTAGATTTCGGAAAAAACGGGAGTTCTTACGGTAGGTTTCTGAAAAAACGGGTGTTTTTACGGTAAATTTTGAAAAAAAAACTGAGTTTTTACGGTAGATTTCTGAAAAAACGGGAGTTTTTACTTTAGATTTTGAAAAACGGGAGTTTTTACGGTAGATTTATGAGCATTAAATCCAGCGATTTAATTGGTTGAAATTATTATGACGCATGCGCAGTTAATAAATTAATTAGAACTTATAATCTAAGATAGATGTCACTTACGTTCATTATTTCACAGCAGTCCCTACCAATAATGCGCCTCATATTGCGGGAATATTTTGTTTAGCGCCATATAAAAACAAAATGTATTCTCCCGACAGAAGTATGACAGAATATGAACTGGCCCCCGTTTGTGGACATTTGGTGTGCAAACTTATACCGAACTGATCGCAGAAAAGCAATTTGAATCATGGGAATGAAGTACTTTTAAGTTATTTATGAAAGTATCGATAGTGAACCATGGGAGCCAACCTTCTTGGAGTAAAAGAATGAAGCGTGCCTGCAATAATCAAGGTCACAAATTTGTCAAATTCCTTTTAAATACGGTAGATTTCTACAGCAAAAAAACGGAGATTTTACTGGAGTTATACCAAGAATACGGGAGATTTTACGGGAGTTATACCAGAAAACGGGAGATTTTACGGGAGTTATACCAAGAATACGGGAGATTTTACGGGAGTTACACCAGAATACGGGAGATTTCAGCAAAAATACAGGAGATTTTACGGCCATATTTTTAAAAAAAATTACGGGAGATTTTAGTAGAAATACGGTACGGGAGTTTTTACGGGAGAAAACGGTACGGGAGTTTGGTATTTTTTACGGAAAAACAAAAAATTTACGGGAGATTCCCGTAAAAAAACGGGAGGTTGGCAAGTCTGCAAATACATATTATCCATGCAGAAAACAGGTTTTCAAATAAAGGCTATGTATCTACTTCACACAATTGTTGTTTCAAAACTATGAATACTTCTATTCATGTATCATTACAAATAGTATTTCTATCTACTACATTAGGATGATAAGAACATGAACTCAGAAAACAGGTTTTCAAATAAAGGCTATGTAATCTACTCCACACAATTGTTGTTTCAAAACTATGAATACTTCTATTTATGTATCATTACAAATAGTATTTCTATCTACTACATTAGGATGATAAGAACATGAACTCAACACTTGTGTTGTCGCAATATTTGCCATATTTGTACATCAAGGCATCAGCAATTTTAAAGAAAAAGAAAATGAGAATAAAATAATTATTAAGTTCATGATAAGAAGCCGAACAACCTGGTTTTGCGAACATGGTAACAAATAAGTACTACCTCCAGTAGCTGTTTGCAAATTCAAATGTAAAAATTGGAGGTCATTGGTCCATTTAGACCAGCTTGACATCTTTAAATTGAAAACATTGCAGAGAACATTGGGGAATTGGGTTGTTTACATTGGGTAAGACATTAGCGTGATAGGAAAAGGTGATTTTTAGCAGATGTAATTTCTTTTAAACATTTTGTTTCAGACATTGATGCATCGCCAGAATCACTTTTGGTGATGTACATTGATATGAATCGATAAATCATGACAACACTTCTCAACATTCATAGAGCAAAACCCAGAAGAAAATGTTCCTGAACTCGATTTATTGCAAGGGTAGTCTATAGTCAGATACATGTGAATGGTCACCATATTAAAAATCATCATGTTATGCTTAAGCATTTTCCAGATTCCTAATTGAAATGAAAAAACCAATGCTCTTGACATCTAAAACAGTTGTAGATATCATATGGAACATGTGTAAGCATACAATACAACTAAATAATATATTTTTTATCTTCTGATGTACACTTGTATTTTTTATTTGACAATTGTTAAATCTAAGCATATGTACAGTTGGCAAGATAACAATACATTCTACTCCATTGGACTACTGGGCATTGCACATTCAATTCCACAAATGTCTGTCAAAGAATGGTTAAATCGTTCAATGTATGCGTTTAATACATCTCTCTGTTTTTTCGTGTATGGATCAAATCTCTCTGTGACATTCCTGTGATGACTGCCTTCAAGGTTACACTGAATACAGTCCAGTAAATCCTCAGTTATCTCAACATTCAAAAAGTCTGCCAATCTGTACAATTCTTTCTTCAGATTGGTTAACAGGTTGTTGTAGTGTATTATCAGGACAGGAACAGTTTTATCCCTGAGTATCTGCAATATGACTGACATATGATTGGACCAGGCTATCCCTCCCTTGGTACACTTGGTGCTGAACTCTGAAAAATCAAATGTAGGTATGAAAAAATGTGTCAAATTAAGTAAAATGTACAATGTTGTAACATTAACTTTATAATAACAATGAATGGTCCTTCTTGAACACACTAATGGCATACAATAATTTGCAAAATATTTGCAACATACATATAATTAAATTCCTCATCCCATTCAACAGTACTATTTAATGGTGTCTTCATTACCTTTCAAAAGAGCCGGTTGGAAGAATCTTGCTTTACTCAGATCTGTTTTATGTCCTGCTGAATGCATGCGTTTGAAGTTAGCTATTAGAGCATCGCGTGGGTCCCTGATAAGAGCAATCATCCTGTGAAACACACGTCTTGCATTATGGCATTTAATTGCAATTACACTGCCATCTGTTGGATCATCTAAGGCTTCAGCAGGAAAGCCTCGTTTTTCAAGTCCTTTGTCATAATAAACTGAACCAGTGTAGATCCCTAGAACATACATTCATTTATTTTTTACTACATTTATATTTTCTTATAATGGGAAATCACAAAAGATAATATCAAGTTGACCTCTCAGCTCTATGCAATATCACTAGTCATCACCAAAACTAAATCCATAATTATGCTTAGTTGGAACTTATGTTATCTTTCAACATTTATTCATTATTCTTTGGAAAGTGTAACTTAATTTGTATCTTAGTATAGGTCAATTAGACTTTTTCACAAAATATTGCACTCATTTTGAACTTGGAGACCATTTTGGAAATTCATCAATGAAGTTGTCCACCTATAAAGAATTGGTATTTCAAATATGAATCAACTTAACTGGTACTGCACTCGATTACGCTGTATCTGTTTTGGTAACAAGATGGCTATGGCTCAGGTTAGAAAGTTCTTTAAGATTTTTCATTTCCATTGATTTCTCAAGATATAGCATAAATCATCCTAACCTTCTTGGCACAAACATGTCTGACCATCATATGTTTCTGGAAATCCAAGCAGTTTCCCAGAAATTAGTTTGTGGGATGACAGAATCATCCATATAATTTCTCACTTTTGTTACGTAAATGGAACTTCAAAAATGGTAAGAAATGCACTTTTAACCCATACCATTTACATAACAATAGTGAGGTATTAAATCCAAGATATTGTTATCTTCTGAACTATTTGTTCGCAAAAGTGTGGATTTTCCTAAATATATGATACTGACACACGTTTGTGATAAAAATGTTGTGGGAATTCTGCCTACAACTCGTGAAATAAGGAAAAAAGCAAAATCCATGGGTATGAAAATCGTACCTTCTAGGTTCCGACATATTATTCATGAAACAGATTTGTTTCGGTAACCGGTTTGAAAAGTACAGTACCAGTGCAAGTTGGTGAAGAGGTATTCAACTTTAAGCCAAACATGTGGTCCCTCGGCATATACACATATTTCCCTTGGGATAAACCCTGTATCCGAAACCAACCGTACATAACAGGTGTATTCCATACCTACTAAGGTTCTAGGTATATTCTTATATATCAATATTGTCTTATAAAGTTCCAGAATTCAAAAATACGCATTTTCTTAGTGTTAGCAGATCAATGAATTGATAAAATATACGACGTTGGTAAGGTTGAAATATAATCTTTATTTTTTGTATGCATAGAAAAAACGAACGTAAATGGAGTTCGCTTTTTAGGAGCGGGACAGGGATGGGCTGTATCCTGCCCCGCTCCTCAGAGATAGATCCCTGGATACAGTATATATTCCCGCTCGTTATTTACCTAGAACCTTAGTATTTATGGAATACACACTTTCCATATATGTATCTAGCAAAACGTGGACATTTTTTTTGATATGATCAATATTTAAAAATGTAGTGCTCATTTTCAGTAGGCTGCCGTCTTTTAAGATTTCACACAGGAAGATAAATGTGCCATATATATATATATATGGTTATAGCTACCATATAGGTTAGAAATGGTCTCAGTTATCTGATGCCTGCATTAAACAAGCTAACTAGTAGTATATAAAACACAATTACAGAAAAAATATTTAAACCGTTACCTGTAAGTTGCTGTATGAGGTGTCTAACCCATGTATTTCCAGAGCCAGGAAAACTGGTAAGAGTTGTAAGAGGTAGGGTTGTGTTTGAATAATGTAACACCTGGCAGTCATTCTTGTATTGGAAGCAACTGTCAATTCCACCTAAATGCAAACATACATGACATAGAAAACTGGTAAAAGTTGTTATATGTAGGGATGTGTCTGAGTAGTGTAACATTGGGTGGTCATTCTTGTATTGGAAGCAACTGTCAATCCCCCTTAATGCAAATATATATGACATAGAAAACTGGTTAAAGTTGTAAGAGAAGGGGTGTGTCTGAGTAGTGTAACATCTGGTGGTCATTCTTGTATTGAAAGCAACTGTTAATCCCCCTTAATGCAAGCATATATGACATAGAAAACTAGTAAAAGTTGTTGAATGTTAAGGGATGTGTCTGAGTAGTGTAACATCTGGTAGTCATTCTTGTATTGGAAGCAACTGTTAATCCCCCTTAATGCAAGCATATATGACATAGAAAACTGGTAAAAGTTGTAAGAGAAGGGGTGTGTCTGAGTAGTGTAACATCTGGTAGTCATTCTTCTATTGGAAGCAACCATCAATCCCCCTTAACATATCAAGCATAGTAAAAGTTGTTAAATGTTAAGGGATGTATCTGAGTAGTGTAACATCTGGTGGTCATTCTTGTATTGGAATTAACTGTCAATCCCCCTATAATGCAAGCATATATGACATAGAAAACTGGTAAGAGTTGTAAGAGAAGGGGTGTGTCTGAGTAGTGTAACATCTGGTAGTAGTCTTTGTATTGGGAGAGTTACTGTTAATTCCCCCTAAATATATGCAAACATACATAAATAAAGCTTGAGAAAGGATATGTCACTATAAGTGTGTAGGATCATATGTTAAAATGTTATGAAATAATGAAGGTAATAGTCTTAACTCACTGATGCCATACTTATTTTCAAATTAAATCAACCCAACAACATGTTTTCAGGCAATTCCAAGAGTGACCCATTTCTCTGCCAAAATTGTCTGTTTTTTCTTGATAATCATTTTCTGAGGTTTAAGAATATATTCACATTCAATATTCTAACAATATCAAGATTTATGCATGCCTTATAGTTTGGAGGCACTCTAATCCTATTTTCATTGGATGCGACAACACTACTGCTTTTTTATATCATGATGTGTGTGTTTTTCACTTCCTTGTTGTATCAAGGTGGCTTTTATATTCGAACAGTTCATTGCTTCTGCAGGCCTCGCCCACTCTTATTTATGCCTCAATGTTAACATTATGACAAGGGACTTTAGTGATAAAATTAGTGTGGACGAGGCCTGCGGAAGCTCTGTAAAAGTGAAGTTGAACAAAAAATATAGCACATGATCAGGGCAGCCATTTTGAATATTGACTACACTAGTGCTGTATAGATTCAAAGTGGATTATGAATTTACCACCATTGAATAATGACTAAAGGGCATTTGGTAACCTTAACATTTGGTGCCTAGATGTCAAAATATGGGTGTCCCCAGGGTTACAAGGAGCATTACCCCCAGCTCATTTGAAATTTTGAATAATTGACTTAACACAAGGATTAAAGATATCAGGATACAGGATATATCTTACCAACTTATCTCCCTAAACTCTACTTGGCATAGGATAAATGATGATATCCCCATATTTAATCAATGGACCCAAATAAAATAATAATAAAAAACAAAAATTGTGAAATTTGAAAGTTTGACCTACTTTTGTTCTTAACAACATTCTTTATCATATTTTCACATTTTAGATGTTATAAATGTTGATTTTGCACACAGGAATGTTTGATTTGCAGATATGCACTGACTTGACCTTTACAAGGTCATGATGACCTCAATAACACTTAGGATGTAACTGAACACTATGCCATAATTAACTCCTTACTAAATACAATAGTATATGTCATTATGGTTATGAATGCTCTGGGGGCATTTTATATACTTATAGTGACAGATCCTTTAAAAATTTAAAAAGTTTACCCAACAAGAACATTTTCATCATCAATTTCAATTTTAGATTTCAAGTTTTACAAAAAGTTTTGGGCCCCTAAAACTAAAAATTGAGCCCAAATTTTAAAAAGTTTCAGGGCCCATTTTTAGATAATTTGGCCTAAAAAGGCCAATTTTGCCCCAAAACACCCATTTTTTGAAGCCAAACAAAATTAATTTTTTGAAGCCATTAAATTTTTTTCTGGACTCACCAAAGGGGAGGGGGTACGCCCGGCCCCCTGGATCCACCAGTGCTCTTCTTGGGCAAAATGACAAAAAAAAGAATACAATGTACTTTGAATTCCTTACCTGTATTATTTGAGAAAACTGCTTGGTTCTTGATGAGCTTTGTTTTAATAGGTTCATTAGGTATATATGTAGTATTGGTTAAAATCCTATAAAGAATCTTCTGTTCAGACGTTTTGAACATCCACGGAATATGTACTCTACTTCTGTTATTTTGTATTGTCAAATACTTTTTTATTTCTTCTAACATCATTTTTTCAGTATTCCAATTGGGCTGAGTCGTTCTCCTGATATCCCCATATTCCTTCATATTTATTCTTGACATATTACTGACACCAGGCTCCATATTATTGACATCAGGCTCAATATTTTTGACATCAGACTCCATATTATTAAAATAAGGCTCCGTATTCTTGACCTCAGACTCCAAATTTCTGACAAGTGGCTCGCTATTGTTGACAGTTCTATAACTAGGACCTTCTTGAATAGATTTCCGGTAAACAATGTGGTGGTTTGTCATGTTTTTGGTATCCAATAATGTTAACGACCAATTTTTGAGAACTATTGTAAATAAGAATACATAGACTAAAAAAAGTAGACCAAAAAATAAAAACGAGAATTGCAAGCTTTTTACTATCATACCGTATCGTAAACCTATGTTCAAGGAAAAACAATTGTTTTTAACTTCCAAATGTATTGTTGTAAAATCCAATTATCAATTATTGTATATGCTTAAATATATGTTGATTTATAACGAATGTTAAAATGTCAAATAAATGTTTGAAGTTCAATCAATATGTTAAATTGTAACATTATCTATCAATGACATTAAAATGTCATAATTCTGATCTCTGATCCTAGAAATTGCCAGATGGGATTTGCAGTGTCAATAGGTTGTGTTGGCTCATTAATAAACCTATTGCCGATCCTCTCAGATTAAAAATAATTGGTTTTTAATTATTGAAAATTATTGGTGAAATTAAAGTCAGTTAAAGCTTTTCAATTTCATACACGTTTTTAAAAATCTTAAATTATCAAATTTTGTTTCACAATGTACCCGTTTAGAGAAATTTTCATTTTTGCCACTTTTTGACATTTTACTATGTACCTATACAACTTTAGATGCTCAACATCTTAAAATGAGGCTGCAGAGATCATTTCTACACATTAAAAAAAATTGTGTAAATTGGATGAAAATTGTTCAAATAAGAGCAATTTTAGTGAAAAATTTGGTCACAGATTTTCTTGTCACTGAGTTTCAAGGTAATTTCTGAGGTGACGAGAAATCTCGTCACTCCAGGTAGTCACGAGGTTAACTTGAATTGATAAGTATGTTTTTCTAGGTGATTGGGTTTATCAAGCATTAACATTTCATAGTTGTGACTTCTGCTTTAATAGGTCATTAGAGGTAATTAATGTTATGGACAATTCACATATGTATCTATCCACTGTAATTATATACCTATACATGTATGTTTGGAGTAAGTGTGATCAATATCAAATGAGAAAAACATCAACTCTATGTAGTAGCAGAAATCGCACTGAACAAAACATTTTTTTATCAAATCATCCAACAACACGTTTCTAACCTATTAAACCTAAGTTATGAACCTATAAAACATTATTTTTAATTGCAATTTTAATTAATTTTAGGTAATAGACAAAAATGTAAATGGCAGCCTTTTTTAAATTGAGTGGCCAATTTGAACAAAAAGCTGTCAGAAAAAAGCTACAATACTCATTTTTCAAAAGTATATGTTTAAATCCATCAAACAGTATTTTTATTTTAAAAAAGTGACAGATTTTGACGGTTTTGTTGAACATGTGGGCCAATTTTGAAATTTTCTTGTGAACTTCTAAACCTATTAATGACAGATTGGCTTCATTTTCAATCTTCAAAATAAACCAATCCGACAACTGATATTTGAGTTATCATAAATAACATTTCGAATAAAAATGGTGGACATTTCGAATTATTACAGTTATTACTTGGATAGAAAGACAAATGAACAAACGGAAAAATAGATGGATGGGTGAACTAATGAATTGATGGCTGTTGAACTTTGATTGGTAGGACAACAAAAATCCAACAAACAATTTTTTGGACTTGAGAGGACAGGCTTCACAAAATTTTTGAAAAATCATAGTTTTAATCAAGCGAATGGTGTAAAGTTGACATACTTCTGTAAAGTCTCTGAATATACAGTAACATGTATGATATCAAAGGGTCAATGTCAAAGGTCAAACAGGCGAGCAACATGTATTCCAAAAACCTATTGGTATGTACAAAAAATCTATCAGACAACATGACTAATTACAACGGCTCTGAATACTGGATATGGTTTTGATGAGATTTAAATGACCCCAAAAGTTAGACTATTATGACCTTAAATGAAAGGTAATGTAATAATTCAAAATGTAATGATTACAAATACCAGGTAGTTATGAAAGCATAACTGGTAGTGATGAAGAGAGTGTATGGAGTGCTCTTTTGAAAAAACAAAATCAAACAAATAAGGGAGCATTTCAAAAGATCAATATTGGAAAATTAACTGTATTTGCACAGTTAGGGAGGAAGGGAATCATTGGTCTTAAAAGTTAGGCATCAATTGGGCAATAGGCAAATGAAATAATTAGGTAAAATTACCACTTATACAATATCATGCATGTCTCCAGAAGAGGCAAGAAAATGCAACACAAACATGTAGTCAATGGTTTGTTATTAATGCAATATGAACACAATGCTAATGATACATAACATTAAAGATATATTAATTTAATGTCTAGGAGACATCCTACTTAAGCTGCTATTGCAGCATAGAATAATTTACCAAATAAGTTAAATGATGATCAAGTTAATTCACATATGCAACTTAATATTCTACTTATAGTATGTTTTATCCCTAATTATTCTCTGGTTGCTAATGTTTCATTACAAAAAAAAATAGCAATCAGAATCTACGAATATTAAAATTTGTAAACATATACACATTTTTGGACTGTGTGCTTTCAACCTTTCACACTTGGATAGAGCCACATCAGCCTCTTAGTCTCCCAAAGGAGCCACATCAGCCTCTTAGTCTCCTAAAGGAGCCACATCAGCCTCTTAGTCTCCTAAAGGAGCCACATCAGCCTCTTAGTCTCCCAAAGGAGCCACATTAGCCTCTTAGTCTCCTAAAGGAGCCACATCAGCCTCTTAGTCTCCTAAAGGAGCCACATCAGCCTCTTAGTCTCCCAAATGAGCCACATCAGCCTCTTAGTCTCCTAAAGGAGCCACATCAGCCTCTTAGTCTCCCAAAGGAGCCACATTAGCCTCTTAGTCTCCTAAAGGAGCCACATCAGCCTCTTAGTCTCCTAAAGGCGCCACATCAGCCTCTTAGTCTCCTAAAGGAGCCACATCAGCCTCTTAGTCTCCTAAAGGAGCCACATCAGCCTCTTAGTCTCCTAAAGGAGCCACATCAGCCTCTTAGTCTCCTAAAGGAGCCACATCAGCCCATAAGTGTCCTGAAGGAGAAAACTAGAGTGTATAACTAACTTACCTAGTCTATGTTGTTCCAGCTGTTGTATTGAGTTCAGCTGCACATTGCAGAAGGTGCAGGACAAAGCACCACCAGATATTGGTTGAGATAGAACTGGACTAGGGGTGGTCCCATCTTAAATACATAAAGAAATGAATAGACATCAGTCTTGTATTATAAAGCACCACCAGATATTGGTTGAGATAGAACTGGACCAGGGGTGGTCCTATCTTAAATACATAAAACAATAAATAAATAGACATCATTCTTGGATATAAAGCACCACCAGATATTGGTTGAGATAGAACTGGACTAGGGGTGGTCCCATCTTAAATACATAAAGAAATGAATAGACATCAGTCTTGTATTATAAAGCACCACCAGATATTGGTTGAGATAGAACTGGACCAGGGGTGGTCCTATCTTAAATACATAAAACAATAAATAAATAGACATCATTCTTGGATATAAAGTACCACCAGATATTGGTTGAGATAGAACTGGACTAGGGGTGGTCCCATCTTAAATACATAAAACAATAAATAAATAGACATCATTCTTGGATATAAAGTACCACCAGATATTGGTTGAGATAGAACTGGACTAGGGGTGGTCCCATCTTAAATACATAAAACAATAAATAAATAGACATCATTCTTGGATATAAAGTACCACCAGATATTGGTTGAGATAGAACTGGACTAGGGGTGGTCCCATCTTAAATACATAAAACAATAAATAAATAGACATCATTCTTGGATATAAAGTACCACCAGATATTGGTTGAGATAGAACTGGACTAGGGGTGGTCCCATCTTAAAAACATACAAGGCATTAACATGACAAAATGTCACCACCTAAAACAATTTGGTCAATTTAAAGCAAGTTGGAAAATACCTTTTGACCTTAAGAATGTTTTTGAAGATTTGAGCTTCTGGGATCTTGTAGATGATTTTGAAAAAAGAAATTGTTCAATCTGAAGCAAGTTAAAACTAGTTGCACACAAATCTTAAGTCAGATTTGAACTTCTTAGAACATGTAGATGATTTTGAAAAAAAAATTCGTCAATTTGAAGCAAGTTGAAAAAAATACCTCTTTGACTTTTTTTGACATTGAGAAGGTCATTGAAGGTCAAATGTCAAATGTAAAGTCAGATTTGAACTTCTGAGAACATGTAGATGATTTTGAAAAAAAATTAAGTAAATTTGAAGCAAGTTGAAAAAAGACCTTTTTGACCTTGAAAAGGTCATTGAAGGTCAAATGTCAAATCTAAAGTCAGATTTGAACTTCTGAGAACATGTAGATGATTTTGAAAAAAAATTAGTCAATTTGAAGCAAGTTGAAAAAATACCTTTTTGACCTTGAGAAGGTCATTGAAGGTCAAAGGTCAAATCTAAAGTCAGATTTGAATTTCTGAGAAAATGTAGATGATTTTGAAAAAAAAAATTAGTCAATTTGAAGCAAGTTGAAAAAAGACCTTTTTGACCTTTTTTGACCTTCAGAAGGTCATTGAAGGTCAAATGTCAAATCTTAAGTCAAATCTAAAGTCATATTTGAATTTCTGAGAACAAGTAGATGATTTTGAAAAAAAAATTTAGTCAATTTGAAGCAAGTTGAAAACAGACCTTTTTGACCTTTTTTGACCTTGAGAAGGTCATTAAAGGTGAAATGTCAAATCGAAAAGGCAGATTTGAATTTCTGAGAACATGTAGATGATTTTGAAAAAAAAATTAGTCAATTTGAAGCAAGTTGAAAAAAGACCTTTTTGACCTTTTTTGACCTTGAGAAGGTCATTGAAGGTCAAATGTCAAATCCAAAGTCAAATTTAAAGTCATATTTGAATTTCTGAGAACATGTAGATGATTTTGAAAAAAATATTTAGTCAATTTGAAGCAAGATGAAAAAATACCTTTTTGACCTTTTTTGACATTGAGAAGGTCACTGAAGGTCAAATGTCAAATCTAAAGTCAGATTTGAATTTCTGAGAACATGTAGATGATTTCGAAAAAAAAATTTAGTCAATTTGAAGCAAGTTGAAAAAAGACCTTTTTGACCTTTTTTGACTTTGAGAAGGTCATTGAAGGTCAAATGTCAAATCTTAAGACAAATCTAAAGTCAGATTTGAATTTCTGAGAACACGTAGATGATTTTGAAAATTTTTTTTAGTCAATTTGAAGCAAGTTGAAAACAGACCTTTTTGACCTTTTTTGACCTTGAGAAGGTCATTGAAGGTCAAATGTCAAATCTTAAGTCAGATTTGAATTTCTGAGAACACGTAGATGATTTTGAAAAAAAAATTTAGTCAATTTGAAGCAAGTTGAAAACAGACCTTTTTGACCTTTTTTGACCTTGAGAAGGTCATTGAAGGTCAAATGTCAAATCTAAAGTCAGATTTGAAGGTCAAATGTCAAATCTAAAGTCAGATTTGAATTTCTGAGAACATGTAGATGATTTTGAAAAAAAAATTAGTCAATGTGAAGCAAGTTGAAAAAAGACCTTTTTGACCTTGAGAAGGTCATTGAAGGTCAAATGTCAAATCTAAAGTCAGATTTGAACTTCTGAGAACATGTAGATGATTTAGAAAAAAATTGAAGTCAGTCTAAACAGTATTTGTTAAGTTATAGGAAGTTGTAAGAAATTGTTACAGACGCCGGACGCCAACCGCCGGACGCCAACCGCCGGACGCCAACCTCCAACCGCCGGACGCCGTCGCAAAAAAACGGAGACCATAACAATATGTCACCACTTTTGGTGGTGACATAAAAACAATAAATAAATAGACATCATTCTTGGATATAAAGTACCACCAGATATTGGTTGAGATAGAACTGGACTAGGGGTGGTCCCATCTTAAATACATAAAACAATAAATAAATAGACATCATTCTTGGATATAAAGTACCACCAGATATTGGTTGAGATAGAACTGGACTAGGGGTGGTCCCATCTTAAATACATAAAACAATAAATAAATAGACATCATTCTTGGATATAAAGTACCACCAGATATTGGTTGAGATAGAACTGGACTAGGGGTGGTCCCATCTTAAATACATAAAACAATAAATAAATAGACATCATTCTTGGATATAAAGTACCACCAGATATTGGTTGAGATAGAACTGGACTAGGGGTGGTCCCATCTTAAATACATAAAACAATAAATAAATAGACATCATTCTTGGATATAAAGTACCACCAGATATTGGTTGAGATAGAACTGGACTAGGGGTGGTCCCATCTTAAATACATAAAACAATAAATAAATAGACATCATTCTTGGATATAAAGTACCACCAGATATTGGTTGAGATAGAACTGGACTAGGGGTGGTCCCATCTTAAATACATAAAACAATAAATAAATAGACATCATTCTTGGATATAAAGTACCACCAGATATTGGTTGAGATAGAACTGGACTAGGGGTGGTCCCATCTTAAATACATAAAACAATAAATAAATAGACATCATTCTTGGATATAAAGTACCACCAGATATTGGTTGAGATAGAACTGGACTAGGGGTGGTCCCATCTTAAATACATAAAACAATAAATAAATAGACATCATTCTTGGATATAAAGTACCACCAGATATTGGTTGAGATAGAACTGGACTAGGGGTGGTCCCATCTTAAATACATAAAACAATAAATAAATAGACATCATTCTTGGATATAAAGTACCACCAGATATTGGTTGAGATAGAACTGGACTAGGGGTGGTCCCATCTTAAAATATATAAATAAACGAATAAATAAACAAATAATTGGACATGATTTCCCTACAATTCAATGAGACCAAAGTCTCAATTTTGACTTGTCCTGGGATGGACGTGTTCTCTAAGGAAGCAAAGATTATGTCTAAACAAACTTTAACAAGGCAACATTGCAAAATGTCACTACCTGCCATTTGTTACAAATGCCAAACACCATCTAAACACCAACCATTGAACACAATCCACAAAAATGTTTGAGACTATAAAAATATGTCACCACTTGTGTTGTGGTGACATAAAAATTCTCTCAGACAAAAAAAGTGAACTGTATGATAGACAGTAAATCTTACATACATTTATATCTGAAGATATTTGTGAACCAAATCCAAACACCTCTCAATATGAACACTTTCATCCCAATCCAAATTTTTAATATCTAAATGAGTCCCTTGTTAAAGAAACTTTAAAATGTGAAGATCTGCTATTCCAGACACTTTATACGACCAGTCCTGGTCCCAGTGGCATTCAGATGAGACAGATTTTACTTTATAGCTTAATTGGTAAATGAACAGCCATCCCTCACCTTTATTTTGCTGGTAGCCAGGCAAGTATCGTAGCTTCTCTTTCTGCATAACTTTCTTCGCATGTTTTTGTCCATCAAAGTGTTGCCTTGCTTTAATCTCAGAGTCAAACATCATACTACAAACCTACAAGCAAATAGTGAAGGATAATACAACATCAGAGAAATAATTGTACTTGTATGTAATTCCCAAATTGGCGTAAAATTCTGATTTTCAGTTTGGATCAAAGTTGGTTAAAATCATGTCAATTTTTCAGGATATTTCACTTTTTCTGTGGGTATTTTCAAAATCTTAAACATTTGCAGCACCACATATAGGTACCAATGTATAAATTGTAAATAAAAACGAAATAAAATAATAACATATATTTTAACACAGATCCACAGCAGGATAGCGTTATTATTCAAAAGAACATTGGTTTTAACCAATGGGTCATTAATAGAAACCTCAGAAACATAAAATTCCTTAATTAAATTATTGACTTGCTATGGCATCATTATATCCATGGTAACAACAAATGATTTATGTGTTTTAAACTTTATGTGGTTTCTGTTATTGACCCTCATAGTAACATTAAGTACAGTAAAATGCTTACTTCACAGGGAATATCTTTCTTCTTGGTCATGGGGAGTGTTCCTAGCATATTCTGGTATATCGCCTTGGCAACTGGGTCTGTCACTTTAGCGCCATCTGTTGGTTTCTGAGGGGAAATAGGGACTGGGTTGGTGGAAGTGCTTCCATTGGCACTGTTGTCTGCCTGATTGGCACTGTTGTCTGCCTGATTGGCACTGTTTTCAGCACTGTTGTTTCCATTACTTTCAGATACTGAGGAATTGCTTTCTAGAACCAATATATTTCAACACTAGATATTGCATAATTCTTTTTTCTTCCCTTTCTCTCTCTCTCTCTCCTTCTACAGTAAACAACATTAATAACCTGTATGATAATATGTCAAAATAAAGATTTATTATAAAAAAAAAATATATATATAATTTTCTTTGAATATTACATTTTATATTATAAAAGGTCATTTTATACTTCAACAAAAACATGTAGTTCAGTTGTAATAGCAGTTGGCTATTTATGTCTAAAATGAGTTGGAGGATGGGGAAGCAATGTTGTCCATGTTGCTAAAATTTTGACGGAAAATCAGTGCAGGCAATAGTCAGGAGGCTATCAACAGAAGCTTAATAAAGTTAAGAATTCATAAAACTCATTGTTCTCTAACTGTGACGTTATTATATCCATGGTTACAACAATTGATTTACGAATTCGTAACTTTACTAAGTTTCTGTTAATGACCCCCAGAAAATTACTAAGCAACCTTGTTTACTAACCTGTGGTCGGTGTAGCAGGTTCAGCTGGTATATTAGGTGCAATAGGTGCATTAGGAGTTGTAGGAGATTGCACACCCTTTGCTTTCATTTTCTTCATATGTTTAGCACCATTGTAGTGTTGTTCACGCTGAAGGTCTGAGTTGAGAGTGATTTCACATATCTCACAAGTGGTAGTAGTTGTTTGTTGCGTCTTTTGTTTCTTCTTGGGTGGACCCATTGTTCCTTAGTCCTACATGGAATAATGAAACTAGGCATATTAAACTGATATTGTCATAACGCATGTAGAGTCGAGATTGCTGAGTTACAGCGGTTTCATTAGCAGCAGGCAACAGGCGATTTATCTGATTTATCAGAGCCCCTCTCTATCTAAAGCTTGTGAGAGTGAGATAATCACAAAAAGGTTATATCTTAGGAAATTTGAGCTATACAGGGCGTATCAAAAAAAACGCAACAAGTAGTTATCTCGTAAAATCTCAAAACTAGTGATGACTCCATCAATTTCATTCAATGTACCATAAAGCCACGTCTCTGTTCTTTGCAATGATATGTCATTCATTCACATGTGTTAATGGTTGGGTGAGAAATCTTTCCATTTGCACAGTGGGTCAAAATCGTCTCTGCACCAAGTTTTAGATATTGCAAAAATAAGTGCAAGGGCTAAGTGCCAATGGAAGTTCCTCTGACTTGAATTGTTGTGACTTTTTCTTTTGGAGCTATCTCAGGAGCATCTGTGCTCACAATTCCTTCACCAGATATTGCAAAACCTCAAGAAAGAATTGCCCATCGGCTGCTTTTCTCTGCTTTAACCCACAGAGGACCCAGGGCTGAACCATGCATGACGTGGACAGATGAGCGCATCTTTATGTGCAAGGAAGTGGTGGCATTTTGAAGGGGTATAGGAAGTATTCTTGCAAGAGTATGAGTATGAACACTTTACTGTCTATGCCACACCTGTCACACCTTCTTCCAATACCCCCTACTCCCCTTGTACTGACTTTTGCAATGTTTAAAACTTGGGTCTGAGCTGAATTTCGCCCCACTTTGCAAAATTAATGATTATTCGGCCAGCCATGACTCCCTGTGAATGAATGATATTCCATTGCAAAGAGGAGTGATTTGGCTTTTTGGTACATTTAATGGAAAGGATGCAGTCAGCATTGATTTTATGTTTTCTTCCAATATTGCATCGGGCTCCGTACACTGATTTTTGCGATGTTTATAACTTGGTACAAAGCTAATTTTGGCTCACTTTGCAAATGGAATAATTACTCGCCCAACCATGACCAAATATCAATGAATGATATATCATTGTAAAGAGAAGACACATGGCTGTATGGTGCATTGAATGAAATCAATGCTGTTATCACTGGTTTTGTGCTTTTCCGAGATAACAATCTGTTGCATTTTTTTTGATACGCACTGTACTTTAAATATTATTATTAAATATATTACACATAATGATGTGTATATTTGGCGATTTGACAACACTGTTGTTACCATGGCAATAATGATTATAATGACTGATGGTATTGTTACCCATCTTCGGTATTGATTTCTACATATACTAGAGCCTTTCTAGAAATTTCTATAGATTTACATATATATAATAAAGCCTACGACATGCGTGTAGCATGGATCAATTTACACATATTCCCTCCTTTGTGTACATAACGACCACAGGTGAATATAAAGGAATAAAGCATTGGCAATCAATAATAAGGTATAAAGACTTATCCAACTGGCTGTATGCCATTTGCTGAATATAGTGTAGATTTAAGCGATAGATCATGACTCAGTACCTACACTCTATGTATTGATGAATTGGAAAATTAAGAAGGTACATGTAGTTATGTTTTGAAATTGGTGCTTTGGAGACTGTCTACACTAAGATTCTATAGAATCTTTGAAATATATGAAGACGGATTAGAAGTGAAGTTAATCTGCTATAAACAGTTTAACATTTATAGCAAAATGTATTGTTAAATACTTAAGAGACACATCATTCATGAACATTAGGATTTGACACAGTGACAGTCGGACTTGATATTTGGGTATAACATTTACAAGTATAAAATCCACGTAACTGAGACTGATACATAATTCAACCATGGCAGAACCGGGAGACTTCAGAGCATGGTGTCAAACACAAGGCCTAACTGAGAACACAGTACAAATGTTGCTGGATCATGGCTTTACAAATCAAGATACTCTCAGGCTTGTCACACAGCCTATAATTGACAAGGAGTTAGAGACGGAGAATCTTGGCCAGCGCTTACTGCTGAAAGAGGCCATTCACAAACTTTGGTTGACATCATCAAGTGCTTATCCTATCCCTGGCCCTGCTTCATATATGGGACCCCCAGCATATGATACAATTACACATGGAAACCCGTCTCCAGCACCTGGGGAATTATTTCCATTGGAGACATTGTACTCATCAAATACCCAACTTCCTCCACTACAGGATGTGCATCCTCCACCGAAAAGCATGATTTTTTCATCAGCACAATCAATCTCTACAGTAGATCTACCAACTGGTACATCGACTTCACAAGCACAATCAAAAGCTAAAAAACCTTCTGCTAAAATAATTCCTGCACCGAAGAATGCTGCCAAAGTAGAACATGCTACTGTACCCATAGATGCTAAGATTGTTGTCGCAACAGAACAACACTCAAAAAAACAACCAAAAAAGAAAACAGAAGTGGCAGAAGCGGACACTCCCAAAGTGCAATCAGCTGCTAAAAAGACAACAGCTGCACCAAAGAAGGCTGCAAAAGCTCCTGTTTCTAAAGATGACAAGATTGTTGTAACCATGGAACAACACCCACCAAAAGAATCAGACAAGAAAACAAATGCACAAGCAGACACTCCCAAAGCACAATCAGCTGCTAAAAAGACAACAGCTGCAACCAAGAAGGCTGCCAAAGTAGGACAAGCTCCTGTCTGCGAAGATGACAAGACAGTTGTAGCCACAGAACAACCAAAACAACCAAAAAAGAAAGCACAATTTTCTTATACCAACCCATACGGCAAAGCAATGATCGATTTAACTTGGTTAGCAATTTGGTTTTGTTTTGCTTTGCTTGCTATAAGTATAGCATCAGCCTTTAACAATACTTCAACATGGAAGTATTTTACGGGATTATGGGTCTTTATTATCATCGCAATAGCTGTGTTTTATGGGGACAAAATTAAGAAATTACCAGCAGGAAATTTAGTTACTGAGACTTTCTTTATAGTTATGAGTGTATTACTTCACTTGGCACTTGTAGCTTGCTTGGTTACCATGGCAACCTCAGCTTACGGAATGTACATTGACAGGGAAATACATGTAAATGGCACATCATGTGATGATAAACTTCTAAAGACGTTAAAGTTAAAATGTGACTATAACACAACAAGTAATAATGAGACATATACCGGGCCCAATGTCATAGGCTGGAATGACCAGCAGGCCTTCCATACTGGTAACATAGTACTTGCATACATTGTTTTTGTTTTAGTTGTGTGGGCGTTATATGCCAGACGTGACTTCATCGACGGATTACCACCAATCACGTTCAAAGATGACATAGAGAAAGGATTCATTGAAACAAGTTTCATGTTTAAACTTACACCAATATCTTTCCCATTCTTATCTATAGTTGAAGTGGTATTCAAGACAACAATGTGGCAACTTTTCCTCCCTCTGATATCTGGATGTATTCTCCTTATCTCAGGATTTCATGCACAGAAGTTACATTTTCTACCAAAAGGTGACAAGAAAAAGAAGCGATATAAAGTCCAAATTATTTTATTAACTGTTTCCATGGTTGTTGTCCTAGCGACGGTTGGTGTCCACGGCGCTGGCATTCATCTGGATAATGAGATACACGAATACGGGGTCTCTTGTGATGAGGTCTACATAAAATACTTTGATTACACTTGTGAAGTTGAAAAGTCTGCAGGTGAGACTGGACATACAACACATGCTTATCTTAATACAGGAGAACTGAATTACAAACAGGGCATCCATTTGGGTATTGTAGTCTTAGGAGTATTTCATGTGATTTTTCTTTTCATAGCGATTAATTCAGGTTCTGTGTTTATGGTACAAAATGGTCTCAAATGCTGCTAGAATACAAGATAAGCAGGCCCATAGCCAGTGAGAAACTACCTGATTTTGAAAGAACTTTTGGTAGGGGGGGGGGGGGGGGGGGGGGCTGATAAAAAAATGCATATAAATCATTTTCAGTGGAAACAAGGCATTAACATGACATAATGCCATCAGATTTTAATTGTACAAAATATGCTGTTATTATATTGTGTTTTAACTGTTACTATATTTTGTGACAAGAAAATACCATTATATAATAACATCAAGTTTTAATTGTACAAAATATGCTGTTATTATATTGTGTTTTAACTGTTATTATATTTTGTGACAAGAAAATACAATTATATAATAACATCAAGTTTTAATTGTACACAATATGCTGTTATTATATTGTGTTATAATTGTTATTATATTCTGAGACAATCTATCAATATGACATTAGGTTTTAATTATACAAAATATTCTGTTACTTTATCGTGTTATAACTGTTATTATATTCTGTGACAAGGTATCAATATGACATTAGGTTTTAATTATACAAAATATGCTGTAATTATATTCTAAGGCAAGACTATAGGTCAAAATCTGCTAACTTATTGCAAAATGGGTAAAACTATGGGTTAAACATCACAAAATTAGAGCATTCTTATCAGAATTTATGGATCGACCCGTGTATATACAGACACTGAAAAATCAATATCTAACCACCATCAATCGGAGACAAACAAGATGATTCCATGTATGTAAACATTTTTAGCAATTTAAGTAATAAAAAACACTTCTTGGTGGTGATTTAGAATAATTAAAAATGTTGAGCATTCCTCTTGATTATTGCAAATGCAAAAATAGCTGCATATCTGAAAATTACATAATACCAAAAGTTATTTGATGTTAAAGGTAGAACTACCTGGTAAACATCTCTTTAAATTATTAAAAACTACCTGTATATACATGTATTTATAAATAATATTTATCACTAATTGTAACATTATTCAAACAGGGTAGTAAAAAATGATGTATTTGTTAATGTTTAGAATGAATAAATGTATGTACAGTTTGGACCATAAATAAATGAGTCATGGATTTGCTGAAGTGAGATGTTAAAAATAAGAGAATTTTCAAGAGGCCAAACATCAGTGGATGAGAGTATACAAAATGTAAAATATACAAAATTTAGGAGATATATACCAAGACAATATTGAAATATATGGGCTTTCAAACCACCATGGTTTGGCAACGGTGATAAAAATTTACTACCGATTTACTTACGGTCCAAATTTTATTTACTGAAACAAATTTAATGAAACCAACCATGATGACAAATGACCTTGTGCTATGTCAATCAGTACAAATAATTAATGAAACTAGTTTTAAATCATGAAAATTGGATCGCTTGTATTGAAGAAGAATACAAGTATGGATAACAGGAAGGTGGATAGGGAGACTCAATCCTTATCAAGCCAAAGCTCTCCCAACATCGAAAACACTAAGGCGCAGCACCTCCATGTTTTTTGTTAAACCAAAATGCTCATCAATGCAATTAGATACACCTCCTAAAATGTTACAATAAAGCATAAGAAAACTAGAATGTTGCACAAAAATTACAAAATCATAGAATGTTACACAAAAAAAAATTACAAAATTATAAACTGTTGTACAAAATATTACAAATTACTAAAACGTTGCACTAAAAAATAATATAATAAAATCCTCCACCCAAAAATCCTGGGGATAGCACTGGTTCGTGAAGGTGGCTTATAGAACCTAAAACCATGCATGCAAGGGTAGAAAAATTTTGGCACAAGGAGTGTATTCAGTATCGTCATATTGAATAATTTCATTTCGGTTATGTTCATAGGCTACCAAGGATGCCAGATGCAACCTCACTCGGAAGTAGAGGTGTCACGGTTTCGGTCCAGATGCTTCGGTTCGGACAGAAAGGGTAAATATCGGTACGGTATCGGTACATAAATTCTTTCCCTAAAATGCATAAAAACGTGTATAAATAGTGAGGAACACCTCCGATTTCGTTCAGAAAAATTAAATATTTTCACTTACCTCGTACCTGGATTACACTTCTTTGCATTCAAAAGTGTTATTAACGGACCCGCAATTTCAGGTAGATAGTAATGCTTGTTCGTAATTTCTTCATCGTCATTCGCAAATCGAGTGCATTATCAGTATGCCGGATGTAGAAAAGAAATTGAAAAATCGGGCCGGCATATAATTGGGACTCCGATATCACAAGGTAAACGAATTGGTGATAGTACACCATGCAGATTATGTGAAATGCCAATCACATTCGCGGTAAATGCGTTATATTAGATTTTAACTGACGTTTTTTTTTATTTCTGAATATGATTTTGAAAAGTGAAACTGCCATCATCAAACATTACATCATTTTTCTTTAATGTTCTGTCCCGTCCCAAAAGTATCGTGTCCCGAGACCATTTGTACCGTTCTGTACCGTACCGAATTTTTTTGGACCGTGACACTTCTACTCGGCTGAATTCATCTGTTGTGTGAGATTGGGGAGGGCAGAAGGCCGTTAGGGCCCAAAAAGGACTTAATACAACTTCCTGTGCTACTCGGAAGTGCCTGCAATGAACTCGTAAATAATTCCTATAAAAGTCTTGGAATTAGATAAGCGTAGGCTACCACAGTACCAGTTAGTGTTGTCGCGATTAATCGATACATCGCGATATACATTGCCAAAGCTGATTCTGGCGATGCATCGATGTTTTTGAAAAAATTTTAATTCGCTAAAAATCACCCTTTCTTATCTTATTTTGACGCAAATCGCTTACCTTTCTCACGAGTTATTTCATTTTCCAATGTTTTCTGATATTCTTTCGCTCTAAAACTGCTTTAGCTAGTCTAAATGAACCATTAATCTAAAAAAATTACTTTTACTTTCATTTCACCGTTACTAAAAGTTCCCGGATGTACCAGCGTACTCTTATTAATTTGTTCCGTTCGGTATTTTAGTGTATTAGCGTTCGGTATTTCAGTGCACTTTTCTCAGACTTTTTCTCGATGTACATCGCGATGTGCATCGATGTTTACTCCTGAAAATTGCCGATGCATCGATGTACGATTATGGCACATCGCGACAACACTAGTACCAGTATTCATTCAGAAAAGATCAGAGGGCAATAAGATATTATACAGGATGCATCACAGTGAACACCATCCATTGATCTCTAGATTCTATTGAAAGAAGTCTTTCATTAGAGATCAATGGATGGTGTTCACTTTAATCACACGATAATCCTAAGAAATATCATAAACAGATAAATCAATCAAATATTTAATGCTACCAATATGTACTTACCTATATAACTGGTAAAATAAAATATTTATTTGCAAAATGCTTCCAGACTTTAGAGACTCGCTAGATGGCGCTCTGGTTAATTGATTTTATTCAGCGTTGTATAGAATGGTAATTACGATTTCCTTGCTAAGCTAAAATGAGTAATATGTTTATGAATAATTGCAGCAAGTTATAATACTTCTTATAAGTTGTAATAAATACATTATTTTCTATAATGTACAAATATTTTTTAGTTTTGCTCGAGATTAAAGCATACAAGTCTATACCAAATTGGTATTTTCGGAATTCCATGAAAATTTACAAAAATTGTGAAACAAAATTTATTTGTGATATATTGTGAAATATTCATGATACTTTGAGGTTTATTTAGCTATAAATACCCGAGAGTAGAGCAGAGTATTCCGGAGTATCATTTGAACTTATCTAGAAAAGATTTAGGAATACAGATAAAGATACATAAATAAAAATAAGGAAACTGGATAGGCCTACGCTTGTTGAATCTGAGATCTATCGGGTAAGTTTAGATTGTTTATCACGGATAATCATAATGGGAAGTTCTCCATTTATATATTCAGAATACTCCATGTTTGCCATCTTGGGTCAGAAAAAATGACTCCGCCCCGATCTCATTATTTACTGACATTGCATTTGGCAATAAATTCATAATCCGTGCTATCAAAAGGTTTATAGTCTTTTTATCGCGATCTGTTATGTGTGTTTGAATTTTTGTGTTATGTGTGTTTGAATTTGTAATTACGACATCTTTTATAGATTGGCTTATCCACTCACGACGGGCGGATAATCTTCTGATACTAGAATATCTTATGTTGTGTTAAACACCGTACATGTGATTATAATTCCAGTATTACGACGAAATGGAGTGTAAAGGATCATCAGGACCAACCCAGATTAAATCCCCTCCCACACTAGGATCAAGCCCCTGGGGCAAAGTTAAAGTGACACCACCATGCTCTCTGACGGAAGTCATGAGTGAGGAACTAGTCGATCAGATGCAGAATGCTGATACTACACAAGAAACCAATCAAATAATGTAAGGGTTGATTGAATTTCATAGGTTGTTTTACATTGTTTTTATGTCATCACCACAAGTGGTAACATATTGTTATCATCTCTAACTTTTTTATAGTCGGTGTTTGGCATTCTGTGGTCGGCTTTATTAAAAAAGAAAGATATATTGATTACATAATTGCTGAGAACAAATTGTCTCTGGTTGAGACAGTATCATAATATGGACAATGTATACTGATTATTGGTGGTAGATAATTTACCATTCTGATACTCATAGCATCTCTCTCTGTTGCATCCAGAAAGATAGAGATGGAGAGGGTTTGGCTTACCACGATGATAATTTACAGTGAAACCTGTACATGTATATCTGATCATGTCTCTAATCTGAACTCTTCTCAATGTGAACACTTTGTCATGGTCCAAAATTTAATATCAGCCATTGACTCACATGTTTAAAACTTGAAATGTGAACACCTGTTTATCCAAACACTTATCCAGTCCCAGTGGTGTTCGACAGATTTTACTGTAATTCATTAAGATCATATCTTTAAATTGTGCTGCCATCTATTGTAGGTCTGATGCTGAACTAGCCGCTTCACTAAGCTCACAAGAGGCCGCCACTGGTACAGAGACAAACGATGATCTATTGCTTGCTCAGATGCTTCAACATGAGTTTGACAGAGAGCACGATAAGCTTCTACAAAAGCAAGAAAACAAATATAACGGTGACAGTAAAGGTACGATTGGTAGATGTGTCACAGAACAGAAAATTTTCAGAACAGTTAGTTTCAAAATAATTTTACATATTTAGGGAACAATTTTGGATGTTCAGTAACTTGCCTTGACCTAAATAAGTAAGGTCAAATATATACTTTGTGATTGTGAGCTTGCAAATTAAAAGATGTCCACTTCAGGGTGTTTAACCACTGTAACTCTCCACAACAAATACAACCTCTCATCCTCATTCTATCATTGTTTGATTGAATACTGTTTAATGCTTTCATCATAGGACATAGCTGATAATTCTAATTGCCCAGCCACTAGCACATATGCACCTATTGTAAGAAGTATTCTTTTTGTATTAATAATGTAAAATAAAAATGGTGTTTTAAGGGGCAATCTAGGGTACTCATGGCATGTCTATTCATGGAACAGAAAATACTGGATATTTGCATTTAAAAAATATTTCTGTAGTCATGACACCTCTATATATTGTTCACCCTAAAACTTAATGATTGTTCTAATTCCTACTGTCAAGCTCAATCTTGATTTATTTATATTTTGTGTCCTTTCTTAAATTTTGTTCATAATCTAGGTGCACCTTGACATGTAATTTTTTTGATGAACTTTTTAAAATGTTCCTGTCATATGTGCTTTATGTCTATGGAATGTAGATGTTACTCTTACTATTGTGAAACATTCTATTTCAGTAAGTATTTCTTTCACCAACTTCCGTTCAGTTCACCCTCACCTCCAGGATGACATAGAAGACAGTTCCAGTGATGATGATGATGATGATGTCATCGATTGGCACACAACATTAAACGCCCCAGAACCCCAGTTCAACAGATTTGGGGTGTCTGGGAGTGGGAAGTCTATGGTGACGAAGCATGATGCTGGAATCAGCTCTCGAAGAAATGCCAACAAAATTATGGAGCAGGTTAGTGAATAGTAAACCTATATGATCTCCAGGGGGGAAATTTCCCAACGTTCAGAGTTGGTGTTAGGTCAGGTGATATTCATGTGATAGATCCATTAGGGTGGCTCAAAATAATTTTATTTTGGAAATGTTATGCTCCCTACGTGAATCGAGTTGCATTTTGGGGTTAATATCACCTGTGATTCTTTTCAAATTTTTTAGTCAACTTTTAGGGGTCCCCCACAGCCTTTGAAGTTTGCCCATAGGCTTAACATTAGTGGGCGTCGCCCAAAATCGTACTTTGTTGAAGTTTTCTTCTAGAGTGATTTATATATGTTGTTTGAAGAAAAACAACATTGTATATGATATGATTAGATGTTAAATCATCATATTACTCTGTTTCATCATGGGAACTTATATGAAATGTTATACTTACAATATCCTATTAACAAAATATTAGGTACATTTGACCAATGTTATTATTTGAACAAGTACAGGTTTAGAGAATCATGTCTCATATATGATTTGGTATTGTCATTATTATGGTTTAAAATGTAAAAGGTATATTCATTCTTGACATTTAATGTTTTAAACATGGTTCAGATCAGATTTTCTTATATGTGACACTCTTCCTCTATGATCTGAGCGTACAACACATACATTGTCACGATGCGCCGCGTCACAGGGCATTTGAGATATTCCTGCAGATGATACCAGAACTTGAGACCGTGAAGAGGTGCTGTGGTTGTCAAGGGGGCACTAAGGAAATACCATCCGTAGAGATAGACCACAAATCCCAAAAGTTGTGTTATCCTCTGCAGTTGCTGTGGAGTAAGTTGGACAAATAAGAATATCTTCAAGAGGTAGAGACTCTTCCCCATGAACCTGGCATGGTGGAAGGCTCCAGGTTGGTCGCAGCTCTTTGCAGTGTAAGACAGAGCAAGAGAGGAGAAGCAGGAGCTTGCTATAGCACTGCTCAACATCCCACGGCCTGTACAATTTGCAACTGGCAAACCAGGACAGCCTGAATTCAACCCAGTTGCTGCTCACTTAGGCAATGTTAAACCATCACTAGCAATGTTTGTAACTGAGAGATCTTGGCTGAGTTATCGTGACAATGCATGTGTTGTACACTCAGAGCAATTTATGTTCAAACCCAGAATTTCTGTCAAGACCTGCATTCTGTTAATGATCCAGCTGAACGAGCAGTGAAGCTGGTACAGGAATGCTCTCAAATGACCCGTGACGCGGCGCATCGTGACAATGTATGTGTTGTACGCTCAGATCATAGAGGAAGAGTGTCACATATAAAAAAATCTGATCTGAACCATGTTTAAAACATTAAATGTCAAGAATGAATATACCTTTTACAGTTTAAACCATTATAATGAGAATACCAAATCATATATGAGACATGATTCTCTAAAACTGTACTTGTTCAAATAATTATACTGGTCGAATGTACCTGATATTTTGTAAATAGGATATTGTAGGTATAACCTTTTATATAAGTTCCCATGATGAAACAGAGTAATATGATAATTTAAACATCTTATTATATCATATACAATGTTGTTTTTCTTCAAACAACGTAAATAAATCACTCTAGAAGAAAACTTCTACAAAGTACGATTTTGGGCAACGCCCACTAATGTTAAGCCTATGGGCAAACTTCAAAGGCTTTGGGGGACCCCTAAAAGTTGACTAAAAAATTTGAAAAAAAACACAGGTGATATTTACCCCAAACTGCAACTCGATTCATGTAGGGAGCATAACATTTCCAAAAAAAAATTATTTTGAGCCACCCTAAGATCCATATAGGAATCCAAGTTACTGTTGTCCCGTTGTCCGCCATTTTGAATCTCATATAAGGCTTGTAGGACCATATAGGGAAAGCTAAGCGTTAAGCCCCTGATACCAAATAATACCACATAATTATGAGGGCTACTCACTTCTTCTGATGATTCCTATATGTACAGGGGGTGTCTCAAGAAGTTAAAGAGCTCTTTATCAGATCTTTATTATTGGAAAATGGACCCATACCTTGTAAAATTGTTAATTTTTTTTGAAATCTTCAATTAAATATAATACTATAAATCATAGAATCGTAGAATCTCAATCTTTATTTCTTCCTGTACTCATGAAATTCTAAAAGGGGAAAAGACCAAATACTGAGCGTGATTTAATAAGCCAGATACAGGCATGAAAGAAAGTGCTAAATTCAATGCCCTTGTTGGAATTGAACCTATGTCCCTCAGATCCAAGGCCTGATGCTACCAAAGCTTAAACTTGCTGTAGTAGCAACTAGCTATTCAGGGTCCATTTTTGGTACAATCCTAAGTTATGATTCTCAGAAAACCATAGTCTACTTTAAGATGAAGAATAACTTGTGACCAAATTGTAAGTTGCGACAGTTCCAAAATTGGACCCTACAATCATTACAATATTTTCTCTCTGATTGCAGTTCCCACCTGGTTTCCAAACTGGTGACGACACACAGTTTGACATGAAGCTGAACAACAAGGTCTACAACAAGCTGAAGTCTCACTCTATTGCTGAAAATAAACGAAGTCAGCGACTACATGAAAAGAAGGAGCATTCAACTTCAGTAAGTACAATAGAGTACTTTACGCCTGGTTGTAAAGTGGTTGTAATATGATTGGTTCATTATAATTGTGTCGAATTACAGCAATGGAGTGATACCTAAATCTTACAGTAAAACCTGTATTTGAGAAGAATACCCATCTAATCTGAAACATATAACTCTTGGTGTTCTCATTTATTTGTAGCTTTTAAAAATCAAATAGGTTTATTCACATAAGCTACTATTATGTTAATGAACCTCAAAATGGGAACATATAATGACCCGTTCCAGTTGTGTTTGGAATAGACAGTTTTTACTTTACATGTACAGCCTTCAATATGTGTAGCCTTCACTAGAAAGTTTACAAATGTTGCATTATTTCATCTTCAGGAACAGGCCATAGATCCCAGGACTAAGCTGATCATGTACAAGCTGGTCAACAATGAGATCCTTGAATCCATCAATGGTGTCATCAGTACTGGGAAGGAGGCTGTCGTCTTCCACGCCAATGGTGGCAGGTTGGTACAATACTGTCTTATATTATTGGATATTCACGAATAAACCAAAAGTTGAATCTGTTGGATTTTAAGCATAATGATGTCTATTTTTGCAATTCAAAATTTATAAAATGGTAGTAAATTAAGTTTTTTAAAACATGAATCAATGGGAGATTTCAAGGACTGAGGAAAAGCATTCACATTGAGATGTGTTTCAAAAAGAGTTTTTTATTGCATATATTGCAGGATTGAGCAGCAGCAAGTGCCATGTGAGTGTGCAATCAAAGTGTACAAGACTAACTTGAATGAGTTCAAGAACAGGGCCCAGTACGTCAAGGGAGACTATAGATACTTGTATATATTATTGTATATATTGCAGGATTGAACAGCAGCAAGTGCCATGTGAGTGTGCAATCAAAGTGTACAAGACTACCTTGAATGAGTTCAAGAACAGGGCCCAGTACGTCAAGGGAGTCTATAGATACTTGTATATATTATTGTATATATTGCAGGATTGAGCAGCAGCAAGTGCCATGTGAGTGTGCAATCAAGGTATACAAGACGACCTTGAATGAGTTCAAGAACAGGGCCCAGTATGTCAAGGGAGACTATAGATACATGTACTTGAATATATTATTGTATATATTTTAGGATCGAGCAGCAGCAAGTGCCATGTGAGTGTGCAATCAAAGTGTACAAGACTACCTTGAATGAGTTCAAGAACAGGGCCCAGTATGTCAAGGGAGACTATAGATACTTCAAAGATGAATTCAAGAAACAGAATCCAAGAAAGATTATGAATATATGGGCAGAGAAGGAAAAAACAAACTTAAAAAAGTAAGAAGATGTTGTAAAGTCCACAGTTGAGCTATTGGCCATTCCAAATGATTGAATTCTTGGAACAAATCGTGTGATCTTGACAGGGATTTATTGTTTTGAAATGTGTTGATGAAGTTTGATTGTTTTGAAATCTGTTGGCCGGGCTTGGCTGTTTTGAAATCCTTTTTCTAACTCTTACAGATATAATCTCTTATGTTAATAACAAGAAATACAGAATATGAACTTTATGTTTTAGAATGAGACGTCATGGAATCTTATGTCCCGAACCTGTGTTGCTACGGAAACATGTGTTAGTGATGAGTTTCATTGGTCATAATCAGCAATCAGCGCCTAAACTTAAGGAAGCTGTCCTTAATGGTGATCAGCTACAGTCTGCCTACAGCCAGTGTATTCAGGTATTTTTAAATTTCTGCCTTCATAAACTTTGATAGACGTAGGAGCATAGAGACACCTAATAAGCCTTTATTTACATCAAAAATGATTGAGATTACAGATTTTTGATTTATTTCTATATCTTCTCTCTGGGCTTTATTTAGAATTCTGAGTCAATGGGTACATTTTATTGAACATTAATTTTTCCAAATATTGAACTTCTGAAATCCTCCAAATCTAGAGTATTGCATAATTTCTCAGAGCTACTTACTTTAATCTGAAAATTTTTTGCACCACTGGCTAGTTTCACCTCAAAATAAACTCAAAGTTTTCGATGAAAGGTGTGTTTTATAATAGTGAGAAATAATGTGTTTAATTGCACAATTTATAAACTTTTGCATTTCAATCCTAAAACGTCATCACTGGATATCCCTACTTAATTAATCTATCATATTTTCTGTAAATCACACTCGGGGCTCTTAAAAAATTCAAATACCTCCTTCAGGCCATTCTAATAGGCGCTCATAATGAAAAAAGTCCCTGGGATTTCATGTATGGTAATTTTCATTGCCAAGAATGGCTTATTTGCAACACCAGAACGAACCATATGTAAACGACATCTACATATAAATATTCTGTGTTTAGGCTCTGAGGAAGTTATACTGTGAGGCAGGGTTGGTGCATGCAGACTTCAGCGAGTACAACATACTTTGGCACAATGGGTGTATCTACATCATAGACGTCAGCCAGTCAGTAGATCTACAACACCCACAAGCGCTTGTGTTCCTTCTAAGAGACTGTTTGAATATAACAGAGGTAATTACTGGCCTTCCTTCTCAGTCTCTCACATTACCATCAATAACCCACTACGATTACTGTAATTAATCCTCTAATGTAACTTTAACTACCTAGAATGGTAGTGATATTTTGTGTATTTTTTGATTATGAAGGAAACAAACAATATGTTTAAAAAATTAAAAAATTGCTGGCCTTATATATTGCATCAGTCCCTGAATTGTCCCTATTATTTCTGGTATTATTTTCGAGTTGTATCTGAATTATTGTATCTAAAAAAGGGGACATACTTGCCAAACTAAAACAAAAAAGATTTTTTCAAAAATCTGTAAAATCTTTGTCTAGTATTTCTTTGATCACCAATTTATAATTCATATTTCTATACCCTAATCGGGAGAATAATGTGGTATCCACACATGATATACTAGGAACTAATTATCAGATTGTGGAGCTTGACATTAAAATATCAAAGCTGAATGTTCACAGCAAAGTGATTTAATGTGATAAAAACTAAAAATAGCTAAATCGCCACTTTCCACCTGCCATTTTGACTAAGAAATGGCTGTTACCTTCTTCTGATGCTGGCCAGTGTTTTACTTTTAAAATCCGTTGCAAACTTGTGCTATGTAATGTTTGATATTGGAACACTAGATGTGCTTAAAATCCATTTCCATTGTGCATGTATCTATTATTTATCTGTTTCAGTTCTTCAGTCGTAAAGGTGTAGAAAATGTACCATCACAATATGAATTGTTCAATGACATCACAGGTCTCAACTTCACTGGACAGGGAGAGGATTTCGTATCACAAGTAAGAATATTTACACACGATCTGTAATAATAGTGGTCCCTCGCCTCTCCCCCAAAGGGGATATACTCCCATAATTCATACATGAACCTGTTTCCATATAAAGATCAACCTCTGTTTCATTGGGTAGCATTTAAAAAAATGCCCTTTTTAAATGTTTATCTAATTTCTTCAGATTTCCACCAGTTATTCACAATATTTACACCACATGGCTAGAGTTTAGTAATGTTATAAAAAATATTGAAAATGTTATGATTGATATAGAACCACCACCTTTTTTTCTTTTATTTACAGAGGGTATCATTAATATCATGAAAAACTCGTATTTTGTCAGATCAGCTCTTTTTATTCTGATACTTCTTCTTGTTCTAGATGCATGTTATTTCAAATATTTCTGTATTACAGATACAAGAGTACGAGAAAAATGAAGACAGAATGAGGCGAGGAATCGGAAAAGAATATGCCTTTGACCACTTCTTCAGTCAATCAACAAAAGAACGAGAAAATTTAAGAAAAAATACTGGACAATCAGATCAACAGAAATCTTTGCAGGATTTAGACATAGATGACATTTGATGCATATCGCCATAGTATTTATATTTATTTAATGTTAGTTACCCCAGTTACGAGTGCAGAAATAGCCTGAATGCGAATATTGAATGTAAATGGACATTTGAATCCAAAACGGGTGGAATGGGTGCATGCCATGGAAACAATGGTACTTGTTTGTTACACAGCAGGGTTTAGCTGTTTCTTAATGGAGCATTTTAACAAAGGTTTCTATGCATGTGTAACACATTAAAAATTTCATAAAGCTTTTCTGTCATAATATTTCATTATGAAGCAATTGAACCTGCTGTGTTTCTAACCAATGATGGCATAAACTGATGAATCCCAGTTTCAAGAATCGATTATGTGGAAAATACCTATAAAAGAACTGTAGAATTTTATATGGGTACGGGCCTAGCAAGGCATGATACAGGGGAGGCAATTGCCTCACTAAAATTTTGTCTCGAATAATTTTAGATTTTTGCTATGTCCTGTAATGGTAATATGAGTTCCTCATAGATGAGGCCTATCTTTCTTGAAAAACCTTATCAGTTATGCTTTGGGGGAAGGGTGTGAAATCAATTGATTGTATCAATTTTCAAAAGAAAGTGACTAATTATATTATAACAAAAAATTATTATTTGATTGCTGTTGTTTTGTTATTTATGTATAATGCCACCACCAACTGGGCCCTTCTGGTATGATTTGTACAATTTTAAAGTTGGAAACTAGAAAAACAGCAACCTCTGAGATGTAGCAAATCACACCGAACAAAACATATTTCATCAAATCACTCATCATTTTAAACATTACATGATAATAACAAGACAGTAGTATGATAATATTGACTTCATTTGGCAAAATCTACAGTGAGATACATTTATAATGAGACATAATTTCATATTTTGAATAAATCACAAATTTAACATTATCCATATTAAGGTCTCAATTTGAAGAGATAATCTTTAAAGTAATTAGAAGAATAAACTTTGAAATATTAGCTAGATTCATGATGTCACACCTTGCATTGCAAAGTTTAAGATCAGAATTAGTCCTTAAACGGTTAGAATGACTTAATGGATTGGTCGCTTGGTTATGTTTTATATCTTAGTTGACAACCCTACAATAGGAAACAACAACTAGTTTAAATGTTTAGAGATATTATGACATCTAGGCACGTTTGCTCCTGTAACACTCTTGGTCAACCAACTAACCAGGATGTTTTAAAAACAAAGTTTATTGCATTTCATACACCAATCATATTTCTGTAATAGTGTTAAATCAGAAAGATGTTTTTAAAAAATAAAAATATACTAAATTTGGTTCATGGAGAGATTTATAATTTGGTTAGGTTGTTTAGTACAAGAGGGAAACTCAAACACTCACCACCCAAAAAGACTTACATTTGACGATTCAGTCAACATCTTCATGTGTGGAGTCAGTTCCAACAATAAAACCCCAGAATTGCACATGTTATAAAGATTGATAAATTAACATGGGGCTCAATGTAAATGTGCAAAATTTTCGAGGTCTGGTAGTATCCACTCGGGCCATTTTTCATTACCACTTCGTTAGTTATCCAAAATATATGGTATTAATGACACTTTGGTCAAAAAATGGTGCTTTATATATAGCATGCAGGCCCGTAGCCAGAATTTTCAAAGGGGGTTCACTTTTCCAAAAAATTCTAGGGGGGGGGGTTTACTTTGGCAAAAAGCTAGGTAAGATATGGCAGGCATTTTCAAAGGGCTATATCTTTAGTTCTAAGAATACTTTAATCACAAAAACAAATGGTTATGCTAGATCCATGTCTTGTCTTCAATAAATGACATTAGGATGATAATCGAGTCGATTGGATTATCTCTTAAGCTGTCCCTAATCTAACCATCTTCGCCAATTTTCCCGAATTCGGCCGCAATTTTCACCAAAAATGCAGCATTTTATTTCAGCTTTTATGGCAAAATTAGAATTTATTGTAAGGAATGATTTACTTCTGAAAAGGAAAACTTAATTACTTTGGGATTAGGATAATCCGAAAACAATGTTTTTTTAGGCCGAATTTTCGACCTAAAAGTAGCAATTTTTTAATAAGTTTAATGCACGAAAACATTGAGCTATGTCACATGATTGATCTCCAAAAAGAAAAAAATGATCTAAATGAGATAAGCATTATCTGATAATCCATTTGTCATTTTTACCTCATAGGTCATGACCTTAGTGTATAGTGTATGAAAAGATGTCACTTAGAGCGACATTAAGATGTACCCTATTTTATGCAATGATGTTTATAGATAGAGTTATATATGGTCCATAGATGGCACGATATATTCTATATGGGTGAGTGCTTAATACCCTGTGTATTCATTGTTGCATAATTGCGTATTATAGAAATGAGCATGGTTATGTCAACATGACTGTGTCATGTAAAGTATGAACAGTAAAACATAAATGTGTTTAACACCTAGTAAAACACATACGATGAAATGGATATATCACATTAAAGATACAAAAAATGTTCTAATCAAGGCAGCTTTTGACTGCTCCAAAGAACTAGAAGAAAACTCATGGGTTTCAAACGTAAACAAAATAATTTGCTCTATTAATGAAAATTGCTCTGAATCTGTGGATTCTTCAATTGATACCTTAAGATGTACATCATTACTTAAACTAAAATTTGACAGGTACTGGAAGAATAAATTAAACACTGACACTAGGAAAAATGATAACGGCAATAAACTACGAACCTACAGAACCCTCAAGAAAGATTTTAAATATGAACATTATTTAAATATAATCGACAGACTTGATATGCGAAGAAACTTTACACGTTTGAGAATAAGTGCTCACAACCTCCAAATTGAGCAAGGGAGATATACAAAACCAAAGAAAACCCCAATTGAAGAAAGACTGTGTGTCCATTGCAATATTATTGATGATGAAGAACATTTTATGATGAAGTGTAAAAAATATCAAAATGAAAGATTATGACTTCAAACTGAATTGTCTGATACGGCAAAAGCACAAACAAATCAATTTATATACCTCTTAACTTGTATAAATCAAGATTGCAAAATATATTAGTGATGCCTTCCGAATTTTAGAAAGCAATACTTAATTTAGAAAGGCTAATTCCTGCTGCGCAAAAAAGCATTTTGTAGTAATACATATTTTACATTTTACAGTAGTAAGCATATATTATATGTAGTATATAGTAGTCTAGTGTTAAATCATATATATTCCTTTTGTGTACTGCACTTTCTTGTACCTGACCCTCAGGGGTGTGAATGTACTCAATAAATATTCTTCTTCTATGAAATGTTACACATTTGCGATGTTTCAAAACATGATTCAATACCATCTTATTTGAATTAACTCTTCCCATGTGTATCTTTCTTTATCATCAACCATCTTGGATGTTTCGAAAGTGCCTTCTGTAAAGGGGTTTGCTGTAAATGACCTTACGGATAGTGTTATTTGTAGTAGTATTGATACAGGTACCACTGTATACAGAGTACATGCAAATAATAATTTTCTCCAATGGTTTGGCCAAACATTTGTTGCATTTTTTGTTCATTTCAAATTATATTGGATTGTTTTTGCTGATTGGAATTTTTATGGAATAAACAGTTTAATGCTATGGGTTTTGCCCTTTGACAATAGGTACATTGCATTGTGTAATTAAGATATAGTCATTCAATCACTCTACTAGTATTCCCTCAGTCAATACTTCGGGCTTTGTATAAAAAACTTTATAACTCGTACCCACGTACCTACGTACTTGGGGCATGATACATTCTTTGAAGGGTTCATTTCTAACGTTTCAGATTATTCAGATTATATGAATTGTAGGTGCATTAATGCACTCGTAGACCTGATGACCATTGTGAATTCTTGTGTTTTTTTGGATTATGGCGACGGCTTTTGAGAATGGATGTTGACCCTTTAAAACGCCTATGGACTTGGAAGAGACTAGATTTTATCTATCCCACATCATTTGAGACTGAATGCTCTATCTTGTATGAGTACTTGTATCTACAACTATTTTTGAGGTTATGAGTATTGGCTATCAATTTCTAATTTTTTCTTCTACATGTATTGTAATGACTTCAGTATGAATGAAATGTCCCTTGGTGTTCTGGTCTTTGATTGTGATATCGGTTCTTGAATGTTTGGGGGAAAGGGGGTATAAGACATTGTTTCCTTTCACGTTATATCATGGTTTTGAGATATATGGGGTTTGTTTTTCTTGACTGGTATGCACTTAGAGTTTGCTTTTTCTTGCTAAGTTCCATTACAACTTTTGGTCCTTTCCCTTGACACCAGTGCTTAGATATTCTTATAGAACTAACATTTCTAGTCATAAAATAAGGCAAGATTTGCAAAATTGTTTATTTTTGCTATTTTATCCTCTATAAAAAATGCCTAATTGAAATGCTCGTTCACTATAGAACCAATCTACACTAAAACGTTTTTTATTTGCTGGGAAATTCCAGGAAGTCGTCTAAAAGGTGTCACCTACATTGCCACATTTAGATTGCTCCCCCATTTAATATGGAATCATCATCCACTGTTAAGCACAACTGCACAAATTACACTGTCGTGTGTTGGGGTTAATTTAAGATTCCTGAGACTAAAATTATCTTTATTCATGCTGCGATTAAATAAAATGAAACATAGAATACCCTGACATATTTAAAACTTAGACTTAACTCACTTAACTCAGTGTTAGGATGGATTTTCTCTATTGAAAAGTCCTTTGAAAGGCACTATTTTGACAATCAATAAAAACTAAAATTAACAATTTTGGCTTTATTTTATGACTCTATATCTATCTATTTTTGACTAGACGAATTTCACATCTATGGATACTATGAATGTTAATTAATACCTCAGATAGCATTAAGATTGCATAATCTTTTAAAACTTTAAAAATTGAACCCTTCAAAAACTGTATCACCACCCACGCACATGGGTACGAGGTACGGAGCCAATACTTCGTCAATTTGGTCAATTTGAAGACCTTTTTACCTTAAAGAATGTACAGTAGTAACAAAGAAGAGTGCATTCTTGTTCTATTGTTTTTGAAAAATGGACACTGTAAGCTATCTAAAACCAGTGTGGCACAAAATATGATTGACAGTGTTTGGCTCAATATTAACACCTTGACTGTCACATACAGTGCACCGAAGCTGCACTAATTAAACCCTTTTCAATCACTTTACTTTATTCTCTAAAATTAAAATCAAATACATAATAACACTTGACACTTTTAGTAAGTGTATCAGCGTGAAAACATTTAAATATTAACCTGAGTCAAATGGAAATGAGAAAAAGAACAATTTAAATATATTTACTCAGTTAAATGAGAATAAAATTGATAACAATATATAAAATCTACATATATGTTTGTCAGTAATTCAGTTCATCATAGCTTGATGTCATATGAATTTTAAAATTCTTTTTAAAACAGTTAATGGAAGGTAATGTTTTCAAACAAGTTGGCAGATTATTCCAAAGCTGAGCACCTGAATATTTTATTGAGTTTTGACCTATAATTGTTCTAAATTTTTTCATGTGAAGACAATTTTGGAATCTTGTCTCATGTTCGTGAAATATCAAATTTGGAGTAAAATAATTTTCAAATATGTCAAAAGGAAAGCCATCGGGTTTTGTTGTGTATTGATAAAGAAATTTTGCAACTTCAAGCTTATGTATGTCAAAAATATCTAGAAAATTGAGTTGTTTAAAAAGAGGTGGGCTATGTGCTAAAAAGTCAGAATTTGTGATTATTCTCACTGCACGTTTTTGTAACAAAAGCAATTTATTCAAAAAGGTTTTACATGCATTACCCCATATGATGTTGCAATAGTTCAATTGTGATAATATAAGTGAATTATAAATGGTAATCATGGTTTTTGTATTCAATTTATATTTAATCTTTCCCAGAATACCAATAATTTTAGATATTTTATGTATAACCTTATTTATGTGCTCATTCCATTTTAATTTACAATCAATTGTTACTCCCAGAAAATTTGTATGCATTACTCTTTCAAGAATATTACCCCCTATTTTTATATTAAAATCTTGATTTTCATCAATATTTAACTTTGATCTTGTAAATAGCATATAATTTGTGTTGTCTATATTCAAAGAAAGTTTATTTGATTTGAACCATTCTAATGTCTTTTCCATTTCTAGATTTACATTTCTATATAGATCATGAAGGTCTTTGTTTGAACATAAGATATTTGTATCATCTGCGAAAATAGTAAATTTAAGAATATTTGAAACCTTATGTAAATCATTTATATAGAGAATGAATAAGATGGGGCCTAAAACAGACCCTTGAGGTACACCACAAGTGATAATATTTTCTTCAGATAGAGTGTTGTTAAAAGAAGTAATGATTTTCCTATCAGATAAATAGCTTTCAAACCAATTTTTTGCGACATTGCGAATTCCAAAATTTTCAAGTTTTTTTAGAAGAATTTCATGATTTACTGTATCGAAGGCTTTGGATAAATCTAAAAATATTCCAATAGCATGAGTTGAGCTTTTATCTAGAGATATCCTCACTTCTTCCAAGAAGGAGAGGATTGCCATATAAGTTGAATAATGTTTTCTAAAACCAAACTGATTTTTGAATAAAAGTTTGTATGTTTCAATAAATGTTATTAATCTATTTTTCATGATCTGTTCTAAGAGTTTAGAAAAGACACTAAGTAGAGATATAGGTCTATAGTTTGAAAATTTTGAAGTATTTCCTTTTTTAAAAAGTGGGATAACTTTGGCTGTTTTCAACTTAGTGGGAAAAACCCCTGTATGGATAGACAAGTTTGCTATATGAACAAATGGTAAAAGTAAGTTATTTCTTGCATGTTTAACTACTATTGGTTTGAATTCATCTAGGCCTGGTGAGCAATCTTTTAAAACTGACATTAAATTTTCGATTTCATTCTTACTCACAGGAGTAAGTTCTAAAGAAGATTCATTGATTTCCATAAATGTAAAAGGGGACGTTTTTGAACTTATCTTTGATGCTAATTTAGGTCCAACATTAGAAAAAAATCTGTTAAAATGATTAGCAATATCTTTTCTATCAGTCAAAATATCATCTCCATCATAAAATTTATCTGAAAAAACTGAATCACATTTTTTGCGGTGAAGTAAGTCATTTATAACTGACCAAGTATTCTTGATATTATTGCTTGTTTCAGTAAATCTATCACAAAAATATTTCCTTTCTGCTTTGCGGATTAATTTATGGAGTTTGTTTCGAAAAGTTTTGTATTCAGCTAGATTCTGTTTCGTTGGGTGTTTCAAAGTATTTCGATAAAGTTTATTTTTCTGTTTCACAGATGTTAGTATACCATGTGAGAGCCAAGGCTTAATTGAGTTCTTGTGAATTTTTGTATTTTTGACTTTTACAGGGAAATATTCATCATATTTTCTACTAATTTTGTCTGCAAACAAATTATAAGCCACATTTACATCAACCTTTTCATTAATTATACCCGTCCAATCTATATCTTTCAGTGAATCACTAAAATTATTAATTGCACTCAATGAATATTTCCTAAAAGTGATTTGTTTGTTTTCACAAACATTTTGATAGTGTGATGTAAGAGCAAAGATAGGATGGTGATCAGAAATGGGAAATGAAAGAAGACCACTTTTGATTACATTATTTGAATTAGAAAAAATATTATCAATAAGCGTAGCACTTTTTTCTGTTATTCTAGTAGGTTTAAAAATCAATGGGTTATAAGATTGGGAGTATAATAGATTAAGAAAATTCAACGTTTGCGCATCACTTTCAGTTTTGAGTAAATCAATGTTGAAATCACCCATTATAAAAGAAAGTTTATGTTCCCTATCAATTTTAGAAAGTAGGCTCTCAAAACTTTCAAGAAAAGATGCCATGTCTGTATTTGGTGGTCTATATATTATAGTAATAAGCATATTTTTCTCATTTTTCCTAGGAATTTCAATAGATAGTGATTCACATGCTTTATAATCTAATTTGAGGTCATCCCTATGTTTAAAGTCAATGCCTTTTTGAATTGAATTGTGAACAAAAAATAAATAAAAGTTGTAACTGTACCTTGCTTGATACATGCAGTGCATTGAAGCTGAACCAATTAAACCAACCCACTTCTTTACACACTTACCTCATAGTTAATACAAAAGATTTTTTCTAAACTTGGATCATGGGTCATTTACCTTTCATAAGAGTCAGTGTGGGGTTTAAATAAGATAAACTATTCGAACTTGTTCTTATGAGAACTAATAGCCTCAGGCCAAGCCCCTCTGCTATTATTTCTCATAAAATCCAGTACTCATAGTTTATGATAGTTTATGAATTATAAGAAGATTCGGTGACCTTCTATAAAATTACAAACTGAACATGTTGCTATATCTTAGACGACTACCTGGTTGTTATTCACTAAAGGGAGTCGCATTATAGGTTGGCACATACAAATGCTTTTGGGTTCCCTGGCTGCCACTTGGTTTGGGGTTGTTGCTTTTAGGGGCTGTAATTAGGAATAGAGGTTTTGGTTCAAATGAGGGATCCCAAACTTATCTGTAGGCCATATGCCTATGTAAAAGTAGAAGTGAGCTTATGAACATCGATAGCACTCATAAGCTGCCTTCCTACTACTTTTCCCTAGGCCTATCTGTAGGTCAATCGACGGAATTATGATTAAGCTTAGAGGTGCTGTGATTCCAGAGATTAATAAATGCTGCATCTAATATAACACCATTGTAATTAAGGGCATTCTTGAGTGGATTTGACCTAGGATGAAGAAACTATATAGGTGACCACGGGCGATGAAAGCACATTATAAGTAGTATTCGCGAATTCAACTAACAGCTGCCAGATCAACTTACTATTTTATGCCTCATTAAATATTAATAATAAATGCCACTATTTCATTCATATTAAAATGTATTTGCCATCAAAAGTAGGTTAAATCATCGCCTTTTACCCAACATATGACATCATGAATACTTTCAAAGTGCAGTCTAATACTGAGTGAGCCAAAAATGTAGCCCAAACATATTCCGCACCTTGTTTAATGTTCTTTCATTTTACTAAGTTTAATTGGCCCTGCCTAAATGGTCGGGATTTTATGTCTATAATACGAAATATGGTCCAAAATGCCAGCCTCATCTCATGACTATGGGCTATCTCTGATATAATGTAAACCCCAACAACAAGTTGGAGAAAAAGTTCTGTGACCGTGAACTTACAACCTCAACCGACCAGTGCAGGTCTGCCTGAAGGGACGAAATTTGTAGAATGGCCATAGAATTGTGGCAATGAGAAATGGACCCATGAAACATGGTAAAACGCAAAAAGATATTACATGCCTGGTAAAATGAGCCAAATGTGATTTCAACTAATACTGGATAAATGAGTTTATATCATTCCTTTTGATAGCAATTTTGTCTCATCCTGTAATTCATTTTATTTTCACACTTATTCATTTCAGCCTGCCCTAACAAAAATCTAGGTTGAATAGTCAAAACCAGGTACATGTAATTACAAAGAACTATTCAGTATATAAATAGCTCTACGTGAATGACACAACTGTTTTATACACAAACAATATAAGGTAAATTACAGGATTAAGCCAATCCATAACGCTGAGCAAGGGCGTTACAATACCCGGGAATTTATCGGTTCGTCCAGTACTTGTTTGTGATAGCGCCCTCTGTAGGTCACTGTGCTTATAGCCTACAGTAATACGGGGTAGGATATCGGGAATTCGGTCAGTTTCTATCCGTCGATTTCGCTATGAATTGAAGCAAGTGTGACCACTTTATCCACTTAAACAATTTGATAATTGATTAAATCTTTAAACAAAATCGATAAACACGTTATACACTTCCTATCTCCTTAGAAATTAGCATGTATTTATGGATTGTGTTTTCGAACAAGGCTCGACCCACCCCAATAGGGAAATCCTTATGCTAATTAGTATGACGTCATATTTTCCTGGGGAATCCTAGATTTCAAGGCCTCAGTCTGTTATTGTGTCAAATGTAAACGCTCTTGGGACGCTCTTTTGCAGACAGAAAATTGACAGATTAGCTTTTAACTTTCAGCTTTGATGTTTAAACATTCTGTATTTCTACCGGACTTCTTGCTGAATATCATATAATGTTATAACTTGATTCGGATCATTGCCTGATTGATCATTCTGAAATTTTGATTGTGATTCATGATTGATTGGCAAGAAAAATAATTCCTATTGTTTTCCAGCGAAGTCAAAATGTTACAGCATGAGTTATAATGTCGAGTTTGCATCATGCTAAATTCTGCTAGTGATTAGAAGTCCATGCACAAGCATACACATAAGAGACAAACACACCCAGGCTCCAGGCCGTGGATGGAAATATAAAACTATTTAAGGCACAAACTGGTATTAATAGACCGATATGTAGTGTCTGCCATGTATTGAAGGTAAACCAATCTGTATTATTAATGTTTCTTCTATCAATACATGGGTTGTGCAATAGAAAAGCAATGGCACAATCAAAAATGTGCATATCAATCGTGAATATCTCTCGGTTCAAAGCTTATTTCCAACAGAATCGTGTCAAAATATGTGTCTGAGTAACAGTTATACATTATAAGATCGCAAACTCTTACCAATTATCAGCCGAATGGCTCATTTTCAACGAAATGTCCTTAAGACAACAGCCCTGGGTCGCGCCTGAGACCAAAAACTACTTCAAATAGCCCTCCCCTAATTATATTGGATACAAGGAGGATTGGCTCCCAGGATCGAAACTCGATATTTTCCAACAATGAAAACGTCGAAATGTCGTTATTTTCTGAAATTAAAACCGACTATAAATTCAAAATAAACAGTTCAAAAGATTCGAACCAATATCTCGATCATTTCTTGTGAGTTTTGGAATTTTTCGTTTGGAAATAAGACCAAAATTCACGATTTAAATGTTGAAGTGAACAAAATGGCGGCTGTTTGAATTCGAATTTTGTATTACGACATACCCATATATGGGACAGAATATCGGTGGTGCACTCTGGGAGCCAATCCTCCTTGATTGGATAATCACATTTATGCGTGCGCGCGCAGCTCATCCAATGAACGAAACGCCACTTCCCGCTGAAATCACCGGGTATTGATCTTTCCCTTGCGCTGAGTAAGTCACTAGATTAGTGTCTGAAACAATGTAGCAAACAAATTATTGTGACACTTAGCTGCCCTCTATTTTGTTATTGTATAATATTAGTATGAAGCACTTAATAATATCAGAAAAATCACGAAAAAAATACCAAAAAATAGGTTCATAATTAACTTTTCCCCTTTACAGTTTAAATCGTGTCTAAAAGTTCAATACAACTTTGCACTAACAATTATTAAAAAGGCCTGCATTTTTTGTGAAAATTGCGTAAGTATAAGGGAAAATTGGTGAGGATAGGTAGATTAGGGACAGCTTAAGAGATAATCCAATCAACTTGATTATCATCCTAATGTAATTTATTGAAGATAAGACATGGATCTAACAGAACCATTTAATTTTGTGGTTAAATTATTTTTCGAACTAAAGATATAGCCCTTTGAAAAATGCTTGCCATATCTTACCTGCACTTTTGGCCAAAAATCACTCAAAAAATAGTCAGAATGGTGAAAAACTGCATGATTTTGAAAGAAATTTGGCAAGGGGGGGGGGAGTTCGCCCTAACCCCCCGAACCCCCCTGGCTGCGGGCCTGTGCATGTGCAATTTGAACAGTTAACTGACTCCACTCAGGTGACTCACTGATTTCAGGTAATACTTCATAACAAGAAATCACAGAAAGATTCTGAAGATGGTGTACAAAAACACCAAATTAAGTAAGATTTTTTGGGTAGTGTAGATCTGAACAATTTCCGCTTGAAAAAGTTAAACAATTTATTAACAAAGTAAACTATAATGCCTTTTAAAGATTTTGAAAAGGCCATTGTACAGATTTTAACATTTATTACATATGATGGTGCCTTTTAAATGACAGTGTTTCACTTGAGAAGAAATGAATTTTCACATCAGCAATTTAACATATTTGCCCTAGCATAGGACTATTACGCATTGAGATAAAGTATTAGGTGAGGAAGCTTGGGAAAGGAGATAATATCCACTGTACTATCTGCATATTTTAAAGTTTCTTCAAAAACATTATGATGAACAAAAAATTAGGAATAAATATGGAAAAATTGAAATAAAATAGATGAAATAAAATATTTGCTGGTGGATGTAATGAAGGAAAAGGTGCAAAAATATATAACATGGGAAATTAAAGGATTGACTGAAAAGACAATATTAAATTAAATCAAACAATATAATTAACATCTTTATCAAATAAACTGTAGTTGCAGTATCATCAGTCTATATTTCGTATGATCAAATACTTGGGGCACCAAGAATAAATCTTCAGAAAGATTCATTTGAGAGATATAGGTCCATGGGAAAATTAAGCATGAAACCTGACCAGAAAAAGGTAAGAATAGAATAACATTAACATATGCCAAATAGGGGAGTTGCAATAAAGCTGAATAAATAGATGTCAGCACTTGTTTATTTTTTTGTTTTGGTTGGGCCAGACTGCCATAGGCTTCAATGTTACTTGCAATAGTCACTATGATTTATCAAAAACTGTTGGTTGAATGTGTCTAAAACTTGAATCGTAGACTATGGGATGACCCCGTTAATATCATATTGTGAATAATCATGAAATCTTTGGTTGTTGAACAAATCAACCAAGGTTTTCAAGAATTCTTACATTGCATCAATGGAGATTTGGTCAACATTTTTTAGAAATGGTGAAAAAGTCAGGAAAAATGATTTAAAAAACATTAATGTATAAATCAAAGTTATTATTGTGGAAAACCTTTCACTAAGTTCAAATATATATTAAAAAGAAGGGAAGTAAATCATTAGAGGTCTAATATGCAAATCTGTTGGCGAGATTTCAAAAATACGATTAAAAGAAACTCATTTATTGATCCTTCAGTTAAATTTGATCATTTGAACTTTTGCAACTATATTCATTAGTCAAGGTAAAGAACTACCTACAACATTAATTTACCAAGGTGTAGTTCATTAGAATTAGAGTTTTTCAATTGTTAAAACATTCACAGCTGATATGATACTTTCAGAATGTGTTATTGAAGACTTTGGTGCTGTTCATGTTATGCCAACTCACCACCCAATCAAGTGGAGTCACAAAGTTGGATCTGGGCTTCAGGGATATCACAAAACTAACAAAGGGGATGTTCATACAATATTCAAATCTAGAAGTTCTTAACTTGCGATTTAATAAAATAGCTGAAATTGAAGATGGCACATTTGCTGGTTTAGAATCGCTTGAAGAACTATATTTGTATGGCAATCGCATAAAAGTGTTACCAAATGACATATTCAGTAATATGTCATCCCTAAGAGATCTTTGGCTAAATCACAATGACCTAGTAGAATTACCAAGTGGAATTTTTAAAGACTTGAAATCACTGACATGGCTAAGCCTTGAGTACAATGACCTGAACAATTTAACAGTTGGTATATTCAGAATCTTGATGTCACTTAAAGTACTTGACCTCGATCATAATGCACTGACATCATTACCAAATGGCATATTCAGTAATTTGACATTACTGAGACATCTTCAGCTTTTTGGTAATAACTTAACATATTTAGAAGAAGGAACATTCAGTGACTTGACTTCACTAAAATGGCTTGACCTCGAAGAAAATTCCCTAACAATATTACCAGAAGGCATATTTTCTAACTTAGAATCTCTGAAATATCTTTTCCTGAGTAACAATAAGTTAACAGCCTTACCAGTTGGTATCTTTGGTTCACTGAAATCACTTCAGCTTCTAAACTTGAATAATAATGAATTGACGATGTTACCGAATGGCATATTCAAGAATCTTGCATCTCTGACTCTTCTCCACCTCCAAAATAATAGCCTTCAATATATCCCTGTTGAAATCTGCAATTATATTGATTATATGCCAAGTTTGTTTGAAGTATACTTGCATGGAAATAAGATAAATAGATATCCACCCAAGTACATGGAAAACATCAAAATACATGAAAGTGATACCTGTATGATTATAGCAAACCCAATAACCACAACAACAACAGAAATGCCAACATCAACAACATCAAAACCAAGAACAAAAATAGTAGAAGGATCAACCCAAACAACAAAACGATTTGACTTCTCAACGCAACCATCTGTCCTAACATCACAACCACTTGATCAAGCAACAAAACAACCTGACCAAACAACAAAACAACCTGATAAAACAACTGACCAAACAACAAAACAATCTGACCGATCAACACAACCATCTGACCAAACAAGAAAACAATCTGACCAAATAAAAGAAAGATCAGACAAAGCAAATGCCTTATCTGAGCAACATCATAAAGATCATGCCTTGATTATAGGTTTGGTATGTGGAATATCAGGTTTAATCCTGTTTGTTATGAAAGTTGCATCATTCTTCATATACAAAAAAATATCAAAACAACATGGATCACCAGATATTGTAACAAACGAGGCACCCTATCATGAAACAGAATCACACATATGAAACAATAAAACAATCCGACCAAACCACAAAACAATCCAACCAAACAACAAAACAACCAGACCAAACAACAAAACAATCTGACTGATCAACACAACCATACAATCCAACAAAACAACTAGACCAAACAACAAAATAACCAAACCAAACAACAAAACAATCTGACATAACAATAAAACAATTATGAAACAGAATCATACATATAAGTGACTCAACCCACAGGGGTTTAAATTAAGCGCTTATCGAGTCGAGGCTTGCTCTATTGACTTCTTTTTTTGTCAAGGCGAATTCCTGTGGACTTAAACCAATGATAAATCTCATCCTATGAGTGCAACATGACATAATAATATGACTAAAGGCTGGTTTGTTTGTGTTTGCCAAACATTGATCAAACAAGACTTACACCGTACATTGTACATTGATAAGTTCTTATTACAATTTTTGTAAACTTTGCCATATATAACATACCAATCTACATAATCTATTAGTAACACTGGCACATGTAAATGTTTTTGAATACTCATATGCATAAATGTCTATTGTGTAAAATTAATCTGAATGTCAAATATATACTAATTTATATAATTTTTAGTATCTTTTGGCATAAATATATATATTTCATAATGTACATAAATGCATTAGAAAATGCTGGCAAATGTATTTTGATGTGAAATAAATGTTTTAGTATACTCTAGCATGTATATAATGTACAAAGTTGTTTTAGTATACTCTAGGCCTAGCATGTATATAATGTACATAGTTGTTTTAGTATACTCTAGCATGTATATGATGTACATAGTTGTTTTAGTATACTCTAGCATGTATATAATGTATAAGTTGTTTTAGTATACTTTGGTTTATGTATACATATATATAAATGTTTTAGTATACTCTGACATGTACTTAATGTACATAGTTGTTGTAGTATACTTTGGTTTATGTGTACATGTATATAAATGTTTTAGTATACTCTGACATGTACTTAATGTACATAGTTGTTTTAGTATACTTTGGTTTATGTGTACATGTATATAAATGTTTTAGCATACTCTGACATATGTGTATATCGATGTAGTAGTTGTTATGTCAACACAAGTGTTGTGGTCTCCAGCTTTTTTGTTGACAGATTTCTGTGGTTGGCGTTCAGTGTTTAGCATGCAGTTGGTGTTTGGCAGTCAGCATCTGTAACAAATGGCCAGTGGTGACAATTTGCATGTAATGCCTTGTTTAAGTATACTTTGGTAAATGTATATTGATGGACATAGTTGTTATCCCACCGAACGAAGTTCGAGGGGGATATAGAAAAGCCGTTCGTCCATCCATTCGTCCGTCCGTTCGTGTGTCCGGGCAATAACTCAAATACCAGTCGACGGAATTCATTCAAATTTTATAGGCTTATGCCTTATATGTGAAGGACCTCTGCTCGAGAAGGAATTTTCAATATGGCCACTAAATTCAAAATGGCGGCCATTTTTCGGTAAAATTAAATCTTTCATAATTCAAATTCGTAAAAAAATAACTCAAATTCGTAAAAAAAACGTTATCTTTGATAACTGAAATACCATTGAATGGATTTGTTTCAAATTTTACATGCTGATGCCTAGGGACATAGGAGCTCTATACGAGAAGGGATTTTCAAGATGGCAGCTAAATTTCAAAATGGCCGACATTTTTCATAAAAGAACGTAACCTTTGATAACTGAAATACCAGTTGATCGATTTGGTTCAAATTCTATATGCTGATGCCTAGAGACAAAGAGGTTCTGCTCAAGAAGACATTTTCAAGATGAAAAGAAGAAATCTAAAGATGACAGTTGAATTTCAAAATGGCAACCATGTTTCATAAAAACACAATCTTTGATAATTCAAATACCAGTGAATGGATTTGGGTCAAATTTTATATGGGCCACATTTATCAAAACATGTTTTGTTCGGTGGGATTTGCTACTCCGTGGAGTTGCTGTTTTTCTAGTTTTAGTATTTTTTTGGAATGTATTTATTGATCTAAACAAATGTTTTTAACTATATGCTGGCATATTTGATGTACTTAATTATTTCAGTATACTTTGGAATATAAATACATGTATTGATAAACATATTTAATGCTTTTTGATGTACTTTGATAAAAGTAAACTGATGAACAGAATTGTTTTCGAATATATTTTGGCAGATGTAAATTAATATACATAATTATTTTTGTTTACCCTATCATATGAATATTGATAAATGTTTTTAGTATATCACCTTATCCAGACGCAGCAAGTGATAATTCATCAGATGGGTTCAACAGCGTGACCGACCCGGTCATTACTTAATCCTTAACAAGATGATCTTGAAAGTCAGGATATACATTCCTCTGAAGGTTCCAAACTGTGTGAGAACAGGACCGAAAACATACAATATAAAAAATTGGTAAAATTCGCCCTTTGTGTTTTTGATAGGTTCACTTTTTCAATCTGCCAAATTAAAACGGGAGCCAAATTAAAAAATTGTCATTTACATAAATATCTCCCACAATGCATCACATTAAGTAGGACAACCCTTTCAATATCCAACCCAGGTTATATACTGAGACACGTTAATGTATTCCATGATTATTGTCAGTTTTACAGACATTCCTGAAAAAGGTTGTATTCAAATTTGCACTACATTCCACTACATTGGTAACATAAATACTATTTTTGATTTGACACAAAATCCTATGCAAACCAGAGTTACTAATAATTTATTCTTTATTACATAATGGCACTAAATGCTATCTATATGAACATTATCAGTTAAAATAACAACAATCAGAGTTTTCATTAAATTCAACATCATTTATTGTAAAACATGTTATTCAGTTGATGTTCATATTTATTTTAAGCTTTTAAAAATCAAAGGTTTATCTTATTTATTAATATGCTACAGTAAAATTTGTAAAGTGGAACAACTCTATAAGTGGAACACCTCAATAAGTGGAGCACTTTTCAGACCAAATTGACTTAATATTAAATAATCCCCTTTCTAAATTTTCCAAGTTGAACACTAAAGGTACCAAAGGTGTTCCACTTACACAGGTTTTACTGTATTTGCAACACTGAAATAAGTAACCTCAACTAATTCTCTTCTAAGGGGTCACTAGCACCAAACAATTAACAACACAAACATTTAGGTACATCAATTGTACAATATAAAATTACTCCTACAGGGTAACTGCAAGTTGACATTATTCATGGGGAAGTAATGAACTAGAGTTTACTTATGCCTTGGTCACATTTACCCCGATCCATCGGCCTGCGCCCGCCCGATTGAGTGTTTTGTTCAATATTGTATACAATTTTAACCAAGTAGTCAATCGGCCGGGCGCGGTAGTGAAAACTGGAGCAAATGTGACCAAGGCATTATTTGGGACTTAATACTGAATACTATTACTCTCATAAGCCCAGAAACATATATGAAAAATAAATTGACTCCGCGTCCCTTAAGAAAAAATCTTTTCTACTTAAGACTTTGAGACTCGACCGATTGGACAAACATCGATCTTGCATTAACTATTCATGTTCCTGGGCCCATGGTTATTCTATACATGTTTAAATGTCTCATTACAACAATCACATTGAACACTGGGCGCCTTTTATCTAAGATTTGAGCTATTCCATCTTCTGTTTATCCTCATTCACATTGAACATTATACACTGTATCTAAGATTTGAGCTATTCCGTCTTCTGCTTATCCCCATCATCATTGTCTTCAGTTTCTTTATGTTTTGATCGTTTCTTAAGTGGATTTAGCTTGCATTGGTTGTAAAGTTCATTTAATCCTAGATCTCTGATCACATTTTCCTGCAAGTAAACAAGACACATGGTCAACAAGATATGGTTAGCAAGTCACAAGGATAAAAGGCATTAAACATGCAAAATATCACCACCTGTCATTTGTTACAGTCAACGACCGCTGGATGCCAACCACCAAATGCTGTCACAAAAATGTTGGGGATCTTAACAATATGACACATATCGGTGAATCAGTGATGCCATCAAGTTGTCACATCAGTGAAAAATGATCAAAAAAGGAATTTTAAAATTCTATGAAGAGGTGAGAAATTTTAAGTGTGTGAAATTTTGAAATGTAAGTGGGTACCAAAAGCAGAAAGATACACGAAATGAAGAAACATTTTGGCAAGGCTTTTCTTAGGTTTGACATTTAGACCTGCATTATCCCATTCCTTGCTATCACCTATGATACTAATTCACTCAACTGCCAACTTGACATTATGAAATTAATGAGGGTAATCAATGGATGAAAATTGATATTCTGCCTAGTTTGGGTGAATACAAAACCTACATTCAATAGATTGATAATGTATCTATCATGTATGACTTTATCTAAAATACATATGTGTTATCTTTCAATTGGCACTTGTCCTGGTATATGTACATGAATATTTGAATATGATATGAGCAAAGCTACTGAAGTTGTAGAGCTGCACAATAGATCAATAACAGATCAATAGTCCAGTCAGCCAGATGAAATTATGATTATCCTCCTATTGTTCGTATTTGGATTAATTGCACCAGAATCAGCAGGTTCAACAAAGAAAGGAGTATGTGTCAACCCTAGCAGTTATTTGTGTGATGATTTGACAGTTTTCAAAACAGTCACTTGGTGGTAAGTACAAACATACACAGTTAGCTATGTTTCAGTTATGAATACTATATCTAGTACTTGTTAGTGAGTAAGCAAACACCTTCAGTTTAAGAATTCCAAGATCAGACATGTATCTACATTGAATATACAGGGTAGGCCAAAAATACACCAATTTTTTTCAAAAATCCCCTTTATGATATGAGAACTGAGAACATGAAATATGCAATATGCAGGCACATAGCCAGCGGGGAGGCAAAATCATGCAATTTTCACCATTCTGAGCATTTTTCTCATTCTGGAATTTTTGAAAAAGTCACTCCCCTTTGGCAAAAGCTGGCTATGGGGCTGATATGTATCTTTGGAAAATCATGTTGATTCTTACACTGTAGTCCCCAAAGAATGCAGCACCCATTCTGCACCACCCAAAATGTCTCTAAACAGTACAGTATGCCAAAATGTTTCCCATATTCTATTGATCTGTTTCCTCAGTTTACCATGACAACTGTATCTCTATGTAGGTATGACTGGAGTCTGTCCCCAGCCTATGAGAAAAACACGAACTGTACCAACAAGCCTCGCCAGGAGTATATTCCTATGGCCTGGGGATGGTACCCCAACAGAAACATTACTGGAAAACTACCTACTGATTCAAGGTATTCGGTTTTATTTGAAATTAAGTATGAATTGAAAAGGGAATACGCTAGTTATTTATTTTCACAGGGTGGGATTTTGATGTAGTGCATCGTCCAGGTAGTAGAGAATTTCAAAATGGATATTCACGGGAATCGACATGTTGACGTTTTATCCAGTTATTGGTCTAGGTAGCTCCAAGGGTTGCTCCAAGGACAGCCCAATTTTTATCTTGTGAAAATCCTCACCATTTCCCAAATGGGAGTCTCATGCATACCTTTGTAATGTATGGTGCATAATAATTATTAGCCATATTGGACTATTGGTCTTTTTCAGAGTGGTTTCAGGGGCGGATCCAGGAACCAACAAGGGGGGGGCCCAAATTTCAGGTCAGAGAAAAAACGTCCGCGCTTGCGCGGAAAAAAATTTTGGGCCCCTAAAATCCAAAAGTGGGCCCAAATTTTGAAATTTTGAGGCCCATTTTCTTTAAAATTTGGCCTGAAATTAACAAATAAGGCCTTACAAGGCCCAGTAATGACCAAAAAGGCCCACTTTTTGGGGCCTGAAGGCCTTGTTTGGCCCAAAATTTTTTTTGGGCCCAATTTTTTTTTTCTTGGCCCACCCAAGGGGGGGGGGGGCCCGGGCCCCTGGGCCCCCCCCCCTAATCCGCCAGTGGGTTTTAGGATTCAACGAGCCCAATCACAAAGACCAATCAAATATGACACCTAATATGGCAGCCAAATACTGGCCACTCCTTGAGCATGAGAGTGGAAACAGAATACTGATTTCTCCCTCATCCTCCCCTTGTGGAGGGGGACCATCATGTATGTCAGATTCAATTGCATGGTTCGATGCGTTCTTTGCCGCATGTAAGAACTGTCGCGTAGATTACATCGCAACTCATCATTACTCATGCGATCCGGCACAAACCGCTGAATATCTTCATTCAATATACTCACGCTACAAGAAACAAATATGGCTGACGGAATTTGGATGCCCCTATACCCAGAATGCAACTGTTGTTATGGAATACATGAAAGGAGTGTTGCCATGGTTAGAACAGGCTGATTATATCTACAGGTACTCCTGGTTCATAACACGTATGGATGACACTCCATTTATTCATAAGGACAACCAACTGCTAATTGATGGCAAATCTGAACTAAATGAACTGGGGAAATTCTATGACAATTTCAAAAATGAATAGATAATCTATTTTACGTGTATTTCTAACATATGCAAGCATTAGTGCCAAAAGTAAAGAAAAAATAGTATCGTATTGTATTTTGGTTACCGTCATACTTGGCAAGTAATACCTCATATCATTGGTATATTCCGTATTACTACGTATTTTACACTTGAAGACAAAGCCAGAAACCCCTCCTTAGAGGAGCCCTGTGTTCTTTTGTGTGCACCAATACACAGACATACAAATACACACCACAGCCCTTTGTATGAGTTGTGGACCATTCACAGTCAAACACATAATACACAAACAAACTTGTCTGAACCATGAACCAACAATTGTCGCTAATGTTTATATCTATTAACCTTGGCAATACTTTCTGTTGTATATGATGTTTGAATGATCGTTTGAAATAAACTTGAAAAAAGTACACAGGTATTCCCTTCAACAGAACAAAATATTTGTAAGGTGTATAATATCTAAATGGTAAACAATTATTTTCAAACTTTGCATTGTTCCTTTCTTTTGCCAAAACATAGTTCCCAAGGTGTCAAAATTACGTGTCTAGCTACAAGCCCTTGTGACCCATCTACAACTACTCAACTGTACACATTCTCACACAAGTTGATAAAAATAGGGGGTCCAGGGTCTCGAAGCAAGACTAAAACAAGGCATTAACATGACAAAATGTCACCACCTAAAACAATTTGGTCAATTTAAAGCAAGTTGGAAAATACCTTTTGACCTTAAGAATGTTTTTGAAGATTTGAGCTTCTGGGATCTTGTAGATGATTTTGAAAAAAGAAATTGTTCAATCTGAAGCAAGTTAAAACTAGTTGCACACAAATCTTAAGTCAGATTTGAACTTCTTAGAACATGTAGATGATTTTGAAAAAAAAATTCGTCAATTTGAAGCAAGTTGAAAAAATACCTCTTTGACTTTTTTTGACATTGAAAAGGTCATTGAAGGTCAAATGTCAAATGTTAAGTCAGATTCGAACTTCTGAGAACATGTAGATGATTTTGAAAAAAAATTAAGTAAATTTGAAGCAAGTTGAAAAAAGACCTTTTTGACCTTGAAAAGGTCATTGAAGGTCAAATGTCAAATCTAAAGTCAGATTTGAACTTCTGAGAACATGTAGATGATTTTGAAAAAAAATTAGTCAATTTGAAGCAAGTTGAAAAAAGACCTTTTTGACCTTGAGAAGGTCATTGAAGGTCAAAGGTCAAATCTAAAGTCAGATTTGAATTTCTGAGAAAATGTAGATGATTTTGAAAAAAAAAATTAGTCAATTTGAAGCAAGTTGAAAAAAGACCTTTTTGACCTTTTTTGACCTTCAGAAGGTCATTGAAGGTCAAATGTCAAATCTAAAGTCAAATCTAAAGTCATATTTGAATTTCTGAGAACATGTAGATGATTTTGAAAAAAAAATTTAGTCAATTTGAAGCAAGTTGAAAACAGACCTTTTTGACCTTTTTTGACCTTGAGAAGGTCATTAAAGGTCAAATGTCAAATCGAAAAGGCAGATTTGAATTTCTGAGAACATGTAGATGATTTTGAAAAAAAAATTAGTCAATTTGAAGCAAGTTGAAAAAAAGACCTTTTTGACCTTTTTTGACCTTGAGAAGGTCATTGAAGGTCAAATGTCAAATCCAAAGTCAAATCTAAAGTCATATTTGAATTTCTGAGAACATGTAGATGATTTTGAAAAAAAATTTAGTCAATTTGAAGCAAGATGAAAAAATACCTTTTTGACCTTTTTTGACATTGAGAAGGTCATTGAAGGTCAAATGTCAAATCTAAAGTCAGATTTGAATTTCTGAGAACATGTAGATGATTTTGAAAAAAAAATTTAGTCAATTTGAAGCAAGTTGAAAAAAGACCTTTTTGACCTTTTTTGACTTTGAGAAGGTCATTGAAGGTCAAATGTCAAATCTTAAGTCAAATCTAAAGTCAGATTTGAATTTCTGAGAACATGTAGATGATTTTGAAAAAAAATTTTAGTCAATTTGAAGCAAGTTGAAAACAGACCTTTTTGACCTTTTTTGACCTTGAGAAGGTCATTGAAGGTCAAATGTCAAATCTTAAGTCAGATTTGAATTTCTGAGAACACGTAGATGATTTTGAAAAAAAAATTTAGTCAATTTGAAGCAAGTTGAAAACAGACCTTTTTGACCTTTTTTGACCTTGAGAAGGTCATTGAAGGTCAAATGTCAAATCTAAAGTCAGATTTGAAGGTCAAATGTCAAATCTAAAGTCAAATCTAAAGTCAGATTTGAATTTCTGAGAACATGTAGATGATTTTGAAAAAAAAATTAGTCAATGTGAAGCAAGTTGAAAAAAGACCTTTTTGACCTTGAGAAGGTCATTGAAGGTCAAATGTCAAATCTAAAGTCAGATTTGAACTTCTGAGAACATGTAGATGATTTAGAAAAAAATTGAAGTCAGTCTAAACAGTATTTGTTAAGTTATAGGAAGTTGTAAGAAATTGTTACAGACGCCGGACGCCAACCGCCGGACGCCGGACGCCAACCTCCAACCGCCGGACGCCGTCGCAAAAAAACGGAGACCATAACAATATGTCACCACTTTTGGTGGTGACTAAAAAAAATTTTAGTCAATTTGAAGCAAGTTGAAAACAGACCTTTTTGACCTTTTTTGACCTTGAGAAGGTCATTGAAGGTCAAATGTCAAATCTTAAGTCAGATTTGAATTTCTGAGAACACGTAGATGATTTTGAAAAAAAAAATTTAGTCAATTTGAAGCAAGTTGAAAACAGACCTTTTTGACCTTTTTTGACCTTGAGAAGGTCATTGAAGGTCAAATGTCAAATCTAAAGTCAGATTTGAAGGTCAAATGTCAAATCTAAAGTCAAATCTAAAGTCAGATTTGAATTTCTGAGAACATGTAGATGATTTTGAAAAAAAAATTAGTCAATGTGAAGCAAGTTGAAAAAAGACCTTTTTGACCTTGAGAAGGTCATTGAAGGTCAAATGTCAAATCTAAAGTCAGATTTGAACTTCTGAGAACATGTAGATGATTTAGAAAAAAATTGAAGTCAGTCTAAACAGTATTTGTTAAGTTATAGGAAGTTGTAAGAAATTGTTACAGACGCCGGACGCCAACCGCCGGACGCCAACCTCCAACCGCCGGACGCCGTCGCAAAAAAACGGAGACCATAACAATATGTCACCACTTTTAGTGGTGACATAATAATAACAAGGCATTAACATCCAAAATGTCACCACCTGCCATTTGCTAAAGATGCTGAACACCATCCACAAAAAATGTTGGAGACTATGACAATATGTCATCACTTCTGATGGTGACATAAAAATAACAAGGCATTCAGTAAAATGTCAATACCTGCCACTTGTTACAGACACAGACCGCCGAACACCAACCACCATCCACAAAAAGTTGAAGACTATAACAATATAAATTGAGATTACAGCCATTCTGCAGATTTAAAGAATTCATTCTTACCTCGGTGAAGAGAAATCTGTAGACTTTCTTTTTTACAGGATCTATTAGTGGAACTCTGTCCTTCTCCTTGCCTCCCTGATAGACAACACATGAAGGTAGCTGTTTAGACCAGGGGGCAGTGTTTACCCCATACCTGAAATACATAAGGGTAGCTGTTAGGACCAGGGTGCAACATTTTCCCCATACCTGAAATATATAAGCCAAAGTAGACCAGGGGGCAACATTTTCCCCATACCTGAAATATATAAGCCAAAGAGTAGCTGTTCAGACCAGGGTGCAACATTTACCCCATACCTGAAATATATAAGCCACGGGGTAGCTGTTTGGACCAGGGTGCAACATTTACCCCATACCTGAAATATATAAGCCACGGGGTAGCTGTTTGGACCAGAGTGCAACATTTACCCCATACCTGAAATATATAAGCCAAAGGGTAGCTGTTTAGACCAGGGGGCATTTACCCCATAATACTAGTACTGGACTCAAAAGATGCATTGATTTCAGTTGAAATTGACGGCAACAATGGACAGAGTGGGTGATTGCAATAATTCTCCAAGATGTTACAATTCCAAAAGAATGTTACCTTTTAGCAACTGCTTCATATCTGCTGGCATCTATCTTGCCAAACCTGAGATTATCTAAACTGTACCTGAAACAAAAAACAATTTTCATTATATTGGCCTTAAAATGATCAAAAAAAAATAAAGAAATCAATTTCTGGTCTTTTCTATGTTCCTCTATATTTGCCTATTATGGTATCACAGTAAGCCAAATGGTTTAAACATGAAATGGGATTTTGGAAGCTTACCCTAATTTTAGCCCATGCAAAATCCGAATCATTACACGTTATCTATAGTTTATACTAAAGTAGACAGTTATCAGCTGATTGAGAAAATGGAGAGACCCAAAGGAACAATTCAAAGACAAAACTGAACAATCACATTTTTTCAAATTTTCTCTTAATTCATTGTGATATCATCCTGAAACAATATTTACCAGCAATGCATTGCATGGTCATCTGTTCAAATTATTGTCCCCTTGACCGAATCAAAATCAAATCTTTAACTGTGGAAACTAACAATATGGTTAGTTACTTCAGCATATAAAGGCTCAAGATTAAGAAACACAGTGATAAATACCCCACTTTGGAGATCAAAAATGTCCCCATGTAACTAACCATTTTACAGTATGCCCAGAACCTAATCAGATATTGGCACTGGTAATCAGATATTGGCACTTGTAATCAGATATTGGCACTAGTAATCAGATATTGGCACTAGTCATGCACTAGTTCATGCATTTGTGTAAATTTTGAGTTGAACGGATATGCTGTTTTCCTGGAACTTTGATGGTAAGGAATTTTGATGATAAGATTAATGTGGATCCCACTGACCCCCACAATCGCACTCACTCACTCACGCAAGCACGCACACACACACACACACAAATGCCTATCAGCACATAATGACAACAATATAGCACTTTTTAAAAATGTAATAAAAATTACAATGGATGAAGAATGTATCTATAATGGACTTACTTTTCTGAGATTTTAGAGAATATTTCTGAGAAGTTGACGCAAGGAGGCGACCATGCAGCGTACCATTCTATAACCCATGTTACTCTTTTGTCACTGTTAAGCTCATCCTAAAAATAAAACATCTACATGTACTAGTACTTTAAAGGTGCAGCAATTAGTGCAGGGGGAATTATATTTAGGTTTGGATATTTCATGAAGACTAACATATATTTTCATTATCTTCAAAGAAACCCCCTGGATCAACATTATTTCAGCTGATATTCCTCTTGAAACATGGTGGATCTTAAAAATCTATAAGTGGGACTTCCTTTATAGAAGCTTTGGACTGAATTTACACTTCTTAATGCTGAAATTGATAGTTTATACATACATTTTAAGAAAATATGTATGTCAAAGAAGGTGTTCAGCCAAATATTGACCTGATAGCTCAGAAAAAATAAAAAATTCGAATTTTCTCTATATAGTCCTTGTTGCCCCTTTAATGTTCATCATGCATGTACCTTTAAGCAATGTGCTCCTTTAGTTCAATAGCCTGACAAGACCCTACCTCAAAGTAATGAGCACATTTAGTTCAATACTCTTAAGTAATATGCATATATAGTTATGCCCAAAAGTAATGAGTACATTTAGTTCGATGAATGTGAGTACCTAGTTCAATGAAATAGCGTATCTCTAAGTAATGAGCACATTCAATTCAATGAAATAGCCTAAATCATAGCCTACCTCTAAATGTGGACCTCTGAAGTAGGTGACTTTCTCTGGGCCTGAATAGACAGGTTCTGGCAGGAAGACTAAGTGCACTGAAACACAAATTAAAGGATTGGTTCCTGACACTTTCGAGATGCGACAGAAGTTTCACTTGAATTTCTAACAGGCTAGATAAATGAAAACAACAGGCAAAATTAATGGAAATCATAAATTTAACATGGAAAAATTGAAAAGTCCCTAAAAACAATGGGCGATTTTGTGAAAACAACCAGTGAAAATCTCCTGTTGCCTGATGCTAATGAAACCCCTGTGGGATGACAAGAAAGGTTGATGTTATCAACAAGATGATTGGCTTTAATTCATTAAAGCTTTGAAACTCCAAAAAGATTGTTAACTAATGCTGCCAGTTCACTATATGATTGTTTTGAAACACATTATTAGAAAATAAGACAGAAGACTTACAATAGAAATGCTGAAGTCTGTAATAAAAAGGCGGTGGTTTATTTTTGATTTCGCGGTCACAACATGGAATCAAAAAGTTACTCAACAGGCTTTTAATCATGAGATAGTGACATTGATGAGTGTGTCAGAACTAGTCAGAACTGACAAAACAAAATCAAATAATTGCGATCAAAATTGAACAATGCAGCCCTGACAGAATTCTTTTTACAATCTTCTTTTGACTGGCATGGTACAATTTGGTAATACTATTACTAAAATGTTCATCTCTCAATGAAATGCTTGGTCTGCAGATATTACTAGATTGGTCCATGCTAATAAAAAGAAGATGGAAAAATGCTGGGAGCCAGTCCTCCTTCTGACCACAGCAACAAAGCTGACCTTCATAGACTCTTTCTAGGGATTAATTATACATTGAGAACTTACGCTCTGATTGGGAAATAGTAAACTAAGTATCTTTCAATTCATTTTCATTACATCTTTCTAACAAATGAATAGAATGGTGTACTCACATATACAAAGCAACATGTAACCAAATGCCATTGGTGGGTGGTTTGTGAAGAATAGATAAATCGATGTAGCTTTGAAGAACATACACAGAGAAGACAGGTACTGTTTTGGTGTAGCTGAAACAAGAATATACAGTGTTCATAGATCATCATAGGTCAGGCCCGTAAGACACTTTTCTCCAAGGGGGGTGCGGTTTTTAGCTTACTAAAGAGAATAAAAAAATTGTCATTTTTTTGCCGCGTAAATCAAATCGCGTAAGACAGAGGGGGGGGGGGGGGGGGGGTCAGTTACTCCCTATATTGGTTTGGAATTAACAAATGCATGGCAACTTCCAATTGTTTTGTGGGGGGTGTGAGGAGTGGTCCACTCCCCCTAGAAAATTTTACAGTTTTGAGATGCTATTTGGTGCTTTCTGGGCACTTACAAAGTGTAAGTTTCTAAGTAGTACGCCACCACCACAAGAATAAGAGTTGAGTGAATAAAAAACCGAGCATTCAGGGAGGTCTGGGGGTTCTCCCCCAGGAAAATTTTGAAATTTGGTTGTATTTGGAGCGAATTTGCAACCATCTGGTACGCCTGTGCGTAAATCAATAAGAAAAATGTGAAATTTTTCAAATTCTTTTGGGGGTGTCAAAGAGGATGAGAGGGTGAAGTGGGGTGGGGTGCCAGTAGGGGAGCAATGGGTTGTCCCCCAGAAACATTGACCATATCAAGGTGCTATTTGATGATGTCTGGGCACTTAAAAAATGTCTGAGACAATACATGAAATTCAGAATATTTTCTTTTGTTTTGTGGGGGATGTGAGGGGTAGCTAACTCTCCTAGAAAATTTTACAATTTAAAGATGATATTTGGTGCTTCTGGGCACTTTTAAAGTGTATTAGTCAATAAAAACATTGAAAAACAATCACAATTTTTTTCAAATTTGGGGGGTGTCAAAGGGGGGGGGGGAGGGGTGCCAGAGGGGGAGGTGGCGCTCGGGTGCCAGAGGGGGAGCGAGTGTTTGTCCCCCATATCAAAATTTACAATATCAAGGTGGTATTCGATGAAGTTTGGGCACTTTAAAAGTGTCTGGACCTAGAAGTGCCTATTTCCCAAGAAAATTTTACAATTTTAAGATGCTATTTGGTGCTTTCTGGGCACTTTCAGAGGGTATGAGTCAATAAAAAAAATCTCAATTTTTTTTTGGGGGGGGGGGGTGTTAAGGGAGGGGGGCTGCCAGAGGGGGAGGTGGAGTGGGGATGCCAGAGGGCGAGTAAGTGTTAGTCTTCCAGAATCATTAACTTTATCAAGGAGCTATTTGATGATGTCTGGGCAATTTAAAAGTGTCTGAGACAATACATAAGACAAATTCAGAACTTTTCCATTGTTTTGTTTGGGGTGTGAGGGGTGGCCCACTCCCCCTAGAAAATTTTACAATTTTACGACGCTATTTGGTGCTTTCTGGGCACTTTCAAAGTGTATGAGTCAATTAAAGAATTTGAGAAAATCACAATTTTTTTGGGGGGGGTCAAGGAGGGGGGGGGGGGGGGGTTATGCAAATGCAAGATGCAAGAGGGGGAGTAAGTCCCCCAGAAACACTAACTATTTCAAGCAGCTATTTGATGATATCTGGGCATTTTAAAAGTGTCTGAGACAAAACTCTAAAATAAATTTAGAACTTTTCCATTGTTTTGTGGGGGGTGTGACAGGTGGTTAATATCCCTAGAAAATTTTACAATTTTACGACGCTATTTGGTGCTTTCTGGGCACTTTCAAAGTGTATGAGTCAATTAAAGAATTTGAGAAAATCACAATTTTTTTTGGGGGGGGGTCAAGGGGGGGGGGGTGCCAGAGGGGGGGGGGGGGTTATGCAAGTGCAAGATGCAAGAGGGGGAGTAAGTCCCCCAGAAACACTAACTATTTCAAGGAGCTATTTGATGATATCTGGGCACTTTAAAAGTGTCTGAGACAAAACTCTAAAATAAATTTAGAACTTTTCTATTGTTTTGTGGGGGGGTGTGACGGGTGGTTAATACCCCTAGAAAATTTTATAATTTTAAGATGCTATTTGGTGCTTTCTGGGTACTTTCAAAGTGTATGAGTCAATGAAAAAAAAATTACAAAAAAATATTTTCAAAAAAAAAAAATTTTCAAATTTTTTTTTCAAATTTTTTTTGGGGGGTGACAAAGGGGGGTGCGGTCGCACCCATCGCACCCCCCCATCTGACGGCCCTGTAGGTTCAAGGGTGTTTCAATTTTTTCCATAGCTGCGATAGAAATGAAGCCCGATTTTTAAGGATGATAGAGGTTAGCCGTTTAGTGTTTACTTCTTAAAGACCTTTAAAGGACTTACAATCAAACAAAAATATCAAAATCTACATTCCCTTAGTTAATTTTGAATTGAAGAAACAATGCTTAAAGGCCCCATGTAAAGTTTAAACCACTTTGGCTTATATTGTAGTCTTACCCAATGTTATCAAAGTGTGATATGTGAAACTTTTTTTTTTAATTTCAAAAAGTGGTTTTTGAAGGACTTTTTGTTCCAAAATTTGTGAATTTATTTAAAACCAACTTTTAGAGGTCACTCATATCTTCTAACTAGCCACAATTCATACCAATGCATAGCATTCATCCTCCCATGTTTTTTGCCCAAAAAATTAAGAAAATCGGTTGATAAACAAGCGAAAAATGAATTTATCAGTGCATGAAAATGGTTCTGAGAAAAATGCATTTCAAAATTTTAGTTCTCATAGAAACCAATGGTACTATGATATCTAAAACATAATTTATTCTTCTTTTTAACCTGGTTAGACAATCAACATTGTTTTTTTATGAAAGTCTAGCATATTTAGAAAAGATTGACATCGAAAAAAAAATTTCAATTTTTTTCAAAGAGTTTTGGTTACCTTAGGGGCGAGGTCAAAATATCAATGTTCATATGGAGACGAAAGTAATTTCGTTTGGACAACAACCCCCCCCACCCCCCCTCTAGACGAAAGCTTAGGTCACTTCAAAAAAACATTGATTTTCAGTGACTGTCAAATGATTTGGAACCCGTGAGTCAAATGAGAGGCATAATCGTATCCTATTTGCCGGGTTATTATTACGGTGAATTAACACACGTTCGCAATTTAACTGCATTGAACTCTTCAAAAGGAGGAGGGAAAAGTACGGAATTTATTTGAAAAATGATCGAATTATCGTCTTTATCTACCGATATTTTGGACCTATCACACAAATAAGCTCACAAACTATTGAAAACAAGCCTTTTTATCAGAACATAGCGCCAGAAAAAGTGGGTAAGTCCAACCAGAACAACGGCAACGCCAAAGCGTAGCGAATCCCATCGAACAGAAATGGCTGGCATTTTTACAACCGAATAGCAAATATCATAAAACAACACACCAGAAAGGCCACCATTTTCAAAATGGTTGCTCACTAGCCAAGTTGTCATCAGAAGAAATAATATGCTTTTAAGTAGCCACCTCTAAAATTTTTGAAAAATCGCACACGTACTTGTAAAATAACACACATAAAAATGGTGGCCATTTTTCAAAATGGCTGACTACTCCCCAAGGTTTTATTAGACAATGTGCCATGCTTAAAGTATTCACATATCAAATATGAACAAAATCGCTCTACTACTTTTCGAGTTATAGTTAAATATGTTAAAATGGCGGCCATTTTTCAAAATGGCCACCTTCTACCAAAAGTGTCATTAAAAATAGACAGTGTGCCATGCTTATAGTATTCATATACCAAATATGAACGAAATCGCTCCACTACTTTTCGAGTTATAGTAAAATACGTTAAAATGGCGGCCATTTTTCAAATCTTTTTTCAAAATGGCCACCTTCTACCAAAAGTGTCATAGGACAGTGTGCCATGCTTATAGTATTCACATACCAAATATGAACAAAATCGCTCCACTACTTTTTGAGTTATAGTAAAATATGTTAAAATGGCTGCATTTTTCAAATCTTTTTTCAAAATGGCCGCCTTCTACCCAAAGTGTCATAGGACAGTGTGCCATGCTTATAGTATTCACATACCAAATATGAACAAAATCGCTCCACTACTTTTTGAGTTATAGTAAAATATGTTAAAATGGCTGCATTTTTCAATTTTTTTTTCAAAATGGCCGCCTTTTACCCAAAGTGTCATAGGACAGTGTGCCATGCTTATAGTATTCACATACCAAATATGAACTAAATCGCTCCACTATTTTTTGAGTTACAGCAAAAATCGTAAAATGACGAGTAAAGGCCACCATTTTTCAAGATGGCTGCCATGTGCTTCTTTAATATCTACATTTGTAGCATTATTAATGTCCTTTTTACATTTAAAACATATTGCTATTACAGTTTTACATATAACACCTAAATTACTGTAAAATCGGCACTAAAATGGCCGCCATTTTGAAATGAGCGGCCATTTTGAAAATCGGCTTTCGAGCAGAACTTCTACCCATAGGGTATATGTGTACAAAATATGAACAAAATCGGGCCAACGGTATTTGAGTTATTGCCCGGACGGACGGACGGACGTACGTACGGACGGACGGAGGCATTCCCTATATCCCTCCGAACTTTGTTCGATGGGATAATTATTTTTTGTATATCAGATCCGAATTATCGATGTTTTTTTGGTCAACGAAAGTGCCCAAAAACCCCCTCCCCCCTCGCGAAAGTACTTTCGTCTCCATATGAACATCGATATTTTGACCCCGCCCCTTAGTGACATCACTAATGTTTCAAAATATTTTTGATATGCTAAAACATTGAAGTGGCCCATTAAATATGGCATTTTATTATTGAAATAGTGTGTCCTTTGTTCAATCTTTGCATTGGTGTTAAAAAGATAATCTTTTTTGAAATGCATTAAGAAATATTTGATGATTAAGAAATTTCAACTTTTTTTGAAAAATGGCAGGAAATTTGAATATTTGAGAAATGAAATGCTCACAATTTAAAAAAAAACAAACTTTAAACTAAGATCTGTCTTACATATGATTACGAGTTGGTGGTCAAAAATTCGGGATCATTTATCACACAAATGTAAATAAATGAAACTTGAATATACTCACACATCTTTCTGTTCTTTAGCACCACGACACAACCCAGGAATGTGACCACTTGCCACTCATTCTGCAAAAACACCATACTGAATATGTTAATGTTACTTCTCGGTAATTTTTAAGATAATGCCTAGCAGCCTCTGAACACATTTTCTGACTTCAACTGCATAGGCATCCATAGGGGGTGCACTTTTTAGCCAATCCCTGGGGATTTCATAAATGGAGCTGAGCAGGAGATTAAGAGAAAGAACTTTGAGTGCAAGCTATGGTTGGAGACTGTTTTTTGTTTTTTTAAATGTAAATGTAGACACATACATGTACATGTACCTCTAGGAAAAATCCCAGGGACGCCCCTACACTTATCAACATGCAGGTGTTAAGAGAGCATACATGAAATTTTTATATATCGCACCATGATACTTTGACTGCTTTTATAGGTTTAGATTGATTGACTCGTGAAAAGATGATTTGGACGTTACATCGATCTCAATCCATACATACATATCATTATCTGGGGGAGTTATTCTCTTGCTAAATCTATTGTGTTGGAGATCTTGTAGACTTTGCCAGATGAGGTTATAGATCCCGGCCAGATTCTTTTGTAGTAGGATCAGTAGCTCAATAAATATTCATCCTGAATTATTCTTACTGCAAAACAATCTGGCCAACATCTATGGATGAGGTATAGATCCTGGGAACTTACCTTCTTCTTAGGCCACTGTATCGCGGCCTTCCTCCAAAGATAAATTCCTGCATGAACAACTGGTCATGTCATAATAATAAAATTTGAAATCATATGTCCGCCATTTTTCCACATCACAATTTGAATTGAGAGTTTTGGTCTTATTATCTCACCAAAAATTCCAAAACACACATGAAGTGATCAGTGTACTAGTTCACATTTTCTGGATCGCTAACTTAGAATTTACAGCCAGTTACTAATGTCAGACATTAACGACATTTTGTCCAGTTTTCCAATATCGTCATTTTTCTTGGAGCCATTTTGTTTTAATTTTAGACAAAATCCTGATGAAATCCTGTCATATCTCATCAAGGAGCCGAGCCGGTTCCGTTTTAATTAATTAATGATTAATTATCTGGTAATTGGCATTGGCTAGAGACTTGAGTAACTGGGAACAGTTCTGTATGAAAAGAGATCATAGAACTCGACTCCATTTTTTATACATGTTCTCGGGGCCTATGAAAGGGTTTATAAGGTCAGAACTCACCTTGTAACTATCGCTAGAAAGAAAAGTTGGTATATAAAGGGGGGAGGGGGGGGAGTCGGAGTTAGAGTTTGGACCAATCTTAGCCTAGATCTAAGAATAAAAATAGCCATGAAAAGCTCAGGCCACCAATTTTGAAAACCAAATACTTACGTATTCTAATTCACAAGATGTAAATAACCAGCTACAGATCCATGGAGTAGATTTCAAACATACAAACAGAACACTTAATATGATGTTTACGACGAAATGGGGATGTAAAAAAGGTTTTATTTGATCTACAAATTTCGGGAGTCCCAGTGCCATTTTGAACCGGAAGTGGATGTCTTGGTGATGAAAAACGTCATATCTAAGTTTATTCATAAATAGACTTGAATACTATTTCAAAAGAACTTTTCATGAGTCTAATAAAGGTTTTTATTATTAAAAATTATTTGATAAATATTTTTGAATATATATTGTTTCAAAGTCATTGATATTTTGATTATTAAAATAAGTGGTACGATTGCACTCATTGACCCCAAAAAATCCATGTGGAAAATATTCGCAAACTTGCACAATTTAATAGAATACGCTTCATTGTGAGTATAAGTTACCTTAAATAATATTGAGATATCTTTAGAATTGTATACGTTTCGTTATGAAGTTTAAATATTTGCTCTAACATGGATACAACTTACCTAAATATCAAGCCTTTTATTTTATTTTCATAAATCAAAAATTATTCTCAGTTTGGAAATTGATGATTGATGGGAGCCACTCTGCCATACTAAAGTATGTTTAGTATACCTACTGCCTAATGAGTATTTTCCTGTAAAGTCAGCCCAACATCAGTTCACTCACTAATCAAATTATAGCCCTTTTTTCTGACCATTTTTAATTTCCGTAAGTTGCTGGCCCCAGATCGAGTTGACAGCCATATTGTACCACCCAATTATTGATACAGCCATTATCACATAGTGGAGTCAGAGTTTATGCTTACATTGAGATTCATAATTCCGAAAACAAATCTGGCAACAGTATATGAAAAAATAGAAACATGTACAAGGCTTACTTTTGTATATTTCAGATACCATCTCCCGTTTGCATGCAATTTAGTTTTGCGCTTTTCCCGACTGTGGTAAAATCGCGAAAAATTATCGTCACGACATTGGCAGGAGATTTGATCTGTTTGTTATAACCTCTGGTGCATTTCATTTTGTGCAAAACTTTTGTCTCGTGTTATTGGTCAATAAATATGATACTAGCATGGGCTTTCAAGACAACATTGGCTTGTTCGATCAAGTAAACCAAAACTGGGATGTAATTACTATTCATAAGGTAACTTGGGTTACAGAGCTTGAGGATTCAGACAATATTGAAATTTAAACCTGTGAATATAGCTGCAATAGCTGCAAATAAGTAATTCGCAAAATTAAACCTCGCAAAATTAACCGAGAGTATAATAGTTTATAGGTATAATAGGCAGCAAAGATGTGGCTCTCTGAATTTTCTCTTTTGCATATTTCTAGGATATTGATTTATTGTTAACAATTCTTATATGATTTCAGGTGAATGGAAAATTTCTACTCAATATTAGAGTGTAAGCAAGAAGACCCCTTAGAAGTGTTAAAAACAAACTACCAGCAACTTGTTCTGAAGTATCACCCTGATAAATATTCATCAGACCTCACTGACTCTGAGAGAAATGAGAAACTGAATATTTATATCGCAATAGACAAAGCTTGGAAAGTGTTAAGTGATCCAGAGAAAAGAAGTGAATTTGACGCTAAATGGACTGAACGAAATTTGGCCCAAGAGTTTCCTATTCATGACACTTTGACACTCGACGATTTTGAAGAACAAGAGGATTTTCTTGTTTATCCCTGTCGCTGTGGTGGAGATTACATTCTCACTGAAACTGACATTGAATTTCAAGTTGATGTTGTATGTTGCGAGTCCTGTACATTAGCAGTAAAAGTTCTATACACAAATAAAGACTAGGCAGTTTGATTAAACAATATGGATACTGAAGACGCAAAAACATTGCCAAAGACTGATGAGGAGTTTGTCCCCGCAAAGTCCAAGAAATCACGTAAAAGGAAACTGCCCAAAAATGATGTTACTATGGAGACCGAAGTTGCTTCTTCTACATCATCAGAAACTGTTGCTAAGGAAGCTTCAGTGGCCATCACTATGGAAACAGATGAAGTTCCTGCGAAGCGTCCCAATTTTCCTGCTATCAGCGGTGACAAATTAATGGGTGGTGGGAAAGCTGAAACACGGAAGGTTCCCGTTCCTAAAAATCGCTACACACCTTTGAAGGACAATTGGATGAAAATCTTCACACCAGTGGTTGAACATTTGAAGCTTCAGATTCGATTCAACTTGAAATCACGAAATGTTGAAATCAAAATGTGTAAAGACACTAAAGAGGTCAGTGCTTTACAGAAAGCGGCTGATTTCGTCCAGGCCTTTTGCTTGGGATTTGAAGTTGATGATGCTCTGGCATTGGTCCGTCTTGATGACCTTTACCTGGAGTCGTTTCAGGTTACTGACGTCAAGCCTCTCAAAGGAGACCATCTTGCTCGAGCCATTGGTAGGATCGCAGGAAAAAGTGGCAAAACCAGATTCACTATTGAGAATGTAACAAAGACTCGTATCATATTAGCCGATCAGAAAGTTCACATTTTGGGGTCATTTCAGAATATCAAGATCGCACGTACGGCAATTTGTAATTTAATTTTGGGTAGTCCTCCATCTAAGGTTTATGGTACAATGAGAGCTATTGCATCTAGGTCAGCAGAGAGATTTTGAGAAACTGTAACCAGACTTTAAGTTTATTTAGAATGCATTAATATTGCATTGTTTCTTCCATTCATTACTCCAATTCAGACCACTGTCTTCCTCCATGATTTTTATGTCACTAGAAGTGTTGACATATTGTTAGTCTCCAACTTTTTGTGGACAGTGTTCGGCGTCTGTAACAAAAGGTGTCTTTAACGGCAGGTGGTGACATTTTGGATGTTAATTGCCTTGTTCTGTTGAAGCTTTATTCTTATGAAATTCCCAATCAACTAACCATATCCCTAATCTCAGCTACTAGGCCTATACTGTACTAGGCCTATACTGTAGCTTCAGAGGAGCACATTAATATACTCTGTATACCAAACTGTGTCAGTAAATAATAGATTATAATGGGTATCATGATAAAAAGTATATTTTGTGAAAATAAATATAAATGAAATAAATACTAACTATTTAAATGTTTTTATTAACTTCAGTATAAATTCAATTTACCAGCCAGTGATCTCCCCAGCATTAAAGCAAGTGGGCACAGCACCTGTCCTACCTGAGATTTTAAAGATAGGCTTGCACTCACCTGAAAATCCATTTGCACCCACTTGAAAATGAGAAAAATTGGAAGAGTTTATTTCCCATTTCAGACTGGATCAACATTGTGCAGTTGTGCTTAATAATAGTCGCTGAGTAAAATTATTTGTAGCAGATCATATGTGAACCTAAAGTACCATTTATGCAATTGACAGAAATAATTATGCTGTAAAACCTATCACAGTCACATTTGCTCCAATTTTCAATCAAGTCCCTGGCTGATTGAGTATTTTGTTCCATTACTCATACAATTTTTAACAAAATACTAAATCAGGCAGCGCCAGATTGAAAATCAGAGCAAATGTGACTCAGGCATAAGCTGAACACCACGAGGACTAGCAAAAAATTTGGATTGACAGGGTTCACATTTCAAGGCTTTTTAACATAATCTATAATGGCAGATTAGAAAAATGGGACTGAAAAAAGCATTCATACTGTAACTGTATTGGGAGTGGTTCTGATTAGAGGGATGTTTGGATATTCAGGATTTACTTTATAATGTTCTGGGGATTCAGTTTTCAGAGTTGGTCCACCTAAATGTGAACTGATTTACATTCAAGGCTATTTTTCATTCCTGAACCATTCTTACTATGTTTTCCTCATAACAAATATAAGGTTGTATTTTTGATTTTAGATTTTATTCATTACTTCATAAAGTAACAATTCAATAAATATTAATATACACAACATTTCCTCTCAAAGAAAGGTCCTTATTATATTGTAGAGAGTTATATGAAACCAAGACATTATTTAGCTGGATTTATATGTTGAACTAAAATTTCAAATACTGAAATGCAGGCCCGTAGCCAGAATTTGGCAAGGGGGGTTCACTTTTTGAAAAATTCCAGAGGGGGTTCACTTGTGACAATTTAGATCCAAAAATGGCCAAAATCACTTAAAAAGTGCTCAGAATGGTGAAAAACTGCATGATTTTGAAAGATTTTTGGCCAAGGGGGGGGGGGGGGGTTCACTTGAACCCATCGAACCCCTGGCTATGGGCCTGCTGAAATGCATCATTATATTTCAGTTCTTGAGTATTTTCCAAAACATTTAGACTAGAGTCTTTTCTTGATCAACTTTTCTAGTTTTTTGATTCTGCTTGATTCCTGGTCAGGCTGAGCTCCCGCTCTCTGTTGAGGGGGTCTCTGATTCATAGTAGGACCTCCGGGGCCAGGGGAAGGTATTCTACTGCGATAAATGTCCAACATTGCACTTTGATCATTACGCTTCAAACCCTGGAATAGATTTTCATATGACATTATTATTTATAATATGCCTGTCAAGTAAAACAAGTAAAAAATAAAAAATCTGGATATTTTTTTTCAAAAAACTGGGTTATTTTTCTGGAAAATCAGGAGAAAGTCAGGAATTTTATTAAAAAATTAGGGAGAAAAATAGGCATTAGTAAAACAAATGGAGAATTAAAAAATTGGAAGAAATCAGGATTTTTTCTAAAAATGGGGGATACTGGTGGAAAATCGGATTTTCTGAAAAATATTGAAAATTCTGGAGTTTTTCCTCTGATTTAAATTGGGACTCATCATGATCAACCATGACATCTCATTTCTTCTCAGCCCTGAGATGCCATGATATAATGAGCTTGATTTGGCGATCTAGGAGAGCCCAAAATTGAGGATTTTTGAGATCTTTCATCTCAGCTCATATTTCATCTAATTAGGGTCATAAAACTTGTGTACCTGTACCTGTTCTAATACCTGCTGTTGGGACTTGACAGGTGAGTTATAGTATTGATAGAATTGTGAGTGCTCTTTGAATTATATCAGAGAGTGAGCAATTGAAACTTTAGAAGAATGAGACCTCACTTTCATCAATGATTTTCTGTAAATTATTTATGTCATGCTCTAAAAGTAACTTACCTTCATCTCGAGGACTTTCTGGAAATCATTTTTGTCATGCTCTGAGAGTAACTTCATAATAGAAATCAAGATAAGTAAAAGAGCCATGCCATGCTCAGAAAGTAACTTCCCTTCATCTCAAGGACTTTCTGGAAATCATTTATATCATGTTCCAAGAGTACCTACCTTCATCTCAAGGACTTTCTGGAAATCATTTATGTCATGCTCTGACAGTAACTTGATGTAGTTATCAACGAATCCCTGGGGTGGATCATGTGGCGACATGACAACCTTCAATATCATCTCTGCCTTCGTCATGCCCTTCACAACTATCTTTGTGTAACTGAAATAAGGCACATGGATATTTATTATGTCATTCAACCAATGAACGGATGATGAGAGGGAGATGTAAACTTAAAAATTTGTATTTTTTAGTTTAATTATATTATGCTTGGTCTACCTTGCTGGTGCTTTATGTCCCACTTGTGAACCAAGAAGGGGGAGGACTTTTAGTCCCGATAGATCAATCCGGTAAATCATGCTATTTATCGGTTATGATGTCATTCTTACAATTTCAGTGCAGAAATAAGATAAAAATATTGCTAATTTTCAAAAACTTCTTTCAATTTTGTTTACATTGCTGCCTGCAAAGTATGACATCATAAATCTAGCCAATATACCTTAGTTTCCTTGGTTCACAAATAGGGGTCAGGATTTATTGGAAAGGTCCATTGTGAGTTGAGAGAGGGGGACTTATCTAGTCGATGCTTTATGTCGCACTTGTGAACCAATGAAGGGAGAACTTACCTTGCTGGTGCTTTACGTCCCACTTGCGAGCCCAGAGATGGGAGGTCTAGGAGGACTGTTTTCAGGGAGTGGGTGTCCAGCAACAACTGCTCTGCCCCCACAGTGCTTATAGGGCGACATCTATAGATATTGTTGATAAACTTTGGAATGAAAGAGCTGAAAATGAAAAGGGAACATTCATGATCAAATACAATTATGGTTAATGTATTTCGATAATGATAATTTGATGTTATCAGAGTTCAATCTACAGGGTTTTAATTAAGTACTGATCAACATTTCAAGTCTGCCTAATCCGATCCGAATGCCTATGGATCACCCTAAAGTGTTCCGATTAACAGGTGTTCACACTTCAAGTTTTTGTAAGTCAGTGAAAGATGACTGAGAAAAAGTGTTCACATTGAGAGATATTTGGATAAGAGAGGTGTTTGGATAAAGGATTTAAGTGCATTGTTTGCTGAATCATACCATGAAGGTGCTGTTTCCAAACCTTTGCATGACCACACAGCTGGAATGCAAAGTTTTGGAAACAATGCCTGAGTGGAATGAAGCAGCTACAATGCATTGAGTCTTGGGCTTAAATTCTTTTCACTTATTGCAATTTTTTTTCTATAAAATCATCTAAAAGGAATGAAATCACTAAAAGAACACGTTTTCAATGACATTTTTTGCAAGGATCAAGTTGGCAAGTCATCAAATCCAATGTGAAAAATCCATTCATTACCATGACAGCTGTTTAACTGGTGACCTTGCATGTGTTATTGATATTTCACACACTGTTCAAGATGTGAATACTCTATTCGGATTGGCTGGAATCAGACACACCTTGCCTAGCTATGGGTGAATAAGGTTTCACTTTACTCTTTAATAAATTGTTTGAATCTAAAGCAAGCCAGAATGAGGAATCTTACTTGGCAAACTTGATGTTGAACTGTGTGAAGTATTTCCTAGAATATGCCAGGTTGTCTCTAATGATGGACAGGTTCTGCTTTAGGTGTGCTATGATTGTGCTAACGTAACTACTCTGGTCTCCAACTGACTCCATGTTATTCCATGACATCTGCAAAATAACAAACAATGCAATCTAGGTGTGCTTCTAGGTGTGCTATGATTGTGCTCACATAACTACTCTGGTCCCCAACTGACTCCATATTATTCCATGACATCTGCAAATTAACAAACAATGCAATCTAGGTGTGCTTCTAGGTGTGCTATGATTGTGCTCACATAACTACTCTGGTCCCCAACTGACTCCATATTATTCCATGACATCTGCAAAATAACATAATAATAGTTCACACTGTACAAACCCAATGCAATCTAGGTGTGCTATGATTGCGCTGACGTAACTACTCTGGTCCCCAACTGACTCCATGTTATTCCATGACATCTGCAATATAACATAATAATAGTTCACATTGTACAAACCTAATGCAATCTAGGTGTGCTATGATTGTGCTCACATAACTACTTTGGTCCCCAACTGACTCCATGTTATTCCATGACATCTGCAATATAACATAATAATAGTTCACATTGTACAAACCTAATGCAATCTAGGTGTGCTATGATTGTGCTCACATAACTACTTTGGTCCCCAACTGACTCCATGTTATTCCATGACATCTGCAATATAACATAATAATAGTTCACACTGTACAAACCCAATGCAATCTAGGTGTGCTATGATTGTGCTGACGTAACTACTCTGGTCCCCAACTGACTCCATGTTATTCCATGACATCTGCAATATAACATAATAATAGTTCACACTGTACAAACCCAATGCAATCTAGGTGTGCTATGATTGTGCTGACGTAACTACTCTGGTCCCCAACTGACTCCATGTTATTCTATGACATCTGCAAAATAACATAATAATAGTTCACACTGTACAAACCCAATGCAATCTAGGTGTGCTATGATTGTGCTCACATAACTACTCTGGTCCCCAACTGACTCCATGTTATTCCATGACATCTGCAAAATAACATAATAATAGTTCACACTGTACAAACCCAATGCAATCTAGGTGTGCTATGATTGTGCTCACATAACTACTCTGGTCCCCAACTGACTCCATATTATTCCACGACATCTGCAAAAGAATAACATTATAGTTGTACAGACCCAATGCAACTGAAGACGTTGAAAGCGTCTAGGATGCTCTTTAACCAAACTGCTGTTTTCTTTGAGCCAAATATTAATATGTGAGGGGGAATGAATGATGAAATTCTCAACATCTACCACAAACTCTGTGATACAGATCCATTCTAGACTTGTAACTTTATGGAACAAATGATAACATGATACTCATGATACAACTATGGTTCATCATCTGTACAGCATATACTTCAGCAAGTCATTTACAGTAGGGCCAGTAGTAAAAACAATGTGAAATACAGTCCTATCAAAGTACCTTGTATCAAAATGTATGAATTTCTCTAATTTGAAAACGTGACAGACTACCAGTACCTACAAATTGCTATAATTATCATATCAAATAAAGGAAACCAACCTTAAACATGATAATCAAGGCAGGTTCACAAGCACCCTCTAGGTCCTGGACCAACAGCTGTATGCAGTTAGAGATGACGCTGTTAATGAAAGGAAATATTTAGCAAAAATTTGGAGAAATCAAAGTTTCTAAAAATAAATCCATAGAAAAATCAGGGCTTCAAAAACTAATTCAACAATTCAAAAAATTAGGAGAAATAAGATTTTTTGAAAAAATGAGGTGTGCTTACTTGGAGAACATGTCCATCTGCTGGTGCAGGCTTATCTTATCTGACAAGTCTTGGTCTACTTTACTCTTTAGTTTCTCCTCTAACTGCTGAGTGGTCTCCATACAATACTCAGCAGTGCACAATATGCTACAAACCCTACACTGTTCCTCCTCTGTGAATTTGCTACTGGGAGTTTCCTCATCTTTAAGGATTTCCTTTATCAAACCCATCGCTGATGTAGGGTTTGTTTGAGTGCTGATTCTAAAATTAAAGTTAGTGGAACATTCATACTTCAATCAATCCATTACATATAGAGTAAGACTTGTGAAAGTGGAATGTCTTTTAAAGCTCAAAATATTGTTACATTGAAGAGATTTCACTTACATTTCATATGAAGTTAATATGAAGTGTTGCACTTATAGAGGTGTTCCATTTAACAGGTTTTGCTACACTTACTTTGGCAGGTTGTTGACAAGCATAGTGATGGCATATTCTCGTAGATATTTTTGGAATGTTCTGGAAAGATCCAGCATGGACTGTCCAGTGCTCAGCTGCGCACATTGTACCATACCTGCTTAACATTTACATTTTACTAAAACACATTCATAAAGGAAATATGGTCAGCAATTAGTCTATGCATTAGCAAGACAATTTAGGGTAAAAATTGGGTAACTGGCTGTAAATATTACATTAGTGTTATAATACAAAAATTTTCTCAACTACCATGGTTACTAACAAATTGACCAAAAAACTGATAGAAATTCATTTTTTATGCTCTTCCAAATGCATAGAAATGAATATAGGATTAAATGAAATTGCAAATGCATCATCAAGTTAAATCAATGCATTTTTATATTTAACAAATAGTTACTCTAGATTCTATTTCAAAGGCTTTATCCCTGATCAGTAACTTACATTTCTTGTAAAAGACGAAAAGATCAGCGCAGCTTGGAAGAATCGTAGAACTTTCCTCCGACTCTAATTTAGGCACCCCATGTTTGCGGAAATCCTCCACGAATCTTCCTATGAGTTCTGATAGGTTCCTGCAAAAATTATGTGTTCTTTGTATAATATGTGTTACATATGTGTCAATCTAAACCATGTCTAGTTTGGCTTTGGGTTGAACGAATCTATAGCTAATTATTATTTAGCAAAATAAATTTCTTGAAATTAATTTGGAAATATTGTTTTTAGCATTTTACAATATCTGTACCTTCTCCTTTATTTAACTTGATGGTACACAAAAAAATACTAATGATGGAGAAAACTTATTTCTTCCTTGAGCACAACGGATCTTTTGTTACATTCTGTCTAATCGCATAAGAAAAGTAAAGATCCTTATTTGGAGTATACTCACTTGTCTTGCGACTCTATGTATATGTTGAGATGTGCCTCAAAACACTTGGATATTATCCCAATGAAGGGGTTTGCTGGTGGAGTGGGGGCATCCACCTGTAATGTTAACAAGAGCCTTGCAAGATATATACAGTCTCCAAGAAATGAACTGAGTGCTGGTTTTTGTGAAATGAGGGTGCCTTATACACATCTAAATAGTAGTTAATTGGTTAGAATTTTAAATGTGGAATGATTTTGAAAAGAAATCAATACTTAAACATAAACATGTCAAGAGAAATATTTTGATGATTTTTGTACCTTTTTTACTTTTTTAAAAAGTTACTGTTGCTCTTAGAATCTCAGTTTATACGAGTACATATACTTTATTTTTCATTGGCTTTCACTACTCGAGCACTTTTCAAAATGCCTACTTCATTTAATCAAATTGTCATAGAGATGATTTAGGCAAGTGTGCGTCACATACTTTTTAAAGCATCAAATTCAAGAAAATCAAGACACATATTTTTGAATTTTCTACTTTGTCTACAACAGAACATCTGCAAAGTGAAAGATCACAATTACTAGGCTGGTAACACTATTATTTAACATTTTTTTCTAAATATTTGTTTTTTGGTCTATTTCATTTCAAAACATGCTTATCTCTTCTAATTTCTCTCTAATTTCACTCTCTACTGCCAACTACGGTACATGTGTTTGCTCTTAAGAGTATGAGGGTGTGTCTTAACTAACCAGAACAGCTGGTTCAGATGGCGGTTGTGCCTCATCGGCTGATGAGTCCACGTCAAAGGGATTGGTGGAGTTTGGCTCTTCAAATGGGTTGGTAGAGACGGGCTTGGTAGAGGGAGGTGGAGAAGGGATTACAGTCTGTAAAGCATACGAAGCAGTTCTAGTCACATTGCTAATCATGCAAAAAGAGGAGGAAATTACCCAGGATTCAAAGAGAATCAACCCAAGGTTCAATTTACATGTGGATAGGTTTATCTTTGAATTCTGGGTATTTCCCACTCTGTCATACTACTACTTTTATCTAAAACCTCCAAGCACATAACATTCTTCATATATGTGTCATTCTATATAATCAACCTTTCTTGTTTAATCCAATTCAGAAAATGCAAATCAGAACTGTCAAACAAGAGTATTCAAAGGATATCATTCAATATAATCAAATTTTTCAATCATCTAATTAAAGGAAATGCATTCAGAACTGTCAAACAAGAGTGCTTAAAGGATATCATTCAAAATGATCAATTTTTTCAATCTTCTAAATAAGGAAAGGCATTCAAATAAGAGTGCGAAAGAATTAGCCTTTTCTTATAGCCTTCTACTTACCGCCTCTCCCAGTACAGTTACTCCTGTGAACCTTTTTGTCAACAATGTCTCAAAGTTTGTAGTTCTCTGGATAGCAAATAGGAGGAGCTTCACCTCAATTTCTGTTACTCTCTTGGCCATTAATTTTGCAAGTTCTTTCCTGAAAATAGTTTAAGACCATTATGGTAGATATGAGCAATTTCTACTTTGTTGGCCATTAATTTTGCAAGCTCTTTCCTGAAAATAGTTTAAGACCATTATGGTAGATATGAGTAATTTCTACTTTGTTGGCCATTAATTTTGCAAGCTCTTTCCTGAAAATAGTTTATGACCATTATGGTAGATATGAGCAATTTCTACTTTGTTGGCCATTACTTTTGCAAGCTCTTTCCTGAAAATAGTTTATGACCATTATGGTAGATATGAGTAATTTCTACTTTGTTGGCCATTAATTTTGCAAGCTCTTTCCTGAAAATAGTTTAAGACCATTATGGTAGATATGAGTAATTTCTACTTTGTTGGCCATTAATTTTGCAAGCTCTTTCCTGAAAATAGTTTAAGACCATTATGGTAGATATGAGTAATTTCTACTTTGTTGGCCATTAATTTTGCAAGCTCTTTCCTGAAAATAGTTTATGACCATTATGGTAGATATGAGTAATTTCTACTTTGTTGGCCATTAATTTTGCAAGCTCTTTCCTGAAAATAGTTTATGACCATTATGGTAGATATGAGCAATTTCTACTTTGTTGGCCATTAATTTTGCAAGCTCTTTCCTGAAAATAGTTTATGACCATTATGGTAGATATGAGCAATTTCTACTTTGTTGGGCATTACTTTTGCAAGCTCTTTCCTGAAAATAGTTTATGACCATTATGGTAGATATGAGTAATTTCTACTTTGTTGGCCATTAATTTTGCAAGCTCTTTCCTGAAATAGTTTATGACCATTATGGTAGATATGAGCAATTTCTACTTTGTTGGCCATTACTTTTGCAAGCTCTTTCCTGAAAATAGTTTATGACCATTATGGTAGATATGAGCAATTTCTACTTTGTTGGCCATTAATTTAGCAAGCTCTTTTCTGAAAATAGTTTAAGACCATTACGATAGATATGAACCTTAAACTGAATGAGATGAAGTTAGGCCCATTTTAGACTATAAATCATTTCATGGTGCAAAACACTTGAATAAAAAATTTAAAATACAACGAGAAATACTCAGGTGATGAAAAGTAAGTTCTTATCTTTCTCAAAGAACACTGAGTAGTATGGTCAGAGCAGCTTTAATATAAAAACCATTTTTCCATCATTATACATTTGGACCCTGGGGACCAACCTACCTTGTAACGTGGCAGAACTCAACTGCTATCCGCTCACTCACTTCCCAGTCCATTGGAAACAGGCGGCCAAACTTTTCCATCATTATACATTTGTACCCTGTGAGTCAACCTACCTTGTAACGTGGCAGAACTCAACTGCTATACGCTCACTCACTTCCCAGTCCATAGGAAACAGGCGGCCAAACTTTTCCATCATTATACATTTGTACCCTGTGAGTCAACCTACCTTGTAACGTGGCAGAACTCAACTGCTATCCGCTCACTCACTTCCCAGTCCATTGGAAACAGGCGGCCAAACTTTTCCATCATTATACATTTGTACCCTGTGAGTCAACCTACCTTGTAACGTGGCAGAACTCAACTGCTATACGCTCACTCACTTCCCAGTCCATAGGAAACAGGCGGCCAAACTTTTCCATCATTATACATTTGTACCCTGTGAGTAAACCTACCTTGTAACGTGGCAGAACTCAACTGCTATCCGCTCACTCACTTCCCAGTCCATTGGAAACAGGCAGCCAAACTTTTCCATCATTATACATTTGTACCCTGTGAGTCAACCTACCTTGTAACGTGGCAGAACTCAACTGCTATACGCTCACTCACTTCCCAGTCCATAGGAAACAGGCGGCCAAACTTTTCCATCATTATACATTTGTACCCTGTGAGTAAACCTACCTTGTAACGTGGCAGAACTCAACTGCTATCCGCTCACTCACTTCCCAGTCCAGAGGAAACAGGCGGCCAAACTTTTCCATCATTATACATTTGTACCCTGTGAGTCAACCTACCTTGTAACGTGGCAGAACTCAACTGCTATACGCTCACTCACTTCCCAGTCCATAGGAAACAGGCGGCCAAACTTTTCCATCATTATACATTTGTACCCTGTGAGTAAACCTACCTTGTAACGTGGCAGAACTCAACTGCTATCCGCTCACTCACTTCCCAGTCCAGAGGAAACAGGCGGCCAAACTTTTCCATCATTATACATTTGTACCCTGTGAGTCAACCTACCTTGTAACGTGGCAGAACTCAACTGCTATACGCTCACTCACTTCCCAGTCCATAGGGAACAGGCGGCCAAACTTTTCCTCAAACTCAACCAGAGTTCTCTTAATCCATGCATATCTCCTGTCAATCTTGTCCAGCCATGCAACCTATGAAGAAAAGAAAATGAGAAATGCCAATTAAATAATAACATACCACAACATGAGTTGGGTTCTACGTTATTGGGATCCAACATTTTACAATTACTATGACTTGTTGGAATCCTAGTACATATGCACATGTAAATGGTCACTACTAATAGGATTACCACCACCCAACATGTGCCCCAAGGCATTTCACAGTGAATAAATTGCATGTCTCTATTTATAGTTATCTAGCACAGACAGTTTCTTTCAACACTTTCTTACCAACTTTTAATACCATAAGACAGGATGCAACGGATAGGCTAAATGCACATATCTCCATGTACAGGTTGAGCAAAAATGGTGCCCAAATATATGTTAATAACTTTGTCATCCACCATTGGTTACAAGTCATATTTGGCAGAATGAAAGAAAATTGAACAAGGTTCATTATAACCATGCACAATATGGCTGTTAACCCATGCAGGATGACTAAGTTATTAACATTTATTTAGGTTACCTTTTTTGGCTCACCCTTTATTTATGCTATGTAGGCTATATAAACATGAAATGTATCATTAATTAGATGCTTGTTCAAATTGTGAAAATGAATTTTTAATTTAGAAAATTGAATATTTGTCTTGAAGCCTTTGTGACCCCCAAACCCTCTACTAACACCTCCTTACAATCTGGTAGTTAAGTCGATAGACTCACATCTTGGTTTTCTCCAAACAACACCAGATACTCCGATAGCTGTATTCTCACAAACCAGTCTAGGAGGTCCTTCTTCACTTTAGGCTCAAGTACATTTGCAACTAAGCAGGCTTCGGCTAACTGGGCCTGGTTTGTAGGACCATACTGTAACAGAAACACATGTAAGGGTCTCAGTCCATTTAATATATAACTGTAACAATATTGATTGTTCTACTTGATTGCTATATAATATGATTGTTCTGTCAAATGTGTTCCCGGGTTTAACTACATGTATTGTATTGCACTGACCGAAAAAAGAATATACTGCATTTGTGGGTAAAATCTAACATGGCTACTTATCTTCTTTGAATACTGAACACAATCTTTACAATAACTATCACATGTTTCAATTTACTCATAATCTAAGAGGGGATTAACATTAAAATTATATGGTTTTATTGTACTGTACCTCAGAATATGAAGTGTTTACGTGATGGGAAGAGTTCCTTATAAAGTTTATGCCTTACCTTAGCATTGGGGCCTTGGAATGCATCTTCAAAGTCGGATCTTATCTGGACTGCTAGCTCCGACTGCATCTGTTTCACCCTGTATATACACACAAGACAAGTGTTAAACATGACTTGAGCCTTTTCATTCATCAAACAAGGCATGTAAATTATAAAATGGATTTTTGCATATATTCTAGTTAAATTACCACAATAAGTTTTTGAGCTTTAAGCTTTTTAACTTACCTATCAGCAAGCTGTCTTATTTGTGGAACCTGCATGTACTTGTTAAAGTGTTCTAATACATTGAGGACACCCTGAAGCAGGTTAGCCACCTCACCATACTGTCGTCTCCTAATCAAATTGCTGCAAACAGTATTACAGTTTTAAAACTACAGAGTTTAAGATACAAGTATATAGCCCAATTTCAAATTTCCCTCCGCAGTAACTCAAATCAAAATTCTATGCATGTAGGATGAGGCATTTTACAGTAAAATTTATCTAATAATATCCTGTGATTGATGAAACTTTGGATATAATATGAATACTGCAAGACAGATGAACATTCACTCTCAAGAAAATAGGTATAAAGATGTTCAGAAAGAAGCCTACATGAACAATGGTAAACTTTCTGTCATGTATCTTTAAGGGATGAATCCATCTCATCTCTTAACAATCAAATTCTTGTATCAAACATATAGAGGTGTAAATTCACAACCAAACCATGATTCTTTTTACTTATCTACTCGTGGCTCACTCGTTCTACTCAATAATGATGTTTAACTGAATTGCACTAATTTTATATTTGTATTGAAAAAAATGTAACTAATGTAAAATGTGTCTCATAAGCCCAGGTAGGGCTGGCTATTTTAGATAGGTGACACTTAAATAAATGAATGAATAAATTAATGAATAAATATCTAATTGTGACTTACTCTAAGGAGTCAACACCCCCCACGAGCATGTGTAGATGGTTCAGTGTTGTGATAGAGCATGTCAAATTCCTCTTGGCGTGGTCCAACTGCTTGATATCCCTCGTGATCTCTTTTACCTTAACATAGGATAAATATATGTACTGTAAAAGCCCAAATTTTCAAAGTGCCCTAATTTCAGCCATATTTGTGTCTGGGTGTTTAGCGCGAATTCAAGAGCTGGTGGATTAAAGGCCACATTGATTCAGTGGTATGTGGATTCAAACTCAAAGTTAGAAAAAGCCCAGTTTATATACAATATATGGTGAGACATAAAATATACATATGGTGAAACACTAACCAATCAGCATGGGTTAGATTTATCTCATGGCTTTCACATCATAACAAGCATGTCAGGGGTTTCATTAGCAGCAGGCAACAGGCAATTTTCACCAGTTGTTTTCACAAAATTGCCAGTTGTTTTTAGAGTCTTTTCAAATTTTCCATGTTAAATTTATGATCACCATTAATTTTGCCTGTTGTTACCATTTATTATTATGAAAACCCTGCACATAGAGCAATTTTTTTCTTTCAGATAACCACAAGATAACATACCATTTCTTCAGACTTTTCAGCCTTATCCTTTATATCTTTAATACGTGTAAACAGTTGTTGAATGGCTCTCTGTGCCTCCTCCAAGGCTCCTTTACCATCCTCGCCTACATTTGTCTGACCTCGTACCACTGTGCGGATCTCATTGTCAAGATTCCTAAAGGGCAAATCAACAAATACAGTGAAACCAGTACATCAAAACACATCTCTAGTCTGAACGCTACTCAATGTGAACACTTTTTCTCCAAAATGTGTTATCTTCAATTGAAATTGAAATCAAGAATCCTAAAGGGCAAATCAACAAATACAGTGAAACCAGTATATCAAAACACCTCTATAGTCTGATCACTACTCAAAATGATCACTTTTCTCCAAAATGTGTTATCTTCCAATGAAATCAAGATTCCTAAAGGGCAAATCAAGAAATACAGTGAAACCAGTATATCAAAACACATCTCTAGTCTGAACACTACTCAAAATGAACACTTTTTCTCCAAAATGTGTTATCTTCAATTGAAATTGAAATCAAGAATCCTAAAGGGCAAATCAACAAATACAGTGAAACCAGTATATCAAAACACCTCTATAGTCTGATCACTACTCAAAATGATCACTTTTCTCCAAAATGTGTTATCTTCCAATGAAATCAAGATTCCTAAAGGGCAAATCAACAAATACAGTGAAACCAGTATATTAAAACACCTCTCTAGTCTGAACACTACTCAAAATGAACACTTTTTCTCCAAAATGTGTTATCTTCAATTGAAATCAAGATTCCTAAAGGGCAAATCAACAAATACAGTGAAACCAGTATATCAAAACACCTCTATTATCTGAACACTTCTAATGTCAACATGTTTTCTTGGTCTCAAAAATTGGTATCTTCCATTGATATTGAAAGAATCTTATAACATTTGTTAATCCAAGGAAATTTTGTCTGGTCCCAGAGGTGTTCAGATTAGACAGGTTTTACTGTATATTTCTATCTCTAATATTAAGTAAAATCTTCAGTTCTAGTGACACTTTTTTATGTCATGAGCTTATTCCATTAGTTCGCAAAAGTATACAAACAATCAATAATTTTTTTAAAACATTAGCGGCAATTTTTAGTGACACCAATGCAGTGATTATGAAATAAGTATAAAATATTCAATATGTGCAACTATTTATCACCAGAAAAAATTGGTCAATTTTAAACAAGGTGTATGTAATATGATACCATAAGATATATATGTAATACCTACAACTGGGTTATGCAATGCAAAAGTACCTTATCTTGAAGCGTATCTGTCCTACAACATCATCAATGTTAGTGAGGGACTGCTCAGTGGGGAAGAGACTGTTGATGTACTCCACTGCATTAAAATCAGCTTTGTCTAAGGGGTCTGTACTTGGGAATACCTAAAGCAAATAAACATTCATTGAAATCAGCTTTGTCTAAGGGGTCTGTACTTGGGAATACCTAAAGCAAATAAACATTCATTGAAATCAGCTTTGTCTAAGGGGTCTGTACTTGGGAATACCTAAAGCAAATAAACATTCATTGAATTCAACTTTGTCTAAGGGGTCTGTACTTGGGAATACCTAAAGCAAATCAAGGGCGTTACAATACCCGGGAATTTATCAGTTCGTGCAGTAATTGTTTGTGATAGCTCCCTCTGCAGGTCACTACTTAATAGCCTACAGTAATACGGGGTAGGATATCGGGAATTCGGTGCAGTTTCTATCTGTCGATTAAGCTATGAAGTGAAGCAAGTTTGACCACTTTATCCACTTAAACTATTTGATAATTACTCAGATGCGAGTAGGTAGTTACCAGTCTCGCCACCAGGTGGCTGATTCGGGGGAATTAACAAGGCAGGGTATTACAAAATTCCCTTAAACTTGAATATGCATCAGTTTTAGTGGTTCACTTTTCATATTACCCTTATGTAACTGATAGTTATACAAATTAAAATATGTCCAGTAAAAGAAAATATTATCTGCCCAACACAAGAAAAGATACTTCACTTTTTGTGGTTTTACAATATGGGGTCTATGGGGAATCTCTCCAACCTAAAAGTCACATTTTCAAAGAAAATTAAATTTTCAAAGTTGATAAACTCTTTTCAAAACCACATTTCTAAATGTAATTTTACATGTAGATTCCAAATATGACATCAGTTTGCCTGAATAGTATAGTTTCCATATAGCTTTAAAATGTTTTGTAGGACAATTTTGATGGAAGTTGAATCAATTTTTGTCGAAATAAATTATGGCTCACTACAAGTTAATGCCTGTACGATTCCATACTGCAAAAGAAGCACTATCCCCCCTCAAAAGAAAAAAGTAGGTCTTGCCGGGATTCGAACTCGGGACCGAGTGTGTTCGAATCGTGCTCGCTAACCACTAGACTACCAGTGATGAAGTTATTTATGAAATCAAAAGTAGTGAATTTATTTATGAAATTGTCGGCTCTCTAGCAAAAACACGTAGCAGCCACTTGCGTACCGACAATTGTCGGTTCTCTATCTGACACTACTACTTGTGCAAACCTGGAAGATGTTGGCAAAGTGGAGAAGGAGTTATTCTTGTTTGAAAAATAACATGTGACTCAATTGTGGAATGCAGAATATTTCCCAACATGCACCCTGTCCTTAATTACGGAAAATAGGGATGTAGGTCACTAATAGTTCCAACGTTGCCCTTTTTACTACGCGTGTGGCCTTCATCTCAGAACTGAACAAATGTTAGCAAAAACGAGTTACAATAAATGGATGCTGATATCTTGAAAAGTAACCTGACTCCCTACAAATCAAATTTTCAGAATGGATCAATGCAGCATCGTCCAAATCAAGTTATTACATAATGATATTCAGATAAGAAGTCTGGTAGAAATATAGGACATCCATACATCATAGCTAATAGTTAAAAGCTAATCTGTCAATTTGCTATCGTCTGCTTAGGAACATTTACATTTTACATGAAGAAATGACTGAGCTGGATAGCCTTTTGATATCTAGAAATCCTCAGGAAAATATGACGTCATACTAATTAGCATTAGGAATTCCCTAGTGGTCTGGGTCGAGCTTCGTTCAAAAACACAATCCGATAAATAATTTCTAGGAGATAGGAAGTGGATAACGTGTTTATCGATTTTGTTTAAAGATTTAATCAATATCCCAGATGCGAGCAGAAATAATCCTGATTCACGTCATTAAAAATTCACAATAGGATAGTTTCTAAATAGCAGAAAAATCAATGAAATCTTGTGCTGCCATCTTTTATTCAGCTTTTAACTTGGGCTAGAGCTCTATTCATTTACATGCTAAAATCTTGTAAAAGTGGCTTAATTTCATGATTTATCAAAGTGTGTTTGTTGAATCTGTATAAGACTTAAATGATATACCACATGATGACCCTGTTTATGTACATGTTGTGATTAAACATGCAAATGTTGATTGACATACAAATCCACGGATTTAAAGAATTTTAGCATTGCATCTATGGACATTTGGCCCAAGTTTTTTTAAATTGTTATAAAAAATTATTCAAATTACATAACTGTGTAAATCAAAACTATTATAGGAGAAAACATTTTTCTGAATTCAAATATGCCATTTAAAAGAAGGTAATGTAAGTCTAATATGCAAGTCTCTTAAAATCTCACGAAAAACGAGATTTAGCGAGATTTCAAAAGCTATATTTTAAAGCTCTTTTCTTGTTCTATCTAATGGGTCGATATATACAATTAGGAGGGGATGCTTTCGCCCCCGTCGACCTCTACCCTTACTACGCCATGGCACAGGAGAAATATCTCATTTGGAATATATCACTGTTTACTTTGCGTTTGGTAGCTCTCTCATGCGAGATGGAATCGTAGCCATTAACTAAGGGAGCCAGATGCAACTTCCATCAAAAATTGTGCTATAAGGTATGAGTACCGTAATCCAACACCAAATTCGAAAATTCATAACAATACTTTGCACATATGGCGTTCGTGACCAACTATGAAACGCTTACCCCCCATAGTGTTATACATCAAAATGCACCTGTCCATATAGGGGTTCGATTGACCTACATCAAATTATAGGGAGTCAGGTTACTTTTTGAGATATCAGCGTCCGTTTATTGTAACTCGCGTTTGCTACCACTTCCTCAATTCTGATATGACAGGCAAACGCGTAGTAAACATCCTCACGTTCGGAACTATTTTGACCTACATCGCTATTTTCGTAATTCAAATGAAAGTTGAACTCCTCTTTATTTTGATACCAAATAGTGGCATACTATGTACCCTAGAAGCCAACTATGGGTTATTTAGAACGATACCACAGGTTTTTAAATGGACTATATACCTTTTGGCGGATGGATATGGAACCTCATACCATACGATAAGCTCTAAAAAACATTCTAGCTATTTTCTTCTATCTAATGGGTAGCAAACGCCCCTTCCTTTTTATTGGGTTTTCAACGTTTACTACCATTCCCTGTTCCCGGGCTACCATTTTTTGACTGGGTTTGGTAATCCCCGGGTAACCGGGGCTAATGCCCTCCCCGGGTTTTGCACTTGTTCCCAAAATATCCGTATGATATCTGAAATATCCCCCCGCGCATTGCGCATGCGCCAGAAAATTCGAAAATCAATATTTGTTGGTCCTCTAGCGTGTAAACACAGCATATCTCCCGTACCGACAATTTATTTGTCGGTCCTCTAGCGTGCCACCACATCAGAGTCTAGAGTACCGACAATTGTCGGTACTCTAGCCTTTACGTAAAATGAAAGTTTAACTCTTCCTCTTTATTTTGGTACCAGATAACGGCATTTGCTAGGTACTTGAGGAGCCAACTATAGCTTTTAAATAGGTAGCCCAAACTTTACTCCCATAAAGTGCAAAACAACTTAGCTTCTTATATCACAAGATAATCATAATATAGGGGATTGCAATAATTTTGGAAATTCGCGGAGGTCAAAACCGATATTTGCAGGTCTTTGTAGGACAAGTGAATTAGCCTAATTTTGATCAAATTGCGGGATAATCCTGCCATTCGTGGGATGCTTAATTAACAGCTGGACAGCTACAGGGAGGGCCTATCGCTATCAAAAAATATTTTCTAGGTTACGAGACTTCCTATAGTCTAATAGAGAGTAGATGGAGCTGTGTCAGTGTTTGTGTTTGTGCCAATTGGCAATTTGATTTGACGTCTAAAGAAAAGTAAATCTGATTCAGTGATCACTGATCAGTCAGTGAGTGATTGGACTGAAATTTTTGAGGGAGGAGGCCTGGATTATATTATTTACAAAAGCTCAGTCTATATACACGCTGTGACCTTGAAACATAGTATAGTTCATCTTTATAACATATTTATCCTACCTGATCAATAGCTTCTTGAACTTCTACTGGAAACTCTAGTAAACCGTCTGAAAACTCATCTTCTAAGACGTCTTCGTCTTCCAGAGCAGCCATCCTTGAACTTGCAGTGTTTTAGCGAACGTGAGTTATTTGTTTTCTACTGTTCGTGTTTTTAGCGTGATTTTAGTTCTGATACTACTCCACTATTGAATTGCCGATTTCTACTCGCCGTAATGAAACACACTATCAGGTAATCCTAAACGATGCTACATTCACTCCATTAAAGAGATCGAGTCTCCTAAAAACACAATCAAAGTAACCCCCTGATTTTTTTATGTTATTTGATGTAAAACAATCCTGCACTACTGGTAAAGAGGGGTGATGTCAACGCGGTAGCCTGACAGTCGCCCCAGGGTATTTCAACATAAAGGGAATTCCTAGGGGGGTACAGGGGCCAACCAGGAAGGTTCAAATTCTATCACTGTTAAATTATATATCTGCTTTATATGGGCTTATTAGCCTTTTGCAGATTATTGACATAGACATAGTTTATCAACTTACCAATGCTGAGGCTTGAATTAATTCGTTAACAGTATCAATTTGATGATTGTTCCTAGCCATGATTTCCACTTACATCAATAGAAATTAGAAATAAAATTTAAAAAGCCCGCTCAAATTTGTTCCAGTCTGATTGGCTTTTTTTCTTCAGTTTGAACAGATCGTTTTGGTTCAGAGGAGCCATATTTATTACTTCTAAGGGGTTAACATATAGATAAATCCCCAAAAAACATTTTTACAAAGACCCCCCACGAAGTGCGGTTCTTTGCAACTTATTCCGGACATGAACCAGTGGATCGGTCACGTGACCTAAAGACTGCCTTTATTACCTTATATGGCAAATTGTCAAGGGAACTACTAAATCGTCATATGACGCGATTACGGATCGATTGTGTTTCCAAGTAATGTCGTCATGTGACGTAGAACGCATTCATTGCACAGAATTGGTCGAATAGCCGATAGATGTCATTCATTGATTAAACATGACGTCATATTTGAGATCTTAAAGATAAATCTGACGTCATGACGTCAGTGCCATAGAAACTGAGATTGTCTTATTTTATTTTGACGTCATTCCAATGTAATGAACCAGTTATATCACCAAAAGTTATCATATTTTGTTTGAAATTGGCCGAAAAGTTAAAGGTATGAGGATTCTAATCTCAACGGAATCAAACAGATCTACCTTCAAAGTTACAGAAACCTGAGATGACTAAGATACCATATGATTTTAAGTACCTCTACCAGACCGTTGAATATCCTCATTTCACCATTTTGACGCCATTTCTAATGGATTTCAATGGAGTCATGCATGAATTCCTCATGATTTTTTCAAAACAAATTGGCCGAAAAGTGTGCATGTGTACATTGCTTAAAACATGTTAAATCAGTAAAGGTTGATGTCTAGTTATAGAAACCTGAGATGACTAAGGTGGCAAATCAATATCATTCGCACAGTAAGCGTTCGAAAATGTCTCCATTATAAATCCCATAGGCTTTGGAAAACCGGAAGTAATGGTTCTGCGCATGCGCAGTGAAATATTGGACAAATTTTGTGCAATGGTCCGCCATTGCTCTCAATTTTGTCTGAACGGGTAAGCGTATTTTAACATTTCTGTCATTTAAAGCCTGGTTTTCAGTATTTATAATCGAATTTCACTTCAACTTGATTGTAGAAATGAATAGAATTGTAACTTCTTATTTTACTGAATCATTATTCGAGCCAGAAGTGGCGCAAAATCAATTTATGAACTTGAAGAAATTTAGTTACTCATGGTTCAACGAGTTTTTCAGATGGTTCAAATAGGCTAGTCAACACTGATATATTTAATGTTCTGTAAATGGTTAGTATGATGCTATGCTGGTCGCAAGGAGAGGTATCAAAAGTTCAATGTCTGATACAGTGGCGTAGCCAGGATTTGGTGACCGGGGGTTCTATTTTTATGATATTCACAACCCCCCCCCCCCCTCCCCTTCATTAGGGTTTCTCAAATAATGCAATTTGTACAATTACACTCCCTCCAACAGTTTGGCAATCCTAACTAACCCATTGGATTATGTATTAAGGCATCTTTAAGTTTGAATTCTTATATGCATAATTTGTAAAGAAAAAACTATTTTGGGAGGGGAAATACAATTCATTTCAATACCTTATTAAAGGCAGAATCTGATCTATAGGGGGTGACAAAATTACAAGCAACATGTATAATTGACTTACCAATCTATTCCTTACAACATCAAATACAATATCTCCCAAAAGATTCACAACATGTTATAAATTGGTGAAGTTATTAATGATTCAAAGTGCAAAAATGAAAGTGCAAAATCGTATTATTGATGAAAATATATATCATTCAAATAAGTGGGTCTCGGTTATGCTTTGTTTTAAAACGTTAAAAATATTTCTTTGGACGTCCCCGGAGCTCAGTAGTAAGTCACACAGAGCAGATCAACCGCAATTGATAATAAAAACGTTTTAGTGGATATAAATTATATAAATACAAGCGACTGTTATTTTGTTAACTTTTCAATGTTTTTTTATTATATAATTTATTCGCTAAACATATCGTTACATTAACACGAAAATGGAGAGCAAGTAAACTGGAACGATAACAATTTGAATTCTATACAATCTCTTAGATGAGTGGAGTGTATCTGAAAAAACAAAATCATTTTTTGCAATGATTGATTTTTCTTTGGAAAAGTGATGGGTAAATAAACACTGAACAAATGAAAGAATGAATAAATTGAACAAATGCTCGTGTTTATAAATGATATACGCTTTTAAATAATTCATTTCACAACGTTTTTAATTATTTAACGCAATTGGTTTCGGGGACTTGCCAGCCCCAGGGACGTCCCAAGAAATATTTTAATTAAATTTTAATCGAAATAAAACAAAACAGAGATGTACACATTTGAAAGAACGTGTGTTTAATCAATATTAAAACTATTCCAGATATTTATTCGTCAATGTTGTAAAAATCATTCGGAGTATGGGACGTCTGCATTGTTTTCAATAACTTTAAATAACTTCGTATTGGAACAGAACTGGTGGCTTCCTACAGACGACAGAGGACTGATTTAGCCATTGCCCAAGATGGGTTATTTTGTCCGAGAAGAAGCATGCTTCTAAGTTAATTGTGCGAAATTATTATTGTTATTTCTAAATGTAAAATCTCATGCTCTGGGGTCTTCCCAAAATTAAATCTCACCCCGTGCCTAAGGTTGCCAAACGTTTTGAGGGAAGTGTAACTTCACTAAGACATGTTTTTAAGAACACCAACAAATATCAATTCATTTACTGCTCATATACGGTATGTAGTTTTCAAATAGCACAGTAATTTAATGATTCTGGTTATATGCATTTTTCCGCAAAATGATATTTTGGGAAATCCTGACCGGGGGTTCGTTCGAACCCACCGAACCCCCGCTGCCTACGGCTATGTGATAGGAAGCTAAATTAATCTAGTTTTGAGTTTGACCCCCTCCCCCCAAAAAACGTGATCATCGCGGACTTTTCGCGTGTGGACTTTCGTGGATTTTGGATTTTCATTGGGATATAACCATAACGTATGTAGGCTACAATGTAGAATTCTTAAAACATGTGACAACAACAGTAAACAGCATTTGCAGAAAACATCAAGTAAACTCTTTATTTTAAAACCATTCAAAGGAATTCTGATCCGAGTCAAAATTGCACAAAAATTGAAATGTTAAAATTTGTCTGATAGCAAACTGAAATGGCTTTGCCCCCCCCCCTTCTAGATTTATTTAGTTTTATAGGCTTATCCGTCGACATTGAACCTTAGATGCCTCCCGCCAGACTTATGTCACGAGACTGGCTATTACCATCTACATAAGAAGTGAACGATAGTTTTTTAAACTGGAAGGTCAAGGTCGGAACTCAAATGAATATAGACTGCCCCAATTCATTTCTTTTTCAGAACAAGAACGCCAACAACAACAAGATCCTATGCATACGACCACGCACACCAACAACAAGTGCAACAACAAATAACGCAAACAATTATAAAGGTTATGTCAACAAAGACATATATTAAATTACAGGTGTGAAATCGGCAAAACTTGGGCTCAGTAGACAATAAAGAAGTTTACTGTAGAAGTGTACATGCTAAGGTGTCAAGGTATGTATCAAATCAAGAGATCAAAAGACTAAAAGCTAATGTATATTTTGTAACAATGAGAGGTAAAGCAATACCATTTTTATTACATGAACCACAAACATGTGAACGTGCTACTTTAAAAACGGAGGAAACGTAATTTGTAGGTCTTAAACTTAAAACTGGTTTATTTCTTTTGCTAGTGGTCTCTGTTTTATTTTCTATTTACGACAAAGTAATAAGAGTGTTTCGACCCTTCCAAGCCGCGGTTTATGTTGCAAGAAGTACTAATACAATAATATTGTATTTAAAAAACTATTAGTATGAACTGTATGAATACATGAAATATCTTCATTCAAAGCCGCGGTTTATGTTGCAAGAAGTACTAATATGTATTTAAAAAACTATTAGTATGAACTGTATGAATACATGAAATATCTTCATTCAAAGGTATAAATGTTGTACAAAGACAGGCAGGAAATGTATTGACTAAGGCCACACATATAAGATATGCTTTTATCTCATATTTCCAGGGCACGGTAATAATAACAAAGGTCAAGAAGGATGATGTACATTAGAACTTTCCACAGAGTCCAAGTGATGTCACGACAAGATCCAATGAGTTTCAATCAGGGTCCAGATGTCATACACTAGGGATTTAATTGGACTTTTTGAGATTTGTTGTATATTTTTGGGCTATAAGACGCCACAATATACTGAAATATGTGCTTAAGTTACATGATTGTTTTATGTCACCGTGTAGAGATGGTGACATAATGAAGTTTGTTAGAGTTTATTCGTATATTTAAACTTTTTCTTGGTAATGCAATACTGCATCAAAACACAAAAAAAACAGATATAGAAATTGTGTTCACAGTTTGAAAATCTGATTTAAAACTTCTTGCAAAATGTAACATAACGTAAAAGAGCACGAAGCGCTATCTATGTATATTGTTCTTGGTAAAAAAGTCACTTACAAAAATAACAATAGAGTTCCTTACTTGTAAGTCACCCTACCCCATCCAGAACAGTATACCAGTAGCCTAATAGCATAAGTGGCGCTACACACTTCTGTGACAATATAACCATTTACTTAATAGATTCCACTAAAAGCAACATTTCACTATCACTCCATCTTTTCCGCCCCTTATACCTAACTTCGGGTCTTTGTAGTTTTTCAGTGATTTTTTCACTGGATTATCTTGTTATTGTTTTCAACTTATTGTGTTCAATTCTGACACTTGGTTGTTTTGTTGGTTGTCCTGTTGATTTTCTCAGTATATTGGTGAAATTGTGCTTATGATATGGTCTCAAGATATATCTAGGGTAAATATGATGTTTTATGAGCAATTATATATTGGGACATTACTGGTTGTCCAGAATAGAAATCTGCTTAGTCTTTTGCAGATTATTGACATAGACATAGGCATTTCATCATTGAATCTAAAGAGATAAATGCCGCTCTCGAGTTAGAAAAATGGCGGATGGAAATAACCATAGATTCTGGGCCGATATAAAGATAGCAGCACCAAGATATTACACTATTATCAAGAGAATAAATAAACACAGATCGATTACCATGTCATCTTTATTTTAAACTTATTTCTATCGACCTTAGCCTATGAAAATAACCACCTGTCTATACAATCAAAGAAAAAAAGTCAAATATGTGTAACGGCCAAGCTGCTATTACAGGCCAACCTTTAAAGTTCACTCGGTATGTAGATCTATGGGACAATATTTGGATGCCAAAATTTGATATTATGTAGTGGGGATATGTATCAGATGCTGGCACAGTTTTGCCGGAAGTTCCCAAGAAGTAACTTTTGGCAATGCAGTATGTTAGAGTAACTTAGTAGGTGTAAGAAAATATAAGGTGATGGCCTCTAAAGTGGTAAAAACAATTTTCACGGCCGAATTGGACTTCAATTCCTGCGATTTCAGGGGGTACTATAAGACTATTTCATAACATAAAGGATATAGTTGCTATTGTTCTGCTTTCTACAGCACACATTACTAGTCCAAAGATGAATAATATCCTAAAGTTATAGGCCGATATCTATATTAGTCTCAGAAATATTGCAATTAATAGGAAAAAAATATGCAATATTAGTCATTTTTAAGTCTCACGTATCTTATATTTGTAGCTTCCAGCAAAAGATGGCAGCTTAAATAGCTCAAAATTGTTTTCTAAAACCTAATTCAAGCTTTGTTTGATATTGTAATACAATTATAATAATGATAATGTTATATTTATGATTTTTAATATGACTTTATAGTACCCTACCCCTGGAAAGTGGGTGTGGTCAATGTAATCATTTTGCAGCATACAATTAAAAACTTGTATTGATAGAAAGCAAATCAATGCATTTTTAACATTTTCACTTGTTGCTTGACATTGTAATTCATTCATTACTAAAATATAGGACTCTACATATTTTATATATACGTTTTCAATTTTGTACAATGTATCATGATGAAATCTAATAGGCTGTTTCATTTTCAGTGTTCACTAACGCATGAAATGTAAGTCACAGTGTTTCCAAATTACCTTTGCAATGAGAAGGTACCACAAAGACTACATAATATGAGCAGTTTCAAGGTCCTAATACTAATACTTACTGATCTATCGGCGTGCAAAAATAGAGAAAGCTGTCGTGAGTGCAGTTTTAACTAACTTTGAACTGAAACTGCTGCTTAATGAATATTTTTCTCAACATCTGTGACTTTTTTAGACCCCAAACATAAGATACCAAGACATAATGCTACCAAGTTCTGATATTGGAAGTTTCAGAGCTCTAGATCAAATATTCACTTCTGCATGTACTTTTAAAAAGACCCAAAAGGACAAAAACCTGTCAGATATCGTGAAAAATATGAAAGATGCACTATTCAGAACAATTTATCTCTTAAATGTTACTTTTATTTGACATAATTTCTGATTCTGCCTCCAGTTAGTACCACCAATAATACATATGAGAAGACTTAACGTCATAGTAAGTTGAAGTACAGATCTATTGGCTTCTGAAAATGGGAAAAGCTGTAGCAAGTATGATTTTCACCAGTTTTTCATCTAAGACTGCAACTTTCTGAATTTTCTTTTTACAAACTGCACAGTAAGACCAAAGACATTAAAGGAAACCTGGTCATTGTACCACCAATAATAAGTAAAAATAATATTGGTAATATATACCAAGTGTTTTCTTTAATTCCAAGGCATCTGAATTGATAAATAAATGAAATCAGTACTTTATTGTATCTTGGGACAAAATACACTGTTTGAATGCTTAAGCTTGACATCACAGTATCAAGTGAAAGATACGTTGTTATAAACAGCTATATATCACTTACTCTTCAATTTGAAATATGCCTGGCCATCCTAAGAAAAATGCGACGGAGGGCAAAGAGGGTGCATGGTATAATTGGTAATTAAGCTCTTCTAGAGTTTAAAGCTCCCACAATTTTTAAAAATGAAATGGAGAATAACATGTGAAAGTATAGGATGGACTAATTGTTCTAAGAAAGTTTTTGAAAGTAACATTGCATGAAATGTTTAAGCAAGAGATATGTTCCAAAATACTTTCAGGTAGAAATAAATGTATTCTCAGTATTCAATAATAACATTCTTTATAGGTTTTTTGGTCTTAAGCATATCAGTGATTATCCCATGGTTGCAAGGATATAGATCGAATATCACATGAAGATATATTTGATATGTGGATCAGGTTATAATATTTTAGCAAAAAATTCACAAACCATCGAATATCACTTTTAAACTATTGAATATCACGTCTTAAAAAGTGATATTCGATGGAGTGAAAAGTGATATTCGATGGTTTCGAATTTTTTCAAAAAAGAATTTCTTTTTACATTTTTTAAATTATTTTCAAAAATATTTTAAAAAAATTTCAACATTTTTTCACAATTTTTTTTCAATTATTTGTTCAAATTTTTTCTCAAATTATATTTTTCACATTTTTTTGCTGATGATGATTTCCCATGGGATGAATAAATTTTTTTTCAAAAATATCAATTATATCCACTCATGGATACAAATATCTTCACTCACTCGCTGCGCTCACTCATGAAAATATCAATATCCACTCATGGATATAAATGATATTTTTTCAAAACCATAGGATATTCCTATATTATATCAATTCGGATGCTGAAGTCACTTAATAAATAATAACTAGATGTAACTCATAGTAAGCACTTCAAGTTTCAGTTCTAAATAAAATACAGTTTAGTTAAAAAATTGTTAAGAATACATACATTTTTTCACAATCACAATTTCACCATTTCTGACTGTATTTTGCATATTTCTAGGTGTCAATGGTTCAATGATTATTTGATATAACCTCCTGAAACTACTCTCATATATATTTGGTGGTACAGTGATATGGAATCCTGTCTTTTGGGGTCTCACGGAATTCTTGTTTTAGAGAAGAAAATCCTGAAAGCTGCAGTTTAATATTATGAATTATAGGTGAAAATTGCACTTGCTACACTGCTTCTCCCATTTTTAAATGCTAATAAATCTGTAACTACACTTACTATGACCTTAAGTCTACTCATATGTATTATTGGTATTACTAACTAGAGGCAGAATCAGAAATTATGGTAAATAAAAGTAAAATTTAAGAGATAAATTGTTCTGAATAGTGCATTTTATCACATTTTTTCGCGATATCTGACTGCATTTTGTGTCTTTTGGGTCTTTTTAAGAGTCCATTCAGATATGAATACTTGATCTAGAGATCTGAAATTTTCAATACCAGAATTTGGTAGCACTATGTCTTGATATCCTGTGTTTGGACTCTAACCAAATCACAGTTGTTGAGAAAAAAATTCATAAGTAGCAGTTTTAATTCAAAATTAGTTGAAACGGCACTCAAGACAGCTTTCCTCATTTTTGAAAGCCGATAGATCGGCAAGCATTTACACCATGATCTTGAATCTGCGCATACATATTCTTAATGGCACTATCTCATTACCCAGATATTGTGGAAACATTGTTGTCAAAAGGTAAGGGTGATCCGAGAAAAAGTTGGTAAATTGAAACAGCCTATTAGATTTCATTATGATACATTGTACAAAATTGAAATCGTATATATAAAATATGTAGAGTCCTATATTTTAATAATAAATGAATTACAATGTCAAGTAACAAGTGAAGATGTTTTAAATGCATTGATTTGCTTTCTATCAATACAAGTTTTTAATTGTATGCTGCAAAATGATAACATTGACCACGTCCACTTTCCAGGGGTAGGGTACTATAAAGCCATATAATAAAAATCATAAATAGTACATTATCATTATTATAATTGTATTACAATATCAAACAAAGCTTGAATTACTTTTTAGAAAACAATTTTGAGCTATTTAAGCTGCCATCTTTTGCTGGAAGCTACAAATATAAGATACGTGAGACTTAAAAATGACTAAAATTGCATATTTTTTTCCTATTAATTGCAATATTTCTGAGACTAATATAGATATCGGCCTATAACTTTAGGATATTATTCATCTTTGGACTAGTAATGTGTGCTGTAGAAAGCAGAACAATAGCAACCATATCCTTCATGTTATGAAATAGTCTTATAGTACCCCCTGAAATCGCAGGAATTGAAGTCCAATTCGGCCGTGAAAATTGTTTTTACCACTTTAAAGGCCATCACCTTACATTTTCTTACACCTACTAGGTTACTCTAACATACTGCATTGCCAAAAGTTACTTCTTGCAAACTTCCGGCAAAACTGTGCCAGCATCTGATATAATAGAGAGTTCTGTAAATATAATGATTGCATAATAAATAGCGGTAATTCATTAAGATTAGTCACACAACTAAAATACATTTCCTAGTTTGGTGATTGTCCTGAAGATTAGCTGCCTTGAATCAGTGGCAGAGGCGAGGCAGTTGACATCGTTTAGAGATATTGTATGGGACCGTTAAACTATTAACTATCTGAAAGGTGTTAAAAATTGTTGAAATTAACATCCCTGAAGAAGTCATTAAGAGTGTTGTAGTCTCAGCATAGGCTTTCAAGGGTCAACTAAGAGCTCATGGTCTCGACCAAAGTGCTATTTTCTTATTGAAAAACGGACTTATATTTAATGTAGTTACACCATAAATTGGAAATCTTTATAAAACATCGCAAAGAACTGAAGAACAAAGTTTACATTTTAAAGTGCGTTTTAGGGACGTATAAAATGTGCTGATTAATAATAAATGGTAAGTTTAAACTCTTGATAGGTAGATTTAGTTATAGAAGCAAGTGGGTTTAGCCTAGATCTAATTTTTGACAAACGAACTAAAAATTCTGCCATTTTTGATTGTTTGCTGATTTTATTCGATCCCAGTCTCAGGGAATGTACTAAAAACCCTTCGACCCTGCGACCTACGACTTACAGCGTGTCAAGAATTTTTGAAATATACTTTTATAAAAACCCTTCGACCTTCTAGATATTTCTCAGTACATATGAAGTTGCTGGAAATATTACAGTTAAATATATTTAACGGAGTGGCTCCAGGACCGACAATTGTCGGTACTGGAGACTGTCCAGGGGTATTTGCTGGGGTACCGACAATTGTCGGCACTCTATCGTCATCTAATAGTGTCAGATAGAGAACCGACAATTGTCGGTACGCAAGTGGCTGCTACGTGTTTTTGCTAGAGAGCCGACAATTTCATAAATAAATTCACTACTTTTAATTTCATAAATAACTTCAACACTGGTAGTCTAGTGGTTAGCGAGCACGATTCGAACACACTCGGTCCCGAGTTCGAATCCCAGCAAGACCTACTTTTTTCTTTTGAGGGGGGGATAGTGCTTCTTTTGCAGTATGGAATCGTACAGGCATTAACTTGTAGTGAGCCATAATTTATTTCGACAAAAAATTGATTCAACTTCCATCAAAATTGTCCTACAAGATTCAATTAATAAACATTTTAAAGCTCTTTTCTTGTTCTATCTAATGGGTCGATATATACAATTAGGAGGGGATGCTTTCGCCCCCGTCGACCTCTACCCTTACTACGCCATGGCACAGGAGAAATATCTCATTTGGAATATATCACTGTTTACTTTGCGTTTGGTAGCTCTCTCATGCGAGATGGAATCGTGGCCATAACTAAGGGAGCCAAATGCAACTTCCATCAAAAATTGTGCTATAAGGTATGAGTACCGTAATCCAACACCAAATTCGAAAATTCATAACAATACTTTGCACATATGGCTTTCGTGACCAACTATGAAACGCTTACCCCCATAGTGTTATATATCAAAATGCACCTGTCCATATAGGGGTTCGATTGACCTACATCAAATTATAGGGAGTCAGGTTGCATTTTGAGATATCAGCGTCCGTTTATTGTAACTCGCGTTTGCTACCACTTCCTCAATTCTGATATGACAGGCAAACGCGTAGTAAACATCCTCACGTTCGGAACTATTTTGACCTACATCGCTATTTTCGTAATTCAAATGAAAGTTGAACTCCTCTTTATTTTGATACCAAATAGTGGCATACTATGTACCCTAGAAGCCAACTATGGGTTATTTAGAACGATACCACAGGTTTTTAAATGGACTATATACCTTTTGGCGGATGGATATGGAACCTCATACCATACGATAAGCTCTAAAAAACATTCTAGCTATTTTCTTCTATCTAATGGGTAGCAAACGCCCCTTCCTTTTTATTGGGTTTTCAACGTTTACTACCATTCCCTGTTCCCGGGCTACCATTTTTTGACTGGGTTTGGTAATCCCCGGGTAACCGGGGCTTATGCCCTCCCCGGGTTTTGCACTTGTTCCCAAAATATCCGTATGATATCTGAAATATCCCCCCGCGCATTGCGCATGCGCCAGAAAATTCGACAATCAATATTTGTCGGTCCTCTAGCGTGTAAACACAGCATATCTCCCGTACCGACAATTTATTTGTCGGTCCTCTAGCGTACCACCACATCAGAGTCTAGAGTACCGACAATTGTCGGTACTCTAGCCTTTACGTATATTTAAAGCTGGACTTCGATCGGAGCCGGCGATGACGTCACTTCCGAATCATAGCATTCAAAATAAGTAGCGTTTAATTACTTCCACCATTCATAATACTTGGTGGTCCAGCGGTAGAATGCTCGCTGAGCACGCAGGAGGCCCGGGTTCGAATCCCGCATTCGCCTTTTTATTTTTTTAACTAAATGATTGTTCTGTGACATTACGCAGATAATGTTTTTTTTATTGACATAAACTTTATATTAGAGCTTGAAAATGTAAAAACAATACATGTCAACATATTGCGTTTTGGAGCGATGTGCAGGTTTAATGTATTCAAGCACATTCGAATGTGAACGTTTCTTACCTCCTCAGTAAAAATATTTGTGCTTTTCCCATCACATTGTAACAGTGGCGCATCGTGCATATTTTCAGGAGATCAAATTTTTTATATAGTTTAAAGAGAACCGTCTTTTGATTTTATCAACTTTGATTCAATTTGGATTTGTATAGTTAAGAATCTAATGCCAACTAAATAAGTAGATTCTTTGTTTTGCATCCTACAAAATCCAAAGCATGCAAGGGTACAAGGAAAATGAACACAAATTCAAGAAAAAGCTTGCAAGCTAGGTCATATCAGGTTCATATAACCAGCTTTTGCCAATTTAAGTTTTTCAAAAGGATCAAGGGGTGAACATTTGACAATTTTCAAGTGGCCCAGAAATCTTGAAAATGCTCAGAATCGTGAAAAATTGTACTGATTTTGAGAGAATATTTGGCCAATGGAGTGGTCCAGTTGAACCCACGAATGTCCCCCCCTGAATATATACACTTTAAGGGCATAAAGGTTATTACAAACACATCTATACAACTATATTTATTAGACATAGATATGAAACATTTCAGAACTAGATAACAGCAACGCGAGGTGGAGCAAATCCCATCGAACTTTTGATCTCAAAATCGTTCAACTACTTTTCAAGTTTTAGTAAAAAAGTAAAATAAGACTTTATAAAATAGAGGCCACTTTTCAAAATGGCCACCTGGCCAATGTGCCATGCTTATGAGTATCAACATATCAAATGTGAAAAAATAGGTCCACTACTTTTCGAGTTAATATGCAAAATAACACACACTAAGTTAGAAGCCATTTTTCAAAATGGCTGCCTACTTGCCAAAGTGTCATAAGATAGTGTCCCATGCTTGTGAGTTATCACAAATTATATATGCAAAAATCGCTCCATAGCCTATTACTCTTCCCAGTTACAGCAACTTAGAATTTTGACACACATCAAATTGTCCGCTATTTCCAATTCTGATTGAACGAAATGCGATGGTACCTTCAGACCCTTGGGTTGCCATTTGGAAGTGATTGTGTTTTCTGATTTGCTTAAAATCTTGCAAGCAAAGGGATGCAAAACAAATAAGCTAATTCTCATTGCCTAGTCTAAATTAGTGTGTTTGTTCATTTCCCGCCTGCCGGCATAGAAGATAATAATTCATTTTCAGTAATTCATGTTCTTTCTGGTCAAATATAGAGAAAAGTACTTCTCCATTAATCATGAAAATTATTTCTTAAATTATCGGTGAATTAAGCTTTTTAATCAATGGTGTATAAAACTTAGTGATTGGTCTTATATTTCTAGAGATATCGTAGTTTGAAAAGAGTGTTTTTCAGCGCGATTCTTATATTCCTTCTGCAATTCAGCTGCACTATTCATACCTTTGATTGATAGGCTAGCAGTAGATTATGAATTCTTTGAAGTGACAATGTTTTGACATGTACAAACCTTCCTAATTCATAAATATTCAAATCGTCATAGTTACATTTCCTTTTATGACCAGAGATTCTAGAGTTCTCAAGATTTCTGCTAAGTCTAATAACCATCATATTTGTAATGTGTGTGGGGTTGGTGTAAAAAATGGTAACAAGAGGACTGGGTACCAACTATGTTTCCATTGCAAGAGTACCAGGCCTGTCAACTTGGGAACACCTAACATGAGTGACTTGGAAATGTTGAACACCTCCCCTCAAAATGTGGACACCTTGGTCCAAATCTGAACACCTTGATCCAAATTTTGAACACCTTGGTTTAAATTTTATTACATCTTGGCCAAATTTTGAACACCTCAAATTTTTCGCACTCGCTACGCTCGCGTTTAAAACATCCATCAACGGGGGGGTAGGGACGAACAATTTCAAACGCAATGCGTGACATATACGTAATTCGCGTGAAAAGTCCGAACGAAATGCGTACGTTTTTTTTCGGCGTTCGTATTTTTGCTGTGTAGACCTAGGTGTAGACGAACCTTTTTAGAAATTTTTCTACTGAAACATTTTTGCTTGACAATTACCAGGTAAAATGCGTATTTGCGTGCACAGGGAGCTCAAGTTGGAACTATACGTAATCATTTAGTAAACTGGACTGGGAAATCAGAGGTCGAAGGGTTTTTCAATAAAATATATTCCAAAAATTCTTGACACCCAGTAAGTCGTAGGGTCGAAGGGTCGTAGGTCGAAGGGTTTTTAGTACATTCCCAGTCTCAGGACCCAGGCCAACGTCAAAATCAAAATTTACGAAGTTCTTTGAACTTGCAGAATAAGTTAATTATATTATATAACCACTACTCCCTTATGTGGTCGATGTGTTATTGCATCCTACGACCCCTTTAGATTGTGGTCGTATGCCCGATTCATTGGTAAGCCTGTCTTTCTACAATGTCGGAGAATGAACTACGCATTGCACTATTAAATGACCTACCTCGATACATTCCAGAGTATTTAAGAATTCTTTTTATGTTGTTAGATCGCCAATTGTATGGGTTTATCGGCAGAATGAAGAGATTTTACTTTTTACATCGGAAATATGTCAGCAATTTTCAAAATGTCGGAAGGGGAATTCCCCAGGGATTTCCCTTATGACTGGTGCATGCCGGGAACTGAATGGAGGAATTTGACGGTTGAAATAAGTTAAATATTACACGCAAATATTGCCATAAAAAACGAAAATATCTTCGTGTCTTTCTGTGTTACAGGCATCAGCTATTTAGTGGAGAAGCTCAGGAAAGGATGCAGCAAGACCCCAGATGAGGAGGCAGAACCAGTTCCAGTTAAGGACAGACAATGTGTCCTTAATGGCAATGGGAAAAACTTCTCTGGTTAGTATCCCTAAAGCCTGGTAAGGGATGATGTCTAATTATCAACAGTTGTAGAAAAACAAAGTTATCTAGTTTGCACCCCCCCCCCTCATGTCCCCTCTCCTCATTTAACCAAATGTTGATTCTCCCTTCAATTGTATATTTGTGTGTCCTTTTGGTACTTCAACTGTGGTGGCTATGCTCTAAGCGTCTTACAGTTTAGAAATATTGAATTGGACAGGCTTTTCACATCATAACTCCCCCTTATTACATGCAGACTTGCCAACCTCCTGTTTTTTTACGGGAATCTCCAGTAAATTTTTTGTTTTTTCCGTAAAAAATACCAAACTCCCGCACCGTTTTCTCCCGTAAAAACTCCCGTACCATATTTCTACTAAAATCTCCCATGTTTTTAAAAAAAAATATGGCCGTAAAATTTCCCGTAATAATTTTTGCTGAAATCTCCCGTAAAATCGCCCGTATTCTGGTATAACTCCCATAAAATCTCCCGTATTTTTGGTATAACTCCCGTAAAATCTCCCGTTTTCTGGTATAACTCCCGTAAAATCTCCCGTATTCTTGGTATAACTCCCATAAAATCTCCGTTTTTTGCTGTCGAAATCTACCGTATTTAAAAGATATTTGACAAATTTGTGACCTTGATTATTGCAGGCACGCTTCTTTCTTTTACTGAAAGAAGGATTGGCTCCCATGGTCCACTATCGATACTTTCATAAATAACTTAAAAGTACTTCATTCCCATGATTCAAATTGCTTTTCTGCGATCAGTTCGGTATAAGTATGCACACTAAATGTCCACAAACGGGGGCCAGTTCATATTCTGTCATACTTCTGTCGGGAGAATACATTTTGTTTTTATATGGCGCTAAACAAAATGTTCCCGCAATATAAGGCGCATTATGGGTAGGGACTGCTGTGAATTAATGAACGTAAGTGACATCCTTCTTAGATTATAAGTTCCAATTAATTTATTTACTGCGCATGCGTCATAATAATTTCAACCAATTAAATCGCTGGATTTAATACCGTAAAAACTCCTGTTTTTTCAAAATCTACCGTAAAAACTCCCATTTTTTCAGAAATCTACCGTTAAAACACCCGTTTTTCAGAAACTAACCTTAAGAACCCCTGTTTTTTCCGAAATCTACCGTAAAAACTCCCGTTCTTTCAAAATCTACCGTAAAAACTCCTGTTTTTTCAAAATCTAAAGTAAAAACTCCCGTTTTTCAGAAATCTACCGTAAAAACTCTAGTTTTTTCAAAATCTACCGTAAAAACTCCCGTTTTTTCAGAAATCTACCGTAAAAACTCCCGTTTTTTAAAAATCTACCGCAAAAACTCCCGTTTTTTCAAAACCTACCTTTAAAACTCCCATTTTTTCAGAACCTACCGAAAAAAAACTCCCATTTTTTCTGAAATCTTCCGTAAAAAAGTCACGTTTTTTAAAATTTACCGCGAAAAATACCTTTTTTTAAAAATCTCCCGTAAAAACTCCAGTTTTTTCAAAATCTCCCATAAAAACTCCCGTTTTTTTTTTCAAAATCTCCCGCAAAAACTCCCGCTTTTTTTCAAAAAACTCCATCAAAAACTACTGGATTTTGAAAAAAACTCCCGTAAAAGTACTGCAATTTTTTTTAAATCTCCCGAAAATTTTTCATTTTATGTTGGCAAGTCTGACATGGTTCATGTACTATTTTGAAAATCTTTCAAAATAACATCTGTGTGTATTTAGGCTACAACTTTTCATTATTAAAGTACAATTGAAATACCATGATATGTGTTTTCAAGTAAATGCCCAATGGGCCTTTTATTGAAAGTGGTTTCAAAGTAACATGTATCAGGTTACAAGAGAAAGAAACCAGTGCCTTATTGCAAGACGCTTAAGTATGCGAGTGTGCCTAACATTCTTGTGCCATGTTAAAACAAACCCATCCCCGGATACAGCTATACATAAAAATAGATAAATTAACAATAACAATATTTTATAGAGTAAAGAATGAAAGAATTCACCTATATTTTCAGAACTTGGTGTAACCTATTCTGATTATCCCACTAAACCAGCAGCAAGCCAGCAAAGGAGCCAATGTTCTAGGCAGGGAGGATGAGGTTAATAGCTGATGCAGGATGGAAAGAGTTAACTTCACATAATACAGACTCTAGATAAGCAAGGCAGGAAGAAAAGAGATTAATTCACATATTAGACTAGAGAAGCGTGGCTGGACCAGCTTCACATTGAAATGAGTTAGGATGAAATATGGAAAAATTACAATTTTAGAAAAATATACAAAAATAAACACAAGAATGTCACTGACTTACAATAAGGCAACAAGATGCTTGTTTTGTAGCTTTAAAAAATACCCTGATGTACATATGCTGTAAGACAACTATCACGCAGCCCCGAAAACACATTCCAAATAAGGCAAGGCCTGTCAGGTGACAGGTAACGCTCCTTTTGGGGATTTTTGTAAACTGTGATACAGGTCACGCATATTTCTAGTAAACCACTGTACAAATCATGAGAAATCAGGGAATACAGTATGCCTGATTTTAATTTTTAATGTCAGTTTTAAACATTATTTTCAAAACTTCTCTATGCTGCTTTTGTGAAATAACCAAAGATTATTTGCATTGTGAATGTTAACTCTTCATCTTGTATCAGCTAATATGTAGAAATGTTTTTGAGTCTTGCATCATGTCCTTTTGACCTCTTAACCCTGTGACCTGTACCCCTATTCTGTGACCCTCACCGCCAGATTTTGTAACCCACACAACCATTCTGTGATCCCCATCCCAAACCAAGTGAGCTCTTCCCCATCTTTGTGACCTCCACCGCCAGATTTTGTAAACCACACAACCATTCTGTGATCCCCATCCCAAACCTAGTGAGCTCTTCCCCATCTTTGTGACCTCCACCGCCAGATTTTGTAAACCACACAACCATTCTGTGATCCCCATCCCAAACCAAGTGAGCTCTTCCCCATCTTTGTGACCTCCACCGCCAGATTTTGTAAACCACACAACCATTCTGTGATCCCCATCCCAAACCAAGTGAGCTCTTCCCCATCTTTGTGACCTCCACCGCCAGATTTTGTAAACCACACAACCATTCTGTGATCCCCATCCCAAACCTAGTGAGCTCTTCCCCATCTTTGTGACCTCCACCGCCAGATTTTGTAACCCACACAACCATTCTGTGATCCCCATCCCAAACCTCAGAGTGAGCTCTTACCCATCTTTGTGACCTCCACCCCCAGATTTTGTACCCACACAACCATTCTGTGATCCCCATCCCAAACCTAGTGAGCTCTTCCCCATCTTTGTGACCCCCACCCCCAAGTGTTGAGAACATCACCCCAACCTAATGTGACCTACATCCAAAACATAACAGTCATGACACGTCACATTCTGGTTGGAGAGATAAAATACAAGTAATCAAATAGACGTGATGCAAGACTCCAGATAAGAAGTTTTCATATTTATTACTTTAGAAATTGTACTAAATGCTGGACTGTTAATGATTATTGTCATTTAAAGCACTCAATGTGATTAGTGATGATATGATGGTCTAGTTGCAGCATTCAAGTCTAATATCTACTGTGTCAACATTAGCTAGTCAGTAATCAACACAATCATTTATTCACGAAATATCATAAAAATGGGATTGGTGACTATCATTCAATAGATGGCATGAAATTCAGTGGATTTTACCCAAGTGGATCCACATGGATTTTACTTTGAGTGGATACTACATGATTTTTACTCTGAGTTGATCCACAGTGGATCTACATGGATTTTGAGTGGATCCATATGGATCTTTCTTAAGTGGATCCACATAGATTTTACTCGAATGGATCCACATGGATTTTAATAAAACAAGGTGTCTTATATGCACTGCCATCTATATGAGCCACCAAAACTATTTGCTATATTTGTATATAAGCTCAACATTTACGTTCTTGCGAACTCTCCTTCTCTTTGTAAATGTATAACAACGACTTTATTTTTATTTTATGACTTTAGATATATTTGTTGTAAAATGACTTCTTTCACTTCTATGCAAGATGTTCAGAACATTATCAAACTCTGGAATTTTGAACATCAACCATTATGACCAATGGGACTCAAATCCCTACAGGGTGACAATACTGCATGTTTATTGTTTAGTATTTAATTCCAAACATACAGGGTGACTGTAATTACAGTAAAACCTGTCTTAGTGAACACCTCTCTCTAGTGAACACCTGTCCCTAGTGGACACCCTTCCTACGCACATAGTCCACTGACTTCTGTATAAATTACCCTCTCTCTAGTGAACACCTACCTACAGTGAACGTTTTTTCTTGGCAAAAAAATGTTCACTATACACAAGTTTTACTGTAATAAAATATGTTAGTCCTGAAAACTGGAGGCTGAAAATGATTAATGGGTTACATGTTTATTTGGTCACCCTGTACATGCTATAGCACTACTATACTCCTGAATTTGTAAACATTGTACAAGTTTATCTCAATTATTTTAAAATGTTATAGGCCAAGAATAAATAAATTATATTTGTGCACAATCTACTCTATACCCCTTGTCTGTTTGTAGTGATTGTATTTAGTTCCATACATACAGGATGACCGTAATTAGTAAAACCTGTTATTCCTGATAACTGGAGGCTGAAAATGATTAATGGGTTACATGTTTATTTGGTCACCCTATACACACTATAGCACTACTATACTCCTGAATTTGTAAACATTGTACACGTTTATCTCAATTATTTTAAAATGTTATAGGCCAAGAATAAATAAATTATATTTGTGCACAATCTACTCTATACCCTTTGTCTGTTTGTAGTGATTGTACAAGTTTATCTCAATTATTTTGGAATGTTATAGGCCTAGAATGAATAAATTATATTTGTACACAATCTACTCTATACCCTTTGTAGTGATGATAATAAATTAAAACTTGGTCTAATTAAAATTATTTTAGTTTTTCCTATTTGATTAGCAAACATTCTGGAAGGCTCTCTTGCTCAGAGGGAAGCAACTTTGAATACCAAAGTAAAGCAAAAGATCTATAGTATACCAAAACAAGTCTTATCATACCAAAGCAACCCTCATGATCCCAAAGCGACCCTCATCATGCCAAAGCAAGCCTAATCATATCAAAGCAAGCCTCATTATACCAAATCAAGCCTTATAATATCAAAGCAAGCCTTATCATACCAAAGCAAACCTTATCATACTAAAGCAACCCTCATTTTATCAAAGCAAGCACAATGATACCAAAGCAAGCCCCCTAAAATCAAAGCAAGCCTCATCATACCAAAGCAGCCTTGTCATTCCAAAGCAAGCCTTATCATATCAAAGCAAACCTCTTCATACCAAACCAAGCCTTATCGTACCAAAGCAACCTCATTATTCCAAAGCAAGCCTTATCATATCAAAGCAAGCCTCATCATACCAAAGCAGCCTTGTCATACCGAAGCAAGCCTTATCAAAGCAAGCCTTGTCATATCAAAGCAAGCCTTGTCATTCCAAAGCAAGCCTTATCAACCAAAGCAAGATTTGTCATACCTGTCCTTGTCATTCCAAAGCAAGCCCTGTCACACCAAAGCAAGCCTTATCATACCAAAGCAAGTCTTGTCATATCAAAGCAAGCCTTATAATACCAAAGCAAGTCTTATCATACCAAAGCAAGCCTCATCATGTCAAATTAACCCTCAACATGCCAAAGCAACCCTCATCATATCAAAGGTATCTGGTCAACTCGGACCCTAGTTAACTCGGACCCTAGTTAACTCGGACCCTAGTCAACTCGGACCTTAGTTAACTCGGACCCTAGTCAACTCGGACCCTAGTTAACTTGGACCCAGTTATATTTAATATAAATCAGAGGTATTTTACTATGTTAGAGGTGAAAGCAATTAACTCTCAAAATATTAAGAATATTGGAATAGTTTAAGATATAATTCAATTCATTACTGAAATCTTTAAATAATGATGTTTATGTATATTTCTGATGAGTCAAAATCAGTCTTTACAACCTTTATACTTTTATGCTACTATATTTGCGTCATGTGGGATCAAATAACTCCTTGTAATTAAATAAGAATGATTTAGAATGATTTTGATTCATTTTATATTGACTTTATATAGAATTGGAACTATACTATGTCTTTAAAAAATGAATTCAAATTAGCCTGTTGTGTATAATGCTGTTATAATAACTTTGACTAAGAAACCTAATTAACAAATCTTGTATCCTCTGATAAGCATTTAATTAGGGTGTTGAAGTAACAAAATATAGAGGTATTACATTAATTCCAATATACAGTATGGGGAAATGTGTTAGCGCATATAGCGCATTTGTGTTTTAAACAATTTTATTTCCAATTTCATTTTCTAAACATGTGTGTAAAATTACTTTCTGTTTGTCGAAAATACATGATTATTTCATTACACATTTTTATTTCATATTTCAAAGCTTCAAATGTGGAAATACAATGATTAAATAATTTGGTGACCTTAGTAAAATATTCAATGAGTAGGGATTTTGAAATATATTTTGATTTAATAAATCAAAGAATTGCAAATACAAGTTACAAAATTATCAAATATGGTGTTATCATTTGATTTGAAACTAATCTTTTACTTTCATTATAAGAAATTCCTTAAAAATCATGGGCTTTCAATTTATTTAACATGTTTACCCCTTTTAACTTGGTTTGAAGAATTGAGGTCAACAACATTTAATTCACGTTGAATTTCTAATTTATTGTTACATACTATTTGTTTGGAAGACAAATTAACTGGTTTCATGTTAAATCAAACTCTTGGTTATTTAATATTTATTCCTACCAGTATATGATTTCACAATCAGGCTGAATGGTTTATGATTGACTCAAAAGTGTCAGAATTATTTTTCACCATTATCAACCATTGTTCTATCTAACAATTATATATGATTAATGTTGTTTTTATACAAGGGGCGATCCATATATTCTGATAAAAATGCTCTCATTTTGTGATTTTATAACATATCCCTCTCATTTTTTCAGAAAAAATGTAGATTGTGTAATTACACATACAATGCTAAAATATTTTAGCTATGTTTAAAATTATTAATGAAATAGGGTTGCTATGGTAACCTGTATTAGGGGTAGGCAGGTCAATCAAATTAAAACATATAAAATATCATAATAAATTGTTATTTTAATTATTTTAAAACATGCGGAAATCAAACATTTTTTCTAAAAAGGTTTGGTATTGTTGCTCGTTGTTTGCTGCTAAACAAAAGTTTATTTGTGCTCACTATAGCATCACAACAACTCACAATAGCAATGTATGACAGAACTGGCCAGTTAACATTACATGTCATGAGACACACCAAAAATCAAAATGTCAGATGAGGTAAGTGTGGCTGATGCAGAGTGTGACATTAACAGATACATTAGGAGTACCATTAGATTTTATGTACTATCAATTGCAAGAATAAGTAAGAGGACACTGTCAGAGAAATATGGACTTGTTAAATGTATGGGCAAGGTGTTATATCTGCTTAAAGAATCTATAGGTATTATTGTAAAGAGGAAGGCGTGGTAACTGTTGAAGATAATCCACAATCTGGTTGCAAGAAGAACTTGTGGACAGAGACTAACACTACGATAAATTGAGATGCAACTTATGAAGAGAGAACTATCCCACTGTAGAAATTAGCAAACAAGGGCAACAGGGGTATGGAACAGTTCAACAAATAGTTGGCAATGACTGGGAGATGCGTTTGATCTGCTTAAAATAGGTACCGAGGAATGATTAAATTAACAAATTTATCTATTTTATACATTATAATTGAACTGACCTGCCTACACTAAATACAGGTTACCATGGCAACCTTTTTTCAAAATTAATTTAAGATATAGCTATAATATTTTAGCATTGTATGTGTAATTACATAATCTACATGTTCTGAAAAAATAAAAGGGATATGTGAAAAAATCACAAAATGAGAGCATTTTTATCAGAATATATGGATCGCTCCTTGTATATACCTTATCATTTTAATGCTCAACTAAGGAAAAATAAAAATTACATAGGTCCAAGTTGACTAGGGTCCGAGTTGACTAGGGTCCGAGTTAACTAGGGTCCAAGTTGACTAGGGTCCGAGTTAACTAGGGTCCGAGTTAACTAGGGTCCGAGTTGACTAGGAACCATATCAAACATGTCAAAGCAAGCCTCATCATACCAAAGTAAACCTAATCATACAAAGCAAGCCTTGTCATATCAAAGCAAGCCTCATTATACCAAAGCAAGCCTAATCATACCAAAGCAAGCCTTGTCATATCAAAGCAAGCCTAATTATACCAAAGCAAGCCTCATCATACCAAAGCAAGCCTAATCATACCAAAGCAAGTCTTGTTTGGGTTTGACACCGTAATACCAGTGTTATTGTCAAGGATGTTTTAAGACAATATGTTATACCTTTTAAAAGGCAGCAATTGATATTTGATGGCCGTTCAATGTGCAGCAATTGATATTTGATGTCTTCAAGAAAACAAAATGCGGGATACCACATTGCAGCACACCTTGATACAATGTCATTATGAGGGTATTATAAATACATAAACATGAATACATAGAAACAGAGGACTTGCTGTTCGAATATTTATGAGCAATAAAAGTCCCCCCGTCTTTTGCACATGGTACTTCAAGTAAAGGCCTTTGAAATACTTGACCGACTTCGACATTACGATACCACGGTATACAACACAAACGCCGCTACAGGCAGACCGGACCGGATTGTGTAAAGTGTTGGCTGTCAAATCGCATATCGTTAATCACCACGCCTAACCATCGACAACACAAATAATGCCATCGTACACCTTACGTATACGTTATCATTTCCGCCATTTTGGATCGCCGTTTCCTAGGTAGAGACACTGCGTCAAAGGCACTTAAATCTCTATGGGATTAATAAACTATTTATTGATTATTAAGAAAAATAATTCAACAATCACCGTTAATAACTGTTTATCGTTTAGATAGATATCACTAAATACCACCTAGGTATTTAAGTCATATACCGTTTCAAATAACCCATGAATAGTGTTGGTTATTTATGATGTATTTATTTATTGCTTGGAATGTATTAGTAGTTTATTAATGTGTATTTATCAAAGTCATGTAAATACACAGGGGTATCTATTTAGGTATTAATGCCATGTGACCCGAGTTACGCAATGCATATTATTCTGTTTATACTAATATCAATGAGTATTTATGGTATTTATAACCTAACGTTGATACTCCGATTGGCTTTTACTGGGTATCAATGGACATTTGGGCCATGTGTCGTCATTTATGACATAAATACCTAAACGCATTTGCGCTAAATTATGAGGTATTTATCTGATCATCACGTTTTATAATAGGATTTCTTTATGGATAGGGGGGGGGGGGCGCGCTGTGGTATATACTCTGTCCTGCCTATAATATTGTAGCATATTAATACGATATGACCTTGCTTCACTTACATAAATAAGGCGAAAATGTACAATTTTTAATAGCATTTATTATTAATCTCTATAATGATTTTACTTTCAGTAGCTAGTCATGCATTTACAGGAAGTGGATGAAATCGAACATATCTGTGAAAGGCTATGAAAAATAATACAAATAATTTGAATGAGAGTCATGAAACTTTCAGAACTTGATTGTCGTTATCCTACTTTCATATTGCTAAAATATGAAAGGTATAGCCCTATTATGATTTTATTAACTGTGTTATAATTATTTGTTGCATTCAGTTTGGGACCGTAAGCTTCGGCCATGTAACACGGGCACGGAACACGGGATTGTACAAGACTCATTCGCCCTTACTCGACCACACCAGGGTATTTCCCTTGCCAGTTTTTAGGCTTTGATCTCTCAGAGGGTCCACTACGCTTTCTCTCATGGATGTAGTCTCTAAGTTTACGGTCCTTAATTCGTTTATCTAGGATTTTGATGTAGTTTTTGAAACGTTCTGTTCTCCATCGTGTAGTTCTCAAGTTAACCGTCTTTGTTTCATTGTCGAACTCCTCGTCGGACATTATTTCTGTTGTCCCTCCAACACTCCACAAATGGAACTCAGTGTCTCCTTCACTGGCCACCTTTCCTCTCCATAGTTTAGTCTAAAACAATAAAATGCATGTGTTACTTTAGCATCCGCAATATTGAAGCTCTTACCTACTACCACCCATGGGAATGATATGGGATTGGACCTACTTACTGCCAAAGGATTGTACCTACTTACTGCCACAGGATTGTACCGACTTATTGCCACAGGATTGTACCTAATTATTGCCACAGGATTGTACCTAATTATTGCCACGGGATTGTACCTACGTATAGCCACAGGATTGTACCTACGTATAGCCACAGGATTGTACCTACTTACTGCCACAGGATTGTACCTACTTATTGCCAAAGGATTGTACCTACTCAATGCCACAGGATTGTACCTACTTACTGCGACAGGATTGTACCTACTCACTGCAACAAGATTGTACCTACTTATTCCCACAGGATTGTACCTACTCATTGCCACAGGATTGTACCTACTCACTGCCACAGGATTGTACCTACTTATTGCCACAGGATTGTACCTACGTATAGCCACATGATTGTACCTACGTATAGCCACAGGATTGTACCTACGTATAGCCACAAGATTGTACCTACGTATAGCCACAGGATTATACCTACGTATAGCCACATGATTGTACCTACTTACTGCCACAGGTCTGTACCTTCTTATTGCCAAAAGAGAGTACCTACTTACTGCCACAGGTTTGTACCTACGTATAGCCACAGGATTGTACCCACGTAAAGCCACAGGATTGTACCTACGTATAGCCACAGGATTGTACCTACGTATAGCCACAGGATTGTACCTAAGTATAGCCACAGGATTGTACCTAAGTATAGCTACAGGATTGTACCTACGTATAGCCACAGGATTGTACCTACGTATAGCCACAGGATTGTACCTACGTATAGCCACAGGATTGTACCTACGTATAGCCACAGGATTGTACCTACGTATAGCCACATGATTGTACCTACGTATAGCCACAGGATTGTACCTACGTATAGCCACAGGATTGTACCTACGTATAGCCACAGGATTGTACCTAAGTATAGCCACAGGATTGTACCTAAGTATAGCCACAGGATTGTACCTACGTATAGCCACAGGATTGTACCTACGTATAGCCACAGGATTGTACCTACGTATAGCCACAGGATGGTACCTACGTATAGCCACAGGATTGTACCTACGTATAGCCACAGGATTGTACCTACGTATAGCCACAGGATTGTACCTACGTATAGCCACAGGATTGTACCTACGTATAGCCACAGGATTGTACCTACGTATAGCCACAGGATTGTACCTAAGTATAGCCACAGGATTGTACCTAAGTATAGCCACAGGATTGCACCTACGTATAGCCACAGGATGGTACCTACGTATAGCCACAGGATTTTACCTACGTATAGCCACAGGATTGTACCTACGTATAGCCACAGGATTGTACCTACTTATTGCCACAAGATTGTACCTACGTATAGCCACAGGACTGTACCTACGTAGAGCCACAGGATTGTACCTACGTATAGCCACAGGATTGTACCTGCAAATAGTCACAGGATTGTACCTACGTATAGCCACAGGATTGTACCTACGTATAGCCGAAGGATTGTACCTACGTATAGCCACAGGATTGTTCCTTCTTATTGTCACAATATAGTACCTACTTACTGCCACAGGTCTGTACCTTCTTATTGCCACAAGATAGTACCTACTTACTGCCACAGGTTTGTACCTTCTAATTGCCACAAGATTGTACCTACTTATTGCCACAGGATTGTACCTACTTATTGCCACAGGATTGTACCTACGTATTGCCACAGGTGTGTACATACTTACTACCACGGGATCGTACAACAAACTAAATACATGAAAAAACTAAACTAAATACAAATAAAGAATAATTAAACTGAAAATCAAACTGCAATCGACTTTTTGTAGACGGTTTATTTATATTGTCAAGATTTACAAAATGGTAATACTTACTGTTTACGTAGAAGATGAATATAAATTCCATGTATACATCATTCCTCCAATATTTCATAGCATCGGATTTCGAAGCACGAATGGTGTGGTTATAAAGTGCAAACATAAAATCTTTGATATTATGTGTATGACCGTTTTCGGAACTGAAAAACAAGACAAAACGTCTCCCCATCTTAACTGAAACTATTTCAAATCTTCATGACTGTGTATTATACATTAGCATTGTGACCTACTTAGACATCCGACTGACACTTGAAATCTGATACTCCTACCTAAACTGATACGCTTGTACTTTATTAATGGTTATTTACAGGAATATATCATAAATAACCAATGGGGTATTAAAAGGATTTAGTGATATCCCTAAATCAGATAAATACCACGAGGTGTTGTTGCATGGTTGAAATAAGCAGTAAATAACCTAACTCATCGATGATATTTTGATAAATCAGGTAAATACGCATAAATAACCTATTAGATATAAACGTATAAATACAGACGTGTCCATTAATGTTCATTAAAGCGATTTTCGGGTTTAATAATCAACTAACTATTTGCGGGATTTAGTGATATTTACTTTATTTCACACAGTGAGAAAGTGAGGAAAGAAATAGTTTTTATCAATATTGTGTCAGTTCACCACCCGGGGTTCACCACCAGGTAGATGTTATATTCTTTCCGTTATTAAATTGCAAATACTGATGCATACCCTTCAAATGATCTTCAGCAACTTCACTATCTTCATATACATCTAGGCCTATAATTAAGATTTATTAAAAAATAAGTATTTCAAATTGTGCAAATTCCAAGATGACCGTACGATGCCACCGGGAGATGTACATGTAAGATAATCGTGCGATGACCAAACGGGACACGACCGGGTAGGTACCGATGAGTTTGTTTGAGAAAAATCGGCAAAAACGGCAACTTTTATCTCCGTGTTAAAACTCAATTGGCCGATCGTAGCCCGATGCCCGTAAGATGCCCGGACTTTCCGGTCGATTTTGAAGAAAATACTCATCGGCCGGGCGCCGTAGTGAAATTCAAAGCAAATGCATTAACGAAATGTGGAAAACAATATTTCTGTTCGGTCGATTTTATTGGACAATTCACTCAAATTAGTTAATTTTGACGCTGTGCGTAGACACGAGTATTAAGCTTGTTATTTGAAGAAAAAGTATAAATAAAAAGAAAATTATGCAAATAATAATGTAGTTGTTCATTCTACAGTGACGCATTATTTGAACCTCTTTCCAACGCATACATTTTGAAGTTGTCATTTTTACACAGTTTACAGCATGTAGGGATATTTCCTAAGGGTGTAGAAATAATTTAATGCAAAATTTACATAAGGGGGCCTACTAATTACCTATACTGTCTTTGTCTATCCATTTGTCTATTTTAAATGGTTGAAATGATTAATATCATTCAAAGATTCTATGAATTTGCAGATTTACCGATTCTATAGTGGATACAAACCTCATATCAAAAATAAAGCTAACCTTATATTATGAAAATTTTGTACAGGTGTTCGCGATCGTTTGCAAATAAAACGAAAGCTCCACCTAAAAATGTGAGAAAACACTTAAGTCCAAAAAGTTAACTTTTCTGTAAAGATTAAAGGCAGAATCTGATCTATAGGGGGTGACAAAATTACAAGCAACATGTGTATTTGACCTACCAATCTATTCCTTACAATATCAAATACAATATCTCCCAAAAGATTCACAATACGTTATAAATTGGTGAAGTTATTAATGATTCAAAGTGCAAAAATGAGTGAAAAATGTTTAAATTTTCCCAAATAATAAGAATGGTATATAGAAAAAAATCTTTAGTTTACCTGGATTAAAGTATGCACTTTTGATATTTTTAAAAATAGATAAATGAGCCAAAAATATTCTAAAATTGAAACAATTTTTTGTTTAGCCTGCTCGCTATACCTGATTCTCTCTTTAAGCTTTATTAGTGGAGCCAGTTAAGGCAATAAAACCCTTGAATTGCACTTGCTATATATAAAGCACAATTTTTTGACCTAAGTATCATTAATGCATATATTTTTGATATCTAAGAAAGTGGTGTTGAAAATTGGCCCCAGTTGAAAATAGCAGTCCTCTAAAAATTTGCATATTTACATTGAGCGCCATGTTAATTTATCAATCTTCAAAAGACCCCCTGCAGTACAGTTCTAGAGTAATAAACCCCATAGTCCCAGGATGTTACAATAACCTGCATATCTTCAAAATAAGAAGGGTTAAATTTTTCCTTTTTTCTATTTCCAAAGATATTGATGTTTGAATTTTGGAAATTCCCCATTGGCTGCCATCATAAACGGCTATCAATATGGCTTTACTAAAGTGTCCCTTTCTCACAAAGTCCACTGTGAAACTTTCTAATATTGCGGATTTATATAGTTAATATATTGATTTTAAAAAAATCGAACAGGTACATTTCTAGAAATTTCTTATTTTTGATATATTTAGCCGTTAAAAACTATAAAAACCTATATTGAGCCCCATGTTAATTTATCAATCTTCAATAGACCCCCTGCAGAACAGTTTTAGAGTAATAATGCCCGTTCTCCTAGTATGTTACAATAACATGATTATCTTCAAAATAAGAGGGGTTAAATTTTTTCTTTTACCTAATTCCAAAGATAATAATGTTTGAATTTTGGAAATTTTACCATTGGCTGCCATTATAAACGGCTATCAATATGGCTTTCCTAAAGTGTACTTTTCTCAAAAATTCCACTGTGAAATTTTCTAATATTACAGATTTCTATAGTTAATATATTGATATTAAAAAAATCAAACAGGTACGTTTCTAAAAATTTATTATTTTTGATATATTTAGCCTTTAAAAACTATAAAAACCTATATTGAGCCCCATGTTAATTTATCAATCTTCAAAAGACCCGATGCAGAACAGTTTTAGAGTAATAATGCCCATTCTCTCAGTATGTTACAATAACATGATTATCTTGAAGATAGGAAGTGTAAAAGTTTTTTCTTTTACCTAGTTCCAAATATATTCGCCCTTGACTTTTTGAAAATTCCCATTGGCTGCCATGATAAACCGCTATCGATATGGCTTTACTAAAGTGTCCTTTTTTCAAAAAGTTCATTATAGAATTTTCTAATATTGTAGATTTGTATAGTTAATATGTTGGTTTTAAAAAAAATCAAACAGGTGCCTTTCTGAAAATTTCTTATTTTTAATATATTTAGCCATTTAGTTGAAGATTGATAAACTAACATGGGACACAATATAGTTTTTTTTTAATATTTTTAATGGCTAAATATATAATAAAAATAAAAAAAATTCAGAAATGTGCCTGTTTGATTTTTTTAAATCAACATATTAATTATAGAAATCTACAATATTAGAAAATTCCATAGTGGACTTTTTGAGAAAAGGAAACTTTAGTAAAGCCACATTGATAGGCATTGAAAATGGCAGCCAATTTTTTTTTTCCAAAATTCAAACGTCAATATCTTTGGAACTAGGCAAAAAAATTATTCCTTTTATATTGAAGAGAATTGTGTTATTGTAACATCCTATGAATATGGGCTTATCACTGTTGAACTGCTGAATCAGTCTTTTGAAGATTGATAAATTAACACTGGGCTCAATATAGTTTTTAACGGATAAATATATCAAAAATAGGAAATGTGTCTATTTGAGTTTTTTTAAATTAATATATTCACCATAGAAATCTACAATATTAAAAATTCCATAGTGGACATTTTGAGAAAACTTTAGTAAAGCCAGCCATATTGATAGCGGATCATAATGGCAACCGATGGGGATTTCCAATATTCAAACGCCAATATCTTTGGAACTAGGTTAAAGAATTTTTTTATATCTTTGGAACTACGAAAAAGAAATTTTTTTAACCCTTCTCATTTTGAAGGCAACCATGTTATTGTAACATACTAGGAGAATTATTTCTCTAAAACTGTTCTGCAGGGTGTCTTTTGAAGATTGATAAATTAACATGGGGCTCAATATAGGTTTTTATAGTTTTTAAGCGCTAAATATATCAAAAATAAATTTTTTTTTAGAAATGTACCTGTTTGATTTTTTTAAAATCAATATATTAACTATAGAAATCTGCAATATTAGAAAATTTCACAGTGGAATTTTTGAGAAAAGTACACTTTAGGAAAGCCATATTGATAGCCGTTTATAATGGCAGCCAATGGGGAATTTCCAAAATTCAAACATCAATATATTTGGAATTAGGTAAAAGAAAAAATTTAACTCTTCTTATTTTGAAGATAATCATGTTATTGTAACATACTGAGAGAATGGGCATTATTACTCTAAAACTGTTCTGCATCGGGTCTTTTGAAGATTGATAAATTAACATGGGGCTCAATATAGGTTTTTATAGTTTTTAAGCGCTAAATATATCAAAAATAAGAAATTTTTAGAAATGGACCTGTTTGATTTTTTTAAAATCAATATATTAACTATAGAAATCTGCAATATTAGAAAATTTCACAGTGGAATTTTTGAGAAAAGTACACTTTAGGAAAGCCATATTGATAGCCGTTTATAATGGCAGCCAATGGGGGATTTCCAAAATTCAAACATCAATATCTTTGGAATTAGGTAAAAGAAAAAATTTAACCCCTCTTATTTTGAAGATAATCATGTTATTGTAACATACTAGGAGAATGAGCATTATTACTCTAAAACTGTTCTGCAGGGGGTCTTTTGAAGATTGATAAATTAACATAGAGCTCAATGTAAATGAGCAAAATTTTTGAGGCCTGCTATTTTCAACTGGGGCCACTTTTCAACACCACTTCGTTAGATATCAAAAATACATGTATTAATGATACCTATGTCAAAAAATGTTGCTTTATATATAGCAAGTGCAATTGAACAGCTAACTGACCCCACTATATTGAAACTACACGCAGAAGCGTTACACGCCCTAAAGATTTTCATCTTAACGTTGCCAAAGCTTGTTACATTCTTACAAAATGGCAACTAATGGATACACACATCATATGTCAATTTTGACGATTTCATTCTCACCGTATACGCCTCAAAAAATAAACAAATGATGTTTTAAATATAATATTTTTGCATCTTTCTGAATGGGGTAGTTGACACATATCCTTCAGTTATTTAGCAAATATACCATCTATACTCTTATATCCCACTCAAGGACCTGTCGGTGATTTGTAGACCTGAAACACCCTGTAAAACGACATTCAAAAATCGAAGGAATTACTACGCCGCGGAAGGATCTATGAGTTATGCGACGTTTAAATTGTATAAAAAACACAGAATTCCCTTAGATTAATATAGACAAACGAAGGGTTTAGTTGTCAACTCGCATCTTATTGTATCGCTAAGGAACGAGGTGAGTAGATTTTTTTCTATCAGACATCGACTGTGACTGTGGAGTTCGAGAGACAGCACAACATAAACTCTTCTCCTGCCCTCTGAGAGAAACAAATGCGCTAGCGGTGGTAAAACGTGAACTAAACTTAGATGTAACTGAATACAAAACATTAAAAAACAAGACAAACTTCCTACTTTTTGGCGACAAGGATCTGATAAATGAAAACGATTCCAAAATTTTCAAGGCAGTTTTAAAATTACTTTAAACGCAATTAAACATGCAATAACAATAATTAAAATTCAGGGCACCAAAGGCGGTACAGACACGCAGAAAAACAGATTGTATTTAATCTATATTATTTTTATACTAACTATAACTAATAGTATGGGAGCAAAGGTCATTCCGTGTCCTTTTTAGAGGCGAGCTAAGCGACATATATTTTCATGAACTATACGTGATACTTACCAAGAAAAATGATGTTGGCAATTCTGAATCCGCGACGGCGTTGCTATGGTAACCAAGTGAATATGCCACGCCCACTTTTAGGGGCTCTTTTCAGTGTATGGACCCTATCTCTGTCATAATTGCTCAGATTTAGATGAAATTTACACCAAATTGAAGGTAATGGATAATGCAATCAGGAAATATTAAATATGCAAATATGGTGATTTGCATATCAATTATGACGTCATAACTGTTTGTTCTTGCATATTTTATTTTAATCGTAATGTATAAATCTGGGAAATTATTGTCTTTAAAATGGTCAGTATAATGATTTTAACTAGTTTAGTTTATTTCTTTTAGTTGAGCTTATTAGTTTATTTCATTCATACACGTATGATCATAAAAATTGAATATGAGTATAATGGAAGTGTCCAATTTACACCGTTGCTTTGGTGACAGCATGTTACAAAACTATCTGCTGTAAACAAGAATTCTTTAGGAAATGTTACATTTTGACCAGTTGACTGACATGTATTCTTTATAAAATTAGGTGACAGAAAATAATCTAATAACCATAGTTATTAAATTTGGATTGTGTTATATTATGATGTCATAATGGCAATTTTTAATCAGGGGTGCAGCCAGCTTTCAGTTAGAAGAGGGCCTGTGTCGTGCCCAGGCAACCCAAAAGTATTTATAAGATAGGTTTTGAATTTTACAAAAAGTGATGCAACTTCCTTCAAAATTTAGCAAAAAGCTTCAAGTCGAAAGTCTTCTTGTATCTATTGGTTATGAGGGGGTGGGTGAACCAAGCCCACCCCCCCCCCCCTAGGCAGTGCCTATGTTACTCCAATATGATGTTGCTATGGTAACCATTAGGTGAATATGCTAGGTGAATCAGACAATACATGAATAATGTAGATTGGCTGACTGACATACTAAGGTATCATAGCTGCTGTTTGTGATTATTTTCTTGAAACAAGGTAAAATTGCTCAAAATGATTCCACTGTAACAGACATTGGTACTAACTATCCCATTAATCGCCTAAAAATACTTGACAAACATTTTACAAAACACGAAATGTAATAATGAATTTCACAAATCCCCGCGATTTAATTGACAATTTCGTAAAGATTAATTTTCGTGATTTTACCAAGCACGTAACTAAATTGCAGGCAAAAAATACCAGGAGTATTGTACCTGTTATGGTATCATAGCTGCTTTTTGTGCACATGATTATCTCTTGAAATAAGGTAAAATTGCTCAAAATGATTCCAAGTTAGAACCTTGTCCTTTGACATTCACCATAAAATGAGGTGGAAGCTGAAAACTATGATTGATTCCATTTCTTTACAGGTATGAAGTACGGAAGCCCCTGATTTCAGATATGCGTTTGGTATTGAAATCTGACATCCGACCATTCGGTTCAAAATTGGTACAGTTATGGCTACATGACCTAAAAAGATGAAATAGGCTAAAAATTGACCTATACCATACCATAAAATGATATTATTTGTTATGTAAATTGACCCCATAAAATGATATTATTTGTTATGTAAATTGACGTTGAACATATTTTTCGGATTTCAAAACCATTAGCAGCTATTAATGCCACAATGGGTATGCCAGCCAGTCCATCTACATAATCCATACATTGTCTGATTCTTTAGCTTCAATTTGGTGAATATTTCATATACACTCTAGCTGTAATCATGACAAAGATAGAATCAAAACTTTGAAAAAGCCCTGAACAGTGGGGATGGCATATTCACCTAGTTACCATGGCAACATCATATTGGATTAACATAGGCATTGCCAGGGGATGCGATGGGTGCGCCCCCTTAAACAAAATAATAGAACCATTAAATAGAAGAGCTTTAAAATCATTTTGACTCGAAGCTTCTAGCTCAGTTTTGAAGGAAGTTGCATCAATTTTTGTAAAATTCAAAACAAATCTTAATAAAAACATTTTTGAGTTGCTTATGCCACAATCGCAAACCTTCCACCCCTCTCCTGACTGAACGCTGGCCGCACCCCTGATTAATAATTGTCATTATGACATCATAATATAACACAATCCAAATTAAATAATTTTCTATAGTTATAAGATTATTTTCTGTCATCATATTTTAAAAAGAATACATGTGCCAACCAACTGGTCAAAATGTAAAATTTCCTGAAGAATTCTTTTTACATCAGATAGTTTTGATACGTGCTGTAACCATAGCAACAACATAAATTGGACACTTTCATTACATTTTTAGATTTATTCAATTTTTATGACCATGCAAGTATGAATGAAATAAGATTATAACATCAATTAAAAGAAATAAACTAATTGACTAGTTAAATGCATTACTGACTATTTTAAAGACATTAATTTCACAGATTAATACATCATGATTAAGATAAAATATGCAAGAACAAACAGTCATGACGTCATAATATATATGCAAATCATTCTATTTGCATAGTTTACTAACTGTCTAATTGCTCTATCTATTGCCTTTAATTTGGTGCAAATTTTATCTAAATCTGAGCAATAATGAAGAAGATAAGGGCCAAACACTGAAAAGAGCCCCTAAAAGTGGGTGGGGCATATTCACTTTTGTTACCATAGCAATGCCATCGCTGATTTAGAATTGTCAACTTAATATCTCCTAATTGCATTATCTATTACCTTCAATTTGGTCTGAATTTCATCAAAATCTGAGCAATAATGGTGGAGATGGGGGCCAAACACTGAAAAGAGCCCCTAAAAATGGGCGTGGCATATTTACTTGGTTACCATAGCAACAGCGTCGCAGATTCAGAATTGCCCATAATATTTCTTGATCATACTTTATAAGTGTAAAGAAATAGAATGAAAATCAATCATAGTTTTCAGCTTTGCCCTACTTTTATGGTTAATGTCTAAGGACCAAAGATACCTATTTGGAATCATCTTGAGCAATTTAACCTTATTTCAAGAAAATAATCACGAAGACAGCTATGATAGTCATGCCATAACAGGTATGCCAGTCTGTCAATCTACATTCCCCATTGTCTGATTGCATTGCATTGTCTGATTCTTTAGTTTCTATTTGATGAAAATTTCATATACACCAGAGCTATCATCATGACAACTGATAGAATCAAAACTTTGGAAAAGACCTGAAAAGTGGGGACGGCATATTCACCTGAATACCATAGCTAATATAGGCATAGCCAGGGGGTGTGATGGGGGCACACCCTCCCCATTAACCAATAAAAATAGAACCATTAGATAGAAGAATAGCTTTAAAATGTTTTTGACTTGAAGCTTCTTGCTCAGTTTTGAAGGATTTTTTGTAAAATTCGAGACAAATTAAACACTTTTTGAGTTGCTTATGCCGAGATCGCACCCCCCCTGAATGAAAGCTGGCTGCGCCCCTGATTAATAATTGCCATTATGACATCATAATAATACACAATCCAAATTAGATAATTTTCTATCGTTATTAGGTTATTTTCTGCCATCAAATTTTAGAAGGAATACATGTCAGTCAACTGGTCAATATGTACCATTTCCCAAATAATTATTTTTAAAGCAGATAGTTTTGCAACGTACTGTTACCATAGCATCAGCTTGAATCGGATATTTTTATTACATTTTTTCAATTTTTTATGACCATACATGTATGAATGAAATAGTCTAACAAACTCAAAGAAAAGAAATAAACAAATTAACTACTTAAAAGCATTACTGACCATTTTAAAGACAACAATTTCCTAGATTTATACATCATGATTAAAATAAAACATAAAAGAACAAACGGTTATGACGTCATAATTAATATACAGATCACCTTATTTGCATATTCTATAAATTGTTTGATTGCTCTTACCATTACATTTCATTTGGTAAAATTTTCACCTTAATCTGAGCTATATTGACAAAGATAGGGACCAATTACTGAAAAGAGCCCCTAAAAGTGGGTGTGGGATATTTACTTTGTTACCATAGCAACGCCGTTAGGATTCAGAAATGCAAACTTAATATCTCCTGATTGCATTATCTTTTACCTTCCATTTGGTGTAAATTTCATCAAAATCTGAGCAATAATGGCGGAAATAGAGGCCAAACACTGAAAAGAGCACCTAAAAATGGGCGTGGCATATTTACTTGGTTACCATAGCAACGCCGTCGCGGAATCAGAATTGCCAACATCGTTTTTCTTGATCAGTATCACTTCTAGTTCATGAAAACATATGTCGCTTAGCTCGCCTCTTAAAAGGACACGGAACCTCTTATTTGGACTTTTGCTCCCATACTATAAATGCAATTCTATATTGTAATTTAAATTCACTTAAAGCGGCAGTAGAAATGCCCTTTCTGGGCGATTACGCCGTGATTACTGTAGATGAAAATTTATTTATGATTTTTATGAAATAAACAGTACTTATGATTAAAAAAAGACATCAAACGTATATATTCTCGCTTCACCGGCACTCAATGCTAGGCAAAAATATAGATCATTGGAAAAACTGCATATAGCCTAGTGATTTAATTTAAATCTGCATTGGTGTGATAAAATCTTACATAATCGAAGTGAAAAAATTACTTGACATTATAGATAAATGAAAAGTGAGGAAGAAAATGAGGAAATAAGCGAAAGTTATCTTGTAAAACAGGACTTTAAAAATGGTGCTACTTTGACGACTCCAATTTACCATTGTTTTTGCACATTGTATATATAACTATTTACTACACACTAATACAGGGTGGTCCAAAAAGATGTATACATTTTCGATTAGTAGCATTTTCTATTTAATGGAAATCTTTACAATATTTTTGCATAGACCTGTCTTACAGACATGTACGTTTTATGTGGTGTAAGTTTGTATACCACCATTTTATGAGCACAACTTAATAGTTTGTAAAGTGCCAGCTTGACCCAAACTCATTGAAGCTGAAAGTCTAATATCCAGTCAAATGTTATTCTTGAATGCATCAGTAGTTTAGGGATTGTTAACACAGTCCCCGTCTTTTAGGTATTCCCAAAGAAAATCAGCCATTGGGGATAGGTCTGTAGAATATGCAGGCCAAAAGAGGTATCCATTTTATAATCACTATCGTTTCCGAGAAAATCAATCCAGGCTACTGTTTTTCATGTAAATCATAGTTAGAACTCCAACGTTTTATTTCCTAACTTCAATGGATCATGCAACAACATAGTCAATTGAAAATGCTACTTTAAACAATGGATACATCTTTTTGGACCACTCTGTATATCTTTATAATTTCTGGGAATTTAATAAGATGTAGATCGACAAGGGGTGGGGTCCTTGAAGGAACTTGAAGGAAAACTAATTTTTCTTCATTCAAGTCCCGTAACTTAAAGTGAGAAAAACTTACACCCTTCGTGTTTTTCCGATCATCCTTTTCATACTTTTTGAGAAAATAACAAGGAATCAAATACTCACAAAAGCAAAAATAACATTGGTAACACCCCTATCGCACTAAACTAGTTCTCAACCGTTCTTTCAAGTCCAAGAAAAAAGTCGTGAAACGGGCTAAGTGTCTGTGGTCGGGAACTATGTCTAAAATAATTAGTTACTTCGTTCACAAACAGTCTTCAATACGATTGCACATCGTCGTTAACGCGTCCCTGTAGATAGTAGAAAGTTGCAGTTACGTTCATTCCGTTCGCACAGCAGTTCAATTACGGTCATTAATCAGTCTAAACCGGTTGCCAATTAGTTCTACTTCGTTCTCAATACGGCCCTTATAGAATTGAAGTACGATAGTTCCGTTCGTAATACGTCCAGCTCGTCTTTGTACGTTGTCACTCGTTCTGATAGCAGAAAGTTCAGTAACCACCAGAACATATTGAGTATGCTCTCAGTTCTTGAGGATCTACCCGTTCGGGGAGGTTCATGCCCCAAACGGTTCTAAGTACATCCTATCCGTTCGTACACAGTTTAACCCAGTTTTTGAGAACATAGAGTTCAAATCACCTAGCACGTCCATAAGTTCGTAAATAGTTGTAGAAAGTTGCAGCCGATTGAAGTACGGCAGTTCTGTTCGTAGTAATACGTCATTCGTTCTGATTGCAAAAGATGACGCCAACCAGACAATTTTGAGCTTGCTCTAAGTTCTTGAGGATCTACCCGTTCGGTTGGGTTCATACGCGGTTCTAAGTACGTCTAATCCGTTCATTCACATTTTAAGCGGGTTCTCAAGAACGCATAGAGAGAACTAATTTGGTACGTGACAGTACACATCTGACGTAGTTGTATCAGTTGATCACACCCCTTTGATTGAATTCTTCTGTGTTTAGAGAATGAAGACATCACGTACGGTATGTTGCCTTGTGGCTGTGATGTTATTGGTGTCTACAATCACTGGGCAAATGTATGGACTAGATGATTCCAGAGTCAAAACAAAAAGGGGTAATTGTATTTTAACTGATTAACTGACATATCAATTTTTCGAACGTATCTTCATAATTTCAGCCAAGAAAACACTTCAAAAAGCATTCCTTTCGTTCTGCATACAGCGACTCCCATTTCTATTTGTCGAACGTAAGATAATATTTTGTTCAATAATATTCCATTTCTTTCACTTTTTCTTCCCTAGATCCTTAGTTTAATTAAAATGGGCAAAATGGGTCATTCATCATATTCGTAAAAGTGTGCATGAACTATATGGCACAAAAATAATTAATGAATCTAAAATTTTAACATTTGTGGATGTATTTTTGTATAGTTTATCCCGAATATTTCCAATGACCTTTCTTATTCAGATGAAGGAAGTGATGTTCTGGTCGAAGATAATCAGGGGGGAGGTTCTAGTAGGGGACGTTCCGCAATTCTGGGCGACAAACCCCATAAGAGGAGTCATTTTTGACAGATTCTGAAGATATTTTGAATAGAGTTCCCAACAAGATACATTAGTTCTCTGAAATACAATAGTAACTTTGAAATAAATTTTTGAATCACAATGCGCTATTAACTGTTGTTTTTTGTATTCATGGGACACGCATGACCCAACATTTAAGACATTTGATCCAACATTGATATTCATCAAAACTTGAAACTGTAAAGTCGGGTATTTATCATCAAGGCTTATACCTGGAATAGGGTTTTATTACCTCCTTATATTTGAGATAATGCACCTAATCATGATCCAAGAACATGACATTGGAACAAATGCAAGACCCATCCCTGAACATACGTTAAAGGATTTATCATTCAATATCAATAACATTACTGCACATGATGGAGCTAGGTTTAATGAATTGAGGAAAACCATTTTTGATCTGAACTGGGATCTGATCTCTTTATGTAAAGTGGGTAAAAGAGTCAATTTAGATAACCATGAACTAAATGGGTTCCATAAGCCAATTTATCCACTGATCCCAGAATATGGTATGCTCTTAGCATTCGTTCGACTTCAATTCTTAAAAGAGAAAGAGACCCTCGTCTTTCCTCTTTCAGTTTACACTAAATCTTTGATCTAACTCCCCCTATCACTCCAAACTAGTTCTTACCCGTTCTTGTCGTAAGAAAATGTCTCAAATAATTAGCTACTTCGTTCATAAGCAGTCTTCAATACGTCCATCTCATTCGCAGTTCGTTCAGGTTGCACCACGTCGGTGTGCAACGTCGTATAACGCGTCCCTTAGTCCAGAAGGTCATCATGACCTGATTACAGAACGGTATGGTCGCCATCGAATTTTGAATCATTTCAAAATTCTAAAATCACCTTCCCGTATGAGAAAGTTCATGAAGTTCGTAAATAGACCTTAGAAATATGCAGCTACGTTCATTCCGTTCGCACACAGTCTAAAACCAGTTTTGAAGAACGCAGTGGCAACTTGTTTGGTGTGATAGCTATATTTTTGCTAACTCGTTCATAAGCAGTCTTTAATACGTTCTTAGTCAGTTTAAACCCGCTTGCAATTAGTTCTACCTCGTTCTCAATACGTCCTCAGATAGTTCAATTCGTTGTAAAAACGTCCCTAGTAGGATTGAAGTACAACGGTTTCGTTCGTAGTACGTCCAGCTCGTCGTTAGAACGTTGTCACTCGTTCTAATTGTAGAACGTGACGATTACGAGAACATTTTGAGCATGTTCTAAATTCTAGAGGACCTACCCGTTCAAGTACGTTCGATGAAGTTTGTAAATATACCCGGAACGGTTCTAAGTACGTCCAGTCTGTTCGTACAAAGTTGAAGCCCGTTTTCGAGAACGTTGAGAACTAGTTTGGTGTGATAGTAGGGTTACAGAGCCAGTCGGAGTTCGTCGTCGAAATACGGACGACTTTTCATATGGTAATTTCCTCTGACACCATCGCATAGATAATGAACATGTATTTAGCACGTGTTCCTCCCGCTTCGCTAACTGGTTGAGAAAGGGTCGAATAGTATGGAATGATTTATAACCCGGGCTGTCACATGCACTAATCCTTGGGGCAGGGCTGCTATAAACTGTAATATAGTCTATACTAGGCAAAAGGTAGTTTACAACTAGACTCTGCGCGCAGGGTAGGAATATGAAAGGGGTATTGCTGTTTATATAAAGAATAAAATGCCTTTTAAACTGAGATATGATTTGTCAAATGAAAATGAAACCGCATGGGTTGAAATGGTAATAAATAATTCAAAAAGAGCACATCAACTATATTGTAATTGAAATAATATGCTCAACCCACTAAGTTTTCTGAAAGTTAAATGAACGAAATTTATTTTTCTTATATTCTACCTTGGTGCAGCTTTGGCAGTGTCTGGAGCTATTCGGAGAACCAGTACTAAAAATTACTTCTTTTCGTTAGTCTGGAAAACTTAAAGTCAGAGGAGAGACGAAAGAAAAAAGCTGCTTTAATGTCTCAAAGGAACTTGTCTCATCTGATGTATTAGATATATAAGGTGTATAAACCCATGTCATAGTGGCCTAAAATGATAATTTTGTGAAAAATATATACATGTACACCTTTTCTGTACCAAGGAAATAGACCTGGTATTTTAGAACATATCAAATCCCTAATCAAATCAAATAGTCTACACTAAATTTTAAAATTCACCAGTCATATCTTCAATACCCTACAAGTCATCGAAATTAAGGGGTCACATTTGCTCCGATTCATCTGTTCAACATTGTATTCAGTTTTGAACAAAATACTCGATCGGCCGGGCACTGGCCCATGAATTTGAGCAAATGTGACCCAGGCATAAATCTCAGTTTCGAAGGAGATACGCAACCCATTATGGTAGTTCAAATATTAACATAGCTATGAAAATATCAAAATTAAAATTAAAGAGACGATTATATATTAGAAATGAAACTAAACAGTTTGAGGTGTGACATATCGCTACGCCCAAATTTCAACGGACATAATTTTGAAAAGTTTCAGATCAAAAATGCGCATGTGGGTATAATTTTCAACAATAGTACATTTTACACTTGAAGCAAGGCAACATTTCATGGAAATCAATGGATTTCACTGAAACTCACTCATTAAATTTTTCAGATTAAACTACGTAGTCTTGACAAGCAAGACATGATTCTATTTGGTGATTTAAATCTGACAAGCTATCCAAATTCAATCATCATGAAGTTATCTGCTATTTATTTTTTGTACTACTTTAATCTGTTCATTATTCATCATTTCATCTCATTCTCAACATCTCCCACCACATCCTCCGATCACAGGGCTTCAAAATACAGAATATATTCTTTCTTTTTACCCCCTGCGATAAGCAGTTACCATTTCCCCGATTAAGAACTCGCAATCTTATTGGCTGTCGCAACACTGCCACAGAAATCATGTATAAGTCATTGCGCATAATTGGATCACGTGATTCAGTTATATCGGGCGCTTCCAAATTGGTTATAGCAGGGGGAAGAAGGAGGTACGGATTCTGGACACCTGCTTAGGAGGATGCTTCCACCATAACCGTGATATATACAGAGAGCACAGAGCCTTTGTTTCTTCCCTGCATTTTGATATAACAGATTGATTTAAATTTATAAATGTGATTATTAGGAAATTATAAAAAGTAGCATTATTCATATTGGAACCTAGCCGTGCAAGTTCTAAAACGTGATTCAGCTAAGATCAGATGATATGTGCTAAAAAGTTTCCTGGAGACACGAATGTAGATTTAATCGAAAATAGATGTCAGTGTGATTGATTATAGCTAAATTGAAAGTTCAGTATGTCATATATAAGGTTGCTAGTACTGCTTTTTAGGCATTTCTAATAGTTAATCGTTCTTGTTACTTATAGCATTACACAGAGATACTAGGATTCCGAAAAAGATCTGATTTTTAGTCCCGATCACGACAAATGTTTTTCACAGATCGGGATATGATGAATCGAAGTTACACTGTCACGTAATTTTATAGGGCTCGCGGGATATTCACGAAGTCAAACACCTTTATCCCGTATGAGCACTTTGTAGCACTGAGCTACGGGACAGTCAGGTTTTCAAACCCACTGTCCCGTAACTTTTTTTTTGACAACGCTGGGATATAATTGTTTGAGACCTGACATATCCCAGCGCTTGGTAAAAAAATTTGCTGCGGGATAAAGTGATTTCAAAACTTGACTAATGCTGATCAAAGTATATGCTATCAAGCCATCACATACATGTATCTCTATGTAATTACCATACTATATTAACCCTTGCAAAAAATTCCATTTTTCATCTTTGTACTGAATTATATCAACATCAGTCTTTTATCTTTGAAATGTTGCTAAAGTTTATTGGGAGGGGTGGCATGTACACACTTGATTCAAAATGCTATTGTTTGTGTGTGAGGGGGGGGGGCATCTCCAGAGTTGACTCACATCATGGTCTATAAGAATCACAACTGTCACAAATCATCATTCCATCTGGTATCATTTAAATATCCTTGAATATGATTTGCAGTATGTACATAAATCCTTGTGTGCCATCCTGTATCATATATTATGCCTATTGTTAATGTTGCATATGTCTTTTTATTTTTTAATCAGCTAATATATATGTATATAAACACTGGTGAAGTAATGTGGTCATTCCTCAAGCCCTCCATATCATTTATCATCCTAATTGTTCATATGTCAACAGCTCCTTCCAGTGAATTAAATAAAAGTTGTTCTTCACGATAAATACCGGTGAAGTATTGTGGCAATTCCACATGCAATCTGTTTTTCCATCTATTCCCTGCTGTTATTCCACCATATTCTATCTATATGTTTTTGACATGCTGATTACCCATGCCATACATCCTGAAATAAGCAAATAATATTTAAATTATTTTCTTTTCTGTATTGTGCCTTTTGTTCATTTATCATTCACTTATGTCCAGTAAATTGAATAAAGTACTAGAAATATGCAAACTCCATAGCGCAGCAAATGCCAAAGAACACTAAATTCATGAATCTGTATGCCACAACATAATATTTATCATCTACCTTACCCTTGATTTGCAAATATAAAAAAAAACATTAAAATGTATATCAGAATAATCACCAATTCAAGTATTTGGGTGACCATTTGTATTAGATCATTGGTGTGGCGGGGGGGAGGCACGATGGGTGCAAACCCTCTTCCCTATAACCAATAACAAAATGGCTCCACTACTTTTCGAGAGTAAAAAGAGTAAAAAATGGTGGTCATTTTGAAAAATGGCTGCCTTTTACCAAAAGTGTCAATAGACAGCGTGCCATGCTTATAGTATTCACATACCAAATATGAACAAAATCGTTCCACTACTTTTCAAGTTATAGTAAAAAATGTAAAAATGGTCGCCATTTTTCAAAATGGTCGCCTACTACCCAAAGTGTCATTAGACAGTGTGCCATGCTTATAGTATTCACATATAAAATATGAACAAAATCGCTCTACTACTTTTTGAGTTATAGTAAAAAATGTAAAAATGGTCGCCATTTTTCAAAATGGTCGCCTTCTACCCAAAGTGTCATTAGACAGTGTGCCATGCTTATAGTATTCACATATAAAATATGAACAAAATCGCTCTACTACTTTTTGAGTTATAGTAAAAAATGTAAAAATGGTCGCCATTTTTCAAAATGGTTGCCTACTACCCAAAGCGTCATTAGACAGTGTGCCATGCTTATAGTATTCACATATAAAATATGAACAAAATCGCTCTACTACTTTTTGAGTTATAGTAAAAAATGTAAAAATGGTCGCCATTTTTCAAAATGGTCGCCTACTACCCAAAGCATCATTAGACAGTGTGCCATGCTTATAGTATTCACATATAAAATATGAACAAAATCGCTCTACTACTTTTTGAGTTATAGTAAAAAATGTAAAAATGGTCGCCATTTTTCAAAATGGTCGCCTACTACCCAAAGCGTCATTAGACAGTGTGCCATGCTTATAGTATTCACATATAAAATATGAACAAAATCGCTCTACTACTTTTTGAGTTAAAGTAAAAAATGTAAAAATGGTCGCCATTTTTCAAAATGGTCGCCTACTACCCAAAGTGTCATTAGACAGTGTGCCATGCTTATAGTATTCACATATAAAATATGGACAAAATCGCTCTACTACTTTTTGAGATATAGTAAAAAATGTAAAAATGGTCGCCATTTTTCAAAATGGTCGCCTACTACCCAAAGCGTCATTAGACAGTGTGCCATGCTTATAGTATTCACATATAAAATATGAACAAAATCGCTCTACTACTTTTTGAGTTATAGTAAAAAATGTAAAAATGGTCACCATTTTTCAAAATGGTCGCCTACTACCCAAAGTGTCATTAGACAGTGTGCCATGCTTATAGTATTCACATATAAAATATGAACAAAATCGCTCTACTACTTTTTGAGTTATAGTAAAAAATGTAAAAATGGTCGCCATTTTTCAAACTGGTCGCCTTCTACCCAAAGTGTCATTAGACAGTGTGCCATGCTTATAGTATTCACATATAAAATATGGACAAAATCGCTCTACTACTTTTTGAGTTATAGTAAAAAATGTAAAAATGGTCACCATTTTTCAAAATGGTCGCCTACTACCCAAAGTGTCATTAGACAGTGTGCCATGCTTATAGTATTCACATATAAAATATGAACAAAATCGCTCTACTACTTTTTGAGATATAGTAAAAAATGTAAAAATGGTCGCCATTTTTCAAAATGGTCGCCTACTACCCAAAGCATCATTAGACAGTGTGCCATGCTTATAGTATTCACATATAAAATATGAACAAAATCGCTCTACTACTTTTTGAGTTATAGTAAAAAATGTAAAAATGGTCACCATTTTTCAAATGGTCGCCTACTACCCAAAGTGTCATTAGACAGTGTGCCATGCTTATAGTATTCACATTTAAAATATGAACAAAATCGCTCTACTACTTTTTGAGTTATAGTAAAAAATGTAAAAATGGTCGCCATTTTTCAAAATGGTCGCCTACTACCCAAAGTGTCATTAGACAGTGTGCCATGCTTATAGTATTCACATATTAAATATGAACAAAATCGCTCTACTAGTTTTTGAGTTATAGTAAAAAAAGTAAAAATGGTCGCCATTTTTCAAAATGGTGTCCATTTTTCAAAATGGTGTCCATTTTTCAAAATGGTGGCCATTTTTCAAAATGGCAGCCTTCTACCAAAAGTGTAATTAGACAGTGTGCAATGCTTATAGTATTCACATACCAAATATGAACAAAATCGCTCCACTACTTTTCGAATTACAGCAAAAATCGTAAAACAACGAGTAAAGGCCCCCGTTTTTCAAGATGGCTGGCATGTGCTTCTTTCATATCTACATTCTAGCTTTATTAATGTCCTATATATATTTTTTACATTTAAAACATATTGCTATTACAGTTTTACATATTGCACCTAGATTACTGTAAAATTGGCACTAAAATGGCCGCTATTTTTAAACGAGCAGCCATTTTGAAAATTGGCCAACTGCATTAGACGTAATAAGATTTGAATAATAAACCATCGAATTTGACTTTTGAAACACTGAAATATGACTTTTGAAACAAATTCTTTAAACCAAACATTCTTCGAATGCCAGGTGTTTGTAAAAAGCAATAAGCCTTTCAAATTGGGAAATTTTTGAAATGCTTGTGAAACTACGGAAAGTTTCAGCTGCCTCTTTGAGAAACTAAATTGGTGGTTTAACAGTAATTCAAACATGCCAAGTGTGTCTCAGCTTAAAGGATTTCAGTGTGTTAATTGATTGATATATGCACAAAAATGATTTTGCTGTGCATTTAATCTTTGATATATGCATGAGTTGAGCAGGGATATTCTTTAAAAGGGGGTGAAAGCGAATCATCCATGTGTTCTTTTCAACTAATTCTTCATAATTTTTCTGCATCAAATTAATTATTCCATTTCCTTAGATATTTTGACAAACAAAACCTTCTCAATAGTTTTCAAATGGATATCAATTGTAACCCATCACCCCTATTGAGTATTTCTAAATAATAAACTTTTCCAAAAACTTAATTTCTTCAAAGACAGCAACCTTGAAGATTTACATGGTGAACTGTTCAACTTCATCATTGACCCCAGTCATGTTTGAATTGCAATAAAGAATCATGTATCATATTGGAAATATAAAAGCATGAGTGTATGTACTAACCCATTCTGATAATGCAATCAGGCTTCGCCTTTGTGCATTATGTGTACGGGTTAGTACATACACTCATGCTTTTATATTTACAATATAGAATGATACAGGATTCTCACAGGCTGGTATCGAAAGATTTGTCCGCTGTGACGGAGCATGCTATTTTTCATAAAAACACTAAGAATGCTTCACGATTTATTTTTTAACTCATATGTTTCGTTATATCAAAGATAATAACTTACTCCATGCAATGGATATATCATTTGCGTGTAACCTTCACTACTGTTTGAAGTCCAATAACGCTAGGAGTAAAAACTATTGAAAACGGCGCCAGAGTATCAAACTCTAAAATGAACCATTTCTTTTTTAACTTTTTAATGGCATGATATAGTGACACGATAATATTAACATATATTTTCAGCATATCTCTGAATGTATTAATGAGATATTAATGCATTAGGTCTTTTTAATTTTTTTATAAAAAAATAATATTAATATTTTTTGTCCGCTGTGACGGAGCATTTTCACAGTTCAAATTTGCAACTGCTCCATCACAGCGGACAAAACAATTAAACATTATTTTTTATAAAAGAATTAAAAAGACCAAATACATCAAAATCTCATTTATACCTTCATAGTTATGCTGAAACCATGTGTAAATATTATCGTGTCACTATATCGTGCCATTAGAAAGTTAAACAAGAAATGGTACATTTTGAAGTATGATACTCCGGCGCCATTTTCAATAGCTTTTCTTCCCAACGTAATTGGACTTCAAACAGAAGTGAAAGTTACCCGCAAATGATATATCCATTGCATGGAGTAAGTAATTTTGTATGGTATAACGAAAGATATGAGTTAAAAAATAAATCGTGAAGTATTCTTAGTGTTTTTATGAAAAATAGCATGCTCCGTCACAGCGGACAAATATTTCGATACCAGCCTGTGATTCTTTATTCCTTAAAGTATCCGGAGATTTCCCAATGAAGGTGAACAAATGGCTGATTTCCAGGTGTACACATTTTTCATATTTCATCTTATTTATTCATTACTTTCCATTAAAACCACCATTGATCAGTATAGAGGCAGCTGAATATTTGGTAAAAATAAAGCAAGCAGTTGAATTCAGTATTTCTGTTTCAGCCGTGAATAATCAATCACAAAATCAAGATTTATACAAGCCGAGCCATTATTTAGTTACAAAGATAAATGCAGGCCTGTCAACTGTCCAGCAATTTGCGTATTTGTCATGCATTTACTGAGGCCAAGCCGGTTTTTTTGACATGACAGATTAACATGTCACGCAAATACACATTTTTTCTGATTATAGTCAAGCAACAAGGAAATGCAGCAAACTCCTCGAGTTGAGGTCTCCTGGTAAAAAAATGCCTGACCCTCTCATATATCTGTTGATTATCCCTGTTTAAAACTGATCCAAGAGCATGACACTGAACAAACCTATATGCTTATTCAGGCCCGTAGCCAGGATTTGCCAAGGGGGGTTCAGTTTTCAAAAATTTCCACGGGGGGGGTTCACATTTGACAATTTTGGCCCAAATATGGCTAAAATCACTTGAGAAGTGCTCAAAATGGTGAAAAACTGCATGATTTTGAAAGAATTTTTGGCCAGGGGGGGGGGGGGGTTCGCCAGAACCCTGCGAACCCCCCCTGGCTACGGGCCTGCTTATTTGTTATTTGTTTAGTTGTTGGTTGGGTAACATGTTTATGACGTTACAAATGATGCAAAGGATCTTTAAACAAATCAGTGAAGTCTGATTCTTGGGGAGATGACTTAGAAAATGTCTTGAGACATCACCAGTTATGTACACGCATTGTTCATGCAGTCTGTGAACAAGTGGTGAGAGGTCTCTGTGTGGGGACCTGGGAGACATAATCTAGTCGCCTAAGTTTCCCTAAACTATCGCATGTCTAATATGTGACAAGAATAGTATATGTCAGTAAAAAATGGCGTAAGATATTGTTCGTATCTTACCCAACAAATAATATTGTTTTGTTTTTTGTTATTTATGTGAGGGCGTGCATGCATATGATTGCCCATTAATGATCATTGTATGCCCTGCAGGCCTGTAGCCAGGATTTACCTGGGGGGAGTGGTTTTACCAAAGGGGACTTTTTGCCTAGGCGGGGGGGGGGGAGCTTTTTGACAGTTTTGGCAAAAAATCTTGCGAAAGTGCTCAGAATAGTGAAAAACTACATGATTTTATAAAATTTCTGTCCTGGAGTGGAGCTGCCCCTCCCTCTGCTCCCCCCCCGCTCCCACCCCCTGGCTACAGGCCTGCTCTGCTTGTTAATTATTATTAGACATATACTGATGCAATTTGTATTATCTGCTTCAGGATGAGCAAGGATGGAAAAAGTGGGATGGTGCAGTAAGATAATCCAATTTTTCAACACACGACTTTATCACAGAGAGTCAGACTGATTTATTTGTCAAACAACAGACAGAGGTAAGGGCCCTAAACTTTGATGATTTTTTTTATCAGACACTTGGGTGCTAAATTGTGATCAGTTTGCTGGTCAATGCATAGGCGGTTGGGCAGTCTTTCAATAAATCTTGTCTAGGCTACAGATTTCAAGCCAAATCAGTCAATTCAGCTTATCAGTTTAGGACTGATAGTGTATTTGTCACTCAATGTCATATCTTGTATCATACCATATCACTGACTGTCATATCATGTGTCAAACCATGTCACTCCCTGTCATATCTTGTAACATACCATGTCACTCACTGTCATATATCGTAACATACCATGTATATGTAACTCATTGTCACAACTTGAAACATATTGTGTCACTTACTGCATGTACTGTCATTCCTTGTAACAATCCATGCCACTCATTGTCATATCTTGTAACACACCCTGCCACTCAATGTTATGTTTTGTTTCATACCATGTCACTCACTGTCATATCTTGTTACATTCCATGTCACTCAATGTCATATTTTGTATCGTACCATGTCACTCACTGTCATATCTTGTAACATACCATGTTACTCACTGACATATCTTGTAACAATTACCCAAATGCGAGTAGGTAGTTACCAGTTTTACCACCAGGTGGCTGATTCGGGTCAATTAACATGGCAGGTATATAAGAAAGTTTCCTTAAACTTGAATATTATCAATTTAAGTGACTCAATTTTCATATAACCCTTATGTGCCTAATACTTATACTAATGAAAATATGTCTGGTAAAGCAAAATATTATCTGTCCACTAAAAGAAAAGATATTTCATTTTTTGTGATTTTATAGCATGGGGTCTATGAGGAATCTCCCCGAGCTAGAAGTCACATTTTCAAAGAAAATTAATTTTTCAAAGTTGATAAAAACTTTTTAAAACCACATTTCTAGATGTAATTTAACATGTAGATTTCAAATATGACTTTGACTGAATTTTGAATTTTTAATGATGTAAATCAAGATAATTTCTACTCGCATCTGGGTTATTAATGTCATATCATGTATCATTCCATGTCACAAACTGTCATATAATGTGACATATCATGCCACTCATTGTCATATCTTGTATCATACCATGTCACTCACTGTCATATCATGTATCATACCATGTCACAGACTGTCATATCTTGTAACATACAATGTCACTTACTATCTGATCTTGTAACATATGTCACTCAATGTCATATCTTGTAACATAGCGTGTCACTCAATGTCATATCTTATATCATTCCATTCCACTAACTGTCATATCTTGTAACATACCATGTCACTCACTGTCATACATATCTTGTAACATACCACATCACTCACTGTCATATCACATATCATACCATGTCAAAGACTGTCATATTATGCGACATCAAATTTTTACTGTTTTTGAGATATTTGACGTCAAAAAACAGTAAAAATAAGTTACTTTTCAACTTGCTTCACTTGACCAAATTTTTTTTGAAAATCATCTTCAAGTTGCCAGGAGTTCAAATTTGACATTAGTTTTAGGATTTGACCTTTACTTGACCTTCAGTACAGTGACCTTTGAAAGGTCAAAAAGGTCGATTTTTCAAATTGATTTTTGGATGTAAATTTTGGTCAGCTTAATCACGAAAGACCTTATTGAGCTCTGAATAATTAAAAATTTTCAAGGTCAAAGGTCATCAAACTAGGTCACACAACTGTGCTATCTAAGTTTCTCAAAGTTGGAGACTACAAATCCAAATCAATAGTTTTGTTTAAAAGTCAGGATATACATTCCTCTGAAGGTTCCAAACTGTGTGAGCACAGGACTGTGGGTCCTTATTTTGTAACATACCATGTCACACACTGTCATATCATGTATCATACTATGTCACAGACTGTCATATCTTGTAACATACAATGTCCCTTACTGTCTGATCTTGTAACATATGTCACTCAATGTCATATCTTATAACAAACCGTGTCACTCACTGTCATATCTTATATCATTCCATTCAACTAACTGTCGATATCTTGTAACATACCATGCCACTCACTGTCATATCATGTATCATACCATGTCACAGTCTGTCATATCATATGACATACCATGTCACTCACTGTCATTTATTGTAACATACCATGCCAATCACTGTCATATTTTGTAACATATCACGTCACACACTGTCATATCATGTATCATACCATGTCCCTTACTGCCATATCTTGTATCATACTACGTAACTCACTGTCAAATCAGGTAGCATACTATGTTACTCACTGTGTCATATCTTGTAACACCATGTCACTCATTGACATATCTTGAAACATACCATGTCATTTACTATCATATTTGTAACATACCATGGCACTCAATGTCATATCATGTATCATACCATGTCACTGACTGTCATTTTTGAAAAATGACCACCATTTTTACTTTTTTTTTACTATAACTCAAAAAGTAGTGAAGTGATTTTGTTCATATTTGGTATGTGAATACTATAAGCATGGCACACTGTCTAATGACACTTTTGGTGGAAGGCTGCCATTTTTAGCTCACATGGTGAGCTTTTGCAATCGCTCACTTGTCCGTCTGTCTGTCCGTCCGTCCGTCTGTCTGTCTGTCTGTCCGTCAACAATGGTGGCACGTTTTAAAACCTCTGTCGATAGGATTCCTGTTTTAAGTTATTTCTGTTCAACATCAATACAGAAAACTCCCCTATGACTCCTGGTTCAAAAGCTCGCCTATTTTCAAAATGTCTGCCATTTTTGACCCATTTCCTAGCTTTACAAATAATTTCAGGTGTCTTACATTGTAAAAATCCATGTCAATGTAAAGAGAAGATATATGAAATAATTTTGTTACAAAAGATCAGCGAAAAATTATATCCATTTTTTTATTTTCAGCCATTTTTGTTAACATTGATTTGTCCATCTGACTCGCGAAATCCACTTTTCCGTCAACAACAGTGGCACGTTTTAAAACCTCTGTCGATAGGATTCCTGTTTTAAGTTATTTCTGTTCAACATCATCCCCTATGACTCCTGGCTCAAAAGCTTGCCTATTTTCAAAATGGCCGCCATCTTTGTCTCGCGAAATTCACTTTTGACCTATTTCCTAGCTTTACAAATAATTTCAAGTGTCCTACATTGTAAAAATCCATGTCAATGTAAAGAGTAGATGTATGAAATAATTTTGTTACGAAAAATCAGCAAAAAATTATATCCATTTTTTTATTTTCAGCCATTTTAGTTAACATTGATTTGTCAATCTGTCTCGCAAAATCCACTTTTGGACCATTTGCCTTAAACCCTATGTCGATAGGATTCCTGTTTTAAGTTAAGTTTGTTCAACATCAATACAAAAAACTCTCCTATGACTCTTGGTTCAAAAGCTTGCCTATTTTCAAAATGGTCGCCTTTTTTGTCTCGCGAAATTCACTTTTGGCCCATTTCCTAGCTTTACAAATAGTTTCAGCTGTCCTGCATTGTAAAAAGCCATGTCACTGTAAAGAGTAGTTGTATGAAATAATTTTGTCACAAAAAATCGGCAAAATATTATATCCCTTTTTTTTATTTTCAGCCATTTTAGTTAACATTGAATGATTCGTCCATCTGTCTCTAAGTCAGTCCAAAATAGTGGCAAGTTTTAAACCGCTGTCAACACTTTTTAAATCCTCTGTAGATAGGATTCCCAATTTAAAATATTTTTGTTCAACATCAATAAAGAAAAAAAACCTGTGACTCCTGCTTCAAAATCTCGCCTATTTTCAAAATGGCCACCATTTTTGTCCCGGGAAATTCACTTTTGGCCCATTTCCTAGCTTTACAAATAAGTTCAGGTGTCCTGCATTGTAAAAAGCCATGTCTTTGTAAAGAGTAGTTGTATGAAATAATTTTGTCACAAAAAATCTGCAAAAAATTATACCTGTCTTTTTTATTTTCACTTTTGAGCAACACCATGTGAGCCCAGTACCCACGGTACTAATTTTTCAATATGGCTGCCATTTTAATGGTTTTTACTGTACCTCAAAACGTAGTGGAGGGTTTTTGTTCATATTTGGTATTTGAATAGTATAAGCATGGCACACTGTCTAATAACACTTTGGGTAGTAGGCGACCATTTTGAAAAATGGCAACCATTTTTACATTTTTTACTATAACTCAAAAAGTAGTAGAGCGATTTTGTTCATATTTTATATGTGAATACTATAAGCATGGCACACTGTCTAATGACACTTTGGGTAGTAGGCGACCATTTTGAAAAATGGTGACCATTTTTACATTTTTTACTATAACTCAAAAAGTAGTAGAGCGATTTTGTCCATATTTTATATGTGAATACTATAAGCATGGCACACTGTCTAATGACACTTTGGGTAGTAGGCGACCATTTTGAAAAATGGCGACCATTTTTACATTTTTTACTTTAACTCAAAAAGTAGTAGAGCGATTTTGTTCATATTTTATATGTGAATACTATAAGCATGGCACACTGTCTAATGACGCTTTGGGTAGTAGGCGACCATTTTGAAAAATGGCGACCATTTTTACATTTTTTACTATAACTCAAAAAGTAGTAGAGCGATTTTGTACATATTTTATATGTGAATACTATAAGCATGGCACACTGTCTAATGACACTTTGGGTAGTAGGCGACCATTTTGAAAAATGGCGACCATTTTTACATTTTTTACTATAACTCAAAAAGTAGTAGAGCGATTTTGTTCATATTTTATATGTGAATACTATAAGCATGGCACACTGTCTAATGACACTTTGGGTAGTAGGCAACCATTTTGAAAAATGGTGACCATTTTTACATTTTTTACTATAACTCAAAAAGTAGTAGAGCGATTTTGTTCATATTTTATATGTGAATACTATAAGCATGGCACACTGTCTAATGACGCTTTGGGTAGTAGGCGACCATTTTGAAAAATGGCGACCATTTTTACATTTTTTACTATAACTCAAAAAGTAGTAGAGCGATTTTGTTCATATTTTATATGTGAATACTATAAGCATGGCACACTGTCAAATGACACTTTGGGTAGTAGGCGACCATTTTGAAAAATGGCAACCATTTTTATTTTTTTTACTATAACTTGAAAAGTAGTGGAGCGATTTTGTTCATATTTGGTATGTGAATACTATAAGCATGGCACACTGTCTATTGACACTTTTGGTAAAAGGCAGCCATTTTTCAAAATGACCACCATTTTTTACTCTTTTTACTCTTACTCGAAAAGTAGTGGAGCCATTTTGTTATTGGTTATAGGGAAGAGGGTTTGCACCCATCGTGCCTCCCCCCCCGCCACACCAATGATCTAATACAAATGGTCACCCAAATACTTGAATTGGTGATTATTCTGATATACATTTTAATGTTTTTTTTTATATTTGCAAATCAAGGGTAAGGTAGATGATAAATATTATGTTGTGGCATACAGATTCATGAATTTAGTGTTCTTTGGCATTTGCTGCGCTATGGAGTTTGCATATTTCTAGTACTTTATTCAATTTACTGGACATAAGTGAATGATAAATGAACAAAAGGCACAATACAGAAAAGAAAATAATTTAAATATTATTTGCTTATTTCAGGATGTATGGCATGGGTAAACAGCATGTCAAAAACATATAGATAGAATATGGTGGAATAACAGCAGGGAATAGATGGAAAAACAGATTGCATGTGGAATTGCCACAATACTTCACCGGTATTTATCGTGAAGAACAACTTTTATTTAATTCACTGGAAGGAGCTGTTGACATATGAACAATTAGGATGATAAATGATATGGAGGGCTTGAGGAATGACCACATTACTTCACCAGTGTTTATATACATATATATTAGCTGATTAAAAAATAAAAAGACATATGCAACATTAACAATAGGCATAATATATGATACAGGATGGCACACAAGGATTTATGTACATACTGCAAATCATATTCAAGGATATTTAAATGATACCAGATGGAATGATGATTTGTGACAGTTGTGATTCTTATAGACCATGATGTGAGTCAACTCTGGAGATGCCCCTCCCCCCTCACACACAAACAATAGCATTTTGAATCAAGTGTGTACATGCCACCCCTCCCAATAAACTTTAGCAACATTTCAAAGATAAAAGACTGATGTTGATATAATTCAGTACAAAGATGAAAAATGGAATTTTTTGCAAGGGTTAATATAGTATGGTAATTACATAGAGATACATGTATGTGATGGCTTGATAGCATATACTTTGATCAGAATTAGTCAAGTTTTGAAATCACTTTATCCCGCATCAAATTTTTTTACCAAGCGCTGGGATATGTCAGGTCTCAAACAATTATATCCCAGCGTTGTCAAAAAAAAATTACGGGACAGTGGGTTTGAAAACCTGACTGTCCCGTAGCTCAGTGCTACAAAGTGCTCATACGGGATAAAGGTGTTTGACTTCGTGAATATCCCGCGAGCCCTATAAAATTACGTGACAGTGTAACTTCGATTCATCATATCCCGATCTGTGAAAAACATTTGTCGGGGTCGGGACATATAATCAGATCTTTCCGAAAAATGCAATATTTTTAGTTTTGCAAAAATTTGTAGAATATTGAGAGGTGTAAAAGGGGAGGAGGTCCATTGATTAATATGGTGACCTCCTTCCCTTATTATCTTATACACAATCAGGGCCAGAAAGGGCCTTTTAAAAAGGGGGACAATAATTGCTAGGGGGCCATAATTTCTTTCACACCGCATTGAATCTCTGTTGATTTTCGCGGAATTCATGCTTTGAGAACATGGATTGAACTAAAAGCTTACCAGTATTATTTTAGGTGCTTGGAGATTGTTTGAATCATTTGTAGCTCATTTTCGTAGCGATTTAAACAGAAAACTTTTTATCTTTATTTTTTGAGGTTGCTTTGTAAGGAATTTGAGTCATGAAATATGTGAAAACTTGATATTCGTTTTCTCATAGGTTTTGGGCCGATATAACGATGACAGCACCAGAATTCAATATTATCTTCCTAACCCTACTATCACACCAAACTACTGTAGTTTTCACTACGTTCTCGAAAACGGGCTTCAACTGTGTACGAACGGACTGGACGTACTTAGAACCGTTTGGGGTCTATTTACAAACTTCATCGAACGTACTCGAACGGGTAGGTCCCCTAGAACTTAGAACATGCTCAAAATCTTTTCGTGGTCGATACGTTCTACAATTATAGAACGAGTGACAACGTACTAACGACGAGCTGGACGTACTACGAACGGAACCGTCGTACTTCAATCCTACTAGGGACGTTTTCACAACGAGTTGAACTGTCTGAGGAGGTATTGAGAACGAGGTAGAACTAATTGTAAACGGGTTTAAACTGTTTAAGAACGTATTTAAGACTGCTTATGAACGTGTTATCAAAAATATAGCTATCACACCAAACAAGTTGCCACTCAGGCCCGTAAGACACTTTTCTCCAAGGGGGGGGGGGGGGGGGTGCGGTTTTTACTGAGCTTACTAAAGAGAATATAAAATTGTCATTTTTTTTAATCAAATCGCGTAAGACAGGGGGGGGGGGTCAGTTACTCCCAATATTGGTTTGGAATTAACAAATGCAACTTCCAAACGTTTCAAATTGTTTTGTGGGGGGTATGAGGAGTGGTCCACTCCCCCTAGAAAATTTTACAGTTTTGAGATGCTATTTGGTGCTTTCTTGGCACTTTCAAAGTGTAAGTTTCTAAGTAGTACGCAACCACCACGGGAATAAGAGTTAAGTGATTAAAAAACCAAGCATTCAAGGGGTCTGGGGGTTCTCCCCCCAGGAAAATTTTGAAATTTGGTTGTATTTGGAGCGAATTTGCAACCATCTGGTACGCCTGTGCGTTATGAGTCAATAAGAAAAATGTGAATTTTTTTTCAAATTCTTTTGAGGGTGTCAAAAAGGATGAGAGGGTGAAGTGGGGTGGGGTGCCAGTGGGGGAGCAAGGGGTTGTCCCCCAGAAACATTGACCATATCAAGGTGCTATTTGATGATGTCTGGGCACTTAAAAAATGTCTGAGACAATACATGAAATTCAGAATATTTTTAGTGAGGGATGTGAGGGGTGGCTAACTCTCCTAGAAAATTTTACAATTTAAAGATGATATTTGGTGCTTCTGGGCACTTTTAAAGTGTATTAGTCAATAAAAACATTGAAAAACAATCACAATTTTTTCAAATTTTGGGGGTGTCAAAGGGGGAGGGGTGCCAGAGGGGGAGGTGGGGCTGGGGTGCCAGAGGGGGAGCAAGTGTTTGTCCCCCATATCAAAATTTACAATATCAAGGTGCTATTCGATGAAGTTTGAGCACTTTAAAGTGTCTGTGCCTAAAAGTGCCTATTTCCCAAGAAAATTTTACAATTTTAAGATGCTATTTGGGGCTTTCTGGGCACTTTCAACGGGTATGAGTCAATAAAAAAATTTGAAAAATCTTTTTGAGGGGGTGTTAAGGGGGGGGGGCTGCCATAGGGGGAGGTGGAGTGGGGATGCCAGAGGGCGAGTAAGTGTTAGTCTTCCAGAATTATTAACTTTATCAAGGAGCTATTAAATGATGTACATAAAACAAATTCAGAACTTTTCCATTGTTTTGTTTGGGGTGTAAGGATGGCTCACTCCCCCTAGAAAATTTTACAATTTTACGACGCTATTTGGTGCTTTCTGGGCACTTTCAAAGTGTATGAGTCAATTAAAGAATTTGAGAAAATCACAATTTTTATGGGGGGGGGGGTTAAGGGGGGGGGGGCGCCAGAGGGGGGGGGGCTATGCAAGTGCAAGATGCAAGAGGGGGAGCAAGTCCATCAGAAACACTTACTATATCAAGGAGCTATTTTATGATGTCTGGGCACTTTAAAGTGTCTGAGACAAAACACTATTAAAAATAAATTTAGGACTTTTCCATTGTTTTGTGGGGGGTGTGAGGGGTGGCCAATATCCCTGAAAAATTTACAATTTTAAGATGCTGTTCTGTGTACTTTCAAAGTGTATGAGTCAATGAAAAAAAAATTACCAAAAAAAATATTTTCAAATTTTTTTTTCAAATTTATTTTGTGGGGTGACAAAGGGGGGTGCGGTCGCACCCATCGCACCCCCCCATCTGACGGCCCTGCCACTGCGTTCTTCAAAACTGGTTTTAAACTGTGTGCAAACGGAATGAACGTAGCTGCAACTTTCTAAGGTCTATTTACGAACTTCATGAACGTTTTCAGACGGGAAGGTGATTTTAGAATTTTAAATCGATTCATAATTCGATGGCGACCATACCGTTCTGTGATCAGGTCATGATGACCTTCTAGACTAAGGGACGCGTTATACGACGTTGAACACCGACCTGGTGCGATCTGAACGAACTGCGAATGAGATGGACGTATTGAAGACTGTTTATAAACGAAGTAGCTATTATTTTAGACATATTTCCCGACCACAGCCAGATTGAGTCCGTTTTACGACTTTTTCGTAGGACTGGCAAGAACGGGTAAGAACTAGTTTGGTGTGATAGGGGGGTTACAAATAAACACATATCGATAACTATACAATCTTTATACACAGCCTTCTATTGCTCCTGGCCAATATATCATCTCTATATTATTACTTTATATTTCACATATAATACATCATACATGTATAAGACATAATTGTAAAACTCAGAAACATTACAGAAAGTGCTACGTTTTTGTTCGAAAGTATATTTTAGTGGTAGCTGTTGTCATAGGCAATTAAACAATAAGCAAAACAGTCTTGAGTCTATACTGAAGTCATCAATAAATGATCAAATATAATGTATTTCTATTATGCACACAAAACAACTGCGAGTATTGCATATGGACTCTGAGACTAGATTGTGTTTATCCCACATCATTTGAGTCTGAATACTATCATCTACAATTAGGTTATGGGAATTTGCTATCAATTTCAAATTTTTTCTTCAACATGTGTTCATGTATTGTATTGACTTCAGTATGAATGAAATGTCCCTTGGTGTTCTGGTCCTGAATTTTGATATTGGCTTTCGATTGGAGGGGAAGGGGGGGGGGTAGACATTGTTTATTTTCACGTTAGATAATGTTTTTTGGATTAAGAAGGTCTGTTTTTTCTTAGCACTAGTTGACAATTATAGTTTGCTTTTCTTGCTAGTTTTTTACAGTTTTTGGTCATAACTATTGTATTCCTTTAGCACTTACTTTCACTTAGATATTTCAAATAAAACACAAAGCTATTGCATTACAAATACAAGAAATTGAAAAACATGTGTTAGACTGATTTTAAACTGACATGCCTTCCTTAGTGATTTATGCTTTGATTCATTTACCCACTCATCTGGGACCACCCCCCGGGGGACCCCCTTTGCAAAATTGATAAATAATATTCTTAAATCATGCAATAATTGGCTCAATCTAAAAGTAAATGACTCTTTTTCTGGACCAGAATTTGAATTTTCGGACAATCGTGTCACATGACGTAAAATTTCTGCCTTGAAAATGATATCAGCTTTGCCGCGAAAACAAACACACGCTGATTCTTAACCGATTTCATGATAAAATGAGTTTTTGGAAGTGTTTTGGTACACCATCGTAAATTGTGGCCATCATGCGGTAAGATAGCATGAATAAAATCTTAAAGTTACGTCGTTTATACAATATGCTAGCCTATTGTCTCACGCAAATGTGTTTTCGTTGAGAATAAAGAGTGCGGGAAACATGATGTTACATAGCACACCTTGCAACAATGTTTTTTTTATTAAGGTTGCTTCTAATGCTGGTTATTTCTAATGCTGATCATTTGTTTAAACTAGATAGATACAAACTGGGAATTTGTTTGAGGCTACATATGTAAACTGTTACGTTCTGAATCAAAAATAGATTGATGACATCACAATTTATGCAAATTAGCTCATTCGCATAAATGAATATCCTTACCAAATGGGAAATTAAATTAGGTTCAATTTGATACCAATATCGTTTCTATACTATTAGGCTATATAAATAATGACAAAAGTACATTTTGATTTAAAGGGAAAATTTCTAAAAAAAGATAAACTTCAAATAATGATATCATGCTACATGTAGCTGGTTCGAAAGGTTAATACTTCTGGCAATACTGATCAAAGGATAGGTATCGATATGGCGAACTGAATTCAACAATGTTTTCCTCTTAAACCAATTATTGAAAACATTCTGTAAAAACACGGTCCTTTATGTAATGGTGACGGATTGACAACAATTTAATGCGAAAATTATTTATATATATATTTTATATAAATGTTTTTGTTAAATTTTTTTGGTTTTTAGTGCAATTGTTTTTTGTTCCTTTTTACCAATTCTTGAGAATGAAATAAAATGTCTTTCCGAACCTTGTTGGAACAAAATAACATATACAACATTTTCTTAGACCTCTCAATATTATACAAAGGAAATTTTGTTTGATTTAACAAAAAGTTTTCAAAAATTAAAACAAAACCCCCCAAAATAGATAAAAATAAGATAAACCGTTTATTTCATTTTTAAAATCAACCAAACTTTCCTTTGTACTATTATAATATTGAGAGACCTAAACACTTTGTGTTTATGTCGTTTTGTTCCAATGAGGTTCGTTTAGATGTTTCATTTTATTCTGAACATATGATACCAAGAACAAAATAAGTGTCTGGTGTGTTTTATGAAACAATATAGAGAAAAGTATGAATATTTTTTTAAATAGTATTGTTACCATTCAAAAAATGACCATTAAATTGACGATATGTAAAATTTTCAGAATTTTTGATGACTGGTTTAAGAGAAACGTATGTTTAAAAGTTCACCATATCGATACCACTCCTTTGACAAAACTGCATTTTTTGGATTTACCGCCATTGTATTCTACTGCGGGGTAGATCACAACACCAAATAACAGAAGGCCGAAATCATCACGCCGACATCGTATTCGACGACCGTTAAACAGGGTCATGTCGAGGTCAAGTTGGTTTTCAAGAAATATATATCTGATTTACAATTTGTAATCATCAGGAAATGATGCTGCGATCATCACAATTTATAATTTTAGGATAAAAAACATGCATCTGTCAATATAAGAAATTAATCTGAAGCATGCCCACTGTAAATGTATGCCCAACTAGTAAAAAAGCAATATGGCAGACCAGGGGTCATAGTCTCCCAGGATCGAAACGAAAACGTCAAAATGGCGTTATTCTCAGAAATTATAACCAACTACAAATTCAAAATAAACAGTCCAGGACCAATATCTCGATCACTTCTTGTGAGTTTTGGAATTTTTCGTTTGGAAATGAGACCAAAATTCACGATTCAAATGTTGAAGTGAACAAAATTGCGGCTGTTTGAATTATAATTTTGAATTACGACTTGGGGCAGAATATCGGTGTTGCACTCTGGGGGCCAATCCTCCTTGATGGCAGACGAAAATTTTAAAAACACTTGTCGCTACACTGCACTTCCAGCTGATGAAATTGAAGAAAAAAGACAACAAGGCCGAAAGAAATATCGATCATAAATATGTATAGGTCTTGAGGTGAGAAGGTTGATCTGTTTCTCGGTTCAAACAAAGGAAATGGACTTATCTGAGTAATCAGGGAATAAAATAAGTTATTCAATTATTTTCGCGCATCGTGGAATACAGACCTTCGGGCAGAATATTCCCTGTGTTTCATTCGAATCATTGAATACCTTATTTTATACGAAACACCCTGTATCACAACGTGCCAAATCGAAGGAATCAATACGCCGCGTAGGAGGGTTCTATGAGTAATGCGTTATGCTACATTATATAAACCAAAGAATTTCCTTCATGCAAACAGAAGCAAAGGACTGAACACACCGAGCATCAATTCGCATTTCATTATATTGCCAAAGGAAAGGGTGAGTAATTTGAGTTCTTTGTTACAAATTGAGCCTAAACGAAACTACTCAAGGGAGAAGCAAATCTCAATTTATTGGGAAACTTAACAAGGCATGAGAAAAGAATAAAAACATAATGTTTTTGGAGGAAACAACAGAGAAACAACTACAGGTACTTAATCGAATATCGTATCACTGATCAAGTGGTGCCCACTTTGACTGAATTCAAGGGGGGGGGGATTTAATATAGGGAATAATATAGATGGGAAGGGGGGGGGGACTGATTTGGGCAATACCATTGATCGTAAAACGTTATCGTCGTACTGTTAATATTCATTTATTCTTTATATTTTATGACGGTCATTTGGTCTACATTACGATCAAATTAATGCACATTTAAAGAGTCATTGCAAAAAAGGCCACACAATAGCAACATTTATAAAGTAAACATCTGACGTATTTGAATCATTCAGGGAGCATCTCAAAAGTTCAGTGTAGGATTACTACCTGTTTTTGAACAGTTAACCTAAAGGCTGATGACCCCTCCCCCATAACTGTTCAAATATACTTGATTTTTCGATATCAGTCTTTTGATTGTATTATTCTTTGTTTAAAGAAAAATGAAGACAACACGTATGGTATTATGCCTTATGGCTGTGATGTTAGTGGTGTCAACAGTTACTGGACAACATTATGGAATAAATAAAAGGGGTAATTGTATTTCAACTCACTAGCGTACATAACATGGTATGTTTCCTTATGACTGTGATGCTACTGGTGTCAACAGTTACTGGACAACATTATGGAATAATTTAAAGGGGTTATTGCATTTCACCCTTTTTGATTTATACATAATACGTGACATAAAAGTAAAAAGTCGTATCATGTGACATCAGAAAAAGGTGTATTTAAATCTGAAACGAAAAAAACTAAACGAAAAAATCTAATTATATAATCTTGTTCCTATTAGAACTTTCTCAATACGAGAGTGGTAAATGTAAAAGTGAACAATAAAACAAATATTCCATACTATTTTCGGTGAATACCTGTTGCCCTTTTACGGATTGTGCAAGGTGCATTGCATTCCCCTGGCCCTTCGGTCTTCGGTCTTGCTAGAATCATTGAGAAATAGAGAGGTATTTACTGTACCTCAATAGTTTGAAATATTTGTATGATATCTTATTGGAATACCAAGCAATGATAGATAAAAAGGAGTTTACCAATTGTATTTTCGCGATGGCATTACCATTTTTTTTAAAAAATTTTTTCTAATTCTTATGATATTATTAATATTACGTCATACTTACCTGTATACCTCTTGTTCTCATTTTTGAAAAATCTACTGAGGAATAAAGAAACATGTTTAGATTTTCAAACGTATTTTATTAGTTCTTCTTATTTTTACTTATATATACATATGATATATATATATATATATATTACAGAGGAAAATATGATATTGACCTTGGGCAATATCATATTGACACTCGGTCGCTGGGCTCCCTCAGTCAATTTCATATTACCTTTGGTCAATATCATATTGTCCCTCGGAATAAAAAATATTCAATTCTGACCAGAAATAACCCATTTATTCCACAATACATCCGTCTTTACTATTGTAATTCCAAATAAAATAGATTTTCCCGGGTACAATACGACTTTTTCATGTAATACGATTCAATACAATTTTTATTCCTTCATATTTTCGGAGTGAAAAGAGAGAGACAAGTGAAATGTTTCATTGACCATTTTATAAAATGCTATAGCTGAAATACAAGATGGGGCAAAACGGGACATTGATCACATTCTATTCACAAGAGTGTATATTATTAATGAGTCTAACATTTGTTGATGCATGTTTGTAGTTTAATTCGAATATTTCAAATGACCTTTCTTATTCAGATGATGGAAGTGATGCTATGATCGACGATACTCAGGAAGAAGATTCTAGCATTAAAAGGAACGTCCCGCAAGATGGCATTGAGGCCAGCAGACCAACATGGGCCCTCTAAGAGCAGTCATTTTTTGACGGCTTCTAAAGATATTCCTAGCAAACAAGATAAATTTAGTTCTCTGAAACACAATAGTTAATCTCTCAAATAAATCGCAAATGTGCTAACCTCTTTTAAAGAATGGCTTTGTGTAGTTATGCGTCAAGCAGGGCTCCATGTATCAAAGAGGGCTGTTTTGTAAAGATAACTACTTTCACTTTGAACCATATTTTTGCATTAGACTTACAGAAGTTGGGCAAGTAGGGTCACTTTTGGGGGAAGTGCCGCCGGAATATCAATGACCAGAGAGGTCAGCAGGCAGGCTCGCTGGTGGGAGTGCGGGCGGGCGGGCGGGCTGGCAGGCAGACACGGTTGGAGTATTAGTATTAGAGTTTGAGGTCTAGTAGGATTCTTCGACATTTTTGCTTTTCTGACTTCACCACAAATACACTTGTGTTTAAGCTATCCCCCGAGTGACCGAGTCCTACCTATTGCACTCCCGGTGTATTATGAAGATGAAGTTTGAAAATAAAGACGTTTGTATATTTTATCTCATAATGCATAAATTAGGGATCCCCTGAATAGTTATTGATTGGCGTGTATCGAATATCGTATTGAAGATATGAAATATCTTTAAGCACAAGTGCCAAAGAGAGAGGGCCAAAACTGTGAAGAAACCTAGTAAGAAAAACAAACTCTATTTATTTATCAAGTGTAAAGCTGTCAGAAGAAAACTAGACCTTATATGTCTTACACCTCCTACCCGCTCCAATTGAGAGCCAATATCACAATCCATGCCAGGACCAGAACATCAAGGGACATTTCATTAATACTGAAGTCATTGCAATACTTGTGAAAAAAGTGTTGAAATTGATAGCCAAGATTCACAACATCAAAAATACCCCTCATGCCACATATTTTGGACACTGTTTCTTTTTATTTCTATACATTACAAAGCGTTGCGCTTTTAATTAACATGACACTCATTAGATATTAAAGATAGCTTTGGCTAGAGGTCGCATCTCGTTTATTAATTATTAAGGCCAGGACCCATTGAAATACATCAGATAAATTTCCAGTTGTGTAAATTTACGCATCATTTATGCACATCGGTAATGACGTATGCCTACAGATGCCTGTCTGAGTTCATTTGGATTACTAGAGTATAGTACATAAAATCGTAAAGACTTAGACTTAATGACATGTTGAAAAAACTTTCGATTGATTGAATGCGTTAATTTTCACCATTCAAACCTCTATATGTGAGGAGCCTCGAAATGTGGCCTGAAAAGGTATGAACTAATGCATGGAACCTATCGAAAGTTGAACATGTTTTTAAAACCTGTAATGACGTTTAAGAAGGTGTTCACTGTATAGACGACGTAGCCAGAATGATTTCGTCTCTCCTAAACACTACACACCTATTCACTCACTCATGTTCTACTCGCATTCGAAAATAGCGTTCGATTTTCGTAACGCTTAAAGCTACACTCTGTAGTAATATGTAGAAATAATTTATATTCTAATTCGTTACCGGGGCTTCACATAAATCATGATATCATTTTTTGAAAAGAACAAAAACAATTTTTCTTGATTTTATATAATTCTAAAAACCATGATGTACTGAAATATCACTAATGCATTCGTCACATATGCTCCGATCCATCGACCGGCGCCCGGTCGATTGAGTGTTTTGTTCAATATTGTATTCAATTTTGAACAAAATACTTAATCGGCCGGGCGCCGTAGTGAAAGTCGGAGCAAATGTGACCCAGGCATAACTTATGCCTGGGTCACATTTGCCCCGATCCATTGGCCGGCGCCCGGCCGATTGAGTATTTTGTTCAATATTGTATTTAATTTTGAACAAAATACTCAATCGTCCGGGCGCCGTAGTGAAAATCGGAGCAAATGTGACCAAGGCATTATATTATTCACGCGTGCATATGAGAACCATTGGTCAGTATCAAGCGAAGGTAACGGCCGTAACCATCGCATCTAAGATTGCGAACGCTAATTGTCGATTTAGATGAGTTGTAGGCACATTTTTTCTCACAAACGTATATCAGTATCATATGTTTTAGAAAATGTACATGTCTGCGAAAAAATAGCTCAGAAGACAACAGAATCGTCGATTTAACTCCTCACTTTTAAAGTTACATAAACGGTATGGGTTAAAAGTGCGGATCTTAACTGTTTTTCGAAATACCGTTCATGTAACTTAGTGAGGAATTAATCGAGTGGATCACCAGTGTGTCACAGACATGTGGACTGAACTCTGCCATGATGACAATTGCTAGAAATGTGCAATACGGATACTAGTTTTAACCTTTAAATTGCCCTCAAAATGACAAGAATTGCTCTCTCAATAACCTTTACCCACATACTTTGATACATTGTATCTTTTTTCAGGGACACCCCTTGATTGGGAAACTTTGCAATCTTATGAAATTTTCCACAATGAACAGCATGGAATGGTATATAACATGATAGGATGGCAATGCTACGTGTATGAGTTTAGAGGGGGGTGCATATACATATGAAACACCCTGTATATTGCATAACATCACCATGTATATCCCAAATTATGGCATATTCTATACTTTCTATACTTTCGAACTGCTTTTTTAATGATACTTTACATAACATTACATAACAAAAGAACTCGCATAGGGGTAGCATTTACCCAGTTCGTTTTGAAGATGGCTTTCTCATCTTTATCCTACTTGGGGCTTAGATGGGGTTCAAATCCTGGAGGAGGAAGGGGTGTCGTGCCCATCTGTTGAACACCTAGTCTTTCGTTGGCTACCAAGTCGTATAATCTCCCGTTGTCAATATCCTGAGGGTCACCGGGGGGGGGGGGGGGGGGGGCCATGGACATTGCTTAAATATACTTGGTTAATAGCCCAGAAACCTTAATTTTTCATAGTTAAAATCAGAATCTCCATACACAAATCAATTCATCTTAATCAGAGTGATCAAAATCTGAAACAGTTTTGTTGTAATTAAAATTACATTAAACTTACATTAACATTGATAACCCCTCAATAACGGGCACCATATGGGACGTGAGATGGCAAAGATTTTCTGCTAATGTTATAAAATGTAATAATGTTTTGGTACTACTTTACTTTGTATCTGAAATACAGGGTGCTTGATCTGTTGGGATCCAAAGCCCATGTCCAACGTATAATGTTTGCAAAAATGAAAGTTCCACCTAGAAACGTGAAAAGTCACAAAAGTTAAATTTTCTGTAAAAGTTAAGTTTTATTTGAACTTCAAGCCTTACACTTACCAGGAATTTTCATCTCAAGGGAAGGTAGTCCACCGAGATTGTTACCTTTCTACAAAATGACGACGATTTGAAAATACACTAATTTTGCTGATTTTGACAATTTCTTTCATTGAGGTAGAGGCACAAGTCTTCAGTGGGAAATGATGTTGCGAGGGAATGTTCCTGAATAAATCAAATTTTAGGTACGTCCTCCTGCACTCTTATTTCCCACAGAAGGACCTATGGGTAGAGGTTTGTATACTTGAAACACCCAGTAATACGCCGTGCAAAAACCGAATGAATCAATACGCCGCGGAAGGATTAATGAGTTATGCAACCTTTTAAAATTATATAAACCACAGAAATTCATTCGATTAACAGAAAACAAACGAATGGTCCAGGTGTCAACTCGCATCTCACTGTATCGCTAAGGAACGAGGTAAGTAGTAAGAACCGTTGGACTGTTGGAAAATGGGCGTGACATGGCATGATGAAAGCACAACTAAAAATTGGGCCATTCTTTCCAAAATTACTTTCATCTCCTCTCTATCCCTTCTTATCGTCTGAATTGTGCTTGCATGATTTATGGATAAATACTATCTTACTAGTGCCGCTCTAAATTCATAAAAACAACATATTCTTGACGAGTAAGTGGAACAAAGATAAGAAATCGAAATATTTTGATATGTAACGATTTTTACGATAGTTATAGTAATTTAGGGTAGGAGTTACTTGTAAGGAATTCCCTTTTGAAATCTTTATTACTGCATTCTCATATAAACCGCCAAATTTATATTTTTAAATATTTTAAAGTTATTTTCTATTTTTGTGATTTTTATTTAGAAGTGTCAATATGCTGAAGCTAATAACACTAGGGTGTATATTAGCACTGGGCTCGGTTGTGTATGGCCAGAAGATAGAATGTAAGTTTTTAATTATTCGGAAGTAATGTCAATTCCATAAAACTACAATAAGACAGGATATTTGCTTTGGTTATTTCAAGATCTGATGAGTTTCAAATTCGTCAATTACGTTTCACGTATGCCGTGGTCACATTTGCTCCGATTTTCACAACGGCGCCCGGCCAATTGAGTATTTTGTTCAAAATTGAATACAACATTGAGCAAAACACTCAAACGGCCGGGCACCGGCCGATGGATCAGAGCAAATGTGACCCAGGCATTATGTTTTCTTTATAGCGGGGTGTGGTGTTGATATTGTCGTTATGCTGGATATATCCTGTAATATCACTTCGAAAAACAAGGCAATCATGCTTGAGTTTATGGTTGACTTTGCAAATGCCTTGGATATAGGACCTTCACCGGAGAAAGCACAAGTAGGATTTATAAGATTTTCATCGGTGTTGGTTACTCATTTTATTCACATATCAGGTCCGTAGCCAAGATTTGCCAAGGGAGGGGGAGAGGGGTTTACTTGCAAGAAAAAGTATGCCCCAAAAATGCCCAAAATCATTTGAAAAGAATGGTGACGACTGCATGATTTTGAAAGAAGATTGGCCGGAGGGGGGGGGGGGGGGGTTGAAGTAATTGAATACTTCAGCATGGGGTGATTTTCAAGAATTATTTAAAATATCATCACAGTATAGTATGCACAATTACTTCACATGAAATTTATATTTTAAGAGAACATCGGAACTAGCGAAAAAGCTAAACAGAATATTAGGCGATCAGCCTGGGGGGGTTGGTCGGTACCAAATCAGGAGAATAATGGCCATGGTGATTTTTGGGAAGGTCTAGACCCCTAGAGTAAGAAAATATGTGATAGCATTGCAGAAGTGGTAGCTTAATAAGTGTTATCCCCCATTTTTCAAAATGACCGCCGGTGCGCTTGCTACCAAATAAAAGAAGTTATATCTAAGCATATTGAGAGGCAAAATCAGTGATTTTAGGGTCTAATTCTGGGTTTTAGGGGTCAATGATTTGAGTTATGCCTAAATCCAGGTCATCAAAACACTAATTCATATGAAAATCCAAGATAGCCACCAAATTTGGTTCAAAAACAAATATGTACTCATGATACAAACTCAAAAAACGTTTCAACATGAATTTGAAGAGTTTTAGAAGAGGTTTTAGAGTCTAAAGATTTTATTCATGTCTAAAGCTATGTCATCAAAGGATTACTTTATATTGAAATCCAATATGGCCGCAAAATAGGTGCCAAAACGAATATGTCATTACAGTATTGGCATACGTGTAAGCTCAAGGAACAGATAAAGCAATTTTGTAGACAATGCAAGGGTTTAGGGGTCAAGGATTTCATTATGCCTCATGTAAGTCAAAGTCAGCAAAGAATTGCTTTATATGGAAATCCAAGATGGCCACCAAAATGAAAATGTAACTACATGTATTGATATAAGCTCAAAGAACAGATAAAAATTTTGTAGACCATGAAAGTGTTAGGGGATCAATGATTTTATTGTCTTAGTCATCAAATAACTTGATGTGGAAATCGAAGATGGCTGCCGAAATGAATATGTTACTGTTAATATGTGTTCAAAGTGGTTTTGGAGACCATGTCTAGATTTCAATGGTCGAGAACTTTAATTATGTCTAAAACTTAGTAATCAAATTATTCTTTTATTTGGATATTCAGGATGGCAACCAAAATGGCTGCCAAAAGACTAAGTAATTTTGGAATACATTTATTTGAATATCCAAGATGGCCCTGATAGGAAGTACCATCTCAATTGTACCCTCTTCATCGCAGCAATGAACTGGATTGTGAAAGCAGAAGAGTCCAAGTAAAGAGGTCTCAAAGTGAATGATGACACAAAACATCCTTCTTGCCAAGCCTTTATGGACATCATCACTGTTATGACCTAGTCATTCCCTGGAGCACAACAGATTCTAAGCTGCCTCGAGATGATGGCCAATTGGGCATGTATCTAGTGCAATCCAAGGAATCTTTTCAGCTGAGTGGTATACAAAGGCAGCTAATGTGCAATTATTCTTACTATCCATGATGAGATAATTGAATATCTAGGAAAATATTTTGATGAGTTTTTTAAAGATATCAACAGCATCTGTGAGAACTAGAAAAATGAATGAAAGCTATTGACCTTAGCCATGTAGGGAGTTGGTTCAAAGTCTCATACTTTCAGTTTGGTGTTATTCTCCTATGACTTTTCCAACTATGTAACTTCCATTACAACAACAGAGGCTGAGGAGAAAGAGCAACATCAACAGAGTAAGAAGGGGTGACTTGCAAAGGTTACCTGGGAGTAGATAGGCAACTTTGGTTTCAATAATCTCAAACAAACACACACCCCAAAATAAAGTATTTTAGCACTCTGGGAATCAGCTCTTGACAATGGACCAAGTTAAATTTTGGTGTATCCCGAAAGCTCTAATTGACTCTAATTCCAAGAAAAAAGAAAAAGAGAAAAACAAAGAAAATGAAAAGACAAAGAAAACACATATTGAGAAAACACAAATAAAGCAAGAAAATTGAAAGGCAGCAAAGAAAACAAAAGAAATAAAACAAAAAACAAAGGCAAAAATGAAAACAACAAAGAACACTGAAAAATATAGGGGTTATAACAGATAAAGAGAGAAATAAGCTAGAAAATAGGAAAAAACTTAACCAACAGCCAATTTGGCAGCGATTTTGGCAGCCATCTTTGATTTTCATCAAGACAACAATTTAACAATTAAAGTAAAAAGAAAAAAATTCAATGGTAACTGAAATCCTCAATCCCTAGATCCTAGTAAACTAGTCAATGATACCACAATCACTTGCCAACATCCTCTGTTAATGCTTAAAGATATACATGTATGTACATGTAAATATTCATTTTGGCAGCCATTTTGAATTTTAATATGAGGAAAGGTTAAGATGACTTTGGTAAAGGCTAAATCGAAAATATTTTCCCCTGAAATGTAGTTTCAGATATCTATTACGTACATTACATTTCCAATTTTTCTATGTGTGTATCCATTTTGGCAGCCATTTCAAATTTCTATACAAAGGTATTCTTTAATCACCTAGATTTATCCATGGATGGAATCTGTATTAACCTCTAAAACCCTATCATGGTCTGCAAAAGCACTTTTTTACTGTTCTTTGAGTTGATATAAATAGTTTACATATTCATTTTGGCACTCATTTTGGTGGCCATCTTGGAATTTCATATAAAGGATATCTACTATTTCTTAAATTTATACACAAATAAAATCCTCGGCCTCTTAAACCTATTCATGGTCTCCAAAGTCACTTTTTAACCGTTCTTTGAGCTTTTTTTTTTTATCTTATATCAATAGTAACATATTTGTTTTGAGACCCATTTTGGTGGCCATCTTGGATTTCCATATAAAGCAATTTTTTGATGACTTAGATTTTGACATAAATGAAATCCTTGACCCCTAAAACCCAGAAATAGACTTCAAAATCACTGTTTTTGCCTCTCATTGTACTAAGATATGATTTCTTTTATTTGGTAAAAAGCGCAATAGCAGCCATTTTGAAAAATGGGCGATAACACCCATAAGCTACCACTCCTGCAATGCTATCACATATTTTCTTACTCTGGAAGTATTTACCTTGCTAAAAATCACTATGAGCATTATTCCCCTAACTTGGTACCGATAACCTAAATTTGGGGGTGAAGCTGATGGCCTATATGTTTCAATTGTAGAATATTTCTGGCTCATAACCCCATTTGCTTTTAATTGATTTTAGATGGGTCTTGTAACATTCGATAACTTTGTCTATGAAGAATTCTTCTTGAATACGTACAACTCGTCGAGTCAAATTGCAAGTCACATTGAAAGAATGGATATTCACCCCGATAATGATAATATGACGAGATGTGGTCGTAGACGAGATTTAGCCCTCATATCAGCTAAAACATTGCAACTCACAAGTGATCAGGGTATTCGGGATCCAATGGGTATAGAGAATCCACCAATAAAACAGGAAGTACTGATTATCACTACTGACGGTGTTACGCTTCCTAAATATTTTGCCCCGGATACCATAAAAGAAGGAGGGGCGCTCAAACAAGATACAAGAGCTGAGGTATTCGTGATTTCTTTATCAATCGAGGAATCTAAAGACGGTATTGATGAATTCTCCGCCATTGCCAGTCAGCCTACCGACGATTTCCTTATCAAGAATGATTTCGACACATTACTTCCTTCCCTGGAAAAAAACCTGGGATGTTTCTGTGGTAAGTACAGGGTGTCCAAAAAACAGGACCGTAAGAAACTTGAATAACTCGGTCAATTTTGCATATTTTGCCTTGGAATTTCAGAATTATTTAGTTCATTCAATGTGAATTTTGTTGTGTAAGTTTGATAATAATCTACTGAGTCAAAAACTACAGCTCCTTACAAAACATGCCCAAAATGTGTAAATCTCATCTCTATGCACAATTCAATCCGGCGAACAAAGCTGTTGATGATCCTCCTACACACATGTCTTTCTGAATGGACAAATTTGTTCCAAGAACAATTGCTACTGGGGCTTACATCCTCCTGATGAAGGGTTACAGCATCCATTGCATTCTGAACAATGCACTCCCTGGGTGGCAATGAGGAAACATGGAATCATCAGTCCCTTTTGGTTCGAAGGTGACTGGGGACTTGCTATCACCATGAACAAGGACCAGTAAGTTCTCACCAAGTTTTGGAGGTCACTAAGCACCAGAAGGGACATCTAAGATAATTAAGCAGTGGTTTCAACAAGCCAATACCACCCCAACACTGCAAATGATATGCTGAAATGGTTTAGGCAATGCTTTGGTGGTCAGCTCAAAAGTTGCAGAACGCAAACCATATGGGCAGCTCATTCGCCTGATCTAAATCCCCCAAATTTTTATTTTTGAGGATTTCTCAAAGCCAATGTGTATACTGACAGGCCCCTAACAATCTTAAGAGGGCAATAACTACCCCAATATTCACCATCCACATTAATGTGTATAGGTAAGGGTCATTAACAACTTTGTTCGCAGGATTCGTTTGTGCATAGAGAGGAGAAGTGCCCACTCTGAGCATGTTTTGTAAAGGACTGTAGTTTTTGACGCAATAAACAGATTATCACCAAACCTTCAGAACAAAATTCACTTTGAATGAAGTAAATAATTCTTAAATTTCAAGGCAAAATATGCAAAATTGACCGAGTGATTCAACTTTCTTACGGTCCTGTTTTTTTGGACACCCTGTAGATCTCTCTAATATAGCTTAATTCTATTTAACCGTTTAACTCAACTTACATTCAATTTCTCCGAGTCTACTTTCTTCTTTGATATGAACGTCCCACTACTTATCAAACAATGATGTTAATCTGTTTCAACTTCAAACTACAGGTATTCCTAACTAAAGCGCAATTTAAAATACCGATATCAAACTTGACAAAATTCGAATTTGAATTTGATGGCGCTTTAATACAGCGTGCAAAGCGGCTTTGCACACCGCATTAAAGTGCCGTTGGTGTGAACCTAGCTTAACAAAATGTTCAGAGGATATTTTTGCATTGTAGTCAATGAAATCACCATTTGAGTTGTCTTACAAATAAGGCAGGTACATATGTAACCAGGCTATTTCATATTTTGAATTTCATATTGATCAATCCCCATTTGTTTCCTTGTTCATTTTAACAGGTCCTTTTAATCCTCTTGCATCAACTACTTTTACATCCAGTATTTCAGATATTTATAACCATGTTGTTTGCAAGTCACTTTTGTATATATGCTCTATTGTTTAAACCAGTTTTGTATGTTATTTCATGCTGTGTTTTTACTTTTCATTCATGTCTTCATGTTATATATATAGATCACATTCACTCACTCAGTTGAGTTTGGGTGTTGCCCAGTAAGTCAGTTAGTTAGTCAATTGTTGCAGAGATACATGTATCAGATTTTGAAATAGACCTTTTTAGACATTTTAAATCATAGTTTCTGTTGTATTTTATTCGCCACCCACGGCCTTCCATCGCCCATTTACATTGGTACCAGGAGTGGGGTAGGCAAATATAACAGCGTGTGAGGTGAGCAAATAGTTTATAGCTGACTGACTGAATTTTAGCAACACAATGGATTTATCACTCGTGACCTGTTGGTTTTGTAAAGGAAGAGGTCATCGTAAAAGACAATGCATTTCGTTTATACAAGAGATATATTATTGTTTATTATGTGGAACTAATGGAATGCATCGCACCAAGGATTGTCAATCATCTTTGACTGTAAATTGTAAATCTGTGCAGGTACAGACAAAGCCAAAAACGCACAACAAGTACAGCCAAGCAGAATCTGTAAATATGGACGTTTATACCAATGCAATTTCCGATTATAAACGGATCGAAAGTGAACTCTTTGGACAGAAGAAAGGAAATCAGATGTATAAAGAAAAAATTGCAAAATTGGAAGTTGAACGATTGGACGACAAAACTCAGCTGAAAACACAAAGGAAATTGATAAAATCTCTGGAAAACGATATTCGTGAATATAGTGATAAATAATATATCTCGACCAGTGAATCTAGTCTTCTGCAATCTAAACTTCAGGAATCCGTAAAACAAATTTCTGCACTTTCATCACGTTCCACGAATATTCAGCTATAATTGCGGACATCGAAAATAAACTTAAGGATCGAACGCAAGATTTAGAAACATATTCATCAGTGATCCGATCTCAACAAATCAGAGTCGATGACCTTGTCAAATCGTCTACTGGAAATTCCAACTTCTGGGGACTACTAGGAAATCGTATCCTTCAGAAAACCTCATCACACAATCCATATTCCACGCTTACCAACCAACCACTTATCTTTGATGTCTGAGGAACTCTTGTGTGTGTCAACTAGCGACTATATGATGATATGAGATGATATAATATAACACTGCTGTTGATATAATTCTGTTGAAATGATATATTGATTGCTGATATGATAACGATGCTGATGTGATATTGATAGTGATATGATAACGATGCTGATGTGATATTGATAGTGATATTATTGACTTTAGAATCAATGTGTTTCAATTTTATACATAATATTATAATCTAACATTTTCTTTAAGTTTGACTTAAATAATGATAATCATGCAAGTAATTACATTTGTATCTTTGCTGCATTAATAGTTAAACCATTTACAATCTCAATATTTGCAGATGTTTATTTAATTATAATCTCTAGTGGTGTATAGCTTTGCCTTAAATGGTGTATTGCTTGGTCTTAATTGATGCATAACTGCTTTAAATGGTGTATAACATAGCCAATCATGGTGAACTACTTTGCCACAAAATGGTGTATATGTAAGCCTATATTGGTGTATATAACTGCCTACCATGGTGCACTATTTTGCCTATTGTGGTGTGGGATGATATAAACCTATAATGGTGCTGCCAAGAGATACAATTTTAAACATTTTGCTTATATTCTTCAGGTTTATCATAACACAGTGCAAATTTCAGTATCTAAAATGTAGCATTGATTCAAGTATGATGCCACTTCATTACTGTTTTCTTTTGTTATTCAATTAATGTATTATGTGCATGCGTTAATTCTTAGGCACTTCAATATGGTGTTATTTATATTGTATTTTGTTAAGGTCGTGGATGTTTTTCAGGGGAGGATAAACCTTTACTAAATATTTTATTGTAAATCATTTTGAAAAGTGCAGTTTATTATGTTTTTGTAACTTATTTTTAATGTTTATGGCTGAATAAGGTTTAATGTGGGACCATTAAAGACGTTGATCAATGAAGGCTGAAATGGTAACTCAGGCAGGCTAAATAGTTCTTTGAACGTTCTTCTAACTGCTTCAATATCCACTGTAGTGCTATTATCTTCAACTACAGATTTAGTTTTGGTAGTGTTGGCAGAAGTGTCTACATTTTCCCTAACTTTTACACCTGCTAAGTCATCATCAGAATCACCAGATGGATTGTTCTTTACAGCTTCACTTTCACTCAATACAGACTTGCCCGATTCCGATTTTAACACGTCTGATGTCTCTGAGTTCAAATTAGCCGCGTCAGATTTTGGAATATTTGATTTTCCAGTGCAAGGTTCTGATTGGTCACTACAATCTGTTTGTTCTTCTGATTCGTCCTTATCTTTGTCTTCATCTTCAAGTTGTGCGTTCATTTCTTCTTTACTTGGTTGGATCTGGAAACTGAGCTCTAGCGACTCCTGGTTATTGAAGACGCTCCCAATGATACGTATGAGTTGAGACCAGTTTTTGGTGGCTTTACATTCCTCTATGATGGCTGCAACTTTCGCCTCTGTCAAGTATGGAGTTTCTTTCTTGGCTGGTGGAGAAGGGGTCTTTTTATTTTTATGAGCACTCTCAATAGGTGGTGCTTTGGTAGAGCTAGAGGCCCCTGAAGTGGAAGGTGAGTCAGTGGAGGCATCTGGTGACAACTTCTCTGGGACTTTTGCTATCTTTGTGGGTGTGTCTTCACATATTGGAGCTTTCTCTTTAAACAGCTGTATTGCTTGCACACCAGCCTGATTCCTCGTTAGGTCCTTCATGTAAAACTGACCACTGGAGGCACAGTGTTTATTGGAGCATGACGTATCTCCACAGCCCTCCGTCAGTTGGAAGAAATACTTCTCGATGAGTTGTTTAGCTGCTGCTCTTTTCATGGTTTCAGAGTTCTGGGATTGAGGTTTTCCTGAGGGCGCCTGAGAGGATGATAGGTCAGTATTTGCAGCTTGTGCTCCTTCCTCTCTCTCCTCACTCTGGTTGTCGTTTAAGCTCATACGAGTAACTGAACATATATAAAATGAGGTGGTTGGATAAATTAAATCGCCGTCAGATAGATTTTCGGCTCGTCCATTTTTGGAAATTTGGACTGTCTGAGAAGATCGTACTACTGCCTTCACAAGGAACGAATATATATTGGGATATTGACCCTCATTGGAATATGGACACTCATTTCACTTTAAAAAGTTATCTTGGATTACTTAATTCACACCAAAGGCGCTTTGATGGCGTTTTAAAGCGCCGTGCAAAGTGGCTTTGCACGCCGCTTTGAAGCGCCATCAAAGAGCCGTTGGTGTGAACTTAGCTTTATGGTTCGGCCAAAGTTCTAAAAAGGAAGCCCAATGTTCTGCTTATAAACCCATATTCTTACTATTGGAAATGGGTTCTACTAATACTATCCCACATGAATCTACTTGTTGAGACTTGATCAACTTGAGCTCTTCTGAGATAATGACGAGTTCGAGCAAGGGTGTATCGACTTAACAAGGGCCTGTGGTTATACACAATTGACTAAAAGCTGCACATCATCATGTCATCATACATTGGGATATATACAAAAATCCTCATTGTCTCAGAAGGACTCAAGTTGATCGAGTCTCAACAAGTAGATTCATTTGGGAGAGTATTCTACTATTGGGAGAATCCATTTTCAATAGTAAAAATTTGGCTTTTAAAACAGTACATTAAAGTTAAACTAAAGTCTTTTTGGAGATTTTGGTTAGCTCTAATAAAATGTTTTGCCCCTTTCATTCCAATGTTTGTCTTGTTATATTCAAACATTTAACATGGCTGAAACTAAATTGCAAACTAATTCCCTAAATCCCAACGTTACAACGTTACAAAATTACAATTAATTTTGGCGCTCTTCCCGAATATCCCGCTTTCCTCCGAACTTTTCTACGACCTATTACGACCCCGACGCTTTAATCAAGCTTTGTTACGCTTTGGTGCCGCTTTACAAGCCGCTTTAAAGCGCCATCAAAGCGCCGTTGGTGCGAACGCTTAAACAGTTTAAATTTTTAGCGCTCTTGCCGAATATCCCGCTTTACTCCCGAGCTTTTCTACGATGTATTACGACCCCGACGCTTTAATCAAGCTTTGTTACGCTTTAGTGCCGCTTTACAAGCCGCTTTAAAGCGCCATCAAAGCGCCGTTGGTGTGAACGTAGCTTTAAGACGTCATGAGCATCGTCTGTGATATTGCACAGAGTGTCGCAGAAACGTACCTTCTTGGTAAAGTTAAGTTCACACCAACGGCGCTTTGGTGGCGCTTTAATGCTCTCCAATAAATAAAAGCGGAGGAAATATAGAAACATGAACATAAACATAACACCTCCCTCACAAAAGTTGTTTTTCCTTTGAATTACTCATCCAAATTAATTTTCGTAAACGGAACTTCAAAAAACGGTTAGGACATGCAGTTAAGATTTTGCAAACAAAAATCCAAAAGTGACCTTTAATAATCAAATGTTAATACCAAGAGACATACAGTATATTGGAAGTTCAAACCTGTAAGCAGTTTCTACGGAAATGCGCAGTAGACGATCGCGACAGACAAGAAAAATGAGGGAGATAATAAAATATAACACATCAGCACTTAAGCAGCACTGGCGGATCCAGAAGCTAACAAGTGGGGGAATTTTGAGTCAGGAAAAAAAAATTTGGGCCCCTAAACCTTAAAATTGGGCCAAATTTTGAAAAATTTCCCCATTTTCTGATAATTTGGCCTACTTAAGGCCAAAATTATGCCCAAATAGGTCTATTTTGGGGGCCCTTTTTTCTTGGGGCGGGGACTCGGGCCCCATGCCCCCCTGAATCCCCAAGTGAGCATGGTATGCATCATGCCGATATCTGATCAGAAAAGGGATACAAATAGCTATGCATCCTATGCAGTACACGTGTGTGCAATCATCCTCCTGAGCAGGTGTCCAGAATACGTACCCCCTCCTTCAAATAAAGATGTTCCAAGCAAAAATATAAACTTTAGGTGAATGCAAAATAAGTTTTGGCCTGTGTTGTTCATTCATCATGTAAGAAGAAATACAATAAGCAGATGTGTAGACTCATAACCAGGATCCGATAATGTGATTTAGGCAGACAGTTGCCTACAGCTTTCACCTATTTCCTTTTTTTATATTTTGAATATGCAATGCATATCTTACTTGCGGGAAGAGAACTGCTTAGCGAACACCAGGGAGCATTTCAGAAAGGTTTGAGCCTAAGAAAAGGAGGCCAAGAGGCAACGGTCATTTTTGAAAGGGACATTTCTAAAACTACATGTAAGCCGTTTTGGAACTTCAAATATACTCATATATATGTTTAATTGACACCTAATATCAATAAAATTGTGAAAATAAAAGTGTAATTCATTCTATAACGACGCAGTATGCATTCAACCTATCCCCAACCTATATATTTTGAAATTGTCGTTTTTATAAAGCGTCCCCAGCATTCATAAAAATGGTGTTCAAGATACACTATCCAAATCATTTTGGCATCTTTGAAGCTAGACAGTTTCTGTGTGATTTTATGACAATTCGGAAATGTTCATCAGATAAGAGCCCAAAGATTTCCCAAAGATGACCTTTCGTATTGGCACGTTCGATAACCAATTTTATAAACAGGCCTCATTTGCCATTAAAAATGGATCTCACAATGTTCGCTGTTGTTTTATGAGAATTTCTACAAGTATGGATCGAGCAACTTCAATAGTATTACCGTAGTTTTGAAATGGTGATGTTGAAATGAGTTTAACTGAAATAATCGCCATTTCCACGATTTCAAATTTTACTTTGTGCATGCTCGGACTGAGAGAGCACATGTTCATAATTGTTCACGTGATAACATCTTGCAATTTGATTGGACATCATATATTGGGAAATCCCCGAATACGATAGAAGATGATAGTATTATGGGAGCTACTCACTTCCTCTGCCGTTTGATGATATAATGATATTTTGTGTTGTGAGAGTACTTGCTGGACCACGTCAACTTTTTGAGACGCTGTCTAAAAACGACAATTTCAAAATATATAGGCCGTTGATAGGTTTAGTGTATGCTGCGTCGCATATAGAATGAATAACACTATTTTCACAATTTTATTGATATTAGGTGTCAACTACACACGTATGAGACACGTATTGTTATGTTTTATGTTATACGTTGTGTTATGTTTAGCCTTGCCCCAAGTCGGTATTTTTTACTTTATCTGATCTTGAATTATTACCGCCTTGTGTAATCCGATACATCTCCACTGTTATTATGCTAAATTATGCACCAACTATTACGCGTGCGCTATAGCATTAGCCAATAGCGGTAGTCATACACAAAAATCAATAAATAAATCCACGTGTTCGCCATGCGGTTGTGAAGTTAAATGCGGCATGCTTGCAGTCTGCAAATCTAGGTATCTCCCTTACAAATAAAACGCATTCACCAGAAACATAATAACTTTTCATTATCCTTTTCACCGCATAACTATAAGTGTTTATATGTGAACTGATCAGTCATCAACTTTCTGATATTAAATCGGTTCACTACATTCAAATAACTTTCAATTATATTTAGCAGATAAAACGTTTATCGATTTTGCGAGGGTCATTTTCAGTTTTGCTAGCTGATGAAAGTAATGCGAGGTAGGACTACCCACAATGCCACTATCAAAGGTTCCGATACTAACTTGCTGATTGGAGCAAAATCAACAACTGTATTACCTCGTGTGTTTGTAACCTAAATTTAGACATTGAAAGATCGCGTGCTATTGGTCAAAATCACCGACATAAACAAACTGTCGGTAAAGCACGTGGCTTTCTCTTTGGTACAAGGCGGTCATAATAGAAATTAAGATAAGTAAAAGAGACCGACTTGGGGCAAGGCTATGTTATGTTATGTTGTTATGAAATACTAAGTTATATTATATTATGCTATGTTATGTCATGTTATATTATGTATTGTTATGAAATGTCATGAATTGTTATCTTATACGTTATGTTATGTATTGTTATGTTATACGTTATGGTATGCTGTGTATTGCAATGTTATGTTATATAATCTATTGTTATGTAATGTAATGTCATGTTATGGTATGTTCCGTTCTGGTTATGTTACGTTACGCTATGTGACGTTACGTTAATAGGTTACGCTATTTTTATGTTATGTTGTGTTGCGTTATGTTATGTTATTTAGTGTGTTCTTTGTTTCCTTACATAATTAAAACATTTAAAGATCTCAAACAAGTATATTAGGACATGATTTTTGTTCTCGTGTAGTGTGAGAAAGACGTCCTGAATTAAACCAACGGATCCAAATTGATTATGTTAAATAATGTGTGTCGTGTTTTGTCCTAGTCTGTACCTTAAGAGCAATTTGAACCAAAAGATCCAAAGGATTGCATTAATGTATTGTAACAAAGCCCCCCGGATCATGCCTTTGTGCCTATAACTATGCTGAGATAAGTGAATTTAATAAGTTAGTTATAACTATGCATCCCTGTGAATCAGATCACCAGATGTCCATATTTATAAATCTCTTACTTTATACCTTGTAGGAATATAATTTTGAAAGTAATACTTCCTCTACCACTAGGGCAACCTGGCAATACCATGGCTTAAGTGTAGAATTCATGAGTCGACCCCTGACCCTACGTCCATAAAAAACATTTGTTAAAACCGTTGGCCTTCTTGAAGCTAAATACGTACAGAAGCGAAATTTAGCCATTTAGTAACATTTGACACATGTACAGCTATATTTTAATAAAGTATTTAATTCAATTCAATTTAACTACTATACGCATCGAGATGGACATAAACAGACACATACTTCTCACTGTATGTCAAGTGGTAAGTAATTAAATTCAATCGTCTTGCTCAATTTGTGTTACATGGGCTCGTATAGTAAAAGCATATGCATGAATAGAAAAACTAAGTAAGAAAAATTAAATCCCAGACATATTTCATTAATAGAAGACATTTGTGCCAGACATATGCACTTATATAAAAAAAAATATATTATGGAATAATAGAAAACATGTACTATTGGGACATGCACTCATAGAATACATTTCTTTTTCAGTATCAAGCGAAGGTAACTGGGATTTTGGTTTCACGACCGTTACCGTATCATACATATTTCCAGCTACCTTCCCTTTAATTCGATGAAAACTTCGCTTGATATTGACCAGTGATACATGGAGTCTCAGACAAAATTTTAATGGAAAACACATGTACACTAGCATCAACGAAATATATGTTTAAATATACTAAAAAAATGCACGTACTCCTAGACATATAAATGACTGAAGAGTATACCCAAAAATACAAAATAAGACATAAATAATTTTTTCCTGTGGTTTTGATATATGATCTTTTGATAAAAATGATCCAATTTCAATATATAGTCTACAACAGCATACAATTATTGTTTTCTTTGAGTTATTACTAAGTCTATATTTTTCTATGTATCAGCTACTTGTGGTCGGTAGTGTTGCAGAATCTGACCTAGAGTCTCTCCTCCCTCAACTGAATAAATACCTAGATGGCCAACCTAATGTCAACCTCACAGAGTTTACAAACCAAGCCAAGCGACAGACAAGTCTCGTGTTCTATGCAGAACCAAAGAGTGTTAAGCAGGTGATTCTATTATTTATTGATTCTTTAGTTTTTTCCAAATGTTTAATAATTCTTCAGCTGATTTAATTGTGACCTACATGGGCTAATCCAAACCTTGCAAAATAAAATCAACCAACTAATTTGGTTTATTTATTTAGATCAAACAACTTCAATTGATTTAAGTGTGACCTACATGGGCTAATCCAAACCTTGCAAAATAAAATCAACCAACTAAGTTGGTTTATTTATTTAGATCAAACAACTTCAATTGATTTAAGTGTGACCTACATGGGCTAATCCAAACCTTGCAAAATAAAATCAACCAACTAATTTGGTTTATTTATTTAGATCCAACAACTTGTAAATGCCGCTAATAAGTTTGGTCTGCAAATAAGAGCTGTGGGAGCAAGCCATTCAGTGTCACCTTTATATCCTAACACAGGAGCTATAGCTGTGAACCTCTTCAATTTAGAGGGGAAAAAATTCAGCGGGAATAAGGTAATATGAGTTGTTTTTAATATCTCAATATAGTGTTGAAAATGTATTTAAGAATTGGAAGATCTTATTACTTATATGATAAAGTACTTAGTACTTTATATGGAATATGACATCAACTCCGTACATTATATAATTCAGGACTTTCTCAAATTTTTGGCCATATTTTTTTTATCTGAGCAAGCGCGGATATTTTCCGCCCTTTCTCTGTTTTTCAGTAACCCTTTTTATGTTTTGTTAAACTTTACTGGCGGATCCATAGATAGTCTGTATCCGACAGACCCCCTTACAAAAAACATGCAATGGGCAGCAGTTCTTCAGAGCATGGATATTTTATTGGAATTAATTCATATATTTTATGATACATAGGAGCGTACAAGAGCCTCGGTTCTTGCATCGGCAACTGCACTGGAGTTCTATAGGTTTAACAAGGCAAACCGTGTCACAGTACCCAGTGTTCCTGTCATAGGAACTTCTAGTTTCCAAGGAATGATAGGGACCGCGTCACATGTGAGTATAAGGAGTATATATTCTAATTTTCGAAGAAGATTCACATGGTTAAGTTAATTTCTTCCTCAGTGGAGTCCTATGCTGTATCATTCCATACATTGTCTACATCTTTCAGTTTTTCACAAAGAGTGCATAAACATTTACACATAGCTAGGCAAGATATAACAAATATCAGCCAATCGGAACATGCTATTTCATGTAACTGACTTAGTTATATAACCAACAATCAACCCAAGGTCAATTAGATTAAAGTGAAATCCAGGCCCGTATTCAGGGGGGGGGGGGGGTTCGGGGGGTTCCCCCCTGGACAAAATTTCTTTCATATTCATGCAGTTTTCACCATTCTGACTATTTTTTGAGTGATTTTTTGACCAAATTTTCCAAAGTGAACCCCCTCGATTTTTTTGAAAAGTGAACCCCCTTGGAAAATTCTAGCTACAGACCTGAAATCTATAGATAGTATCAAAGGGAATGGCAAGCGTCAATAGTCATTTAATCGTCACTTATAATCTGGTAAGATTTATGTACCCATTTTGCAAATTTATAAGATGAAGACCATGTAAAGAGTATCTTTTTTCAGAGACAACACTTGATTCTGAAAGTTTGCAATATTATGTAACTTTTCATAAGGAACAAACATTATATTGTATCATATCATATTATATTAATATTATGTTATGTTATATTAGTCATGTTAATGTTGAAGGGAGCTGCCCCCACTGAGGCTTCCCCAGCTAGCAGGGTTGTTGCAATAGATTTGGTTGATGGCAATGGTGACATCAGACACTTTGATGAGGAAACGGAGCCTGATGTTCTGAGGGCATGTAGGGCACATTTGGGATTGTGTGGCATCGTATACAACACAACAGTCAAGGTAATAATTAATATTTTACTTGTTACTCTCTCTTTGATGAGGAAACGGAGCCTGATGTTCTGAGGGCATGTAGGGCACATTTGGGATTGTGTGGCATCGTATACAACACAACAGTTGAGGTAGTAGCTGACATTGTTCTTTTAAGCTTTAATCTCTCTCCTCGGCATATTTGTTGATTACAGGAATCTCAACAATGTAAAAATTAGTCCCATATTCATGCACAACTCAACAACCTGAACATTGCTCACATGCTCACTGACACACAACAATATAAGGAATGCTCAAATGATCATGTGCGACTCAACAATCAGAACATTGCTCACATGTTCATGATTGACACATCAAGTTGGGAACATAAATAATGACTAACACTATGAAAAAGACATTCTGTCGCACATGTACTAAATTCTTACCTCGATCAGTAAATTGAGTGCTCTTTTTTTCTCCGTCCTGTAACGTGTAAATATAGTAGAATTTGTGTCCATAATGACAATTAGGAACTTAAAAATTTGAAGTGATATTCACATGTTCATGCCGACTCTTCAAATGTTGAGGTGATTTTGGAGCCCGATTACTCCGCAAGAAGATTGGCTCCCATAATGCAACATGACACGTGACAGCTTTCAAAATGCAGTTCCGCCATTTTGAAACCTGTCACGAGTAAATAAGGTTAACTGATGTTACATTCTGGGAGTCAATCCTCCTTGAAACACAAGAATGGCGATCCATGAAAACATTCGTTCGATTTGGTTGGAATTTATCCATCATTTGCAGGTATGAAGCGTTGGATTAATTTATTGTCCTACAAGAGTGAAAGGGAATTATTTTTCTACCGTTTGGGAGAGTCAGTTTGAGACATAAAACTAAGAATTTTGCTCATTTTGACAACTTTTGATGGCTGCGGTTTATAAAAGTTTTCCAGTTTAACTATCAAAAGAACGCTTTGATGGTATTGGCAACTCCACAAAATAATTTTTAGATTGTACCTGATAAAGTTGTGAAGTTCGCACACTCCCGTATACCAGTGGATGCCATTCTGTACAACAAAGAGAACAGGAGAGCCTTCATACATAGCCACTTCGCTATCAACATTGTGTGGGTTAGCTACAATGGTGCAACAGCGCAACAACGCAGATACACAGAAAATGATGGACTCCGCAGGGCACATGAGACTTGGACTGCTAAACAGGACATGTTAGACGTCTGGTAAATATGTATTCAGATTTAAATTAACTTGGTGATGAATGTCAATGTTTGAAACAGTTGGAATTGCTTTAAAGTAACCGAACACGATTTTCAAAAGTAATTTGATAATAAATATGTATTCGTAGTAGATGAATAAAAACAAGGAGCACATGCGTCTCGAACTCGCTACCTCGTGGTTACGCCGCCCAATCGCCCAGCCTGAACGAGCTGGCGCTCAAGCCCTCTCGGCCAACTCGGAAGTGTTTAAAAATCTTTATTTTAACTAAAAACTCTGACAAATTATATTGAGTTCAACTTAATGATGATACAGTTTAATGAGAATGTTACAATTTTATGACTGTCTCGACAATTGACCAATCAGTAGAGCTAAACCATGCCTCTTTTAAATATATTAGGACTGCTTCAAAAGTTAACAAATCTGATGAATATAATCTAAATGGGGATATTCAACATGATAACACCATGTACCATAGTAACTACAGCTATATGACATTGTCAGATTCGCTATTGTTTGAACCATGGGGTGAAGACAAATGCACAAAGATAAGTGGTTTCACTTGTTTTGCTACACCCGAGACTGATGATTTTACTGGAAGCTCTAAGACACTTGAGGTAATTAGATACGCCAACCTTTGTAATGTATTTAAATGTAAATGTAAGTGAACTCATATATACAGTATAGCCTTTTTGGTATCAACCCAATGACTTAAAGAGACTCTATTGAGACTTCTCTGTGGCATTTTTTCTTTATTCCTTTTTGTTTTGAATTTTTAACACCATAACATTAACAAACTACTCAATACGCAACTTTTCATGACGTAGAATTTTAAAATATTAAGTTTGAAAATTCCATTTTTATAATGGAGCTCAATGAGAAAAAAAAGACACAATATGAATTATTTTCAAACGTAGCGGTGCAATTTCCTTGAAATTGACAGATATAATAAATATTGGTAAGGCGAAATGTTTGAAGAAAAATGAAGAAAATTCACCTTCCTGGTTACGCAAAATATAGAAAAATGTGAATCATAAAAACCTGTAAAAATAGATTGAAGGGGGTGATATTCATTTTTAATGTGCCTCTCACTACTACAGGGTAACCATAGTTTTGGTAATGGTTTACTAATTTTAAAAGCATATCTTCCAGCATGTGTATCAAGCACAAGTAATACAATAAGTGAGTTATCATTAATTGGAATGGTATTATTGTATTCCTCAGCAATGACGACAAAAAGGTAAAATCGATCATATCACATACTAGTTCTCACCATCAGATCGATCGATTATAATGCATTTTAAACAATATGGCAATAGATCTTCAAATTCAAGTACTGAGCTAAATTGTAAGATAATAAATAAATTGGTAATCCCTTATAACTGTATAATCCCCTTCTCCGAATCATACTGAATTATAATATTTCGATATGCTTATTTTAGCTGCTGTAGTTTAGGTCACTTGATGAGATATTCAGTAACATGCTAAATAATCACTCGTAATAAGCAATATGAATTCTTCAACACAATCATTTTCAACAGCTTTTCAACACAATCATGAATTTAGTGCTCTGACCCTTAAAATACTTTTCAGGGGGAATAGTTTGTCCACCTGTAGACATGTAGCATCTTTTTCTAGCCATATTTTCCTAGGCCTGCTGGAATACATATTTCAGTGTGCAAGTTTAGCATTGTTTTCCCATTGATCATTTGAGTTCTCACGTCAATATTATGTGGAAATAAAAATGATAAGATGTCAAAAAGAGTAGTTTACTTTATTGTAAGAAATCAAAAATAAAATAAGGTTTGGGCAGGAAGGGAATAGGTGAAATCCTTGGGATACATGAATTAATTAATTATACGAAACATATTCATGTTTCTACAATTTAGGGTAACCCTGTGTTTTATTCTACTGGGACTGGTTATACCGGTGCAAAATATTACAAAAATATTATTTACTTATTATCATAATTCAATGTGACAATATCAGTCTTATCTTCAAAGGACGATTCTCGGTTTGGAGAACGAAGTTCATCAATCTAAATGAGCATTATCCCTGCTTCGGACAAATTTGATTTTTCTACATAATAAAGATTTGAATGTCTTCTTTTGATTAGTCATAATTTAATTTGGGTAATATTTCTAGATTTTTCGCAAAAAAATATTAGCTCAGTACACTGATGGACTTCTTTCCCCGAATCGAGACTTGTATTTATATTGAATCGGTCTATTTGAGCATTATCCCTGCTTCAGACCAATTTGTTATCTTTACATCTTGTAGATTTAAATGTCCTCTTTTGAATATTCATAGTTTAATTTGGGTAATATTTCTATATTTTTCATGAAAAAAATTATTAGCCCAGGAGACTGTTCTCCAAACCGAGAATCGTCCTTTGTCTATAATAGTTTGCCTGTTAGGTTGGGCAAGCCGTCTTTTACGTTGATTGTATAAGATGTTGATTTTGCAAACCTCTTATGGGCTAATTCTACAATAAGTACTGTAACATATATGTAAGGGTGCCAGTATGTAGTCCAGTATATAGTAAACAAAGGAGTATTTTGGTCAACTCAATACATCTGATAAACACTACATGAAGTGTTTTCTATGCAATGATTATATACAGGCACTTATTCATTGTTACTGTGAATTTCAAAAGCCTCCAAATTGTGTGGAATAGAGCATGCAATGTTTTTCAGTTTCAAGCAGGTTTAAGTACATTCTGACCAATTGTATTTTCAGAATTATTCATTTCAAGATTATGTAATACTGACCTACTTATCTGCCTAGTATATCTTTAACTAATTGCAAGAGATATCCGGACTTCAAAAATCAATGCCCAGGAAGTTAAGTTTCGTTTAGTGCATTGAGTTGCACGCGCACGCATATACATATATGATTATCCAAATGTAATATTATGGGGCCTTATTACCTTTTGAAGTGCACTTATCCCAGGCAAGAAAAATAATTATTATAGCATCAAAAGACACACAATAATGCATTTAATGTAACAAAATATGGTGGTATTCCTAATGTAAAAAAAAACATCATGAAGGAAAACATCACAATTCTTTCATTTCAACTGCTCTCAGCAAACATTTCTCAAGGGTGAATCAAGATTGATGGCAAATCCAGGTTAACCTTATCTTGATATCAAGTTTGATCCAACATTGAAAAAATCAAGCTTAATGCAAAATTGATATCCTCAACCTTGATTCAAGCCTGAAAATCAACACTGAATCAAGCTTGATATATTGACCCTGCGTTGAATCAACGTTGATTCAAGCTTGAATCAAGCTTGATGTTACACTCAATCAACCCAAGGGCAAGTGTGGCTTATCAATACTTCAGAAAGTCAATGTTGAATCAATGTTGATTTTCATTGAATCAACATTGAGAAATGTTTACTGTGTAGTGTGTACCCTTCACACAGGTGGTCATGGTTACCATAGGGGCAGAATATTGAATATAACATGTTGAAATTGTTTATGTATGTATAATTATTAGATTAACATTCTGTGAGAAATTGAGCCAGAATCATTTATTGATGTTGACAATATAGTTAAAGCACTTTTCATCTTACCGTCTTTGTACACCCTGTATTATAGATACAGTATTACTCTGGAACATTAATTCTTACACATATGGTGCTTTATTCCAGAACTTCGTCCAAATTGTTGAAAAAGGGCTTAAAAACATTGGCATTTTTAACCTGTCACCCTTTGCCTACTTTAGATGGCAGACACACAATTCAAACTGTCCCCTCTGTCACACTAAGGTAAATAACTTGTACTCTCTCTTCTGTTATAATAAGGGAAACAACTTATACTCTCTCTTCTGTCATACTAAAGTATAAAACTTTTATACCCGAGTAAATAATTTAATGCATAATTCTGAATCCTTAATGACAAAAATATCATTCGATGCACAAACATCGACTGTCGAGCAATACACTATCCTCATCACCGCTGCTAAATGCTATTGACTGCTTCTAGTGTACTGTTGACCGCTAACATTACATATCTGGCTGGTGGCATCGAAGCTGTAGGAGATTTAACATCTCATTATTTCTACTAGCAATGTCCCATTAGCTGATACTATTCAAGTAAATTCACGATAACAGTCTCCGCTATTATGTCTGTGTTATAGGTGGCGGGAGAAAATGGCAGGGCACTCATACCAGAGCTGGTATTTCGCTATAACGACTGTCTTCATCCTAGGCACGCTGATGATGAAATAAGTGCACTTCAAAACTTTGAAACACTGGTACGTATATTCAAAATATTTTCTGTGTGACAACAAAATTGGTCCAGAATATACAAACCATTTAAAATACCATGTGCAAATTCCAATTTAGAAAGATAGTTAAACAGTCAAAGTTTTCCTCGGAGCTAGCACTAAATTTTTGCTACCCTTAAATAGTACATATATGACAACAATAATTCCAAAGTACTCTACATACCATTTTTAGGACACTTTTTAGTCGTATGCTTTATAAGGTCTTATAGCTTAGTATTGTGGAAAACAATGGTCTGACAATTATTGACCGAATGCACTTAAGAAAAAATGAAGAAATTATGTTGGCAGATTTCAATTTTTCGAATATAAGAGGGACAATCTTTAGATTTTTAGCTCACATCTTTCACTTCCAACAAATAGTTAAGGGTCCATTTTTAGAATGTAGATAAAACGAATGCATTCAATTGAGATACCTTATCCATTATCCTTGGTTTTTTAAATAACCCATTACTACTTGCCTCTTTAGTTGACAGATGGAATGCTCCAAAACGCGACACACATCGCACCACATTGGGCCAAGTACGACATTCACACTCCTAATGTGCCTGACCTCATCCGTGAAGTCTTCAAGAATGAGCTCAGTGAATTTATAGCAACCCGTAATATGCACAAACTGGACACTGGAAATATATTTATGAATGATCATCTCAGAGATATATTTAGGAATGAGAAACTAGTAACTGGAAATAGTGTGTCAACTATCCATACTTTCAACATGTTTACATGTTTAACAATTGTATTAGGTGTCTTAAAAGCATAATCCCATATGTTTTGCAACGAGTTATATAAGGTACACTATACTAAAGTTTCGTGAATATGTGGTCTGGACATTTCATTTAGTCAACAACACATCTTAATTATTTTCATAGAAATGGATTTTAATAAATGTTAGTCTTGCTTAAAAGTAGATATGTGGATAAGAAATCAATTATAAAATTTAAAGAATTGGTGTGAAAATTCGTGAGTTGAAACAAGCATTGTCAACAGCAATAACTCTGTGAATATATTGTTATATTGAAATAATAATTTAAATTGTTACTATTATTATTGTTACTCCTAAGACCAAGAACAATTATATATCTAACTTGAATCACACACTGAATCTTATAAAAGGTAAATGGTTTTTACTTTTCAACGATTGAGTGATTGAATAATGTGTAACTAGTACATGTGACAGTCCCCGTGTAACCATCGAACATGGATGTAGCAGAATTTGTAAGTAAGCTTAGATCAATACACTCTACTATACCTAACACCTAGAAATGCATAAGATACTCTGTTTGTCTAATTGTATTGTTTAGTATATTTTTGAAAATACCTTATTAACATCTAATAAACATCCGATAAACCATTCATAAGGAACAGACACATAAAAACAAATAACATTATCATTACTAATAAGCCAAATGGGTTGCTTATGAACACCAAATGCAAGGTATGGTAGAGTGAATACTGTCTAGGTGGTAACACACAAACTTCTAAATTGTTTTATCTTAAAAAGTTGTTAATGAGACTTCTCCATGGCGTTTTTTCTTTATTCCTTTTTGTTTTGGATTTTTTACACCATAACTACTCAATATGCAACTTTTCATTACGTAGAATTTAAAAATATTAAGTTTGAAAATTCCGTTTTTATAATGGAGCTCAATGGGAAAAATGACAAAATTTGAATTATTTTCAAACGTAGCGGCGCGATTTTCTTGAAATTGACAGATATAATAAATATTGGTAAGACGAAATGTTTGAAGAAAAATGAAGAAAATTCACCATCCTGGTTACGCAAAATATAGAAAAATGTGAAATAATCATAAAAACCTGTTAAAATAGATTGAAGGGGGTGATATTCATTTTTAATGTGCCTTTCACTACTACAGGGTAACCATAGTTTTGGTAATGGTTTACTAATTTTAAAAGAATATCTTCCAGCATGTGTATCAATCACAAGTAATACATTAAGTGAGTTATCATCAATTGGAATGGTATTATTGTATTCCTTAGCAATGATGACAAAAAGGTAATGGACAGGTTTACTAATTTTAAAAGCATATCCAGCATGTGTATCAAGCACAAGTAATACAATAAGTGAGGTATCATTAATTGTATTCCTTAGCAATGATGACAAAAAGGTAAAATCGATCATATCACATACTAGTTAACCATCAAATCAATCTATTATAATGCATATTAAACAATATACACTCCCCTCCATAAGTTTGGCAACCTTTTTTCCCCATTGAACTACGTGTTAAAGCCTCTTTACCTTTGAATTTTTATTTACTTAACCTGCGATGAAAATACTTATACTATTGATCGAAACGTAATTTAACTTTAATTCCAATACCTCAAAATTTTCTCAATTTTTTTCCTCAATTACAATAGGTCGAAAATTGATGATAAATTTGATGAATTTTTGAAAATCGACATTCCCATGTTAACCAATGGGAAATGGTAGGTTTGCCGCAAGTCATATGACAGAATATCCATCCATATGAGTCCTTGCAAAAAATACGAGTTAGGCAGGAAATTGAATTTGCTAACTTTATTTAACAAAAAATTGATATGTTTCTTTAGGTTCAACAAAGTTATAGGGCTTTAAAGTCAAAATTGTTTTTCAAAAAACCTCTCCCATTGAAATAACACAAGAGGCGAAAAATTATTTTCAAAAATGACTTTGAAGTGCGGTAACTTTAATATTCATCAAATAAACTAAACACTTAGTGTTCAAAAAAGTTAGACAATTCAATTTTCTATATAAATTTTTTTTGCTGAATCTTTTACTGAAAAGATATCCTGATTTCTGATTTGCCCCGAACCCTTCATTTCCCATTGGATTACATGGGAATGACGATTTTCAAAGATTCGTCAAATTTATCATCAATTTTCGACCTATTGTAATTGAGAAAAAAATTGAGAAAATTTGGAGGTATTGGAAATAAAGTCAAGTTACGTTTCCGTTAATATTATAAGTTATTTCATCGCCGGTTAAGTAAATAAAAATTCAAACGTAAAGAGGCTTTAACACGTAGTTCAATGGGGGAAAAAGGTTGCCAAACTTATGGAGGGGAGTGTAGCAGTAGATCTTCAAATTCAAGAATTGAGCTAAATTGTAAGATAATAAATAAATTGCTAATCCCTTATAATTGTATAACCCCCTTCTCCGAACTATACTGAATTATTTCAGTATGCTTATTTTAGCTGCTGTAGTTTAGGTCACTTGATGAGATATTCAGTAACATCCTGTCACTAGAGACAAAACTTGACACTAAATAATCACTCGAAATAAATTACATGAATTCTTCATATTTTAGTCTTTGGTAATAAATCCATTCTTGAAAATTAGCATTCAGAGATTTTCAATGCAATCATGAATTTAGTGATCTGACCCTTAAAGTACTTTTCAGGTGGAATAGTTTGTCCACCTGTAGCCCTCAGGTGTAGCATCTTTTTCGAGCCATATTTTCCTAGGCCTGCTGGAATACCTATTTCAGTGTGCAAGTTTAGCATTGTTTTTCCATTGATCATTTGAATTCTCACGTCAATAACATATGGAAATAAAAATGATAAGATGGCAAAAAGAGTAGTTTATTTTATTGTAAAAAATCAAAAATCAAACAAGGTTTGGCCAAGAAGGGAACAGGTGAAATCCTTGAGATATATAAATTAATTAATTACAAGAAACACATTCATGTTACAACAAGTTAGGGTAACCCTGTATTATTCTACTGTGCATGGTTATACCCGTGCAAAATATTACAAAAATATTATTTACTTATTATCATAATTCAATTTGACAATATCAGTCTTCTCTTCAAATTTGTCTCTAATAATTTGCCTGTAAGGTTGGGCAAGCCGTCTATTATGTTGATAGTATAAGATGTTGATTTTGCAAAGCTATTATGGGCTTAATCTACAATATGTACAGTAACATATATGTAAGGGTGCCAATATGAAGTCCAGTATATAGTAAACAAAGGGATATTTTGGTCAACTCAATACATCTGATAAACACTACATGAAGTGTTTTCTATGCAATGATTATATACAGGCACTTATTCATTGTTACTGCGAATTTCAAAAGCCTCTGAATTGTGTGGAATAGAGCATGCAATGTTTTTCAGTTTCAAGCAGGTTTTAGTACATTCTGACCAATTGTATTTTCAGACTTATTCATTTCATGATTATATAATACTGACCTACTTATCTGTTTAACATCTCTTTAAAGAACGCGCAGCAACAAGAAAAGAGTAGATGTACATTTACATATTTTCAAATGATGGAAACTAATAAAAACTGTCAATCATCTTATGTTCCACACTGGCTTTCTTTTTTTGCTTTGATGCATTTCGATGCATTTTGCTTTTGGAATTTTTGGTGGTGGAGCTTGGTTTCAAGACACAAATACCACTGGGGGGTATCGTGATGCAACAACACCGTGTTGTTGCATCAAGATGGCCAGACTTCCGGTGATAGATTTTCGTACGATATTTTGTTTTCCCAATTTAAACCCATTTCTAGGACGAGTTACTCAATAATCATACATGTGCAGTTAGCTCATGATCTATATTTTAAAAAACTCTCACTAGTATGCATGTAGCATCATCAAGAAGCGAGAAATTCGCGGTTTTAATTCCTCACTATTGATGCAACAACACCACTCTGTTTATTATCGATGATGCAACAACACCAATGTGCTGATGCAAAAACGCCAATATAATGTATCATTGAATATCAAGAGAAACTGTTTTATGTTCTGTTTATAGGTGTTGGTCGGGACATGAATAAAACGCGTGAGTGCGTGGTTCATGAATGAAACGTATTTTGTTTGGTTCCTTAATGTATTTGTCTTTATCAAAGTTAAAAGGATATACAAGGTAAACTAAATACATAGGCTAAGTAATCCCAGGGAGCCAACCTCATTGATATTGTATCTAAAAATAAAGATTATTCATTTTCTAAATTAAATCCCCTTGATTTACCGTATAGTATGGAACTTGTTTACAAAGAACTAATATAACTAGACTTTGGAAACAAGTCCAATTTCAGACTCCAGATCTAGAGTCATCCAGAAAAAGATGGATGGGTGGATGGATGGATGGAATAGGAAGGAGGGATATGACAGAATAGAATGGAACGATAGGAGAGAATAGAGAAGAAAGATAGGATAGAATAGCAATGGAGGAGGAAGGATAGGAAGGAAAGGATATGAAGGATAAATAGGAAGGAACGGATAGGGATAAAAAGGATGGGATAGGAAGGATAGGATAGAATAAGAAGGAACGATAGAATAGAATAGTAGGATAGGATAGGAAGGATTTTTCAATATTTTCTTCGCTACTCTTGACTTTCTATCAGGATAACATCAGATCGATTTTTATTGAAATTTCAAAACGCCATAACTTCGGATCGAAATTTGGTTTGCAGATTCTGATTCCTGAGAAAATTATATTCTTCATTCATAACTCAAACGTTTTATTTTGACCTACTTTTTGGACACCATATCTCAAAAGTGGATTAAAATACTTTCTGACGGCAAAAGGCTAACACTATTAGTACACTCTTGGCTACATGTATACACAATATCGAAGAATATAATTGAAGTGTAGTGTCAGAATCACAAAAATAAGGAAAACTTCGAATTTGACCTAGATTTTGACCTAGACATTTTTGTGTCCAAATTTTGAAGCTAGATTGCTTTTGAGGTACTCTTCATTTAAAGGCTTTCATTAAATTAAGCTGTACTCGGTCGTATATATGTCGTATTTTACACTTCAAAAAAAATATTTTTCCCATTGACTTAACATGGGGCACCAAATTTAGCGATTTTGAGTTTTCAAAACGCCATAACTTCCGATGAGTGTTGGTTTAATGATATTGCAGTTGTACAATGCTATTATATAGAGGTTATTTACTGAGAGGGATTCAATATTGGTTTTATTCCGGGAGACATTATGATATTTCCCGAGGGCCCAGGGGGAATCTGGGATTACTGTACCCCTATCAATTTACCTTTTCGGGACCTAAATCCTATTACCTACCTTTATACTCAATCGGGGAGAACGAATCCAAAGAGAACAATACTTCTACATGTGCGCCCTGCAAGATTTCCAATAGCTCGTCGTGTTTACCGAGAACGAAAGATGTTTGTCCACCATTTAGAATGATACTAACTGGTATCAGGGTCATCAAGCTATCGAACAGGGGTTTATGAAAATAGATTGGGTTACTATAGCTTGTAATGTTAAAGGCGATTGAACTATGTTATAAAACAACTTCCAGTGCATTATGATATTTAAAAGTATAAATTTTTGAAAATACATATATATACATATAGAATCTTCGCCCACAGGACGTGTATTTTGAATGCCTGAGAAGAACGCAAATGGGTACTGGCCCGGTGTTGCAATAGTAGCATTTAAAAATGTGTTCCTCCCGAGATTTATGGTCTTCTGAAATAATACTATTAATTGGTGTTGTTGCATCATTGCTCAAATCTAGAGGAGTGTTGTTGCATCTTCGGTTTGGTGTTGTTGCATCAATAGTGAGGAACTAAAACCGTGAACTTCTTGCTTCTTGATGATGCTACATGTATACTAATGACAGTTTCTTTAAATATAGACCGTGTGCTAACTTCACGTGTATGGTTATTGAGAAACTCGTCCTAGAAATGGGTTTAAATTGGGGAAACAACATATCGTACGAAAATCTATCACCGGAAGTCTGGCCATCTTGATGCAACAACACGGTGTTGTTGCATCACGATACTCCCCAGTGAATACACTAAATTAAAAAAAAACATGGCCTTTGATAAAAAGTTATGACAATTCATCCTATTAACGATGCAGATTGTGAACAAAGGAGGTTTCAGGCTTCCCAGCTATCCACCAACGCAAACATTCCTTGTACGTGAACCATGATTCTTACATCACGAACATAAAATCTTATGTCGCGCACCACCATTGCCTCGCCCCCGAACATATTTCTCCTCTCGCGCACAGAGATCCGAGCCCGTGAACAATTTGTGCATAGTGCATCCGGGTATTTGGGATTCCAAGTTATATGGAGTTTAAAGATCCTGTTATCTTCAATATATTCAATATATAGATATTCATCAACATGCGTGAAAACTTGGAAAGCAATTCTTCCGAATAATTACAAATAAAAACATGTCCAGAACAAAACATGGCCAGAAAGTACTCATGGTGAAAAATAAGACAATCTAAAACCACTTGCAATACTGCACATGGCCCTTTGTGCGTTAACAGACAACTAGACTTATAGCTAGCATTTGTTAATATGGTTTAAGAGCACAATTGCCCACATGTTTCCACATTTGCTTTTTTATTATGTAATGATTAATGTACAGCGCACATCTTTCTGGAAGGGAGTAAATTGTTCACTGAACACAGGGGAGCGTCTCGGAAAGGTTTGAGCAATATCTGTATCGAGCTTCATTGGGAAATTGAAATTAAACTGTTTCGTCGATATATATACCGTTTCGTGATTTACATGACATTGGGCCTAAGGTCTCAATAATGAATGGTTTAGTCATGTACCTGACCTTAGGCCTACGGTCTCATCATTGAAAACTTCAATACACCGACCTTAGGCCTAAGGTATAAATGACATATTACATACCTTAGGGGGGTTAGTTGAGAATGTAACTGAAAAGTTGAGAACCTGATATATTTTTGTAATGTGATATGCATGTATGAATTGTTTTGCTCTCCAATAAAACGGAGGAAATAAAGAAACATAAACATAAAACCGATTATATCATATTTTGTCTGTTATGTTTAAGTACAATCTAAACCAATTGATCCAAAATAATTATGTCATTTCCAGTTTTGGATCTGTCATCGACAAGTATGCAATGATACGTGTATGTGTGCCTCGTTATGTTATTTAGCATAATCAAAACAAAAGGGCGGACCCAAAACAAATATGGTATACCATATATGTGTCATGTTTCGTTCTAGTGATGGGCGAATGACAAAATGTATTGAATGTACATTGGCTGAGAACTTGTATGAAGATTATGCAAGTCCCGATCTGAGAGTTCCGCAAACAATACCTCCCCGACCACAAAGTTACACAATAGCTAAAGCATAGAATTTATTATACAACCACCTGCTGCTGCTGCTGCGCTCATAAATGTTTCGTGAAACATTTGGTTATCTTGAACCTAGACACAGCGCTGTTTAGAACATGTGAACCTGGGTCATTTAGTAATATCTCACACATGCAGACAAACGTTTCAATAAAGTAATTCAATTCTGTCGACGTCGAGTATATAATGTGAGATGGACATCTTTAGACGCATTCTGCTCATTGCTTGTCATGTGGTAAGTAAATTGAATTATCAACTAAATTTGTGATCAATAAATGAATTCTCATACATTATGTATTAACGGATGATTTAATGTACTCTCAAATATAGGTACTAAAGGCCCACTAAAAGTAAATATGAACTACCAAGTTCAGCGACTTCTCCAAAGTGGCAATAGAGATGGTCGAAAGGAGCTAGCTGCTTTCGTGCCGTGGGAAGAGATATGCGGCCGATTACTCAATTAGTACAAAATTAGTTTAATTAGCACTCTGGTAAAAGTACGATCATGAGCACTCATGCCATGAGTGCTAATTTAGTATTTATTTTGTACTATCTGAGTAATCGGAATATGTATGAGTGCTCATTGAGTAATGGAAGATCAATGAAATTACTGCTATTTTGTCACTCATCATATCACAGGCTGGTATCGAAATATTTGTCCGCTGTGACGGAGCATGCTATTTTTCATAAAAACACTAAGAATACTTCACGATTTATTTTTTAACTAATATGTTTCGTTATACCATACAAAATTACTTACTCCATGCAATGGATATATCATTTGCGGGTAACTTTCACTTCTGTTTGAAGTCCAATTACGCTGGGAAGAAAAGCTATTGAAAATGGCGCCGGAGTATCATACTTCAAAATGTACCATTTCTTGTTTAACTTTCTAATGGCACGATATAGTGACACGATAATATTTACACATGGTTTCAGCATAACTATGAGGGTATAAATGAGATGTTGATGTATTTGGTCTTTTTAATTCTTTTATAAAAAATATTGTTTAATTTTTTTGTCCGCTGTGACGGAGCAGTTGCAATTGTGAACTGTCAAAATGCTCCGTCACAGCGGACAAAAAATATTAATATTATTTTTTATAAAAAAATTTAAAAGACCCAATGCATTAATATCTCATTAATACATTCAGAGTTATGCTGAAAACATATGTTAATATTATCGTGTCACTATATCATGCCATTAAAAAGTTAAAAAAGAAATGGTACATTTTAGAGTTTGATACTCTGGCGCCGTTTTCAATAGATTTTACTCCTAGCCTTATTGGACTTCAAACAGAAGTGGAGGTTACACGTAAATGATATATCCATTGCATGGAGTAAGTAATTATCTTTGATATAACGAAACATATGAGTTAAAAATAAATCGTGAAGCATTCTTAGTGTTTTTATGAAAAAGAGCATGCTCCGTCACAGCGGACAAATGTTTCGATACCAGCCTGTGCATATGAGTACTCATTTAGTACAAAAAATCAATAATTCAGTACTCATGTCATTAGTGCTCATTTAGCACTAATATGTACTGATATGAGTACCCACTTAGTGCTTGAATGCCATGAATACTATTTTGGTACTCTGCTATCTCCTGTATAAAAAATATGAACTCTCGGGAGTATGCACGATAAACAGTATTTGTTAAAGTTATCGGTTTGAATCAAGTTGAAAAATACCTTTCTGACCTTTTTGACTTTGAGAGGGTCATCAGAGGTCAAATCTGAAACCTAAATTGAACTGTGAACTTCTGATAACTTGCAGATGATTTTAAAAAAGTTGGTCAATTTAAAAATACCCTTTCACCTTTTTTACCTTGAGAAGGTCGTATGTCAAATCTCAAGTCAGATTCTGAGAACATCTGCATTATTTGTTTCTCTGATTAGACTGTATTATTTCCATGTGCCAGTTCCTAGTGACTGGCAGTTTTGCAGGGTCTGACCTCGAGTCTCTCCTCCCTCAACTGAATGAATACATTGATGGCCAACCTAATGTCAACATCACGGAAATTACGGAACAGGGCGAGCGACATACAAGTCATGTGTTCTATGCAGAACCAAAGAGTGTTAAGCAGGTACATGTAAAAGTGACTTTAATTTTTTAAATATTGAGCTATGAATTCTTCATTGGATCTAAAAATAACTTCCTGGTTCATTCGAAAAAAATCTTGAAACAATTTCTTCAAAATAATTCAATAACCTAGTCAGTCTTGTAATTGAATCCAATAATAACATCCACTGATCCGCATGATACATCATAATTAAAATCCTTTTTAAAACCGGTATTTCATATATATTATACATACCTTCTCGCAGTTGTGAGCGAGATGATAAAACTGGTCAAGTGAACTCGTTTTAGTTATCTATTCGCCGTAAAAATATCACGGAATGTGTGTATGCATGAATAGTGTAGCTTTGGTTTGGTAAATCAATGAAGTATGCGGATGAGTAAATATAGATTATTTAAACAAAAGCGAAAACATCTTCCATTGAAAAGTAGAGAGACGGGCACTTACGATACATTACATGTACATGACTGCATTCACATAGCACAGTGTTTAATCTTTCTTTTAAAATATCAAAATATTTGGAAAATCAATAAACTTATATTCAGTATAATGTTCACCGAGCACAAATGATGGCATTTTGTTCAATTGTTTTGTTTTTAGGTCTAATGTCATTTTCGCTAGCACTGATTGGGAAAACATAGTATGAAGTACACTATTTATAGCTACAACAAACGTTATTTCTTCATAAATTATTTCTCATTTTCAATTTTCGTTTTCTATATTGTCGTGATTGCCTAAGCCAACTCACACTCACCAACTTGAATATATTTTTAAAAATATCAAGTATTGATGAAGTTAGAACAAAATTTTTTTAAAGACTTTTTTGGACAATCTTCGTAGAGTGCTCCTATAGAAACCTTTAATAAAATCAACCTACTCTAGTTAATTTCTTTCTCTCTATTTTCTTTCTTTCTTTCTTTCTTTCTTTAGATCCAACAACTTGTTAATGCTGCTAATAAGTTTGGTCTGCAAGTAAGAGCTGTGGGCTCAGGCCATTCATATTCACCTGTATACCCTGACACTGGAGCTTTAGCTTTGAACCTATTCAATTTAGAGGAGCAAGCATTCACCTTAGATAAGGTAAGCTAGTGTGTCTTTGAAGAGAGAGAGAGAGAGAGAGAGAGACATACCTTCACTCATACTATATAATAGGACATGATATTTACTCAGTACATTATACAATATAGGACATTCCCTCATCATGATAAACCATGACGTCTCATTTTCTCTCAGTCCTGAGGTTTCAGGTGAAACAGAAAGATGCTATGAGTATCAGAATGACCTTCCATCAACAGAACCTCCTCTACTTAACTTTATTTAGTACTTTATTTATCACAGAACATTAAAGACCCGCTATACTTAATTTAGAAGAAAAAAGAAAAAATAATCATTGAAAAATGTTATTCACACACTCGCTCAAATATGAAACAAAGTTTGATTAGCTTTAATATTGAACCCAAAAAAACATAAGTCACATAGAAAAAAGCATTTGAAGTTCAGAGATAATTTGTGGTGCATGCACATGCTCAACAAAGTGCATGTTTTAAAAAACTTTTGCTTTAAAAGATGGAGACACGTCTACAAAAATGTAGGACCTTTACTCATTACTTTATATAGGACAGGGTATTAAGTCAGGACATTATATGATTTAGGACCTAAACTTAGAATATGTATATCTTGGTCACGCAGTACATCATGCAATACGGGCATTTACTCGGTAAATGTAATGCAGGACCTTCTCCCAGTATTTCTGATAGTACAGGATAATAAATCAGTTCACTCAGGTCTTTAACTCAGTAGATATATATATATATTTCAATACCTTCACTCAGTACATGCATAAAATGCAGAACTTCACTCAGAAAGTAGGATAATACATTAAGTCAGTGCATGTACATGAACTGTATATACTGGACCTATATAGTCATGTATACTGTATGTTTGCCACTATACTTGCATGTAGGAGCGTACAAGAGCCTCGGTTCTTGCATCAGCGACCGTACAGGAGTTCTATAAGTTTAACAAGGCAAACCGTGTCACAGTACCCAGTGCCCCTGTCATAGCACCTTGTAGCTTCCAAGGAATGACAGCCACTGCTTCGATTGTGAGTATGAAGACCATATATGCAGCATCGAGTGCTAATTTTAGGAAACAACGCCTGCAAGGAATTGTCATTCTACAATGCATTGAGTATATGGCTTAAATTCTGTTCACATGTTACAATTCTTTTTTACAATATCACTAAAAAATATGAAATGACCTTAAAGAATATATTTTTCAAGTAAACTTTATGCAATGGTCAATTTGTCACTTCTGTTTGTGTCAGTCGTTATCATCGATTCTCATCATGACAACCATACAACACTCAACATTTGACCTGCATAAGCACCACCGTTTTTGTATAGTTTCTATCATTAAAAAATGTTCCCGTGCATTCTTTAAAAATAATTTTTAATTCTGTGTTGCCGCTTACAATATTAAACAAAGCTTACTTTCAAATTCTCCTTTTACTGTTGAAGGGAGCTGCCCCCACCGAGGCGTCCCCAGCTAGCAGGGTTGTTGCCATGGATCTGGTTGATGGCAATGGTGACATCAGACACTTTGATGAGGAAACGGAGCCTGATGTACTGAGGGCCTGTAGGGCACATTTGGGATTGTGCGGCATCATATACAACACAACAGTCAAGGTACAGTGCTCACCATAAATAAATGACACCTGGATTTTCTATCACCATTTCAAGACCATGGTGATTTGAGACCTCATACTTTCCAATAATGTCTAGATACACATCCCTTAGGTTTTGTATATTTTACATTTTGTAAACACTCATCCACTGATGTATACATGTAGCCTCTCAGAAGAGGCTCTTGAAAATTCTCTTCTTTTTAACATGGGAAATCCTCACTTCAGCAAATCTAGGTGCCATGTATTTATGGTGAGCACTGTAATAACAGATATTTTACTTGTTACTCTCTCCTATACATATTTGTGGATAACAGCTAGGCGGGCAGTTAGGAAACTCAACAATGTAAAAGTTGTTCCATGTTCGTGAACAACTCAACAATCTTAACATTGCTCACATGTTCAGGTACACGCAACAATCTAATAATTACTGTCAAATGTTTACATACGGCTCAACAATCAGAACATTGCACCACGTGTTCATGAACACGCAACAAACTCTCGGAGGTTTACATCAGCTCAATAATGTTAACATTGCTCACGTGTTCATGTACACACAACAATCTAATAATTACTCTAAAATGTTCATATACGGCTCAACAACAAACTGAACACTACTCACATGTATATGGACACAGAACAATCTGATGATTGCTCAAATGTTATACTGAAATGAACAATTGTAGGTCGTGCCTGACGAAGCTGTGAAGTTCTCACACTCCCTTATACCAGTGGATGCCATAATATTCAACAGAGAGAACAGAAGAGCCTTCGTCAACAGCCACTTTGCCATCAACACGATGTGGAATATCTACAATGGTGCAACGGCGCAACAACGTAGATACACAGAAAATGATGGACTCAGCAGGGCACATGAGAGTTGGACTGCTAAACAGGACATGTTGGACTTCTGGTAAATATGTAGCCACATTTCATAACTTGCTCATTGATGCCGATGTTTGAAATTATCTGTATATCGGTAGGAATTGAATACCCTCTGTATCAAAAGTCTTTTCCTAATAAGTTAATCCTCAGATAACTTTAGTAAATGACCAGAAAACTTAATGAAACATTGCACAGATAGTTAAAGGCATATGATACACATTAACCGAAAATTTGAAAACGATTGATTAATTTTTACTCAATATTACATATAGAACATAGCATACACCAAAAACACCAATGTGACTTTTTCCAAGTTTGTGACGTCAAAGTTACCTAAGATTGCCAAACTAACCAAAGTCAGGCTGTTCTGTAAAACAAAGCGGACAAAGGTCTGTAGATATAAAATGCTTATTATGAGCAATCAGAATGTGACTTTACAAATGATCCTGTTCATGACAGTTGTATATTTCATAAAATAAAGATGTCACTGAAAGTTGTATAATAACAATATGCAAAAGTCCTTACACTTGGGTCTTATAATAGTTTTGCTAACTGTTCATTGTTATGCCATATTTCCTCAATACTTACCCCTTTCCTGCCCAATGACATGAATTAGTATGATTTTGTGACTAATGTGTCAATTTGATTTTCTCAGGTGTTCATCCTATAAATATTCGAGGTGTAATTTTGGTATTTGATTCAAATAAATCGATCATATTTCCATTTTATTGCAATAATTTTGAATCATAATGCATTGAACATTGATGTATTAATGATATCAGTGCCTGTTGTGATGACATGTATCTTACTCCTCAAATGATTTTGGGCAGGAAAGGGTTAAATGTAGTATAACATGGTCTAGGGCTGTTAGTAAAATGTATGAGGACATTCAGAGTATATTTAATAACACATTCTGCTCATAATTAGCATTTTATATAGAAAAACTTTTGTCTGCATACTTTTACAGAGAAACCTGATTTTGGTCATTTTGGCAATCTTAGGTAAGTTTGACGTCACTAACTTGTAAAAAGTCACATCAGTGTTTAGGTATATGCTATGTTCTATATGCGATGTTTTGAGTAAAAAGTAATCAATTGTCTCCAAATTTTCACAGAAGGTGTATTATATGCCTTAAATTATGTGTGAAAAGTTTCATTAAGTTTACTTGCCATTCACAAAAGTTACTTAAGGGTTTTCTCAATAGGAAAAGACTTTTGATACAGAGGGTACATGTATTGAAAGGTTGTCAATGTGACAACTGAACTCTGCAGATTGAAATTGATACTTTGCCAACTTGACCCTTACAAAAGATTTCTTTGAAAATACGTTCTTTCAGTGATTGCATGTCTTTGAGATGATCACATAAAGTATTGTGCAATGTGTGAAAAGATTTTAAGCCAAGGATATGATGCATTGTGGCTGATTCATTCCACTCGGCCGTTATTTCATAAACAACACCTTTATGAGATTCAGGCCACATTGCACTGAGTCCAGAGCTTAACCTAAACCATGCCTGTTTGTTAATAGGACTGCTTCAAAAGTTGACCAATCTGGTGATTATAATCTAAATGGGGATATTCAACATGAACGACTAATGCTACAGGATAATACCATGTACCATAGTAACTACAGCTATATAACATTATCAGATTCGCTATTGTTTGAATCATGGGGTGAAGACAGATGTACAAAAATAAACAGTGTCACTGGTTTTGCTACACCAGAGACTGAAGATTTTACTGCTAGCTCCAAGACACTTGAGGTAAGAGGCATTTAATACAATATAATCTTGTATTTGCGAATGCAACTAACCCATGTCTGCTACTGGATTATCTTATGCCTTGGTCACATTTGCTCAAATTTTCTCTACGGCGCCTGTATGAGTATATTGTTCAAAATTGAATGCAATGTTGAACAAAACACTCAATCGGGCGGGTACCGGCCGATGGATCGGAGCAAATGTGACCAAGGCATTATTATTTTATCACTAACTCATGTAAATATGAATGGAATAGTGGCAGGTACTATTCATATCTAAATGAGTTACCCATAAAATAGTAGGTTAATCCGGTAGATGACAGGCGTTAGTTGCAATTGCTTAGATATGCCACTATGGGACAAGGTTGTGTCACATGTAGACCTCAGGCATATATTCAATGAATATATGCCTGAGGTCTGACGTCAATACATAACACACGATGCCCATGTCAATCTGCGCGCCTACTAGGCTTGAAACTGCGCGCATATTTCAAAATGGAAGACGGGGAGGACACGACTCCTAAAAAGAGACAAAATACGAAAAACACAAGGTTAGTCTCGTGAAAATCCCACCACTGCCACCATGTTTCAAGATGAGAGTTTATTTAAGTAAAAGACAATGCTTGAGATATATAAAGAGTATAGCTTTATTGATCCAACATAGGGAAATGAAGCATCAGATTCAAAACTACATAGATATATTTTACATAGACTGGTCCATTATGATATATAGAGGTGATAGGTTCTTAAAGCTCATATTGCAACACCTACATTCTTCATTTCTTCTGGGTAGAAACTAGACTAATGTATGACAAAATGACACCATAATGGGTACTGCAGCTTAGGTATTAATCATGCCATGGACGATAGAAGAAAAGACTTATATTGTTCGAAAGTATATCGAGACAAAATCCTATAAAGAGACACAAACTGCCTATTGGAGAGATCACAGGGCAAGAAGAGCCCCTTGCAAGTTGCAGATCTTTAGGCTTGTACAGAAGTTTGATTCAGAAAGAACTGTAAAACCAACAAAGAAGAAAAGTGATGGTAAACCAACCTATTCGGGGAGACAGAGGTCTGTCGGAACTCAAGACAACTCAACAGTCAACACAGAACGTTGCATCCCTAACGTTCGAAAGTTTTGGAGAGCGCTGGGTAGACAACGTGACTTGAGAAGGGACCAGCAATGGTTCCAACAAGATGTTGTCACACACCACACTTCTAATGAGTCCATTCGATGGCTTCAGGCTTACTTTGGTGATCGATTAATCAGTCGCCGTACCCGCCACATCTGGGCCCCCGACTCCCCTGATTTGAACTCCCCAGATTTTTATCTGTGGGGGTATCTCAAGGATAATGTGTATACAGATAGTCCACTGACCATTGGTGACCTCAAATTCAACATTGGAAGACTAATTAGAGAGATAGACAGAGATGAATGCAGTTGGGTCATTGACAATTTTGCAAGAAGAATCCAACCCTGCATCCAACGTCGTGGTGCACATTTGGAGCACATTATCTAAACGTGCCCTATTTAGAGACTAATTGAGCAAAAATGCCCAAACTTTGACATCTTGTCATACATTCAGTTGACTATACATGTACCAAATAACTAAGCTCAATATGCACGAAGTTACCAGTTTTTGTCACCCTGTTATATGTAGAAATGTGTGAAAAAGACCTGTTTTTGATTGGACGAGTTGCAGCCTTCAAGCAATGGCACTATCACTCCAGCCAATGCGCAGGGTGGTCAGAAAACAGAAGGCAAACCTGCACAAGTTGTTAATGTCCCGACTGCATTCCTCAGCAGGTATGGCCTGAACGACATGGATAATTCCCCTTTTTAGGTCTGCAAATACCCTGGGGTCATTCTTGTAAACTATACACTCTATATTCGGGGTATCTCCACAAGTAGAAGGCAGGTATCGACATTTTCGACAAAGTGTGCATGCTTGCCTAAAGCGCAATAGTGGCCACTCAATCATGTTGTTTAAGTGCTATAGCCACAGTTGTAACAGGCTGATGGTCAGATATGGAAGATAGCGTCAATGTTTTCATTTTAATGACCCCTTATAATACCCTTTTTATATAACCAAATGTGACTGGGTATATTTGAAAGGTCGTTTTGAGCACAATCGTCAAACAAAGAAGATGTGACTCTACCGTGTACACAGATGGGGGCATTTTCAACATGATGGTGATTTCGATTTCTTCTTTTTCATTTCCCATTTACTTGTCACTTTAAATGCTGACTGATTAGTCCAATGTGTACAATACCAAATTCCTTACAACCCTCAAATCGGGGGCAACATTCATGGGACACAGGATGGCAATGCTAACATCATCACAGAACGGAATATACGTAAAACGCTATTCAATTCGGTTCACGACCCCTTCCTTCCAACTCTAGACTGACGTTAAAAACCGAATTGTTGAAAACAAATTTAACAAGTACAGGGCAATGAATGAGTCAGTTGAGTATTCGGGTGAGTATTTAAGTTGTACTCGACGTAATACTCAGCTGAATTATATTTAGAATATGGTGCTTTTTCCAGAACTCCGTCCACATTATTGAAAAGGGACTAAAAAACATCGGGCTTGTTAACAAGTTACCCTATGGCTACTTCAGATGGCAGACACATAACCCAAACTGCCTATTTTGCCACACAAAGGTAAACAACATGTATTGTTTGCACCTCATTTGAAATACACAATTCTAATTGGTTAATTAAAGATGAACAATATGTACCGTTGACTTGTTCAAATGTGAAAAATGAAAAAGAATTGAATAAAAAGTTTTGAAATTATATGAAACTAAGGAAAATAATGAAATCGCTTTGCAAAAAGGAGTGATATTCGATGGTTTGGGGATTTTTTGCTAAAATATGATATCTTGATTCTTTTATATCAAATATACACTCACGTGATATTCGATATAATCGCTGGTCTCATTTTTTCTCAAGTATTAAGAATCACACAAAAACCATGTATAAACCAAAATATGGTTAGTTTCTATGATTAAAATAAATTGAGACAGAACTGGACAAGGTGTGTCTAATTTCAGCCAATCCGAACACAGTCTTTTAGGTGATATGGTAAAAATATTTTGCAATGTGTGAAAAGAATTTAAGCCCACGACTCAATGCATTGTGTAATTACCATTCCACATTGCACTGAGTCAAGGGCTTAAATCCTTAAACAATGTTGGCACAATTTTATTGTTAACATAAAGACGATTATCAATATGGCTACAAATAACAATGATATTTTGGCGAGATGTGATATCAGCCCGAAGGCCGTAGGTCCCGAAGGTAGATATATTGTATTGGCCAAGGGATAATTCATACGTCCTGAACCGACTATAGGATGATCTGTTTATCCCATACTTATCTTGGTCATCTCACAGTTCAGAAAGTTCAACCAACAGTGCAAATGTTTTATAGAATATTCATGTCCAGTTTTGTTTTCTTGGCAATGGCCGGGTTTTCCTGCTCTTTCAGATGTTCATCCACATTTATTTTCTCAAATTTTTTATTATTATTAACAGGAAGCTCCTTCCCTTCTTTAAACCATCAAACAGATAGCGATTGTCTGCGTTTTTCTCCATTGTCGTTTACAGTTATCATGCGAACGTTACAAAAATCTGCTGTGTTTCGTAGGTGGCAGGAAAGAATGGCATGACGTTGGTGCAATCCTTAGTATTTCGCTATAACGGCTGTCTTCATCGAACGCCCTCTGATAAAGATATAAGGGGACTTGAAAACTTCGAAATGCTGGTACGCAGAACATAACAAAACGATTGCATTCAATTTTAGAAGATCGTGTGCTCGTTCTAATTTTAAGAGAAAATATTATTTGAAAATCAGTCAATAAAAGTTTACCTCGAAAGTACTGAATTTTTGCCATCACTAGATGAGCGAAGTCACGGGAAAAGGGTCTTATCACAGATTATTTCAATATTCTGATTTTTGTTAATCTTAAATAGGACAAAATGACATTTCAAAAGGCTCGTGTCTTAACAATTTTCTCTTGCATATATCAACCAAAAAGTCGGATTTCAATTTAGCATATTTTCCTCTTAATCTTGAGCACATTTTTGGCTCTGAAGCACACTTAATTTTTGTGATAAGACCGCTTTTTCTATGGTCAGGTTTGAATATTCTTTAGAGAGACATTACCCATTTTGTGTGGCTTTTGAGATAACCCAGTATTGCTTGCAAAAACAAGCTTAAGGTAGAGTAAATGCATTTAAACTATTTCCATCTTCAGTTTACAGATGGAATGCTAATAAACGCGACCCGCATTGCAACCCACTGGGCCAAGTACGACGTTAACACTCCTCATGTGCCTGACCTCATCCGTGAAGTCTTCAAGAATGAACTCAGTGAATTCATAGCAACCCGTAATAAGCACAAACTGGACGTTGGAAATATATTCATGAATGATCATCTCAGAGATATATTTAGGAATGAGAAGCTAATAACTGGAAATGGTGTGTCAACCATCCATGTATTCAACATGTTTACATGTTTAACAGTTGTATTAGGATGCCTCTTGTTCTGATAAGACCTTGGTGCCCTTATAAGGCGCATTTCCGCATTTTTGCAAGTTTGTCCCATGCTCTGTGTGATTTTTGGATAACTTCGATGCAATTTATTTTGGGGGATTTTTAAGCAATTTTTACATGTTAACGTATTAATTAAACCCACTAACCCGCCATCTTTTGACAGTCTTTAAGGCCATTGCGATCTGCATTACGAATTTATGTATAGATATTATTTTCTTATAATGCATTTTAAATTATTACTTTAACATATACCGTTATAAACTGGATGTAAGGGGTCGGGGAAAATATCACTGACCCAGAGCCCAATGCAATGACTATTGTTATTGTTTTGAAATAATAAAGTAAGGTTCTTCAATGAGAGATATAACCTTATTTGTTTTCTATAATTATACCTGACTATAAATTCACAATCACCAGTCCAAAAGATTCGAACCAAAGTCTTGATCACTTCTTATGTGTTTTGGATTTCTTGTTTTGAAATAAAACCTAATTTCACGATTCAAATTCTGAAGTAAACAAAATGACGGCTGTTTGAATTCGAATTTGTATTCACGATATATATCCATATACAGTATGGCAGAATCGAGATGGAAGCCTGGGATCCAATCCTCCTTGCTAAAGAGAGATAAATTAATAACTCCCCATTGCTCCCCATTACTCCCCATTGATCCCCATTGCTGCTGCCCAAAACATATGCACGTATGTTTCATTTGCATCTTGACATCGTGCCCATCCAACCAGACTTATATGGAATAAGAGCATACCAGCATGCATTGTATTACGAAATGTAATAGATTATTGCAATAAAAATGGTAACCTCACCCTTCATAGGAAATGGAAATGTTGTTAAATTCCCGGGTAAAGTCACAACAAGTTCGAAGGGCGACGCTAAATGGTATGCTCTGGGAAATTGTAAGGACAACTAACGTAAATATCTCCAAACAATTTCAGTGGCAGACTTTTGATCTATGGCCACAAATAAATACTGAAGGACTCTTGCATCTTACATACATGGGACATATTCCTTTAGACAAATCACATTTCCAAAATATATGCAGTTTCAGAAATGTCAATAAATATGTAATTGCCAGTCATTTCAAAACAATCAAGCTATAAGCGTAGCCTTTTTGACGATAGATGGCATTTCTAGCTACACCATAGAGAACTACACGGTTACGAACGCTCTAAGTGATGAATGATGAATACCCTAAGATGATTCATCCTAGTGAATACCCAACTGTGCTACGTCTTAACACATTTTTTAGATTGGACCATTTATAGAATGCATAAAAGTGTAGCATTTCGTATGAACACGTGGCATTGGATCAAATGTTCTAAAATGGTGAAATCATTTATTTAGAGATACGGACGGCGCTGACCTGCTCAGTTTGTGTACGAAAAAAGTAATGACAACTTTTCAAAGATTAAACAAAGGACATTTGATCGCTAAGGCCCAACGCCTTTTTTCAACCATAAATATTGTAAAAACGCCAACAGGCCCGTAGCCATGGGGGGGGAGTGGTTGAACCCCTTCCACCCTGGTTAAAAATTCTTTCAAAATCATACAGATATTCACCATTCTAAGCACTTTTTTTAGTGATTTTGACCATTTTTGGACCAAACTTATGAAAAGTGAACCCCCCGGGGAATTTTTCACAAAGTGAACCCCCCCCCCATTGGCAAATTCTGGCTACGGGTCTGGCCAATCTGTATATAAACGGTAAAATTGGCTCATGATGTCTTGTTAAGAGCGAGCCACAATTAGATTTAAAATAAAATAAAAAACAACAAAAAATAAATAGTACCGTGGGTACTGGGCTCACATGGTGTTGCTCAAAAGTGAATAATGGCTAAAAATGTAAAATGACAGAAAATAAAAAACGGATGTAATCTTTTGCCGATTTTTTATAACAAAATTATTTCATACAACTACTCTTTACAAAGACATGGCTTTTTTACAATGCAGGACACCTGAAATTATTTGTAAAGCTAGGAAATGGGCCAAAAGTGAATTTCGCGAGACAAAAATGGCGGCCATTTTGAAAATAGGCGAGCTTTTGAACAACGAGTCATAGGGGAGTTTTCTGTATTGATGTTGAACAGAAATAACTTAAAACAGGAATCCTATGGACAGAGGTTTTTAAACGTGCCACTATTGTTGACGGACGGATGGACAGACAAACAGACAAGTGAGTGATTACAAAAGCTCACCATGTGAGCTAACAAGTATGTGTTGTCCATCCTGTATTCGTCAGATCATATGGTAAATAGTGTTAGTATTATGCTCAAATCTTGGATTCTCATTTATTTGAAGAATAGGCTCATTCATATCGCATCTTTTAACATAAAAACGTCAAATGTCATCAAAATATATTTATTTATTTTTCAATAATCTGGAAGGAAAAGCTGCTTATTTGTACTTATGATATACACAATCCCATTCAAAACATAATTTTTATCATATTTTATCATATTATATTAGTATGAAACGTCTGTATTCATTTTTGGCAAATGAAAACAAGAACTACTGTTATTTAGTGATAAACACACTACATGCAAATAATGGTTTTCTACATATTCAAGCAGTCCTTTTAAATGTTTAGAATAGAAGGGGTGGGAGAGTTCAGCACCTCTAAGATAGGTAGAAATTGAAGGTAGTACTAGTGCAAGCCTCTGATGCTGGTAGCAAATGGTGGTGGATAGGGGTCTCAATGCTTTTCATGAAGGTAGAGATTGGGGGAGGGGGTACATTTTCAAGACTTCTAACACAGGTAGAAAATAGGGGTGTGATTACAAAGGTAACTGGTCAACTCAACCCCAAGTCAACTCAACCCAAGTCAACTCAACCCTTAGTCAAGTCGACCCCAAGTCAAGTCGACCCTTAGTCAAGTCGACCCTAAGTCATCTCGACCCTTAGTCAACTCGACCCCAAGTCATCTCAACCCTTGGTCAACTCAACCCTTAGTCAAGTCGACCCAAATGATTTTACTTGTTTTAAGTAGATTAAAATACAATATAATCCAATTGTTTGTGCAGTTTGATTTGAAATCAAACTTCAAAGAAAAAAACATTTCTGTCACCTTTCTGTCATAGATCAAAACGAAGATTTAAACTGGATCATAAAATCCCAATCTGATTGTTTATGACACCTGACATATGAGTAAGATAATGGAAAATAGAAAAACATAAATCCCATTGTTTGTTCAGTCTTGTTTTAAAATCTTACATCAAAAAAATAAACATTTCTATCGCCTGTAGATCAGAAGGAAGATTTGAACCGGATCATATTGTTTATTATTATTATCAAAATATAAAATCATTCAATACAAAGTAATGGATGGATGTTGGCACAATGCACATGTTGCATAAGTTACCTGTTGTCGAAAATACTGTTGCAACAATTTCGGTATAACAGAAAAGTGTATAGATAATTTTTTTATTTCAGAGAGATTAAACAAGCTCAAATATTAAGGGGTGAAATATATGTATAGCATCGTGAATAGTCCTATTAAGATTAATCAAATATTATTTTGTTATTTATAAAAATTATAAATGTGTTAAGCACAAACTTCAATAGTTGATAATTTTATTTTGGAAAATTAGCATTTTAGTCCCTCATTCTTTCAAAATTCATCAATATCATACCATGAAAATAGTATATCTATTTGTTTTTTATGATGGGGTCGAGTTGACTAAGGGTTGAGATGACCAAGGGTTGAGATGACTTGGGGTCGAGTTGACTAAGGGTCGAGATGACTTAGAGTCGACTTGACTAAGGGTCGACTTGACTTGGGGTCGACTTGACTAAGGGTTGAGTTGACTTGGGTTGAGTTGACTTGGGGTTGAGTTGACCAGGAAGCATTACAAAGGCTTCATGTGTTAAGGACTCTCGTTATTTTAACTACAAAAATTTTGTAGTCATGAACTTTAGTCACAATGTGTTTTGGAAACAATTTTTCAAAATAGACCTGAATGATAAATTACATTCACCATCAATACATCAATAAATAAATACTAAAATAATATAAAATTAAAGTATGTATACTGTTACAATTGTAATACTTTAAACATATTACACAATACTGTATACATCAATTAAATATACAAAAGAATCCAATTCTTTGAATCATGATTTCTACTTTCTGTATCTGTAAACATGCAGGTAAACATTTAATTTTCTTTTTTAATAAACATTTAATTTTTTGAAAATCTGGTTTGATTGCAAAAATCAAGATTTAATAACACATTAACAATATCATTGTTACAGGTACCTTACTTTTAAATTATTGTAGGAAAGATAAACAAACTTTAGTTTATAAACATGACTTGAAATTATTATTGCTGTACTAATGCATTTTATTTGCTACTAAAATCCTATTAGGTTTCTGGAGGGCAATATTGCATGTTGCTTAATAAGTAAGGACAATCTATATATTTGCGTATTTTTGTAACTTCTGTCCAATTTCTAAAATTCAATTGTTTATTCAGCACCTGGTTTATGTAGCAACTTGTAATACTTATGAAAAGTGGTTGCCATGGAAATACAATTATGGATATTTGCGTAGCTAATGTTTCTATTTGCACTTAAACAATGACTACTAAGTGAAAAAGAAAGAAACAAGACATGGGCTTTTATGAAGCAAAATACAATCCTGGTGATGTAAGCTTCTATCTATGATTATAGAGAAAGAAATCTGAACAAACACAAACTCATAGCCCAGGAGGGAGGTTCGATGGGTTCGAACGAAACCCCCCTTGCCTAAAAATTCTTTCAAAACCATACAGTTTTTCACCATTCTGAGCACTTTTACAGTGATTTTCGCCATTGTTGTCAAAAGTGAACCCCCTGGAATTTTTCAAAATGTGAACCCCCTTGGCGAATCCTGGCTACGGGCCTGAACATGTATGCCTTAATCACTTCATATCTCTGTTGAAAAAACTTGAAAATACAGAAAATTGTTATTTGGATCATCCCAATAAGTAGAACACTTTTCAGTGTCCTGTAACCTCTGGCCTAATGTTAAATGAACCTATTAATAAGTGAAACATATCCGAAGTGGAACACTTTTCGATGTTGACACTTCCCAAAGGTATCTTGGGTGAACCACCTGCACAAGTTTTGCTGTACCTTAGGTTTATAAACTAACAAATAAAGCTGATATACAATTAAACCTAATCCTAACAACTCTGGAACTGGTATAAAGTGTTCAGATTAGTAGGTGTTCATATTTCAAGGTTTTATAAACATATAAGTTGATGAGAGAAAATAAATTTGAGACCAATAAAAAGTATACAGATAACAGAGGTGTTTGGATATACAGGCTTCACTGTACGATGGTGCACATAATCTTATAATACTGCAATATCAAACAGTCTAAAAATCTATAATACATAAAATGAGCAAAGTTATCACATATATATAAACAATAGGCATTAACATGCAAAATGTCACTACCATTTGTTATAGACTCTATTTGTTCATGTTGTTACAGACGCTGAATGCCGAACACCAATAGCCGTTCACAAAAAAGTTGGAGACTAAAACAATATGTCAACACTTGTGGCGGTGACATGAGAAGAATATGTTTAGTAGTTGAACAGTATGTAAGTAGTACATATCAATTAAACAGATCAGTCAATCCATGATAAAATGTAAGTAAATATACCCTAAAAAGCTGTATAATGTAAAACATTGTGTATAAAGTAGTTAGAATTATGACATATTCACATGTAAATGAAATGGAAATCTTCAGTACATAACATTTGGTAAAAACTAAATTTCAAAGTAATCAAAAACTCCCACAACGTGTACTGCATTTCAAAATTTAATTGTACATTTATAGAGAACATAAATTGTTTATACATGTAAAAACATGTTTTGATTCAGCATTTGTGTTTTCAGATTGTCCAATACATGTACGTAGCAGAATTGCTTGTCTAAAATCCTCACATTTGTAATTGTGGGTATTGACCTCAACCTGTTCACAAGTTTAACACTTATGACCAATACGAACTTAATAATGAAAACCCCTTACTTATGGAAAAAACATATCAATTGAAAAGCTGATATAATGCATCAACCAAAGTCGCTAGTATTGCTGTAAAAGCATCTACATAGTAAGCTAAACTAAAATCACAAATACCAAAGAGACATCTTCTTGAGAACATACTTGCATATAAATATGTGCAAATATCTAATGCAAGAATTCAACTGAATATCGTCTGCTTCCACTCTAGCTGCTCTGTCTCAAAGCTCAAGTGAGTCTCTTGTTGAACATTCATGAAATCTTCCACAGCTTTAGTGCACTTCTAAGCTTTAGTGTACTTCTAAGCTTTAGTGTACTTCTAAGCTTTAGTGCACTTATAAGCTTTAGTGTAAGCTTGTGCCTCTAAACTTGTGCCTCTAAACTTGTGCAACATTCATCAGCCTGAGTGTGTCTTATATATCTATGCAATTGTGCACATTTGCATCAGCAGCATCTCCTCGAGTGCATGCGTATCTATAGCAACATCACAAAATGTTAATGTATCCGGCAATTCAGGGATGGAACTCCCAGAGCTGGAAAGTAGCTCAGAACTATCAGTGGCTATCTGCAAATGTTTCTGTGACGCATAGTCTGTGACATCATCAGAATCTGTGACCTCACAGGGTTCTGCGTCACCGCCACCTAGCTGCTTGCTGTGTAGAGGGTGCTTCTGCTGTAGTGCAGGAGGGGGTGGCGGTGCTGCGGGAATACCCTGCAATATATAAGTTGTAATTGTTGAAATCATCAATTAACTGAGTCTCAAATTGTTATTCAATCTAAATCTATCTATATAATCACAAAGTAAATACGTTGTCATCTGAGTTAACTGAGCCTCTTATTAATAATTTAAGAAAAATGAATACATGTACTTTAATTTGAAATCATGTTTCATTTTTCTATTTCATCAGAAAATAAACACAAGATTTGTGTGCCGCAAGACCAACTATAGATAGTATGCATCCACAAAAGCCCTGTGGCACAAGACAAGGACAATATGGCACTTTTCTAAAGTGCAGAAAAAACACTGAAGATTGTTTTTATTCCTTTGAAACCTGGTAATACTAACTCGGAGAAAATAAAACTTCCCATCTCAATAATTAGTTGTCAAGGAATCAAATGTTAGTGGACTAGCCTACATACCTGACGCTTATTATCTTGAACATATGTTTGATGAGGGGGGCCATCCACAGAGTGAAGATCCTGCAAAACAAAACCTTATCATTATCAACAAGATTTTTGTTACATCATTATTTTGAAATAAAGTGAAATTAAATTAAAAACAATATTATATTAAAAGCATTTAATTTGACTGTTTATATTTATTTACATTTATATATTAATTTAAAATAATTTATAAACATACATTTTTTGAAGTTTTAATTGACACATGAAATCTTATTATTGTCAATAATTAATATAGATAAATAGATGGTACACGTTTGTTCCAACTGGTTCTAACGTCTTGAAAACGTCTTGAAATATTTTGTCTAAATTACAGAGCTTTTGTGTTGCTGAAACTTGGAATGTCAGGCATTTATTTATAATTCCCATGCATAACGATTGTTTCTGTGACATTGTCAGACAACAAGAAGAAGTTCTAACTGGTTCTAACAATTACAAGTATGCATTATCCAAAACGTCTTGAAATATTTTGTCTAATTTATTTTATCCAATTTAGCTTTTGTGTTGCTGAAATTTGGTATGTCAGGCATTCATTTATAATTCCCATACAAAGACATCAATATTATGCATAACAATTGCTCCTGTGACATTGTCAGACTATGAGAAGAAGCACAATGTGTTTTCAACACTTACCACATCAACATCAGGGAATAACTTCTTCCTTACTTCCTCCAAAGTCTTCAACTTCGCTACAATAAAAAAACAAAGTACAATGAAAATGACTTGGTCAACTTTCACAAATTCATAAATGTATGTATTCTTTGTTTAAATGGCAGTATTAAATATAAAAGCACACAAGTACGCAAAGTAAACATTTCCAAAATTCATGTTTCCAGTTTCAAAATCCTTAATCTTCATGTTTAGATGGCAGTTCACCAATTTTCTCTAAAGGGTTGTTATTCATATCTGTCCCATTGGTTTACGTGTAACTGCTATATGCTATTTCAATATCATGAGGTTTCGGATACCATTTTCATTGAAATCTAATTTAGAGATTTTTGGAGCAATTTTTACATGTTAAGGTATGCAATTCAACCCACTGAATTCTTCGCTAGTTAGGGATTTATTGACAGCCCTTATAAGGCAATTAAAGTGCCTTACTTGGTGTGTTTGGTAGTTTAGACTTGATCAGCTTCTCAAAGTCCAGCCTGGAGGCGAGAGTAATCCCACCTTCTATTATTGTATAGACAATCTGCTTGATATCATTCTGCTGATCTAAACTGAAATCTTGTGTGTACTGAAAAACAGCAATGGTTATTTTCATAAACATTTAAAAGTCGTAATAATGTTTCAGCAAAGGCCCTGTACCTTATGTAGTATCTACATTCTATATGCACATGTATTTTATCAGAAATAAATTAATACATTTAAACCAAATAAATAAAGATTTTTTTGCTAAATTATGGATTTGAAGGCTATAAATAGAGAAAGTGAAGTGTAACTGAGTTTCTGACGAAATTCATATACCTCGTTGAGAACTTCCTCTACATTTTCTTTACTCATTTCCATAATGTTGCCGAACATGTATCCAGTGACTAGAGCAATGTAGATGCGTATAGCGTTCCTCATGTCATCTCTGAAGGCTTGTAGACTTATAGGGTCATCAGGGTCAGTAGACGTGGCACTCCCAAAGTCAATGATCTTAACAGGCAGACCCTCCTTGTTCTGTAGTAATACATTACCGGCTGAAAAATAATGGGAAACTACAGTTTGTAGCCCAGGATAATGCAGGCTGGCGATACTCAAGACTAAAAGAATTGAGGGTGAAACTATTGAAGAAATTGTTGATGGATATATGTTTTAAATATACCCTATTATTTTAGAAAAGATAAAGACTATTGCATGTAAGATCATTAATGTGCTCCTGATCATGACTTACTGGGTCATTGATGTCTATGATTATTCCCGATAAGGTTATAGATATGTTAACAAATATTCCTTATCTTAGGTCATTAATATGCTTATAATCATTGAGATGTAAATGATTATTCCTGATAAGGTCATTGATATGTAAATGATTATTCCTAATAAGGTCATTGATATGTTAATGATTATTCCATAAGGCCATAATATGTAAACAAAAGACCTTATAAGGTCATTGATATGTTTATGATTATTCCTTATAATGATATAATTGCACTCAATCTACGTACATACCATGCATGTCCTTATGCTGCCATCCCTTAGATTGCATCTGATTAATTGCACTTGTTAACTCATGGATTACGTAGATACTAAAAAATGATTTTAAATTCTTGTCTTGAATGTAACCAACATTTTCACAGTCTATCACATCCTGCATGGTAGTTCCTAGAAAAACAATGTTTAAGGATATTACATGTATTGTATATTGCAGAGTTTTAGAACATGTTATATTTACATATTGTATATTGCAATGTTTTAGAACATATCATATTCACATATTGCAAAAAGTTCAAGAACATGTTATGTTCACATATTGTATATTGCAATGTTTTAGAACATATCATATTCACATATTGCAAAAAGTTCAAGAACATGTTATGTTCACATATTGAATATTGCAATATTTCAAAATGATTATTTTCACATATTGTATATTGCAATGTTTTAGAACATAGATTCACATATTGTATATTGCAATGTTTTAGAACATAGATTCACATATTGTATATTGCAATGTTTTAGAACATATTATATTCACATATTGCAAAAAATTCAAGAACATGTTATGTTCACATATTGTGTATTGCCATGTTTAAGAACATAGATTCACATATTGTGTATTGCCATGTTTAAGAACATAGATTCATATATTGTATATTGCAATGTTTAAGAACATAGATTCACATATTGTATATCGCAATGTTTAAGAACATATCATATTCACATATTGTACATGTATATTGCAAAAAGTTCAAGGACATGTTATGTTCACATATTGAATATTGCAATATTTCAAAATAATTATATTCACATATTGTATATTGCAATGTTTTAGAACATAGATTCACTTATTGTATATTGCAATGTTTTAGAACATAGATGCACATATTGCATATTGCAATGTTTAAGAACATATCATATTCACATATTGTATATTGCAAAAAGTTCAAGAACATGTTATGTTCACATATTGAATATTGCAATATTTCAAAATGGTTATATTCACATATTGTATATTGCAATGTTTTAGAACATAGATTCACATATTGTATATTGCAATGTTTTAGAACATAGATTCACATATTGTATATTGCAACGTTTTAGAACATATCATATTCACATATTGTACACTGTGTTTTACAACATGTTAAAATTGAATACTGTTCAGAACATGATATGTTCACATATCAGTGATCTCACCAGCATTAAAGCAAGTGGGCGCAGCACCCACCTGAGATTTTGAAAATAGGCTTGCACCCACCTCAAAATCCATTTGCACTCATTTGAAAATAAGAAAAATCATGAAAAATTGGCAAATTTTGGCCTGAATTGTGAAAATGAGAATTTTGCACCCACCTGAGAAAAAATCCTGGGGAGATCACTGCATATTGTACATTGCAATATTTCAGAAAAAGCAAAAATGAGTGAGTAGATGGGAAGGGTTCAATACCTTTGTCTACATGTTCCATTTGCATCTTGACATCATGCCCATCAAGCCAGACTTTATACAGAGTAGGTGTGTACCCAGAATCCTCTAAGTCCAGCATGCATTGCACTTCATTTTTATTGAAACTAGCGAAGAATACCTGGAAGGTTACCACATATTTTTAACTTCATATGCCCTTGAATTAATTGACTTTAATTGACCATTCTTATGGCGTGTTTATACATGTTTTTTGAGTAAGTATATGATATATCCATGGGTGAGTGTGCCAAATGAGTGAATATATATCATACACTCACAATAATATAAAAAACCACAATATACAGAATTGACAATTATATTAACTTATTGCTAATATTAAAGACCAGATAAAAAATATTTTCATCAAATAATTACTTGATCTCAGAGTTTTATCTTTCAAGATAAGATTTTCACATGTTATCAACTCATGCATCTAATGGACAAACAAGTGGTACGAGACTAGAACCAGTTTACTTAAAAATATCAGGGAATTCATTTCCAACAGATAGAATTATTGAAGAATAGAACTAGAATTCCATTAATTTATCTTCATTTCTTAAACAAAAGTATTACTGATTTTTCTGCTGCTGTTTGTCCACCCTTTTCTTTAAGTACAACTTTTCCAAGCATTCCTTCTCCAAGTATCTTTGTAAACTCTTCTTTCTGTACGTCATCATCTATGGCCTGAAGTTACACAGAGGAGAAGGCTAAACTACAAATTTTTAATCTGTCCTAAAGTTACAAAGAGGGAAAATATGAAAAGTGAATAAGGAGGTTAAACTACAATTTTTTAATCTATGACCTGAAGTTACACAGAGGGAAGCCTGAAAAGTCATCTAAGAGGTTAAACTAAAAAATTTTAATCTGTGAACTGAAGTTACACAGAGGGAAAATGTGGAAAGTAAATAAGGAAGCTCCCTCTCCAAGTATCTTTGTAAACTCCTCTTTCTGTACGTCATCATCTATGGCCTGAAGTTAAAAAGAGGGAAAATGTTAAAAGTGAATAAGGAGGTTAAACTACAATTTTTTAATCTATGGCCTGAAGTTACACAGAGGGCAGCCTGAAAAGCCATTTAAGAGGTTAAACTAAAAATTTTAATCTGTGAACTGAAGTTACACAGAGGGAAAACCACGGGGTACCATCGAATAATTTTGGCAACGTACCGGAGAACGACATTTTACTAAGAAATGGCAATAATTTAGCACAATATATTTTTTAACTAGAGTTCTATTTTGATTTTGACAAAAGTAAGTATTCCATGCAATGACTATTTCATTCATGAGTTTGTAGGAATTCTGTTGGAACCCAGTTCTGATCAAGTACGAAGTTATTGAAATCTGCGCAGACGGACTTTACTCCGAAAGATGGTTTTTCGATTATAACTTTTCACAACATTTAAGTATAGACTTTTGAAAAAAGTACAGAATAGTCCTTATACTTTTGAATAATTCTGTTATTTCTGATTCACACGACTCTGATTTGTTTAATTAAAAAAAAAATTTAAAAATATTACTTAGGAACGTAACCGGAGCTGGGAACGTAACCGGAGCAGATCAGTTGAATTATTTAATCAAAAAAATTAAAATATATGATTTAAAGCACATATACTAATTTAAAAACATACGGGATTGTTCGAATGCGTATTTATTACATTTTATTTAAAGAAAAAAATTTATCCATTGTGAAAAATTAAATTTGGTATTTACCATGCATAAGTGCACTTACCTTAGAAAGGCTATCAAACATAGAACAATCATTGTATGGAGAATGAAGTGATTAAATGTAGTAAGCAAATAATTCCATTTGATTTCACCCATTGTATTTGTTCAGCGAACTATTAGAACCCACTCTGTTATACTAATTTCGTATATATATACTGTTTATACATACATGTATTATACTACTAGGACAACTTCTCTTTTTCAGGGGAAATAAAAACATTTAAATGCTAGATTATTAAAAAAGTTAGGATACAACGAACTGTATATAGCGTAGGTGTGTTAAGTACTTGTCATGTGCTCGACCAAATCGAATCAACATATGCTTTCTGAAATTCTTCACCTAACCCCCCCCCCCTCCATATAAACGTAAGATGTTTAAGTGAGTGCCCGTTTATTGTTTTATGCAAAACCAGTTGTTATCCATCTTTGTTTCGATAAACCCAGGCGTGGGTCATTAAGCAAGTAAGAAAGTGAATGATTTTTTCTAGTTAAACTACAGAACATTGCTTTTCAGTCGTTAATAGACATCAAGTAAGCTGACATATGTGTTTGTAAATAATATATATGCTTTAAATCATATATTTCAACTGATCTGCTCCGGTTACGTTCCCAGCTCCGGTTACGTTCCTAAGTAATATTTTTAAAACTTTTTTTAAATTAAACAAATCAGAGTCGTGTGAATCAGAAATAACAGAATTATTCAATAGTATTAGGACTATCCTGTACTTTTTTCAAAAGTCTATACTTAAATGTTGTAAAAAGTTATAATCGAAAAACCATCTTTCAGAGTAAAGTCTGTCTGCGCCGATTTCAATAACTTCGTACTTGATCAGAACTGGGTTCCAACAGGATTCCTACAAACTCATGAATGAAATAGTTATTGCATGGAATACTTACTTTTGTCAAAATCAAAATAGAACTCTAGTTAAAAAATATATTGTGCTAAATTATTGCCATTTCTTAGTAAAATGTCGTTCTCCGGTACGTTGCCCAAATTATTTGATGGTACCCCGTGAAAACATGGAAAGTGAATAAGGAGGTTAAACTACATATTTTTAATCTGTGGCCTATATTTTCCAGGGACTGAACTACAACAATTTTCCTTATACCTTTCATAATCAATTGACTATTTTCTCTATAAATGGAAAAATAGATGGCAGCATGGGTTTTGGTTGGGCCAGAATACATGAAAACATATTACAAGAGTCACTTAATTTATTGACGTAATGAATAGTTCCATTTCACTCAACTTAAAACACCATTGGAATGTAACTATATGAGCTTGTTGACACATGGATTGCGATTTATCATTAAAATTGTGATCCTTATGATTATGAAAGTAAATGAACTTTTAAAGGATTTTTTTAAAGAAAATGTTGGTCTTTAATGGCTTAAAATGCAGACCCCTAAAAGCTAGACTTCAACGAGATTTCCGAAGCTTTATGGAAGACTCTATAAGACAAGTAAATATTATGAAGGGGAAAAATAAAACAAAACATGATGAATGTTTTATATAATAGCCTTTATACTTAATTGTGCAAGTAAATACTACAAAGGGGAACCAATCCCATGTTCAGGTCCAAGTTCCCTTAGCTTTATTATACAGGGTAGCCCAAAAATAGGGTTTCAGAAAGAGATTGTTGAATAACTAAACCAACTCTTGGACCACCCAGTACATAATTACAAAGTCAATCTGTCACAGTATGATTCATTGCCATGTCAACCAATATTGACTTAAGTCTGAAGATATCCATAGCATGCTGATAAGAAGTGATCACTGTATGTCAATCAAACTGGTATCTCGATCAGTTTATCAAAATAGAACACATGTTAGAAGTGTTTCAAGTCCCACAATGTATTTAAATAGTTACAACTTTGAGTCGATATAACCTCAATCTTAAGTTATAGTTCATTATTAATGAATAAATGCTATGTTAAATATGGCCTCAGTGTTCTCCCTAAGATTTTTTCTCAAGTGGGTGCAAAATTCTCATTTTCCGATTCAGTCCAAAATATGCCAGTTTTACACAATTTTTCTCATTTTCAAGTTGGTGCAAATGAAATTTCAGGTGGGTGCAAGCCTGGGAAGATCACTGGTCTTGAATCAATCAATAATATGTTGCCATGGTTATAGATATTGACTGTTCAAAGTGATATCAAGTCAACCTGAACATGTAAATGGTAACATAAAAGTATTACAGTAAAACCTGTCTAATCCAAGCACAACTGGGACCAGCAAAGTGTTCAAATTGGCAGATGCCAGCAAAGTGTTCAAATTGGCAGGTGCCAGCAAAGTGTTCAAATTGGCAGATGCCAGCAAAGTGTTCAAATTGGCAGATGCCAGCAAAGTGTTCAAATTGGCAGATGCCAGCAAAGTGTTCAAATTGGCAGATGCCAGCAGTGTTCAAATTGGCAGATGCCAGCAAAGTGTTCAAATTGGCAGATGCCAGCAGTGTTCAAATTGGCAGATGCCAGCAAAGTGTTCAAATTGGCAGATGCCAGCAAAGTGTTCAAATTGGCAGATGCCAGCAGTGTTCAAATTGGCAGATGCCAGCAAAGTGTTCAAATTGGCAGATGCCAGCAAAGTGTTCAAATTGGCAGATGTTAACATTACAAGGACCATGGAATCACATGGAAATCTATGGCAGATTAATTAAGGCCTTCACATGCAAAAAGTCACCACCTGTCATTTGTTACAGATGCCGAACATCAACTGGTGACCAATGCCACAAAATAGTTATGGACTACAGTGTGTCTCAAGAAAATGTTACAGTTGCAAAAAGTTCAACATCTTTCATGATTTTGACTTTTCCCCTAAAATATACTTAGATACCAACAGACCAGCCTTTCTCGAATATATCCACACCATCTGATTAAAAATCTGTCCATGATTGGCTGCACAGGACTGATTTTATAGATGCATGTGAAATCTGATTTGCACCAACTTCTCAGTGGTTGGATATGTGGTGATCAATTCTTTTTTGGTGTGAATGCTGTGGACAGTGATATCTTGATATGATCAATGATTTAGTTGTTTCTTTCCTGGATAGAAATGCAAAATTTCATTGTCAAAGGTTCAATTTCATTACGTATGATGGCAACAGGATGGTGCAAAGGCCTGTGGCAGATCATTTGGTAGAACTGTTTGGAAATCAGAAGATAGCATTGAATTACCCAATTGATTGGCCCCAAGGGTCATTCCACTTTACAGCCTTGATTTTTTGAAGGGCCTCTGAAAGCGCTTAACAGCATCACAAACTAACCTAAATGAACTTCAACATTTTATTCTAAAATAATTGATGGAATTAGAGTGACATTACAATGCATGTTCGCATGGGCAAGGGTACCTCAGACCCTCAGATCTTCTTTCACATTCAATATGTTGAGGGGACCACATGTTTATGTGGATAGACCTAATGACCATTTGTAAGACAAATAGTAAAATTACAGAATGACTCAGTTAAAGGTCAAGCTTCTGCTCAAATAAATTGTTCCTCTTTTGTCATTTGGTCCATCCAATCACTTAGAAGTTGGCGCAAGTCAGATTTTACTATGGGACACTAAAAGCTGTCCTGTGGAGCCAATCAAGGACAGATTTTGAATCTGATGGTGTCAAATTATTCGAGAAAGATTTGTCTTTTGGTATCCAAAGTATATTTTGGGGGAAAGTCAAAATTATGAAAGATATTGAACTTTTTGTAAGTGTAACATTTTTTTTGAGACACTCTGTATAACAATATGTAACAAGGCATAAACATGCAAAACGTAACCCAATGTTACAGATTTGTTACAGATGCCAAACTCCAAACGACAACTGCCATTCAAAGTCCACAAAAAAAGTTGGAGATTATAATTGAGTTGTGATTAAATTTGAAAACTGCCCTTTTATTGCAATCATGTGTGTTTATTGAAAAACAACAAAAAGGTGCCAAGTTGTTCACATTTTGACTTTACAGACAAGTTTTCGAATCCAAAATGTTAACTTTAAAATGAACCAATCAAATCAATTATAGAGTTCTATACCAAAATGCATCTCGCTATTGCAACTTTTTTACTAAATGACTTGCTTGAAATTGTATAGAGCTAATTTTTCATTTCCTAGGCTACATTGATTCAAAGTTCTAAATAGGATGTTTTTTTTAAATTCTTCTTCACTCCCCATACTTCCAACCCATTCCATGATAATTTCTCTTAAATTTCTTTTAAACAGGAATTAATTAGTATTGCTAAGTGAACATCCTTAGTCAGATAAACAGAGATATGTCAAAAGATAAGATTGATTTGAAATATGTCGCATATATAACTTGACTAACAATAGGGGTGGAACAAGAAAATCATCAAATTAAAATCAAATAATTAGAAAACACTTCTGTTGAAAAACACTTCAGATTCAGATTTCGAGGTTTAAAAAATAAAAAAATCTTATTTAATTAAATCACAATATTTCCCACTTGATTCACCCTGTATCTAAAACCTCCCAGTACATAACTAAATTTATCCCATAGTTGAGGCCAAATCTGTATGAGAGCATGTAAATATCTTTATGATATTTGGCAGATGCGTGAAAAATGTGATATCTGTGGAATATGGAGATACAGTAGATATCACCCTTTTTCACGCACTAAGCCAATGTGACGTATATTGTTACATGGTGATTTAATGGTGTCACATAATAAATAAATGAAAGAATGTTGTTTTGAAATGCTTGGTTCAGATTTATAGGTGAATCATTAGGATGTTTAGAACATGAATATTCATGATCTAACCTTAATTCACTTATTGATATCAATATCTGCACTCAATACACTCATTCATCCAGATATTGATATCAACTCATGGATATAAATGATACCACTCAAAATTATAGGATATCCAGGCCCGTAGCCAGGATTTGCCAAGGGGGGGGTTCAGTTTTCAAAAATTTCCAAGGGGGTAAAAATGTGACAATTTTGGCACTAATATGGCTAAAATCACTTGAGAAGTGCTAAAAATGGTGAAAAACTGCATGATTTTGAAAGAATTTTTGGCCAGGTGGGGGGGGGGGGGGGGTTCGCCCGAACCCTGCGAACCCCCCCTGGCTACGGGCCTGATATCCTATATACTTAACAATAAACACTCTCACAAGATTAACTTATTTGTAAGTGCAACTTCTTATTCAGCCAAGTTTACTAATGACCAAAATGTGTCATTGGAATGTGTCACTAGTGTGTCACATCTAGATCCTCCACATCAGAGATAATTTCATAATCAAAATAAACAAGCCAACACTACAGGTACAAATATTTATTTTTTATTGAAAGTCATTTACAGCCATTTACTATGTTTACTACTTCAACCACATGCAACATCTAGATCCTCCATGACACGTGAGAGATAATTTCATAATCATTTAAATAAACATGTCAACAGGTGCAACTTGAGTATTAAAAGAACAGTGAAAAGATCAGACACACAGAATACACTTTAGACAAGTCCACAATGCAGACAATAAAGATTGTATTAATAGTTCTGGTGCTGCTGGCCCAGCTACAGGGAACGGCAGCATTTGGACCATTCTTTAGGAGACTTCTATCACGCTTTATAACTGTGACGCCAGTTCCAGAATTAGACTTGCCAAAATATTTGGGAAGATGGTACCAGGTGAGGATAAACATTTACAGTAAAACTTGTGTATAGTGAACATTTTTTTGCCAAGAAAAAGCGTTCACTGTAGGTAGGTGTTCACTAGAGAGAGGGTAATTTATACAGAAGTCAGTGGACTATGTGCGTAGAAAGGGTGTCCACTAGAGACAGGTGTTCACTAGAGAGAGGTGTTCACTAAGACAGGTTTTACTGTACTTTCAAATAATTGTGACATCATGCATGAGTGACGTCGTTTCTATAGCAATGAGTTTGTATCTATACCAGCCAAAAGGGAAGCAAATAAGGATAGTAACCAAAATATATATTTCTGAAAGATACAAGTCAAGACCTTCCATATGGTACATGTACCAAACATGTAAAGTTGTATGGGGATTGTATAAACCTGACCTATTCTTCCCAAATTGTCAACTGTTTATAGTGCTATAATGGTCCTTTTTCTATATAGCTTTGAAATCTCATTAAAGGCTCGTTTTAAATGAGATTTAGGAGATCTGCATTTTTAACCATTAAAGACTAACATTTACTTCTATTTGATGCCATATTTGAATTCTGTGTGTTATTTTATATATTTAAACAACTTTGATTTGATTTATTTAACTTTATTCAAATTCATAAGATTTTCTACTGTTTAAAAAAAGGTTGGGCTAAATCCCATAGTCATGTGAAACCACAATCCACATGTCAATAAGATCATATTGTTACATTCCAATGGTGTTTTAAGTTTATCCAAATGGAATTACTTCTTAAATCAAGAAATTAAGTGACTCTTCAAAATAGATTACCATGTATTCTAAGCCCTACCAACACCTATGATGTCATCTATTTTTCAATTTATATGGAAAATGGTCAATTGCATCATGTTGACAATAAATGATATCAAGAGAATATATGATATTAGATTATAGAGATTATCCTATATGAGGTTCAGGATATTGGGATTATCCTGAGGCCAATATAATATATCTGCCCGAGGGCCGTAGTTCCCGAGGGTAGATATATTATATTGGCCAAGGGATAATCCCAATATCCTGAACCGACTATAGGATGATCTGTTTATCCCATACAAATCTTGGTCATCATCTGGTTCACATTGTTCAATTGGCCACAGTTCAAGCATGGAAATATCTTTATTCATGTCCAGTTTTGTTTCCTTGGTCGTGGCTGGATTTTCCTGTTCTTTCAGATATTCCCACATTTATTTTCTTTAATTTCTAATTAACTGAATGCTCCTTCCCTTCTTTAAACCATCAAACAGATCGCGAAATTGTCTGTGTTTCTCTCCATTGTCGTTTACAGTTATTATGCGAACGTTACTAAAATTAACTAATATGCGAGCTGTGATTATGACGTAGGGGGCAGATATACTATATCTGCCCACTCGGAGCGGGACGTAAAGCTATATCTGCCTTTTTACAAATCTGCTTTATGAACCTGTAACAAGTATGTCCAAGTATGGGATAAATCCCATTTATCCTACATTCTTAGGTGTTTTTTTTATAATTTTTAAAGTAAAAGTAAAACATGCGTAATTGGAACCTTTGATACATCTAGTTTTCTACTTGGAAAGTGTTATGCTTACAAAGGTTCATTTAATATTAAGTCAATTGGCTAAAGGACAAGTGTGACACTTTACATGTTATACTGTATGTATACGAAGGGGTATCAGTGATCTCCTCAGGATATTTTCTCAGGTGGCTGCAAAATACTCATCTTCACGATTCAGACCAAAATTGGTCAAAATATGGTAATTTTTCATGATTTTCTCATTTTCAAGTGGGTGCAAATGGATTTTCAGGTGGGTGCAATCCTTCTTTCAAAATCTCAGGTAAATGCTGCGCCCACTTGCTTTAGGGAGATCACTGGGTATACTTTTTCAATAGAATGAGTTCAGCAGATGATTCTACGTTTTGTATAAAATGCTCACCTCAAGATTTTACAATTTGAAACTGAGATGTTCACTCAATCCATACTCTATTAATTAAATGATTTCATGCAAATGAAAAATAAACTATTAAATAAGCTATAAAAGGCTCAGCCAATAAAAGTCAGAATAGCATTATTTCTTCTATTTCAGATGTATACAAGCCCTGTTGTTTTGAACACATTTGAAAGAGATGCTGTCTGTGTATATGCCGAATGTAAGTACTGTGTAAGCCCTATGTTACATACATGTCTTTTCTCCATCAGAAATTATCATGGGCATGAATCAGCCTGCATCATACACATACAATATAATTCAGCGGTGATTCGGCATCGCTAAAATTAGGCGCTATTCCTGCACCGTTCCGGCACCAAAACCTTTCGACACCAAAATTTGGCACTGGCCTAGTCAGTCCATTTGGTGCCGAAATGGCACCGAAACAGCGTTGAAAACCAGATTGCATTTTGGGGGTATATCTTGAGCATTTCAGGCTTTCAGTACACTTCTTTGCTTAATTAAGGATTATACATTAAAGGATTCAAATCCAGGGGTCCATGATTGAGGGTGATTTAAAGCAGGAGTTTGTTGTATGAAACTCTAAACGAGGGTAGGAGCCTGAAATTCTTGAACAAGGTAGATTTAAAGATACAAGTGCATTTATCACCCACGGTTTATTAAATGCGCTTAAAGTCTTTCAAATATAGCAAAAGATTTTGAACAATATGACTAAAGAGAATGAAACTTTTTTGCAATGTTAACATTTTGATACTTGGCTAATCATTATAACATTACAAGTTATTGAATGATTTGAAGTGCAATACAGGATATATCATGCTCAAGAAATTATGTATTGGCATGAGACAAAGTCAAGTTGAATTACAAAATATCAAGGGCACAATATATCCTGTGTTGCACTTCAAATCATTCTATAACGTTTTTATCGTGTGATCTAAGGCAATTATTCAGTTATTAGGGAGCTTATCTCCAGGAAATAATCTGTATTCTCTATATTGCTACTGAGACTGTCCTCTCCGTACCAATAATTTCTGTATTGCTACAAAGTGGGGGCAATCTCAATACAGCAATACAGAATGGTACAGCACAAGAACTGACCAATCAGAGGACTTCATTTTACAGATTAAATAAGATATTATGAAAGTTATCCACTGGTTACAAAAACACCATTTTTATATTGACATAAGACATTGTACATCCATAATTTACTTTAAATTCACATATTTTGCGTGTTTTCAGATGCTTTGAGACCAGATGGCAAGAGCATCTCAGTGTTTAACGCTAACAGAGTGAAAGTACCAACAGGGCCTCCTAAGAACATAACTGGCTATGCAACCCTCACTGACCAACCTGGCTATCTGATGGTTAAGTTCCCTGTGGCACCTGTCGCTGCGCCATGTAAGTATACATTAACATTTGGGGTTATCCCGTGGCACCTGTCGCTGCGCCATGTAAGTATACATTAAAATTTGGGGTTATCCCGTGGCACCTGTTGCTGCGCTATGTAAGTATACATTAAGATTTGGGGTTATCCCGTGGCACCTGTCGCTGCACCATGTAAGTATACATTAACATTTGGGGTTATCCCGTGGCACCTGTTGCTGCGCCATGTAAGTATACATTAACATTTGGGGTTATCCCGTGGCACCTGTTGCTGCGCCATGTAAGTATACATTAACATTTGGGGTTATCCCGTGGCACCTGTTGCTGCGCCATGTAAGTATACATTAAGATTTGGGGTTATCCCGTGGCACCTGTTGCTGCGCCATGTAAGTATACATTAACATTTGGGGTTATCTTACAGTTTCACATTCAATGGAATGGTTTAAAGAAACTGCATAATTATGAGTTTTCCACTGGTTACAAAAATACCCTTTTTATATCTGAAATTCACAGCAAATATGCTATTGGATACTAACCATTATCAAATACAACATGAATTTGTCCATAATATCAAAAATTATTATCAAAATTATTATTTAATGATAAATTATTTTTTGTTTTAGATATTGTGATAAAGCTTGGGCCAGTTGTAAATGGAGAATACCAATACAGTGTTGTGACTGACAACTTTAAGGCCTCACTCTTTGTTCTTGCCAGAGACGTACAGGAGTTCTACGCAAAATACAATGCTGAAGTTCTACCATTCTTGAAAGCTGAAGGGTTTACTAACTTCCTTAACAAGCCTGTCAAGACAAATCAAGATCCTACTTGCATATATTAGAACAATACTTGCATATACCTACTTGCATCAACTAGAACAGGAATCATCAGGACCCTACTTGCATATATTAGAACAATACTTGCATATACCTACTTGCATAGACTAGAACAGGAATCATCAGGACCCTACTTGCATATATTAGAACAATACTTGCATATACCTACTTGCATAGACTAGAACAGGAATCACCAGGACCCTACTTGCATATATTAGAACAATACTTGCATAAACTTACTTGCATAGACTAGAACAGGAATCATCAGGACCCTACTTGCATATATTAGAACAATACTTGCATAAACTTACTTGCATAGACTAGAACAGGAATCATCAGGACCCTACTTGCATATATTAGAACAATACTTGCATAAACTTACTTGCATAGACTAGAACAGGAATCATCAGGACCCTACTTGCATATATTAGAACAATACTTGCATAAACTTACTTGCATAGACTAGAAAAGGAATCATCAGGACCCTACTTGCATATATTAGAACAATACTTGCATATACCTACTTGCATCAACTAGAACAGGAATCATCAGGACCCTACTTGCATATATTAGAACAATACTTGCATAAACTTACTTGCATAGACTAGAACAGGAATCATCAGGACCCTACTTGCATATATTAGAACAATACTTGCATATACCTACTTGCATCAACTAGAACAGGAATCATCAGGACCCTACTTGCATATATTAGAACAATACTTGCATATACCTACTTGCATCAACTAGAACAGGAATCATCAGGACCCTACTTGCATATATTAGAACAATACTTGCATATACCTACTTGCATCAACTAGAACAGGAATCATCAGGACCCTACTTGCATATATTAGAACAATACTTGCATATACCTACTTGCATCAACTAGAACAGGAATCATCAGGACCCTACTTGCATATATTAGAACAATACTTGCATATACCTACTTGCATCAACTAGAACAGGAATCATCAGGACCCTACTTGCATATATTAGAACAATACTTGCATATACCTACTTGCATCGACTAGAACAGGAATAATCAGGACCCTACTTGCATATATTAGAACAATACTTGCATATACCTACTTGCATCGACTAGAACAGGAATGATCAGGACCCTACTTACATATATTAGAACAATACTTGCATATACCTACTTGCATTGACTAGAACAGGAATCACCAGGACCCTACTTGCATATATTAGAACAATACTTGCATATACCTACTTGCATCAACTAGAACAGGAATAATCAGGACCCTACTTGCATATATTTGAACAATACTTGCCTATACCTACTTGCATAGACTAGAACAGGAATCATCTAAATTCTACTTGCATAAACAGAACAATAGTCTCCAGGACCCTACTTGCATATACTAGAACAATTGTCATCGGGACCCTATTTGCATACTTGCATACATTAGAACAATACTCATAAGGACCCTACTTGCATAACAGATACTTTGCTTTATAACAATGCAATATACTGTGATTTTAATATCACAATATCATATGTTAAATGTGAAGTACAAGTGCTTGAGTTATTTATGTAAATAAATATTTGTGAAATCATATTGGCTTTATTGAGACTTAAGAGGCAATAATAGACAGAGAATAACCTTTATTGGCCCTCAATATAAGTAAATAGTTTGACAAAATGTGAGATGATGCTGATTCTAATATTTGTGGATGGCTTGAGAACTTTAGGTTTTTAAAGCAGTGATGAATATGGGGGATGGCCCCAATAAGGAAAATAAAAAATTCAAGGCCAAGAAAATTTTGGGCCAAAATCCACCCCTCCCCACATAAACAATCAAGATGACAAGCTGAAATTCCTTGGCACTCTCTTATAATTTTAGCCATTGTTTTTTCAATTTTGGGCCAAATTTTTAAGAACTTGGGGACAACTGATTTGTAGTTTCTAAAAAGCACATACCTTTTCACTGATTTTCACTCCACTTGGTAAAGGATTTTTTTTGAGATTGTCGATAAGTTTGAATAAGCCATTAAGTTGTTTTGTCCTGTCACTCTCATTCTTTGGTGTGCTGATTCTATTGGCAAAGGCCTGGTTTCTGAAAGGAAGTGTCTACGTAATAAATAATAAAGTCAAGATAATTGAATATTGTATCACTGATAGGAAAATCAAAGGGATTGGTCTACAAAAAGTATCTGTGTAAAAAAGCGTCCATTACTTATTGATCACCCCTCGTACATGGATGTTATTATTTATTTAAACATGACTGTTTCCGTGCCTTCTATAAACTGTGAATAAAGTCAATATATCACCCGATATTTATTCATTGATACAATACCTGGTTATGAGTAATATGTGATGTCATAGTGGTGGGCCATAGTAATGGCCGGCCAAAATGAATATTTGAAAAATTGTGGTGAGTTATCATGTTCAAATCGTTATATAAATTGATAAGCAAATACATAGTAGAAAAATTCTCATTTGGATACAACTCCTTAAACATTATGGTCGAAGAAAATTTTTTAACTGGCTTAATAAATTCACATTGACATAAATTTTTGTTAAATATAATTTTCAACAATTTGATTTGTACAAGTACAGTATATTGCTGCAAAAGAGGCTGCCAATAGAAAAATGTGTACAAAAACTGCTCAAGTATTTTCAACAAATAATGAATATGAGATAAAAACTGTACATATCGAACAACTTACACGGCATGAGTTACTCTCTTGCTGGTAAATGTAGAAGGTTTACCATCTTTGTCAAGCTTAACACTGCCTAAAATGAAAATGAAATTGTTATAGTGATATACAAAGATATACAACCTATAAAAAGGTAATTGAAGGTATTTGATAGCCTTTCGCATTATATTTTCATTGCTAAATGTTCATCTTATATTGTTAGAGACTCTGCCACTTTCAGAAAGTTATCTCTCTCACAGACAATGAAGTGTCAAAACCCTAAAAATTGGTAATTCAACTGGCAGACCAAAAGGAAGATATGATAATACAACTGTCTTTTTGGCCATAAATTGGTCTAAACCAATCAAAATCCAGATAAGTTTCAGGTATTCTAACAGCAAAATCAAGGGCTGACTCAAATTTCATACATTCTAGCTTTCACTTCTAGAATTCTACATGCGAGGAGTGTCGTCGAAATTGACCTCCAGGTGCAGAATTGCAGAATTTTGAACTTGAATAAATTCCAGCAGAATTCACCAATTTCACTTAATAAATTCAGCATGCATTTCAACATTCAGAAAACTAGTGGTGAACTTTTTTATTTTTCTATCATAGTCAGATTGTTATTAAGGAATCAGATCAAACGATCAAAGCCTATATTTTTTTCTTTTGTCCCCAAAGTCACACTGGAACACCCTGACAACCACAACATCAGATTCAAAAATCTAAAATGGACAGGTGACATACCTTTCTCTACCCTCTGTAAGAATAATCTCAGCTTCTTCTGTGTACCTGGGGACATTTGCTGGATTCCCTCAATCAACTCTACAATAACAAAAGATGACTTATTTAAAATTGGAAAACAGTAAGACTCCTTAGGTAGAACACCTCTGTAAATCGAACACCTTCATAAGTGGTACATTTTTCAATTCCAGTTACCCTCAGTATATTGTTATGACTTATATGTCATTTATATGACGATTATTGAGTAAACCTAATGTAAAATAGGCCTCTGTTAGTGGAACACCTCCCAAAATGAACACTTATAAAGGTACCAAATGTGTTCACTTTCAGAGGTTTTTCTGCATACATAATAGGATTTATTTGTACTGATGCCCTTTTAGGGCCAAACGTACATCCAACATACAATTTTCATTAACAGTAAAAATAGCAAAGCAATAAAGTAAAGAAAATAGGATTACATTCTTATATTGCAAGTTAAAAATCCTAGTGTGACTTGCATAAGGTCTATTTGCTTTTAAGAATGCATATGGGATGGTAAAAACAAAGTTCAACGACTTTCTCTATGTAAACATTGAAAGTAAACATTGATTTCAATGTTTTAATTATGATTTACCGTATTCTCTCTAATGAGCACACAGTTCCAATGCGACTTTTATGTTGAATATGGTCTCGAGAAAATGCAAAGTTGAATGCATTATTTTTGATTATTTACACAACAAGATATCAATGCAGAGAAAGAATACAGGAACTGTAGGGAATGTAAACCTTGGTGGTAACAACTATAATAAAGATTATGGGGGTAATATTTTTTCTAAATTTTTTGTTTGTGCACTTATCATCTCTCAATATCTTACCTTTTTAAATTTAAACACATTAGAGAGAATATTAATTCTAGCTAGTAATTGAGTTAGAGTGGGACCCGAGATAAAGGTAATACCTTGTTCATCCGAGCCGATTTTTAAATCTGGAGGTCTGTTGTCGATTGGTTTGGCATCTGGAACATCTTCACCTGTGGGCTCAGTGACTTCTGCCCCACCTTCAGTCCTGACTGGTGATGCCATCTATCTGTAGATTTCAGACAACAGGGTTGATGAGATGGATTTAGGATGTCCTGTTAGACCCAAACCAGTGGGAATATCCTGAAGAAAATGCTTTACATATAAATATGTATTGTTAGACCCCGAAATATAATCATGAGAACAATCAAAATATACATTTTCAAATGCAATAAGATAAGATGATCGTTCTTTATAGTGATAGGTTTACATACATGTAACTCAGCCCAGCCTACCTGGGCTTATCAACCACTTCAAATTTAAACATTATAAATTATACAATATGTAAAAGGAAATATCAATCTGTTCTATACACATGATTATGTATTTTGACATTGGGTAAATTGTCAATTCTGGTGAATGGGAACATGTGAATCAAAGTGCATCTTTGCGTACGATTCCAAAGCCATCAGAAGCTTTTCAAAGTAATACTTACGAGACACATATGAACAATTATGAACAATGCACGTACACTAATGAGAACAAATTTTACTCAAATTTTATTCACAAGACTGCGTTTAGTCGATTCGTTCACATGTGATGGGGGCTATAAAAGTACCTCATATTATACATCCTGATGGAATAATCTGATAATAATTAATACTTGATATATTTTTTTGAAATACATTATCAGCAATTTTTAAAGGAGAGAAAATAATTCATATTAACCAATAAAATCTTGCAGTGATTAGGCACCAATGAGTATAAGATAATTAGTATTATTTAAATTTCTTTTATACATTGCTTTACAATTTGACCAAATGTGGGATTTAAAAGTACGAAGTTCATGACTATTACAACAGAAAGTCAACTTTTACTGTACAATTTCCCACTCACTGCCAGATAATATAAAGACAGTTACACTCAATTACCTAATAAGTTATATGAACTCTGTCCTTAGATTCCCATTATGTATTTAGCCTGACATGAACCTATTGGTTCAATATACTAATTGACAATTTCTTGATACTCAGCCAAATATAATATCTATTTAGTGTTTACTAATAGAAAATTTCTGCCAGAATCATATTATGAAGCATTTCATATTAGAGTGCTTTTGTAGCTACTAGGAATGAGTTATGAGAGTGAAATAATTCTGAAAATGTTAGATGACCATAATCTTGGGAATGTACTAAAAACCCTTCGACCTACGACCCTTCGACCCTACGACTTACTGGGTGTCAAGAATTTTTGGAATATATTTTATTGAAAAACCCTTCGACCTCTGATTTCCCAGTCCAGTTTACTAAATGATTACGTATAGTTCCAACTTGAGCTCCCTGTGCATGCAAATACGCATTTTACCTGGTAATTGTCAAGCAAAAATGTTTCAGTAGAAAAATTTCTAAAAAAGTTCGTCTACACAGCAAAAATACGAACGCCGAAAAAAACGTACGCATTTCGTCTTATTTTACTTTTTTACTAAAACTTGAAAAGTAGTTGAACGATTTTGAGATCAAAAGTTCAATGGGATTTGCTCCACCTCGCGTTGCTGTTAACTAGTTCTGAAATGTTTCATATCTATGTCTAATAAATATAGTTGTATAGATGTGTTTGTAATAACCTTTATGCCCTTAAAATGTATATATTCAGGGGGGGGGCATTCGTGGGTTCAAGTGGACCACTCCATTGGCCAAATATTCTCTCAAAATCAGTACAATTTTTCACGATTCTGAGCATTTTCAAGATTTCTGGGCCACTTGAAAATTGTCAAATGTTCACCCCTTGATCCTTTTGAAAACCTTGAATTGGCAAAAGCTGGTTATACGAACCTGATATGACCTAGCTTGCAAGCTTTTTCTTGACGGTTTGTGTTTATTTTCCTTGCAAAACAAAGTATCTACTTATTTAGTTGGCATTAGATTCTTAACTATACAAATCCAAATTGAATCAAAGTTGATAAAATCAAAAGACGGTTGTCTTTAAACTATATAAAAAATTTGACCTCCTGAAAAATGCACGATGCGCCACTGTTACAGAATGTGATGGGAAAAGCACAAATATTTTTACTGAGGAGGTAAGAAACGTTCACATTCGAATGTGCTTGAATACATTAAACCTGCACATCGCTCCAAAACGCAATATGTTGACATATATTGTTTTTACATTTTTAAGCTCTAATATAAAGTTTATGTAAATAAAAAAAAAATTATCTGCGTAATGTCAAAGAACAATCATTTAGTTAAAAAAATAAAAAGGCGAATGCGGGATTCGAACCCGGGCCTCCCGCGTGCTTAGCGAGCATTCTTCCGCTAGACCACCGTGATTTTAAGGATGGTGCGAGTAATTAAACGCTACTTATTTTGAATGCTATGATTCGGAAGTGACGTCACGTTCTTCATTTAGAAACCTTTCCGAAGTCCAGCTTTAAATATCTTTAACTCTCTTGGGACAGATTCTTAAGTTCTATACACAAAGTAATATTTCCAGCAACTTCATATGGACTGAGAAATAGCCTATCTAGAAGGTCGAAGGGTTTTTATAAAAATATATTTCAAAAATTCTTGACACGCTGTAAGTCGTAGGTCGCAGGGTCGAAGGGTCGAAGGGTTTTTAGTACATTCCATAATCTTGATGCTCTTTGCTTTATATTCCCAAATGTTTTCTACATCGCTTGCCTTAGTTTGTGCAACTATGGAGGTTTTCAGCTGCCCTTAGCCGATCAAGACTTCTTTTTATTGGTTGAGTAAAAATTCTACCAATAATCAACAAGGCATTTAACATGCAAAATATCACCAGTGCCATTTGTTACAAATGCCGAACACAAACCACAAAACGCTGAACATAATCTGCCAAACTCCATCCATAAAAAAGTTGGAGATTGTAACAATATGCCAACCCTATTGTGATGGTGACATGAAAATGACGGATATCACAGAAATCAATGAAGTGCCACTCAAACTCTCTGGAAATTTACATTACAAATGGGTGCACTGCTAACTTACAGAGTAAGTAACCCCATGATGTAAGTTTTCCACTTTCAGCCACGCCTTTTTGATACTGAAGTGGGCAAAAGCCTAATTTTGATCAAATTTGGAGGATATTCATACACAAGTCGCAGGACACTTGACAGCTACATGTACTGTACATGCACTCCCCACACTCTTACTTAGTGCAGTGCTTTAGACAGGTGTATTCAGTAAATTGTTTGATTCTAAAGATCTCCAAGTCTGAAGAAAGCAGTTTTTTATAGTGTTGTCGCGATTAATCGATAAATCGCGATATACATCGCCAAAGCTGGTTCTGGCGATGCATCGATGTCTGAAACAAAACATCGATGTTTTTAAAAAAATTAATTTGCTAAAAATCGCCCTTTCTTATCTTATTTTGATGCAAATTGCTTACCTTTTTTTCGTGTCTTATTTTATTTTCCAATGTTTTCTGATATTGTTTCGCTTTAAAACTGTTTTAGCAAGTCGAAATGAACCATAAATCTAAAAAAAAGTTACTTTACTTTCATTTCACCATTACTTACTCACTTCGAGAGCCATGTTAGATGTTCAATTTATGGCTCTCGAACGGGGAAATGGACAGCTGAATAATCGTGACCTCTGAAACACGAATTGAGTCGATCAGCGTCGATCAGCGCCTTACTTTTGTTCTCTAACTATGTCATACATCATTATCATCCTTCCATGCAAGTATTGGAGCGCTGAAGTACTTTCTTTTCAATCAAGACTTATAATTGTTAGTCGAGTGAATCTTTTTTTCTGCCTAATTCCAATGTGGCGTTTTCTGCTCGGACATTTTCGTAAATCTCCGGAGGTTGTCCGAACCTAACTCATTCTCAAAATTCATTTCGTTCGTTGCGTATCTCGCTCATATTGGAAATGGGTTGAAAAAAACATTCACTCGACGAACGATTTACAAGTCTTGATCGCAAATGAAGTATTTCAGCACTCCAATACTTGCACGGATTGATGATACCGATGGAAGACACAGTTAGAGACCAAAAGTAAGCCCCTGATCGACGCTGATCGACTTAATTTGTGTTTCAAGGGTCACTATTATTCAGCTGCCCAAGTGCGCCGTGGGAAAGCAATTATATCAAAATCCACATAGCTTTCGCAGTAAGTAAACCGTTACTAGAAGTTCCAGGATGTACCAGCGTACTCTTAATAATTTGTTCTGTTTGGTATTTTAGTGCATTAGCGTTCGAAATTTCAGTGCACTTTTCTCGAACTTTTTCTCGATGTACACATGGGCTTTCAACTAGTCTCTAATTGAAAGCCCATGATGTACATCCCGATGTGCATCGATGTTTTCTACTGAAAATTGCCGATGCATCGATGTTCGATTATGGCACATCGTGACAACACTAGTTTTTTATAGAAAATGCCTCTAAGATTACTGACCTGAGGCCTAAAAGTGAACAAGAAACTGAAAAAAATTGATTCTGATCATTTCTTACGGATTTCCTGTTGTCGAGCCTTTGTATTTATATTTGAACTGCATTGTTTATTTTAACAAATTCTATATAGTTATGAGATGAGAGAGACCTAATAATTGTTCACTTACCTGTTACCAGATCACAAGAAAACGCATTTTAGTGGAGAATATTTACAAATCTGGATGGTCGATCTCAGATCTTGTTTGAAAAGGAAGGGAAAGGCCCAAAATGACGTCATTTGAGGATTTCCTTCACTGGACGAAAAAGCAGTGTGCAACATTATTTCCCGGGGGAAAATTCATTTAGGGGCTGATCTGGGAACCAACAAGGGGGAGGGGGGCAAATTTCAGGTTAGAGGAAAAAGATTTTGGCCCCCTAAAACCCAAAAGTGGGCCCAAATTTTGAGGCCCATTTTTTCAAAATTTGGCCTGGAATTAAATAATAAGGCCTTGGAAGGCCCAGTCATGACCAAAAAGGGCCACTTTTTTCCAAACCCGACGTCATGTGCGCTGCACATTCCTATGTTAAATTCAAATTTATTAAATCGTTCCATGCACGTTAAAGTTGTGCAAGCTTAACTTCTTTAACTTTAATATACAATTTTTCTTTTCTTGGGCCCACCCAAGGCCCCCAGCCCCCCTCCCCCATATCCGCCAGTGCTATACCAGGCAAATATGACATGAGAACTCTGGAGTATGATGATTAGTTCATATATCATGCGTAGGCATCACAGTTCAATGATATCTTCCACCGCTAATAGGAAGGTAACTGGGATTTTGGTTTTACACTGATGGTTTTAAGATAACTGATAAGTGGTTATCATACTTCAGAGTTCCCATGTCATAAGCCTGATTTGGTTCAAATATCAAAGCATAACGTCAACTATAAAGTAATGAAATTCGATGAAAACTAAAAATATCGAAATAGACAAATACAGTCCGCCATCTTAGATGCAAAGCCACGGTTACTGCTCCCAACTTCACTTGATACTGACCAGTGTGTTTAGACAAGCTCTTTTCGTAAGATATTATTTGAGCTAAAACATGCATGACATCCATCATCTTTTTCAGAAAGGATTCTACTATGCATTACCAATTAGCACAATTGTCAGCATAGTATTCAATTGAGATCGAGTATAATGATTTCCGTTGACACCAATGTGAAATTTCAAGTGTCCCGTTCTAAACCCGACGTCACGCGCGCTGCACATTCCTATGTTAAATTCAAATTCATGAAATTGTTCCGTTCACGTTAAGTTGTGCAAGCTTAACTTCTTTAATTTTAATATACAATCATCAAGCAAAATACTGTACATGATCTTCATGACTAAAAAAATGTTTGAAATTGCAGTGCGTTTTTCAAAAAGATGAACAAATATAAAAGTGATAATTGTTCTTTTTTACAAACATTTGAATTTCCCACCATTCTAGCGACAAAGGCATATATTTAACGTCAAATAATAAACTATGCAATCTTTCGGGCAAAAGATGATGAGTTTTACCGTAAAACTCGTTTCGTAATTTCGAGTCATTAGGGAGTTTAAGCATGCACTGTTTTTCACAACCTAAACGCGAACAGAAAATATTTAAGCGAGGCATTTGTTTGGGCGATTGGTCATACGTACTGGTCGGCGTTTCGATTTTATTTACAAGCTTAAACTCCCTATTGTTTATTTACGTGGGTATTGTGTTACGCTATAACCTTGTATTCCTTTTTGCTAAAACTCATCCTGACATTTTTTGATTTTTTGTAAGGACGAGAACATTTCAATTAGTATAGATACCATCTTCGCACGCTCGGTCTCCGACGGTAGCCGAGTGAACGAAGATGATATATACTGTATTACAAACATCCGAGGTGTTACAATGTACTTAGTAATACAATGCTAACTGCCGTAATTTGTCAGTGCTGTTTTTATTTGATTTTATTGTTCATTCTTAACATTACACAGATTATCTCAAAAGATCACATTCGGGACTGTCAATCCACGTGTTGCCATCGCAACAAAGATAATCCCGGAAGTAAGCTGGGTCGGTGCTCATGTACCCCTCTGTCTCGGGGCAATCGTCTACCATGAAATAAGAGGCTGCTGGAAGTCCTGGGACCCCCACGTCAGGTCTATCTGCTTCAGACATGGCGTTAATCTTCTCACAATACTCTGTTCCCCTCGTTTTACCCTATAAATGAAATAATGAGAATGTTACATATTCGTTGAACATTGTTGAACGTATTCGTTTAACTAAAATGAGAATGTTCTTTGAATAGCTTTGGACATGGTTTATGTTATGTTTATTGAATATCATTGGATGAACATCGTTGAACATATACGTTTATTTAAAGTGAGAATGCTATGTTCATTGAATATAATTGAACGTATACATTTATTTAAAATAAGAATGCAATGTTCGTTGAACATCATTGGATGTATATGTTTATTTAAAATGAGAATGCTATGTTCGTTTAACATCACTGAATGCGTTTATTTAAAGTATATACGTTTATTACTACAAGATTTCTATGTTCGTTTAACAGCATTTTACGTATTTATCAAAAATGAGAATGTTATGTTCGTTGAACACCGTTGAACGTAGACATAAGGGAACATGGGGCAAAACGGCCCTATGGGGCAAAGTGGCCCATCGAAATATCTTTTGAATAATAAAAAGATGGTTCTTCAAAAGTCATCCTCCGACCACAGGGCTTCAAAATCAAGAATATATTCTTTCTTTTTACCCCCTGCGATAAGCAGTTAGCATTTTCCCGTATAAGAACTCGCAATTTGATTGGCCGTCGCAACACTGCGACAGAAATCATGTGTAAGTCAATGCGCATAATTAGATCACGTGATTCAGTTTAATCGGGCGCCTCCAAATTGGTTATAGCAGGGGGAAGAAGGAGGTACGGATTCTGGATACCTGCTTAGGAGGATGTCAAAAGTCACATAATCGAATTTTGAAATTTCCGCCACCTTCTCGACTGCCCATTTTTAACCTACTAGCGTCTCGCTTTACGTAAGAGATAATTCTACTTTTCACTCTTTTTTTGCAAATTAGCCCTCCAACGAGAATCTCTAAAAAATCCGGCAACAATAGAATATCGTTTTGATTTAACATTTTACATAGGGTATGCATATTTATTCTTTATTTGTAAAAATTTCGAGCTACAAATATCAGGCAAATTAAAATGACTTCTATTTGAAAATTCACATGTCTTTGGGACAAAGCGGCCCACAAAGGTTATAACATACAAAAATCTTATTGTACAAGAACAATTGATTTTCAAATATAACGATTTTAACATTTGGAATTTGTACCTTATTTCTATCCGACACATATCGAATGACTAGAATTATGGTAGCGGTTAAGAATACTTTATCTGTCAAAGGTTTGAACGTCTGAGAAGAGATGTGTGTGGACGAGTCTTGTAATTGATTAATTTTGCTTTTAAAACCCATGTAACAGAGGGAGGGCCGTTTTGCCCCACCCATGGGCCGTTTTGCCCCTCTCTCGACATTATTTTTTGCCATTGAAAAATCACAGAAGATAGTTCTAGGCAAGTATACAACACTCGAAAAATGTAAACCACAACCCATTAATAAAGTGGAACATCAAAGTGCGTGATGATTGACAGATAAGAAAATACCCCGTACGGAACAACTCAAAATTAATTTTTAGGGCCGTTTTGCCCCAGGTTCCCTTACGCGTATCTAGTAAAATACTATGTTTGTGGCAAATAAGACGGAAGAATATCCTATCCTGGTGTGGCCTCATGCCAATGTAATCTGCACATGCAAATATAGTGTCATCCCACGTTGAAAAATATTGAATATTTTTCCAATGTGGAATACGTCTCCTTATATTTATCTTATATTTATGCCCGTATTTATGTCACGTGTAATGTATAGACCAATGAGAGAATGGGGAATATGACATTGATATAAAAAAACTCAAATATTTTGCAGCATTGTGAATGAATTTTTTGCCACAGTAGTTGACGCTGGAGCATATCAAACTATGACTTACCGAACTATTTGGGCTTGGTGTATCTAAAAGGAATGGGTCTGGGAAATCAATTGCCCTATCCAAACAAATGTCACTACATTCTTTGAGATCTTCATTGTCGCACACGGGAACATCTCCAATGTCAAACTGATAGTAGCTTTCCAGGGGAACTGAGATATCTACGGCATCTTCAACCTTCACTGCGCATCGGCACCTTAAACACATAGAACGCGCGTACATAATGGCATCGGATATTATGTAATAACACCGGAAAACAAGTTGCTACTTCCGCTTAGCCGTGTCGGCTAGCCTTCGTGGCTCAGTTGGTAGAGCATCAGGCTCTGAATCACTGGAAGATCCTGATTTCGATTCCTGCAAGGTACTAATTGAATTTATCATATTCTCTTACATGTCTGCATCTGACTGGTTACACTACAGCTTCGCAGAGGCGCCCTCGGGTCGGTGCAATAAGTTCTTAGGGACTCGTAGAATAATTTCATAATTTTTATTTAAATCAATTTAAAACATGAGGAAACGTGTACAACTTGAAAAATTGAACTGTTCTTTGGAAAGCTAGGTATACTCCCCTCCAAAAGTTTGACAACCTTAGCTCCCTCATTGAACTACATGAACGGGTTAGCCTTTTATTTGCATAACGTATATAGAAAAAACTACTTTTAAGGCTGGAAATATGAATTGATGTCATTTCCATACCTCCAATTTTCTATTTTTTCAACAATTACAATAGATCGGAAATGGATGAATAAACGAATGTAAACCAATGGGAAATGGTAGGTTTGCCGCAAGTCATATGACAGAATTTTTATCCATCCGAGTTTTTGCAAAAAATCAAGTAAGGTTGTCTATTGAATTTGCTAACTTTATCTTTCAAAAATTGATAAGTTTCTTCAGGTTCAAAAAAGTTATAGGTATTCAAAGTCAAATTAAATTTTCAAAAACCTCCTCCCATTGAAATAACACAGGAGGCGAAAAATGATTTTCAAAAATGTCTTTGAAGCTCTGTAACTTAGTTTTCACAAAGTAAACTAAACACCTGGCGTACGAAAAGAGTACGCGTAAGACAATTCCATTTTCTATTTAAATATATTTTTGGGTGTATCTTTTACTAGATAAATATCCTGAAATCAGATTTGCCCCGAACCCACCATTTCCCATTGGTAAACATGGGAATGTCGATTTTCAAAAATTCATCAAATTTATCATCAATTTTCGACCTATTATAATAAAGGAAAAAATTAGAAAATTTGGAGGCATGAATGAAGGCATGGTATGAAGTCAAATTACATTTTTCATCAATATTATAAGTATTTTCGTCCCAGGTTATGTAAATAAAAATTAATAAAGAGGCTTTAACACGTACTTCAATGAGGGAGCTAAGGTTGCCAAACTTTTGGAGGGGAGTGTAACATGAAAAAATGTACAATTCTAGTAAAAGCAAAGTGAGAGGAAAAAATTGTTCTCTTCATGAACTGTTTTTGTGATATCAAGGTAACATGCTGAAAGGTGTACTGTTTTGTGAATGCAAGGCAACGTGTAAGCAATGTGAAATGAAAAGGTGTACTATTCTTGTGAAAGCAAGGTAATATAAAAGTTGTCGTATTCTTGTTAAAGAAAGTCAACATAAAAAGTGTACTGTACTATGTTCTTGTGAAGACAAGGTAACATGAATAATTGTATTGTTATTGTGAAAGCAAGGTAACATCATGAAAATGTACTGTTCTTGTGAAAGCAACTGAGATAACATGAAAAATTGTACAATATTAAAGATGACTGGGATTCTACTCACAGTGCTCCAGTGGTTGAGCCAATCAAAGAGGCGACTGTTGCAATGTATAAAAAGTACATGTTTGTTGTTCTGATTTTCTGGAAAGCAAAAGTTTAAACTTCGAACATAATTACGTACAAATATCATTGTATATTACACTTTATTTTCGTCCAGTGCAGTTTTCAGAATTCCCGGGCAGACAATACTCCGGGCAATACGTATCTTATTATCCTTAAATTGAGGGAGCTGTGAAATCGGTATTTTTGATCACATGGTACTGAATCAGCCAATCATATCGAACAATTTCTAGCAATGACATAATACTAGTAAATATATGCCACACCATACGTACAAATGTACATTAGGTAAACAGAAATATATTGGCATAAGTTAAAATCAATCGTTAATTAAATGTACTATGTCTTACCTCCACTTGAATTTCGTAAAAGTGCATAGCAAAACAATTAACATCTATATTAAATGCAAGTACGTGGGAAAACAACGTTTGTTTTAACCCTGATAAATTATATCTTAGAAGTTATAAATGTCGCATAGTTCTCACTACGCCCATTTTTATAGTACAATGTTATTGTAGATAAATATGTTCACGATGACAAATTAAAAAAACGCAACACATTTTTCATTGCGTAAACAATAATGAACTTACATTGGCGTTATTGAGAGATTGCATCATAGAAGATGGTCGCCAGAACTTCTATAAATTGCACGGTCAATACGACTTGCTATATATATACTTTGCTCACGCACATCAATGATGTACTTAAATATATTTACAATGGTACTTCACCAAACTATTTAAACTTAAAACCAAGAGAAATTAAGAAATTACTGGAAAATAGATACATACAATTTTGGGAAACTAAAATAAAATCAAATAATGGTAAATTGAGGTTTTATAAGATAATAAAAGCAAAATGGAACAAGGAACCCTACTTGGATTTAAACAAAAATGAAATAGACAGAAATAACTTGACAAAGCTAAGAATTAGCGTACATAAATTAGAAATCGAAACAGGTCGTTACACAAAACCAATTACCCCTATTGAAGAAAGAAAATGTTTAATGTGTAACAAGAAAACCGGTTCAGAATGCCATTTCATATTAGAATGCAATAAGTTAAAAGATGTTCGGTCAAGTTACATGGATAAAATAAAAAAACACTGTCAAAATTTAGAAAACATGAATAACGTGGAACATAAATTAATGTTTCTATTTAATTCAGAGGGAATAATATTAAATATACTAGCAAAATATATATCAAATATTTTCATCGAGAGAGAAAAAAACACGAAATGCATCCAATAAAATCTTGCAATGATCAAGCGCCCTTTGATTAGTTAATATAATATATAGATAATTAGTTAAGCTTTTTCATTTTTTCTGTTTAAGCTGTACACTTTGCCCAAATGTGGGATACAAGTATAATAAAGCTCATAATAATAATATGCATGCCACTGGACCATATAGTACCATGCCAAATTGAACACTGTTTGTGGGGGGGGGCGTTGGTGTTTCGCAAAAATCAGAAGATTCCATTATAATAATGCAGATGCGAGTGAGTAGTTACCAGTTTCACCACCAGGTGGCTCGTTCGGGTCGGATAGCATGGCGGGTATAGTAGAGAGTTCCCTTTAACTTAAATTACATCTAGCGGTTCAATTTTCAAAATGTTATCTGTCCAATACAAGAAAAGATTTTTAACTTTTTGTTTGTTTTGTAACATGGGGTCTATGGGGAATCAACCCGAACTAGAAGTCACATTTTCAAAAGAAATTAGATTTTCAAAGTTGATAAACAATTTTCTCGAAGTACTTTTACATGTAGATTTCAAATGTGACATCACTTTGACTGAATTTTGAATATTTAATGACGTAAATCAAGATTATTTCTACTCGCATTTAGTCTATTAAGAAGGTGATTCCAATCCAGGTCTGTCCACGGAAACAGTCATGTGCAACATTTGATTCATCAAATAAAAAACGTTCATCTTGAATAGTCCAAGTAAGCTTAGTCAATTTTAGATTCTAATATTTTGAAAAGTTCATATCAATTCGAAAAACGTTTTGGCTCAAACATACGAGTATAGACTAAACCTAGAAGACAAGAATTATTTAGACAGAAAAACCACACTTGAAACCTCTACTGTACTAGATTAACCAAGCATGCTAAAATTTTATGAAGATTATTCAGGGGAATAACATATACTGTTTGCCAAATTAAAATATCTTATTATCTACCCCTGAAAATGAAACGGTCGAAAGGTTGACTTGAAACGTGTAGACAACGTCGTTAAAGTGGCCTTTCACATAGACACCGGAATAGCCTGACTACGGTATAGTCAAATACCGTTGTCACAAATGGCGGACATAACCGTCGCTTCAACTGTTTAATCAATTGGTCCTCATTTCATGGGATTTTATCGTCGTTAATTCTGTGCATGCATTAAGCTCTTGTCGTGATAATGTATCATATGAAATACCATTTTCGATCAAATTGTGTCGTGAATCGCCACAATATAGCCTCTTCGATATCGTCAATGACTTAACGGAATCTGAATTTGAGTGATTTAGAAAGACAACGGCATATGGTAATTACAGTGTCCGTTGTCCCGTATCTCATTTTGATCGGTTAAATTTAAGACTTTATTTCGATGGTAGAACATTATTAACTGTACAATGAGTATTAAGACACTTTGATTGATTGTTGTTCCAAAGGAATTTAGTCTAGGTGCTCTATTAAACATACAGTTCATGAAAATCTAATTGAAGCGACGGTTATGTCCGCCATTTGTGACGACGGTATCTGATTTTACCGTAGTCAGTGTTACGCGGTAAACACGATACAAAAATATGTCATATTCCGCAACGAATATGGCATATTCACTTGCGGTGTATGACAGATTCACCTGCGGTAAATGGCATACACACTTACCAATGAGAACGTGATACGGAAGTAATTGAACGAACAAGTATATTATTATAATGATTACTGAATCAACCAAGGGCGTTACAATACCCGGGAATTTATCGGTTCGTGCAGTACTTGTTTGTGATAGCGCCCTCTGTAGGTCACTGTGCTTATAGCCTACAGTAATACGGGGTAGGATATCGGGAATTCGGTCAGTTTCCATCCGTCGATTTCGCTATGAATTGAAGCAAGTGTGACCACTTTATCCACTTAAACAATTTGATAATTGATTAAATCTTTAAACAAAATCGATAAACACGTTATACACTTCCTATCTCCTTAGAAATTAGCATGTATTTATGGATTGTGTTTTCGAACAAGGCTCGACCCAAACCAATAGGGAAATCCTTATGCTAATTAGTATGACGTCATATTTTCCTGGGGAATCCTAGATTTCAAAGCCTCAGTCTGTTATTGTGTCAAATGTAAACGCTCTTTTGCAGACAGAAAATTGACAGATTAGCTTTTAACTTTCAGCTTTGATGTTTAAATATTCTGTATTTCTACCGGACTTCTTGTTGAATATCATATAATGTTATAACTTGATTTGGACCATTGCCTGATTGATCATTCTGAAATTTTGATTGTGACTCATGATTGATTGGCGAGAAAAATAATTCCTATTGTTTTCCAGCGAAGTCAAAATGTTACAGCATGAGTTATAATGTCGAGTTTGCATCATGTTAAATTCTGCTAGTGATTAGAAGTCCATGCACAAGCATACACATAAGAGACAAACACACCCAGGCTCCAGGCCGTGGATGGAAATATAAAACTATTTAAGGCACAAACTGGTATTTAATAGACCGATATGTAGTGTCCGCCATGTATTGAAGGTAAACAATCTGCATTATTAATGTTACTTCTATCAATACATGGATTGTGCAATGGAAAAGCAATGGCACAATCAAAAATGTGCATATCAATCGTGAATATCTCTCGGTTCAAAGCTTATTTCCAACAGAATCGTGTCAAAATATGTGTCTGAGTAACAGTTATACATTATAAGATCGCAAAATCTTACCAATTATCAGCCGAATGGCTAATTTTCAACGAAATGTCCTTAAGACAACAGCCCTGGGTCGCGCCTGAGACCAAAAACTATTTCAAATAGCCCTCCCCTAATTATATTGGATAATCACATTAATGCGTGCGCGCGCAGCTCATCCACTGAACGAAACGCCACTTCCCGCTGAAATCACCGGGTATTGATCTTTCCCTTGAATCAACAGTACTGTGTATCGAATATATTAATTTAGCAAAAGTATCAGTCACCAATCTTGCGTAATAAACTTGCTCAATCAATCTAGGATTCATATATTAGTACTCGACGCACTACCTATATTGGCAATCCAGCGTAGTTTTACATTTAGAGTCGATTCTCGCAACCAATCAAATCAAGGCTTTCTGTATCACGTTTTCACCTGCGGTATATGTCATATTCACCTGCGGTATATGGCATATTCCGCAAGTGAGTATGACATATTCCGCAGGTGAGTATCGGGTATTCACTGAAATCAATGTATCGCATATTCACTGCGGAATATCGCATACTCACCTGCGGAATATGCCATATACCGCAGGTGAGTATGGCATATTCACCCGTATCACAAATACCGCGCAACCATGAATGTATGCCATATACCGCGTAACAGTCAGGCTAATCCGGGGTGACATAAGAGATTTTAAGACGGAAAATCCAAAATAGCCACTTAACACTTCCCGTAAATTGAATTGCCTCCCATTATGGCTGTAGACTTTGCTCAAATTAGACAATACTATTTCTGTCATGAAATGGTCAATACAAGTTATTCCCGGGCGTACGCATAGAGAGATGAAGCCAAAGTTCCAGGACTGAGGATATCCATCAGGCTTAAAAAGGGTGAACCCCTGGATACGTTCAAAGAAGACCGAATAATCAATTCTTTTGTTGCAGATTATAATGCCAACAAACGAATATCGGTAGGGATATATAGTGAAGCTGTCCGTCAGATGTGGTCGGTTGGTCTGCTAGCTATGATTAGTATAGGTCCCGGTTTACGTTTCGTCCCTTCACTATTATAAGGTTCTAACTACCAATATGGGTCAAATGCATGTGAAAGTGGATTCCCCCTAAATTCACCATGCTCTTTTCAAAATTTAAGGTTATAAAGCTGTATCTCCAACATAAATAGGAGATTTTCAATGCAATAAGGTTCTATGTCCTTCATTTGAAAAAGATAAATACTGCTACAAGGTTCTATCTCTTGAGATAAAAGTTTTTAACATTCAATGTCATGATTCAAATTGGAGTTAAAACCTTTTTACATTTAATTACAGTGTCACTGTTCCACAACTGGATGACTCTAACTGCAGTTAGCTTCATTCAAGATGGTGGACAAAATTCGTTCGTTTTCGATAAATCTCCAATTACAGCCAAACCAAGCTGAATCTTGATCCCAAAAGTTTCGCCATGCAAACTAATAAAGATATGATTGTAAACAACCACAAATAAAGGCTCACGCACCCGCGATATTAGAGAAATTGAAAGAAAACGGCTTCACTTAGAATGACTCTAACTGAAGTTAGTGATGACGTAGGAATGAAGCTAATTGAAACGGGGAATGAAGCTAACTCAATGGGATGAATATATGGACGGCCCTGTCTGTTGTTATAAGATATCTAAATGTTATTGACTGTTGTTATTGGTTGTAGCCATTTGTATTTTGACATGGAGTGAGTTTTTATTCAATCCCATGGCCGGTGATCGTAGAAATTGGACGGAGGGGGAGCAGACAAATTCTGGTAGAAATTTCAACAAATCTGGAAAATTTACTTTTTCAAGACAAAATTTAGTTTACGATTGAATGGCCAAATGAATAGGCTTACGGTATGGTAAAATATTGTAAGTATTCTAGGATTAAAGTATATGATGTAAAAGGCGAAATGCCGCAAACGTCCGAAAGTCAATGTTTTGCTAGTCAAGCAAGAATGGTCTACACGACCTGTAATTAAAAAACGCCACCATGGAACATTGCAGTATTCTTATTTTAGGTTTACTGAAGACAGATACAGAGACCAGACTCCAACGGATATAGGAAAGCGTTAAAGGATGACATAATTTTGTATTTCAGGATCCATCAATTGCGTATCTCAATGCCATAACCCACGGCGCCAAACTGTGTTTGTTTATCAACCAAAACATTCGCATACACCACCAAACCCATATCAAAACCTATAAAACTATACATCAAAATGTAGCCACAAACCCCCGCTACAAAATGAAACCATTTACAATGTTACCTGACAAGGAACATTGTCAACAGAATCAATTATTGCACGAAATCACAGTTCGAAGACACCAAAAATGGAACATTATCGTCGAATTCGTGTTCTTACCAACAACCTCTAACACTAAAACACGAGCGAAATGTTCTACAAAGCCTAACTAATAAGATGTAACAAATTTCATCTGAATTGACGCACCACAACGGAAACTATAAAAGATACAAAACAGGCAAGAAACAAAGTCCGAGCAAATCGTTCACTTTCCAGGCATTTCCAAAAACCGGAAGCTTGTTCTCTAACGTCCGCGCAATATTATATAAACAGAAGCGCCGAACTAAACTGCCGCATACTGAGACAAGAACAACAAGAAACTACCTCTTCAAACCCAATGAACAACGCAAGGCTAACGCCCATCATACCAGGTGCACTTCTCACAGATCTCACTATGTATGAATAGGTACCAAACCTATCGCATATACTAATAATGAACACAAATACATTTAATTATTGACTCTACTAAGAATTAACGAATATACCTACACTATAATACCCCAAACCACTAACTTGTATCTAAACTCCACGATACACCAAAACCCAACACAACCTGCTACTCAATATACAACCTACCACAACCAACCATTACAACCAAGCACAACCCATAAGATCACCAACAACGCAACACAACCAATGTCTGAAGAATTAGAACGCAGCTGAACTCACAATTACCAAGAACACAACCCACTGTCAAATTAACTCAACACAATTTGGCACAACCACACAACAAAGCCAAACTATCAAAACACAATCAGGAACAACCAAACTAAAACCCCAACACAGAGAGATCACACAACACAACCGAACACAACCAAATAAACTCACCCGACTAGGCACAACCGACCACCTATCTTAACATAATCGGGCACAACCCGCCACCACCCCTCATTTAACGATCAGGCACAACCAACCACATAACACAATCGGACTCAACCAGATACCTAACCTGACTGGGCACAACCTGCCCCCCGACCAGCATAACAAAATCACAACATAACACAACGCATTTTAAAATTAACATAACACAATAAGGCACAACTCGAAACCAGGCTAAATAAACAACCAGACACAACCCAACTACAAGCCAACAACACAATACGACACAACCCAATACTACAACCTTAGTTTAACCTCCGAAAACACAACCAATTGTCAAATATATGCAACACAATTTGGCACAACCAAAACACAACCCATTATTGACGAAGAACAACACAATTTTACACAAAACAATCAAAACACAATCAGGCACAACCAAACTGGAACACGAAAACACCCAACCAACACTCTCTGAAAACAACACCAATCACGCAACACAATCTGACACAACCACATACTTCATCCTACTGGGCACAACCCGCTACCGACCAGCACAACACAATTACAACATAACACAACCACTTTGAAATTAACATAACTCAATGAGACACAACCCGATACCAAACTTACACAACACAACCAGGCTCAACCAGACAAACAACCACCAAAACACAATCGACTATCAAACTAACACAATGGAACACAACCAAACAACAAACCAACACAATACAACATAGCCAACGAGACCGAATTCAAATCAACCCATTGTTGAATCATTACAACACAACCTGACACCAACCACAGTAACAGAGTCAGTCACAACCCAATACTAAATCAATTGAATTACACTATTAAATACAATCAGGCACAATCTACAAACACAACCAAACTATGATACCAATTTACTTAGCACCCAACCAACTGTCTCCAACTGGAGACAATCCCAAAACAAAACCTAACCCAGCAAAACAACATTCTCTAGAAACCAATAACAATCCCGCGAAACGCGTAACCTGAACAGGAAAAAGTAACCCTCACTATATTCTTAACCTTTTTTCTTTGGATCAACTAAATATACTCTACCTGTCACATAAGAACTGACGATGGTTTGGGGAAACTTAGATACTAGACCATATCTCCCAGGTCCAATCAACGAGACCTCTAACCAATTGACACAGATTGCATGACCATGCGTGTCCATAAAAGGTAATGTCTCAAGACATGGTCTAAGCCACCACTCCCAACACTATACACCACACCAACTACTTAATATTTACACAGAACAATTAACCACCAGTATCATGGGAAGGCATCATCTGTGGTCACGTGGTTACATAACAAGACAAAGCCCAGTGCGTATGACAAAACACAGTCTCTCACAAATAATCTAATTAATTAAGGAAATGTGTTCGAAGTTTAAAAAAGGGAGAATAAGAAGGTGAATTCTGTCATAGGCAATAATTTAGTAAACCGTATACACTTATATTATTTTGATAATGCACTGAACAAATAAAAATGAACATTGCCTTTAACTGCATGTCTTCAATATTCAGGTTGTTACTACCCTTTGCATTCGTTGGACTTCACTTCTTAAAAGAGAGCTTCGTCTTCAGTTTAACTAGACTCTGCACGCAGGGTAGGTTGTTACATCATTGTATACAATTTATCCATCATTCGCTTACAATTTAGAATGATAATATTCTCCGGTGCTATTCGAATCGGGGGGGGGGTGCTTTTTGATAGTTTTGTTAAGAAAATCGTGCGAAAAGTGCTCAGAGTGGTGAAAACCTGCGGGAATTTGAAATAATTTCTGGCCAGCGAGGGGGAAACTACCGAACCTCCAGCTTCCCCTGGTTACGGAACTGCTTATTGGTAATTTGTATAGCCCATTATAAATCTCCATTCAGTTAGAGTCATCAATGGTGAAAATCTGTGTTGGAGTTAGCTTCATTATCAACCTCAGTTAGAGTCATTCTAAGTGAAGCCGTTTTCTTTCAATTTCTCTAATATCGCGGGTGCTTGAGCCTTTAATTGTGGTTGTTTACAATTATATCTTTTTTAGTTTGCATGGCGAAACTTTTGGGATCGAGATTCAGCTTGGTTTGGCTGTAATTGGAGATTTATCGAAAACGAACGAATTTTGTCCACCATCTTGAATGAAGCTAACTGCAGTTAGAGTCATCCAGTTGTGGAACAGTGAGTGTGTATATACAGTGTGACACAAACAAAATGACACCCACACACATAATGTTAAATGTGGCATAACTTTTTTATCGGGATGAATGTCCTTTTGCATAGTAAAACCTTACTCCATGGAGCAGCCCCACGGGAAGTTTCAGATTACTAGCTGAATTAGATGCACCTTTATGAGCATTACAAGATGTGTCATCTATTCCTTTGCAGGAGCGCCCGTGTATTTTACACAAAAATGCCATCCTCCTTTTAAAGCAGAAAATGTTATCATGCCTTATCATGTTTGCTCTGGGTATATAAAAGTTTACCCTTCGCAATTGTGTGGCTTGCTTCTTTAAAGGTGCAACAATTAGTGCAGAGGGACCATTCAACGATCATGGACCAGCGTCGAAATATATTTTGTTTGGATATTTCATCAAGCCTCACATCATATTTTTATTATCTCCAAAAAAAACCTGGATGAACATTATTTCACCTGATATTCCCCTTCAAACATGGTGGATCGTAAAAATCTATATATATATAAGTGGGAATGCCTTTATAGAAGATTTGGACTGAATTTACACTTCTTAATGCTGGAATTGATAATTTATCCATATATTTAAAGTCCCCGTCTAAAGTTTGAAAATATTTTTTTTTCATTCATTTACTATTTGTCAGGACTTAAAAAGTGATTTTAGAGATTTTTGAACAAAAAAAAAATTTTGAAAAAAAAGTTGTGAGCATTTCATTTCTCAAATATTCAAATTTCCCGCCATTTTTCAAAAAAAGTTGAAATTTCTTAATCATCAAATATTTCTTAATGGATTTCAAAAAGATTATCTTTTTAACACCAATGCAAAGGTTGAACAAAGGACACACTATTTCAATAATAAAATGCCATATTTAATGGGCCACTTCAATGTTTTAACATATCAAAAATATTTTGAAACATTAGTGATGTCACTAAGGTACCAAAAACTTTTTGAAAAAAATTCAAATTTCTTTTTCGATGTCAATCTTTTCTAAATATGTTAGACTTTCATAAAAAACCAATGTTGATTGTCTAACCAGGTAAAAAGGAAGAATAAATTATGTTTTAAATATCTTTGTACCATTGGTTTCTATGAGAACTAAAATTTTGAAATGCATTTTTCTCAGAACCATTTTCATGCACCGATAAGTTCAATTTTTGCTTGTTTATCAACCGATTTTCTTAATTTTTTCGGCAAAAAACATGGGAGGATGAATGCTATGCATTGATATGAATTGTGGCTAATTAGAAGATATGAGTGACCTCTAAAAGTTGGTTTTAAATAAATTCACAAATTTTGGAACAAAAAGTCTATCAAAAACCACTTTTTGAAATTTAAAAAAAAAGTTTCACATATCACACTTTGATAACATTGGGTAAGACTACAATATAAGCCAAAGTGGTTTAAACTTTACATGGGGCCTTTAAAAAAATAGGTATGTCAAAGAAGATGTTAAGCCAAATGTTGCCCCAATAGCTCAGAAAAACTAAAAACATTTGAATTTTCCCTCCACAGTCCTTGTTGCCCCTTTAAAATAGCTTTATCTAATTGACAAGCCCTTTATTCCAGGATAAGAAAGGGTTCTATCTCCATCATTTAAACTCATTATTGTGTTACAGACGCAAAAGGTCCCATCTCTAAAAGCATTTTTTTTAAAAAGTAGCCTTAAAAATTGGCATTTCTTGCCATCCTGATCAGGAATGATTCGTCTTGGCTATATGATGCATACGCGTTCATGTCAACATTCTATTTTACCGTATCACAAAGATAGAGATACCTAAATGTTTGCTCCCAGTTTTCTCAAATATGGTACATGAGGACATAGAACCTTTTAATAGTAGAGGGACGATTTAGTTTCATCTGAGGTTACTGTACATTAGATCACACAACTTAGCCTACAAGTAGAGCCTCAACAAAGGAAAACTGGTCCAATCGCCAAAAAAGTAAAACTTGTGCTTCAGAGCCCAAAATGTGCCAAACATTAGGAAAATGTGTTAAATTCAAATCTGTCTTTCAGGGTCCATATCTGCAGCAAGGAAAATTGTTAAGACATAAGCCATGGCTCATGTGAAATGTATTTTTGTGTTTTTAACACAAATTAAAAGTCAGAATATTGAAAAAAATAGGCATTTGTGATTTGTTCAATTAAAGTTAATGTCCGTCTTTTATTATCTGCAACTCCCGTGGCGGATCCAGGGGGAGGGGGGGGGGGCGGACTTTGTGGGCCCACATTTTTTTAGGGCCCCAGTCTGATAGGGCCTCGAAAACTGGCCTTTTTGGCGTAGTTTGGCCTTCTTAGGTCTGGTTAGGCCAAATTTTCAAGTTTTGGGCCCAATTTTAGGTCACGTTTTAGCCCAAGATTTTTTACTGAATCAAATTAATGTGCCCCCTTTTGTTAGCTTCTGGATCAACCACTGAACTCAAAGGTAGAGTAAATGGTAAATATAATATCGGATATAACATTAATGAATATTATATTCTTTGGGGTTTGCTACTCCATGGAGTTGCCTTTTTCTGAGGCAAGACCCGGGAAGCAAGATTGCACTGAACGAACCAAATGTGAATCATTCTTCCGGTCAGTGTTTTCCGGTTTACATGATTTCAAAGATTTTCCGAAGGAAAGTGTTGAACAGTGACTGATATGCATCGTTCATTCAAATGACAAGTATTTTCTTTTCAAAGTAACATTAATCTTAAAACGTAGAAGAAAAAAGGTAAGGAAAATAAAGATGAAGCCAAGTTTGCAACGCAAAATCTTTTTTTAATTTTTTCTAAATTTAATTATAGCCTACATGTAAGCTTACATGATACACTGTAGATCTATTTATCACTGTATGCTGCCCTGTCAACCCTCACGCATTAGGCGTGATCGTCACGCATTTGCTGGAAAAATAGAAATCACGCATCAATTTAGCGTGTATGATCAAATATCACGCAAATCATGCATTTTGTTGATATTTTTAAAAATCGTTTTTTGTGAAATGCCGGTACGGTAGAATACCAAACAGCGAAAAAAGTGAACGCATTCCGTTCGACCTTTGCACGCGATTGCCGTTTATGTCACGCATTTTGTACAAAATTTGGGTATATATCACGCATTTGTTTCGAAAAAATTTACACCTACCCTTAAGGTGCTATGGAAGTTAACAGGAAATGACAAAACAGGAAGTGACAATTTTTTTTGCATTTTTAGATATTTTTTGAATAAAGATAACAGAGTTCTGGTTTGACCTCCAGTCAATTTAACAATTTCCACCAGGATCACAATGTGCATGGTCAGAATGACCCTAAACATGATGAAATAACCTTTTTAGCCCCTTGAAAGTGTGACTGAAAAAAAGCTAAAAGTAGGAGCGTAGGGAAGGTCACTGAACAGAATCTTTTGAATTTTTCAGAAAATGTGCCCAATATATTGCTCTAAATGATACAATCTTTGAAAATTTGATATCATTCATAGAAAAAGAAAAAAAATGAAAAAACTGATTTGAAAAGCGATCTATTTTCCTTTTTATGACCGCCATTTTTGTTTAAGACAATTTTCTAAAATTTCAAAGATTGTACTAGTTAGAGCATTATATTGGGCACATTTTCTGGAAAATTCAAAAGATTCTGTTCAGTGACTATCCTTACGCTCCTACTTTTAGCTTTTTTTCAGTCACACTTTCAAAGGGCTAAAAAGGTTATTTCATCATGTTTAGGGTCATTCTGACCATGCACATTGTGATCCTGGTCATGTAAATGATATTTGAAAATAGTTAAATTGACTGGAGGTCAAACCAGAACTCTGTTATCTTTATTCAAAAAATATCTAAAAATGCAAAAAAAATTGTCACTTCCTGTTTTGTCATTTCCTGTTAACTTCCATAGCACCTTAACTCGATTTCAAAGGTCACTATTAATCAGCTGTTCACTTCCCCGTTTGAGAGCCATAAGTTTCAAAATCTAACATGGCTCTCGAAGTGAGTAAAGCGTATGCATAATGCATTTGTCACGAGTTTGAGCTGAACTTTTGCCAAAATGAAGTAGGCTAAGGGTAGTCTCTGCCAGGTTTGTTTATTGTGGTAAGCTTGTAAGTGCTCAGAAGCAAATAATTCATGTGCGCAAAATAATCAAATAATATGATTGGTTTAAACTTTGCTGCATATGCGCGCAATGTGTGCCATTTGTTTTCTCGTGATTTTGTTTCGCTTCATGGAGTTTGCGTTTCAGTGTAACTTCCGCAAAAATGGCGGACCATGGACAGAATTAACAGGTAAAATCACTTCTAAATTTCGAGAGAACTTTTTACCTATAATAGCAAAACTTTTGAATTATTTGTGCATTCTATCTATCAGATAAGAGTCTCAAGGGTACACTGTATGTAGGCAAATTCATTTTGGTAGGAGCACTCTGTTTAGTTTGAAAATGCACCCTTTATTATTATATATCAACACTGTAAATGTTTGGAACTAGTCTAAAAATAAGCAATCAAATGACTATATTGCAACAGTATAAGAAAAAAATGGAAACATGTACAAGTCCTAGGTTTTGTATATTTCAGATAGTTGTGTATAATGTGCAGCAAAGCTGTGGCCCTTGGCTTTGTAATTTAGGGAGTTTCAGCCATGTTAATTTTCTCCAAAATAACATGGCAGAGAAGCATCAAAATATAAGAGGCCACAGATATGATAGCTAAACTACAAAACAAACTAAAATATACAAAAGTCAGGACATGTATAAATGTTTCTATTTCTACATATTCTGTGTCAATATGGTCCTTTAATTGCTTATTTTTTAGATTCTAGTCGTAGTTCCAAACATTTAAAATTTTATTGTACAATGTAGATCCTGCAGTCCTAAGCTCACATAGGCCCTAGAACATGTATAAAAAATGAAAAGAGTTGAATACACCAAGTAAAGAGGGATGCTGCAATAGAAAAGCACAATCAAGACCCCTCTGGACTTTATTGCATGTTGAGTCGTACCACATATTCGCATAAAGGTGCAACAATTAGTGCATAGGGGCCATTCAACTACCATGGACCAGTGTCAAAATATATTTAACTTTGAACATTTCATCAAGTCTTAAATCTATTTTATTATCTACAAAGAAACACCCTAGATATTTCAGCTGATATTCCTCTTGAAACATAGAGGATCTTAAAAATATATAAAAGTGGATTTCCCCTTTCTGAAGTTTTGAACTGAATTTTCACCTCTTTATGCTGAAATTGATAGTTTATCAATACATTTTAAGAAATTGATAGTTTATCCATACATTTTAAGAAAATAGGTATTTCAAAGAAGATGTTAAGCCAAATGTTGCCTTATTGATAGCTCAGAAAAAGTTCAAATTTTCCTATTTTGTCTCTACAGGCCTTGTTGCCCATAATCACCTAGCTTACCAATGAAAAAAACCCTGAATCTACCGCTTTATGTGCTAATTTTGAGATTGTGTTGACCGGTCAAATTATTTTCATCCAAATTAATTATCTGAAACTTGAATAAACAGGAGAAATCCACATGTTTATATCTGATTGGTCATCAAAGGAGGACGGAAAGTATCGCAACAGATTTCGGACAGTCATATGGATTGTGGCTATTCTCTGAGGATTTAAACAGGTGCATATCTTAGATCAATGCTTTACCTCCAGGAAAAGCACTCAAAGAGATGATAAAATAATTTCAACTTTGAGACAGGGGAGGTGCAAACAACCCACCCACATGTTTTTCTGAAATGTTGTTCTGATTTTCAACCCCATCCACCCCTGTTTTTACAATTTTTGTTGTATCAATATGTTGCGTTTTGACACACAGTTAACCACTTGAAAGGAATAGGTGATTCCTTCAGGGGTTTTAAAGATATCCATTATGGGTGACCAAAATTAGCTGAAAGCAATGGATCGCATGAGTCTTCCCTATCGGAAAATAACATGGGGAATATTGTTTTCCACTTTATCTAAAAGGAATCACTTATTCCTTTAAAGGGGTTAATTGTGTGTCAAAACGCAACATATTGCTGCAAGAAAAATTAAAAACATTTCAGAAAAAAATTTGGGTGGGTTGTTTGCATCTGCCCTGTCTTAAAGTTGAAATTATTTTATCATCTCTAGAAGTGCTTTTCCTGGAGGTAATGCATTGGCCTAACATATGCACCTGTTTAAATCCTCAGAAAATGGCCAAAATCCAACATATGACTGTCCAAAATCTGTTGCGTTAATTTCCCTCCTCCTTTGTTTAGTATGCACTTGGGCCTTCAATGATGCCCATGGTATGCAGCATTGGATAAGTAACCAAAGGAACTCTGTAAATGGCAGGTCTGGAAATTCTTAAAGAAATTGACAACTGGCTTTAAATCTGATTTTAAAGTTTTAGATAACTTTTTTTTGAAGAAAATAATTCGACTGGTCGGCACAATCGCAAAATTAGCACATAAAGCGCCAATTTTGGTCTTCTTTGTTGGTGATTAAGTAGATAGGTGAATATGTGGTACGGCTCAACATGCAAAAAGTCCAGGGGGTCTTGATTGTGCTTTCCTATTGCAACATTCCTCTTTAAGGAACAATATTAACCCTTTCACGACGATAGGCTCCATATGGAGCCCTATTATGTAATACCTTTCAGGACGATAGGCTCCTTTTGGCACCATTATTTTTATTCATATACATCAATGAAATGACAATATCTCCAGTTCTATGCAGTATTTTTACATCACTTCTTGACAAGTTGTTCTAATGTGATAATCCTTACTACAAAATTGTATTTCAGTGATAAAATTCAAGGTATAGGTCCTGGGGCATAGGTTATTTGCAGTTTCCCCTAAAAACCGCTCTTACTTATCCGTCTCCAGGGCCAACATTTTCCTTTTATATTCACGTCATGAAAGGGTTAACAGATCTGTTACCAGGCCTCTCGCCAGGCTTTTAGACTGTGGCGCAGCACCACACTCTATTTAGCTCCCTCCACACCCTATTGGCAAATCATGACTGTTTCCACAGTCTAAACTTGACTGAATATACAATAATAGCATGTAAAAAGGATAAAACATATCATAAAAATGATTTATCACGATTGAACCGTTAATCTGAAGATGTTAGCACCACACCCTAAATATTTCCTGGTGAGAGCCCTGGTTAGTGGTTACCATTCTGTTACCATTCTGTATTTTCAGATCTCTTACTGCTCTGACAAGGACAATATTAACACATCTAAATACATGTAGTTCTATTAACTGACATTAATTCAAATTTTGTTTTGTTTTTAACACTTATATTACTAGATTATAATATACCAAGTCACATGTTTATTTATATTTTAGACAACATGGCACATGGAGATGGAATCTCGAAGGACATGTTCTACCAGATCAGTCTACAGCAACAAGGAGGACTGAGGAGACCTACAACAGCTCCTAAATGTCTAGAGGGGACAGGGATAAAGGTAAGTTCATATACAGGGTGTTCCGAAAGAGGGGACGGGGATAAAGGTAAGTTCCTATACAGGGTGTCCCAAAAAAGGGGACAGTAATGCAAATGCTTATGAAGCAGTGTGTCTCAAAAGAGGGGACAGGGATAACGGTAAGTTCATATACAGCTCCTAAATGTCTTGACAGGTCAGGAATAAAGGTTAGTTCATACAGGGTGTCCCAAAAGAGGGGACATAGATAAAGGTAAGTTCATTATACAGGGTGTCCCAAAAGTAACAGCTCCTAAATGTCTGGAGCGACAGGGATAAAGGTAAATTCCAATACAGGGTGTCCCAAAAGAGGGAACAGGAATAAAGGTATGTTTATATACAGGGTGTCCCAAAAGAGGGGGCTGGAATAAAGGTAAATTCATACGCAGGATGTCCCAAATGAAACAGCTCCTAAATGTCTGGGATGGATAGGATGGATCACAGGTTGTCTCAAAAATAAAATGACTGATTTTGCTTGAGAGTTTTCATTGATAATTTTAATGCTGCATTTATTGTAACACTACAAGAAAATAAATGCTGTGAAAATGTGAACAGGATCCATGCAGTAACTAAGGGCAGCATCTGTGTTTTTGGACACCCTGTATATATGCGCATTACAGAATACTGCCAATTTTCTTGAGTTTGACATTTTGGCTTTGAGCTATATATGGGGGAGGGTGATTTGATTTACACGTTCAGTTTGGAATTATTTGCTACTGCATGGAATATCTGTTTTCATACCACTTTGTCTAGTAATCCTGGGCTGGCATGTATAAATCTTGCCATCAGAATTCCAGGAAAATGCTAATTATTCGATCAACTTGAAAGTGTTTATGATTCAAGAAGAGACTAAAAGTGTCAACATCTGATTTGGTTTCAAGCGTGATGGGTAAATAACATGATGCCATTTTGCCCTTCAAGGTGCGATATTTACCACTGTGTGTCTTATGATTACAATTTTTTAATCTCCAGGCACCTACGATGTCCAGAACGGCCCATACCACTGCATATACCACACAAAGAGAACAGAAATACATCCCTGGTCTTACGCAAGCTCCTCCCTCCTCAGCTTCCCTGCCCCCCACTCTAGCAACACAAACTCAAGGTATCACGCAACAGCCAGCTAAAAGCACCCCTAAGAAAGTACCAAAAGCATTGATCGATGCATTCTTAAGTGGGAAGAAAAATCCGGTGAGTGCAATAATGGAGTATTCATCCATGGTGAGGTACACGACCACATTTCATGAAACCTCCGTTGATCATCCATCCATCGTGGACCGTTTTGCCAATTATTGTGAGATAGAAGGCATTGGTAAATTCCCTCAGGGAACGGGGAAGACGAAGAAAGAAGCGAAAACAAATGCGGCAAAGATTGCATTCACGGCACTCTTAGGTGTTGAAGAGGATGATGTTGAAGATGAAAAAGGTAATTGTCTCAATGTCTAGGATTTCTACTTACAGGGTGACACAAAAAGACCACTCATATAATAGTATGCATATTTGTCTGTACCATTTCTTACTTGTTCTTTAGCATATTAAATAAAGTAGACTCAATGGAGCAACTCCACTAGAAGTATAAATTTTGCCCGGAAAATCCAGGCTTTTTTTGTGTCACCCTGTATTATCCAACCGATTAAGTTCAGAAGGGAAAGCAGCCATTTGTTATCCATCTTTCGTCTATTTGTTCAACAATAACTTGAATACTAGTGGACAAATTGAGTTTAAATTTAAGCTCATTTATGACTTATATGGGTGTAGAATCTCTAGTAGAGAATTAATTTTCAATACGACCACCTAATTTAAAATGGTCATCATTTTTTAGAGAAATGCAACTATGCTGGTTGATAGAAGTGGTTTTAAATGTATACATGTACATGTAATAGTACATTTTTGGACTAAAGAGTTACAGTGTACTTAATATAATGCTGTATTTGATATCTGTACATGTATTTCACCATTTTCAGAATCTGGTAAAGTACTATTTGATTCTCATGGACGTAAGATTGTGATGAAGAGCAATGTTAATGAGCCTAGCAGACCAGCCGTCCAAGAAGAAGATACCAATGATGAATACATACCAGGTTTGCATTGAATATATAGGGGTTATGCACTGGGAGGTTTTGGATATGGGGTTTATCCAGAGGGATATATGCATATCTACCTGAGGAACCATAGGGACGGAAGGTAGATGTGAAATTCTCAATAGTGATAAACCCCATATCCAAACAAGTCGTACATTACGGCTTTATCCTATCAAAATTTTTTCACATTTTTTAGAATTTTTTTCTATTTTTTTCACATTTTTTTCTTAAATTTTTCAACTTTTGTTTTCAAAAATTTTGTTCAACTTTCTGGAGCCTCAGAATCAGGATACAGGACATATCTTACCAACTTATCTCTCTAAAACTCTTCATAGAATAAATCTTTTTATCTCACAATAAACCTTTATAGTATTCAGATGGGTTTCTACAATATTTCTTTTCATTGTTTATATCTACAAAATCTACATAAGTACTGGTCAGATTTTGTGTATGAATCAGCCTACACACCTGGCAAATGTAGTACTCCAAAGGCTGTTTTGGTGTTGCTTTTTGAAAATCAAAGACAGGTGATATTTTGTATCTCCATGAAAAATATTCATTATACAAGTCATCATCTTTGTCTAGTTTCTGTAAATAGTTCGCTAAATCGGCTGGTGAAGTAAAATCACGAATGTCAATATAAGACTTTGGTGGTAGATATTTCTCATGGTTTGCACCTCCAAGAATTATGGGTACCACCTCTCTTATTGCAAGTGCTAGCCACAACTTCTCTGTTATGTAATCCTGACAGATATTATTCTCAAATGCAAGGTAAAACTTGTATGTCTTAAAAAGAGTATTTTCACAGTCATTTGATGTTGGACAATTCAGGGTGCCACATCCACCGTAGATATCCACTGGAACATGCTTGCCTAGCTCTTTTACATAATCCTGTCGGTTACTTCGTGGGTTACAGTTGCTGACAGCCCAGAACAGAAGTTTGTTTTTTCTTGCCGCGAAGTCAATTCTGGTATCTAAAAACATGTTATAGATCACGTTGTATGTCCATATATGAGTGCCATTATATTTCCCATATGGAAGCCAAACCAGACTTGATGGATAGTAGTTTATGGTACCGTTGAACATTTTCTGATTAGTTACATACGTTGCGATTTCGTTAGCCATTAATGGTGGACTTTCAAGGTTATAATACAACCAAATTTGTCCGGGCTGTCGCTTCGGCATTGAATACACATGTGGTTCAAAATAATGAAATAAGACAGCAACACTGTCTTCAATTGCGCTCTCGTCATGTGTAAACTCACATTTCAAATCTGGGCATTCACTGAACATGTCATTGATTTGTTCTTGTGTAAATTTATCGGGATGATACATCATTAAGATTGTTGTTTGGTTGACATTGCTGACATGTCTTACATTAGGATGTACAAAGTAGCCTGGGAACAAGTAGATCGCCAAAGTGACAATAATACCGACTCCAATGATCAGCTTTAATACTTGGACCTTCCTCGATGCTATCGTTTTCAACATCATTCCAACTGAAAATGCATTATTGTAAAAATCTTTAGTTTTCCTGATATAAAGTATGCACTTTGGGGATTTTTAGAAAATAGACATGAAAAGGAATGACATTAGCCAGAAATATTCTAAAATTGAAACAAGTTTTTGTTTGGCCGCTCGCTAGATCTGATTCTCTCTTTAATAAAAGACAAGTGAAGTTTTATACTATATTGACTGTCATGTGTCATTTAATCAGATAAAAATGTACCAAGATTAGCAATAGTAATTTAAATGGTTGGACTTAATTTCTCAATTCGTTGGTAATGCAGACAGACCATTGACTACAATTCCACTTATTGCTACATATATTATCCAAGTTTAACATTAAAACATTCTGATACTCATAGTATCTTTGTGTTTCGCCAACTCTAAAGGCTGAGAAAAAATGAGATGTCATGGTTTATCATGATGTTAGCAAATATTGATTTTAAAGTACTTACTTGTAAATTACTTACGGTACTTGGGTGTACATGTAGGTATTAGTATTCAAGGAAGTAGATCGGCTTTACTCATCTACTTGATTCATTAGTTTCCTGTTTTTCATCACTATTATAACAGTGGGCTATAATTTACAGGTAGTTACATGGGCTTTCAATGTCTCTTGAAAGCCCATGGTAACTATTAGAGTATATCACTCACTTGTGTGTCTGTCCGTCTGTCAGTCTTTCCATCAGGCTGTCAACAATAATGGCATATTTTGAAACATCTGTCGGTAGGATTCCTGTTTTAAGTTATTTTTGTTCAACATCAATACAGTAACCCCCCTCCCCCCTATGACTCCCTGTTCAATAGCTCCCTTATTTTCAAAATGGCCACCATTTCACCTTTGCTCCATTTAGTAGCTTTATAAATAATTTCAGGTTTTCATCATTGTAAAAACCAATGTCACTGTAAATAGTTTTATTAAATGATTTTGTAAAAAAATCTACAAAAATTTATATCCCCTTTTTTTTATCCATTTGTCATAATAGTGGCATGTTTTAAAACCACTATTGATAGGATTCCCATTTTAAGTTCATTTGGTTCATCAATACAGAAATCCTCCCCACGAGTTCCAGTTCAAAAACATGCCTATTTTCAAAATGGCTCTTTTTGAGCAACACCATGTGAGCCCAGTACCCATGGTACTATTTTTATAATTGATATCACCACCATACTGTACTTCACTCATCTTATCTCAGTTTGGATATCCAGATATAAAAACCTTTCAAATATTACCTATATTTATTCAGAGTATCTTTGATCTGTAAATAACCTATATGCAAAAAGAATAATATATCGTATTGTATTATAAAAAAAATGCTTCACTCCTCTTGATATGAACAGTATTGTGAACTAATATTTTAAATATGACTGTAATGTCATATCATGTTTTGCTGATAAGAAAAGACAATGGTTCACATCTGGATGATAAAACAAATATATACCGTTGTTCATAAATATGGATTATTTTCAAATTTACCGTTGATTTCCTCATTTTCAATGCCCTCTCAAATTTTAATGAATGGAGATTTTTCAAATATTTTTTCACAAACCTGTCAGGAAAAAGAAACTTAACACAGTTATAACTAACAACATGTTTCATTTTCCAGGACTTATTCATTAGAATTCATTCAAATCTTTGAGAATATTCTGGTAAAATAGCATATTCTTCAGACTAATAAAGGTTTCCTTGAATACAGTTATTTTAGAACAATCACTCTTGAATACTCTCATGCAATTACATTTTTATAACATTCATAGAATATCCCATATTATGAGCAATGGTGTATATACTGTATTAACGTATGCCAATGAAAAGTCTTGCCATTATTATCCCACTGAACGAAATTCATAGGGATATGTTCATCTCTCCATTTGTTTGGGTAATAACTCAAATACCAATTCATGGATTTGGTTCAAATGTTATAGCCTTATGCCAATATGGGGGGGGGGGGCTTAAGAAGGATTTTTTCAGTATGGCCAGTTATTTAAAATGACTGCCATTTTTTGTAACAAGTAATCTTTAATGATTCATATACCAGTTGACGATTTTGTTCAAATTTTATAAGCAGGTATTAATGGAGATAGGAGCTCTGTCAAAAAGGAATTCTCAAGATGGCTCGTGAATTTCAAAAATTTTTGAATTTAGGGGTTCATGCCATTACTCTGAAACCAAATACTCCGAAAAATTTAATAGTCTTAAACTTACAGAAAGAGAAATCAAACTTTATGAAAATGTTATGCTGACATATTTTAAGCTTTTGCCAATTTTTTTATGCCATGCCTAAATAATGGCAATAAAAAAAATAATGGCATAAAAAATATTACGTTTGATAACTCAACCAGTTGATCAGCTTGATTCAAATTTTTTCTTTGCTGATACATCTTGGGACATAGGAGCTCTGTTGAAGAAAAAATTTAAAAATGACTGCCATTTTTCATATGTTTGATATAACTCAAATACCAGTTGACAGATTTGGTTCATATTTAGGAACATAATAGGACTCTGCTCAAGAAAGAATTTTTAAGATGGCGACTCATTCAAAATGACTCCTATTTTTCATGTAAAATATTTTTTATAACATCTTAAACACTGTACCAGTTATAGAATTTTGGTGCAAATTTGATTTATATCATGTAATGTACAATAATCATGTACAATTTTAATTATACTGTATAATACTTTGAATTGCCCTACACTTTGCAGTGATCTCCTCAGCATTAAAGCAAGTGGGTGCAGCACTCACCTGAGACTCTGAAAATAGGCTTGCACCCACCTGAAAATCCATTTGCACCCACTTGAAAATGAGAATAATCATGAAAAATGGGCATATTTTGACCAAATTTGGCCTGAATTGTGAAAATGAGAATTTTGCTCCCACCTGAGAAAAAATCCTGGGAGATCACTGCAATGATAAGATAAATAACTAATGAAGTATGTATCATTGTAGGTGCACATGGGCAAAGTACATCAATCGCTGCCCTCAGTAAGAACCCAGTGTCTGTATTACACGAATATTGTCAGTCTCGGAAGAAACCATTTACAATAGAAATCGAGGACATCCCAGGCCAAAGTGGGTATGTAATTAAAAGTCAGTTAAACCTCTTTATTCAAACACATCTCTTATCTGAAAATCTGTCAATTTGAGCACGTTTTTGGTCTCGTTATCTATCGACAGTAAAAATTGGAAATTTTCTTATCTGAAAACCTGTCAATTCGAGCGCGTTTTTTGGTCTCGTTATCTATCTACAGTAAAAAACTTGAAATCTCACATGAACATGTATTTGAATTCCTATTGTTCTCTCAAACTGTAATCATATGTAAACCCTACATCTTAAATAACCAAGTTATCTGCATTTTACCTGTACCAAAAGGTTCTCTGCAACTGTACACATAGATGGCATGCGTGTAGCTTCAGCTGCTGCACCAAATAAAAAAGATGCAAAAAGAGAGGCAGCTGATGTAGCTGTGTCTATACTTCTTGCTTATGATAAGGTAATATGATTTTGATGTATCTGTTTTTTCCTTCTAGCTTATGATATGGTAATTTAGCTTTTAAAGAAAATGTAAAAATATCTCAGCACCATCTATACCTTTAATATAAAAGGTGAAGTCCATTTACTTAAAGATCTCAGATTTTTAAAAAACTACTGGAAGTTTTTTTTCTGATGCTACAGTTCAAAATATTTCATTAAACATGGTCTCCCATGCATTAACCAATCAATTTATAGGATTTATATCAACTTACCCAAATATTTATATCATCTAAAGATTAACATAAATAACTCATTAAATTGGATTTCTTGGTCAAAAATGGAATTTCCTTCAAAATTTGAACTTGGTACATTGAGTTGTTACCTTGCTTATGTTAAATGGGATTTCTTGGTCAAAAATGGAATTTCCTCCAAAATTTGCTTTGAACTTTTGAGTTGTTACCTACCTTGCAGCCAGAGGAAGTGAAAGAAGAACTCGGTCACTATGACAAGATGGCTGCTCTAAGTCACAGTTGTCTGCACAAACACCTCATGGCAGTACCAGAACACTATGCTGGACGCAAAATCCTGGCTACATTCATCATAAAAAGAAGTATGTTCACTGTTTGAACACATTTGTAATCCTCTTAATATGAACACCTCTTAATATGAACACTTTCTCATCGTCCAAATTTTCTAATCTCCATTTGGGTTCTTTGTTAAATAAACCTTGAAATGATAAATATAAGATAAATTGAATTGAATTGAAATTGAAAAAATTGAATTGAAATGTGAACACCTGCTTGTTCCAACCACATTTGGCTGGTCAAAGTGGCGTTTCAATGACCCTTCTAATATTACTGGATTTCCTTAAACTTAGAAGAATTGAGTTGATAATGGTTTCCTTCAATGTTCATACCTGTAGTCTAGGATCATAATGAACCTAGTTGAATGCAAATCAATTTCGAAAATGGCCGTAGGAAATGGTGAAAATATGCTTTGTTTAATTCCCTAGGTCCCCTTAAAAATAAGTTTGTACCACTCTATAACTCCCGCATTCAGAGACCAGCCCTCTCTTGATTACACTCTTGAAATGCAAATATCAGCACAAAGTTTTTCCAACTCCACCTTGGTAACTACAGAATTTTGTTTTTCATATAGCACCCAATGATGATGGAGAAGTTGTTGCCATGGGAACTGGTAATACCTGTATCACCGGAGACAGACTAAGCATGGATGGACGTACACTGAATGACTGCCATGCTGAGGTGATTGCTAGAAGATCTCTTTTAAGGTAAAGCCAAATTACAATATGACTCAAACATCCATCTTGATTCTCAGTGTATTACATGTAGTTGCATACTCCAACTTCACCTTAATATATCTAGTGTAGTGTACGATTACGTAAGACAAACAGATCACTTAAGAATCAATAGCTTCTTTTAATAGACACCTCATTAAGGACCATAAAATTGTTATTTGTAAGTGTGGTTACTTGTGAAATGAATATTTAGACAAATTTGATTGGTACCGTGGTAAAACACACAGGGAATGAACCACCACACTGTAATGGGACAGAAAAATCAGCTATTTGTTCCAAGGGGTGTTATAACCACTTGGAATTCGAAGATGTCAAACATCTGGGTCAGTGATATTTGACAAGGTAAAGCATGCTGTTTTAGGACATCCAGGCGTGTGAGCATATATCTTGTCATCAAAGTTTCAGGAAAACCATTTATCCATTAAACTTGAAGTTTTCTCAGATGCAAGAGTAGGCAAGTATCAAGAAAGATTTGATTAGCTTGGGCATGCTCTAAATAAAATGGCACCCGTTATGTCTATGTGATATTTATAACTGTATGTCTTTTTTCAGATATTTGCTCAAAGAATTGAAAATGTTCTACGAAGGGAGCATAGTGCATTCCATTTTTGAGGAGAAAGAGGGCACCACTAAACTTGGACTAAAAGAGCATATCTCTTTTCATCTTTACATCAGTAAGGCTCCCTGTGGAGATGCTGCCCTCTTTAGTCCAAGGTAAGTTAATGGAGATATTAGGGAGATTAAGCTACAAATTTTCGGGCAAATTTTTTAAGAATTTGTTCCTACACATGTATAATTATGGTTCACTAGGGATTAGTTCTTCCCTTTGTAGTATTTACTTACTTGTTATCAAGTGTATTACAAGAGAGTTACATGTATCAAGGTATAAATAAAATTAGGTCATTGGAAAAGACAATTGAAGGGGGGACAGTAATCCATGAAAGTCAAAATATTACACATTCTCATATGGGTTCTCTTGAAAAATATGTTATATTCAAGGGTCATTTTTTGGCTCACATTAGAGAGATTTCTCAACTCACTTATAGCATGTTTATTATTACTGTATAATATATAACTTATAAAGCGTTTGATTACGTCATCATTTATTGCGCAGCCATAAGTGTCCATAAGTGTGATATTTTTATGTACAGACAGCGATTTAATAATAAACACGCTATAAGTGAGTTGCGAAATCTCTCTATTGTAAGCTGAATCACCCATTCATCCATGTGTAGTGCTCTATCCCTTATACAGGGTGTCCAAAAAAAAGCAGGACCGAAAGAAAGTTGAATAACTCAGTCAATTTTGCATATTTTGTCTTGAAATTTCAGAATTATTTAGTTCATTCAATGTGAATTTTGTTGTGAAAGTTTGACAATAATCTGCCAATTGAGTCAAAAATTATAGCTCCTTACAAAACATGCCCTAAATGTGCACCTCTCCTCTCTATGCACAATTTAATCCTGCGATCAAAGTTGTTGATGATCCTCCTACACACATGTCTTTCTGAATGGACAAGTTTGTTTCAAGAACAATTGCTACTTAGGCTTACTTTCCTCCTGATGAAGTGTTACAGCATCCATTGCATTCTGAGCAATGCACTGCCTAGGTGGCAATGAGGAAACATGGAATCATCAGTCCTTTTTTGTTCGAGGGTGACTGGGGACATGCTATCACCATGAACAAGGACCAGTTAGTTCTCACTTAGTTTTTTGGAGGTCACTAAGCACCAGAAGGGACATCTTAGGAGATAAGCAGTGGTTTCAACAAGCCAATACCACCCCAAAACTGCAAATGATATGCTGAAATGGTCTAGGCAATGATTTGGTGGTCAGCTCATCAGTTGCAGAACGCAAACCATATGGGCAGCTCATTCCCCAGATCTAAATCCCCCAAATTTTTATCTTTGGGGATTTCTCAAGCCCAATGTGTATACAGACAGGCCCCTAACAATCTTAAGAGGGCAATAACTACCCCAATATTTACCATCCACATTGATATGTATAGGTCAGGGTCATTAACAACTTTCTTAGCAGGAATCGTTTGTGCATAGAGAGGAGAAGTGCCCACTTTGACCATGTTTTGTAAAGAACTGTAGTTTTTGACACAATGGACAGATTATCATGAAACTTTCAGAACAAAATTCACATTGAATGAACTAAATAATTTTAAAATTTCAAGGCAAAATATATAAAATTGACCGAATTATTCAACTTTCTTATGGTCCTGTTTTTTTTTGGACACCCTGTAATTCTTTTTAAGCCTTCTTGTATGTTTGTTTTGTTTTACAATATTGTTACATGTAGTTTCTCCATTTAGACAAGAAAATCCTCTTAGTGATGCTGATTTAGAACTGATGAACTCGGGTGCCCACTATCCAACATTTCAACATGATACGCAAGGGAACCTGAGAACAAAAATAGAACTAGGTAAGTATTTGAAATTGTAAAAATGTTGTGGAGTTCACGCTCTAAATCAGTTTGTAGTTTAATTAAGTTAAATTACGCAAAATTAAAAAATGTTGTTTATGGTTAAAACATGAGTTTTCATGACTTGAAAGTTACTTTTCATAATTAAAATTTCCTGTGTTTTTATTTGGCTAAAATTTCATAGACTGGAACCCCGCATGGGCAAAGGTCCTCTGAGAACTTCTTTCTAGGCCATTCAGTTCTAAATGGCTGCTTTTCATAAAAAGTGAAGTTATATCAGATTTTGTTCAAATATTTTATAAGTTGGGGATTTTTGGGCATAGAACCTTTAGTCAAAGACATTTTCCAAATTCGATTTTTAAATCAAAATGGCTGCCATTTTGGGTAAATCTTTTTATCATATCATTACTTTAAGCTTAAATAGTCTGGTTGGTCACATTAAAATTAATAACACCTCATAAATTTACAATCTCAAAATTCAAAATGTGGCTGCCATTTTATTTCAAAAATCCAATGTTTTTAATTTAAATACAATTTGATGGATTTGAAATAGCCAATTTCATCGTTTTTCATGAAAAAGTAGATAATTTACCAAATATTTCATGCCAAAATTGTCATTGGTGTAGATTTAGCCAAAATGAGACATTTTGAAAAATCCTAATGGACATTTTGAAGATTTCACTGCTCTTACTCATACAAAAATGGAAAATGAAAAAATACTCAAAATTTAATTTGGAGCTTAACTTCTCTGTCAATTTTCAAAAAAGCAAAATTGCATTTTTTCAGTGGAACGACTAGCGACAAGTTGAGACTAAGTTATAAAATTGGCACAATACATCTACAAAGATTTCAAAGCTAAATCAAAGAGTGTTATTATTATAAGTTGTTGTGGATTTGAAGTTTATTGTTACATTAATTTTATTCTTCTCCTGTTTTATTTTAGGTGCAGAAAATGAGGATGGTAATGTACATTTTTATTTATTTATTATTTGTGTCAACCAATATAAGACAATCATATTTTGGATCAGAGAAGAGCTTACCTGTAGTTTGTTAAACTACATATTTTTAAGAGAACATGCACCTGAATGTATAGAATTATGGTCCTCGAGGGATTAGTTGCCATTCATTGTATTTATTAGACATGGAAGCCCCGCCTCTAGTGACTTTTTGACTATAGGACTTTTAATGGGTCACTTTCTGGGGTCGTGACAAATCTTAGATATATAAATAAAGCCCCAGAGGCGTTTTAATGCACCTACAGTATGTATTTACTTGCCCGACAGAGTATAAAGGTATGAGGAAAGTTTGAAAGGGGGACAGTAGTCCTTGGTGGTCATGAAATTACACATTCACATAATAAGTTCTTTTAAAAATGTGTAGCTTAAAATTAGCTTCCCTGTTATCTTTAAGAAATATACTTAACATGTAATGTAATTACAATAAGCTAATTGGATCATTAGATAATTTAGAACCCATTAACCTATCTAGATTCATGTAGAATAATTCGATAAGATAAGTTTTCGCGATTTTATCACTTTTATTCTCAAAATGATAAACTTAATATTTGACCTGTACATGTATCTCATGCGTAGGTCTTGTATGATTTTGAAATATGGTTACATCTTAGAAATATATAAACTCTTATGGACTATTGAAGTAGCATTGTGAATGAATTTTTATCTTTTGAAATTTTTTTCTAAACATCAATACTGGATTTTGGCTATCTAATACTTGAGACAATATTAAAAAAACTGTTGATCTTTCTCCTTTGAAATTAGAAATATTTTTTAAGCTATTATTATTTACTGTCAGATTAAAAGTCCATTCATTCAAGGAGGATTGGATCCCAGAATGCAATTCTGATATTATGCCATATATGGTGTCATGATGTCATCATTGCCGTGTACAGAATTCACAATTGAACAGTCTCCATTTGTCGATTTTTCTCACTTCAGAATTTGAATTGCGAGTTTTGGTTTCATTACCTAACAAAAAATTCAAACACACAAGAAATGGTCACATTATTTGTTCCAGGCCCGTAGCAAGGATTTGCCAAGGGGGGGTTCAGTTTTCAAAAGTTTCCAGGGGGGATCACATTTGACAATTTTGGCCCAAATATGGCTAAAATCACTTGAGAAGTGCTCCAAATAGTGAAAAACTGCATGATTTTGAAATAATTTTTCGGCCAGGGGCGGGTTCGCCCGAACCCTGCGACCCCCCTGGCTACGGGCCTGTAGTTCAAATCCTTTGATTACTGATTGTGAATTTATAGCCAGATAAATGTTACATGTTGACAATAATGACACTAGCTTTGTTGGAAAATATCGGTGTTGCATTCTGGCTGTCAATCTTCCTTGCATACTAGTGACCCACTGTAGTATTTTTTATCTGATCACTTAAGCCCTTGTTATTTTCTTATTTTTACTATTGTCAAAGTGGGTAATAATAATTTTTAACAAAGCTGCTCATATGTAATGTATGTATTATAGTTGATTTATGGAAATAAAATGATGATAAAAAAATCCTCCTTGCCATTCATTATAATGTACACTTGAAGGTGAAGGTACAATCCCAGTTGATAAAAGCAGGCCTTACATTCAGACCTGGGATGGTATCATGCATGGAGAAAGGCTGCGAACCATGTCCTGTAGTGATAAACTTCTACGCTGGAATGTCTTGGGCTTACAAGGGGCCCTTCTCAGTCATTTTGTGAGCCCTGTATATGTCAGCTCAATAAGTATAGGTAAGGCGTTTGTAATACTCCTGTTGTATATTTCCTGTTCTTTTTTATGTGACTGAAAAACAAACCAATGAATAATAAAACAAATATTTCATTCCTTGGAGCTGTAATGCATTAGACGTTTGTACTACTAGAGTATTCCCCATATTCCTTGTTCATTTTTATGTGACTGAAAAACAAACCAAAGAATAATAAAACAAATATTTCATTGCTTGGAGCTCTAAGGTATTTGACGTTTGTACTACTACTAGAGTATTCCCCATATTCCTTGTTCATTTTTATGTGACTGAAAAACAATCCAAAGAATAATAAAACAAATATTTCATTGCTTGGAGCTGTAAGGCATTTGACATTTGTACTACTAGAGTATTCCCCATATTCCTTGTTCATTTTTAAGTAACTGAAAAACAAACCAATGAATAGTAAAACAAATATTTTATTCATTAGAGAAACTATGATATATTGGCTAGATTGATGATGTCATATGTTGTACTTTCAAAATTAGCAAAAGGTTCTCATATTTTTGCTTACACAGATTGCTACCTACAACTGATGACATCATCAATCTAGCCAATATATCAAAGTTCCTCTGATGTATCAAAAGGGGGCAGGGTTCATCGGAAAGGTCTCTTCTTGAATGTTGCTTCATGTATTTCAGGCTCTTTATATGATCATGGCCATCTTACACGTGCAATATGCTGCCGTCTACCTGATGAACTCACTCACCAGGTAAATATCTTTGAACAATCATAAACAGGCTTGTAATCTGCCATGTATTTACCCAGTCATTTTAGTACTAAATGGCACTGTGGTTAAGTCATATTCATTTTTTCTGGTTTCTTCTAATCCAACCTGTAATTACCTGACTCGCACAATTTTTTTGTGGCCTGACTCGACCACAATAATATCACACAAATACAATGTATATGGTTCTTCAAGACATTTAAATCGGGCCACTATTTAACGCATTTCAATACGCATCCCCTTTTCAGAAATTGTCCATATAGTGTAGAAGAAACTTTTGATATGTTTAAATTGAGAAAAGCAAGATCCTCTTTTTAAAAAGTGCCAGGGTGGGGCCCTAATCCATAATTTTTCAGAGAGTTGGATTGATATTTTACTATCATGGGGACTTAGCTATATGCGCTTCTTTTCAGGTACCACCAAACAGTGGTTTTTATTTGTCACATCCGCATGTAGGACGTGTCACTCATTACGATCCATCCAGGGACGTTGAAAAATCCAACACTTTAAGCATAAACTGGTCTCACGAAGATGACAAGGTTGAAGTCGTAGATGCAAGGATAGGGAAAAGCACACCAAGGTGAGGCCACTGTGCTCCATCAGAATAATTCATTCCTGAACAAGATCATCATATGGTTGTTCGGAGAAATGCAATTTTATTACGTTTTGGAATTCGTCAAAATATGTGTTAAAATAATTCAATATTTTACTAAATTTACCCCCTGGTAATGAAATGGTTAATGAGACAACTGAGCAACTAGTAAATCTTTGAAAGAAGGTCAGATTTAGTTGACATTCATCTTTCCAATGGTATTAATAGGAAAATGGCATGATTTATGTCATCTCAATAGATAGACATTTACAGAAGTGTTTACAGAAATATATCATTTCGGATATTTTTTCGACTATGAAATTAAACTCAAAAGGAAGTAAATTATACAGTGAAACCTGTATATCCAAACACCTCTCTTCCATGAATTATCTGAATACATTTCAACATGAACACTTGTTTTGAGTCCAAATTTGTAATCTCCCAAAGATGTTCATGTTAAGAAAACCTTGTAATGTGAACACCTGCTAATCTGAACACTTTTGGCCACTACCGGATGCATTCAAATCAGGTGAGGTTTTACTTTGCCTCTTTCATCCTAGATTTGCCTCACCTTTTAACATTTGCCTCACCACGTTTATGATCCTGCCAAGGGGTCTCACTAGAATTTCTCACAACAGGCTAAATAAATGAAAACAACAGGCAATATTAATGGAAATCATAAATTTAACATGGAAAAGTTGAAAAGTCCCTAAAATCAACAGGCGATTTTGTGAAAACAACTGGTGAAAATCGCCTGTTGTCTTCTACTAATGAAACCCCTGCTGCCTATACACTACTCTGATATTGTTTTCTCTTTCGTATTCAGGTCCCCATTTAGGACAAGTGCATCAGGTGCTAGTAGACTCTGCAAGATGGGATTTTACCACAGGTTTAAAGAACTAGCTAAATTAGCAAAAAGATATAAACTCCTTGATGCCAAAAACTATTATGAAGCCAAAATGATGAACAAGGATTACCAGACAACAAAACGGATTTTATTTAGTGTAATAGAAAATACAGGTTATGGTAATTGGATAAAGAAGCCCATTGAAGAAGAGCTGTTCTATAAGTGAAGACTTGACACCATCAACCACTGTACTAAAAACCAGTCAAACGCACATTCAATAGAATGGAAATAAGTCTGGATGGAAACATTTGGGCTTTGAATAGGAAGTTATATGCGTAACATATTACCAAATATTGTAATTTTAAATTTTCTTTAGAAAATACAGGTTATGGTAGTTGAATAAAGAAGCCTGTCAAAGTAGAGTTGTCAGGCCCGTAGCCAGGATTTGCCAAGGGGGGTTCAGTTTTCAAAAATTTCCAGGGGGGTTCACATTTGACAATTTTGGCCCAAATATGGTTAAAATCACTTAAGAAGTGCTAAAAATGGTGAAAAACTGCATGAATTTGAAAGAACCCTGCGAACCCCCCCCCCCCTGGCTAAGGGCCTGGTTGTTCTGTAATTGAAAACTGGACCCATCAACTACTGTACTTAAAACCAGTCAAACACACACATTCAATAGAATGGAAATAAGAGTCTGTCAGTGGAAATATTTGAGCTTTGAATAGCAAAAAATATGTTGAAGTGCACTTTTATGTAACGTTATATGTGTGGAGCATACCAGACAACAAACATATTTTTTTAGTGTAACAGAAAACACCATGTCATAATTTAGCATTCAAGTCAGCAACGCAGCCTGAAAAAATGGGCAAGGCAAATGTAAAAAGGCGAGGCCAAAGGCTAAAAGGGATATATAACTACTATCTTTTGACTTGAATTTCGTCTGAATTTTAATTAATTTAAATTTCTGTAAAATGTTGGTGAGCCAGTTGCCTCCCCTGCCTAATGCCTGTAAACCCATGCAAAAAGCAATCAAACACACATCCAAGAGAATTAAAAAAGAGAGAAAAAAGGGAGAAATTAGTGTCTCTCAGTTGAAATATTTTTGTTTACATTGGAACAACAGAAAATATGTTGTCATGTACTTTTATGTGTAAAATATTTATTTAAATATAATACATGCAGTTCATGAAAATTCTGAATTCTTTGATTATTTGAGTACACTTTCTTTATGTCCATCCATATATGATGAAAAATATTATGCAGATTTATATTTGTGATAAGAAGTGTAAGTTCATTTTAAGCTTCAATTGAAATATATGGGATATTGTGTCCACATGGTGGGCCAAAATATGCAAACTTTTCTAAATGCCATGAATTATTCCTTAACCTGCATCCATGGAAAGGGTGGGATGCAATACATGACAAATACACTTAAACAATCTAACGTATTAGACTTTACCCAAAATACAAGTATTGTAGTGGTCTTTAACAATTATTCTGAAATATAAAATTCATTTCACATATTTGTACACTAGAACTTGTACATGATACTGCAGATCTGTTTTCCATACTAACTTTATATAGGGTGGGACAAAATATTGTACATGTTTTTAATTTGGCAGTAACTTTTAAATAATGCATGGCTTTTAAGTTTTAAAAAAAAAATTTCTGGTTTTAAACGAAACTATTCTGCAATTCGTCCTAGAATAAATTTTCTTGGATATCTGTAAGATTGAATTGAAGATTAAACACCAGTAGTCTGAATGCAAAATTACAGGATGGTGTTTGAAGGAACAAATTTACATTTTTATTAAATAAAGTGGAATTTTGGAAGGTTGAAAACCAATATAAAAATAATTGAGAAAAGTTGATTTGGGCATTTAGAAAAAGAGGGCCTGAGAAAAGCTGTATGAGGAGATCTCATGGTAAAAATGAGCGAGATGCTCGATTTCGCATGAAATTATAATATAATTTTTTTCAAATGATCAAAAACGAATTGGTGGTTTTGGTTCAGTTTAGAACACATCCACCTTCGTCATCCGTTTTCTCCTAGTCCTATACTTGGGTTTCTAGACAACTCATCCCAAGACAACTCATCCCAAGACAACTCATCCCTAAGACAACTCATCCCAAGACAAGTCATCCCTAAGACAACTCATCCCAAGACATCTCATCCCAAGACAACTCATCCCAAGACATCTCATCCCAAGACAACTCATCCCACTAGTATAATTGATAAATTATCTAATTTGTCCTCTATATTATATATTTCCCTTTTTCATTTTTACGATTACAAAGTGATTATACACTCAATCTTAATATTGATAATTTTTAGCATTTTGAAATGGCACTTGAAAGTTATGTTCTATTTTTACGTACCGGTATTTTTTATTAATTCTGGGTTATTCTCAAATTCTCAATATATTTGAGAATATAGAATTGAAGATAAAAGTCAAAGACATAGTTTCCAAATTCAATCATCATGATTTTGAAAGTTTAAAATTGGAAATCTTATTTATATGACATATTGGAATTAAGCAAAACATTTTAAAACAAAGACTGAATTAATCTGGGAGAATTATTCTGATAATACCCCGGATAATACATTCTTATGCGTTAATCCTAATCTGACACCCTTGATGATCTTTGATTTAATGATCAAAGTATATATTAATTTGAGCATGTTTATCTTTATCCCAATCAATCAACAAAAATTAACTGAAACTAGACTAAACTAACTTCAAAATACAAAATACATTCCATGGCCAAACACAGTGTGCTTACTGCTAAAACCTCTAAACATGTTTCAAATATTCTTTCAAAAGTTGAAATTAATTGTATAAAATTATGTTATATTTCAAGTTGGGAAGAGTTGTCTTGGGGATGAGTTGTCTTGGGATGAGATGTTTTGGTATGAGATGTCTTGGGATGAGTTGTCTTGGGATGAGATGTCTTGGGATGAGATGTCTTGGGATGAGCTGTCTTGGGATGAGTTGCTTGGGGATGAGTTGTCTTGGGATGAGTTGTCTTAGGGATGAGTTGTCCTGTTACCTATACTTGAACATTGGGATTAAAAATGTTTAATGAACATTATAATACAATGTAAAAATAACAATTGTAGTGAATACAATTCGATCAGATTCAATGGGGTGTACAAGTATAATTAGAACATGCATCGTTTGACTTTAAATTTCATTCAATATGACATAAAAGCTTTATATACTCCTCAATTTTCATGGCATTTGCTTCACACAATACGCACATATAATAATATTGGAATGTCCCATGTTTTGGTCCACCCTGCATAAACCTAAAACTCGATCCAATATCGTCATCTGTACTATATTCTCACCCGCCCCCCCATGGGTAGGCCCAGAAAGTAAAATTGGTCCAAAAATGTTTTGGGCCCAAAACTTTTTTAAAGGCCCGTATAATGGGCCTTTTTGGGCAATGCCGGGCCTTTAAGACCTTATTTTTAATTTTAGGCCAAATTATCAGGAAAATGGGCCTTACATTTTCAAAAGTTGGGCCCACTTTTTGGTTCCTGGATCCGCCCCCGATTCTTATTGTCTTCTGGGTTGTTTATACTTAGTTAATGAATAATGGACAATAACACATCCATTGTTTTTACAACTTCACAGACTTATCTTACACTCAACGCCAATAGGAATACGTGTACCTGAATTCAATCTCGTTTTGTACATGTTTACTAGTTGTCACTTAATTATGAGAGTTGAATGTAAGGGGAGGTTTAGAATTAGGTTACACTGCATGATCCAAACTCAAAGTTTCCATTGAAGTTTTTGCTGCTGTGAAATATGAGATGCATCATTTCCAAACATAAATACGAGGTTTAGAATTGCCATTTTTGTTATTCTTTAAACTTCTTGCTCATTATCTTAGGAACGCTATATGCTGTCTACAGAATTGAAATGACATGCATATGACACAATAGTCTTGGAATACCGGGGATTTACTTACGTGCACAAACTGGACATCATGAAAATGCAGAATTTCCCTACTTTGAGGTTAATTTTGCTTCTTAATGTACCACAGTGCTGGTCAATTTTCACAACAACCGGTAAGTGTAAGTGAGAATGTGTTTTAAAGGAGTTAAGCCAAAATACTCCATGAGATGTTGGTGATTTCTTGTTAGAGTTTCTTGTTTTCAGTCAGCATAACTAAATTATTTAAGCCCATACGTATACTCTCTTAGCAGCCGGAAAAAATTGAATGCAGTTCGCAGAGTCTCCAAACAAAGCAAATATTATTAAGAAATATTATAAAAAAAATCCAATCAGATTTTTTGCAAGTTCAATTTTCCCTCTTTACCATACTAGTGCTAGGTGTAACATGCATAGTCCCATAGACATTAAAGGCTCGTCTCTCTTGTATGTACCTAATTTACCGTATCTTTTCCAGTGGTTAACACATGTACTGCCGACTGGCAATATAGAGGTAGCCTTGGGGAAGACAAATGGAACATATTCTGCCCTCAGTGCAAGGCTAACATGCAGAGTCCCATAGACATTAAAGGCTCGTCTCTCTTGTATGTAACCTAACCTACCGCATCTTTTCCAGTGGGTGACACATGTACTGCCGACTGGCAATACAGAGGTAGCCTTGGCGAAGACAAATGGAGCATACTATGTCCACAATGCAAGTCTAACATGCAGAGTCCCATAGACATTAAAGTCTCATCTCTCTTGTATGCACCCAACCTGGACCTGCTATCTATGGAGGACTACGATACCATGAGAGATGTACAAGTAACAAATATGGGACGATCAGGTATGATAAATGGATAGCCAAAGGGGATGCCCTTTATAAGTAACGTGGGAAGATGGTCTTTGAACATAACTGAGCAAATGATCACTGAGATTTCACTCTGGATAAATATATCCGAATGTCGTAACGAATCTAAATGTCCCGTTTCAGTGTTCCTTGATCTGCGGTCTGCTGGTGAATATTGGCTATCAAGAGGCAACCTGCCAGGAAAGTACCTAGCCGATCAGATGCATTTTCACTGGGGATCAGATAGTTCAAGAGGCTCTGATCATCGGGTAGATGGTCGTCAGTTTCCTTTAGAGGTCAGTGTATTAGTATAATTATACTTTTGAGATAACTTAATGGCAATGTTGCAAGCAACATGTGCAATAGATCTAAATATTGTATGTATTCCCTGCAATCTCAAATATTGTACCCGGCAGCTCCACCATGTGATATTCTATTGTTTCTTTGAAAGCAACATGTGCAATAGATCTAAATATTGTATGTATTCCCTGTAATCTCAAATATTGTACCCGGCAGCTCCACCATGTGATATTCTATTGTTTCTTTGAAAGCAACATGTGCAATTGATCTAAATATTGTATGTATTCCCTGTAATTTCAAATATTGTACCCGGAAGCTCCACCATGTGATATTCTATTGTTTCTTTGAAAGCAACATGTGCAATTAACCTACCGGCAACTCCACCATGTGATATTCTATTGTTTCTTTGAAAGCAACATGTGCAATTGATCTACCGGCAGCTCCACCATGTGATATTCTATTGTTTCTTTTTATAGACAAACTTAAGTAATATTTTTTTTTCTTTTAAAGATTCTCGCAATCTTTATCCAATCAGCGTTTGCGAGTGTGCCGGCTCACGTATAAAAGGCGAATCCAACTCAAATCCATGCAGGGGTGTATGAGGTACTCGAATAGGAAAGAGCTCGTGAAATCTGAATTTATATGCACATGGTCAATGTTTACACATGTTTGGAGTTATTGAAGAAAATGTGATATGGGTGTGGTTCCGAATTTGAAGTCATTGCTGGAAAATATGATTTTAATACGTGAGATTATATCTATAAATACAGCACTAAAAATAACAGTACACATGAAGTACATATATGATTGTGTTCAGAAATGTTTGAAACCCTTACGGAAAATTCTGTCTGCATTTTGTCACCATTGCTCTTTTTTCCCGCATTCTAGTGCTGTTTGAATGAATATATTAATTAATGTATTTCTAACTAAAATATATCACATTTTTTTATAAACCACAAACATTTAGATCATAACAAATTGTTCAATACTTGAGTGAGCACGATATGCAAGGGTTACTAAGTTGACACAGTAAATGACCACTGATATTGTGTTAGTCCATGCACACAGCGTATTCTGCTAATACACATTTGCTAACACCCCTCACTTTCATAGTGAAGTCACTAATTGGTTTATGTTTACGTTTTAATGTGTTTTGGGTTCCTTGTTACAGCAAGGGGGGCCAGTAAAGTAGACTAACATGTATGCATGGCAAGTTTTGATCGAATATGTGAGACACTTTAAATCTGGTCTCATGAACATCTATTTTGAATTTTGAATCTATGATCGAGGTACCTCGTGTCTTGCACTTTATATCTGGCGCACATCACCGCGTGGTATCTCAAATTACCAAACAGAGGGAAATATCGCTCCATAACAGTATCTACCGAAAGATCCACGACATGTCAACAATTGGTTCTAAAGCTTCGTGAGACGGGTGTGAAACTTGGTTGTTTTTTAACAGTTCTTGTTTGTTTCAGATGCACATCGTTTACGATTTGATGGATCAGGTTAAAGACAGAGAGATGATTGCAGCGGTATCTGTTCTTTTTGAGGTATTTAAGTTCCCCTCCTGGGTTCACTTATTACTCGATGTGTATTTAACATACATTTTCTTACAATTTGGATTAATGTATTAAATAAGCATGCATTGCTTCAGAAGCAATTGATCAATTTGGTACATAATTGTATGAAACAAGCATATGTCGCCTCGAAAGCAATTGATCAATATGGTACATTAATGCATGATACAAGCATACATTGCCTCAAAAGCAATTGATAAATTCGGTACATTAATGTATGAAACAAGCATACATCGCCTTGAAAGCAATTAATCAATTGGTATATTAATGTATGACACAAGCATACATTGCCTCAAAAGCAATTGATCAATTTGGTACATTATTGTATGATACAAGCATACATTGCCTCAAAAGCAATTGATCAATTCGGTACATTATTGCATGATACAAGCATACATTGCCTCAAAAGCAATTGATCAATTTGGTACATAATTGTATGAAACAAGCATACATCGCCTCGAAAGCAATTGATCAATTCGGCACATTAATGCATGACACAAGCATACATCACCTCGAAAGCAATTAATCAATTGGTATATATTAATGCATGACACAAGCATACATCAACTCGAAAGCAATTGATCAATTGGTATATATTAATGCATGACACAAGCATACATCACCTCGAAAGCAATTAATCAATTGGTATATATTAATGCATGACACAAGCATACATCACCTCGAAAGCAATTGATCAATTGGTATATTAATGCATGACACAAGCATACATTGCCTCAAAACCAATTAATCAATCTGGTACATTAATGCATGATACAAGCATACATTGCCTCAAAACCAATTAATCAATCTGGTACATTAATGCATGACACAAGCATACATTGCCTCAAAACCAATTAATCAATCTGGTACATTAATGCATGACACAAGCATACATCACCTCGAAAGCAATTAATCAATTGGTACATTAATGCATGATACAAGCATACATGGCCTCTAAAGCAATTAATCAATTGGTATATTAATGCATGACACAAGCATACATCACCTCGAAAGCAATTAATCAATTGGTATATTAATGCATGACACAAGCATACATTGCCTCAAAAGCAATTAATCAATTGGTATATTAATGCATGACACAAGCATACATCACCTCGAAAGCAATTAATCAATTGGTATATTAATGCATGGCACAAGTATACATCACCACGAAAGCAATTAATCAATTGGTATATTAATGCATGACACAAGCATACATTGCCTCAAAAGCAATTAATCAATCTGGTTCATTAATGCTTGATACAAGCATACATTGCCTCGAAAGCAAATGATCAATTGGTATATTAATGCATGACACAAGCATACATCACCTCGAAAGCAATTAATCAATTGGTATATTAATGCATGACACAAGCATACATCACCTCGAAAGCAATTGATCAATTGGTATATTAATGCATGACACAAGCATACATTGCCTCAAAAGCAATTAATCAATTGGTATATTAATGCATGACACAAGCATACATCACCTCGAAAGCAATTAATCAATTGGTATATTAATGCATGGCACAAGTATACATCACCACGAAAGCAATTAATCAATTGGTATATTAATGCATGACACAAGCATACATTGCCTCAAAAGCAATTAATCAATCTGGTTCATTAATGCTTGATACAAGCATACATTGCCTCGAAAGCAAATGATCAATTGGTATATTAATGCATGACACAAGCATACATCACCTCGAAAGCAATTGATCAATTGGTATATTAATGCATGACACAAGCATACATTGCCTCAAAAGCAATTAATCAATTGGTATATTAATGCATGACACAAGCATACATCACCTCGAAAGCAATTAATCAATTGGTATATTAATGCATGGCACAAGTATACATCACCACGAAAGCAATTAATCAATTGGTATATTAATGCATGTCACAAGCATACATTGCCTCAAAAGCAATTAATCAATCTGGTACATTAATGCTTGATACAAGCATACATTGCCTCGAAAGCAAATGATCAATTGGTATATTAATGCATGACACAAGCATACATCACCTCGAAAGCAATTGATCAATTGGTATATTAATGCATGACACAAGCATACATTGCCTCAAAAGCAATTAATCAATTGGTATATTAATGCATGACACAAGCATACATCACCTCGAAAGCAATTAATCAATTGGTATATTAATGCATGGCACAAGTATACATCACCTCGAAAGCAATTGATCAATTGGTATATTAATGCATGACACAAGCATACATTGCCTCAAAAGCAATTAATCAATCTGGTACATTAATGCATGATACAAGCATACATTGCCTCAAAACCAATTAATCAATCTGGTACATTAATGCATGACACAAGCATACATCACCTCGAAAGCAATTAATCAATTGGTATATTAATGCATGGCACAAGCATACATCACCACGAAAGCAATTAATCAATTGGTATATTAATGCATGACACAAGCATACATTGCCTCAAAAGCAATTAATCAATCTGGTACATTAATGCTTGATACAAGCATACATTGCCTCAAAAGCAATTGATCAATTGGATACATTATTGTATGAATAAGCATGTATTGTTGCGGAAGCATTTGATAAACCCGGTACATTAGTGAGTATCATAAAATCAAACTGACACCATTTAGTACATAATAGTAGCTGGTAGAGTGCGCTGCTTGGAAAGTATGATCAATTTTGAAAACCATTTCAATCATCTTACAACGATCAATATGACGGTGTGAGGTATTTTTGGTTTTAATTTCATAGAATAGACATAGTATATCATCTCACATGTGTAAATATCACATTTCTTTTTTTCCAGGTCTCATCCGAAGATAATGCAGACCTACAGCCACTCATCCAGGCGTTGTCATTAATCAAGACACAGGGACAGGAAACCACTCTTTCATATTTTATGCTATCAAAATTTTTACCTCGGAACTTGAAGCGATTTTATCGTTACTATGGTAGTTTAACGACACCTCCTTGTTTAGAAACGGTCGTTTGGACTGTATTCAAAGAGACCGTGAAAGTTTCCGAGAGACAGGTAAGGTTAGGAGGTACAGTGGCGGATCCAGAAGTTGACAAGGGGGGGGGGGGGAATTGTCAGTGAGGAATGCGCGGAAAAAATTTGGGCCCTCAAAATCAATAATTGGGACCATTTAAGGGTCATTTTTGAAGATTTGGCTTAAAAAAGGCATAATTACCAAAAAGGCCAAATTACGCCCAAAGAAGGCCACTTTTTGAGGCCTTAAATTATTTGTCTGGGCCCACTACAGGGGGGGGGGGCATGGGGCATGGCCCCCTGGATCCACCACTATTTACGTATCAATCCATTAATTAAGTTAATAGATCTACAAACAGTGCAAACTAAACACTATTGAATACACTAGTAGGTGCGAGTAGAAATAATCTTGATTTACTTCATTAAATCTTTAAAATTAAGTTAAAGGGACATCATATTTGAATTCTACATAAAAAATTGCTATTCTAGAAATGTGGTTTAAAAAAAGTATTTACCAACTTTAAAAACTCAATTTTCTTTGAAAATGTGACTGCTAGGTCGGGGAGATTCCCCATAGACCCCATAAAATCACAAAAAGTGAAATATCTTCTTTTGTTGGGCAGATAATATTTTCTTTTACTAGACATATTTTAATTTATATAACTCGCTATCAGATACATGCGGGCAATATGGAATTGAACCACTAAAACTAGTGACTATTCAAGTTAAAGGGAACTTTCAAATACCTTGCCATCCCAATTTATCCGAATCAGCCACCTGGTGGTGAAACTGGTAACTGCCTTCTCGAATCTGGGTAATTCACCTTATTTACTTAGTCAAACCCACGCGCACGCTCTTCTCTTGCAAGCCCTCTAGTAACCCCTAAATATGAATGCACAAAAAGTGTAAAAACAGAGAAAGAAATGAAACAAGTACAACCCGGAGTACACAACCAAACAAAAAGGAAAGCAAATCCAAATATCCCCAACAAACTATGATGAACCATGTAAAGAAACATAAAAATCAATGACGTATAATATATCATTTTGCAGCTTTCTGTGTTCCGATCGCTGACATATAGAGACAATGACAGTGGACAAAATCGCCAACTAGCAAACAACTTTCGTAAGATTCAGTCATTAAATGGGAGAATAGTGTATAGTACCGAGGACAGATCTGGGGTAACAGCAGGTAGGCAATATAAAATCATCTAAACTAGCATTCGTTAATTTAACCACCGGCTATCGGCTGACAGATTAAACGCTAATGTAGGGCTATTTAAATATGAATAGTAGCAGATACTTTTCATATTCAAATGAATTGTCCATAAAAACAGTGTAATCCGTCAGCCGTCAAATGATTTCGCAAATGCCACCTAGGGTTAAAGTACAGAGTGCATATTTGGTATTTCCGTGTGTAATATCCTATATTTTCTTTTTTTGGGGTTGTCACGTTGGCCGAGAGCGCTTGAGCGCCGGTGTAAAAGGGTAGGAGGTCCTATCAAATTATGGTCCTACTCTCCATTGATTTATATGGTGACCTTAATACAACTCTTTCCCTCATTATCTTATACGCAATCAGGGCCAGTAAGGGCCGTTAAGAAAGGGGACCATAATCCCTGGGGGACCATGATTTCTTTCACACCGGCATGTTTGGGCTAGGCGATTGGGCGCCGTAACCACGAGGTTGCGAGTTCGAGACGCTTGTGTTCCTTGTGTTTATTTATTTCACATTACTTATTGTTTTTAGGAGCGTTTGCAGCAATAGGATTAACAGTAGTTATTCTTGTGATTGGACTTGGGGCCTTCTTTGCTTTTGCTTGGCCTAAATACAAAGCAAAGAAAATGCGTGCAGAAGACAAGCAACCAATAGTGGAAACATCAATACAATAGGAATAAACCTTACTAGATGACCAGGTTTTGATTTGACTAGTCTTATTGTAAAATCATTTATACAAAAAGCTTAAGTAATAAATCTGATTCATAGCATTTCGTTTAATGTTTATATATATTAAATTATTTTCTGTATACATAGCTTCTAAAGCTTAAGGACGACGCAAATAGTTTATAGTTGTATCTGTAAAGTGCTCTCATTGTATTTGTCCAAATATACATGTAGTATACAGGGTGTTCCAAAAGTAACAGGGCTGGTGCTGGCATTTTGTCAATTCTGCACTGAGTGTCTTCAAATTTTCACAAATTGTACTTTGAAGTATTGCAACTAAGATTATAAAGTCTCAGAAAAAATAATTAAATGTGGATAGAGTTATGGTTACTATAGTAACATGACATCACAATACCCGGGGCAACTTTTTCATGAAAGTGTGTTGCCAGATGTTTTGGTAAAAAACTCTTTTTTAAAAAAGAACGCGCAAGAATCGTGAACGGAGTGTAGTTGATCTAAAAACTTCATCGAAACAGCTTTAAAATGATATATAACTTAAAATTAGAATATTATCTTATAATCCGGGGAATCAAAGTTACATTCACGCGATACCCTTAAAAACAAATGCGCCACCTTTTTGCGAGACGTCCTTACTATGAAGCATCGGAATTTTGTTCGGCCATCTTTGGTTATGATAGATCGTTGCACTTTTTATTTAAACACCAGAATAATGTTTTTTGGAATTAATATAGACTTGCTTTATAATTACAGTGTATAATGTTTTCCCCCTCTGTTGAGAATTGCATTTAGTGATTTTCAACCAATCACATATTCTGCCCAGCCGTCCCAATTTTGAAATATTACAAGTAATTTATACATTTTTATAGGCCATTAGATCATTTTAGGTCAATTTTTGCACACAATTCAGGATAACATGAAGTTGCATCAGATAAGTATGCTGGCAATCGCAGGGAAGACAATTTTAGAAAAATGCAAGACAGAAAAATACAATCATCCTCATCATTTGTTAAAGAGATGTAGATTTGTTACAATGTATATGTTACAATGAATAGACTATTTCCATTTAACAAGACTATTTAAAATTAACATTTTGATGATTCATTTATTTTTTCGAACTGTCAAGAAACATATCACAATGGACAAGATTTAATCAAAATTTAGATAATACGATATATCTTCATCGATGCCTCTTTGAATGAGTAATACTTATTGTCTGGGGTACCAATAACAGAGCCCCAATCTTTCCACGTAACACATGAACCAACCCGAGGACAAACTGGTCCCTTTGAGTAGATACCAAATAGATTAGCACTACGACAGTCCTTATACCACCATGGACCTTTGAGATGTACAGAGCAATTTAGAGTTCCATGTAAGTCATTATCAGAGTCATATGTAAAGAACTGTTGACCGTTATGGAAAGCCATACTGTTCCCCAAAGTTCCTGTAAAACCTCCAATGGTCAGACGATAGTTGTCAACGTTAATATGGTCAATAGCACTAAAAAAAGTGTTCATTGACTTCAATATGAAAAACTTTAGTTTATCGACCTGACACCGTTAAAACCCAGATCAAAATCTTTGTGACTTTCGAAAGGGAAAAAGGTATGCCTCCTCGAACAATAAAACTAAATTTTCGAATCGGTTGTATGCCAACTTACAACATTAACTAAGACGGCCTTTGAAAACTAGTACGCGTACCTATTAGCAATGATTAGTTGCATACTCTTACATAATTTTTCATAATCTTTCATAATGTTTCACCATCTCCAGCTATCGACTCGGACGCGGGGACCCTCCGCGTTCCCGTCGGATTCTCTACTTAAAAATCCATTATCCCTGCGGGATTTTTCAGTAACAATGGAAAGACACGACGAATTACTGACACATTATCGAGGGCCGATATTTGGGTGACCTTTGACTCATGAACTTCCAGGTCAATACTTAGAAATGGAGGGAGAAAAATCGTGGTAAATATTTGGAACCGCGGATTTAGAATCGACACAGACACGACATATCAATGTTCTCGAGAGCTCTCGCTACAGTTTTCGAACAACGTCGATATTGTTAACAGCGGGGGATAGATATCACAGTATTAGTTTTCGAAGACAGCCTAAAACTGTGTATAAACGCTTCGGTTGCTACTCGCAGAATAACACGATCCCATCGTGCATCCACTCACATAACCTACTCATGATCACATCATGTTATCCAATCAGTTGAAATCGCGTTCGATTTCACTAACGCCAAGATGTTATATCAATCGGAAATAAAATAATTCAACTCTAATTTCAAACGTGTTGAATTTTAACTCATTGGCCTTGGTTTTCTTAATTGGCTTGGATAAAATGTTGTTCCATTTATTCAGAAAAGGAGTATAGTTCAATATACAAGTTCACATTCATTACATCCTCTTGTAGAAATGAATCTCAAATATAGAACACAAACATAATAAAAAACAAATTTCTATTAATTGCAAAAGTTAGCTTCCATGTTATGACTGAGTTAGGGTTCCAATTCTAGAGAAAAAGATATTCCCTCTTGAAGTATATAATGACCATTGCTATGCACTCCATATTTAATCCTCCCTGTAAATAACATTAATATCGATATGACATCGAGGATCTGGGATTTGGGTAATGTGAGACATGAGTTGCTTCTTTTTCAATTTCTTATTCAATCTTCTTTCCTTAAACCCTCATATTTAATCTTTTTGGAGTGGTAATTCAATTATTTACCTATTTGTTATTTTTTATCCAATAGTTGAACTCTGTACCGCTCTGTTAGGTAACATGAACACATATTTATGAAGTTTTGCAAATGCGTGGAAAAAGTGATAGCTGTAGAATACGGAAAATATTTCACAGATATCACCTTTTGCCAGGGATTTGAAAACTACCACCAATATGATGTGTTTTGTTACATAGTGATTTCATGACGTCACGGGGATGAATGAATGAATGGATATGTTTTGATTGTTTTGTTTAGTTTTAAAGGTGAACTATGGGATAAATAGAACATCCTTTGCATTTGCATGACATCGTGTTAATCCACTCATTGATATTAATATCTGCGCTAATTCGCTATACTAACTTGGCAAGATATTGATCTCAACTCGTGGATAAAGATGAACTCATTTAAAATCATATGATATCCTATACATATCCTTTACTGTGCCACAACTTTCTCATATGTTATATTTTGGCACAGGCCATCATTTCTTTTCTATGAATTCATGCTTTTGTTCCTCGTTTTAAAATTGTAGTTAAGTTGCTTAAATGATGCCCTGTGATGTTGATAAAAGTCAATAGTAATCCATTACAGTTACAGTTGAAATGTACCCATTGCTAGCCCAGAACCTACCAAAAATAGCTTTTGCATTTTGCCAATATTGCCCTATGTGTTTTTCCATGAAAATAGTTTTAATCGTATCTTTTCTTCAGTATTTCATATTTTACATTTTAATACATTTAAATTGGTTTATACATATATGTTATTTACTTAGACAACAATAGATAAAGACATTTTTGTAAAAACACCAAAAATGGTACATGATCTTTAAATTACTGTAGTGTGAACATCCAAGGTCAAAATTTGCTGAAATTGTATTTTTATAAAGCACAAATGATTTTTCTTCAATATGATATGCATTATTATCAGATATCTTTGGGGGCTAAAAAGGGCACTTAATGACACCCATCCTTTTGACAGTTGTGACTTGAATTTTTGATTACATCGAGAGTCTACCTCGAGATCCACTGATGGCCATCATTTTTTACCTCTAGAGATAAAATATTTAATTTAACGAATTAAAATCCCCTTGTTGTGATGATATAAGATCTCACCAACAGCCAAGCGTCATTGCTCAACGAAGCATGTGAATGAAACAAACAAACGAAATAACTGGCCAAATCATCAAAACAATTCATAAGATTAAATTGATCTTAATTACAAAAAAAGATTTATTTCAATCTATATGGATTTCTAATGCTTTTAATTTGAATAAAACATCATTTTACACTTTTTATTATGAAAATAGATATTAAAAAAATGCTGATATTATTTTGACTTAAACCGTTTCATTGATCAGGATGCATATATAAAGTTGAATTATGTAACCATAACGATTTATCGAATGGGCAAGACAATTGCTTTGTTATTATTACGGATAAATTGAAAAGTACTGTTGTCGCCATCCACTGATTGTTTATCATCAATTAATGAAGACATTAATGCTAGATAAGTTTAAATTAATGTTAATCCATGGCTTCAATATTTTATTTTACAAATTGAAAAATACCTGGAATGTGATTTACACTCCCCTAAATAAGTTTGGCAACCTTTGTCTACGTTCCGGACGCCATATCTCAAAATCGCTAAGAGTAATCAAAAAACGGATGGCATACTTATGAAAGGGCTGTTTCTAACCTACAAGATGAAATATAGATGAAGGAGTAACGAGGAATATTGACGACGATATGATAAAGAATGTTGAAAATGCAAGATTTGCCCTACTTTTGACCTTTGACCTAGAAAAAAATTTGACTTAATTTCCCATCATCCCAGATACATTCCCTAGTTGATCATGTAAGCAGCTTAAAGTAAGCTCTTCTAAATGGTGAGAAATCTTGTAAGGAGGAAGATTCTGAAAGAATAATAATTAGAAAACTGTCAAAAGCAATAGACTCCAGATTTTCAATCTGGAGTCTAATTAGAAAATAAGTCATCAATATGACTTGAATGTTTAAAGCCCCATTGTAAAGTTTAAAAATAAAGTTTTATCATTCACAAATTTCTTTTCTTGACTTGAAAACCCGTTTGGACATTTTTTAATGCCTGAGTAGTTATTCATCTTGTGATTTCAAAGATGTGAATTTCCCGCGATTTTAGAAACAAAAGGTTAGATTTTTAGATAATCAAATATAACATTTAACATAGTAAAACCAGGCAAATGCCATATTTTAACCATTCAATCGATGATTTTATGCTATTTAAACTTTAAAGGAATTATGAAAGGTTCAGGTAGTTGTTTGCAAACTGTTTCAGAGGGTTATATCATGAATGACTATTTTCTGACCATGAAAACATCATAAAAAGTATATACTATGTTAATAAAGTCAATCAGACTCAGAGATAACCCATCCACATACTTTTTAAAGATGTTGACCTCATTTTCACCAAAAATGCAATCACATTTTACAATTTAAAAAAACTGATTTGCATTCGTTTATTAAGAATTTCATTTCAAAGTAACCATAATTCAATGATTTTCAATCAAATTTTTACAAAAGTTCCTATCCAAATGAAGGGAATTGCATTCAATATGTACTTGCCAAGCAAATAATATAAAACAATCCATATTTTATCATTAATTGTTTAAATTCAACTCATCACTTCATTTGACATACAAATACCAAATACCATTTAAACCATTTATAAAGTCCTCTTAAACCATTTACGATAATTTTTGACTCCTCTTAATTTAAGGCATTCATGATATAAGCCATACATGTACAGTCCTCACTTAAAGGGTGACACTCCGAAGATGACCGAAAATAGCCCAACCCAACCTCTAACTCTAACCCCTTACTATTAAGCATCAGCATTTTGTTGGGCCATCTTTGGTTACGATAGATCAATGCCCTTTATATCTAAACACCAGAATAACGTTTTTGGAATTAATATAGACTTGCTATATAATTACAGTGTATGATGTTTTCCCCCTCTGTTGAGAAGTGATTTTCAAACAATCACATATTCTGCCCAGCCGTCCCAATTTTAAATATTACAAGTTTTTTATACATTTTTTTATAGGCCATTAGATCATTTTAGGTCACGTTTTGTACACAATTCAGAATAACATGAAGCTGCATCAGATAAGTATTCTGGCAATCGCAGTGAGGACAATTTTAGAAAAATGCAAGACAGAAATACAATCATCCTCATTATTTGTTCATTAAAGAATACAACGAAGTGAGAAATGTTAACATAAGAGCGATATTCATAATTTGAGGTGGTTCTAGGCTGTGCTACTGTTTAATCATTAAACTATGTTATTTTTGAATGTCCAGATTTTGGCCAGCTCATCAGCACCTACTAATACAGATGTAGATTTGTCGCACTGTATATGCTACAATGCATAGACTTCCCATTTTACAAAACTATTTCAAAATTAACTTGTTTATTAATTTATTCTCTCGAACTGTCAAGAAACATATCACAATGGACAAGATTCTATTTAGATAATACTATAGATCTTCATTGATGACTCTTTGAATGAATAATAATTGTTGTCTGGAGTACCAATAACAGAGCCCCAGTTTCCCCAAATGACACATGCTGCATACCGAGGACAAACTGGTCCCTTTGCGTAGATACCAAATAGATTAGCACTACGACAGTTTTTATACCACCACGGACCTTTGTGATGTAAAGCGCAATTTAGAATTTCGTGTAAGTCATTATCAGAGTCATATGTAGAGAACTGTTGACCGTTATGGGAAGCCATACTGTCCCCCATTGTTCCAGAAAAACCTCCAATGGTCAGACGATATTTGTCATATCTTTCAATTTCAAAGATAGAATACTCGGCAAACTTTGCTTCACTTGATGGACCTGGCCACATTGCGAGGTCGAACCGAACTTTGTAGCTGCCCTGCATCAATACACTTGCAAGGTTATCAAGTCCGATAAAATGTTCCTTTCTTGCATACCCAAAGCCATGTTGGTATTCAGTCCATGAACGATAGAAGTCTTCTGTGCCGTCAAATCGTTTGAAGATATACATCCATCCCTGGTCGCAATAGGCACTGAATATTCGGCCCTCTTTTGTTTTTATGTTTCTTACACCAGTGAAGGATGGATCAGAATTACAGTCCCTGACATATCTGTCTGCAATTAAAACGACATTTACATCATTTACACATTGTTTCGCTTTTTACAGTAATGATAAAGAATGTATTTATGAATTAAACCAATTAATGTTGAGCATTTTGAAGGGCGGTATTTAGGATCAATTTGTGTATTTTGAATGTATTTATGAATTATAAACCAATCAATTATGAGCATTTTGAAGGGTGGTATTTCGCATTAATTGGTGTATTTGAAGACAGACCGGAAATATTATAACCCTTTCTGATGTGTGCGTGTAAACATGGCAATTCACATTAATTTTTGCTCTATTCTAATCAAAGGTAGAATAGGACATAGTGATCAACCTGCAACGATTACCATCTGATTTGGGAATTACTTTTCCAATTTTGATGGGATCTTCGTGTACTGTGGTATTTAAGGTTCAGTTATACACTTTGCATAATTAGAGCGTTAATTAGAATGTTAGAGAGTTAGAGCGATCAGATTTTCTGTCTTGATTAATTCTATTTGTGTCTTGGAAAGTCCAAAACAGAAATTCGAAAGAATTGGAAATTGGTTGCAAATTTTATTATAATATTATTCAGATTGACTTAAACTAGAACTTCACTTTCGGAATCCCATTTGTTCGTTAAAGTCTATTCCTCTATATTCATACAGCACTCAGTTTTACGGGACAATATAAAAACAGCTGAATGGAATGCAGAAAAGAAATTAAACAAAAGTCTACTCACCACTATGACCATGTCCATTGTTTGAACATTCATCCAAACTATCTTCAATAGTTTCCTTTATTTCATTCTTCACCTCTGCGAGGCAAATGTCCACCTCACTATGTGCTCTAACAGCAACACCAAGAGCAACCAAAATTGTGAACTTCATTTTCAGAATTGTTAGATCAGTATAAACCTGTGTTAGTTGAGTTCAGGCTTTTACTGTTATTTTATACATCTATAATATTTCATTTTACAAATTGGAATGATGTAAGATTTAATAATTTGACATGCATGAAACATTTAGTCCCTGATCTGGACCCTCTGAAAAAAAGTTTTGTTGTCCGGTACTTTCCCACATAAAATGATTGTACCGTTTGAAAGAACAGACTTCCCTCTTAAAGAAAACACCTCTTCTATTGATGTAAACAGGGGCAAAAGGCACCAAAACGGGGTTAGACAAGGTGGCATTCTGAAGTCTCACTTTCTTGTCATCACGATTCCAGGTAAACCATCAGACGGATTTACTTCAAATTTTCTCACATGTTACATGGTAAGAAGTTCTAGAGCTGATTAACTTTGTGGTGGCCATCTTGCATTCTGGCGGCCATCTTGGAATTTTTTTCAGATAAATATTGTCATCGCGATTCCACAAAAACCACATAACAGATGTACTTCAAATGTTCACACATGTTACATGGTAAAAAGTCCTAGACCTCATTATTTTTTGGTGGCCATCTTGCATTCTGGCAGCCATCTTGGAAGTTTTAAGATAAATCTTGTCATCACAATTTCAGGAAATCCAAACGGATTTACTTCAAATTTCCACACATGTTACATGGTAAGAAAATATAGAGGTGAATAACTTTTCGGCAGCCATCTTGCATTCTGGCGGCCATCTTGGATATTTTGGGATAAATCTTGTCATCATGATTCCAGGAAAACAACCTAACAGATTAACTTCAAATTTTCACACATGTTACATGGTATGAAGTTCTAGAGCTGATTAACTTTTCAGTGGCCATCTTGCATTCTGACAGCCATTTTGGAAGGTTTATAGATAAATCTTGTAATCACGATTCCAGAAAAAACACTTCACAGTTTTACTTTGAATTTTCACACATGTTACATGGTATGAAGTTCTAGAGCTGACTAGCTTTTCGGTGGCCATGTTGCATTCCATCGGCCATCTTGGAAGTTTTTAGATAAATCTTGTCATCCCAATTCCATGAAAACCACGTAACAGTTTTACTTCAAATTTTCACACATGTTACATGGTAAGAAGTTATGGAGCTGATTAACTTTCCGATAGCCATCTTGCATTCTGGTGGCCATCTTGGAAGTTTGTAGATAAATCTTGTCATCACGATTCCAGAAAAACCACTTTACAGATTTGCTTCAAATTTTCACACTTTATACATTTACATTCACAATTGTCCCTGACTGGTATATATTTTTAGGTTTTATGACTGTTAAATTCTATAGTCTAGTTAACACCACTTTATAAACAGGTTTATTATTACTGGTGTAACTAACACAACGAAAAAAAAATATAATTAATTTATTTGATTTTATATAACATGAAATTATTTTTTCTTTTCGATAAAACATTGCTTATTAGAAAAATATTTAGTTGAAAACTTAGAGTAAACAATCAGTTCTTCTATCACAAAGTTTATTTTGGTTCAGTAGATTTTTCTATACATTATTTTTATGTCACCACCACTAGTGATTGGGTGACATATTGTAATAGCTTCGAACGTTTATCTTGACACTGTTCAGTAGTTAATGTGTACTGTATACTTAACAAGGTGTGGTGACATTTTGCATGTTTCTGCATCGTCACTACTATTGAAAGCTTATGTTGATATTGTAGCAGTGTTTTTTAAGTTCTTTTTGTTGGTACAATTAGTTTCCAAACCCTATACTTATATTGATCTGACACACAGTTTTAGTGCAGGTTTAAGTGATTTTTGTTGATTATTAAACGCAAAGAGCACATGTGTCTCAAACTCGCAACATCGTGGATACAGAGCCCATTCACATAGTTTGACATGCTGGTGCTCTGAACCAGCTCGTTAGTTAATATCTGACTAAGAGACAGCTTGCTTTCCCGATGAAGAAACGTTATCTGCAGCTTTTATGAGTACTATAGTATCTACAACTATTTTTGATCTTATGAGTATTGGATATCATTATTTTCAATTTTTCTTCAACATGTATTTTAATGACTTCAGTATGAATGGAATGTCCCTCGGAGTTGTGGTCCTTGATGAGGAATTGGTCATTGAACGGTGTGGATGCTGTTTATTCCCATATTAGATTATTGTCTTGGGATATTCAGGTTTGATTTTTGTTTGCCAGTTTTACACTTTACAGTTTGCTTTGCCCACTAGGTTGCTTTACACTTTTTTCCTTTGTCATTTGTCATTTTTGTTTATATTTAGTAAGGATATGATACGCAGGTCTCTCCTTCTGTGTGATCACCTGTCCAGAAGATAATTCAACTGCATGAAGAACATTTCGTTGACATGATGCACAGTGAAAGGTTTTCCAAACATTTACATTTTCGTTTAAAAGAGCTTTAATTCCGTTATATACTCAGATCAAGGCCAATTTAGCATACATTTCGCTCTCAAAAATCGCTGTGCAATAATGGATTTCAAAGAAATGTTTGACATTTTCAATAATCTTTTTTCTTTTTGATGAAATGTAGTTATTTATTCTAAAAATCAATCGATGTCATACACAAAATGCATTTAAGTGGTATAAAGTACAGAAGCAGAGTAAAAATATGTATTTTAGAATATCACCATGTGTTACCCCATTGTAGCGCCTCTTGCCCATGTTTCTATCAATATAAAACATGATATCATACACCAAATATGCATTTATGTCAAATTATGTGGTTTAAAATACAGAAAAATGGATAACATTCTCCTTAGAATACCACCTTTTGTAACCCCACTTTACTGCCTTTTGCCCCTGTTTATATCAATATAAAAGGTAGAATGTAACCTTCCTTGTAACATGTGTAAAAGTTTCAAGAAAATCAGTAAAGTGGTTTTCCTGGAATCACAATGACAAGATTTATCCAAAAAAACTTCCAAGATGGCCGCCAGAATGCAAGATGGCCACCGAAAGGTTAATCAGCTCTAGAACTTCTTACCATGTAATATGTGTGAAAATTTGAAGTAAATCCGTTTGGTTTTCCTGAAATCGTGATGACAAGATTTATCTTTAAACTTCCAAGATGGCTGCCAGAATGCAAGATGGCCACCGAAAAAATAATGAGGTCTAGAACTTTTTACCATGTTACATGTGTGAACATTTGAAGTACATCTGTTATATGGTTTTTGTGGAATCGCGACGACAATATTTATCTGAAAAAAATTCCAAGATGGCCGCCAGAATGCAAGATGGCCACCGCAAAGTTAATAAGCTCTAGAACTTCTTACCATGTAACATGTGTGAAAATTTGAAGTAAATCCGTCTAATGGTTTACCTGGAATCGTTGACAAGAAAGTGAGACTTCAGAATGCCACCTTGTCTAACCCCGTTTTGGTGCCTTTTGCCCCTGTTTACATCAATAGAAGAGGTGTTTTCTTTAAGAGGGAAGTCTGTTCTTTCAAACGGCACAATCATTTTATGTGGGAAAGTACCGGACAACAAAACCCCTTTTCTAGAGCCCTTTTGGAAATCAGATCGGGGACTAATTACTCAAAATGATCTTACTGAAAATCTAGAATGATATAAAGCATTAATTAAGATATAATAATTGGCGATGCGTAAAACATTATTCCATATGATTGAAGCAGTGAACCGAATTGGAAACGATGGATTGTGTAATATCACGCGGCTAAACAAAATCTTCACAAGTTTTCACTTGCAATATTCTTTATAAATGTCATGGAGAGATCCTATAACATTGGGACGTAACTTTGTAATGGATGTTTATTTGGATAGGTTGTCAGTAGATAGTAAGGCTACTCAAAATTCAGAACATCTGAGGATAGAAAATGTCACTGGGAAGCTACTAGATTTATGATTCATCATCTCTTTAAAAATGTTTAATCTTAAACAAAATAAACCATTTCTTGTATCACCAAATCACACATTTTGATACATAAATTTTGTTAGAAACTACTGATCGAATACGAAATTATTGAAACAGCTCAGACATCAGACATTATGGATAAACTTTACAACATGGATATGAAAGCTTCTAATCAATCTGCGAGATATATTTTATTTCAGATTAAGTCTCTGTTTTGGTTGATTTTTAAAAGTTATTCAAATAAATATATCAACATTATTCAATATAATTGAAGCAGTGGACCGAATTGGAAACGATGGATTGTGTAATATCAAGGGGCTAAACAAAATCTTCACAAGTTGCAGTATTCACTATAAATGTCATGGAGAGATCCTATAACGTTGGAACGTAACTTTGACCAAGTCATTTTTCCGATTGAGCTCCATTATACAGGGTGTCAAATGGCGTTGTGCCCCCCCCCCCTCCACGGCATAAACTAGGAAAGATACACACACATACCATATACCATTAGAAAGAGCATTTAATTGTTGTTAACATGTGAAAAGATGAAGATGCATGATGGAAAATAAGATATATTTTTAACTTACTTTAAAAAGTGAGTATGACCCCCTTGGGCAGCCTTAACCGCTGCCAATCTAGCCGGATACGAAGCTAAAAGGGAATGGAAAAGGGCTGTGTCTTTCTCAAGAGATTTTAATTAATTTATTTATTTATTTATTTTATTTAAGTGTCATGGTTAATAAATACAATAAAATTTCATAAAACAACAATAACCCAGGCCGTCATCGACCTATAAGACACTGGCATGTAAAAATTCAATAAATAGCAATAGTGATTAATTAAAAGTCTGTAAAATTATCTAAAAATAGCACATTCTCTTAATTTTAACATCCGTCCACAGGCTCTGGCAACGTGTAGGTAGATGCGTGAGTCACTCATGAGTTTTAAAAATTGAATGTCAGAGTCTAATGCCTGAAAATTGCATATTATATTTGTTACTTTCTCAAGCAACTCAAGTCTGACACAATTATAAGCGTTACACGTCATCAATACATGGTATTCATCCTCTATTCCATTGTTGCACATAACACATTGTCTCTCCTCGAGAGGCAAACGTTCATATCTTCCCGTCTCGATCCTAATCGGGGCTACACCACATCGTAGTGAAGCAAACGCTCTCCGGTCCCTGATAGACAGGCTCGACTTCAGATATGGTTCACAATTACAGTCGTTTTTAAACAATCTAAATGTTCTCAATTTGTTACGTTGTCTAGGATCCCGTCGGGTATCATTCCAGATGTTTTCTCTCAAAGAGGTGAACTGAACATCGATCAATTTATTCATAATTGTATCCAAAGGGTCATCAAACTGTAAATTCAGATCATTGGTAATAATCCGTTTTAAATTGAAGAACCAGTTAGCCTTGTTCCGAGTCGTACCAATGCTGACGTTCCAGTTATATATCCTTCGCGTGATCCTATTTTCATCCAAGGCAATGCATCTGTCCCTGTATTTTACCGCCGAACGAATCTGATGCACAAATGGTCTTGTCCAGCCCATTTCTGCGGTGACAGCCATATTAGGGGTATATTTCCCTAAACCAAGGAAGACACGGCACGCGCGATGGAACACCGCATACCCGTACTGACCCGTACTCCAAAACAGGCCTGACTAGACTGTTAAGATGAAAGGTGGGTATAACATTCATAGGGCAGTCCACCCATATCCTTGAACTTCGCTATCAGTAGACCCAGTGCTCGACTTCCAGCTGCGGCTACGGTCTTAGCCATCTCAGAGAAGTCCAAAAACTGGTTCATCCAGATACCAAGATATTTATACCGATCTACAACATCGACCTGTTGGCCCATGTAAATAAACTTGGTGTTAGATCTTGGGATACGCCTAGGCCGATAATGCACGATATTAGTCTTCTTGATATTCACCGTAAGTCGCCACTTGGAAGCCCATTCACCTAACGCGTTCAACATCCGTTGTAAACCTTCCTCGGACTTCGCTACAAGTGCTACATCATCTGCGTATAGCAATATCGATATCTGCTCGCCGTTGTCCATGTGAATGCCGTCACCTAATGCCTTAATCGTGTCCGTTAAATCATTAACGAATATATTGAACATTAGGCAAGATGTTAGACAGCCCTGTTTCAATCCAGAGTTAATAGAGAAAGAATCAGTAAAGTAACCGTTTATATTAATGCAGCTCCTTACGTCCTTATACAGGGCCTTAATACTTTTCGGAGGTTCTTGAGCAGGGCATCTTTAGAATATCTGTTCTCTGCAGCTTCAGTGTCCATAAGTTGCTCTGTTTTATCCATTAATATGGACCCCATGTGCTCTGCAGCATTCGGGTCAGGGCTGTTGCTCGGGTATTCATCAATACCAAAAAGGTCTATGCCAGATTTCTTCAAAAGATCTTGTGTAGCACTGGCTTTAAAGCATGGAGCTTTGTCATGTAGTAATGTTGTTTGTGAGGTCTCAATTACATTATCCTTGTTTTTAAGAAATGGTATTACCTTTGTTCTGAGTATGTCCTCACTGAAATATTCTCCCGTCCATGAGACACCATCATCCTTTATTACCCACAGCATTTTTTTCACAGTGAAAAGCAGAAAAATCCCTACGCAAATTGGTCGCGCCATCTTCTCACGGATTAGGAGTTCAGATACATCCTCTCGTTTGTACGCCCAAATCCTATCATTTTAATGATTTGGCTTTCCTACTGTATAGATGTAAAACTCGTCTGAGGGAGCCAAATGGAGAAAATCCTCGTCCCATTGACGGAGAAAGTTCACAAACCACAGTCTGTCCTCAATCTGCTCTGTTGTTTTCAAAGGTTTCGAAATAATGTGAAATGGTTTGAGCCCCTTTCTTACTCTGAATAGATGAACCATTTGATGAGAAACGTCTTTTCCTCTCAACCTTTTGATCTCTTTTGCAAGCTCTCTACAACTTTTTATCTTCTTAGCAGTTCCTTTTAGTATTATTTGTGTTGTCTTTCGAGTCAAAGTGTTTGACTTAGGTCCTGGTCTTTCCTGTGGTGTGATTTCAGAATATGTTTTATTCCAGTATTTTTGAACGAATTTTTCAGATCGAAGGAGTTTATTTGCTATCCATTTTTTCGTAATGAAACTAGCACCCTCATCTCGGGCTTCTCTATATGCAATAAACCTTATTCTGTCTCTATATTGCTGATTATCATCATCAGAAAGTTGTTTTGTCATTTTATTTCAACTGTGAACTAGCTTTAGTCTAAATGAATAAAATAAGGCACTACACTTTACAGTCAGCCACTTCTCAAAAATCAATGAAATAGAGCACTACACTAGTACATTTCAAATGCATGTGACACTATGTAGCAATATCTGACCTAGGTCATCTAGGGTTTATTTTATCCAGAATTGAATGCTCTTTTCAATGACATACATAATGTGTAGGTACCTTTCTAAGTTTATGCTGTGGAGGGGGGGGGGCACAACGCCATTTGACACCCTGTAGATGTAGAAATTCAAAATCAATGTTTCTAAATTGTACAGGTGAATGGATGTTTATTTGGATGGGTTGTCAGTAGATTGTAAGGCTACTTAAAATTCAGAACATCTGAGGATAGAAAATGTCACTGGAAAGCTACTAGATTTAGTGTTCATCATCTCTAAAAATGTTTAATCTTAGACAAAATAAACCATTTCTTGTATCAACAAAATCATTCATTCTGATACATGGATTTTGTTTGTAGCTATTGATCGAATAAGAAATTATTGAAACAGCTCAGACATCCCACACTCCGAGACATATTTTTTTATTATGGATAAACTTTACTACATGGATATGAGAGCTTCTAATAAATCTGCGAGATATATTTTTATTTCAGATTAAGTGTCTGTTTTGGTTTATTTTTAAAAATTATTCAAATAAATATATCTAGATAAAGCGCTTGAGCACTAACAATGTCATGCTCCAGCAGTTCACAAAAGTACACGTTCCAACCTCGTAAACAAATCTTTGTTTTTTCTCGTTTAACCAACAAAACTATCTAGTTTATTTTGTCTGCATGATATCTGAAGTAAATATATGAAATTAATAAAATTCAAAGTTGATTAAAGTAATTTTTGGGAATAATATTGCCTATAGCAGCAATAATAAGCAAATATTCATTCTATGAAGGGCAATACCCGATGCATGGTTCTCCCAGGCCCACATTCTTGTAGATATAATTGAAAGTGCAATGTCCATTGCACATACGTAGTCTGAAAATATATGTCTTACTAACTCATTCATTTATTTTCTGGGCATTCCCTATGAAAAGAATCAACGGTTATTACCTCTTTTATCAATTTCCACAAAGGAGTGGGGGAAAATGTTTAATGCGTTTTGGCATTTTTGATCACATTGTACAACATTGACTAATCAGAGTTTGAAAATTCTAGTGAATGTTTTATTATCTTATACCTAGCTACATATAAATGACAGGCCATTTTCTCTCTTTGTCGCTTTATTCAGCTTGCTAAAACACAGTTGTCATCCTTAAAAAGGATGTTTTATAAATGCACCGTGTCTGCCTGACAGTTAATGCAAATTAGATTGAATCTTACAGTAGGAAACAATGAGATTGATTTCGTTTTTTATATTTTTAAATGCCATTATGGTTCATAATAAATCTTAGTGTTTTTTCAAAATTGCCTATTTAATTATGAAAAAAACCTTTTCCTTTAATGGCTGTAACGTGAACACTGCTGAACTGATTTGGTTCAAGGTTCAATTGGATAATCATTTTGCAAGAATTTGAATTTGAAAAGACGTTAAGACTCCAGCACCTTTTTATGTTCCAGTCACATAATATTGGGGCCATATTGTCAGTATTGTCGAATCTTACCTTAAAGATTTTGCAGCTCTCTGCGGTCCGTTCGCTGACATATACAGACAATTACAGAGGTTAAAATCGCCAACTACCCAACAACTTTTGTATAATTCATTTATTAAATGAGTGTATAATGTATAACACCGATGATACATATGGTTTGACAGCAGGTTTGCAATATGAGATCTTCTGAAACACTGAGGGCATATCAGAGTTGACAGTTCTTGACAGCAGGAAGGAAATTTGACATCACAAGAGGCTCCGAGGGCATATCTGTTTTGACAGGTAGTCGAATTGACATCTTCAGAGGCAACGGGGGCGAATCGATCTGTGTGAGAGATAAGCTTACATAATATAATATCATCTAATGCACCGAGGGTATCTGGAGTGACATCAGGTAGGCAATGTGACATCACTGAAGCACCAAGGGCATATTTGGTGTGACAGCAGGGAGGCTTTGTACAAAAAACCTCCTACCTCATACCCACCTACCCGCATACGTGGGACCTGATACCGTCTTTGAAGGGTTCAATTTTAAAGATCCGAGATTATTAAATCTTAGTTTATGATGAATTATAGATGCATTTGTAACGACCCTTGATAGCAAGTTGCTACTACATCTCGGCTGGGTTCGATTCTCACTCGTGGCATCGAATTTAGCACACTTTCTTTTAATTTCTTTATCTGGCTTGTTGGACCTATGCTCGCGGTCATTAATTATTTATTGCCCTGGGGCGCCCTCGAGTCATTATACATTAAAACGCATCCATATGCCTTTATTTATGGATCTGTCATTTGTCTGGTCAAAAATAAAGCCGGAATTGTAGAAATGTTAATAATTTGTATTTTGAGATTAAATAATCTTTAAAATTGAACCCTTCAATGACTGTATCATGTTCCACGTAGGTGGGTATGAGGTAGGAGGTTTTTTATACAAAGCCCACCAGGGAGGCAATATGACATTTTCTTAAGCCCCAATGGTACATTCTTTTGTGACAGCGGTATATAATATGATATCATCTAATACGCCAAGGGCGTATTCGATGTGACAGCAAGTAGGCAATATGACATTCTTAAATTAAGCCCCAATGGCATGTTTTGTGTGCCAGCAGGTAGGCAATATGTCATCTTATTAAGCCCAAATGGCATATTTTTGTGACAGCAGGTATATAATATGGTATCATCTTATACGCCAATGGCATATTTTGTGTGACATCAGGTAGGCAATATGACATCACATGTAGCACCAAGGGCGCATATTCGATGTGACAGCAAGAAGGCAATATGACATCATTTTACGCCCCAATGGCATATTTGCTGTGATATCAGGTTTATATTATGATATCATCTAATGCACCGAGGGAATATCTGGTGTGGAAGCAAGTAGATAGTATATACCAGGTCGTTCAATAAGTTCACGGAAAAATGCTCTCATTTCAAAGACTCTTGATATTTTCCCATAAAATTTTCACACAATGTTTAAAAAATACTTTCTGATTGATTCTTAAACTCTCAGCATCTCTAATTAGATTGGTCAAAAATAAGAGTTTCTATGGTAACTTGACTTTTGGGTAGGCGGGGCACTTTTTACGTCACACAATTTACCATTACAGAAATCTATCAATATATGCAAGGAAAGGATCTCTATTTTTTATTTGTTCTTATTCAAATTACAAATTTTTGAGGGAAAATTGATGTTCATTGTTTTCAAGAACATTTCTGAAATCGTGCTAGTCAATGCTGTACCAGTGGACCAGAAAATCAACAAAGTAATGCTATGGTAAGTTGATTAAAACTTCCATTCTGCCGAACTCTGAATTTTTCCATCAGAATAATGCAGCCGATCACACTGCTAATATTGTGCAGGAAACCATCGCAAATAACTGGCAAAATAGATGGCAAAGCTGCCCCAAGTTACATACTCTAGATGAAACAACTTTGATTTTGCTGTTTTCACTAGGATGAAGGATCAGCTAAGAGGTGCACTTTATGAAACAATGAAACTACTTTCGACTGCAGTCCAGATTGCCCTTCAAACAAGTTTTCCAGATGGTTTCAGAGCATTGTCTTGTCAATGGCTTGAATGCAATCTACTGTGCATTAAACATGAGGGAGAATATTTCTAAAACCTTATGGGACAATAGTTGTTACTATTATTACATTAAGTAATATGTACAAGTAGAAAGCGGAGAAGAAATTCATGTGATATACTCATAAATTGCCTCCTATTCTGTTGTTTTTCTAATGAACAATGTGACGTAAAAAGTGCCCCGCCTACCCAAAAGTCAAGTTACCACAATAACCCTCATTTTTTACCAATCAAGTAAGAGATGCTGATATTTTAAAAATCCCCTAAATCCGCCGTTATGGCAATGGCAATGAGAAATATGAGTAGATAAAATCTACCGGAATCAATAAATCGAAGTAGGAAGAATGAATTTTCACAGGATTTATCACTAAGCTAATGGTAAAACTGTAAGGAAAACGGCCTGAAATAAAAGGAGAAATAGTTCGGCGGAAAGTGAATACCAGAAGTAGGTAAAAAACAACAGCAATTGTAAAGAGAGAATCAGCAAGCAGGCTAAACAAAAAATTGTCTCAATTTTAAAATATTTTTGGCTTATGTCATTCCTTGTCATGTCTATTTTCTAAAAATCACAAAAGTGCATACTTTATTCAAGGATAACTAAAGATTTTTAAAATAATGTATTATTTTTCTATAAGAATGGTTACCATTCTTATTATTTGGGAGAATTTAAACATTTTCCACCCATTTTTGCACTTTGAATCATTAATAACTTCACCAATTTATAACATATTGTGAATCTTTTGGGAGATATTGTATTTAATATTGTAAGGAATAGATTGGTAGGTCAATTATAAAAGTTGCTTGTAATTTGTCATCCCTATAGATCTGATCCTGCCTTTAATATCCGCTCAAATTCACAAAATTATAGTAATGCCTGGGTCACATTTGCTCCGATCCATCGGCTGGCCCCGGCCGATTGAGTGTTTTGTTCAATATTGTATTCAATTTCGAACAAAATACTCAATCGGCCATGCGCCGTAGTGAAAATCGGAGCAAATGTGACCAAGGCATAACCATCCTCGTTAGATAAGCAATCGTAGAACATGGAAAGTAGAATAAGTAAGTTTGAAAGCTTAAGACGCTAGTTGCAATTAAAGATTGAACAAAGTCATATTTTTCGATTCTGACATGTCATTTCGTTCGCTCATCATAAACCATTCCCGGGAGGGCTATTTTCACTATTTTCTGTTGACAATCGATTATGTATCGATCCTTTTGCTTGAAGATTAACAAAGGTTAGGATCTTTGATTAATCAAGATGACGAATGGCAGACATGAATTAAAGTTTTGACTCTCTGTTAGAAATATCTGTAAGAATATAAAACGGCAGAAGTATTTTCCCATCATGGATGGTTGGAATCAGCGACTCACCCCTCATCATTTCGGTAATGGATATGTATTTTTGTTGTATTTACAGTAGACGACACACAATTTAAAGACTCGTAATACACTAATAGTATATATCTTATTTCATAGGTAGATGGAAACTTATCCTTAGCTGAGCCCTATTCGTTGAAATATTGGAGTAATTTACCACACCACACTTGGGCATCCATGTTTTCTAAGGACAAAATACTCTTTTATGAGTACTAGTATGTACAACTATTTTTGATGTTGTGAGTATTGGCTATCAATTTTTCAATTTTTCTTCAACATGTAGTATGAAATGTCCCTTGGTGTTCTGGTCCTGGATTGTGATATTGGTTCTCGAATGGAGGGAGGAGGGGGATGTTACACATTGTTTCTTTTCACGTTAGATCATGGTTTTGGGATTTTTAGTCACCCTTTCCTTTTGGAATTTGTGCTTCTAGAATTAGATCATGATGGTGGCTAAGTTGACGATATGTCACACTTTCGGTTCATATCCGGGTCTCTGGGGGAAAGATGGCGATCCCCGTCTAACAGACAACTGTGCCATTGGGTCAATTTATGATTTTTTAATATTACACCAAAACTAATCACAGCGAGATTTTTAACTTATTGGATTTCATTAAGTGGAATTGTAACTACATATTAAGATGATTAGAAGACCTGACATACTTCTGCTTTGAAGAAATTTGGAAAGATTCAGTACGTTTTCGCAGTTTCAGCATGGACTTCTAATCACAAGTCATTAGGAGTCCATGGTTTCAGGCAGTTATATATTGGATTATGACTATTTTCTGACCATGACGACATTTCTAAAGATGTTGACCTCATTTTCACCAAAAATGCAATCATCTTTTTTACATTACTAATCTTTTTTGATATATCAATTAAGTTTAACTTAGGAAAACTGAAATTCGCTGAATTTCCATGTTATTTCACAATTGAAGAGACTCATGCTATCCATGGGTTTCAGCTGATTTTGGTCATTCAAATTAAGCATCGTCAAAGTTCCTGGAGGAATCCACTTTTCCTTTTTAGGAAATAGAACATATCTCAAAGCACATTCTATCTAATAGTATGCATTTAACATCATAATAAAATGTTTAAATTTGAGTGAAAATATTGTCAACATTTTTTACAAAGAATGATGATTCACGGGGGAAAAGTCTACCCGCCTATATACAACCTATCTACCGCCGAGTTAGACACGCTTATACCGCCAATGCAATGTTTGGTAAACTACATCTCATAGGAGAATGGACAATAAAGGTAATATTAGGCCACTATCAGTCCTTTCGGATGCTTAAAAGCGTTACTAAGATGTTCTTGCAGGCGGAATTGGCCCAGAATCTTTGTTGAAATATATTTTTATGTCCAAATTAAGAGATAAGTAAAACGTATGATGGTTTTCGATTTGTTTTGCTCATTCGTACTCGCTTTAATTGATAACGAGCCATACATAAGACATACTTGGGCCGGCAAATGTATGTCATATGCATTTCATAAAGTGTCAAATTATCAGGTCAAAATAGCACTTTTGACAGAAAAATCTTCACATAAACGCTGTCCTAAAAGATCCGATGTTATCGGACATCGGACCGATGAGTAGGTTATCGGACATCGGACCGATGAGTAATATTATAAAGATCCGAAAATATCTTGAGTAAAGGATCTCAGAATCTGAACATTACTTGAGAAAAATCTGATGACATCGAGATCCGATGATATCGTCGAGTTTATGACTATTGCATTAAGTACTCATGCAAACATTAGGTCCAACCTAATCCTAGCATTCAAACTTGATGATACCGATTTATTTCAAGGGTAACGATTTTTAAACTGCAACAGAAGATGACCGAATATAACCAATATCAACCTCACCCTATTTCTAAACCCTAAACAGGAAGAATTGGAATTTTGCCGTACACCTAACCTAACGCTTCTAAGGAATTTCTATGATTTATTTTGTTTCATAATTTTGAAGAACATGTTATAAAATCAATCTCGATTAGTTGTGATCAACAATTTTAGATAATTCGATATATCTTCATAGATGCCTCTTTGAATGAGTAGTCGTGATTGTTTGGAGTACCGATGGTAGATCCCGAGTAAAACCATATGATGCATTTGGTACGTTGAGGACAAACAGGTCCTTTCGTATAGACGCCAAGTAGATTAGATGCATAGCAACGATAATACCACCAAGCACCTTTGTGCTTTAAAGCACAATTTGCAGTTTCATCTGAGTCATTGTCATTGTCATATGTTGTGAACTGTTGGCCATTATGCGGTGTGAGGCTGTCCCCCATTGTTCCAGAAAAACCTCCAATGGTTAGACGATATTTGTCATATCTGTCAATTTGAAAGATCGAATACTCGGCAAATTTTGCTTCACTTGATGGACCTGGCCGACCCGAACTTTGTAGTTGCCCTGCATCAAAGCACTTGCAAGATCATCAAGTCCGATAAAATGTTCCTTTGTTGCATACCCAAAGCCATGCTGATATTCAGTCCATGTACGATAGAAGTCCTCCGTGCCGTCAAATCGTTTGAAGATAAACATCCAGCCCTGGTCACAATATGCACTGAATATTCGGCCCTCTTTTGTTTTTATGTTTCTTACACCAGTGAATGATGGATCAGAATTACAGTCCTCAGCATATCTATCTGCAATTAAAGTAGCATTTGCACCATTTACACACAGTTTCGCGTACAATAGTAGTTCGTCTAATATGAACTATTTTTCTGTAAGTTTATCTCTTTTTTAACAACTTGATTCATTTCTGCAGAGAAAATAATTTATTTCTACAAAACTTTCGACATATATCCACAAGTGTTTTCAAGATTAAAAGAACCACTCAGCAGTATGTGTCACTTGAGCGTACGTTCTATTTGGTAAAGTCACAAAATTACTAGAAAACAGATAATATATAAAATAGTGTTCAATGGTAGAACTCTCCTTACTTTTAAAATTGACTCACTTGAGTTCAAACTAGAATTTCTTAAATCGAAGTCATTCGATTTTCAATGAATTTCAGAGAAAAACAGCAAACCATCTCATCGTGTAAAAATAATTCAACAAAAATATCCCACGAAAATCAACGTTCACACCAACGGCTAATGCCACGCTTTAAATCGGCGAGAAAAGCGGCACCAAAGCATGGCGCTTTAAAGCGACTTGTAAAGCGGCACCAAAGCGTAACAAAGCTTGATTAAAGCGTCGGGGTCGTAATAGGTCGTAGAAAAGCTCGGAGAAAAGCGGGATGTTCGGCAAGAGCGCCAACAATTTTTAAACTGTTTAAAAAATTTGGGCGCTCCGTTACGAATTGATTAAAGCGCCGAATGCGTATTAAAGCTTATTAAACCGTAACAACGCTCAGCAAAGCTTGGCCCAAAGCGTAGGAAGGCTTAACAGAGCTTGGTCCAAAGCGGGGACCCCAGTCTCTTCACGGTCTGTTACCACTTGACACGCTTCGTTTAGATGTCTCAAGCTTTGCTACGATCTGGCATGAAGATCTGACACGAGGTCAGACACTTTCATCAATATCTGACACTCTTTTTTACGCTTTCATGAAGGACTCTCAAGCTCTTTAACGAATTGAGACGCTTTAATCAAGGATTGAAACGCTTTGTTAAGCGTTGTTACGCTTGATAAGCTTCCTCACGCTCTCTCACGCTCTTTCACGCCGTGCGACAAACATCATGTCTTCTTCAGATAGGTCATGATCTGGTCCATCTGGAATTTCTGGATCTTGTTGTTCTGCCATCGTCTTCTCGAGTCAAAGATGCAATGGTTTTATGGATCTAATGCATCTTTATACAGCCATTTGATCAAAAGCGTCATGATAAAGGCGATCTCGAAAATGCACAACAGAGCTTGGCAATCGTATCAGAGCCTGATTAAAGCGTCATAATCGCATCAAAGCGTAATAATGCTTACCAAAGCTTATCAAAGCGTGATTTTAAGCGTAACAAAGCCTGGTCGAAGCGGGATCATAGCGTGAGGAACCGTAACAAGTCGGGAAATTAGAGCGTATCGGAGCTTATCAGAGCGTAATATTAGTTAGGAGATCGTGATATTTTTGGAAAGGTAAACAAAAATGACGGCGCTTTGCTCGCCGATTTAAAGCGTGGCATTCGCCGTTGGTGTGAACGTAGCTATAAAAAGAGTTTGGCGCTCTTGCCGAATATCCCGCTTTACTCTGAGCTTTTCTACGACCTATTACGACCCCGACGCTTTAATCAATCTTTGTTACGCTTTGGTGCCGCTTTACAAGCCGCTTTAAAGCGCCATCGAAGCGCCGTTGGTGTGAACGTAGCTTTACATAGTTTGAGTGCCAAAACGTCATAATGTTCATGTACATTGACCAATTCACCACTACCAAGCACATCCATCCCAAATATTTTACCGTTCACTGTTATGACCACATGTTTCCCAGTTATTCTGTTCACTATATGTCTTCAAATTAGAGTAATCTATCCAAAAATGGTGCTGTAGTCCCAAAACAGGTTTTTAATTTCGTCGAAATAAACAAACCGAGTATGGACACTTCACCCAATCAAGTGCTACTAATCTCGCCTTACTGGGAATTGCTGCGTACATACCTTGAATCATACTCTTCACGTTTGTTTGACTACACTCGACTGCCTTTTTAATTGCATCAAGCGTACCAGATAATTTTTCAATTTTATCAGTCATAGAATTAAACTGCTTCTGTGTTTCCGACTTCGTACATTTATCATCCTGGGCAGCTACAGATGTTGTCAGATGCCCCACGATTAAGACAGAGCCGAAAAAAGCTACGAATTCGAATATTGCGTTCATCTTGTCAGATGTCACAGAGAATGTATCACATAAAACAATGTATAACAACAGAACTTAATCGGTATGCATATATACAGGGTGTCAAATAAGTCTGTTCTCCCCCCTTAACTTTTTTATCTTTAAATTTATCATATTTTCCCATATATCATTTTGAAGCTTATGGAAAATGCTGATCACCCTCAAAAAATCAAGCATAAACTCCTCCTAATAAAATTGCTACAATGTTTCTTGTAAGGTTGTAGTTGACCTTTGATTACGTCAAAACAAGTAATATTACCAGGTAATAGTGATTGAAAAGTGAAAATGATACTGCAGCGACAATGAAAACATTGGCTGATTTCGATGTTTCTCAATATCGTTACAGAGTAAAATGTGTTACATTCAGGGGAGCTTTTGAAGCAGGGGCATCTTTCATCACAAAATAGTTGATAACAGCCAAAATTAAACCTTCTGTATGATTTAAACGTGATCATATCCTTGTAGAATTGAGGCCATCCGGGCTGCTTGGGGAGACATACAGACTAATAAAAAAGTGAAATATGGACATCACTAAAAATACTCTAAAAATTTGGGAATTTAACTAATCACTCTGAAATTTGGTGTGTGATCAGCAATTTGAATTCCCTTTAAGATGGTGTATACCAACCCTAGGTTATTTCTGAAATGAAAAACTTAAGGGGGGAGAACAGACTTATTTGACGCCCTGTATACACATCTGATTAAACATTAACAGTAAATATCATACATTTATATGTTTACCTGGCATTATACTAATGAAAATTAGATGCAACTATTTTAAACCTGCTATTGCATTTACATGTGTTGATTGTAATGGCAATAATAGAAATTAAATTATATTGAATATTACCTATTTCAAAGTCTGTCTCTGATCTATATAGGAAGAATCAGATCAGTCAAGCCTTTGAAATACTAGGTAAATTGAATGGATTTTACATTCTCAAAAACTATATATGATTGCATGTAATTAAATCTATAAAATATAGTATTACATACCCAGCGAAGCATTTGTATTGAAGTCAATGGAGCTGAAGGTCGGCTATATATAGGGTGGTCCAAAAAAAAGTGAACCCCTGCAACAGGCTATATTTTCCTTCATACATGTATGAATTTGCTCATATTATCACATCTTGTAGAGAAAGGTCTAACATTTTTGTTGACACCATATTCTATTCTCAGTCTTGAATTTCAAAGAAATTACAAGATTTAAACAAACATGCCTCTAATTTGATTTTGTGCAAAATTTTACCATTGTGATTGACGGAAATTGTTGATACACATTAGATGATCTTAAAAGAGCTTTCAGTGAGAGATTTTAAGTTTAAACCCTACCATATGACAAATGGGACACTATTAGAGCAGAAAACACATTTCACACTTTTATTGACCATTTTGAAGTTGTTTTAACCATTCAACAGTTTAGAGGCATGTTACCCACACAAACGGGTAGAGGGGGGCAAAATTACCCCTTGTGACCCAAAATCTGAGAAGCCCTTCATTTAAAATCTTACAAAAACCAAAAGAAAATATAATATTCAGTGTTTTTAGCCATATTTCATGAGAATTGGTCCATGATTAATGAAGATATTGACATTTTAAGACCATATAGGGTTATGTTGTGATTTCACTGGAAGATGTTCTCGTCTTTGGAAACATTGAACATTTCTTTTGGTCACAATAACTTTGCAACTAACAGAGGTAGGATGCTAATTTTTACATCATATTGTGTGGGATTCAAAACCAAACAAAGTCAGAAAACATTAGGTTTCCCAGACTCCGGCTTAAAAGATTTCCATGGGAAGATTGTTGAAGGGTTGAAGAATCGCAGATATTGAAGTTCACATTTTACCCATTTTCAGTGATGTTTCATGAAGGCTTATAATTTCTGCGAATTTCAATACTAAGAAAAATTTAGAGTACCAACAAAAATGTTAGTCCTTGCTCTACAAAATGTGAAAATATGAAAGGATTCCCGCAGGTAATAAGGAACATATAGCCGGTTGCAAGGGTTCACTTTTTTTTGGACCACCCTGTATTCCTGTATAGCCGCCAAACCTTTTGCCATGACAATTTTATGACGTCATCGGGACGTCATGTTTCATTTCTTCCTAATTTCACTTGCACACAGACACGTGGCGTCATTGATATAACGTAGCCATGATATAAAAGTATGTAATACAACAGTTATGTCCGTATCATTGAATATATGCCTTCGGTCTGTCGTAATATAACCCTCGCAAGCTCGGGCTATATTGGTGACAGACCTTAGGCATATATTCAATGATAGGGACATAACTGCTAATAACAGAATGTCGTCATCGTGGGTTTTCAGTACATCAAAAGTTCCGCGGATTACATATAATATATAGTACTAGTCAAATATTTTCTGATACGCGCTCTGATGATCTTGTGGAAAACACAAAACACACAGGGCATGCCCTTGGACTTAAAGCCCCCGATAAATCGGGCTACGTATACCGCCGTGTTTACATTAGGGGATTAGAAGAGTTTATTTTTACTTTAGGTATGCAAGCAATATCAATATTAGGCCTTCATGCATGTACTCGTGTGTACAATCAGTATTCCCTTCAATATTATATAAGCCAGGCTATTCAAGTACAACATAATGTACACTATTTATGTGTGTACTACAGGGCGTCCACAAAAAAACTATACCCAACTTCAAAGCCAGGATATTAAAATTCTGAGCATTTTAAAAAAAATACAAAGGTAGCAGTAAAAGGCCTATTTTGTTCTCCATCCAATGGCACCTAGATCATTATGTAACTGTCATTGATGACTGAGCAATCGTGACTTTTATGAAAGGTGGTAAAATCAGCACTGTGCCAAGTTAGCATTCAAGTAAGAATGACAAAGTGGATGTTTTTTATGTTCAAAACATTATTAATGTTCAAATTCAAACTTGTTTCGTGTTCTTCACACATTTACATAATTTTCCATAACTTTTTGTTTGTACCTCCCTCTCAAGAAATTGCATTCAAAGAGCCTTTTGATCAGCAATGAAACTTCTACTTGATGATATGCAGCTTTGAAGTCAATTGTACCCCATGTAAAGGCAATAACCCTTTTCGAAATCCTCATTTTCTGAGAAGAACTCAAATTTATTGAGTTTAAACAAGTATATTCATATGGGACAGTATTGCTAGAATCTATTTTAATAGTAAGAATAGGGGTTCTATAAACAGTACATGAGACTTGCTTTTTAGAACTTTTTGTTGGTTCTTACTACTCAGGTGTCAGTTGAACCATTTTTGCAGGCCTATTTTAGAAGTAAAGCCTTTTGTCAAACCTTTTTTCATATGAGAGTTACTCAGTCCCAAGTCCTGTTCAGTATGGAAGGCCTGTCATCTAACTTATTGTAACAGAAAAAAGAATAATAAGCTAATTACACATCAATTGCCACACAGGAAGGTAACTTGGCACAGTGCTAATTTTACCACCTCCCATAATGGTCAAGATTGCTCAGTCAAACATAACAGTTACATGATGATCTTGGTACCATTTGATGGAGAATAAATCAGGCTTTTTACTACTACCTTTGTATTTAACAAAACTGCTCAGAATTCTAGTAATTTGGTTTTAAAGTTGGGTATACTTTTTTTGTGGACGCCCTGTACATTGGAAAACATTTCCCTGGGAAACAAAACACAAATACTTTTTATATGTTCAAAATGAGCAATTTGATTGATGCATACACTTAATACCTTCATATATAAACATCTACAAAGTATATCTAATAGTCATTTTCAATTCCAATGGTGAAACTTGCCTGGTTACGATTATACGGGAAATCAACACGGCACGATAGTTGTACACCTTCCTGGCTTACCTCTGAAGCCTGTACCCTGTAATCTCTTTGTATAGCTTAGCGAGAGCGCTGCGCCTGCGCAGTTTTAAATTTTGGCGCACACTTTAAGGAGGGGGGGGGGGGGGGGCTGAGCATCCCCGCCAAAATTTAAAAAACAATGGCCAGTTTTGCCAGTTTGTTATCTAAATTGCCCAGCTTATGTGGGGAAGAGCAGGTTTTCTTTAATTTTCTGATAAATAACAGTTACAAGGAAAGAATAAGGCAAGCTATGTGGTTGATCGAAGCATCCTATAGCTCCCATATTAAACTTATCTACCTAATTGAACATTAAGCTGTCGCCAGTCGAAATAGTAAATATGGATGATGACAATACACACGAGTCCATTGCCCAATTGACCATATACAATAATTTATACTATTTTTTATTAACCCTTTATGATATGAACTATTCCTGTACTACCCTCATTTCACAGGTCAAACCTAATCTAAACATTCGTACTTGATGTGCGTATTATTTAACGATTTTTGAACCCCAACAGAAGATAACCGAAAATAACCCCAACCCTTAAGCAACACTAACCCTAACTATAACCCTAAAATCCGGGCTAAAATCCAACCAGGAAGAATCGGAAATTTACTGCTCGGCCATACGCCTAATCTAAACGCTTCTTTGGAATTACCTTGATTTATTTTATTTCATAATCTTGATGAACACGATATAAATGATGATGGATAAGTTTTGATCAACAATTTTAGATTATTCGATAGATCTTCATTGATGCCTTTTCGAATGAGTAATAATCATTGTCTGGTGAACCGATTGAAGATCCCCAGTGTCTCCATGAGACACACGTAGCACGCTGAGGACAAAGTGGCCCTTTCGCGTAGATGCTAAATAGATTAGCCAAACGACAGTAACGATACCACCAAGCGCCTTCAAACGCTAAAGCACAATTTAAAGTTTCACTTTCATCATTATCAGAGTCATATGTAGAGAACTGTTGGCTATTGTGAAATATCATGCTGTCATTCATAGTCCCAGTAAAACCTCCAATGGTTAGCCGATATTTGTCAGATCTGTCAATTTGAAAGATCGAATACTCGGCAAACTTTGCTTCACTTGATGGACCTGGCCACATTGCGAGGTCGATCCGAACTTTATAGTTCCTCTGCGTCAATACACTTGCGAGGTTATCAAGTCCGATAAAATGCTCTTTTCCTGGATACCCGAAGCCATGCTGATATTCAGTCCATGAACGATTGAAGTCTTCCGTGCCGTCGAATCGTTTGAAGATATACATCCAGCCCTGGTCGCAATAGGCACTGAATATTCGGCCCTCTTTTGTTTTTATGTTTCTTACACCAGTGAATGATGGATCAGGATTACAGTCCTCAACATATCTATCTGCAATTAAAACGACATTTACATCATTTACACATTGTTTCGCTTATTACAGTAATGATAAAGAATTGTTTCGCTTATTACAGTAATGATGAAGAATGTATTTATAAATTATACCAATTAATGTTGAGCATTTTGAAGGGCGGTGTTTCACATCAATTGGTGTATTTGAAGACAGACTGGAAATAGTATAACTCTTTCTGACGTGTGCGTATAAACATGGTGATTCACATTAATTTTTGCTCTAGAACTTTATTATATTCAAATCAAAGGTGAAATAGGACATGATGACCAACCTATGCAACGATTACCATCAGATTTGGGAATTACTTTTCCAATTTAGATGGGATCTTCGTGTACTGTGGTATTTAAGGTTCAGTTATACACTTTGCATAATTAGAGCGTTAATTAGAGAATGAGAGCGATCGCATTTTCTGTCTTGATTTATTCTATTTGTGTCTTGGAAAGTCCAAAATGGAATTCGAAAGAATTGAAAATTGGTTGCAAATATAATTATAATATTACGAACTTTTCAGACTGATTTAAACTAGAACTTCACTTACGGAGTCCCATTTGTTCGTTAAAATCCGTTCCTGTATATTCATTCAGCACTCAGTTTTAAGGGACAATATAAAAAAACAATTGAATGGAATGCAGAAAAGAATTTAAACAAAAGTCTACTCACCACTGTGATCATGTCCATTGTTTGTACATTCATCCAAACTCTCTTCAATTGTTTCCTTTATTTCATTCTTCACCTCTGCAAGGCAAATGTCCACCTCACTATGTGCTCTAACAGCAACAACAAGAGCAATCAAAATTGTGAACTTCATTTTGAGAATTGATAGATCAGTATAAGTTGAGTCCAGGCTTTTACTGTTATTTTATACATCTATAATCCAGGGCTATAACATTTCATTTAACAAATTGGAAAATACCTGGAGATTGATGTAAGATTTAATAATTTGCCATTCGTGAAACATTACTCAAAATGATCTAATTCTAAAATGATATAAATGAATTATGATTTAATAATTGGCGGTGCGTAAACATTGACTCAATATGATTGAAGCAGTGAACCGAATTAAAAATGATGGATTGTGTAATATTGCGGGGCTAAACAAATCTTCACAATTTGCGTAATTCAGTTGGAATATTATTTATAAACATGTCATGGAGAGAGTTTACAAAATTAAACGTTCCAAACTCGTAAATAAATCTGACTCAAATCGTTTTATTTTTACTGTTAATAACCAATCCATTTTGTTTTCTTCTTCTTGACAACTGATGCAAACATCTAAAATTCATTCACATTTATTTGCGTTTGAGCAAAGCGACATTAGCAAATAAATGATTTCTTTCCCATGTTTTGGTCCACCCTGTATAAACCTAAAACTCGATCCAATATCGTCATCCGTACTATATTCTCACCAAAACTTTTTTAAAGGCCCTTAATTTGAAGCCAAATTATCAGGAAAATTGGCCTTAATTTTTTTTAAGTTTGGCCCACTTTTTGGTTGCTGGATCCGCCCCTGATTTTTATTGCCTTCTTTGTTGTTTATATTGAGTTATTGAATAATGGACAATAACACATCCATTGTTTTTACAACTTTACAGACTTATCTCTTACACTCCACGCCATTAGGAATACGTGTACGTGAACTCAATCTCGTTTTGTGCATGGTTTCTAGTTGAGACTTAATTATGAGAGTTGAATGTAAGGGGAGGTTTAGAATTAGGTTACACTGCATGATCAAAACTCAAAGTTTCCATTGAAGTTTTTGCTGCTGTGAAATATGAGATGCATCATTTCCAAACATAAATACGAGGTTTAGAATTGCCTTTTTTGTTAATTTTTAAACTTCTTGTTCATTATCTTAGGAACGCTATATGATGTCTACAGAATTGATATGACATGCATATGACACAATAGTCTTGGAATACTGGAGATTTACTTACGTGCATAAACTGAACATCATGAAAATGCAGAATTTCCAGATTTTGAGATTAATTTTACTTCTTAATATACCGCAGTGCTGGTCAATTTTCACAACAACCGGTAAGTGTAAGTAAGGATGTGTTTAAAAGGAGTTAAGCCAAAATACTTCATGAGATGTTGGTGATTTCTTGTATGAGCTTCTTGTTTTAAGTCAGCATAACTAAATGGTTTAAGCCCATACTCTCTTAGCAGGCGGAAAAAATTGAATGCAGTTCGTAGAGTCTCCATATGAAGCAAAGCATTAAGAAATATTATTAATTTAATTGAAAAAACAAAAAATCCAATCCGGTTTTTTGCAAGTTCAATTTTCCCTCTTTACCATACTAGTGCTAGGTGTAACATAGTGAAAATTAAGAAATGATAGTCATATGTCTGTTCTACGGTAACAGATACAATAGCAATTGTAACCAAGTTGCAGGTGAAACCCTCCGTTTAATTTTCCAGTGGTTAACACATGCACTGCCAGCTGGCAATATAGAGGAAGTAAGGCTAGTCTCTCTTGTATGTAACCTAACCTACCGCATCTTTTTCCAGTGGGTGACACATGTACTGCCGACTGGCAATATAGAGGTAGCCTTGGGGAAGACAAATGGAGCACATTCTGCCCTCAGTGCAAGGCTAACATGCAGAGTCCCATATACATTAAAGGCTCGTCTCTCTTGTATGTAACCTAACCTACCGTGTCTTTTCCAGTGGGTAACACATGTTCTGCCGACTGGCAATATAGAGGTAGCCTTGGGGAAGACAAATGGAGCACATTCTGCCCTCAGTGCAAGGCTAACATGCAAAGTCCCATAGACATTAAAGGCTAGTCTCTCTTGTATGTAACCTAACCTACCGCATCTTTTCCAGTGGGTGACACATGTACTGCCGACTGGCAATACAGAGGTAGCCTTGGCGAAGACAAATGGAGCATAGTATGTCCACAATGCAAGTCTAACATGCAGAGTCCCATAGACATTAAAGTCTCATCTCTCTTGTATGCACCCAACTTGGACCTGCTATCTATGGAGAACTACGATAGCATGAGAGATATACAAGTAACAAATATTGGAAGATCAGGTATGATTGAATAGCCAATTGCAAACAGGTTGGATGATGTTGAAGTGGTATTGCAAAAGGTATAACAAGGCATTATCATGCAAAATGTCACCACCTGCCATTTGACACAGACGCTGAAAACCAACCGCCGAGCACCAACCGCCGATCACCTAGTACCGTCTTAGACTATAACAATAAGTCACTGCTAGAAGTGGTGACACAAAAAGTTACTTTTCAGTGGTAAATATACAAGACATCTATAATTTCCTCAACTTTTGAATTACTTAAAAATAGAACTTCAAATTTCTACCCAATGTGTATGTCATTTTTAGGTTCACGTAGTTCATTTCATACCTGATTTTCATATTTAAGTTTTGTGCAAAAAAAACAAATATACCAAGGTTACTAAGTGAGGGTCAATAATTTCGAAAATAGGCGCTTTAGTGACCTCGTTTTTAGATGTAACAGGATCTTAAGAGGTTCTGGACAAATCATTTGATTCTGGACTTGTCATATTTTTTTTCAACGAAATCACATCCAAGGGTTGAATTTTTATTAGCTATTTAGAGAGTGAGTCCTGCCTAGTATTAATTTCAATAAAAAAGTTAAAATAGAACCCTATTTGAGAGTCGATCTAATACTTACATTACATTGATAAATTAAGGCAAATCCTGAAATATTTTTAAAGTGCATTTTTTTATGAAATATTATCCAGCAAGTATTTAAATGAAACGGTCTTATTTAAATACAAATCATAACATGATATTTTTCATGAAACATTTTTCAATAAAATTCAATTGAAGGGTCAAGATAAAACGAGCTAATTTAGGTGAAAACCCTTACATGATGATGTGTTTTCATAACTTCTTTCATAAAATTCCATCAAGGGGTGAAGATAAAATGATCGAATTTAAGTGATTTAAGGATCACGAGAATATGTTTTCTTTGATATTTTCTATGAAATCCCATCCAATGGTCAAGGTAAAATTTTGATTTTGATTTTGATTTGGTCACGTGTTCGAAAGATCCATATAAGGCCCATAGAACCATATAGGAACGTCATTTTGAATGTCACGTGATAGATCCATATAAGGCTTTTAGAACCATTTATGGAAAGATGAGGGAAGCCCCTGACACATGTTTCACGATTTGTATGCACTTCATTATTGTACCGAAGTTTGCCGATTCGATTCGTCGTATTTCGGAATCCTGGTGACAATTTTATACTCCATTGGAGTATTTTTGACCTACTTCTTATGACGGAAATTCCCGAACCTTGTTCGGATTAATCCGGATTTTCTGACCTACCTTATCTACCGAGATTTCACGAGTTAACATTCGTCTCATTCCGGAATCCTGGTGACAATTTTATACTCCATTGGAGTATTTTTGATCTACTTTTTCTGGATTTTGCCCTACTTATTATATCTTGACAACAAGCAAATCAAAAAGTTCGACATGAACGGGTCTCGATCAACTAACCTAGACTATGGAAGCCAGGCACGCTATCCATTAGGCCAACGAGCTACCGATATGAAAGAACAAAAGTATTATATATTTATACCGAGCGTCAATTCAAAATGATCCTCACTTTTGTCTCCACTTAAATACGACTCGTCAGTTGTATCCAGAATAGTAGAACGCCTACGGCGCTAGTGAATAACCAAGTCCCAGGTGAGTGGTTCGTATCCCTCCGTGATATACTATTTTTGTTTTATTAAATATGACAGAAAGGAGCAAGGTGTAGGTTGAAAACAAGACGTTAGTTTGTTTCAAAACAGTTTGGAAACATTAATCTCTGATAATTTAAGGTTTTCCACTCCTGAAGGGCCTCTAGATCTATGAAATTCAATAATCCACTCAGTAAAAATACGATTTCTCTGCAACCTGATGTCCAATCAAGATCATTCAAATATATATGTGTTCCTGACACGTTTGGGCGTCCGGGAATAAAATTGCTTGTGACAACTATTTACAAAAGTGTTCCAGAGACCCTTATCTACTTGGCTAAGGTTTTATTTGAAGATACATTGCCTTATTAGCAGGTAGAGGGGCATACAGAACACAGAAGCAAATGCTATGTTGAAAATTTTCTATATTTCAATTTGAACCTGTGTTTACATGTCACGTAGGCCAGTGTTTTATATGGGGATTATATGTACTTTCCTTGTTTACATGAACGTAAATCATTGCATGAAATCTGCATTCTTCTGGGTTTAATCTGGGTTTGTATTGTCTTATTGGGGCTTTTCGACTTTAAAACAAACCCTACCTAAATGGATTGTGTCTCGGGAACGTTTTTGTAAATAGTTATTATAAACAATTCTGAAAGAATATCACATATTTTTGTCTTCCCGATTTCAGTCATGAATTACGTCAATTTCTCGTGCAAACATTGGGTAGACGTTGTCATAACCGGATGCCCGAACGTGTCAGGAACATATAGATACTCGAATGATGTTGATTGAACATCAGGGTTGAGAGAAATCGTAATTTTACTGAGTGGCTTCACGAAAAAATAATCAGCACTTTAGGCCACCTAAATACAACTCGTCAGTTGTATCCAGTTGGAATCCCAGCGTAATGTTTTTAATTATATGCTTGTGCTTTGATTTTACGCTGAAAACATTTATAACTACGTCAACTTTATATTAAAACATTTATTATCTTTTCAGTTGTATTAAAATGTAAAATATGATATATGTCAGCTTATTGCTTTCTGGAGAACAGTCAAGGTTTAAATTTGGTACAATGAATCGGACACTCATGTAAATCGACATGGTTACAACATTGAACTCAATGCAGTAAATTAGTTATTTCTATGAATCACAGCGGGATTGGTTTCATTTTATATGATTGCCAACTCTGGCGGTTTTTTTGTAAATGCTTTTGACCGCTGTAAATGTGAAACTGATACAGTATTATTCAATTGTTTTATGTCTTGGTCACATTTGCTCCGATTTTCACTACGGCGCCCGGCCGATTGAGTATTGTGTTCAGAAATGTATTCAATTTTGAACAAAATACTCGCAGCAAATGTGATCCAGGCATTACACAGCGGTATTTCGAACATACTATTGTTGCTTAACCACGACCTAGCCAATTTTAAAATCATACTCCTTATTTAAATCCGAGTAAACGATCAATGTCTAGGTATTTGGCGTTTGATGATACTATGGCCCTTGGCGAATTATGATTAGATGAACCGAGGTCAGCATTAATGTTTCTTGTACAAGGTCATCCCAAGGTCTAAGATAAATATTTAGGTATTTTACGTTTCAAGACCTTTGGACAAATTCGATTCAACGATGTATTAAAGTTAAAATGTATACAGAGATAAAATAGGTTATCTCCTATCGTTTCCTTGTGTATACGTTTATGTCTCTGCGTAATAACGCAGATGCGAGCAGGTAGTTACCAATCTCACCACAAGGTGGCTCGTTCGGGTCAGATAGCATGGCGGGTATGGTAGAAAGTTCCCTTTAACTTAAAGTACATCTGTTTTCGTGGTTCAATTTTCATATCACCCTTAAAATGTATCTAATAGCAATGCAATTAAAATATGTCCAGTGAACGAAAATGCAATACAATAGATATTTCACTTTTTGTGATTTTGTAACAATGTGGTTATTTTTTGTATATGTAACATGGTCATTTTCACATTTTATATTATTACTGTTCATATTAATCAATCCCTATTCATCTCAATATAACAGGTCCCTAAGTAGGTTGTTTGCAGTTTAACTCTTTTAATACCATGTTCACTTTTCACCTTGAGTTATTCAACTATGCAAACTGTGTCAGTTTTATATATCTATTGTTCCCCTATATGGTCTTTCTCACTCACATGTAGCTGAGTTTGCATTGGATGTTGGCTTGTCAGTAGTTGCTGTAAGAGTTCATGTTGTACATTACAGAGCATTGTATTTTAAACATTGAAGTTTGAAATATACTATTTTATGTATATTTTAATTTGAAGTTCGAGTTATTTTATTGCCACCCACGGGCCTTCCACACGCCCATTTACATATAACGCTTTGAAACAACTTTAAAAAGTGAGCAATGTCAGTGTTGTGATAATAGAGAATTTTCGTTATAAGTTGTTTCAAAAACTTATACGTATAGTTATAGTTTAAAGGGTCTTGTCGAACTAAAATCAATTCAAATTGATTTTCATAATCTGTACCAAGTGGGGCATAACTATTCCCGATATAGTCAAGCTTCATCATCAACTAGGGACTGCGAATACAATGTCCTTTGCTAGTGTCAATTATGAACACGATAAACTAAATTCTAGTTGACGGGTCCTTGTAGTGTACGATAAACAAGACCCTTTAAAGTGAATCACTACACGAACGAGTCGATCATTTTAAAGTTCTCATGAAATTATAAGGTCAATTTTTAAGTTTTTACGTATAAAAGGGCCTTTATACGCTGATTATAAACTTACAGAGTTGGATCTCCGCATAGTATATGTGTGGACCTACTGACCAGAATGGCTTATTAAAATTAATCGGCTGAATAGGCATAGTATCCAATCAAATAGCTCGACTCATTCATTAGCTGAACTAATTCTCCCTTCGTTATTTCTACAAGGTGATTCAAAACGATCATCTACAAAAAATATATTTGAGAGTAGATAAATCTGTAAAACCCGTGTGCTATATCAGCCTATTTGATTCTAGAAAACACATATGACACAACTAAACATGCTTTACATCAAGGGGGTACGGATGGTATGCCATTGGCCCTTTTTATTACCGTCCTAGGAGATATTTCCCGACGAATTAGGAAATTATGAAACACCTTGTTTATTGGGTTTATAAGTATAAGTATACGTATAAGTTTTTAAAAAACTTATAACGAAAATTCTCTAATAACGCCCCTCATACCTATTTATTACAGGTCGTGTAGACCATTGTTGCCTGATTTATAGCAAAAACATTGACTTTTGCACGTTGATGATGATGATGATGATGATGCTCCTTTTATAATAGATCTCATATCTTAGAAGCGTATCAGTTCAAAAAATACTAGAAGACCTTACATATTTTGCCATGCACTGCGCCTATTCATTTGGCAATTCAGTTGTAAATTTTATCTTGAAAAACACAAATCTTCCAAATTTGTTGAGTTTTCTTGCAGAAATCGCCTACCCCCCCCCCCCTCCATCCATTTTGTATGATCACAAGGCGTGATTTAAGCTGCTGATATTCTTCTTTAAACGAGTCGGATTTTCAAAATCTATAAGTTGGACTCCCTTTATAGAAGCTTTGAACTGAATTTGCACTGCTTAATGCTGAAATTTTATTGTTTATCCATACATTTTAAGAAAAAATGTATAAAAAAAGATGTTAAAGCCAAATGTTGCCCTAAAAATTCAGAAAATGTAAAAAATTTCGAATTTTCTATGTACAGGCCTTGTTGCCCCTTTAAGAAGCTTAATGTGTAAATTATCTAATCAAACACTTCGTCCACCATTTAGAAACACTAATCAATCCAATCTGTGCTAGCGATTCATAGGGCGAGCCAGTGGGATATTTCCAGGGTTCATACACACCTGGAAATGTCAGGGAAATTGACTTGATTTTCCAAGTGCCGGAAATGTCAGGTAATTTTAAAATTAGGTCAAAAGGGCCAAAGATGACCGGGAATTTTGAAACGGTAGACATGTCAGGGAAATGTCAGGGAAATTTGTATCAGTGTTGAAAAAATAATGTTCCAGAAATTAATGTTTCCAAACTGTTTTGAAACAAACTAACGTCTTGTTTTCAACCTACACCTTGCTCCTTTCTGTCGTATTTAATAAAACAAAAATAGTATATCACGGAGGGATACGAACCACTCACCTGGGACTTGGTTATTCACTAGCGCCATAGGCGTTCTACTATTCTGGATACAACTGACGAGTCGTATTTAAGTGGAGACAAAAGTGAGGATCATTTTGAATTGACGCTCGGTATAAATATATAACACTTTTGTTCTTTCATATCGGTAGCTCGTTGGCCTCATGGTTAGCGTGCCTGGCTTCCATAGTCTAGGTTAGTTGATCGAGACCCGTTCATGTCGAACTTTTTGATTTGCTTGTTGTCAAGATATAATAAGTAGGGCAAAATCCAGAAAAAGTAGATCAAAAATACTCCAATGGAGTATAAAATTGTCACCAGGATTCCGGAATGAGACGAATGTTAACTCGTGAAATCTCGGTAGATAAGGTAGGTCAGAAAATCCGGATTAATCCGAACAAGTTTCGGGAATTTCCGTCATAAGAAGTAGGTCAAAAATACTCCAATGGAGTATAAAATTGTCACCAGGATTCCGAAATACGACGAATCGAATCGGCAAACTTCGGTACAATAATGAAGTGCATAAAAATCGTGAAACAGGTGTCAGGGGCTTCCCTCATCTTTCCATAAATGGTTCTAAAAGCCTTATATGGATCTATCACGTGACATTCAAAATGACGTTCCTATATGGTTCTATGGGCCTTATATGGATCTTTCGAACACGTGACCAAATCAAAATCAAAATCAAAATTTTACCTTGACCATTGGATGGGCTTTCATAGAAAATATCAAAGAAAACATATTCTCGTGATCCTTAAATCACTTAAATTCGATCATTTTATCTTCACCCCTTGATGGAATTTTATGAAAGAAGTTATGAAAACACATCATCATGTAAGGGTTTTCACCTAAATTAGCTCGTTTTATCTTGACCCTTCAATTGAATTTCATTGAAAAATGTTTCATGAAAAATATCATGTTATGATTTCTATTTAAATAAGACCGTTTCATTTAAATACTTGCTGGATAATATTTCATAAAAAAATGCCCTTTAAAAATATTTCAGGATTTGCCTTAATTTATCAATGTAATGTAAGTATTAGATTGACTCTCAAATAGGGTTCTATTTTAACTTTTTTATTGAAATTAATACTAGGCAGGACTCACTCTCTTAATAGCTAATAAAAATTCAACCCTTGGATGTGATTTCGTTGAAAAAAAATATGACAAGTCCAGAATCAAACGATTTGTCCAGAACCTCTAAAGATCCTGTTATGTACAAAATTGATGTTTATGGCTACCGAAGTTTAATTTTTATTTATATCTAGTATATTTTATCAACCTCAAATTATACCCATCAATTATATGAATATGATAAAAAACAGAGCATTTATCCGAGTGTCGTAAATAATGTGAATGGCCAATTTCAAGTTTACTAACCGTCTTTACATCTTACTGATTAGTACGTCCAATGATTACTTTATCAGTTTAAATGTTCTAATCTTATTTGTAATAATGAAAAATGTCCCGTTTCAGTGATGCTTGATCTGCGGTCTGCCGGGGAATATTGGCTATCTCGAGGCAACTTGCCAGGAAAGTACCTTGCCGATCAGATGCATTTTCACTGGGGATCAGATAGTTCAAGAGGCTCTGATCATCGGGTAGATGGTCGTCAGTTTCCTTTAGAGGTCGGTGTATATACTTTCGAGATAACTTAATGGCAAAGTTGCAAGCGACACATGCAACTGATCTAAATATAGTATGTATTCCCTGCAATCTCAAATATTGTACCCGGCAGCTCCACCATGTGATATTCTATTGTTTCTTTGAAAGCAATTGATCTACCGGCAGCTCCACCATGTGATATTCTATTGTTTCTTTTTATTGACAAACTTAAGTAATTTTGAGTTGAACACTTAGATAATTTTATTTCCTTTAAATCTGGTTTCATGAACATCTATTTTGAATTTTGAATCTATGATCGAGGTACCTCGTGTCTTGCACTTTACATCTGGCTCACATCACCGCGTGGTATCTCAAATTACCAAACAGATGAGACAGGGAAATATCACTCCATAACAGTATCTACCAATTTCAATTTCAATTTATTTATTATACCATCACACAAATAAAGGGTATTAGGCAAAAGTACATACAGTAAATAAGTATATAACAATTAAGTATTTCATAACAAACATATTTACAATTGCTTCCCAGCCTCATTTAGAAACTTACATAATGCTAACAATACTTTACTATCAGATTGTAACAGCTTGGCATATTTAAAAGTACTAAAATATTGGGGTAAATATTGTTTTCTAATGCTTTTAACAGACTTACATTCTAATATAAAATGAAATTCATCTCCTAATGAATTGTTATTACATAGTTCACAAAATCTTCTATTTCTTTCTACATTTCTATACCTACCCCTCTCAATAGGTAATTTTGTGTTGGACATTCTGTATTTTGATAAAATGACTCTATATTTTTGAGGCAGTGAAAATAAGTAGTCTTCAAACTTAAATTCTGTTTTAAAAATTCTATAATTAAAACCTATGTTACTATTACTTACATCATTTTCCCATGATTGCCTGAACTGGTCTTCTAGCCTTAATCGAAAGATCCACGAGATGTCACCAATTGGTTCTCAAGCTTCGTGAGACGGGTGTGAAACATGGTTGTTTAAACAGTTCTTGTTTGTTTCAGATGCACATCGTTTACGATTTGATGGATCAGGTTAAAGACAGGGAGATGATTGCAGCGGTGTCTGTTCTTTTTGAGGTAAAAAGTTCCCCTCCGGGGTTCACTTATCACTCGATGTGTATTTAACGTACATTTTCTTACAATTTGGATTAATGTATGAAACAAGCATGCATTGCTTCAGAAGCAATTGATCAATTTGGTACATTATTGTATGAAACAAGCATACTTGAAAGCAATTGATCACTTTGGTGCATTATTGTATGAAACAAGCATACATCACCTCGAAAGCAGTTGATCAGTTTGGTACATTATTGCATGAAACAAATATACATTGCCTCGAAAGAAATTGATCAATGTTGAACATTATTTTATGAAACAAACATACATCGCCTCGAAAGTAATTGATCAATTGGATATATTATTGTATGAATAAGCATGTATTGTTGCGGAATCATTTGATAAACCCGGTACATTAATCAACTATCGTATCACAGTGCGTATCATAAAATCAAACTGACACCATTTTGGACATAATAGTAGCTGGTAGAGTGCGGTGCTTGGAAAGCATTATCAATTTTGAAAATCATTTCGATCATCTTACAACGATCAATATGACGGTGTGAGGTATATTTGTGTTCTAATGTATAGAATAGATGAATAAACACAAGGAGCACACGCGTATAGTATATCATCTTCTCGCATGTGTAAATATCACATTTTTTTCTTTCCAGGTCTCATCTGAGGATAATGCAGACCTACAGCCACTCATCCAGGCGTTGTCATTAATCAAGACACAGGGACAAAAAACCACTCTTCCATATTTTATGCTATCAAAATTTTTACCTCGGAACTTGAAGCGATTTTATCGTTACTATGGTAGTTTAACGACACCTCCTTGTTTAGAAACGGTCGTATGGACTGTATTCAAAGAGACCGTGAAAGTTTCCGAGAGACAGGTAAGGTTAGGAGGTACAGTAGCTGATCCAGAAGTTGACAAGGGGGGGGGGGGGCAAATTTTCAGTGAGGAATGGGCGGAAAAAAATGTGAGCCCTTAAAAGCAATAATGAAACCAAATAACGCCCAAAAAGGCCCACTTTTTGAGACCCTAAAATATTTGTCTGGGCCCACTACAGGGGGGGGGCATGTATCAATCCATTAATTAAGTTAAGAGATACAAACAGCGCAAACTAAACACTATTGAATACACTAGTAGGTGCGAGTAGAAATAATCTTGATTTACTTCATTAAATCTTCAAAATGATAGGTATCGATATGGAGAACTGAATTCAACAATGTTTTTCTCTTAAGCCGATCATTGAAAACATTCTGTAAAAAACATGGTATTTTATGTAATGTTGACTGATTGACAACAATTTAATGCGAAAATTATTTAGAAATATTTTATATAACTGTTTTTGTTAACATTTTTTGTTTTTTTAGTGCAATTGTTTTTGCTCCTTTCTACCAATTCTTGAGAATGAAATAAAATGTCTTTCCGAACCTTGTTGGAACAAAATAGCATATACAACATGTTTTTAGACCACCCAATATTAAAGCTATACAAAGGAAATTTTGGTTGATTTTAAAAAAGTATTCAAAAAATTAAAACAAAATCTCCCCAAAATAGATAAAAATCAGGAAAAACCTTTTATTTCATTAACAAGATACTTTTTTAAAATCAACCAAAATTTCCTTTGTACAATTACAATATTGAGAGACCTAAACATGTTGTGTTTATGTCGTTTTGTTCCAATGAGGTATCGGAAAGATGTTTCGTTTCACTCTGGAAACATGATACCAAGAACAAAAAAACAAGTGTTTGATGTTTTTTGAAACAATATAGATGAAAGTATGTATATCTATTTCAAATTATATTGTTACCATTCAAAAGATGGCCATTAAATTGACAATTTGTAAGATTTTCAGAAATTTTTGATGACTGGTTTAAGAGAAACGTGTGTTCAAAAAGTTCGCCATATCGATACCCATTCTTTAGTTAAAGGGATATCATATTTGAATTCTACATAAAAAATTGCTATTCTAGAAATGTGGTTTAAAAAAGTATTTACCAACTTTAAAAACTCAGTTTTCTCTGAAAATGTGACTGGAACATGTAGGTCGGGGAGATTCCCCATAGACCCCATGTTACAAAATCACAAAAAGTGAAACATCTTCTTTTGTTGGGCATATAATATTTTCCTTTTATGGACATATTTTAATTTGTACAACTAGCTTCAGTCAGACCGCACGCTCTTCTCTTGCAAGCCCCTTTGGTAAACCCTAAATATGAATGCACAAAAGGTGTAAAAACAGAGAAAAAATGAAACAAGAACAACCCGCGGTACACAACCAAACAAAAGGGAAACAAACCCAAATATCCCCAAACTATGATGAAACATGTAAAGAAACATAAAAATCAATGACGTATAATATATCATTTTGCAGCTTTCTGTGTTCCGATCGCTCACATATAGAGACAATGAAAGTGGACAAAATCGCCAACTAGCAAACAACTTTCGTAAGATTCAGTCATTAAATGGGAGAATAGTGTATAGTACCGAGGACAGATCTGGGGTAACAGCAGGTAGGCAATATAAAATCATCTAAACTAGCATTCGTTTATTTAACCACCGGCTATCGGCTGACAGATTAAACGCTAATGTAGGGCAATTTAAATATGAATAGTAGCAGATACTTTTCATATTCAAATGAATTGTCCATAAAAACAGTGTAATCCGTCAGCCGTCAAATGATTTCGCAAATGCCACTTAGGGTTAAAGTACAGAGTGCATATTTGGTATTTCCGTGTGTAATATCCTATATTTTCTTTTTTGGGGTTGTCACGTTGGCCGAGAGCGCTTGAGCGCCGGCATGTTTGGGCTAGGCGATTGGGCGCCGTAACCACGAGGTTGCGAGTTCGAGACGAATGTGCTCCTTGTGTTTATTCTTTCATCTCACATTACTTATTGTTTTTAGGAGCGTTTGCAGCAATAGGATTAACAGTAGTCATTCTAGTAATTGGACTTGGGGCTTTCTTTGCTTTTGCTTGGCCTAAATACAAAGCAAAGAAAATGCGTGCTGAAGACAAGCAACCAATAGTGGAAACATCAATACAATAGGAATAAACCCTACTAGATGACCAGGTTTTGATTTGACTAGTCTTATTGTAAAATCATTTATACAAAAAATTCAAGTAATAAATCTGATTCATAGCATTTCGTTTAGTGTTTATATATACTAAATTATTTTCTGTATACATAGCTTCTAAAGCTTAAGGACGACGCAAATAGTCTATAGTTGTATCTGTAAAGTGCTCTCATTGTATTTTTAGAGGTTATGTCACTATGACGTGAAATATGCCTGAGTTCTCCCAATATAGGCCGACCTTGGGAGGCTCTATATTTGGGCAAGAACGAAGGCATATTTCACGTCATAGTGACATAACTGATGTATTACATGCCTTTGTTCCCATGGTTACTTTGTATCAATGACGTGACGTCATGATATTATCATGGTTATTAAAGAAATCTAATATCAAAACGAGGTAAGCGGGCTATATCGGGGTAATCGGGCAATATCGGTGGATATAGCTCGCTAACTTTCCCATTGACTTCCATACAAATGCTTCGCTAGGTATGTAATACATCAAAATAGAGTATACAATGTGTGGAAGGCATCGGGGTCTAATATAAACTATATGGATGTGACTCACTCAGAAGAAGTGAGTAGCTCCCATAATACTATCATATTCTTTCGTATTCGGGGGTTCCCCTTAGCCCTCCTATATGGTCATACAAGCCTTATATTGATCTATCACACGACATTCAAAATGGCGGACAAAGGTCAGTTGGATTCCTATATGGACATGTAAGCCTTATATGGATCTAGCACATGGGTACCACGTGATTGAATACGAAGGCTGAACTTTGGGAGATCTCCCCCTTTGGATGTGACTGTTGAGAAATAGGAAGTTACTCTGGTGATGGATGTTACCAAGCAAAACAAGTACTAGTATATGGTTATAAGTTCAGTGTATGACTCATGATATAAATGTACATGAATATTGTAATACAATGAATAAGATTGAATTTATTTAAGAGAATACTTAATAAATTATATCAGAGATTTTATATGTCTCTGATTATATGCATGAAAGGGCTGTACAGTTTACCTTTTAATCCTATTATCTGAGATAAATATACAATAAGACTTTTCGTTATGTACTTTCTGAACTAACAGTTACCCGACATGTCATTGAAAAAATAATTTCCAAGTTAGACCCCGTTTCGTGTTCTATGTGGGATCACAATATATTTTCATCCGACATAAATAAAAAATTCACCAATATATTGAAACTGATCCCTTTTTGTTTACAAAATTGTTTTATTTAGTGACACTGATAGTTAGTGTTTTAACCAATGAAGCATGAATTAACATCATATTTTATGACTTCATTGACTTGACATTTAAAATTGATTGCTTTGTTACATTGACCTATAAATATGACATTGACCACTACATTTTGTCATGAGTAAACTATAGGATATCATTTTGAAGTGTCAAGATTCATTCGTAAAATTAATCCTGCCTTATCCGCGCTAGCGTCCACAAATGCAGATCTGTTCCCACTGGCGGATCAAGAAGCTAACAGGGGGGGGGGGATTTTGAGTCAGGAAGAAGTTTCCGCCAAAAGATTTTGAACCCCTCGAACTAAAATTTGGCCTAAATTTTGAAAATTAAGGGCCCATTTTTGATAATTTCGCATAAAAGGCCAAATTATGTCCTAAAGGCCAAATTTTGAGGCCCTATAAAATGTTGGGGGCCTTAACATTTTTTCTGGGCCCTTAACGGGGGGGAACCCATGCCTCTCCCCTCCCCCTGGATCCGCCAGTGGTTCATATGCACTAAAAATACTGGAATGAATGCATGGACGTTCGATTCTAAAAAACTTACTTCGTTGATTTATCTAAACATTCTATTTTATTAAGAAAATTACAGAACATGGTCATAATTCATTATGGACGAGGTTTGATAAATAAATTTATATAATACGATATATCTTCATGGAAGCCTTTTTGAATGAGTATTGATGATTGTCTGGAGTACCAATCGTAGATCCCCAGTTGTGCCATACAATACAGTTGTGACGTTCTGGACAAACAGGTCCTTTCACATAGAGGCTGAGTAGATTAGATGAAAAGCAACCAGAATACCACCAGGCACCTTTGTGGCGTAACGCACAATTTACAGTTCCATGTGAGTCATTGTCATTGTCATAGGTAGAGAACCGTTGGCCATTATGCGGTGTAAGGCTGTCCCCCATAGTCCCAGAAAAACCTCCAATGGTCAGACGATATTTGTCAGATCTGTTAATTAGAAAGCTTGAATACTCGGCAAACTTTGCTTCACTTGATGGACCTGGCCACATTGCGAGATCGACCCGAACTTTGTAGCTGCCCTGCATCAATACACTTGCGAGGTTATCAAGTCCGATAAAATGTTCCTTTCCGGCATACCCAAACCCATGTTGATATTCAGTCCATGAACGATAGAAGTCCTCCGTGCCGTCAAATCGTTTGAAGATATACATCCAGCCCTGGTCACAATAGGCACTGAATATTCGGCCCTCTTTTGTTTTTATGTTTCTTACACCAGTGAATGATGGATCAGAATTACAGTCCTCAACATATTTTTCTGCAATTAAAACGACATTTACATCATTTACACATTGTTTCGCTTATTACAGTAATGATGAAGAATGTATTTATAAATTGAACTAATAAACAAATTGAATTAATGTTGAGCATTTTGAAGGGCGGTATTTCGCATCAGTTGGTGTATTTGAAGACATATTATAACCCTTTCTGACGCGTGCGTATAAACATCATGGTAATTTTTGCTCTGAACTTTATTATATACAAATCAAAGGTGAAATAGGACATGGTGACCAACCTATGCAACGATTACCATCTGATTTGGGAATTACTTTTCCAATTTTGATGGGATCTTCGTGTACTGTGGTATTTAAAGTTCAGTTTTACACTTTGCATAATTAGAGCATTAATTAGAGCGATCACATTTTCTGTCTTGATTAATTCTATTTTTGTCTTCGAAAGTTCAAAACAGAAATTCGAAAGAATTGGAAATTGGTTGCAAATACTGTATTATTATAATATTATGAACTTTTCACTTCAGATTGATTTTAAATTCGTTTTGTTCCTCTATATTCATTCAGCAATCAGTTTTAAGGGACAATATAAAAAAACAATTGAATGGAATCAGAAAAGAATTTAAACAAAAGTCTACTCACCACTATGACCATGTCCATTGTTTGTACATTCATCCAAACTATCTTCAATTGTTTCCTTTATTTCATTCTTCACCTCTACAAGGCAAATGTCCACCTCACTATGTGCTCTAACAGCAAAAACAAGAGAAATCAGAATTGTGAACTTCATTTTCAGAATTGTTCGATCAGTATAAACCCGTGAACGTTGAATTCTGGCTTTTACTGTTATTTTATGCATCTTTAATCCAAGGCTATAAAATTTCATTTTACAAATTGGAAAATACCTGGATTATGATGTACACTCCCCTCCATCAGTTTGGCAACCTTAGCTCCCCCATTGAACTACGTGTTAAAGCCTCTTTACCTTTGAATTTTTATCTACTTAACCTGCGATGAAAATACTTGATGGAAACGTAATTTGACTTTATTTCCAATACCTCCAAACTTTCTCAATTTTTCCTCAATTACAATAAGTCGGAAATCGATGATTTTGATGAATTTTTTAAAATCGACATTCCCATGTTAACCAATGGGAAATGGTAGGTTTGCCGCAAGTCATATGACAGAAAATCCATCCATCCGAGTCTTTGCAAAAATTACGAATTAGGCAGGCAATTGAATTTGCTAACTTTATTTAACAAAAAATTGATATGTTTCTTCAGGTTCAACAAAGTTATAGGACTTTAAAGTAAAAGTTGTTTTTCAAAAAACCTCTTCCATTGAAATAACACAGGAGGCGAAAAATGATTTTCAAAAATGACTTTGAAGCGCTGTAACTTAAGTATTCATAAATAAACTAAACACTTGGTGTACAAAAAAGTTAGACAATTTAATTTTCTATATAAAAATATTTTTGCTGAATCTTTTATTGAAAAATTATACTGATTTCTGATTTGCCCCGAACCCTCCATTTCCCATTGGATTACATGTGAATGACGATTTTCAAAAATTCATCAAATTTATCATCAATTTTCGCCCTATTGTAATTGAGGAAAGAAATTGAGAAAATTTGGAGGTATTCGAAATAAAGTTAATAAATTATTTCATCGCCGGTTAAGTAAATTGAAATTCAAACGTAAAGAGGCTTTAACACGTAGTTCAATGGGGGAGCTAATGTTGCCAAACTTATGGAGGGGAGTGTAAGATATAATAATTTGTCATGCGTGGAACATTTCTCAAAATGATCTAATTGAAAATCTAGAATTATATAAACAGAGCATAAACTATGATTTAATGATTGGCGATCCGTGAAATATTACTCAAGAAGCAGTGAACCGAATTGAAAACGATGGATTATGTTTTATCACTTGGCTGAACAAAATGCATAAACGTTTTTGAATTTTGTTGGAATATTCTTTATAAACATGTCGTAGAGAAAACCTATCACAACCTTGGAACTAAGTAATTTTCCGATTGAGCTCCACAGAACGCCATAGACATGATAGATATAATATTCACACATAGCTAGTCAATCCGAACACAGTATTTCTTATAATTGCAGTGCATTATATCACCAATCTACGTATCCGAGGTCATTCCTTATGTGGTTGTTAAGGTGACAACTTGACTACACTGCTTTGCCAATCTGAACCCGACTGACTGACTGACTAAATTTCAATTGAGCTTCAAATAAATCACCATCTTTTTGAAAAATTCTTGTAGATATAATTGAAAGTGCATATTTCAAGAGGCTGGGGAAGATGTTAAATGTGTTTTGGCATTTTTGATCACATTGTACAACATTGCCTTTTCAGGGTATAAAAATTCTATTGAATGGACTTTTGAGCCAGGCCATAGAAAAAGGGGTCTTATCATAGATTTTTTCAATATTCTGATTTTTTGTTTATCTTAAAAAGCAAAAAGTCTTTTTCTCTGTGTTGCTTCATTCAGTTTGGTAAAATACAGTTGCCATCTTTAAAATACTATGTTTTATTAATTAATGCAACATGTCTGCCTTACAGGTAGTGTATTTCAAAATTGCGTATCCATGAAAAAAGGCCTTTATTTTTCTCCTTTTGTGACTGTAAGGTGAACACTACTGAACTGATTTGGTCCAAAATTCAATAGACTAGATGCGAGTAATAAAAAATGTTGATTTACGTCATTAAATATTCAAAATTCAGTCAAAGTTATATCACATTTGAAATCTACATGTAAAAGTACATCTACAAATATGATTTCGAAAATTGTTTATTAACTTTGAAAATTTAATTTTTTTTAAAATGTGACTTCTAGCTCGGGTTGATTCCCCATAGACCCCATGTTACAAAATCACAAAAAAAGAAATATATTTTCTTGTAGTGGACAGATAAAATTTTCTTTTACTGGACATATTTTAATTTACATAACAATTAGATACATAAGGGTTTTATGAAAATTGAACCACTAAAACAGATGTAATTTAAGTTAAAGGGAACATTCTACTATACCCGCCATGCTATCTGACCCGAGCGAGCCACCTGGTGGTGAAACTGGTAACTACTTACTCGCATCTGCGTTATTGAGACATGCCTTTTGAGTGTAGTTTTGCCAAGAATTTGAACTTGAAAATACGTTTAGACTCCAGTACATTTTTATGTTCCAAACACATAATGTGGGGATCATATTGTCAGTGTTGCCTCATTAATCTCAAAAGAAGACTCATGATATAATTATAATGTATAGCACCGATGATACTTATGGTTTGACAGCAGGTTGGCAATGTGAGATCATCTGAGGCACTGAAGGCATATCAGGGTTGACATGTCTTGAAAAGTTTGAAAATATAGTTTAATCATTTACAAATTTCTTTTCTTGACTTGAAAACCCGTTTGGACATTTAAAATGCCTAACTAGTTATTCATCTTGTGATTTCAAAGATGTGAATTTCCCGCCATTTTAGAAACAAAAGGTTAGATTTTAGATTATCAAAAACATTTAACATAGTAAAACTAGGCAAATGTCATATTATTTTAATCATTCAATCGATGATTTTATGCCATTTAAACTTTAAAGGAATTTTGATTCTGACCATGAAGACATCTTTTTGATTTATTCATTATCATAAAAAAGTATATACGATGTTAATAAAGTCAATCAGACTCAGAGATATTTAGCCAGCAATCAACCCATCCACATACTTTTTAAGGTGTTGACCTCATTTTCGCAAAAAATGCAATCACATTTTACAATTTAAAAAAACTGATTTGCATTCGCTTATTAAGAATTTCATTTCAAAGTAACCATAATTCAATGATTTTGAATCAAATATTTACAAAAGTTCCTATCCAAATGAAGGGAATTGCATGCAATGTGTACTTGCCAAGCAAATAATATAAAATAATCCATATTTTATCATTAATTGTTTAAATCCAACACATCACTTTACTTTGACATAAAGATACCAACTACCCTTTAAAACCATTAATAAAGTCGTCTTAAACCATTTACGATAATTCTTGAATCCTCTTAATTTAAGCATTTATGATATAAGCTATACATGTACAGTCCTCACTTAAAGGGTAACAATCTGAAGATGACCGAAGATAACCGAACCCAACCTCTAACTCTAATCCCTTACTATGAAGCATCAGAATTTTGCTCGGCCATCTTTGGTTATGATAGATCGATACCCTTTTTATTTAAACACCAGAATAACGTTTTTGGAATTAATATAAACTTGCTATATAATTACAGTGTATGATGTTTTTCCCATCTGTATGCTGGCAATCGCAGAAAAGACAATTTTAGAAAAATGCAAGACAGAAAAATACAATCATCCTCATCATTTGTTAAAGAGATGTAGATTTGTTACAATGTATATGTTACAATGAATAGACTACTTCCATTTAACAAGACTATTTAAAATCAACATTTTGATGATTCATTTATTCTCTCGAACTGTCAAGAAACATATCACAATGGACAAGATTTAATCAAAATTTAGATAATACGATATATCTTCATTGATGCCTCTTTGAATGAATAATAATTGTTGTCTGGAGCACCAATAACAGAGCCCCAGTTTCCCCAAATGACACATGCAGCATACCAAGGACAAACTGGTCCATTTGCGTAGATACCAAATAGATTAGCACTACGACAATTCTTATACCACCATGGACCTTTGTGTTGAAAAGCGCAATTTATGGTTTCATGTGAGTCATTATCAGAGTCATATGTAGAGAACTGTTGGCCATTATGCGATGTAAGGCTGTCCCCCATAGTCCCAGTAAAACCTCCAATGGTCAGACGATATTTGTCAGATCTGTCAATTTGAAAGATCGAATACTCGGCAAACTTTGCTTCACTTGATGGACCTGGCCACATTGCGAGGTCGACCCGAACTTTGTATTTGCCCTGCATCAATACACTTGCAAGGTTATCAAGTCCGATAAAATGTTCCTTTCTTGTATACCCAAAGCCATGTTGATATTCAGTCCATGAACGATAGAAGTCTTCTGTGCCGTCAAATCGTTTGAAGATATACATCCAGCCCTGGTCGCAATAGGCACTGAATATTCGGCCCTCTTTTGTTTTTATGTTTCTTACACCAGTGAATGATGGATCAGAATTACAGTCCTCAACATATCTATCTGTAATTAAAACGACATTTACATCATTTACACATTGTTTCGCTTATTACAGTAATGATGAAGAATGTATCTATAAATTAAACTAATTAATGTTGAGCATTTTGAAGGGCGGTATTTCGCATCAATTGGTGTATTTGAAGACAGACCGGAAATATTATAACCCTTTCTGACGCGTGCGTATAAACATCATGGTAATTTTTTGCTCTTGAACTTTATTATATTCGAATCAAAGGTGAAATAGGACATGGTGACCAACCTATGCAACTATTACCATCTGATTTGGGAATTGCTTATCCAATTTTGATGGGATCTTCGTGTACTGTGGTATTTAAGGTTCAGTTATACACTTTGCATAATTAGAGCATTAATTAGGGCGATCACATTTTCTGTCTTGATTAATTCTATTTGTGTCTTCGAAAGTTCAAAACAGAAATTCGAAAGAATTGGAAATTAGTTGCAAATATTATCATAATATTATGAACTTTTCACTTCAGATTGATTTTAAATTCGTTATAATCTTATCCTCTATATTCATTCAGCAATCAGTTTTATGGGACAATATAAAAAAAACAATTGAATGGAATGCAGAAAAGAATTTAAACAAAAGTCTACTTACCACTATGACCATGCCCATTGTTTGTACATTCATCCAAACTATCTTCAATTGTTTCCTTTATTTCATTCTTCACCTCTGCAAGGCAAATGTCCACCTCACTATGTGCTCTAACAGCAAAAACAAGAGAAATCAGAATTGTGAACTTCATTTTCAGAATTGTTCGATCAGTATAAACCCGTGAACGTTGAATTCTGGCTTTTACTGTTATTTATGCATCGTTAATCCAAGGCTATAAAATTTCATTTTACAAATTGGAAAATACCTGGATTATGATGTACACTCCACTCCATAAGTTTGGCAACCTTAGCTCCCCCATTGAACTACGTGTTAAAGCCTGCGATGAAAATACTTATAGTATTGTTGGAAACGTAATTTGACTTTATTTCCAATACCTCCAAACTTTCTCAATTTTTTCCTCAATTTCAATAAGTCGGAAATCGATGATTTTGATGAATTTTTTAAAATCGACATTCCCATGTTAACCAATGGGAAATGGTAGGTTTGCCGCAAGTCATATGACAGAATATCCATCCATCCGAGTCTTTGCAAAGAATACGAATTAGGCAGGCAATTGAATTTGCTAACTTTATTTAACAAAAAATTGATATGTTTCTTCAGGTTCAACAAAGTTATAGAACTTTAAAGTAAAAGTTGTTTTTCAAAAAACCTCTTCCATTGAAATAACACAGGAGGCAAAAAATGATTTTCAAAAATGACTTTGAAGCGCTGTAACTTAAGTATTCATAAATAAACTAAACACTTAGTGTACAAAAAAGTTAGACAATTCAATTTTCTATATAAAACTATTTTTTGCTGAATTTTTTACTGAAAAATTATACTGATTTCTGATTTGCCCCGAACCCTCCATTTCCCATTGGATTACATGGGAATGACGATTTTCAAAAATTCATCAAATTTATCATCAATTTTCGACCTATTGTAATTGAGATAAAAAATCGAGAACATTTGGAGGTATTCGAAATAAAGTCAAGTTACGTTTCCATCAATATTATAAGTTATTTCATCGCCGGTAAAGTAAATTAAAATTCAAACGTAAAGAGGCTTTAACACGTAGTTCAATGGGGGAGCTAAGGTTGCCAAACTTATGGAGGGGAGTGTAAGATATAATAATTTGTCATGCGTGGAACATTTCTCAAAATGATCTAATTGAAAATCTAGAATTACATAAACAAAGCATAAACTATGATTTAATGATTGGCGATCCGTGAAATATTACTCAAGAAGCAGTGAACCGAATTGAAAACGATGGATTATGTTTTATCACTTGGCTGAACAAAATTCATACACGTTTTGGAATTTAGTTGTAATATTCTTTATAGACATGTCGAAGAGAAAACCTATCTGAACCTTGGAACTACTAGTAAGTAATTCTCCGATTGAGCTCCACAGAACGCCATAGACATGATAGATATAATATTCACACATAGCTAGTCAATCCGAACACAGTATTCCTTATAATTGCAGTGCATTATATCACCAATCTACGCATCCGAGGTCATTTCTTATGTGGTTGTTAAGGTGACAACTTGACTACACTGCTTTGCCAATCTAAACCCGATTGACTGACTGACTAAATTTCAAATGAGCTTCAAATAAATCACCATCTTTGTGAAAAATTCTTGTAGATATAATTGAAAGTGCATATGTCAAGAGGCTGGGGAAGATGTTAAATGTGTTTTGGCATTTTTGATCACATTATACAACATTGCCCTTTCAGGGTATAAAAATTCTATTGAATGGACTTTTGAGCCAGGCCATAGGAAAAGAGGTCTTATCACAGATTTTTTCAATATTCTGATTTTTTGTTTATCTTAAAAAGCAAAAAGTCTTTTTTCTGTGTTGCTTCATTCAGTTTGGTAAAATACAGTTGCCATCTTTAAAATACTATGTTTTATTAATTAATGCAACATGTCTGCCTTACAGGTAGTGTATTTCAAAATTGCGTATCCATGAAAAAAGGCCTTTTTTTTCCCCTTTTGTGACTGTAACGTGAACACTACTGAACTGCTTTGGTCCAAAATTCAATTGAGACATGCCTTTTGAGTGTAGTTTTGCCAAGAATTTGAACTTGAATACGTTTAGACTCCAGTACCTTTTTATGTTCCAAACACATAATGTGGGGATCATATTGTCCGTGTTGCCTCATTAATCTCAAAAGAAGACTCGTGATATAATTATAATGTATAGCACCGATGATTCATATGGTTTGACAGCAGGTTGGCAATGTGAGATCATCTGAGGCACTGAAGGCATATCAGGGTTGACAGGTCTTGAAAAGTTTGAAAATATAGTTTAATCCTTTACAAATTTCTTTACTTGACTTGAAAACCCGTTTGGACATTTCTTAATGCCTGACTAGTTATTCATCTTGTGATTTCAAAGATGTGAATTTCCCGCCATTTTAGAAACAAAAGGTTAGATTTTAGATTATCAAAAACATTTAACATAGTAAAACTAGGCAAATGTCATATTATTTTAATCATTCAATCGATGATTTTATGCCCATTAAACTTTAAAGGAATTTTGAAAGGTTTAAGTAATTTTTGCAAACTGTTTCAGAGGGTTATATCTTCGATTCTGACCATGAAGACATCTATTAGATTTATTCATTATCATAATACATTATATACTATGTTAATAAAGTCAATCAGACTCAGAGATATTTAGCCAGCAATCAACCAATCCACATACTTTTTAAAGGTGTTTACCTCATTTTCACAAAAAATGCAATCACATTTTACAATTTAAAAAAACTGATTTGCATTCGCTTATTAAGAATTTCATTTCAAAGTAACCATAATTCAATGATTTTGAATCAAATGTTTACAAAAGTTCCTATCCGAATGAAGGGAATTGCATACAATGTGTACTTGCCAAGCAAATAATATAAATTATAACATACCTATGATGATGTATAGTGCAAAGTGTACACAAGACAGCGGGCCAATATAAGTTTTGAAAAGCCCGCGCCCGCTAACTTTCTGATTGGTCAAGGCGCTGACGTCATAAACAATCAATCGAAGATAAAACTGCGCGAGCAATTTTTCTAAACTCATTTCAATCATTTTCAAATCATTTGTTTGTCAATTCTATAAGAAAACGGTACTCTCTGACCAGTCTACATCATCATAGGTATGTTATAAATCGTTTATGTCACTATCATGGCACATATGCCCTCGGTTCTCAGAGATCAATGTCCCTCTCAAGGTCGGGCCATATATCACTGAGACCTCGGGCATATATGCCACGATAGTGACATAACCTCTAAATAATCCATATTTTATCATTAATTGTTTAAATCCAACACATCACTTTACTTTGACATAAAGATACCAAATACCATTTAAACCATTTATAAAGTCCTCTTAAACCATTTACGATCATTCTTGACTCCTCTTAATTTAAGCATTCGTGATATAAGCTATACATGTACAGTCCTCACTTAAAGGGTAACGATTCGAAGATGACCGAAGATAACTGAACCCAACCTCTAACTCTAATCCCTTACTATGAAGCATCAGAATTTTGTTCGGCCATCTTTGGTTATGATAGATCGATACCCTTTTTATTTAAACACCAGAATAACGTTTTTGGAATTAATATAGACTTGCTTTATAATTACAGTGTATGATGTTTCCCCTCTGTTGAGAATTGCAAAATGATTTTCGATCAATCAGATCTACTACCCAGCCATCCCAATTTTGAAATATTACAAGTAATTTATCCAATTTTATAGGCCATTAGATCATTTTAGGTCAATTTTTGCACACAATTCAGGATAACATGCAGGGAAGACAATTTTAGAAAAATGCAAGACAGAAAAATACAATCATCCTCATCATTTATTAAAGAGATGTAGATTTGTTACAATGTACAGGGTGTCCAGAAAGTATGTCCCCCCCTAGGCAGACATATACCAGTGTCGTCATAGTATGTGTCATATATCATTTTAAAGATTATCCAAAGTTACATTGATTCGTTAAGTATCATGGTTCAAATGTAAAAAATTACAGGCATTTCAAAATTTAGTGTTTGGTCAAAATTAAGTTCAATTTTACACCAAATCAATAGTCAATGTGTCCTCCCGGGCCATTTTAACAGCAGCAATTAATTTCGGGTCAGATGGATATTGAGTTGGAAAAAGAGAACGGTGAGGGTAGAAACTCTAAGGAAACTCTTCTAAAGTTCCTTAACAGGTTTTAAGAGGGTTATAAAATTCCACACCCCTCTTTGAAGGGCTTTTAAGGTCATATCTGATAATAATTACTGCTGTGAACAGGGCCAAGGGGGACTCATTGACTAGTGATGTTATGTAAAATTAAACTTTATTTTGACAAAACACTAACTTTTAAAATGACTGTAACTTTTTCCCATTTGGGAGTTAAACCATGATACTTGGCAAAACAATGTAACTTTGAATGTAAGCTTTAAAATGATATATGACACATACTATGAGGACACTGGAATATGTCTGCCTAGGGGGGGGGGCATACTTTAGGGACACCCTGTATATGTTACAATGAAAAGACTATTTCCATGTAACAATTATTGACTATTTAAAATTAGCATTTTGATGATTCATTTATTCTCTCGAACTGTCAAGAAACATATCACAATGGACAAGATTTGATCAAAATTTAGATAATACGATATATCTTCATTGATGCCTCTTTGAATGAGTAATAATTATTGTCGGGAGTACCAATAACAGAGCCCCAATCTTTCCACGTAACACATGAAGCATACCAAGGACAATCTGGTCCCTTTGCGTAGATACCAAATAGATTAGCATAACGACAGTTCTTATACCACCATGGACCTTTGAAATGTTCAGAGCAATTTCGAGTTCCATCTAAGTCATTATCAGAGTCATATGTAGAGCACTGTTGACTGTTATGGTAAGCCATACTGTTCCCCAAAGTTCCTGTAAAACCTCCAATGGATTTTCAATCTGGAGTCTAATTAGAAAATAAGTCATCAATATGACTTGAATGTTTAAAGCCCCATTGTAAAGTTTGAAAATAAAGTTTTATCATTCACAAATTTCTTTTCTTGACTTGAAAACCCGTTTGGACATTTTTAAATGCCTGAGTAGTTATTCATCTTGTGATTTCAAAGATGTGAATTTCCCGCGATTTCAGAAACAAAAGGTTAGATTTTTAGATAATCAAATATAACATTTAACATAGTAAAACCAGGCAAATGCCATATTTTAACCATTCAATCGATGATTTTATGCTATTTAAACTTTAAAGGAATTATGAAAGGTTCAGGTAGTTGTTTGCAAACTGTTTCAGAGGGTTATATCATAAATGACTATTTTCTGACCATGAAAACATCTTTTAGATATATTCATTATCATAAAAAACTATATACTTTGTTAATAAAGTCAATCAGACTCAGAGATAACCCATCCACATACTTTTTAAAGATGTTGACCTCATTTTCACCAAAAATGCAATCACATTTTACAATTTAAAAAAACTGATTTGCATTCGTTTATTAAGAATTTCATTTCAAAGTAACCATAATTCAATGATTTTCAATCAAAGTTTTACAAAAGTTCCTATCCGAATGAAGGGAATTGCATTCAATATGTACTTGCCAAGCAAATAATATAAAATAATCCATATTTCATCATTAATTGTTTAAATCCAACTCATCACTTAATTTGACATACAGATACCAAATACCATTTGAACCATTAATAAAGTCGTCTTAAACCATTTACGATAATTCTTGAATCCTCTCAATTTAAGGCATTCATGATATAAGCCATACATGAACAGTCCTCACTTAAAGGGTAACACTCCGAAGATGACCGAAAATAGCCCAACCCAACCTCTAACTCTAACCCCTTACTATGAAGCATCAGCATTTTGTTGGGCCATCTTTGGTTACGATAGATCGATGCCCTTTTTATCTAAACACCAGAATAACGTTTTTGGAATTAACCTAGACTTGCTATATAATTACAGTGTATGATGTTTTCCCCTCTGTTGAGAAGTGATTTTCAACCAATCACATATTCTGCCCAGCCGTCCCAATTTTAAATATTACAAGTAATTTATACATTTTTATAGGCCATTAGATCATTTTAGGTCACGTTTTGTACACAATTCAGAATAACATGAAGTTGCATCAGATAAGTATGCTGGCAATCGCAAGAAAGACAATTTTAGAAAAATACAAGACAGAAATACAATCATCCTCATTGTTTGTTTATTAAAGAATACAACGAAGTGAGAAATGTTAACATAAGGGCGATATTCATAATTTGAGGTGGTGTAGGCTGTGCTACTGTTTTATCATTAAACTATGTTATTTTTTTAGTGGGTAGGGCATGCCATGGTTAGTCAGTGCCAGAAATTTCCAATCTCTGACTTATATGGTTACCATGGAAACAGTATTTATATCTCACAATCTTCTCAATTTGACCCCGTCCCAAATATGTCCTTTAGTTCTCAAAGTGAAATATTTGCAAATCTGTTTGGATTTTGTGGCTGCTACTTCGTCAAAAGTTGAATTAATATGTATGTATTCACACTTAAGCACTAAAAACTATTGAGCGTAGCGAATAAGTTTGAAAATTATTTAATACAGGTACTTCACACTGTTTTGATATCAGATTTGGAGAAGGTGTTCTATAGTTTGTTACGGGGGTGTATATTTGAGTATGTTCTGTTCTATTTAAGTGACGATAAACGGTGGTATTGATTGAATGAGTTGTGAGTGATTTATGTTGAGGAAATAGGTTTTGAAATTAACAAATCATTCGGCTTTGTGACGCTAACACGGCAGCATTTGCTAAATTTATTAAAACTTGCAATTGAGACGTTTGCTATATACTAAAATACGCAACTGAGACTCAGAATGGAGAACGAAAAACATGAATTGTTCAAAGATGGTTCAAAACTGGCGAGGAAGTTGGAAACAGAAACAAGGTTACAGAAGAAAAGACGAGAGAAACGGTATGAATACAACTCTGAGATATTGGATAAAATACTTCCAAATGTCTAGAAGATGGTGGAGACCGAGATGTGCAGGGCGCAGCGAGTGTCCTGGCAGAAGGTATGGTTTTGAATAATTAATGAAATAGAATAGGTTAAAATAGCTGATGAATCTCCATAGGTGTGTGTAGAAGAAAAATATGAACGTTAAGAAACTGCAGATTCAGCGACGATGACAAGAAGCTATTACGTCAAGCTCATTCTTGAAGTGAGATAAATCATCAGTTCAATATATCAGAACAAGTACCTAAAAATAAAGTCAGTTTCAGAGGCGGAGGGAGGTTTGTCATCTACAGCAGGCGGAGGTCTCGATAGGCGTGGTTCCTTCAGAACAATCAGAACTACAACAGGACGGCATTTCAGAGGCAATGGTATTTGTTTCTGCTGCTACAGGACTAGGTGTTGGTCCAGAGATTGTCAAAGAGGCATCTGCTCAAAGTAGCAGCAATAACCGGAAGTTAAGTATACATCTGAACTATATAATTATGTAATCAAAATAGTAAAAAGAATCAAACTGTAAAAGGAAAATTGAAAGAAAATGTAGCGTTTTGGAAATCAGTAAGAGCTAATCTTTACATAATTGATGTTACTGAAAATGGTTAGAAAATTCGGTTTGAGTCATACCAAAGACCTAGAATTCTAAAAAAGCAACAGATTTGCATTTTAAAATCAAAAATTTGTAGAGGCAAATAAAGAACGGTTGTTTGAACAGGGTTGTATTTTTTAAACAGTTGAAGTTTCTAATGTTGTCAATCCTATCACCATATAAACAAGTCAGATACTTGGTCAAACATTGGAGGGCTTTTGGATTCAGATTTTAATATTCTTGGATGATGCAATCAGGACCGGAAATAGTGGACTTAAATGTCTGAGAAAATTATAAATACTATAAGGTCCGATTTGATTCGATCTGGATTTGTTCCCATCTGGAAGTTCACTCAAAACTCGGTTTGGTTTGGTTTGGCTAAGGTTTGGTCGGGATTTGAAAAGGAAATTAATTATATCCCGGAAGTGAAACCGTAAAAAGTTTCGTACAGTACAGGCTATGTGATCACTCCAAGGGTTGTGGCTTCCATAATTAGAAAAGTGAAATCTGCCAGGGTGCAACAGGTGATATAGTCACAAAACAAGGGCGTTTCAAAAAACAGTTGTCCTAGATTATACTGGGATGTCTTATCAAGATAGCTGATCAAGCCAAGCAAGAATTGTGTTTCAAGTGAAAATAATCTTGAGAGATTGAATGGAAAGGTTTTTAAAACGTGTTCTGAACACTCTAGAGTTGTTTATTCGGATGCATCGAGTAAGGCTTGTGGAGAATATGAAGTGGAATATTGAGAATTATGTATGTTATCAAAAATGGTCATATACTTAGAAGTCAAAAGCTCTATGAACAAAAAGTTTAAGGGGTGTTGACTACTTTGTCTAGATTCTTAAAATGTCGAATTGTTTGTTGATTCACCGACAACACTGGTGTAGTGAATATAGTAAACAAGGGTAGCATGATACAAGAAATTCAGAAACTTGCCGTTGATATTCGTGAAATATGTTTGCAGAGAATCGTGATTTTGAAGCCTGAATGGACTCCGCAGGAACTAACCCGAAATGCGGAGTCCATCAGAAAAATGATAAATTATAATGACTGGGGGTGTATACTGGAATATCTTCAACTTTTTAGATACAAAACGGGGAGTGTATACTGTAGACATATTCGCAGACAACATGAACGCAATGTTACAGATTTAATTCTAAATATGCATGACTATGTAGGTGCTGAGGCTGTCGATTCGTTTTCTCAGGACTGGTGTTGGTAAAATAAATTATGTTGTTACACCTGTATAATTGATTACAAATATTTCAGGCTGATGGTTGCAAGCGAAAGTATTAATTGTTTTTCCACAGTGGCAGTCTTCTGTATACTGGTCAATACGTGAATGAAAAAGATACCATAGTTGTATTAAAAACATAGAATTCCCACCCGGTGGTGATTATTTAGTGCCCGGCACTCAGAGATATAGCATATGAATATTCAGAATTGGTTGCTTCAGGAGCATATTTATTGCATTAAAAATAGATTATTAAAAGCATTGAACTGTTGTCCTTGTTTAATGTATGGTAGTTTCATTGTGTAACGATGTTGTTTGTACGTTTTCAGGGTATAAATGACACAGATGCAGTTAACGCCAGTGTGGTATGGCAGGAAGAAGACCCAAATCGGTAGAGACAATGAAAAACTAAATATCTATCAGACGAAAATGTCTGGTTTTGTGGTGAAGTCTGGAGAGCCCAAGACGATAGAAAATTATGCATATAAGGTTTTTCAAAATGGAATAACGAAAGTAGTTTACGTAGTCTATCAGCTAACCAAGCATTTCCAATCACAGTTGAAATTATTAAGAACATTGTTTTTTAAAAATGAGTCATTCGTCTGCTAGTGTCAAGGGAGATCAGAACGGTTAAAATTTTGTTGTTTTGGGGTTTGCAGGTTTTTGAGGTATGAGGAGAAATTGTGTTAGTCATCTTGTAGAAAAATGTTTTTGGGTACTTAGAAAGAAATAAGAGTTGAAACAACCATCTTTGGTTGACATGGTTAACGTAGTGATGATGCTACTACAGGTGCTAACAGTGGATGTGAACGGTAGGTTGTTCGGCTCATAGGAGGTGGAAAGTGATTGTTCTATAGATGGTTATGTGGAGAGTAACATTCAAGAAAGGCACAAAGTTATCAATCTTGGTTTATGGTGACTTAATTAAGTTGAATGCGTTATTCATATTAAATAAGAATATACTATCTTCATTTGAATGGGATTTTAAACTTATTCTTACCTTACCTTATCTTTGTTCTTCGGGAATAGCGGCACATAAGAGCCAATGCAAATTTATATGGTGTTTGTGTTCTTTTAAGATTTAAGTACGGAGGACCAGTTTTAATGATATTTTCTAACGATTGAGCGTAGCAAATAAGTTTGAAAATTATTTAATACAGGTACTTCACACTGTTTTGATATCAGATTTGGAGAAGGTGTTCTATAGTTTGTTACGGGGGTGTATATTTGAGTATGTTCTGTTCTATTTAAGTGACGATAAACGGTGGTATTGATTGAATGAGTTGTGAGTGATTTATGTTGAGGAAATAGGTTTTAAAATTAACAAATCATTCGGCTTTGTGACGCTAACACGGCAGCATTTGCTAAATTTACCAAATGACTTTAAGGTTAACTGTTTTAAAATCTTGTCAAATGTATTTTTACTTATAAAGTTAGAAATAGTTTTTGTTTTAAGTAAATTGTGTGTTTCGAATTCTTAAATCCTACAAACGCCAATTTCATCTTAGGGGTAGGTGGACCTCCTTGTATATAAAAAACAAAATATACAAGGTACCTTTGGCACTTTGCAAAAGGGGTCGCCGCGAGGTTGGCATTAAAGAATTCAATTTTTAGCCTACAGGGCATAAGTTCTCTCAATATAATACTAAGAAATTGTATACAGAGTATGTAAGCAAGGTTTCCGAAACCACATGAATGTAAAATGTAAATTATTTGCAAAAAGATAAAAAGCTTTGCCTCCGAAGCATATGGAACGAGTTTAATGTTCGGGCAAGGAGTGACCATATATTTCTTTATTTAATTCATAACGGAGATAAAAAGCTGGATAAAAAGCTTTGCCTCCGAGGCATATGGAACGAGTTTTATGTTTGGGCAAGGAGTGACCATATATTTGTTTATTTATAATTTTAGACGAGACTCGTCTCTGAGAGGTTTGTGGAGCTATAAAGGATTATCTATACATTATAAGATTTGAGATATTTGCCTCCAAGGCTAGATAGTGATTTCATTTTTAAATTTGTCAAAATAATTAAGTCCCATGAATCAATATTGGACTATTATGGAGTTTTGCCTCGGGAGCATCTGTAGATAAGGAATATTTGGTATCATAAGTTTACTTCTGGAGAATATGTACTTTAGAAGTTAATAGAATATTCATAATATATGACTTTATAAGCCAGGATTATAATCAGATCATTGGACTATTATTGAATTTTGCCTCCAGGGCATATGTAGATAAGAATTGTTTAATATTAAAAGTTTTCCTCTGAGGAATAATCTACTTTAGAAGTTGAAAATATAATATTAACAAAATGGTTTTATATGCCAGGATTATGATCAGATCAATTGAACTATTATTGAATTTTGCCAACAGGGCATCTATGCATAAGTAATATTTGATATCAAAAGTTTACCTCCGAGGGATGTGTACTCAAGAAGTTGATAATATAATATTAACAAATGTGGATTCATATGCCAGGATTAATATCAGATCATTTGAATATTATTGGATTTTGCCTCCGGGGCATCTGTAGACAAGGATTGTTTTATATTAAAAGTTTACCTCTGAGGAATAATCCACTCTAGAATTTCGAAAAGATAATATTAATAATATTAATAATATGGCTTTATATGCAAAGGATTAAGATCAGATCATTGGACTATTATTGAATTTTGCCTCCGGGGCATTCTTTAGATAAGGATTTTTTTTATATTAAAAGTTTACCTCTGAGGAATAATCTATTTTAGAAGTTGGAAAATATAATATTAATAATATGGCTTTAAATGCCAGGATTAAGATCAGGTCATTGGACTATTATTGAATTTTGCCTCCGGGGCATCTGCACAATATTTAATATAAAAAATTAACCTCTGAGGGATTTAGAAGTTGATAATGGAACATTAATGATAAATGGCGTTGTATGCCAGGATTATGATCCGATCATAAGTCCGGGACACCTCTGAGGTGCTACCCAAAGGGTCATTGTGTATGTGGAGTTTGTATGTACGATATTATTATAGGCCAATAAATAGCGACATAGCGGCACATAAGAGCCAATGCAAATTTATATGGTGTTTGGGTTCTTTTAAGATTTAAGTACGGAGGACCAGTTTTAACATAAATTAATAATATTTATCACATGTAGTCACACACAACTGCTTTAAGGGAAAAGTGGGCGTGGCACTTTTTGGTACTTGTGTAATTGTCGCAGCATTAAATGAAAAATACATATTAAACTAACAACAATTGACATTTAATTAGCATCTACTAACATTGTGTAACATTCTAATATGTTCATTATCATTATTGGATACTTTGAATAGTACTATTTTATATAAGTGTTATCATGACCCTTCCCTATCATAGGTCATCAATGGTCAAATTAACTTTTAGTCTTTTAGACTTTTAGAGGTCCTTAGTCTTTTCAGTTTGTCAAAGTCATATTCATTGACTTGTACCTACAATGGTTCCATCGATCGAGAGCTATGAGTTAAAATTGATTAATACATTTGTCAGGGTTAGAGCCATTTTATGCAATTGAAAAGTAATGGACTGTTCCATCCTTTGAGTATGATGTTATCTCATGCTGGTGTGATTTGCATACTTGTAACAGTTATGACTTGGATTAAGTTATATGAACTCATTTATCATAAAAAAAACTTCACTAGTATCTCTCATAATACCTCTAAATCATCTTCATATTCATGGCCTTAATCGAGAAGGAGGGAGGGGTTACAAACAAGGGGCAATGACAATTTGTAACAGAGCAAGGACACTGATCAGCACACAGCGAAGGCAACGGCCGTAATCTTTGCATCTAAGATGGCGAACGGTAATTGTCGATTTAGATATTTTTTATTTTCAATGAATTAAACTACTTTAGAGTTCAATGATATCTCAATCCGCTTTAAAAGGGAAGGTAATACTAACTAGTTAAGGGGATGTAGTAAACATAAATAAATGATAGGTGAAATGTTATGCTCTGCCTTAATACATAACTAAGATTTCTTATTTTCTCGGACAAATGGTGTCTCACAATTGACTAACTGATACTATTATCAATACATCAACATCAGGTAATGCATGATCTATCCAATGGATTAAAGATAATACTTGATTCTAATATGGCAAAATTAATCATTCCATGTATGAATTGCATAGTGCATCATTTTGCAGATATTATATGATGCATTCATTGACTCATGGTTAACAAGGTACGAGTATAACTCCTTTTAGTATTTCACAAAATGAGCCTGGCCATGGGAAACCCTGTCTTATCACAAAAATTAAAATTGTGCTACAGAGCCAAAAATGTGCTCAAGATTAAGAGGAAAATGTGCTAAATTCAAATCCGTCTTTTGGTCTATATCTGCAAGAAAAAATTGTTAAGACATAAGCCATGGCTCATTTGAAAGGTCTCTTTGTGCTTTTTAAGATAAACAAAAAATCAAAATATTGAAAAATATGTGATAAGACCCCTTTTCCTTTGGCCTGGCTCAAATAATGAAATATAAACAATTTACACATTTCCAAAATGCTGTACCTTCACTGATTCCTTCAATATGGATAGTGGTTTGCTATGTTGAAACTTAAAATAATATCTAAACAAATCCGTTTAGTGTATAAGAACAATAAAAGTAAATATGTTAAATATCAATTATTATTAGACATATGAATATAACCTAAAATAAGAAATCTTGTTCTCGTATTCCATTTTAAAATTGGTTGAATGATTTTGGCACAGTAGAAATGATGACAGTCATAATTTATAACTTATACCTAAGTAACTAAATATTATACGTAATATGCCCTGATGCTGTAACATAAATGGTCCTTTATAATCAGGTATGACTGAAATTGGACAAGATCTTATAAGGTTACAGTTTCCATATAACGTATGTTCCATATTACTACCCCAAATGTCCATACCAGTAGTTATGTTTATGAGTCATAATCCCTCATAGTTTATGATGGCAAATGCCTATCCTTGTCTAAACAATTACATGCCCCCCCCCTCCCACACTAAAACTCCATTTTCTTTATCAATCTTTCTACTTCTGTTAATATTCTCTGTCCGGATTCCCCAATCCTAAATACTGTCAAGTAAACATCTAAATAGGATAGTTCTAGCTATTGCTGTTGTTTTGAAATGTTGACTTTTCTTGGGGAAAAATTGTTTCAATTCTGACGGAAGTTTCTGGCCAATATCATTCAATTTACCAATATCCAAAAGCAGAGTTTCGAAATGCACTTTTTGCTTGTAATTTCAGTTTTTACTAGAATCAGAATCTTATTCTACAAAACGGGTGTTCATGGAAGTAGCACTAACTATTACATCATTGATATTAATCGTGTGATTTGATTGGCTAATTCAGTACCATGGGACTAAAAAAACCATAGCGTATTTCACAGCTCCCTGAATTATTGGCATGTAAAACATGTATCCCTTATTGTCCAGCGTATTGCCCGCCTAGGGATTTTGACAACTGCACCTTCAATGATTTTTGCAACATGTATTGCCCGCAGCCCGTAGGTATTGCCCTCCATAGAATGAAATATTTGCTTAATATTTATTACTGTTTCGGGCTAAATATCAATTTTGTTATAAACTGAGCAAAACGCCACCTTTAACATGCAGCTAATTCTCCCATCTAACCAACAGAGCCTCTTTTAACATATCAAAACTGATTCAATTTATTCAATCAAATCTAAAATGGAAATACCTTTTTACTGCTTCGAACTTCCTTATATTTTATACCATTGGAGTAGGATCTTGTCTCTTTCAATTGATGCTTTCACCAGAAACATGGATATCACTAATTTTGATTCATATTTAAAATGGTATGCATGAATAGACCTGTGTATTTTATACCAAATAGAGACACTTCCCTGGAAAGTTCTAAATATCTCTATGTAAACAGCCTAGTTTCCCACATCACTTGTTGACTTTGCTCCCATATTTCCTGCGAAGCTGTGGAACAGTTCTCTTGTTCTTCACAATATTCTATTTTACTGTAAATCAATGAATAGGGCCAATTCATATCACTGGGTTCCCTAGGTCATTTAAATGCCTTGAAATTTTCAATCAGCAATAAAGAATAATGGGTTAAATTATCAAATAATGAAAAAGTTGCAAATGATGAGATTTGCTATATAGCTTTAAAATCTTGCTGAAGTATAGTTTAACTATAGGTTAACAGGCTAATTTCTCATTGACATAATTTTAAAGAATCTTAAACATGGACTTATTGTTTCAGTGGTCCTTTTAAAGTTTATGTATACACAATTTGAACAACATCCAGTCTCAAACACAATCTGATTATCATCAAGTTTCAAACACAATCTGAACATCATCAAATTCATTGCAAATGCAGGTTTACTTTAATCCAACAGAATGAATATGGTAAATCAATAGACTAAGTGAAATATGTCAAGTCAATGTTAAACACTAGCATATAGCCCAACTAGCACAAGTGCTGCCATCTACCTACTAGTATCAATCCATCTATCCATATACATAGCACCTAATGAGGTCACTACTTCAAGTAAAGCTTTTCCCCTGTCTATGGTAAAAAATAAATGAAACAGAAAAGTTAGATGTCACCATTGGTGATGCCCACCTTCTATGGTATAGGGATAAAAGGAAGGTTCATGATAACACTTACATAAAAGTATCGTATAATGATAATGAACATATTACAATGTTACACAATGTTAGTAGATGATAATTAAATGTCAATTGTTGTTAGTGTAATATGTATTTTTTGCTTAATGCTGCAACAAGTACGCAAGTACCAAAAAGTGTCACGCCCACTTTTCCCTAAAAGTAGTTGTGTGTGACTATATTTGATAAATATTATTGATTTATTGGAGGATTATATCAACTTTCTAGTGCTTTAGTGTGAATATATACATATTTTTACAACTTTTGACTAAGTGGAAGCCACAAATTCCGAACAAATTTGCAAATATTTCACTTTGAGAGCGAAGGGACATATTTGGGAGGAGGTCAAATTGAGAAGATATTGAGATATAAATACTGTTTCCATGCTAACCATATAAGTTAGAGATTGGGAATTTCTTGCACTGACTAACCATAGTATGCCCTGCCTACTAAAAAACTATGAATGTATAACATGCATTAGTATTCTTTTTATTAGGTGGTATTAAAGTACCCCCAAGGTTTTCTTGGGGTGGGGGTATAAATTGGCCTGAGGGCCGTCTGCAACCCCTACATGAAGTCCAACTACCCAGAAAGTACCAAGCATAATCATACAGACTGTTTGAAATATGTTGGAATGTCTGACCTTCCATGAAAAGCAGAAGTTACAATTATCAGAGTAGTCCACAGTCTATATGTATGTGTATATATATGTATGTTGAGCAGCGTGTGTGCGTATGTGGGAATATATAAGCGCAAATGCCAAAGGGTAAAAAAATAGGGTAGGGTGCTTCCACCGGTGTGTCTGAGCGTTAAAATCAGCTGCCTCTAGTCAGATCGACCGACAAAACAACCTTTTAGGGTTGTCGAGTTGGCCGAGAGGGCTTGAGCGCCAGCACGGTCAGGCTAGGCGATTGGGTGCCATTACCACGAGTTCGAGACATAAGTGCTCCTTGTGTTTATTCATTTACAATGCATGGATTTTCTATTTTACAAAACTATTTCAAAATTAGCTATGTTAATTCATTTATTCTCTCGAATGTCAAGAAACATATCACAATTGACCAGATGTTTTCAAAATTTAGATAATACGATAGATCTTCATTGATGCCTCTTTAAATGAGTAATAATTGTTGTCTGGAGTACCAATAACAGAGCCCCAATCTTTCCACGTAACACATGAAGCATACCGAGGACAAACTGGTCCTTTTTGGTAGATGCCAAATAGAGCCACGACACTACAGTTGGTATACCACCATGCACCTTTGCGATGTATAGCACAATTTACAGTTTCGTGTGAGTCATTGTCATTGTCATGTGTAGAGAACTGTTGGCCATTATGCGGTGTGAGGCTGTCCCCCATAGTCCCAGTAAAACCTCCAATGGTCAGACGATATTTGTCAGATCTGTCAATTTGAAAGATCGAATACTCGGCAAACTTTGCTTCACTTGATGGACCTGGCCACATTGCGAGGTCAATCCGAACTTTATAGTTCCCCTGTGTCAATACACTTGCGAGGTTATCAAGTCCGATAAAATGTTCCCTTGCTGTATACCCAAAGCCATGCTGATATTCAGTCCATGAACGATAGAAGTCTTCCGTGCCGTCAAATCGTTTGAATATATACATCCATCCCTGGTCGCAATAGGCACTGAATATTCGGCCCTCTTTTGTTTTTATGTTTCTTACACCAGTGAATGATGGATCAGAATTACAGTCTTCAACATATCTATCTGCAATTAAAACGACATTTACATCATTTACACATTGTTTCACTTATTACAGTAATGATGAAGAATGTCATGTCATGTCATAAATTGAATTAATAAATAAAATGAATTAATGTTGAGCATTTTGAAGGGCGGTATTTCGCATCAGTTGGTGTATTTGAAGACAGACCGGAAATATTATAACCCCTTCTGACGCGTGCGTATAAACATCATGGTAATTTTTGCTCTAGAACTTTATTATATCCAAATCAGAGGTGAAATAGGACATGGTGACCAACCTATGCAACGATTACCATCTGATTTGGGAATTACTTTTCCAATTTTGATGGGATCTTCGTGTACTGTGGTATTTAAAGTTCAGTTATACACTTTGCATAATTAGAGCATTAATTAGAGCGATCACATTTTCTGTCTTGATTAATTCTATTTGTGTCTTCCAAAGTTCAAAACAGAAATTCGAAAGAATTGGAAATTGGTTGCAAATATTATTATAATATTATGGACTTTTCACTTCAGATTGATTTTAAATTCGTTAAAATTTGTTCCTCTATATTCATTCAGCAATCAGTTTTAAGGGACAATATAAAAAACAATTGAATGGAATGCAGAAAAGAATTTAAACAAAAGTCTACTCACCACTATGAATATGTCCATTGTTTGTACATTCATCCAAACTATCTTCAATTGTTTCCTTTATTTCATTCTTCACCTCTGCAAGGCAAATGTCCACCTCACTATGTGCTCTAACAGCAAAAGCAAGAGAAATCAGAATTGTGAACTTCATTTTCAGAATTGTTCGATCAGTATAAACCCGTGAACGTTGAATTCTGGCTTTGACTGTTATTTTATGCATCTTTAATCCAAGGCTATACAATTTCATTTTACAAATTGGAAAATACCTGGATTATGATGTACACTCCCCTCCATAAGATTGGCAACCTTAGCTCCCCCATTGAACTACGCGTTTAAGCCTCTTTACCTTTGAATTTTTATCTTCTTAACCTGCGATGAAAATACTTGATGGAAACGTAATTTGACTTTATTTCCAATACCTCCAAACTTTCTCAATTTTTCCTCAATTACAATAAGTCGGAAATCGATGATTTTGATGAATTTTTTAAAATCGACATTCCCATGTTAACCAATTGGAAATGGTAGGTTTGCCGCAAGTCATATGACAGAATATCCATCCATCCGAGTCTTTGCAAAAAATACGAATTAGGCAGGCAATTGAATTTGCTAACTTTATTTAACAAAAAATTGATATGTTTCTTCAGGTTCAACAAAGTTACAGGACTTTAAAGTAAAAGTTGTTTTTCAAAAAACCTCTTCCATTGAAATAACACAGGAGGCGAAAAATGGTTTTCAAAAATGACTTTGAAGCGCCGTAACTTAAGTATTCATATATAAACTAAACACTTGGTGTACAAAAAAGTTAGCCAATTAATTTTCGATATAAAAATATTTTTGCTGAATCTTTTATTGAAAAATTATACTGATTTCTGATTTGCCCCGAACCCTCCATTTCCCATTGGATTACATGGGAATGACGATTTTCAAAAATTCATCAAATTTATCATCAATTTTCGCCCTATTGTAAATGAGGAAAGAAATTGAGAAAATTTGGAGGTATTCGAAATAAAGTTAATAAATTATTTCATCGCCGGTTAAGTAAATTAAAATTCAAACGTAAAGAGGCTTTAACACGTAGTTCAATGGGGGAGCTAATGTTGCCAAACTTATGGAGGGGAGTGTAAGATATAATAATTTGTCATGCGTGGAACATTTCTCAAAATGATCTAATTGAAAATCTAGAATTATATAAACAAAGCATAAACTATGATTTAATGATTGGCGATCCGTGAAATATTACTCAAGAAGCAGTGAACCGAATTGAAAACGATGGATTATGTTTTATTACTTGGCTGAACAAAATGCATAAACGTTTTGGAATTTTGTTGGAATATTCTTTATAAACATGTCGTAGAGAAAACCTATCACAACCTTGGAACTAAGTAATTTTCCGATTGAGCTCCACAGAACGCCATAGACATGATAGATATAATATTCACACATAGCTAGTAAATCCGAACACAGTATTTCTTATAATTGCAGTGCATTATATCACCAATCTACGCATCCGAGGTCATTCCTTATGTGGTTGTAAAGGTGACAACTTGACTACAGAGCTTTGCCAATCTGAACCCGACTGACTGACTTACTAAATGAGTGGTATCGATATGGAGAACTTCTTGAACACAAAAAAGTATATACACATTTGAAAAATATGTATATACTTTCATCTATATTGTTTTAGAAAACACATCAAACATTTGTTTTGTTCTTGGTATCATGTTTCCAGAGTGAAATGAAACATCTTTCCGAACCTCATTGGAACAAAACACAACATGTTTAGGTCTCTCAATATTGTAATTGTACAAAGGAAATTTTGGTTGATTTAAAAAAAAGTATCTTCCTAATGAAATAAAAGGTTTATCTTGATTTTTATCTATTTTGGGGGGATTTTGTTTTAATTTTTTGAACACTTTTTTAAGATCAACCAAAAATTCCTTTGTATAACTATAATATTGAGAGGTCTAAAAACATGTTTTATCACATGCTCTGTAAAATTCCAGTAATCTGATTGGTTGATTACCGTGTGAGTTTTCCCGTCTCACACGTTACTAGAGGCAACCAGTGATGATCAATAGCAACGATGTGACGTCACTGATTATATCACTCCTAGCTAAGGAAAACAATATGACGTCATACTATTTCACAAACAAGTACGAATACAACGGTATGACGTCATATTGTTTCAAAGCGAAATCAAAAATTATAATAGTTACCAGAAGTACTGAACACAATCATAACTGACCAAATCAAAATGCTTCAAAATTCCTAGACATGTGATAAAATCGTCATCACACGTTTCAGCTTATGTGATACAGGAAATATTCCACTCGGGTAACAATGTATCACCACTCAAGCTTCGCTTTCGTGGATGATACAGTATTACCTTTCGTGGAATATTTCCTGTATCACATGCTGAAACGTGTGATAACTGATAGTATATGCTATTTTATTCCAACGAGGTTCGGAAAGACATTTTATTTCATTCTCACGAATTTGTAGAAAGGAGTAAAAACAATTGCACTAAAAAAACAAAAGATGTTATAAAAAACAGTTATATAAAATATTTCTGAATAAATTTCGCATTAAATTGTTGTCAATCAGTCAACATTACATAAAATACCCTGTTTTTTACAGAATGTTTTCAATGATTGGTCTAAGAGAAAAACATTGTTGAATTCAGTTCCTAATATAGCTCCCACTCCTTTCAATTGGGCTTCAAATAAATCATCATCATTGTGAATAACAAATACATACATTCTGAGTTCACATTATTTAACAAATCATGCTACACTGAAATATCAGCAATTTATCCAGGCATGTATATATAAAAATGTGCATTTAGACCTTTATATACTTCCTATTGGACGCTCCATGTTATCCAATGGAGAAGCATTCTCGCCGTTTCTTCAAACTGCAAAGGATTGAGAATTAGATTTTTCACTTACGTACGTAGTGCAATCAAATCATTCGGAAAATATAGACATTCTTACAATTCGAGCATGCAAAAAGAAGTTTGATATGCCTTTTCTGACGTGCGTGATACTAGTTGACGCTGCGTATTAAATAGTTCACAAAAAAAATTTACGGCGTAAAAATAGTTTGTTTAAAAATACAGTTTTCATCGCAGATGTGTTATTTACCATTTACGATCATTCTTGACTCCTCTTAATTTAAGCATTCGTGATATAAGCTATACATGTACAGTCCTCACTTAAAGGGTAACGATTCGAAGATGACCGAAGATAACTGATCCCAACCTCTAACTCTAATCCCTTACTATGAAGCATCAGAATTTTGTTCGGCCATCTTTGGTTATGATAGATCCATACCCCTTTTATTAAACACCAGAATAATGTTTTTTGGAATTAATATAGACTTGCTATATAATTACAGTGTATGATGTTTTTCCCCTCTGTTGAGAATTGCAAAGTGATTTTCAACCAATCACATATTCTGCCCAACCGTCCCAATTTTGATAAATATGCTGGCAATCGCAGGGAAGACAATTTTAGAAAAATACAAGACAGAAATACAATCATCCTCATTGTTTGTTTATTAAAGAGTACAACGAGTTGAGAAATGTTAACATAAGAGCGATATTCATAATTTGAGGTGGTGTAGGCTGTGCTACTGTTTTATCATTAAACTATGTTATTTTTTAATGTCCAGATTTAGCTCATCAGCGCCTACTAATACAGATGAAGATTTGTCGCAATGTATATGTTACAATGCATAGACTTCCCATTTTACAAAACTATTTCAAAATTAACTATGTTAATTTATTATGTTCTCGAACTGTCAAGAAACATATCACAATGGACAAGATTTTATCAAAATTTAGATAGTACGATATATCTTCATAGATGCCTCTTTGAATGAATAATGATTGTTGTTTGGAGTACCAATAACAGAGCCCCAAACACTCCACGTTACACATGAACCATACTGAGGGCAAACTCGTCCTTTTGGGTAGATGCCAAATAGAGTCACGCCACAACTGGTATACCACCATGGACCTTTGCGAGATATAGCACAAATTTCAGTTTTATGCGAGTCATTATCAGAGTCATGGGTAGTGAACCGTCTACCATTATACCATTTCATGCTGTCGTTCATAGAACCACGAAAACCGCCAATGGTCAGACGATATTTTAGTGCTACGGCCAAGGCGATTTGTGTCCAAAAACACCTAGATTCAATTTGACTTTAGATTCTTGAAGGGGACCCCAAGGCAAGTAAAAAAAAGTTTGTGAACCCTTGCAAAGCAGGCTCAAAAGTGCTGAGTCAGCAAATTTTATCATTTTCGAGTCGGAGTTTGACCATATGCTTGAAACTATTTAATATCTCATTTCAGGATGTTGCAATTGTAATGAAACATTGTAAGTATATCAATAAGGCATGTATGAAGAATTCCTGAAAGTTTGGGTCTTATCCAACAGAATCTGGTAGAGATATGGGATAATTTGTCCCTAAAAGTGCATAATTTCTTCTCAAAATTTCTTAATCAGTCGATAGTTAATCAGTCATTTAAAAAACAGTAAGAGCCTATGGTGTATAAAACCTGATTAAAAACTTCACTGATGATGCTAGCAAATATTGCTTGCATAAGTTTCAATAAAAAGTGCATGCATCTATTTTTCTGATTTTTCTCTTAACCTTTCCCTAAAAATTCAAGAAAGGGGGCGTGGCACCTTACACTTCAGTTGTTGAACTTTTTGCTAGGGTCAAATAGAAAATATGGATCATTATAGCAAAAAGTGTTATTCTAAATAAATCTTAACACAATATGTGACATCATAATATGCTAAACATATTCATTATCTATCATTTTATATTTTTACAGCTTATCATTGCCATAAACCATAAAACCATTAAGGGCATGTGTGGTCAGCAATTGGAAATACATGTATGTGTACTAATAACATTTTTCAAAACTGTATTTCGGGTGCCATTCTTTCCAAATGTTGTTCATGTAGTTATAGTTTATGTTTATGAATGATAGCACTTCCCATCATAGGTTTGGCAACTCAAACCCCTTTGAATCACTTATTAAAGTCTGTTTATTTTTGGCATATGAAATCGAAGTATCTGAAATATGGTAATAAGGAACATCATCAAGTTTTAAACATTGACAGACTTTGATATCCTATCATTTAATAACTTCCAGTTGCCAAATTTATGGAGGGGGTGTACATGCTTTATAGTATAGGGTCCATGTAAACATGTAAACTGCAACGGGACTCCTATTGTTGCTGCAAATAATTAGCTATATACAGAGTGTCTCAAAAAAATGTTACACTCACAAAAAGTTCAATATCTTTCATAATTTTGACTTTTCCCTAAAATATACTTTGGATACCAAGAGACAAATCTTTCTCGAATAATTTGACACCATCAAATTCAAAATCTGTCATTGATTGGCTCCACATGACAGCTTTTAGTGTCCCATGGTAAAATCTGACTTGCGCCAACTTCTAAGTGATTGGATTGACCAAATGACAAAAGAAGAACAGTTTCCTTAATATTTAACTTTCTTCTGAGTATAAGCTTGACCTTAAACTGAGTCATTATGTAATTTTCCTATTTGTATTACATATGATCATTGGGTATATAAGACATAAACATGTGGTCCCCTCAACATGTTCTCCAAATTAAACTTGAGGTACCCTTGCCCATGCGCACATGAATTGTAATATCACTCTGATTCTATCAATTATGCAGAAGTTCATTTAGGTCAGTTTGTAATGCTGTAAACTGCTTTCAGAGGCCCTTAAAAAACTCAAAGGTGTAAAGTGGGATGACCCTGGGAGCCAATACATTGGGTAATTCAATGCTATCTTCTAATTTCCAAAGAGTTCTACCAAACAATCTGCCACAGGCCTTTGCACCATCCTGTTTCCATCATAACACAATTGAAATCTTGTATTTCTATCCAGGAAAGAAACAACTGGATCATTGATCATATCAAGATATCACTGTCCACAGCATTCACACCAAAAAAGAATTGATCACCACATGTCCAGCCACTGAGAGGTTGGCGCAAATCAGATTTCACATGCGTCTATAAAATCTGTCCTGTGCAGCCAATCTTGGACAGATTTTGAATCTGATGGTGTGAATTTATTTGAGAAAGACTGGTCTTATGGTATCTAAGTATATTTTAGGGGAAAAGTCAAAATCATGAAAGATATTGAACTTTTTGTAAGTGTAACATTTTTTTGAGACACACTGTAATAACAAATTGTAACACTACAAATGATTAAGAGCCAGAGTTTCTCAGAGCCTGGTTGCAGTTTGCACACTTTGTATTGTATATATGTCATAAATTGTTTAGTTGTAGTCTGTAGAACATAACAAGATGTGTATGTTTTGTTTATATCAAAATAATACATCTTGTCCATAGGCTTAGCCAGGGGGTGCAATGGGATCGCACCCCCCCCCCCATGACCAATAAAAATATAACCATGAGATAGAAGAAGAGTTTTAAAATGCTTTTTATTTTAAGCTTCTAGCCCTTTTTTGAAGGAAGTTGAATCAAGATTTGTAAAATTCAAGATAGATCTTAATTTTTAGCCTTTTTTATGCCACAGTAGCATCCCCCTGACTGAAAACCGAAAATGTTTTGGCGATCAAACCCCCACTGAACCAAAGCTGGCTTCACCCCTATTGTCCCTAAGGAATTGGAGATAATGTTTCACTGCTAGACTAGCACCCGATACTTCACATAGTATCAAGGGAATTGATTGTACTTTGTACATAAAATAATTGTATCCCTAGCTGTAGACAGAAGAGTTAAGAAACCCCAGCAAAGTCATCACCTCCATAGTAAGCATTTAATGGAGCTTATTAGCATCTTCGACTTCCATGTTATTATACAGTTGGAGCAATTGAAACCTTGAAAATCAAGATGGCTAATTATCAAAATTTCAATCTTAAATGGGTTCTCATTTGCTTCTACCACCTTGATTATGCTTTGTACAGATGACTCATTATTCCTGGAGCAGCATGATCGACAGTAAGTGTTACACGGAATAATGGCATACATTCATGGTTGCGCAGTATTTGTGATATGGGTGAATATGCCATACTCACCTGCAGTGTATGGCATATTCTGCTGGTGGGTATGCAATATTCCGCAGTGAATATGCGATACATTGATTTCAGTGAATACCCCATACTCACCTGCGGAATATGTCATACTCACTTGCGGAAAGTGCCATATACTGCAGTCCAAAACGTGATACAGAAAGCCTTGATTTGATTGGTTGCGAGAATCGACTCTAAATGAAAAACTACGCTGGATTACCAATATAGTTAGTGCGTCTAGTACTAATGTATCAATCCTGGATTGATTGAGTAAGTTTATTGCACAAGATTGGTGACTGATACTTCTGCTAAGTTAATATATTTGATACACAGTGCTGTTGATTCAGTAATCATTATAATAATTTATAATGTTTAACTTGTTTGTTCAATCTAAGCAATTGACAATTGCGTAATTCCATATCACATTCTCATTTGTTACTGTGTATGCCATATACCGCAGGTGAATCTGTCATACACCGCAAGTGAATATGCCATATTCATTGCGGAATATGACATATTTTTGTATCGTGATTACCGCATAACAGTAAATTCCAGTTTTTGTTCCCTGCTAACTGTTATAGTACGTAATAAGCTACTGACTGATAATATCTTGGGATCAACCAATCCACACTCAGTTATTAAGCATTACTTACGTTTTGTCACTCCCATTGACTTTTGGGATCTGTTTATCCAAGACTCATACGTTTTCATGGAAACCCCTTCATAATAAACCTATTCACCCGAGTTAAAGACATTCAATCCAAGGCCAAGTGACCATGGAATGGCTTATCCCTGAGGATCCTATGGATTCTGTTGTAACATGTGGTCATGAATTGAATGCAGGAGAAAAAGTTTATTTGAAGATAATATGAATGGCACTGGCCCGCTCAGTTCGTGTAAAACTAAAATAGCTTTAGCAGACAAGTGAAATCGGTCCAAATAATCACGCTCTTACAAAGTTTTGACAACTTTTCCTTTTTAACGATTTGATGAATGTAAACAAAGGAAGTTATTTCGCTAAAGCCTAACATACACCAATACGGCATGGTGGGACCTCCATTGATTTAACATTGGGTGGGACCTCCATTGATTTAACATTGGGTGGGACCTCATGTAAATCTGTTGGACTTCATTGAGCTTTGCCCGATGGAACTCCTTCGGATTCCTTGGGATTTACCCCATGAAGCCCCATTGAGTCCCATAAGATTCGATTGGGTATCATTTGGCGAAGTCCCACTGAGAATGGACCTATTCATTCTTTCCATTGGGCATCATGGGATTTTTGATCATGGGATGTGTCAGCTAACTTGGGATCAAAATGACCTTGACAAAACCTTTTGAACTAAATTACATCATTTCTGTGAGACTCGATGGGATATGGAGGGACTCGATGAGACTCCATGGGGCAAAGTTAACAAGGTCTCTTGGGACATTGTGGGACTCGATATGGCATAGTGGGACTTGATGGGGCGAGTGGAATTCTGCACCATTGGAATATGTTGGCCTTAGGACCAAACTCGCGTAATGTCACATATCATATAAGTAATGTCAACAAACCCAGTGCCACGGAATTGATCACTGTCTTTGAGAGAATGTAAGGCACTATTATTTCCTTTGGCTTCAGGTTTCTACACCTAAACAATTTATGACACATATAATATTTATACACCCCTCTATAAGGGTGGCAACTGCAAGTTTTCATATGATTACATATTAAGGTCTGTCAATGTTTGAACCTTGTTCCTTATTGCTTTATTCCAAAAGCTTGATGTCTTGTTTAAAATTGCCAAACAGCATGACAAGCTTTAATAAGTGATTCAAAGGGGGACTTACAGTTACAAAACTTATGATGGGGAGTGTAATATAACATATTATCATCATAATTCATTCTTAACATACCATAACTACATGAACAACATTAGGATAGAATGGCATCTGAAATACAATTTTGAAAAATGTTTTAAGTACACATACATGTATTACCTATTGCTGACCACACATACCCTAAACGGTTTTATGGGGTATGGCAATGATAAGCTGTAAAAATATAAAATGGTAGATAATGAATATGTTTAGCATATTATGATGTCACATATAGTGTTAAGATCTATTTAGAAAAACACTTTTTGCTATAATGATACACATTTTCTATTTGACCCTAGCAACAAGTTCAACAACTGAAGTGTTATGTGCCACGCCCGCCCCCTTTCTTGCAAGAGAAAAATCAGAAAAAAATAAATACTTGTACTTTTTATTGAAACTAATTCCAGAAATATTTTGCTAACATCATCAGTGAAGTTTTAAATCAGGTTTTATACACCATAGGCCCTTACTGTTTTTTTAAACGACTGATTAACTATCGACTGATTAAGAAATTTTGAGAAGAAATTATGTACTTTTAGGGACAAATTATCCAATATCTCTACCAAATTTTGTTGGATAAGACCCAAACTTTCAGGAATTCTTCATACATGCCTTATTGATATACTAACAATGTTTCAATACAATTGCAACACCCTGAAATGAGATATTAAATAGTTTCAAGCATATGGTCAAACTCCTACTCGAAAATGATAAGATTTGCTGACTCAGCACTTTTGAGCCTGCTTTGCAAGGGTTCACAAACTTTTTTTACATGCCTTGGGGTCCCCTACAAGAATCTAAAGTCAAATTGAATCTAGGTGTTTTGGACACAAATCGCCTTGGCCGTAGCACTATTTGTCAGATCTGTCAATTTGAAAAATCGAATACTCGGCAAACTTTGCTTCACTTGATGGCCCTGGCCACATTGCGAGGTCGACCCAAACTTTATAGTTCCCCTGCATCAATACACTTGCGACGTTATCAAGTCCGATAAAATGTTCTTTTCCTGCATACCCGAAGCCATGTTGATATTCGGCCCATGTACGATAGAAATCTTCCGTGCCGTCGAATCGCTTGAAAATATACATCCATCCCTGGTCGCAATAGGCACTGAATATTCGGCCCTCTTTTGTTTTTATGTTTCTTACACCAGTGAAGGATGGATCAGAATTACAGTCCCTGACATATCTATCTGCAATTAAAACGACATTTACATCATTTACACATTGCTTCGCTTATTACAGTAATGATAAAGAATGTATTTATGAATTAAACCAATTAATGTTGAGCATTTTGAAGGGCGGTATTTAGGATCAATTGGTGTATTTTGAATGTATTTATGAATTATAAACCAATCAATTATGAGCATTTTGAAGGGCGGTATTTCGCATTAATTGGTGTATTTGAAGACAGACCGGAAATATTATAACCCGTTCTGGTGTGTGCGTGTAAACATGGCAATTCACATTAATTTTTGCTCTATTCTAATCAAAGGTGAAATAGGACATAGTGATCAACCTGCAACGATTACCATCTGATTTGGGAATTACTTTTCCAATTTTGATGGGATCTTCGTGTACTGTGGTATTTAAGGTTCAGTTATACACTTTGCATAATTAGAGCGTTAATTAGAGAGTTAGGGCGATCACATTTTCTGTCTTGATTAATTCTATTTGTGTCTTGGAAAGTCCAAAACAGAAATTCGAAAGAATTGGAAATTGGTTGCAAATATTATTATAATATTATTCAGATTGACTTAAACTAGAACTTCACTTCCGGAATCCCATTTGTTCGTTAAAATCTATTCCTCTATATTCATACAGCACTCAGTTTTAAGGGACAATATAAAAAACAACTGAATGGAATGCAGAAAAGAAATTAAACAAAAGTCTACTCACCACTATGACCATGTCCATTGTTTGAACATTCATCAAAACTATCTTCAATAGTTTCCTTTATTTCATTCTTCACCTCTGCAAGGCAAATGTCCACCTCACTATGTGCTCTAACAGCAACACCAAGGGCAATGAAAAGTGTGAACTTCATTTTCAGAGTTGTTAGATCAGTATAAACCTGTGTTAGTTGAGTTCAGGCTTTTACTGTCATTTTATACATCTATAATATTTCATTTTACAAATTGGAATGATGTAAGATTTAATAATTTGACATGCGTGGAACATTTCTCAAAATGATCTATTTGAAAATCTAGAATGATATGAAACATTAGTTAAGATTTAATAATTGGCGATGCGTAAAACATTATTTAATATAATTGAAGCAGTGGACCGAATTGGAAACGATTGATTGTGTAATATTACGGGGCTAAACAAATCCTCACAAGTTGCGGAATTCAGTTGGAATATTCTTTATAATCATGTCATGGAAAACCTATAACGTTGGAACATAATACTTATATTTGCAAATGCAACTTTCGGCTAGCAATTCAACCGTGTGGCTTTATCATAATTGATCGTTACAGTGACATATAAAAAACATGCGTTAGATCAACTCCCGATCGAAATGACGGCTTAATTCATGAAAATTAATAGGTAAATCCGGTAGCCGACAGCCAAAAAGTTGCGTTTGCGAATACAAGCCAAGTCGTTTTTCAAATTGAGCTCCATTTTAGAATTACTAACTCAATGTTTTCAAATTCTACAGGTGAATAGATGTATATTTTGATCACCATATCATCTATTTTACCGCTTATTGAAATATCTTTCACTCAAATATATCATTTTGTATTACTAACAGACTAAACTTTGCTAGTGATATAAGGACGTCTAATCAATCATGTATTTCTAGGTTAAGTGCTTTAAATGTTACGCTCCACCAGTTTACAAAATTAGACGTTCCAAACTCGTAAATAAATCTGACTCAAATCGTTTTATTTTTTATTTTTAATAACCAATCCATTTTGTTTTGTTTTTCTTGTCAACTGATGTAAACATCTGAAATTCATTCACATTTATTTGCGTTTGAGCAAAGCGACATAAGCAAATAAATGATTTCTTTGTGCGTTGACTAAATGGAACAGTATGTTGTATGGGATAAGAGGTGATTAGTCGATGCTAGCTAATGCCTTGGTCACATTTGCTCCGATTGTATTCCGAGTGTATACAACTGTATTCAAAACTGAATACAGTTGTGAACATGATACTCGATCGGCCGGGAGCCGGCCGATGAATCGGAGCAAATGTGAACCAGGCATTAGTGAGTGAGTGATACGGTTCGAAGGATAGAGCTAGCGTCGGTTGCATAGTCATTTTGAGTTCTTGCCACGACATAAACACTCAATATAGTCCCCGATCTGATTTCCAAAGGGGCTCTAGAAAAGGGGTTTTGTTGTCCGGTACTTTAAAATGATTGCACCGTTTGAAAGAACAGACTTCCCTCTTAAAGAAAACACCTCTTGTCATCACGATTCCAGGTATACCATTAGACGGATTTACTTCAAATTTTCACACATGATACATTGTAAGAAGTTCTAGAGCCGATTAACTTTGCGGCGGCCATCTTGCATTCTGGCGGCCATCTTGGAATTTTTTTTTTTTCAGATAAAAAACCACAACAGATGTTCTTCAAATGTTCACACATGTAACATGGTAAAAAGTCCTAGACCTCATTATTTTTTCGGTGGCCATCTTGCATTCTGGCAGCCATCTTGGAAGTTTAAAGATAAATCTTGTCATCACGATTTCAGGAAAACCAAACGGATTTACTTCAAATTTTCACACATATTACATGGTAAGAAGTTCTAGAGCTAATTAACCTTTCGGTGGCCATCTTGCATTCTGGCGGCCATCTTGGAAGTTTTTTGGATAAATCTTGTCATTGTGATTCCAGGAAAATCACTTTACTGATTTTCTTGAAACTTTTACACATGTTACAAGGAAGGTTACATGCTACCTTTTATATTGATAAAACAGGGGCAAAAGGCAGTAAAGTGGGGTTACACAAGGTGGTATTCTAAGGAGAATGTTATCTATTTTTTTTGTATTTTAAACCACATAATTTGACATAAATGCTTATTTGGTGTATGATATCATGTTTTATATTGATAGAAACATGGGCAAGAGGCGCTACAATGGGGTAACACATGTTGATATTCTAAAATACATATTTTTACTCTGCTTCTGTACTTTATACCACTTTAATGCATTTTGTGTATGACATAGATTGATTTTTAGAATAAATAACTTCATTTCATCAAAAAGAAAAAAGATTATTGAAAATGTCAAACATTTCTTTGAAATCCATTATTGCACAGTGATTTTTGAGAGCAAAATGTATGCTAAATTGGCCTTGATCTGAGTATATAATGGAATTAAAGCTCTTTTAAACGAAAATGTGAATGTGTGGAAAACCTTTCACTGTGCATCATGTCAACGAAATGTTCTTCATGCAGTTAAATTATCTTCTGGACAGGTGATCACACAGAAGGAGATACCTGCGTATCATATCCTTACTAAATATAAACAAAAATGAGAAATGAGAAAGGAAAAAAGTGTAAAGCAACCTAGTGGGAAAAGCAAACTGTAAAGTGTAAAACTGGCAAACAAAAATCAAACCTGAATATCCCGAGACAATAATCTAATATGGGGATAAACAGCATCCACACCGTTCAATGACCAATTCCTATCAAAGGCCACAACTCCGAGGGACATTCAATCCATACTGAAGTCATTAAAATACATGTTGAAGAAAAATTGAAAATAATGATATCCAATACTCATACTTCAACTGATTAACTTTTCGGCCATCTTGCTTTCTGGGACATCAAGTCCATACTGCTACGTTTTAGGCAGATCTTGTTCACCATGTGCTTTGTTTACTTTGTTTTTGTAACAGTTCTAGAACTTCTTAGCATGCAACATGTGTAAAAATGTCAAGAAAATCAGTTAAGTGGTTTTCCTGGAATCGCAATTACAAGATTTATTTAAAATTGTTCAAGATGGCTGCAAGAATGCAAAATGGCTACTTAAAAGTTGATCAGCTGTAGAACTTCATACCATGTTACATGTGTGAAAAATAGTAGCAAATCTGTTAAGTGGTTTTCCTGGAATCGCGATGACACGATTTATCTAGAAACTTCCAAGATGGTCGCCAGAATGTGAGATGTCCACCAGAAAGTTAACAAGCTCTATAACTTCTTACCATGTAACATGTGTAAAAAATTGAAGTAAAACTGTTGAGTGGTTTTCCTGGAATCTTGATTACAAGAGATCTGAAAACTTCCAAGATGGCCGCCAGAATGCAAGATGGCCACTGAAAAGTTGATCAGCTGTAGTACTTCTTACCATGTAACATGTGTGAAAATTTGAAGCAAATCTGTAAAGTGGTTTTTCTGGAATCGTGATGACAAGATTTATCTACAAACTTCCAAGATGGCCGCCAGAATGCAAGATGGCTATCGGAAAGTTAATCAACTCTATAACTTCTTACCATGTAACATGTGTGAAAATTTGAAGTAAAACTGTTTATGGAATCGTGATGACAAGATTTATCTAAAAACTTCCAAGATGGCCGGCGGAATGCAACATGGCCACCGAAAAGTTAGTCAGCTCTAGAACTTCATACCATGTAACATGTGTGAAAATTCGAAGTAAAACTGTGAAGTGGTTTTTCTGGAATCGTGACTACAAGATTTATCTATAAACCTTCCAAAATGGCCGCCAGAATGCAAGATGGCCACTGAAAAGTTAATCAGCTCTAGAACTTCGATCATACCATGTAACATGTGTGAAAATTTGAAGTTAATCTGATAGGTTGTTTTCCTGGAATCACGATGACAAGATTTATCCCAACATTTCCAAGATGGCCGCCAGAATGCAAGATGGCTGCCGAAAAGTTATTCACCTCTATATTATCTTGCCATGTAACATGTGTGGAAATTTGAAGTAAATCCAAGATGGCCGCCATAATGCAAGATGGCCGCCGCAAAGTTAATCAGCCCTAGAACTTCTTACCATGTAACATGTGTGAAAATTTGAAGTAAATCCGTCTGATGGTTTACCTGGAATCGTGATGACAAGAAAGTGAGACTTCAGAATGCCACCTTGTCTAACCCCGTTTTGGTGCCTTTTGCCCCTGTTTACATCAATAGAAGAGGTGTTTTCTTTAAGAGGGAAGTCTGTTCTTTCAAACGGTACAATCATTTTATGTGGGAAAGTACCGGACAACAAAACTTTTTTTCAGAGGGTCCAGATCAGGGACTAATACATTTTTAAACACAATACAGAATTTGTATCGTTAGACATTTTAATTGACGGTTTATTTTTGTCAAATTGAGAAACATTTACTTTATTATTATTTCTGGACAAGACAATTGCTTTGTTATTATCAAATAAATTGAAAAGTACTGTTGTCGCCATCCACTAATTGTTTATCATCAGTTTTTTATAATTTCGCTAATATATTACGTAAAGTCATAAAATCTTGGCATTCTATTCGTCGTCTGTTCAGCCATCTGAACGCAGCGTTTGAATTGTAATTAAAATGTAGAACGATGTTGTTAAGGCTTAAACTTTGAGAGGTTCATTTTTATTAGTTTTTGTTGCTTTTGTATGCTGAGAGTGCATGATCATATAGTGAACGATAAAGCATCTAAGGCCATCTACGCTACAAGGATCTTTGGTTGCGGTAAAAATCGTGATCACCTTTAAAATCATCAAACCTCCAAAAACTAGAAAATGTACAGGATAACCAATAATATCAATATTCGGTTCTTTTGAAAACTGCTCCTTGTTGAGATGGGCTTTCCTTATAGGAAGAAGATGTTCCCTAAGACAGGTTTTACTGTAATCATATCTGTACTCATTACCTTGTACGATAGTGTTATTTGGTATTATTGTTTTTTTTTTACCAAAATCTACTTCATGTACACTATCTTTCAAATATTTGGCATAATCACCTCCCTTATTCGACCACATTAAGAAATAAAGTGATTTCAAACATATTCACGCGTGATATTCATAAATAAACGGGATTCATGAATAAATGGGCTTTAAAAACTTTTCACAGGGGAGTTGAAGCTGCCAAACTTTTAGAGGAGAATCGGGAATTGCTGGGCGGATACCTTGAATCATACTCTTCACGTTTGTTTGACTGCACTCGGCTGCCTTTTTAATTGCATCAAGCGTATCAGATAATTTTTCAATTTTATCAGTCATCGCATTAAACTGCTTGTTTCCGACTTTGTACACTTGTCATTCTGGGCCGTCACAGATGTTGTCAGATGCCCCGCGATTAAGTCAGAGTCTAAAACAGCTACGATGGCTGCCTTGTATCACAAGTGCTTCAATATTGTTTATATTTGGCCTGTAAAGCTATAGAACGACGCAAATAGTTTATAGTTAGTATGATATGATTTGTTCAGTGCTCTCTTTGTATCTAGCCATATTTATAGAACAGAGTATACAATATTTTGCATCAAAAAATAAACTGGATTCAGGTAACGTTTAAGTTAATCAAAAGTACAAAAGAATGGCAGCCATATTTTTTGCTAAAGTCACACGATTTTGTATCTGTTTTGCTTATATGTGAATGCATTTCCTCACTCAAAGGACGTGTAAAAGAAAACATCACATTAAAACGCATTTTTCATTATTATGAATTGGAGGTGCATGAAGACAGTGAAGTGAGGCTATCTTTTGAAAGTTTCAAGGAGTAGCCTTGAAATATGGCTCTAGAAAAGTGCCCCAGAACAACTTTTACACTCATCAAATATCATACAAGTTTGTAAAACCAAAGATTATACTATTTTAATTCATTATTTAGTAACATATTTGGATAAGATGTAGGAATGCGTAGGATGCAAATGGATTTTGATAGACATAAAAATACTTCCTGGTTTGGAATCTATGCCTCTACACTTCATGACTGAATTTTGACCCTAATAAGTGTATACTCATTTTGAAAAATCAGATGAATTAATTTTTTTCATGGGGAGATCACAATTGAGAGTGCACTACTTCCTTTCCACAGATCATCTTACCTTACCAAGGAACAACGAAGGAGCATGAAAATGTGCACTTCTTGCATTTAATTGTTAGAGTATAAGGCTCAAACAATAGTTTCTTATAAATATTTCATCATCCACGATTTTGTTTGCCGGAACTACTTCAAGACTTCCTGATTAATCCTCATACAAGTTTTGTGACTTCACCAAGTGGCATGGATTATCACTAGTATATCCTATCTATTACAGTATAATTATCGTGATAGATACATGATTGAGGCTTTATAAATGATTGACAATGGATACATGAATGAGAATTTCTCTGGACTAAATATAGCCCCAGCAAACAAAATGGTGGACATGGCTCATATTTAGAATTCACAATACTTGAGCTTTATTATACTATAACAATGCAAGAAGTTCACGTTTTCATGCTCCTTTGATGTTCCTTGGTAAGTTAAGTTGTTTGTGGAAATTTCGGAATCTTACAAATGTGACACTGAAGCACCCCTACTCCTTGAAGTTTTCAAAAAGTAACCTAACTTCACAGTTTTCATGGAGGGACCCATACACCTACTATTCATCCTTATTTAAACATGTTAAATATGATTTCACTTTGACATGTCTCTTTTGTCAAGATATACATTCATCTACAAGGTAAACAGATTTTAAAACCATGTGTCTTTATCATAAAAAATATGGCTGTCATTTTTGTACCTTTGATTAACTTTAATGTTACCTTAACCAATACTATCGCAGGGTAAACATTCTAAGAGAATATTAGACTGATTAAGAAGTCACTCTACTAATATGCATTATTTGTCACATATAAGCACTTAACAAGAGTACAATGAAGAAAGAAGTATTCGATAAGAGACATTCATGATTAGGGGTGCGACTGTCTGACGACTGTCGTTCCGTGAATACACTTCATGTAGTTTCAAATGACAATTGAAAACAAACTTTATTGATTTATTTATTTTATTTTATAATTTCAAAGAACATGTCATAAAATCATCATGGACGAGGTTTGATAAATAACGTTAGATAGAACGAAATATCTTCATGGATGCCTCTTTGAATGAGTATTGATAATTGCCTGGAGTACCAATCGTAGATCCCCAGTTATACCATACGATACAGTTGTAAAGTTCAGGACAAACAGGTCCTTTCACATAATTGCTAAATAAATTAGATGAAAAGCAACGATTATACCACCAAGCACCTTTGTGATGTAATGCACAATTTAGAGTTGCATGTGAGTCATTATCAGAGTCATATGTTGTGAACCGTTGGCCATTATGCGGTGTAAGGCTGTCCCCCATAGTCCCAGAAAAACCTCCAATGGTCAGACGATATTTGTCAGATCTGTTAATTAGAAAACTTGAATACTCGGCAAACTTTGCTTCACTTGATGGACCTGGCCACATTGCGAGTTCGACCCGAACTTTATAGTTCCTCTGCGTCAATACACTTGCGAGGTTATCAAGTCCGATAAAATGCTCTTTTCCTGCATACCCAAAACCATGTTGGTATTCAGTCCATGAACGATAGAAGTCTTCCGTACCGTCAAATCGTTTGAATATATACATCCAGCCCTGGTCGCAATAGGCACTGAATATTCGGCCCTCTTTTGTTTTTATGTTTCTTACACCAGTGAATGATGGATCAGAATAACAGTCCTCAACATATCGATCTGCAATTAAAACGACATTTACATCATTTACACATTGTTTCGCTTATTACAGTAATGATGAAGAATGTATCTATAAATTAAACCAATTAATGTTGATCATTTTGAAGGGCGGTGTTTAGCATCAATTGGTGTATTTGAAGACAGACCTGAAATAGTATAACCCTTTCTGACGTGTACGTATAAACATGGTAATTCACATTAATTTTTGCTCTCGAACTTCATTATATTCAAATCAAAGGTGAAAAAGGACATGGTGACCAACCTATGCAACTATTACTATCTGAATTGGGAATTACTTATACAATTTTGATGGGATCTTCGTGTACTCTGGTATTTAAGGTTCAGTTATACACTTTGCATAATTAGAGCATTAATTAGAGCGATCACATTTTCTGTCTTGATTAATCTATTTGTGTCTTGGAAAGTCAAAAACAGAAATTCGAAAGAATTGGAAATTGGTTGCAAATATTATTATAATATTATGAACTAGATTGATTCTAAATTCGTTAAAATGTGTTCCTCTATATTCATTCAGCAATCAGTTTTAATGGACAATATAAAAAACAATTGAATGGAATGCAGAAAAGAATTTAAACAAAAGTCTACTCACAACTATGACCATGTCCATTGTTTGTACATTCATCCAAACTATCTTCAATTGTTTCCTTTATTTCATTCTTCACCTCTGCAAGGCAAATGTCCACCTCACTATGTGCTCTAACAGCAAAAACAAGAGAAATCAGAATTGTGAACTTCATTTTCAGAATTGTTCGATCAGTATAAACCCGTGAACGTTGAATTCTGGCTTTTACTGTTATTTTATGCATCTTTAATCCAAGCCTATAAAATTTCATTTTACGAATTGGAAAAAAAAACTGGATTATGATGTACACTCCCCTCCATAAGTTTAGCAACCTTAGCTCCCCATTGAACTACGTGTTAAAGCCTCTTTACCTTTGAATTTTTATCTACTTAACCTGCGATGAAAATACCTATACTATTGATGGAAACGTAATTTGACTTTATTTCCAATACCTCCAAACTTTCTCAATTTTTTCCTCAATTATAATAAGTCAGAAATAGATGATTTTGATGAATTCTTTAAAATCGACATTCCCATCTTAACCAATGGGAAATGTTAGGTTTGCCGCAAGTCATATGACAGAATATTCATCCATCCGAGTCTTTGCAAAAAATACGAATTAGGCAGGCAAATGAATTTGCTAACTTTATTTAACAAAAAATTGATATGTTTCTTCAGGTTCAACAAAGTTATAGGACTTTAAAGTAAAAGTTGTTTTTAAAAAAAACTCTTCCATTGAAATAACACAGGAGGCAAAAAATGATTTTCAAAAATGACTTTGAAGCGCTGTAACTTAAGTATTCATAAATAAACTAAACATTCAGTGTACAAAAAAATAAGACAATTTAATTTTCTATATAAAAATATTTTTTGCTGAATCTTTTACTGAAAAATTATACTGATTTCTGATTTGCCCCGAACCCTCCATTTCCCATTGGATTACATGGGAATGACGATTTTCAAAAATTCATCAAATTTATCATCAATTTTCGACCTATTGTAATTGAGGGAAAAAAAATTGAGAAAATTTGGAGGTATTCGAAATAAAGTCAAGTTACGTTTCCATCAATATTATAAGTTATTTCATCGCCAGTTAAGTAAATTAAAATTCAAACGTAAAGAGGCTTTAATACGTAGTTCAATGGGGGGGGCTAAGGTTGCCAAACTTATGGAGGGGAGTGTTAGATATAATAATTTGTCATGCGTGGAACATTTCTCAAAATGATCTAATTGAAAATCTAGAATTATATAAACAAAGCATAAACTATGATTTAATGATTGGCGATCCGTGAAATATTACTCAAGAAGCAGTGAACCGAATTGAAAACGATGGGTTATGTTTTATCACTTGGCTGAACAAAATGCATACACGTTTTGGAATTTAGTTGTAATATTCTTTATAGACATGTCGTAGAGAAAACCTATCCGAACCTTGGAACTACTAGTAAGTAATTTTCCGAATGAGCTCCACAGAACGCTATAGACATGATAGATATAATATTCACACATAGCTAGTCAATCCGAACACAGTATTCCTTATAATTGCAGTACATTATATCACCAATCTACGCATCCGAGGTCATTCCTTGTTGCTGTTCAGGTGATAACTTGACTACACTGCTTTGCCAATCTGAACCAGCGTATCCATGAAAAAAGGCCTTTATTTTTCTCCTTTTGTGACTGTAACGTGAACACTACTGAACTGATTTGGTCCAAAATTCAATTGAGACATGCCTTTTGAGTGTAGTTTTGCCAAGAATTTGAACTTGAAAATACGTTTAGACTCCAGTACCGTTTTATGTTCCAAACACATAATGTGGGGATCATATTGTCAGTGTTGCCTCATTAATCTCAAAAGAAGACTCATGATATAATTATAATGTATAGCACCGATGATACTTATGGTTTGACAGCAGGTTGGCAATGTGAGATCATCTGAGGCACTGAAGGCATATCAGGGTTGACAGGTCTTGAAAAGTTTGAAAATATAGTTTAATCATTTACTTCTTTTCTTGACTTGAAAAACCTTTTGGACATTTTTAATGCCTGACTAGTTATTCATCTTGCGATTTTAAAGATGTAAATTTCCCGCCATTTTAGAAACAAAAGGTAAGATTTTAGATTATCAAATATAACATTTAACATAGTAAAACTAGGCAAACGTCATATTATTTTAATCATTCAATCGATGATTTTATGCCATTTAAACTTTAAAGGAATTTTGAAAGGTTCATGTAGGTTTTTGCAAACTTTTTCAGAGGGTTATATCTTGGATTATGACGATTTTCTGACCATGAATACATCTTTGAGATGTATTCATTATCATAAAAAAGTATATACTATGTTAATAAAGTCAATAAGACTCAATAATAAGACTCAATAAGACAATAAGAGATATTTAGCCAGCAATCAACCCATCCACATACTTTTTTAAAGATGTTGATCACATTTTACAACTAAAACTGATTTGCATTCGCTTGTTAAGAATTTCATTTCAAAGTAAAAATAATTCAATGATTATGAATCAAATGTTTACAAAAGCTCCTATCCAAATGAAGGGTATTGCATCCAATATATGTACTTGCCCAGCACATAATATAAAATAATCCATATTTTATCATTAATTGTTTAAATCCAACACATCACTTTACATAAAGATATTAAATACCATTTAAACCATTTATAAAGTCCTCTTAAACCATTTACGATAATTCTCGACTCCTCTTAATTTAAGGCATTCATGATATAAGCCATACATGTACAGTCCTCACTTAAAGCGTAACAATCCGAAGATGACCGAAAATAGCCCAACCCAACCTCTAACTCTAATCCCTCACTATAAAACATCAGAATTTTGTTCGGCCATCGGCTACGATAGGGCGATGCCCTTTTTATTTAAACACCAGAATAACGTTTTTGGAATTAATATAGACTTGCTACAGTGTATGCTGTTTTTCTCCTCTGTTGAGAATTGCAAAATGATTTTCTACAAATCATATTTTCTGCCCTCCCCGTCCCAATTTTGAAATATTACAATTAATTTATACATTTTTATTGGCCATTACATCATTTTAGGTCAATTTTTGCACACAATTCAGGATAACATGAAGTTGAATGAGATAAGTATGCTGACAATCACAGGAAAGACAATTTTAGAAAAATTCAAGACAGAGAAATACAATCATTCGCATTATTTGTTAAAGAGTACAACGAAGTGAGAAATGTGAATTATAAGAGCGATATTCATAATTTGAGGTGGTTCTAGGCTGTGCAATTGTTTTATCAATAAACTATGTTATTTTTGAATGTCAGCCAGCTCATTAGCGCCTACTAATCTAAATGTAGATTTGTTGCAATGTATATATTAGACTGTGGACTATTCTGTAGAAGTGCTCTAGGAATGCATCCTTCTTTTCATGGAAGGTCACACATTCCAACATATTTCAAACAATCTGTATGATAATACTGGACACTTTCTGGGTAGTTGCACTTCATGTTGGGGTGGCAGACAGCCCTCAGGCCAATTTATACCCCTACCCCAACAAAACCTTGGGGGTACTTTAATACCACCCAATAAAAAGAATACTAATGCATATCAGATATTCATTGTTTTAAAGTGGGTAGGGCATGCCATGGTTAGTCAGTGCCAGAGATTTCCAATCTCTGACTTATATGGTAACCATGGAAACAGTATTTATATCTCACAATCTTCTCAATTTGACCCCGTCCCAAATGTGTCCTTTAGTTCTCAAAGTGAAATATTTGCAAATCTGTTTGGATTTTGTGGCTGCTACTTCGTCAAAAGTTGAATTAATATGTATGTATTCACACACATATCACTAAAAACTTGATATAATGATCCCATAAATTAATAATATTTATCACATGTAGTCACACACAACTGCTTTAAGGGAAAAGTGGGCGTGGCACTTTTTGGTACTTGTGTAATTGTCGCAGCATTAAATGAAAAATACATATCAAACTAACAACAATTGACATTTAATTAGCATCTACTAACATTGTGTAACATTCTAATATGTTCATTATCATTATTAGATACTTTGAATAGTACTATTTTATATAAGTGTTATCATGACCTTTCCCTTTCATAGGTCATCAATGGTCAAATTAACTTTTAGTCTTTTAGACTTTTAGAGGTCCTTAGTCTTTTCAGTTTGTCAAAGTCATATTCATTGACGTGTACCTACAACGGTTCCATCGATCAAGAGGTATGAGTTAAAATTGATTAATACATTTGTCAGGGTTAGAGCCATTTTATGCAATTGAAAAGTAATGGACTGTTCCATCCTTTGAGTATGATGTTATCTCATGCTGGTGTGATTTGCATACTTGTAACAGTTATGACTTGGATTAAGTTATATGAACTCATTTATCATAAAACAACCCTTCACTAGTATCTCTCATAATACCTCTAAATCATCTTCATATTCATGGCCTTAATCGAGAAGGAGGGAGGGGTTACAAACAGAGGGCACTGACAATTTGTAACAGAGCAAGGACACTGATCAGCACCAAGCGAAGGCAACGGCCGTAATCTTCGCATCTAAGATGGCGAACGGTAATTGTCGATTTAGATATTTTTTATTTTCATTGAATTACACTACTTTAGAGTTCAATGATATCTCACTCCGCTTTAAAAGGGAAGGTAATACTAACTAGTAAAGGGGATGTAGTAAACATAAATAAATGATAGGTGAAATGTTATGCTCTGCCTTAATACATAACTAAGATTTCTTATTTTCTCGGACAAATGGTGTCTCACAATTGACTTACTGATTCTATTATCAATACATCAACATCAGGTAATGCATGATCTATCCAATGGATTAAAGATAATACTTGATTCTAATATGGCAAAATAAATCATTCCATGTATGGTAATTGTCGATTAAGATATTTTTTATTTTCATTGAATTAAACTACTTTAGAGTTCAATGATATCTCACTCCGCTTAAATACTTGATTCTAATATGGCAAAATAAATCATTCCATATATGAATTGCATAGTGCATCATTTTGCAGATATTATATGATGCATTCATTGACTCATGGTTAACAAGGTACGAATATAACTCCTTTTAGTATTTCACAAAATGAGCCTGGCCATGGGAAACCCGGTCTTATCACAAAAATTAAAAGTGTGCTACAGAGCCAAAAATGTGCTCAAATAATGAAATATAAACAATTTACACATTTCCAAAATGCTGTACCTTCACTGATTCCTTCAATATGGATAGTGGTTTGCTATGTTGAAACTTAAAATAATATCTAAACAAATCTGTTTAGTGTATAAGAACAATAAAAGTAAATATGTTTAATATCAATTATTATTAGACATATGAATATAACCTAAAATAAGAAATCTAGTTCTCGTATTCCATTTTAAAATTGGTTGAATGATTTTGGCACAGTAGAAATGATGACAGTCATAATTTATAACTTATACCTAAGTAACTAAATATTATACGTAATATACCCTGATGCTGTAACATAAATGGTCCTTTATAATCAGGTATGACTGAAATTGGACAAGATCTTATAAGGTTACAGTTTCCATATAACGTATGTTTCATATTACTACCCCAAATGTCCATACCAGTAGTTATGTTTATGAGTCATAATCCCTCATAGTTTATGATGGCAAATGCCTATCCTTGTCTAGACAATTACATGCCCCCCCCCCCCCCTCCCACACTAAAACTCCATTTTCTTTATCAATCTTTCTACTTCTGTTAATATTCTCTGTCCGGATTCCCCAATTGTACATACTGTCAAGTAAACATCTAAATAGGATAGTTCTAGCTATTGCTGTTGTTTTGAAATGTTGCCTTTTCTTGGGGAAAAATTGTTTCAATTCTGACGGAAGTTTCTGGCCAATATCATTCAATTTACCAATATCCAAAAGCAGAGTTTCGAAATGCACTTTGTGCTTGTAATTTCAGTTTTTACTAGAATCAGAATCTTATTCTACAAAACGGGTGTTCATGGAAGTAGCACTAATTATTACATCATTGATATTAATCGTGTGATTTGATTGGCTAATTCAGTACCATGGGACTAAAAATACCATAGCGTATTTCACAGCTCCCTGAATTATTGGCATGTAAAACATGTATCCCTTATTGTCCTGCGTATTGCCCGCCTAGGGATTTTGACAACTGCACCTTCAATGATTTTTGCAACATGTATTGCCCACAGCCCGTAGGTATTGCCCTCCATAGAATGAAATATTTGCTTAATATTTATTACTGTTTCGGGCTAAATATCAATTTTGTTATAAACTGAGCAAAACGCCACCTTTAACATGCAGCTAATTCTCCCATCTAACCAACAGAGCCTCTTTTAACATACCAAAACTGATTCAATTTATTCAATCAAATCTAAAATGGTAATACCTTTTTACTGCTTCGAACTTCCTTATATTTTATACCATTGGAGTAGGATGTTTGTCTCTTTCAATTGATACTTTCACCAGAAACATGGATATCACTAATTTTGATTCATATTTAAAATGGCATGCATGAATAGACCTGTGTATTTTATACCAAATAGAGACACTTCCCTGGAAAGTTCTAAATCTCTCTATGTAAACAGCCTAGTTTCCCACATCCCTTGTTGACTTTGCTCCCATATTTCCTGCGAAGCTGTGGAACAGTTCTCTTGTTCTTCACAATATTCTATTTTACTGTAAATCAATGAATAAGGCCAATTCATATCACTGGGTTCCCTAGGTCATTTAAATGCCTTGCAATTTTCAATCAGCAATAAAGAATAATGGGTTAAATTATCAAATAATGAAAAAGTTGCAAATGATGAGATTTGCTATATAGCTTTAAAATCTTGCTGAAGTATAGTTTAACTATAGGTTAACAGGCTAATTTCTCATTGACATAATTTTAAAGAATCTTAAACATTGACTTATTGTTTCAGTGGTCCTTTTAAAGTTTATGTATACACAATTTGAACAACATCCAGTCTCAAACACAATCTGATTATCATCAAGTTTCAAACACAATCTGAACATCATCAAATTCATTGCAAATGCAGGTTTACTTTAATCCAACAGAATGAATATGGTAAATCAATAGACTAAGTGAAATATGTCAAGTCAATGTTAAACACTAGTATATAGCCCAACTAGCACAAGTGCTGCCATCTACCTACTAGTATCAATCCACCTATCCATATACATAGCACCTAATGAGGTCACTACTTCAAGTAAAGCTTTTCCCCTGTCTATGGTAAAAAATAAATGAAACAGAAAAGTTAGTTGTCACCATTGGTGATGCCCACCTTCTATGGTATAGGGATAAAAGGAAGGTTCATGATAACACTTACATAAAATATCTTCAGTATCTTATAATGATAATGAACATATTACAATGTTACACAATGTTAGTAGATGATAATTAAATGTCAATTGTTGTTAGTGTAATATGTATTTTTCGCTTAATGCTGCAACAATTACGCAAGTACCAAAAAGTGTCACGCCCACTTTTCCCTAAAAGTAGTTGTGTGTGACTATATTTGATAAATATTATTGATTTATTGGAGCATTATATCAACTTTCTAGTGCTTTAGTGTGAATATATACATATTTATACAACTTTTGACTAAGTGGTAGCCACAAATTCCGAACAAATTTGCAAATATTTCACTTTGAGAGCTAAGGGACATATTTGGGAGGAGGTCAAATTGAGAGGATATTGAGATATAAATACTGTTTCCATGCTAACCATATAAGTTAGAGATTGGAAATTTCTTGCACTGACTAATCATAGTATGCCCTGCCTACTAAAAAACTATGAATGTATGACATGCATTAGTATTCTTTTTATTAGGTGGTATTAAAGTACCCCCAAGGTTTTCTTGGGGTGGGGTATAAATTGGCCTGAGCGCCGTCTGCCACCCCTACATGAAGTCCAACTACCCAGAAAGTACCCAGCATAATCATACAGACTGTTTGAAATATGTTGGAATGTGTGACCTTCCATGAAAGCAGAAGTTACAATTATCAGAGTAGTCCACAGTCTATATGTATGTTTATATATATGTATGTTGAGCAGCGTGTGTGCGTATGTGGGAATATATAAGCGCAAATGCCAAAGGGTAAAAAAATAGGGTAGGGTGCTTCCACCGGTGTGTCTGAGCGTTAACATCAGCTGCCTCTAGTCAGATCGACCGACAAAACAACCTTTTTAGGGTTGTCGAGTTGGCCGAGAGGGCTTGAGCGCCAGCAGGGTCAGGCTAGGCGATTGGGTGCCATAACCACGAGGTTACGAGTTCGAGACACATGTGCTCCTTGTGTTTATTCATTTACAGTGCATGGATTTTATTTCACAAAACTATTTCAAAATTAGCTATGTTAATTCATTTATTCCCTCGAATGTCAAGAAACATATCACAATTGACCAGATGTTTTCAAAATTTAGATAATACGATATATCTTCATTGATGCCTCTTTGAATGAGTAATAATTGTTGTCTGGAGTACCAATAACAGAGCCCCAGTGTTTCCACGTTACACATGAACCAAACTGGGGACAAACTGGTCCTTTTTGGTAGATGCCAAATAAAGCCACGACACCACAGTTGGTATACCACCATGCACCTTTGCGATGTATAGCACAATTTACAGTTTCGTGTGAGTCATTGTCATTGTCATGTGTAGAGAACTGTTGGCCATTATGCGGTGTGAGGCTGTCCCCCATAGTCCCAGTAAAACCTCCAATGGTCAGACGATATTTGTCAGATCTGTCAATTTGAAAGATCGAACACTCGGCAAACTTTGCTTCACTTGATGGACCTGGCCACATTGCGAGATCGACCCGAACTTTGTAGCTGCCCTGCATCAATACACTTGCAAGGTTATCAAGTCCGATAAAATGTTCTTTTCCGGCATACCCAAAGCCATGCTGATATTCAGTCCATGAACGATTGAAGTCTTCCGTGCCGTCAAATCGTTTAAAGATATACATCCAGCCCTGGTCGCAATAGGCACTAAATATTCGGCCCTCTTTTGTTTTTATGTTTCTTACACCAGTGAATGATGGATCAGAATTACAGTCCTCAACATATCGATCTGCAATTAAAAAATACATTTAATTTTGGAATTTTTATGGAATCTGAATACACTACATGTAGTTTCTTTGAATGTTCTCAGACATCACATTATGTAAAAACAAACTAAACGTTCTGCATACACAGGGGTGTATTCAGTATTTTGTGTTAGGGGCGGGGGGCGTTTGATAATCACTGTGAGCGAAGCGTACCGCGTGAATGAGCGTAGCGAACGAGCATGAGAATAGGCGGGTCTTGGAGTTCTTCCCCTCAAAAAAATTCTAAAATTGAATATCATTTGGTGCATTCTGACAAATTTCGGAGCGTAGGTCCAATTTCCGGGTTTGATTTCAGCATATATGCTTAATTGACAACCCATAGCCATCTATTTTGATTTCCAGTTAAGATTCTGACTTTTTAGAGGGGGGGGGGCTGCGCACCCGTCTCGATCCGCCAGTAATATACGCAGCATACTATGCCATTGGTAGTTCTATGGCTGGTCTTCTGATGGATGGGTCGTGCGAGGCGGCGCAATCGGGGAGCATGCCCCCAGAAAATTAGACCCTCTCTGGTGCATTCTGAACATATCTCAGAACAACATTTCCAATAATTAAAAACAAGAAAAATTTTATGACTTTTATGAAAATATACATTTTGCACTTATTCTTCAAAGTATCTACATACTGTATGGGTTCCTGAGAAACTATACATGATACATGGTGAGAAAATAGAGGCTGACGGTTATCCGGTTATACGGTTTCGGTACGGAATTGAGCATTTACCGGTATTGAAATTATTAACCGGTTAACCGACGCTGATCCCCGGGGGAATAAAAGACACGTCGTTTTTTAACTATTTCGTTTAATTTCCACTTTCACGATGCGTACATTTACATAGATATGTCCATGTTTGGCAGTTCAGGTGTGATGTCCATGTTTGGCAGTTCGGGTGTAGTAGCTTCATGCTCAGGCTCAGATTTTGTTGTAGTTTTGTTTGGCAGTTCCGGTGTAGTTGTAGTGTCAACGCCAGATCCAGAAACTGAATTATGTTTTTAATAGTCATTTACGAACAACAAGGCATTGACAACCTCAGGTTGAAGTCGTGTCCGTTTTTAAGTGATGGTGTTGCCAGCTGCACTGAACTGGCGTTCACTTGACACGGATGACGCGGGAATAGCATGATATGTTTCAGCCAAACTCGCCACATCAGGATGTTTTCCTCCGTTTACTTTCCAGAATTCAAGACAGTCAATAAAATCTATTTTACCTACCCCATCCCCAAGTATACTGCACGTCGCTTGCTATTGATACAGTTGAGAAATGCTTTGAAATGTTATTTAATTTAAAACTAAAAATACATCTTGATTCGTAAGATAGTTACATACTATTTCGTGAAGTTCATCAGTATGGGTTCAAATCGGTCTTGCAACATGTATGCATATAGACTTGAGAAGCTACGGAGAGAGTTAGGAACAAAGTGGGGGTGGCAGCGCATTGGCATTTTATCTTACATATTTTTACCGGTATTTCTATGAGAAATGACATCTTCTATGCTTAATATAGACTAGATACTGACATAGTATCATTTCTGTCATCAATACACTTTCACTTTAATTAGCTCTAGAGCTTTTAATTCTAGGCTCGGTTTCAAATGTAAAAAAATTGGGGGAAGGGGAGGGGAAGGGGGCGGTCGGCCCCAACCCCCCCCCCCCCTTCTGACGCCGATGTACATGTAATCAATGATTCCCGTTGATACCCTACGCTCCTTACATTCCTATATTGACTTCATAATATGCACTCTTAAATCTTTCCGTTTATGTTGTGAAAAACATTGCAAGCTTCACCTCTATTATCATAAAATTATGAACTCTCAGATGAGTGTATTATCCTTACTCGATTTTTTTTATCTCGTGGTATGAGGAAAGTAGTTCTTTTAGAAACCTGTTTTGGGACTTCAATGGTATACTACAGCATCAACTTTGGATAGAATGCTCTCATTTGCTGGCATATACTGCCCAGAATAACTGGGAAGCATGTGATAACAGTGAACGGTAAAATATTAGGGATTATTTTCTGCGGATGGATGACCTTGATAGTGCTGAATTGGTCAATGTACATAAATATGATGACGTTTTGGTACTCGTATTATGTAAGATAGCAGAACTTTTGATTTTCGTTGGATATTTTTGTTGAAATGTAAGATAGCTGCGATTTGAGAAATTCTAATTCGAACTTTGTCAATTTAACAGTCATCTCAATGGTACAAAAAGTAATGAAAATTCTACCGATTGACAACAAGATGGTATGTCGATAAGTCGATACGGTATGTGTTGTTAAAATGTGCTATTTTGTAATTCTTCAACAGCAGGAGAGGAAGGAATACTAATTACAAAGATTTTAGCATCAGTATACTCACCAAAATGGAAATGTCGACCATTGTTTGAACATCCATCCAAACTATCTTCAATAGTTTCCTTTATTTCATTCTTCATCTCTGCAAGGAAAATGTCCTCCTCACTATGTGCTTTTACAGCAAAAACAAGAGCCATCAAAATGGTGAAATTCTTCATTTTCAGAAATGTCAGATCCTGTAAAAGTGTCTGTTTAGCGCAGACTCTGACTGTTATTTTGAAACAAAGTTGCAATCGGTCTTTATTAGTCACTGACAATACTTTTACTGAGAAAACTTGGATATGTGCGTAGTTTTCAGAAAATACGTTCATAATAACATTTGGTTTATTTTGATTTATTGCTGTTCATGTATTATGATTGGTTGGTTATGAAATCAGTTGTCAGCATTTTGCCAATTGGCATTGTAATTTGAACAACCGTACAATTCAAAATTAAACATAGCAATATGACAAAAACGAAAATTGATGGTGCTGTGGATTGAAATCTAATATGTAACCAATAGGAAACAGGGAAGCTCGAGAAGGCGGGCCTTAAAGTTTTGACATGAATCGATGTGTGCTCTAAATGTGAAAGTGGGCAATCTTTGATTAACGATGTAGTAAAATGAATGAATCGTAGCAAATGTGACCCATGCATTGTAGGGTCATAATTCAATCATGAAGTGTAGAGATGTACATTCCAAACCAGAAAGTACAAGGGTTGTTCAAAAAGTTGTGCACACATATGTCTGATTGTGAGAATAATGGACAAATCTTGCTCACAGTTGGTATGTATGTGTCAATATCTTATTCCCTTACACTGTCAAAGTTTCATGTATATATGCGCTTACTACTAAACATTTTACGGTTGCTATAGTAACCACGGTGATGACGCTATGGTCCATATATCATTTTGTAAAAGATAACTAGTTACAAATAAAGATCAATGTTACTAAGCATGCTAAATTAACTTTCATAAACTGTCAATTTAAATTTAAACGTTCTCATGGAAAATGTGAATCTTATCTCAATATTTCCCATCTTGTTTTCTTTGGTTATGTCAAAGAATGACCGTAAACTTACTCTTCAACGATCTTGAACAAATCACCTGATTTTTTAAAGTTATCAAAGTTCTCATGAATTCAGGAAATATTGGAGAATATGGCTCGGCATAATAAAGTTGGAGCAGAAAACATTGATAGAATAATACATGATAAAGAATGGGGAAACAGTATTACACAAGTTATATTCATTCATGATAAAGACATGTTGCATATGATGACTCCAATAAGGTTTGCTAAGTATTCCAAGATAGAATAAGAGAAGGGAAATACATTGAGGGTAGCTGTAGTTATGAGAGGGTTTGACATCCTATAGGTAGAATGGTTCAGACATTTGCTTATGGACTGGACGTAGTGCTGCAAGTATAATGCATTACTGAAAAGGTAAATATAAATTAGTTATAATATAACCTGATTAACAGCTGAAAGAGCGAAGATTGATGGAATCATTTCAGTATACAAAAGCATTCACAAAATCAATTCAATCTAATTACGTCATATGTACCATGGGGCCATTGGTTCAAATTTTGAAGTCAATGTATCCCAGGAAGTGTATTGCTTATAGTCCTGAAATTTCATATAAGCTTGTAAGAAGGATAATACTATATCTGTATGAAATTTCACATAAAAATAATAAAATGTCTTCTCTTGTGAAGCTGTCGTGCAAGACTTTTCGAACGACCCTTGTATTGTGTCCATCAAAATCCATTTGGATCCTACTCACCCCTACATCTTATCTAAATATGTTACGAAATAATAAAAATACAGAATAATAGTATAATCTTTGGTTTTAAAAAGTTGAATATGATATTTGATAAGTTTAAAAGTTGTTTTTGTAGCATTTTTTCTATAGCCATTTTGTAGGGACACAATTATGAAAAATGTACAATCTTTTAATTTTAAGATCTAATAGCAAAGGTATTGCCAAAATAAATATATAACGAAAAAATAGATATGTGTTTAAAATATTGGTATTAACTTAAGATAAAAATTGTCACTATCACTTTCAACAAACATAGGGTCACGTGACATGACGCGGGGCAGTCAATTTTGATCTATCGTAGACCATATCACCATCAAATTGCCAATATTTCAACCTCGTCTTGCGAGGCCATTTTAATTTGAAACATCTTGAATTTGGTGTCAAAATAAAGCTGGTCACGCCCACTTTCTATAGTTATCAATACCCCAATTTACACTACGCGCAGCATTCCAAGACGTTTTGGTTAAAACGTTTTAGAAAAATAAAGTTGAATTTACATTACCATTTTCAAGACGTCTTAGGAAATAAGATCGAGTTTACACCTGTTTTCCTAAAACGTCTTAGAGATATGTAGGTATACCTGTAAAATGAAAAAAGCAGTTCAGTACTGGTTGAAGGACGGTTCAGTCAATATAGCTATTCTTTTCCTGCTTCTATACTTTGTACCCAACTTTGTACTAAAGAATGCATCGGTTTCAGAAATATATGTCCTAAAGACAACATCGTTAAAAGCATGAAAGAGAGCAGGAAGTTTTAATGCATAAATTAGGATTATGATAAATTGCCAGGCAAATAAGTTCTTCTCAATAATTTTGGGATGATATTGGGAACAAGGGATAAGACAAAATAAAGGACCATGCGACATTATAGTGTTGTAACAACAAAAAATGGGATCACGATTGCAACATTTTGTCAGATGGCTAGTATATGCAAGTATTTGCAAGTTCGTTGCAAAGCGCTAAAACACAGAATGCAATAAACTCCTACTATAATTTTTAAGAGAATGGGAAAGAAAACAGATATTCAGAGAAAGCGGATGACATCATACTTTTTAAACGCAAAATGCAATAAAAGGATGGGTGACTATACAGATGTATCAAAATGATATACTGCAGACAAATCAAGAGAGAACATATGACTGGAACAATCAAATACAGGGCGTTCAGTAAGTAAAGCTAATTTTGCTCTCAAACTTTCATTTCTTGTCTATCATCGTTCGAATTTTCAGTGGAGAAGCATCAGACACTTTTCTAACTATCCTGAAAAAATGATCAAGATATAATAAATAACAGCAAAATGGTGGTTGTCATAGTAACGCGAATACGGGTTCTGCGGAGCAATTTTATAAGTTCACAGCATAGTAGATTTTGTTAACATTAGTTTCTGTCCTGTCTATATTTCAACCATAGTTCTGTGGCTACTCCATATTTCTGCTTTCAAGTTAGCATTCTATTTCATGTTCAAAGTAATTCCCCTTAGCTTCCACACATAGCTGATGTCGTTCTATCCACTTCTGATATATCCTGTGGAAGCCATCTGGAAAGTTCTTTGTCAGCAAACGTTGATCGGCATTCTGAAGCTCATGGATATTTGCGTGGATCTTACCACGCAGATCATTTTTCAAACATGAAAATACCCCTTTTGGAATTTCTGATACCATTTGTAGATTGTGTATTTAGGCACACTGTCCCCATATGCTTTTTGGATATCCCTTATGGTATCCTGCTTGGATTTCCCTAGCAACACATTGTATCTGATGCTACTTCTCAATTGTTGTTTCATTTCATTGTTCATTTTGCTTCCATTGGCAATCCTGGCAGCCATGATTTTGATGATGTCATGGAGCAGTATCTGATGGATCATTCTGGATCATTCAATCTGTTGTATCATCTGTCTGTGATGTCATAGACTACTGTTGCCATGGTATCATATTTGTGTATGTTGTTGTTGTTTGTCGTGACTTTCAGCCATAGCAAACAAAGACATATGCAGCATTAATCTTAATCAATTCATTGCATTATAACATTTTTATTAAAGTAAGAAATTGCTCCGCAGAACCCGTATTCACGTTACTATGACAACCGTTGTTTTGCTATTATTCATCATATCTTATTTAATTTTTCAGGGTAGTTAGAAAAATGTCAAATGCTTCTTCACTGAAAATTTGAAAGATAAGTGACAAAAAATAAAAGTTTGAGAGCAAAATTAGCTTTACTTACTGAACGCCCTGTATATCACCTTTCATTTATCTTGACATTTATTGATGTCAAAATCATAATAAGACATGACATCATATGGACAAGAAGGAATATGAGATGTTAGTAAGTTGTGTTAGAATATAAGATCCAAACAGGTGTAACCACGCTCTTATAGTCTTCCCCACAGTCTTTAACTATTTACAGTGTATGTTTACAAAATATGACAATCGTTATAGGCTGAAAATGGTAGAATTGCTGCAGAATAATTTTCACGCCATTTTGACCCGCGAAATCTGTAGATAACAATGAAAGTGCGCCCCTTACTTGAAATTAATGTTTTTGGGTTTCTACAACAGCAATGGATATAGGAGATGGATGGCAAACAGTGGTTTGAAATCTGATTAACATAAATTCAAGAAAGAATAAATGGGGCAACATAAGGAGTTGTAATAGATCTAATGTTATCTTTATGTGAGATATGTACCCCTCCCACCATTGTTCAAGTTGTAAAAAGTGGAGGAAGAATGCCCTTGTGATTTTATCTCACACATATATATATTTATGACTTTAAAAAGTGTTTTTGTTGTCAATTTCTAGCTTTTTAAAATTTCAGCCTAAAACACAGCAGTCCCTTGCTTGGATAAATCTACAAAAAGTACAACCCCATAATAAAGCATAGACCAGTAATGAATTAATAGTGTAATACATACTTGAGAGCCCTTTAGAGATAATGACTAACCCATACTCCAAAAACAATGTATACATTAATTGTTATCTGATTTATTTTAAGGTAAAGAACTGGCCGAGGGTTTTCAACAGAATGTTAATGTTAATAGAATTAATCTTTTATTCAAACTTCTTTTAACGATTCCATAGGGCTGGTTTAACAAGTTGTTCCTTAATTTTACGAAACTTAAAAAGCAAAAAAGGATGGCAATGAATTGAAGCAGAATTTAACAACAAACAAACCATCAAAATTTCATCCTCATTATATGTATATGACCAGTTTTGTATATAATACAAAATGTCCTTAGAATGCAATTGTAAACTAAATCACTGAAACATTTAATCCTAGAAGCCATGGGGGAATGCAGAAAGCAATTTTGGTATGGCTGTTACCAAGCAAAATAAACAACAACTACAATTTCCCAGTTAGGTCCCTAGTTTCGTGTTCTGTTTGGGATTACATCATATTTTGATGACATTGACCAGGACATTTTGTCATGTGTAAACTTTATTTTGAAGTGTCGAGATTTCATTCGTGATCAATCCTGCATTTGCCTCACCAGTTTCAACTAATGCATTTCTGTTCCAATGCACATACCATATTGGAAGGAATGCAATTACAAGAATATTAAAACACTAACTTCGTTGATTTTATTAACACTCTATTTTCTTAGAAGAATTAAAGAACGTGGTCATAATTCATTAGTGACAAGGTTTAATAAATAAATTTAGATAATACGATATATCTTCATGGAAGCCTCTTTGAAGGAGTAGTTATGATTGTCTGGAGTACTGATGGTAGATCCCCAATCCCACCATGTTATGCATTTGGCACGTTGAGGACAAACAGGTCCCTTCGCATAGACGCTAAGTAGATTAGATGCATAGCAACGATAATACCACCAAGCACCTTTGTGAGCTAAAGCACAATTTGCAGTTTCATGTGAGTCATTGTCATTGTCATATGTAGAGAACCGCTGGCCATTACGCGGTGTGAGGCTGTCCCCCATAGTCCCAGAAAAACCTCCAATGGTCAGACGATATTTGTCAGATCTATCAATTTGAAAGATCGAATACTCGGCAAACTTTGCTTCACTTGATTGACCTGGCCACATTGCGAGTTCGACCCGAACTTTATAATTTCCTTGCGTCAATACACTTGCGAGGTTATCAAGTCCGAAAAAATGTTCCTTTCCGGCATACCCAAAGCCATGTTGGTATTCAGTCCATGTACGATAGAAGTCTTCTGTGCCGTCAAATCGTTTGAAGATATACATCCAGCCCTGGTCGCAATAGGCACTGAATATTCGGCCCTCTTTTGTTTTTATGTTTCTTACACCAGTGAATGATGGATCAGAATTACAGTCCTCAACATATCGATCTGCAATTAAAAAATACATTTAATTTTGGAATTTTTATTGAAACTGAATAAACTACATGTAGTTTCTTTGAATGTTCTCAGACATCACATTATGTAAAAACAAACTAAATGTTCTGCATACACAGGGGTGTATTCAGTATTTTGTGTTAGGGGCGTTTGATAATCACTGTGAGCGAAGCGTATCGCGTGAATGAGCGTAGCGAATGAGCGCGAGAATAGGCGGGTCTTGGAGTTCTTCCCCCCCAATTTTTTTTTCTAAAATTGAACATCATTTGGTGCATTCTGACAAATTTCGGAGCGTACATGTAGGTCCAATTTCCGGGTTTGATTTCAGCATATATGCTTTATTGACAACCCATAACCATCTATTTTGATTTCCAGTTAAAATTTTGAGTTTTTAGGTGGCGGAGGGGGGGGGGGACTTGCGCACCCGTCTCGATCCGCCAGTGATATACGACATTTATATGAATAAATGTATCTGGACTACACTCCAGCATATACGATGCCATTGGTATTTCTATGGCTGGTGCTCTTCTGATACAAATTTGAAACAAGCTCGTTTCGTAAGATGTTTGGAGGTAAAACATGTACACATACATCATTTTCTTCAAAAAGAGTGCATCGAAATCACAATTACCAGCATGGTATTAAAATTTAATACCATGCTGGTAATTGTGATTTCGATAATTAAATAGACATGAGTATAATCTAGGGGCGTCAGAAGGATTTGCCAAGGGAGGGGACGACTTTTTGGTATGGATGGGTCGTGCGAGGCGGCGCAATCTAGGGGGATCGGGGAGCATGCCCCCCAGAAAATTAGACCCTCTCTTGTGCATTCTGAACATATCTCAGAACAACATTTCCAATAATTAAAAACAAGAAAAATTGTTTTTCTAGAAAACTGAACTTGACTAAAAAACTGACTTTTATGAAAATATACATTTTGCACTTATTCTTCAAAGTATCTACATACTGTATGGGTTCCTGAGAAAATATACATGGTATAGAATTAAATTAAATGTGAGAAAATAGAGGCTGACGGTTATCCGGTTATACGGTTTCGGTACGGAATTGAGCATTTACCGGTTGAAATTATTAACCGGTTAACCGACGCTGATCCCCGGGGGAATAAAAGACACATCGTTTTTTTACTATTTCGTTTAATTTCCGCTTTCACGATGCGTACATTTACATAGACATTTAGATGTCCATGTTTGGCAGTTCAGGTGTGATGTCCATATTTGGCAGTTCGGGTGTAGTAGCTTCATGCTCAGGCTCAGATTTTGTTGTAGTTGTGTTTGGCAGTTCCGGTGTAGTTGTAGTGTCAACGTCAGATCCAGAAACTGAATTATGTTTGTTATAGTTATATACGAACAACAAGGTATTGACAACCTCAGGTTGAAGTCGTGTCCGTTTTTAAGTGATGGTGTTGCCAGCTGCACTGAACTGGCGTTCACTTGACACGGATGACGCGGGAATAGCATGATATGTTTCAGCCAAACTCGCCACATCAGGATGTTTTCCTCCGTTTACTTTCCAGAATTCAAGACAGTCAACAAAATCTATTTTACCTACCCCATCCCCAAGTATACTGCACGTCGCTTGCTATTGATACAGTTGAGAAATGGTTTAATTTAAAACTAAAAATACATCTTGATTCGTAAGATAGTTACATAGTATATCGTGAAGTTCATCAGTAGGGGTTCAAATCGGTCTTGCACCATGTATGCATATAGACTTGAGAAGCTACGGAGAGAGTTAGGAACAAAGTGGGGGTGGCAGTGCATTGGCATTTTATCTTATATATTTTTACCGGTATTTCGGTAACGGTACGGTTATTAGCGTGACGGTTACCGGTACTGGTTTTCAGTACCGTTGCAACCTCTATGAGAAATGACATCTTCTGTGCTTAATATAGACTAGATACTGACATAGTATCATGTCTGTCATCAATACACTTTCACTTTAATTAGCTCTAGAGCTTTTAATTCTAGGCTCGGTTTCAAATGTAAAAAAATTGGGGGAAGGGGAGGGGGAGGGGGCGGTCGGCCCCAACCCCCTCCCCCTTCTGACGCCGATGTACATGTAATCAATGATTCCCGTTGATACCCTACGCGCCTCACATTCCTATATTGACTTCATAATATACTCCCTTAAATCTTTCCGTTTACGTTGTGAAAAACATTGCCAGCGTCACCTCTCTAGCCTCTCTATTATCATAATATTATGAACTCTCAGATGAGTGTATTATCCTTACTCGGTTTTTTTATCTCGTGGTATGAGGAAAGTAGTTCTTTTAGAAACCTGTTTGGGGACTTCAATGGTATACTACAGCACCAACTTTGGATAGAATGCTCTCATTTGCTGGCATATACTGCCCAGAATAACTGGGAAGCATGTGATAACAGTGAACGGTAAAATATTAGGGATTATTTTCTGCGGATGGATGACCTTGATAGTGCTGAATTGGTCAATGTACATAAATATGATGACGTTTTGGTACTCGTATTATGTAAGATAGCAGAACTTTTGATTTTCGTTGGATATTTTTGTTGAAATGTAAGATAGCTGCGATTTGAGAAATTCTAATTCGAACTTTGTCAATTTAACAGTCATCTCAATGGTACAAAAAGTAATGAAAATTATACCGATTGACAACAAGATGGTATGTCGATAAGTCGATACGGTATGTGTTGTTAAAATGTGCTATTTTGTAATTCTTCAACAGCAGGAGAGGAAGGAATACTAATTACAAAGATTTTAGCATCAGTATACTCACCAAAATGGAAATGTCGACCATTGTTTGAACATCCATCCAAACTATCTTCAATAGTTTCCTTTATTTCATTCTTCATCTCTGCAAGGAAAATGTCCTCCTCACTATGTGCTTTTACAGCAAAAACAAGAGCCATCAAAATGGTGAAATTCTTCATTTTCAGAAATGTCAGATCCTGTAAAAGTGTCTGTTTAGCGCAGACTCTGACTGTTATTTTGAAACAAAGTTGCAATCGGTCTTTATTAGTCACTGACAATACTTTTACTGAGAAAACTTGGATATGTGCGTAGTTTTCAGAAAATACGTTGATAATATAACATTTGGTTTATTTTGATTTATTGCTGTTCATGTATTATGATTGGTTGGTTATGAAATCAGTTGTCAGCATTTTGCCAATTGGCATTGTAATTTGAACAACCGTACAATTCAAAATTAAACATAGCAATATGACAAAAACGAAAATTGATGGTGCTGTGGATTGAAATCTAATATGTAACCAATAGGAAACAGGGAAGCTCGAGAAGGCGGGCCTTAAAGTTTTGACATGAAGCGATGTGTGCTCTAAATGTGAAAGAGGGCAATCTTTGATTAACGATGTAGTAAAATGAATGAATCGTAGCAAATGTGACCCATGCATTGTAGGGTCATAATTCAATCATGAAGTGTAGAGATGTACATTCCAAACCAGAAAGTACAAGGGTTGTTCAAAAAGTTGTGCACACATATGTCTGATTGTGAGAATAATGGACAAATCTTGCTCACAGTTGGTATGTATGTGTCAATATCTTATTCCCTTACACTGTCAAAGTTTCATGTATATATGCGCTTACTACTAAACATTTTACGGTTGCTATAGTAACCACGGTGATGACGCTATGGTCCATATATCATTTTGTAAAAGATAACTAGTAACAAATAAAGATCAATGTTACTAAGCATGCTAAATTAACTTTCATAAACTGTCAATTTAAATTTAAACGTTCTCATGGAAAATGTGAATCTTATCTCAATATTTCCCATCTTGTTTTCTTTGGTTATGTCAAAGAATGACCGTAAACTTACTCTTCAACGATCTTGAACAAATCACCTGATTTTTTGAAGTTATCAAAGTTCTCATGAATTCAGGAAATATTGGAGAATATGGCTCGGCATAATAAAGTTGGAGCAGAAAACATTGATAGAACTAGACTTTGGAAATTGAACGAAGTTCAATTTCAGACTCCAGATTTAGACCATTTTTAGCCGAGTCATCCAGAAAAAGATGGATGAATAAAATAGGAAGGTAGAATAGGATAGAATAGGAAGGAACGATGGGATAGAATAAGAAAGAAGGATAGGATAGAACAGAATAGGAAGAAAGGATAGGATAGAACAGAATAGGAAGAAAGGATATGATAGGAGAGGATAGGAAGGAAAAGATACGAAGGAAGGATAGATAGGAAGGATAGGATAAGATCAGATAGGAAGGATGGATAAATTTTTCAATATTTTCGACTTCTCTACTCTTGACTTTCTATCAGGATACCATCAGATCGATTTTCCGAAATCGAGCTTTCAAAACGCCATAACTTTCGAACCGGAAGTCGGATCGAAATTTGGTTTGCAGACTCGGATTCCTGAGAAAATTCTACTCTTAAAGGGAATGCGAAGTTTTGTCCCTTAAACATGATAATAAGTTAGAATAAAGATATATCTTTCAATCTAACTTAGTTTTATTGTTCTATCATTATCCTTTTAATTGTTATTAAGCCCCGGGTTTTGCATATGAACTGGACCACGGAGCTGCCATTTCAACCGTAAAGTGGTTCTTTACGACATTGTTATGACGTCATTGATGCCGGATTGATGCCTTGGCATTCCAAAAGTTTTGTGGCGCCATTTTTGAATCAAAAAATGAATGCCGAGTTGTTGCCATTCCAAAGCCAAAGAAATCATTTCAATGGAACTAAAAGAATACGTATATACCACCCATAATGAAGAACGATTTCAATAGAATATTAACGCCGGCATTTTCGGAATTGCTTTTTACCTATCTAGACATGGAATGCGGGTTAGATTTATTCTTTATTTACACTTGAAACAATCTGGGATTCGTGACTTTTTAACTTTTATAAGGTCTAGCGCTAAATGCGAACAGAGAATGCTAATTCTATCAGGCGAATGCAAACTATTTGAATAAAACATAATAAAATTAATTCAACCAACCCATCTTGAATTTCCAAGAATGCAATGGTTTAATTTGCTAGTCTCATTACAAAAATACGTGTTCGTACTTTAATATTCATTGCATTTATGTTTATCTTTAACACAGGTATTCAAAGAAATTAAAATTTTAAAATTAAATTTTAAAACCGTATTCAATTACTATCATGGATTCTTAGCCTCACGTCACATTTTTACGGGGACCGTACGGTCTATCATTTCTGTGGTAAGTAGGATTTCTACGGTTGCCTAAGTATTTATGCAGTCAGATAATTTATCAGTCACATTTGCTAACATAGCCGTACGGCGTATCTTGATTATGAGGAAAAACTACGATTCCCGTACGGCTGATAAATGGCGGCCCTACGACGTGCGTAGTTTTTCTTGAAGGCATCAACAAGGGGTTCTATGGTTCGGAAAGGTCAATTGTAACCTATGAAATCCAAGCGCAGCCGCAAGTCGACCGTGAACCCGACGTGCGGCCGTCGTGAGACCTACGGTTTGGCTGCTGCTTGTTGATATCTATGGTGACCAAAGGAAAGGAAAAGTTATAACTCCGACTCTACGCCTTGTAAAAACTGGATATGTCGTGTACGTAGACAGCAAGGTGACCTTAAGTCGACTGTAGTTTTCCTATGTTTGCCGCGGAAATTTACTGATTTCAGGGAAATACGATCAACGTGTGGTCGCATTGAACAAATGTGACTGAAGCTTTTAAAGTTTCACTTATTTTCCGATATAGAAAAACAAAAGGTTGTATGCCATTAAATTGAAAATCATTATTCCGAAAATACTGTAGAACTGTACTTACCACGGATGTCATATAATTAAATTCGAGCTCGAAATCAGAAATTGTTTTTAAAAATAAATATATAATAAAATAAATATTAAACTATTGGCGTACTGTCAATACGGCAATTGCCTTATCGTCGTTGAATTGAAATATCATACTACAATCGACCCCATCGTCTCCCCGCATCACTGAATGATATGAGCCTTCTCTTGTCATGATCCAAGGTGAAATACCATTGAATTTTGAAAAGCTATTTTGTCATATTGAATGTCGCTACGGTGATATGATATGATTGAAATTGTTCGTTTAACAACTGAGAAAAATTAAACATTACGTATTATTCTTTGAAAATATGACAGTGGCATGTCCTTGTAAAGCTATTGCCAATCTTAATATTTAGGAGATTGACATTTACATACATGTATGTATCATTTAGACGACATCGATTTTTCGTTTTTTTGTTTGCGTTTTTCATCAGCATTTACAGGGTGTCTCAAAAAAATGTACCCAAAAGTATATCAAGAGCACAGATAAACCAATCAATATTTTCAGACATTTTTTGCATGGTCATGTAGCCAAAACATGAAAGTTTTCTCCCCAATACACCATTTGTATTTCAGTCTTTTCTTTTTGATGCTTTAACCCTTTACCTTTTACAGCACATAATCGATGTAACCTCATATTTCGATGGCAGCCTGTATCCTTACTGCTACATTGTTCATCACATTTGATAATAATTCTGGTGGAATGTTTTGTAATTCTCTTTGGATGTTGCCCTTAAGTTGTTCTCGATCTTTTTGCTTGGAATGAGCATTAAAACACTCCTTCAAATAGCCACAGAGAAAGATGTTTGAGGATGACGACGGCAGAAAAAACACAGACAATCAGGTCAATTATCGGCAAATGATTCAGGACCTACATTCCAGGGTTAGGCAGGCTTGCCTGGAGACCAAATGATATCCAAATGAAAGCACAGTGATCTCAAATTGATACACACAACAAAAGCAACACTAGAATCTCAACCAATGCAGTTTCTTGAACCTCTGACCTCTCTGTATAAGGGGGCTATAAGACATTGTGAGGGCCTCCCTATTCACCATATTTGACGGCCCATACTTTTTTCTGTGAGGCTATTTGAAGGACCATTTTTATGCTAAACCCAAGCTAAGAGACCTAGAACAACTTAAGACCAGCATCCGAACAGAAATCAAAACATTCCACCGGAAATATCAAATGTGATGAACAATGTAGTAGTAAGGATGCAGACTGTCATTGAAATATGAGGTTACATTGAATATGTGGTGTAAAAGGTAACGGGTTAAAGTATCTAAAAGGCAAAACTGAATTAAAAACTGTATATAGGGGGAAAAACTTTCATCTTTTATCTACAAGACCATGCAAAAAATGTCTGAAAATATTGATTGGTTTGTCTATGGTGTTGATATACTTTTGGGTACATTTTTTTGAGACACCCTATAAATGGCTAAACACTTTAGGGAGTTACTGTTTCATTGGATTACTACTTTTTGTTTTATTTCTTTCATTCTCCAATATGCACCTATTCATATTTGAATAGAATACTACAGATTGAAGAAATCTACCATTTATGATTAGGTAAGAAAGCAATTGCGGCAGTATGCCTATTTGCCGACGTAAACCTCAAGGTTAATAATGATGTGCCGTAAATGCTCATCAGCGCATTAATGAACATTAGCATAGATTTTGATATTTTAGATGGTATGTCGTGTATTAACATAAATATGGTAAATGCAACTATTTGTTGGATGCGTTCAGCCGATGATATAACTTACTTATTTTCACCACAAATACGCCAACACATTAGCCACATTAATCTAAAACCTCAGTCACATTTCCTACGGCGACCCTGCGGTCTATCATTTCTGCGGCCAGTAACATTTCTACGCTCGCCGTGGAATTTCTACGCTCTCATTCTTTTGCAGTCACATTTCCCACGGCAGCCGCACGATGAATTAAATTTCTGTTGATAAATAATACTTTTTTTCATTTTATTTACATCGGGACAATTTATAAATGTTATTCATAGTATAGGATGTAATATCAAATGAAAAGTGATCGTGAAACATTGACAAATAAGGATTCAATCTTGTTGAGCCAGTTGATTTCTACGGGGACCTCAGAAATGAACAAATATTATAACTCCGAGTTATAATTTCAACGGCGACCCTGCGGCCTGTAAAAAACTGGATACGCCGTATGGAGGCCGCAAGGCGAGCGTAGTTTTCCTACGCTCGCCGCAGAAATACACCGATTTAATCGATCTGCGGTCGACGCACGGCCTCCGTACGACAAATGTGACTGGGGTGTAAATAAATCCCCATTGATGCACAGTAATGCATTTATGTGTAAATGCCATTTTGTATATTTTAATGCATTTACCTCATTTATCGGTTAAATATGTAAGAAAGCATTTACGGGATTTGAACAGATTTATCCTTTTTGACCCAGTGTTATCATTATATAAAGTAATTCTAGTGGATATTTTTCAAGTGGAATATAATGCGATGACTTCCGAATCGCGCAGCCGATATCTCATAAGTTTAGTGATTTTTCTACCTAGCCTATAAACTTACTATATCACATTGGAGAAAATAAATACAAACATTTGAAAAAAGACATTGCAACAATTCAATTTCTATGAAGAATATATTGAAACAACTTTTTCAAATATATGATATGATATGGACATGAACATGCGGCAACAATGTTATAGAGCGGACAGAAATAGTTATAAAATACCAGTGAAATGTGTTCTATTTCTGCGATCCGGACGTGATTATATAGAGACATTTCCGAGGCATCAATTTTAAGGCATCAATGACGTCATTGATACATAACAATGGCGGCATCCGCAGCGATCCAGATATGGGTACTTTGAACTTGGATTATATGTTAGTTCAAACACGATATGTCCCATGAGTGAGGTGAAGTGATAGATGATGGTTATAAGTAGCCAGCGTGTAAATTAGAACATGAAACTTCGCATTCCCTTTAATTCATAACTCATGTGTTAAATTTGGACAACTTTTTATTTTGACCTACTTTTCGGACAACATATCTCAAAAGGGGGTCGAAATACTTTCTGACGGCAAAAGGCTAACACTATAAGCACACTCTTGGCTACATGTATACAAAATTTCGAAGAATATAATTAAAACATAGTATCAGAATCGCAAAAATAAGGAAAAACTATGAATTTGACCTAGATTTTGACCTAGGGATTTTGGTGTCCAAATTTTGAAGTTACATAGCCTTCGAGGTCCCCTTCTTTCATAGGCTTTCATTATTTTAAGCTGTACTTAGTCTATATCTCATATTTTACACTTCAAAAAAATCTTTTTTCCCATTGACATAACATGGGGCACCAAATTTAGCGATTTTTGAGCTTTCAAAATGTCATAACTTCCGAACCGGAAGTCGGATCGAAATTTGATTTGCTGATTCGGATTCCTGAGAAAATTCTATACTTAATTCATTACTCAAACGTTAAATTTGGAGAATTTTTTATTTTGACCTACTTTTCGGACACCATATCTCAAAAGTGGGTCAAAATACTTTCTGACGGCAAAAGGCTAACACTATAAGCACACTCTTGGCTACATGTATACAAAATTTCGAAGATTATAATTAATCTGTAGTGTCAGAATCGCAAAAATAAGGAAAAACTTTGAATTTGACCTAGATTTTGACCTAGGCATTTTGGTGTCCAAATTTTTATGAAAAGAAGGTTTTGAGGTTCCTTTCTTTTATGGGCTTCCATTATGTTTAGCTGTGCTTAGTCTATATCTCGTATTTTACACTTCAAAAAAATATTTTTTCCCATTGAATTAACATGGGGCACCAAATTTAGCGATTTTTGAATTTTTAAAACGCCATCACTTCTGAACCGGAAGTCAGATCGAAATTTGGTTTTCAGATTCGGAATCCTGAGAAAATTTCCTATAAGACTTTTTTTTGGACCTCGTTTTCGGACACTGATATCTCGAAATCGGTTTGAGATACCAAAAAACTAAATCGACCTTAGATTTTCTACTTTTTTATGAGGAACACAATGAAAAAAACCCGGATCAAAAATATTGAAGAACGACCGAGAAAATCGAAAAAAGTGACAAAGTACTGGATTTGACCTAGTTCTTGACCTTTGACCTAGATAAAAATTTGACCCAATTTCCAAGAAACTAGATCTAGGACCTAAATGGACCATATATAAGACTTGACTCAATATCTTCTAGTTAACGAGAAAACTGGGAAAGAATAATAAGAATAAAGAATAATAAAGAATACTGACGTGTTGCATATGATGACTCCAATAAGGTTTGCTAAGTATTCCAAGATAGAATAAGAGAAGGGAAATACATTGAGGGTAGCTGTAGTTATGAGAGGGTTTGACATCCTATAGGTAGAATGGTTCAGACATTTGCTTATGGACTGGACGTAGTGCTGCAAGTATAATGCATTACTGAAAAGGTAAATATAAATTAGTTATAATATAACCTGATTAACAGCTGAAAGAGCGAAGATTGATGGAATCATTTCAGTATACAAAAGCATTCACAAAATCAATTCAATCTAATTACGTCATATGTACCATGGGGCCATTGGTTCAAATTTTGAAGTCAATGTATCCCAGGAAGTGTATTGCTTATAGTCCTGAAATTTCATATAAGCTTGTAAGAAGGATAATACTATATCTGTATGAAATTTCACATAAAAATAATAAAATGTCTTCTCTTGTGAAGCTGTCGTGCAAGACTTTTCGAACGACCCTTGTATTGTGTCCATCAAAATCCATTTGGATCCTACTCACCCCTACATCTTATCCAAATATGTTACGAAATAATAAAAATACAGTATAATAGTATAATCTTTGGTTTTAAAAAGTTGAATATGATATTTGATAAGTTTAAAAGTTGTTTTTGTAGCATTTTTTCTATAGCCATTTTGTAGGGACACAATTATGAAAAATGTACAATCTTTTAATTTTAAGATCTAATAGCAAAGGTATTGCCAAAATAAATATATAACGAAAAAATAGATATGTGTTTAAAATATTGGTATTAACTTAAGATAAAAATTGTCACTATCACTTTCAACAAACATAGGGTCACGTGACATGACGCGGGGCAGTCAATTTTGATCTATCGTAGACCATATCACCATCAAATTGCCAATATTTCAACCTCGTCTTGCGAGGCCATTTTAATTTGAAACATCTTGAATTTGGTGTCAAAATAAAGCTGGTCACGCCCACTTTCTATAGTTATCAATACCCCAATTTACACTACGCGCAGCATTCCAAGACGTTTTGGTTAAAACGTTTTAGAAAAATAAAGTTGAATTTACATTACCATTTTCAAGACGTCTTAGGAAATAAGATCGAGTTTACACCTGTTTTCCTAAAACGTCTTAGAGATATGTAGGTATACCTGTAAAATGAAAAAAGCAGTTCAGTACTGGTTGAAGGACGGTTCAGTCAATATAGCTATTCTTTTCCTGCTTCTATACTTTGTACCCAACTTTGTACTAAAGAATGCATCGGTTTCAGAAATATATGTCCTAAAGACAACATCGTTAAAAGCATGAAAGAGAGCAGGAAGTTTTAATGCATAAATTAGGATTATGATAAATTGCCAGGCAAATAAGTTCTTCTCAATAATTTTGGGATGATATTGGGAACAAGGGATAAGACAAAATAAAGGACCATGCGACATTATAGTGTTGTAACAACAAAAAATGGGATCACGATTGCAACATTTTGTCAGATGGCTAGTATATGCAAGTATTTGCAAGTTCGTTGCAAAGCGCTAAAACACAGAATGCAATAAACTCCTACTATAATTTTTAAGAGAATGGGAAAGAAAACAGATATTCAGAGAAAGCGGATGACATCATACTTTTAAAACGCAAAATGCAATAAAAGGATGGGTGACTATACAGATGTATCAAAATGATATACTGCAGACAAATCAAGAGAGAACATATGACTGGAACAATCAAATACAGGGCGTTCAGTAAGTAAAGCTAATTTTGCTCTCAAACTTTCATTTCTTGTCTATCATCGTTCGGATTTTCAGTGGAGAAGCATCAGACACTTTTCTAACTATCCTGAAAAAATGATCAAGATATAATAAATAACAGCAAAATGGTGGTTGTCATAGTAACGCGAATACGGGTTCTGCGGAGCAATTTTATAAGTTCACAGCATAGTAGATTCTGTCCTGTCTATATTTCAACCATAGTTCTGTGGCTACTCCATATTTCTGCTTTCAAGTTAGCATTCTATTTCATGTTCAAAGTAATTCCCCTTAGCTTCCACACATAGCTGATGTCGTTCTATCCACTTCTGATATATCCTGTGGAAGCCATCTGGAAAGTTCTTTGTCAGCAAACGTTGAACGGCATTCTGAAGCTCATGGATATTTGCGTGGATCTTACCACGCAGATCATTTTTCAAACATGAAAATACCCCTTTTGGAATTTCTGATACCATTTGTAGATTGTGTATTTAGGCACACTGTCCCCATATGCTTTTTGGATATCCCTAATGGTATCCTGCTTGGATTTCCCTAGCAACACATTGTATCTGATGCTACTTCTCAATTGTTGTTTCATTTCATTGTTCATTTTGCTTCCATTGGCAATCCTGGCAGCCATGATTTTGATGATGTCATGGAGCAGTGTCTGATGGATCATTCTGGATCATTCAATCTGTTGTATCATCTGTCTGTGATGTCATAGACTACTGTTGCCATGGTATCATATTTGTGTATGTTGTTGTTGTTTGTCGTGACTTTCAGCCATAGCAAACAAAGACATATGCAGCATTAATCTTAATCAATTCATTGCATTATAACATTTTTATTAAAGTAAGAAATTGCTCCGCAGAACCCGTATTCACGTTACTATGACAACCGTTGTTTTGCTATTATTCATCATATCTTATTTAATTTTTCAGGGTAGTTAGAAAAATGTCAAATGCTTCTTCACTGAAAATTTGAAAGATAAGTGACAGAAAATAAAAGTTTGAGAGCAAAATTAGCTTTACTTACTGAACGCCCTGTATATCACCTTTCATTTATCTTGACATTTATTGATGTCAAAATCATAATAAGACATGTTATCATATGGACAAGAAGGAATATGAGATGTTAGTAAGTTGTGTTAGAATATAAGATCCAAACAGGTGTAACCACGCTCTTATAGTCTTCCCCACAGTCTTTAACTATTTACAGTGTATGTTTACAAAATATGACAATCGTTATAGGCTGAAAATGGTAGAATTGCTGCAGAATAATTTTCACGCCATTTTGACCCGCGAAATCTGTAGATAACAATGAAAGTGCGCCCCTTACTTGAAATTAATGTTTTTGGGTTTCTACAACAGCAATGGATATAGGAGATGGATGGCAAACAGTGGTTTGAAATCTGATTAACATAAATTCAAGAAAGAATAAATGGGGCAACATAAGGAGTTGTAATAGATCTAATGTTATCTTTATGTGAGATATGTACCCCCTCCCACCATTGTTCAAGTTGTAAAAAGTGGAGTAAGAATGCCCTTGTGATTTTATCTCACACATATATATATATATTTATGACTTTAAAAAAGTGATTTTGTTGTCAATTTCTAGCTTTTAAAATTTCAGCCTAAAACACAGCAGTCCCTTGCTTGGATAAATCTACAAAAAGTACAACCCCATAATAAAGCATAGTACAGTAATGAATTAATAGTATGCATACTTGACTGGAGCCCATTGGAGATAATGACTAACCCATACTCCAAAAACAATGTATACATTAATTGTTATCTGATTTATTTTAAGGTTGAGAACTGGCCGAGGGTTTTCAACAGAATGTTAATGTTAATAGAATTAATCTTTTATTCAAACTTCTTAAAAAGCAAAAAGGATGGCAATGAATTGAAGCAGAATTTAACAACAAACAAACCATCAAAATATCATCCTCATTATATGTATATGACAACTTTTGTATACAATACAAAATGTCCTTAGAATGCAATTGTAAACTAAATCAATGAAAGATTTAACCGTAGTAGTCATGGGGGAATGCAGAAAGCAATTTTGGTATGGCTGTTACCAAGCAAAATAAACAACAACTACAATTTCCAAGTTGGGATTACATCATATTTTGATGACATTGACCAGGACATTTTGTCATGTGTAAACTATACATGTTATTTTGAAGTGTCGAGATTTCATTCGTGATCAATCCTGCATTTGCCTCACCAGTCTCAACTAATGCAGATCTGTTCGAATGCACATACCATATTGGAAGGAATGCAATGGGCTTTCGAGTTTACAAGACTATTAAAATACTAACTTCGTTGATTTTATTAACACTCTATTTTCTTAGAAGAATTAAAGAACGTGGTCATAATTCATTAGTGACAAGGTTTAATAAATAAAGGAAGAGGCTCGATAGAGAGAGCTTTTTAGATGGGTATACGTTTTTTATTTTCTACACGATCATTATGGAATTTTCAGACAATATCGGAGGTGTGATGAATTTTTATATTCTAAAATATTATTGTTGAATTATGAAAAACGCATTTTGTAGAACTTTTTTGGCGAAGCGATGAAATTCCATCTTATATTTTGTACCGTTCTTCAGTGCGTAAATAGAATGACTTAACGTTTTTTAAGCAGCAAAATAACATATATCGTAACCACATAATAAAGCAAAGTCTTATTTTCTGTAAAGAAATCGTGATTCGATCCATGAGAAGTATGTCTTAAAATTGATGAGAAAAATGGTTTCATTTTTTCAATATTTTTGAGCGATCTCTTTAGTAGAATTTTACTTGTGTTAGATAGAGGTCGTCTCGCAAAACCATTATGTGCAATTTTCGCTTAAAATTGATTATTTTTGGAAATGCTTCACTCGACGAAAATTAGATGTCGTTGCATGTCGTCTATGGATGGTCTATTTTTCTTGAGTAATTCCAAGGCCGAGAGAAATAGCCCAAACGTACCGCGTTCGTAATTTCAATGTTTTCTGCGTTCGGCCTTTTATCGTAAACTGTTCTATCATCAATGAAAAAGAAGGGTGCGCGAACTTTGAATTTATTCAGTGTGGGGGTTACCCTTCCCCCTTTTGACATGAAGGCCAGAGCTGAATATGACAGCACATGTTAATGAATGATTGGTAAGTGAAAACAATATATCTTTATAACGGAATATATTCCCTATAGTTAAGTGTATTTCTGGTCACGAAACGTTAAGAAATACTAGATATAGTAACAGTTCAAACAAAGCTTACCCCGTCTGTTTTGATTGTTTGACCGGGAAACCAATGGGGTCTTCTCTTCTCATCTGCATAATCAAGTCACCTTATATCGCACTATTAGAGCTGGGTAACTGGTAAGCAGAAAACACAATCGCCACTTCAAGTACATTTCACTGTTTTTTCTTGCGCTTTTTTCTTAGCTCTCATTTATGTATCATACGTTTAGTCAATCAATTTTGTAGCTAACGATTTGAACGGATTGCAATGAAATGACCTTTATGCGGTCTGGCTACGTACGGCCTGTTGATTTCTACGGGGACCGCAGAAATTAACAAATATTGTAACCCCGAGTTATAAAATCTACGGCTTCCCTTCACTGATATAATTGATCTGCGGTCTACTTACGGCCGCTGTGCAACAAATGTGACTGGGGAGTAAATTGATCTGCGGTTGACGTAGTCGCCTTTCAAGTTAAGTATTGAGATTTCTATTCTAACCTTCACTTAAGAAACATAACATTAACTAGGATGTGGCTCTGGGGCTGCTGCAGAAAAACCGAGTGTATTATTTACATACAATAATGTTATCGTATATACATGCTGGTTGCCAAAATGTGGCTCTGCGGCTGCGTCGCCACTGGACAATATACAAAAATGTTTATAATGGACAATTGATAAGCTTTCTCGATAATGTAGTAATAACAAATCTCATTTCAAAATTAAAAACTTTCCGACCACCTGTAAAACCTTTTCTATCTTTAGCATCACAAACTCATTAAGGTCAGGGTGCATGATGGGAAATTTTCTGCATTCCTCAATTGAGTCACATGTTATTTTTCAAACAAGAATCACTCCTTCCCTTCATTGTCTATATCTTCCAGTTTTGCACAAAGAGTGCAATTATGTGCCTAGAAAAGACTTGTGAGAAGAATGTTTTGATAAAGTGTATAAAAAACAAGTAAATTCAGTGAAAAAAATCAGAAAATTTTCAGAAATTTTTTTCACTGAATTTTCTCATTTTTTATACATTTTACAAAACAAACCTTCTCACAAGGCTTTTCTAGGCACAGAAGTGCACTCTTTGTGCAAACTTGGAAGATGTAGACAATGTGGGGAAGGAGTTATTCATGTTTGAAAAATAACATGTGACTCAATTGAGGAATGCAGAAAATTTCCCAACATGCACCCTGTCCTTAATGCCCATTATTATTCTGTTGAGAACATGATGCTAAAAATCTTTGAAATCCTCAACAATTGAGGTTATAAGGAAAAAAGTTTGTCCGAAAATTTTTCATAAACATTTTAAAGACATAGACTTAGTTTATCTCGCCGCTTAGAGCCGAAGTGATCTTATTCACTAATACATACACCGTTCACTCAGTAATACTGCATTTACAATTACCGTTCTATTTTCATAACGTTAAACGACCAAATAGAAATCATTTTCTTGCTAATTCGTACTACGTGACTCAAACACAATAAAATACATTTCTTGTATAGTGATAAGACCTGATACATTTCAATTTATTTTAGTATTCCCACGATTTGTTATGGGGTAATGACCATAGATGAATTTTATTTGTAATTATGATGGCTTGTTTTTAGTCGAGTTACAGCACTAGTACTTCCATTGACTGACTTGTTCAAACTAACACTTCTCCCTACAATGTACAACAGTTTTTAATGCATGTAGGCATACACCCATTGCAAGCAGAAACACCGCACTTCAATTTGTACAGCAGTAAGGGTCGAGCACATGTTGTAAAAGCTGCATACCGAATTTTCCCTCAAATATTTGTAAAAGTTGTTTCAATTTAAAGGCTGGATTTGAGATAAGGTATAAGCCTTGTGAGACGTGACCTATATATCATACAGGAGTCGATTTAATATTTTACGCTCACACATATCTGACATAGCCTAACATGTTATAAATTGAGAGCTTACAAAATATATGCAATTAGCATTTATATCACAGTTAGCTATAACAACCATTTCGTGACAATTAGCACACGTTATGCCTGGGTCACATAGGTGTCTGGCCGATTGAGTGTTTTGTTCAAAATTGTATTTGTTTGAAACAAAATACTCAATCGGCCGAGGGCTGACCGATGAATCGCAGCAAATATGAACCTGGCATTATGTAACGTTCCCTTTTTTACAAATACGTATCTTGGGCTTTTTTATATTTTGATATTGGTTGCTTATTTTCACGGCTTGATTGACGCACAAATATTTTGATTGTACGTGCTCATGACAGGTTTAGGCATTAATGGGTGACAACGTCTGTCAAAATATTGCACGTTGGTTGTGTTGACGTGATTTATGACTGAATACATATTAAAACTAGTACTGCTTTTGAAAAGTTTTTAAAAAAGTATGGAAGAGTCTAACCTGCTCGTTAAAGATATTAAGTTGTATTATGTATTGTACACGTAACTACATTAATTGTATGTACCTACATTGTAACACAACGGTGTTGCATGGTGTACTTAGTAATGTTTATGCGCATTAGCAATGTCATGAACAAAATTGAGCAGAATGTGATCCTCTCGATTTTTGTGAATTTCTAATTTCAGGGACTTTCTCTCAAAACAGACCCCAAGTTAGTCATGGAAACACTTTCTTAATCTCTCAAGCAACTTTAAGGTAGATGTGTTTTTTGGGAATTTTTATACAGTTTATACTAATTTTAACGAAGCCACACATTACTTTCAAATATGGACCTCTTTCCAATGTTGTCTACAACTTTCAGTTTTGCATAAAGACTGCACTATTGTAGCGAGAAAAGAGTGTGGACAATATTTCGTTTATAAAATGTATGAAAACGAGAAAATCCAGTGACTTACTTTTTAAAAATAAAAAATAAGTCGGCTACTTTATTTTCCAATTTTTATATATATAAAAATATCCAAAACGTTCACTACGCTCTTTTCTGGTTACCTTTAGTGTACTCTTTGTGTAAATGTGAAAGATGTAGTGAGCGTATGAAAAATACGCCTCGCACTTTTTGTCAGATTTCAGACATAATTAACTTCAAGGTAATATACAAATTGGGAAAGAAATTGCCATCAATATATTCCAGAAAAGAAACATATTGATATGGTCTTTGTTGATTGAACATCGTTTAGATAATATTAGTATTGAAACATCACTGAGGGCGGTCCCAACAAAATCTCTATATGTCAACCTTGCTTGAAGCATCAAATTGATTAATTTGAGTATCGTATAGAGTTCACGGAATGTGTGTGTCAACGATGGATGCTTTTTGTTTGATACGTTTATTTCGTACACTCGTATGATTGATATAATCAATAACTTCAAAAATACATGCTCATAGAATCTAGAATGTTTTGTTAATTAGGGGTACAATGTTTAGGACACTAAAGACTAAAAGAGTTTTTATGTTCACAATGATTATACAGTATGTATTACATTCAAGGACAGGTTGACCGAACAAGCTCGAACATTTAGCACGCATCAATGAATATGTACGTAACATATAACAACTGAATACACTCCCTGGAGTGAATTGAACTTACACTTGTACAGAATCGGTTTCCGTGTTCAGCCTCGTACTTGAAGCACAGTTGAATTTAGAAATATATTATAACGAATGCGTCAGGTCTAATAAGTCTCAGCAACGTACCCAAAAGCAAAAGCGACCGACCCAAGACGGGAAAGGCCACAGTTGTCTGTGATGCTTCTGAAAGCTGGCACATCACAAATCAAGAGTGAGTATGCCCCCCCCCCCCAATAACGTTTGAAAGGTCGTATAAAGTGCGACCACTCGTACCTGTCATGATATACATAATTGTTTTTGGATATTGCTTTTGTGTGGGTCAAGTAAATTGGAGCATATTGGTTGAGAGGTGTTATCATTGGACCCTCCATTTATTAATAGGGACGGAATAAGTCACTGCAAAACCCCGGATGAAAACGTCATTAAGGTTCAGCTGGAAAGTAACATTTTGGTAAAAAATTGCTATACCTGCACATGTTATTTTCTGGTACATAATTAAGTATGAAGGCATGTGTGTATTTCCTTGCTTTTTTCAGGAAAGTATGTGCTGGTATGGCAATTTTTTACCAAAATGTTACTTTCCAGCTGTACCTTAAACTGGTCTGTATAGGATTTTTACATAAACTGTTTCAATATGGTCATTTGATTGCTTAGTTTTAAATTCAAAGTAATCCCAAACATTTCTGTTTTGACTGTAGCTTCATTCTTGAAGATAGTTGCCGACATTCTTTCGTTTTCGAAAAACTACCGATTTCTGCTAAACTAAGTTGAATAGTACTAATAACGTCATTTCATCTTATTTCCACATACTGGTCAAGTCGATATAGTAAATTCTAATACGATACGTGAAGTCACAATAGCTACAACAATTGAATATTATAATGGTCTTTATTGGAATATGTATGGCCGCCAAAATTCATAAATACAAAGAGTAGTACAATAACGTCATATAACTTCGTATATACTGAAATATTGGATTGAGCGCCGAAGGCCCAAGGTCCAAATTTTTCTATATTGCTCGCAGAAATGACGTTACTACGAGTATTACCACCGTTAATGACCAGAGCTGAAATAGCAAGAAAACCTTACGCGCTGAACGATATCTAATTTCTCGGGGAAAATTGCCGATTGTAAAATCCATTATCCTATGCCAAGTAGAGTTTTAGGGAGATAAGTTGGTAATATATATCCCGTATCCTGATTTTGAGGTTTCAATATCCAGAACCTCCAAATCTCCCGCCATATCTCCCGCTTCGGTGCATATCTTCCCGCTTCCGGTGCATATCTTCCCGCTTCCGGTAATGCAATAAAATGACTTTGCATATGAATGATTTGTTTATTTTCACACCTTGTACTATTGAAATGGCCATATGCTCCTGAAAACTCTACTTGGTATAGGATAAAGCAGTTATGTACGGTCGGTTTGGATATTGGGTTCATCCCTCGTGAGATATGCACATCTACCTTCAGTCCCTACGGTCCCTCAGGTAGATATGCATATCTCCCTCTGGATAAACCCCATATCCAAAACCTCCCAGTACATAACCCTTATTTATTGACCGGCAATATGGCCCGCCACTATGACGTAACTGCTCATGTTGATATAGTAAAATAAATGCCTTCTAAACTAGCACTCATAACCCTAGAATAGGACCGGTAAGGTGGTAATAATTGTTTTTCTTGTCTGTCTATCATATTAGAATTGATTTCATGATTAATGTCAAATATATGACCTCAGATTTTATTCAGATTTCGGTCTTTTAACAATGAGTAGAATATAATTTTTGGTCATACATTGCGCCATAAATTATAAAATAACGGTCTTTATTCCTTGAATAAATGCCTTCTAAACTAGCACTTATACCCCTAGAACAGGCCTGGTAATATCGTGGTCACATTGCTCCGATATTTACTACGACGCCCGGCCGATTGAGTATTTTTTATTCAATTCAATAATAATGTATCTAGGCGCAAAACTAATCATTTATCCGCGTCTATGGTATTTTGTGGTTCATGGTATTTCACAAACACAAAGTTGATCATCATTTTTTATTCATAGAATTTATTTTGACATTTCATATCTAAAACATAATATTGTAGTGGCTCTGGTTATCGAATTATAATAAATTACTCGGTATAGGCTTAATATACTAATCTAGATGTAACCAAAATCTTTATAAATCATGTAAAAACTCCTATTTAGGAACCCTTATTATAACAAGTTGGATTAGTGTTCGTCTTCGAAAATAAGGACGTCAGCAAGGAAGTATTTTAAGCGATTTTTAAAAAGACGATTATATCCAAGAGGCCTAAATATTGCATATTAGAGCTATATACAGAACGTTCAATAAATACTGATAAAATTGCTGAATTTTTTTTATATTTCTGACTAACTTTTCTACTGAACGTAGTTGAGTATTGTGCTGTGAGAATTACAAGAATGCACTCTAACAGGAAGGTGGTACTGGATGGAGCCTAAGATGGTTCGCTGTGGTTTAGATATGCACGAAAATCTTTTCAAAAGAACCACTTCAAATGTGAACATTTTCATAAAATACTAAGATGCCTTGGCATCAAGGAAGTGCACTCTAACAGGAAGGTGGTACTGGATGGAGCCTAAGATGGTTCGCCGTGGTTTAGATCTGCACGAAAATCTTTTCAAAAGAACCACTTCAAATGTGAACAGTTTCATTCATAATTTTATTTTGAATCGATTTTGACAGTTGGGTAATACACACTGGTACTAAGATACCTTGGCATCACCTAACATGGCTGCTGAACAGAATATATCAATGATATTCATCAAATTAGAAGCAGCGTCAAGTTCTATATACATGTAACCATAAGTTAATCAAAATAGGATGCAACAAAGGACATTACTGAAGGTTTTGGGGAGGACACTATATCTATCCCTGGCATATATCATTGGTTCTGCTATTTCAAATAGGGAGAAAGTCAGTTGAAGATGAACCCAGACAGGAGTGACCAAAAGCTGTAACTTCCCATAGTCAGATTGATGCAATATACTTATTGAATGAATTCCTATCAGAAAAATTGCAGACATGACTAATTCAAATTTTGGTTGCACGCATCATTTTATTCATAATGATTAAGAAATGACATTGATTTGTGACAAGTTTGTGCGCAAACAATTGACTGAGGAACAATTTTCATTTTGATGATTTTGAATTCGATGGTGTCAAATTATTCGAGAAAGATTTGTCTTTTCATATCCAAAGTACGTTTTAGGGGAAAAATCAAAATTATGAAAGATATTGAACTTTTTGTAAGTGAAACATATTTTTTGAGACACACTGTATATTACTCAACGATCCACACTAAAATAATTAGTTAGATATCTGAAAAAATAAAAAGTTACAGCATTTTATCAGTACTTATTGAACGCCCTGTGTAAAACCTCTTCAGTTTGATTATCGATGATTTTATTTGTGTCTTATCTGTGTCCGATATTTTTTAATTATTTTTTTTTCTTCGACACCATCCCCATTATCTGAAAAGAACATTGGTTGATTGAGTTTTAACGAGTTATATTATTTTACAGGCTATACGTATTAACATGTATAAGTCCAATTCGTTCGAATAGGTAGGGTTCTTTGGCAGGAGTTTTTAGCAGAACCGAGGCCTGTTTGAAATTATGCAACTGTTGTCGGTAATGCATGCAAGTTGAAGAGAAGATGGTGTGCATACATACATGTATTACTGTACTTTCAGGTGCAAGATGACGACGATAACTCTGGCGACAACGATGACTGATGGTGCTCATGATGATGACGACGTTAATACGATTTGTTGCTTGAGGCATATCTAAACATTGTGATTGTTTGTGTTGAAGTGATGTCTATACTCAAAACGATCTAATGATATTAGGATTATAATACGAAGTGTGAACTCAGAAACTAATTTTTGGAAATATGTTGTCCTTGAAGCAATCTTTTATCTCTGACAATTGACTCAGGCTAACTCGGATTCATTGCTCTTGTATGTATTTCAACATATTTATGAAAGTGAAACTTATCTTGAACTTTCACATTGGTTACATCCTAGAGAGTCCTGTATATCTTTCGATATATGTATCTCTAGGGTTTATAAAAATATTTGTCTTTTTCTATGTACTCTTCGGTAAATGTATCCAAGTCGTATCAGTTTCAGGTTCAATATAATGAGTGTAACAATGGCGACAACGATGTTGATAGTGTTTATGATGAGAAGATATTATTTGGGAAGAGGTATTGAATGTCATTTGTTCGTAGTAATAATTAGTCTTGAAAAGATGCTTTTATATCATGTAGATAATTATAGCTTATGAAGCACTGGAACATGTTTGGCACGACAATTGAGTGGAATTAACTAATGAAACATGAAGAGCAGCTAACAACTGTAGATAATAAATAATAAACTGAGTTTGGCATTAATTACAATTGAGCGGAGCTGACTTGTAAAAAATGAAGGTTAGGTTGAAAACATGTAGATAATGGGAAATAAACAGGGTTTGGCATGACAATCGTGTGGAATTAGCTTTTGAAACATGAAGAGGCGATTGACAACATGTAGAGAAAAAAAATAAACAGAATTTGGCATGACAGTTGAGTGGAATTCGCTTTTGAAACCTGAAGGGCGGTTGACAACTGTATCTTAATACGAAATAAACCGAGTTTGGCATGGCAATTGAGTGAAGCTAGCTTGTAAAAAGAAAGAAGAGATTGAAAATATGAAGATAATACGAAATAAACAGAGTTTGACATTACTGTTGGGTGGAATTAGCTTGTGAAACATGAATAGGCGATTGACAACTTGTAGATAAATGATGCTTGACAATTGAGTGGAATAAGCTTTTGAAACATGAAGAGGCGATTAACAACTTGTAGATAAATTATGTTTGACAATTGAGTGGAATTAGCTTGTGAAACATGGAGAGGCGATTGACAACTTGTAGATAAATGAAATATAAAACGTTTCGCATGACAATTGAGTGAAATTCGCTTATGAAACTTGAGGGGCGGTTGTATCTTAAAACGAAATAAACCGAGTTTGGCATGACAATTGAGTGGAGCCAGCTTGTAAAAGATAAAGAAGAGATTGAAAACATGTAGATAATACGAAATAAACAGAGTTTGACATGACAATTGGCAGGAATTAGCTTGTGAAACACGAAGAGGCGATTGTCAACTTGTAGATAAATGAAATAAACAGAGTTTGGCATGAGAATTGAGTGGAATAAGCATATGAAAATTACGAAATAAACTGAGTTCGGCATGACAATTGATTGTCGCTCATGAAACCCGAGGGGCGGTTGACAACTGTATCTTAAAATGAAATAAACCGAGTTGGGCATGACAATTGAGTGGAGCTAGCTTGTAAAAAATGAAGAAGCGATTGAAAAAATGTAGATAATACGAAATAAACAGATTTTGACATGATATTTGGCAGGAATTAGCTTGTGAAACACGAAGAGGCGATTGTCAACTTGTAGATAAATGAAATAAACAGAGTTTGGCATGACAATTGAGTGTAATTAGCATATGAAAATTACGAAATAAACTGAGTTTGGCATGACAATTGAGTGTCGCTTATGAAACCCGAGTGGCGGTTGACAACTGTATCTTAAAACGAAATAAACCGAGTTTGGCATGACAATTGAGTGGAGCTAGCTTGTAAAAAATAAAGGAAAGCTTGAAAAAATGTAGATAATACGAAATAAACAGATTTTGACATGACATTTGGCAGAAATTAGCTTGTGAAACACGAAGAGGCGATTGTCAACTTGTAGATAAATGAAATAAACAGAGTTTGGCATGACAATTGAGTGGAATTAGCATATGAAAATTACGAAATAAACTGAGTTTGGCATGACAATTGAGTAGAGCTAGCTTGTAAAACATAAAGAAGCGATTGAAAACATGTATATAATACGAAATAAACAGAGTTTGGTATGACAATTGTTTGATTAGCTTTTGAAACAGTGCGATAGACAACTTGTAGATAAATGAAATAAACAGTGTTTGGCATGACAATATGAGTGGAATTAGCTTATGAAACATGAAGAGTGGTTAAACAATTACTGAAGATAATACGAAATAAACAGAGTTTGACATGACATTTAAGTGGCTTGTTATTGAAAGAAAGAAAGAATAAGATTAACTACTGCCATGTGGCATGGCATTGCCTCAAATAAGAGCGATGAAACCTATATTTTAGCAAAATAACAGAAACCGTACATTTCTTTTCTTGCTTCTATGTTTCAAGTTTCACTAATTCTGAACAAAGCCCAGATGACACAAGAAAGCCCGGTTGATTTCACACAATTCTCTCGATCTACATGTACGACAAATCGATCAACTTTACTTTCATGCGGTGAAAACATTACTTTTCGATGCTTTAGACATATTTAATGTAATAAATAATGACAAACTAGATGAATTACTAGAACTAATTAACTATAGTATGTTTGAATAAGTTTTAGCTCTTCCATTTCATCATGTGAAAAACCATAGGATTTGCAAGCTGTCTTGAAACATGTAGTTCCTGTTTCAAGCTTTATCTTTTATTGCGATTTTGGATTCACTTGTTTCGATTTATGGTACCCCGAGACGATAACAATATCAATAGAATGGGAATATTGGTCATGGATGTTTATATAAGTTATGGGAAATACAACAAGTAACTTGAATATATATATTTCTTATATTTCAGATAGGATCGGGTCGAGATACTGCATATAAAAAAGAATTATTTAAAGGAGAGGCATACGTGTTGACATCTTTCTGTGATGAGCACGGCCGGGATGAGCATGTTATGTGATGTTAGATATGGTATGATTGCACCGCATATTGCTACACTCCAACACAAAACTGTGTCAGTCACATCTTGTCAAAGGAGAATATTGCCTATCATATCTTACTATCTATCATATGTAAGACAAACCAAGAACTACTTTCTACAAGGAACGTCGTGTTGATATTCTGCATGATCTGGGTGAAGGTGAAACTCAACAACTCATACCATTCAACATACCACTAACTGGTACCAGTGTGGTAAACATAACAGTAACTTCAATCTGTAATAGACTTTAAAATCAACACGATGAAAATTCCAATAGACTTATAATCAAACTGTATTCATATTTCTGATTTTTCTTTTTGCTATGAACTTTGCATGTAGGTCTCTTCAGACTAGTTCAAAAATTGAATTATGGGCTCTCATTCCCAGGTAGAGAACATGAACATGTAAACCCCTATTGAGATGACATATGTTTCTGATTGGTCAAAATCGAAAAACAAAATGTCGTCCTCAAAACTTTCGAATACGCTTCGAATAATATTTTTTGTTCATTTTTTGCATGTTGACCAATATCATAACTTTATATTTCACATCAACATAAATATAGATGTACATAATATGCCTACATGAATTTAACACCACATCAGGGTGTAGATATGACATATTTTGTCTTCCATGGATAATGAATAAATATCGTTTATCAAGGTTTATCGAGAGTATATGATTTTGACCACTCCAACAAGAATTTTGATATGTCATTAACCTTATCATATTTATATTTATTATAATCATAAAAAACAATGCTCAATTGTGATTCTTCCAATGTATGAAGACTGTACGATCGCTTCGAAAAGAATTATCTCAAATAGTAACATTCGAGTAGAATGTACTGTGTGCATGTAGATGTGTAAAACTATGCATTAGGTTAGTGTTATAAATCTTTTACTTGTCATAGTAATCAAAAAATAATTATCAGATTTTTAAAGTGTTTTATATTGCATCATGGCATTTACAGACACTCACAAAGTTACCATTGTACAAGTAGCTACATTTATAGGCTACACAACGGGGCTTCACAGATGTACTTACGATGGTACTAAAAATAACACATATAGAATACGATAAAGCGCTGAATGTAGACTCAGTTGAGTTATTGTTCGGGGATAATCATCACTGGTGATCCACTCGATTACGCTGGTTACCAAAACGATTCGTTTCGTTTTGGTAACAAAATGTCGGAACATCGAAGGTACGATTTTTCTTTTTTCCTTATTTCACACGTTGTAGGCAGAATTCCGACGACATTTTTAACACAAACGTGTATCAGTATCATATATTAAGAAAATGTACATATTTGCGAACAAATAGTTCAGAAGACAACAGAATCATCGATTTAATTTCTCATTTAAGTTACATAAACGATTTTTCGAAAAACAGTTAAGATCTGCACTTAAGTGAGGAATTAAATCGACGATTCTGTTGTCTTCTGAGCTATTTTTCTGCAAACATGTACATTTTCTAAAACATATGATGCTGATACACTTTTGTGACAAAAAACGTCGTTGGGATTCTGCCTACAACGCGTGAAATAAGGAAAAAGAAAAATCGTACCTTCGATGTCCGACATATTGTTACCAAAACGAACCGTTTCGGTAACCAGCGTAATCGAGCGGATCACCAGTGATCATTGTACAACTAAAATTAATTGAATTCAATTTTTGAATTGAAACAAAATACAATAATAATGTCAACATATAGAGTATGTTAAATAGCTAATGAGTCCTGATAAATCATGACATCTTATTTCTTCTCCAGTCCTAAAACTGTGTATCCGTGCCTTTGCTAATTTATATGTGGTTGAATACAATGCCTATTATGTAATGGATTGACATTAAGGTAAATGATAACTATCACACTTATTGACAGTTATAACACATCCCATCTGATGTGTTCAGATCACAGAATATGCCTAATAAAATCAAAGCAAGTTTCGGTTGAAACAGAAGGATGTTATGAGTATCGAAATGTAATGAGTGGCTATTGCACTAGGCCGTGTGGGCTCACCGTTCGGAATATCCTGCTTTAAAACTATTTGATTAGCCAACCGTATGTCCATGTCTAACCCTGCCATCTGCAAAACGTATCCATACTGTAGCGAACGGTGAGCCCACGTGGTCTAACGTAACAGCTCCATAAAGTGTTGTAAGATTGAATTTAATAAAAAAGAAATTATATTGCATAAACGTGAATTTGCATTGTGTTTCTAGTCCTATACATGTATTCCATTAGAAAGTTTTAGAGAACGTCTTCTTTTAGACGGAATTCATAGACATATACAGTACCATTATACAAGAGATGAGCAGTCTGTATAGATATTCGTTAATTGGTTATCCCACATTTGCTCCGATTCATTGCCCGGCGGCCGACAGATTAAATATTCTGTTCAAAACTGAATGCAATTGTCAACAGGATACTCAATCGGCCGGACGCCGGCCGATAAATCTGAGCAAATGTGACCAGGTGTGAAAGAAATGATGGTCCCCCAGGGATTATGGTCCCCTTTCTTAACGGCCCTTATTGGCCCAGATTGCGTATAAGATAATGAGGGAAAGAGTTTAGGTCACCATATAAATCAATGGAGAGTAGTACCATAATTGATAGGACCTCCTACCCGTTTACACCAGGCATTAATGTTTATATCCATCCTTGTATAGATATGCCTTCGTTGTTAATATTGATTCACTTTTTTATAAATGCCTCGCATCTTATGAACTGTAGCTAGTTTTGAATAGATAAACCCTGGTAAGTTCGTAAAATGCTGCAATTTCAATTAGGGGCAATTCTTCATATATCTTTTGGACATAAGTTTCAGCCAGTCTAAGAGTTCCCTTTTCAATAATATGTATTATAATAGTCCCGCTTGGAATTTTAATCCTATTTCTGCAGCAACGCTAACTATACTTTATCTGTAAAATGCCTGTATTTCATATTTATATGATTGTTCCATTGTTTCAGATGGAATTATGATAACAATTTCCATTTGCTTGAAAAAGATTTATTAAATAAGAAATATTGCAGACCAAAACATTTTGATACATATTTATATGATGAAAATGTTTAACAAACATAAATGACCGTCAATAAACTAGAAAAATAAAATAAATGAATAATCTAAGTAGTCCTGAATGGCTTATCACCACTTTCAAGTTATTTATTCCGTGGCACTGGATTTGTTAATTATACTTCGGATCGTAACTGATTATTTCGGTCATAACATGGAATGTCTTTAACTGGTAAATAGGGATATTACGACCTGCCCAGTTCATGTACAACTAACTTACCGTAAGTTAGTCGACAAGTGAAATGGTTCCAATAAGCGATGTTTCAAAAACATGATTTTCTATCGTTTTACGTTTTGGCGAATATAAACTAAAGAGGTTACTTCGCTAGAGCTTTTGAATTCTTCTATTAATTGGTAAAATACTTGTTTTCTCTTCAAAGTACAGTCAATCGTATATTACATATGAATTGTAAATATATACAATCAAAATCAAAACGTTAACGAACATGTATTCCAAGAACCCAATTTTCTTCAACTTATGATATTACAAGCATCACTATAATCTTACAATTGCCGAACAGCACCCATCTGGACATCCTTTTCTTCATTTGATACATATTTTATAATGTAATTTACATTTTGATTGTGAAAATTCTCCCGGCGCAACGTCTGCCGGTGATCGGTTGGCAGTTGAAAAATACCGTAATCGGTAGGCACCCATAAGGTGAATCTGAACTTATGTGAGCAAAGCATAAACGATAAATTATGATCATAAATCATGATACGCAGATAAACCGAGAATGCGAGATAAAGGTACGTTTTAATAAATCCGTAACCCAATATTTTGTAGCTCCCAGTGTGAATAACGTTATGCGTTAATTTCAGTCAAAATCAAATAATTCGATGGAACAGCATTTCCCTCTATAAACTTATCATCGGTTCAAAACTATAACACAAGGATTCAAACCTCAGGAATTCCCGGGGATCTCAGCCCCCCTATACTTTAACATGGACAAATGGATGAATGGAGAAAAAAAATATTTCTGATCAGTTAAACAAATATGTGTTCACATTATTTAAGACTTTAGATAATTAAGGACCTAGAAACAAAATATTTTGTTTCTATAATTATATAAAGGGCATTATATTTAACCACAAAGAAAGGGTTAAACCTGAAAAACGAGTTCATCGATTTGCCAAAAAGGTTGTAGAAAAATCCATTTTGATGATTCAGAAATAATATTTTAGAATATGAAAATTCACCTCATCTCCTAAATTGTGTTACAATTCTATATTGATCATCGAAATAATAAAAAACTTATACCCATCTAAAAAGCTCTCTCTATCGAGCCTCTTCCTTTAGATAATACGATATATCTTCATGGATGCCTCTTTGAATGAGTAGTGGTGATTGTTAGGATTACCAATGATAGATCCCCAGTTATACCATACAATACATTTGAAACGTTCAGGACAAACAGGTCCTTTCACATAGACGCTAAGTAGATTAGATGAAAAGCAACCATAATACCACCAAGCACCTTTGTGAACTAAAGCACAATTTGCAGTTCCATGTGAGTCATTGTCATTGTCATATGTTGTGAACTGTTGGCCATTATGCTGTGTGAGGCTGTCCCCCATAGTCCCAGAAAAACCTCCGATGGTCAGACGATATTTGTCAGATCTGTCAATTTGAAAGATTGAATACTCGGCAAACTTTGCTTCACTTGATGGACCTGGCCACATTGCGAGATCGACCCGAACTTTGTAGCTGCCCTGCATCAATACACTTGCGAGGTTATCAAGTCCGATAAAATGTTCCTTTCCGGCATACCCAAAGCCATGTTGATATTCAGTCCATGAACGATAGAAGTCCTCCGTGCCGTCAAATCGTTTGAAGATATACATCCAGCCCTGGTCACAATAGGCGCTGAATATTCGGCCCTCTTTTGTTTTTATGTTTCTTACACCAGTGAATGATGGATCAGAATTACAGTCCTCAACATATCGATCTGCAATGAAAACGACATTTACATCATTTACACTTTGTTTCGCTTATTACAGTAATGATGAAGAATGTATTCATAAATTGAACTAATAAATAAATTGAATTAATGTTGAGCATTTTGAAGGGCGGTATTTCGCATCAATTGGTGTATTCAAGACAGACCGGAAATATTATAACCCTTTCTGATGTGTGCGTAGAAACATGGCACTATTCACATTAATTTTTGCTCTAGAACTTTATTTTATTCAAATCAAAGGTGAAAAAGAAAATAGAAAGAATTGGAAAATGGTTGCAAATATTATAATAATTATAATATTATGAAATTTTCAGATTAATTTAAACAAGAACTTCACTTACACTCCCCTCAATAAGTTTGGCAACCTTAGCTCCCCCTTTGAACTACGTTTGAATTTTTATAATTATTTACTTAACCGGCGATGAAATAACTTATAATATTGATTGAAACGTAACTTGACTTTATTTTTAATACCTCCAAATTTTCTCAACTTTTTTCCTCTATTACAATAGGTCGAAATTGATGATTTTGATAATTTTTGAAAATCGTCATTCTCATGTAATCCAATAGGAAATGGAGGGGTCGGGGCAAATCAGAAATCAGGATATCTCTTCAGTAAAAGATTCAGCAAAAATATTTTTATATAGAAAATTGAATTGTCTAACTTTTTTGTACACTAAGTGTTTAGTTTATTTGATGAAAACTAAAGTTACAGCGCTTCAAAGTCATTTTTGAAAATAATTTTTCGCCCCCTGTGTTATTTCAATGGGAGAGTTTTTTTTTTAAAAAAAATTTTGACTTTAAAGCCCTATAACTTTGTTGAACCTGAAGAAACATACCGTTTTTTGTTAAATAAAGTAAGCAAATTCAATTGCCTGCCTAACTCGGATTCAGCAAAAGGACTCGGATGGATGGATATTCTGTCATATGAACTACCATTTCCCATTGGTTAACATGGGAATGTCGATTTTCAAAAATTCATCTTTATCATCAATTTTCGACTTATTGTAATTGGGGAAAAATTGAGATAAATTTGAAAAATTTGGAGGTATTGGAAATAAAGTCAATTCAAGTTTCCATCAATAGTAAGAGTATTTTCATCGCAGGTTAAGTTAATACAAATTCAAAGGTAAAGAGGCTTTAACACGTAGTTCAATGGGGGAGCTAAGGTTGCAAAACTTATGGAGGGGAGTGTACGAAATCCCATTTGTTCGTTAAAATCTGTTCCTGTATATTCATTCAGCACTCAGTTTTAAGGGACAATATAAAAAACAATTGAATTGAATGCAGAAAAGAATTTAAACAAAAGTCTACTCACCACTATGACAATGTACATTGTTTGCACATTCATCCAAACTATCCTCAATTGTTTCCTTTATTTCATTCTTCACCTCTGCAAGGCAAATGTCCACCTCACTATGTGCTCTAACAGCAAAAACAAGAGCAATCAAAATTGTGAACTTCTTCATATTCAAAATTTGACAGATCTGACTTCAATTTTTGATTACATCGAGAGTCTACCATCGAGATCCACAGATGTCCATCATTTTATACCTCTAGAGATAAAATATTTAATTTAACGAATTAAAATCCCCTTGTTGTGATGATATAAGATCTCACCAACAGCCAAGCGTCATTGCTCAACGAAGCACGTGAATGAAACAAACAAACGAAATAACTGGCCAAATCATCAAAACAATTCATAAGATTAAATTGATCTTAATTACAAAAAAAGATTTATTTCAATCTATATGGATTTCTAATGCTTTTAATTTGAATAAAACATCATTTTACACTTTTTATTATGAAAATAGATATTAAAAAAATGCTGATATTATTTTGACTTAAACCGTTTCATTGATCAGGATGCATATAAAGTTGAATTATGTAACCATAACGATTTCTCGAATGGGCAATTGCTTTGTTATTATTACGGATAAATTGAAAAGTACTGTTGTCGCCATCCACTGATTGTTTATCATCAATTAATGAAGACATTAATGCTAGGTAAGTTTAAATTAATGTTAATCCATGGCTTCAATATTTTATTTTACAAATTGAAAAATACCTGGAATGTGATATACACTCCCCTCCATAAGTTTGGCAACCTTTGTCGATTTTTGTGATCAACATTTCAAACTGGAAATTTTGACATTAAATTTTTTGATAATTTCGCTAATATATTACGTTAAGTCATAAAATCTTGGCATTCTAGTCGTCGTCTGTTCAGCCATCTTAACGCAGCGTTTGAATTGTAATTAAAATGTAGAACGATGTTGTTAAGGCTTAATCTTTGAGAGGTTCATTTTTATTAGTTCTTGTTTCTTTTTTATGCTGCAAGTGCATGATAAAAGTGAACGGCAAAGCATCTAAGGCCATCTTCGCTACAAGGATCTTTGGTTACCATGGTTACGGTAAAAATCGTGATCACCTAAAAATAAACGGGCTTTGAAAACTATTCACAGGGGAGTTGAGGTTGCCAAACTTTTAGATGAGGTGATTCTGAAAAATAAAATAAAAACAGGTAAAACTATGTTAAAATCATACATAATACATGTTTGTTTATTAATACAGATTGTATCAAAAATATAAATATATTTACAAATTATATCTAGAAAATATGCTATATCTCACCTGTCCCGATTTTTCATTGCTCATTCCGATTTATTTTTCAAAATCCCAAATTTTATAACTGTATACCAATTTTAAGGAAATATCCCAATAAAAACAGGGGTAAACCTATTTACTCCTGACAGATAATTTCCTGAACTTACTTGTGTGAAAATATTAGGATCTGGCTGCCTCATATAAGCACGGGAGAGTAGTATCAGTTGTGTACACATTTTTTGGGGTTCACCCTGTACTTAACCAATTCAAAGTTACACTGTTGTTATATTAGAGATACTGTGTCAAATACATGTTTTATCAATTTAAGTTACACTATTGTAATTTTAGAGACACTGTGTCAATTATATACAGTACTTTACCAATTTAAAGTTACACTGTTGTAATTTTATAGACACCGTGTTAAGTACATGTTGTTAAAGTTACACTTTTGTACTATTAGAGACACTGTGTCAAATACATATTTTATCAATTTAAAATAACACTTTTTTTTAAATTTAGAGACCCAGTGTTGAAGCACATGTTTTATGACTATTGTTATATCAGAGTACAGTATGTTTATTAAAGTTATAAAACTATTGTAGGTTAAGAGACATTTAAGGACACTGTGTCAAGTACATATTCGATCATTCTACACAACATCTGAGCTATCAGTCACTTCAGGAACACTATTGTTATTATCATCAGATAATGCATCTTTGGTTTGTTTAGAACATTCATCCTTAAATAATATTGTAGTGTTATTATTTGGCAGAAATACATCATCTTCGCTTTCCAAAGAGGACTTGAGTTTCACATTTCGTTTCACATTTTGATTCACATTTAGCTTCATGTTTTCCCATTTTTTCTGACCATAAGCACATGTTTCGTCATCCTTAGATATTGGAGAATCGGGCAAGAATACACTGTCCTCCAAAAATGAAACGTATCTCTCATTATGCTTTCTATTTAGTTTCTCCACAGCTTCCTGCATTTCGGGTATAGGTGTCGCCACTACATTTGTGACATCATATGTTTTAAATGTTGATGTTACAGATAATGACCTCATTCTATTGTCTCTTTGACTAAGAGATGGAGTCAACCCTCTGGTATTACATCTAGTATCTGATTGGCTGAAATACCGTCTCGATCTGGATGTGCTATTTGATTGGTTGAAATGATAGGGGCGTTTGGCATTGAGTTTACTTATAGAATGAGCCCGACTGTGCATATATGAAACTGTGTGATGCCTCGGTGCATATCGATGAAACTGGAAAATATATAAAGGGTCATAGAATTTTTTTTTCTTTTTTTAATTTTATTCACCAGTAATATGACATTTAATACAATATACTAATCAGATTATATCCTTTTGGATATATAAAGTATTTAATTACAATATTTTGTTTTAAAAATGGCTTGTTCATTACACTTAAGGCTTATTCATTACACTACTTGTTGCATCTATAATTTTAGATGATTTATAATAGTAAGGAATAGGATGATGAGTCAAAAAGGGTAAGCCAAAGAAATGTTAAAAACTCGTTCAGCATGGCTTTAAAGTCATATTTACCACAATTAAACCTTGGTCAATCAGAGACATATAAAACATATGTATCTGGTTCAATGTTCTTTCACTGTATTGAGTTATATTGCCAGTCTTGTCTCTGAACGTGAACGTGGAAATTGTTCATGAGATGCGCACAGACATTTATAATAGACAGATGAAACTGATTAGAATGTAAGAACATTGAACATTAATTGTGCAAAATATGACTTAAACCGCATACTGAATGACTGAGTTATTAACATTTGTTTTTGTTGTTTACCTTTTTTGGCTCACCTTGTATCTATTGGTAAAATTATTGAAGACCACAGAATTTTGGAAAGTACATGTTGTCATGCCCAAAGTAGAAGTAAAGCTGAATAAATAGTAAGAGATCTGACTGTTTACTGCATGGGCTCAAGGCTATAGTTGCTGTATTGCATGTAAGGTAAAAATGATAAAATGTATAATTTTGATGACAAAAATGATAATTTTTTGTCATTTTAAAAGATATATAAAGATTTGAATTTCTAGATTATTATATTCAGACACATGTTATGTACATGTGTATTTTGATTTATCAAATTTTGGAAAGAGCATACTGTACCTTCATCAATGGTGTAATCTCTGACATTATCCTGCGCTTCTTGATTGGAGGACTATCTCCTGAAATTAAATAGAAAGCATTAAGTGCCAAAGGGAAAGAACCAACAATTGTTACAGAGCCTAGCAAGATTAAAAAATTTAAGAGTACACAAGTCATAAGAACAAGGCACAGGACGTGAACGAGATCACGCCATCAAATAGGCAGACACTATGAACCAGGAAAACTGTTCTCCTATTATGTTTACAAATTTCAGGAACAAGAAAAAAATGTTGGTGGTCATATTAATCAATAGCTCACATATTGAGCTAAAATTTAAGGCAATATGACAAAGTGGATTGTTTTCGATGAGAAGATTTATCGAAAAACCTTCAAAATGGCCACCAGAAAACAAAATGGCCACCCAAAATTTAATAAGTTCTAGAACTTGATATCCCCTAACATGTACAGGAAATCCGATGAGCAGTTTTCCTGAAATGGCAATGACAAGATTTTTCGAAAAACCTTAAAATGGCCACCAGAAAACAAGATGGCCGCCCAAAAGTTAATCAGTTCTAGAACTTGATATCCTCTATCATATGTGCGAATTTGAAGGAAATCCGATGAGCGGTTTTCCTAAATTGGCGATGACAAGATTTTTTCGAAAAAACTTCAAATGGCCACCAGAAAACAAGATGGCTGCCACAAAGTTAATCAGCTCTAGTACTTGATATCCTCTATCGTGTGTGTAAATTTGAAGGAAATCCGATGAGCGGTTTTTCCTGAAACGGCGATGACAAGATTTTAAAAAAAACCTTCAAAATGGCCACCAAAAAACAAGATGGCCGCCCAAAAGTTAATCAGCTCTAGTACTTGATATCCTCTATCATTTGTGTAAATTTGAAGGAAATCCGATGAGCGGTTTTCCTAAAATGGCGATGACAAGATTTTTCAAAAAACCTTCAAAATGGCCAACAGAAAACAAGATGGCCGCCCAAAAGTTAATCAGTTCTAGTACTTGATATCCTCTATCATGTGTGTAAATTTGAAGGAAATCTGATGAGCGGATTTTCTAAAATGGCGATGACAAGATTTTTCGAAAAAATCTTCGAAATGGCTGCCAGAAAACAAGATGGCCGCCCAAAAGTTAATCAGCTCTAGTACTTGATATCCTCTATTATTTGTGTAAATTTGAAGGAAATCCAATGAGCGGTTTTCCTGAAAATGCGATGACAAGATTTTTCGAAAAACCTTCAAAATGGCCGCCAGAAAACAAGATGGCCACCCAAAAGTAAATCAGCTCTAGTACTTCATATGCTCTATCATCTCTGCGAATTTGGAGAAAATCTGATGAGCAGTTTTCCTTAAACGGCGATGACAAAAAGCGGGACGATCACGACCACGATCACGACCACGACCAGTATGACGACTATATCCCACCGATGGTGTGATAAAAAACAAACTATCCCAAACCATAATCTAACATGAAAAGAAACAATGCCTAATACCCCCACCCCTCCCCCGCCATTAAAGTTCCATGAAAATTTAGGTAAATACAGTAAAACCTGCATATACTGAACATTATTTGCCGAGATAATCAGTTCAGTGTTGGTATGTTTTCACTACAGAGATGGTAACTTATACAGAATTCAGTAGAGGATATGTGGAGGAAGGATGTCCACTAGAGACAGGTGTTCACTTAGAGAGAGGTGTTCACTAGAGACAGGTGTTCACTAGAGACAGGTGTTCACTAAGAAAGGTTTTACTGTAGATCAAAATCATTGAGGTAAGACTGAGAGGAATGCTAAATCTGGCTTATGCCCAGGGGTAACATTTTACATGGATTCTACACAGCCAATATTATTCGACGCCGTTTCGGCATCGAACAAATTCGGCACCGTTTCGACACCGTTCCGGCACCAAAACCTTTCGACACCAAAATTTCCTACCCGACTAGTCAGTCCATTTGGTGCCGAAACGGCACCGAAATTTGGCAACGAAACGGCGTCGAAAATCAGATTGCATTTTGGGGGTGTATTTGTTTAAATAAAAACATTATATTGTGATCAGTAATATCATACTTTACCTTGGTGTATTGATATATCTGTTACACTTGAGCTCCTCCTGGCATCAGACAGGCTCTGAAATAATGGCAATAAAAGGGATGGTTATGCTTACAAAGGATTAAATAAAGTGAAGGTCAAATCTCAAAGCTAAAGTTGGATTTGAACTTTTGAAAAATACCTGTTTTGGCCTTCAATATGTTACCATGGTAAAAAATATTGGCAGAAATGTGGTGAAACTCATGATAACTTTATGTTGACAGTGAAACTTTGAAGTCAGTCTAAACAGTTGTTAAGTTATTGGAAGTTGAAAGAATTTGTTACCAACCGCCTAACACCAAAAACCATCCACAAAAAAGTTGATTATAACAATATGTCATCCCTTTAGGTAGTGACATAAAAACAGAATGGCTGCCAGATATAGTTGCCTGATAGTTTATCAACTTTAGAACTTGGTACATACCCTGTGTGTATAAAGTTAACTGAAATAGCAATGACAAGACTGATCAACAAAATACTAAAATGACAACATGTAAAATGAAAATGTAGTCAGCCATTGTATTTATAACAATTATATGTGTACTAGTCAAATGGCATTTGGGTTTATTACACAAACAGAAAAACATATGAATGATTGATGGACAGACAGATAGCTTTTCTATATCTCAACCAAACTTTGTTCAGTAGTAAAATAATGATCGCACTACCATCAAAAACTACTGTGAAAATGGATTAAACATCATTATTTAGACAAAGAAGGAAACCTAAAATCAGCTTCCTACCCCAAATCTGACAGATTTCTTGGGATCCTGAGACTTCCTACGTATGAGGTTGTGTTTTCTTCTCCACATAGCTAGCTGCTTTTCTTCCTTAGTTCTCTTCTTGTCTCTTCTGGTTCGCTTACTGAAATGTGCATTTAGTAATTAAATCCATTCTAACAATTGCACCATTCAGCGGATTGACATTCATGGTAAACAACCATAATGTAAATGAAATCACACCACCAGCAAACAGACACACAAGCATTAACATGCAATCATGTTTTCAACAGCGTGGCATGTAATTTTCAGCAGGGTGGCATTTAATTTTCAACAGGGTGGCATTTAATTCAATAGGGTGGCATGTAATTTTTAATGGGGTGACATTTAATTTTCAACAGGGTGACATGTAATTTTCAGCAGGGTGGCATTTAATTTTCAGCAAGGTGGCATGAAATTTTCAACAGGGTGGCATGTAATTTTCAACAGAGTGGCATGTAATTTTGAACAGGGTGGCATGTTATATTCAACAGGGTGGCATGTAATTTTCAACAGGTTGGCATAATTTTCAACAGAGTGGCATGTAATTTTCAACAAGGTGGCATGTAATTTTCAACAGGGTGGCATGTAATTTTCAGCAGGTTGTAGCACGCAACAGTTCAAATCCTGAGGAGATCACTGATACATACCCAAGATACAGGAACTGATCTTTAATGACCAATTATGTGTGAAGATACATTTGGTTAAATAATATAAATTTTCTTTTATTTCTAAAATAACACATTTTATGACTGTCGAGATCAGACTGAAAATTTCAGACTTACTAGACTATATAGAGTGGAAGACAGCATAGCAATGGGATGACAAAGCCACATAAGACTCCCACAGTCACCTGGCTAATATAGCTACCTGTAAATTGTAAAACATACTGTTTGAATATGGAACACAGCTAGCAATGCCCAAACAACACTTAATGTTTAGGCATTATATTTTCTTCACAAACATGAACTTCCCAAACATCCAATATCAAGGGTAAAATGCAATTCAACATAATTTAATAAATGCTGTTTTATTGGAAGAGTTGGATTTAACCATAATGGTAAAATACAATCTTGAATCCGACTTCAAATCAGTTTGAAACCAGAGAATTTTTCATTTTTTGCCGGCTTTTGACATTTTACTAGCAGGTGATGCTCATCTTAGTGAAATTAGTCGACAGAAATCACATTTTACAATGTTTTTTTTGTGTAAATTGTATGAAAAATGTTCAATTTAGAGCAATTTTAGTGAAAAATTTTGTGACTCTATGTCATGTGATGAGAAATCTTGTCAATCTGGGTAATCAAGAGGTTAACAGAACTTAGTACAACTGTAGCCAATTAAACATCATATATGAAACATTACCTGTTGGTTCTATGGTGTATGTTATGTCAAGGATACACAGGCAAATTACATCGGAGCTCGTTGTATCAACGGACCCTGTACAACCTCGTACGGACATCGTTCCGAGTCTGGAAATTGCTTGTAATTTTCGAGCCTCGTAAGAGCTTGTGATTACAAGACCCGTAATAGCTCGTAATTTCCGACCCCCGTACTTGACCGTATGGTGCCCGTAACGAGCCCCGTAATAAATCGTAATTTTCGATCCCCGTACTTCCTTGTACAGTGCCAGTTACGAGGCCCGTAATAGCTCGTAATTTTCGAGCCTTGTACTTGCCTGTGCGATGCCCGTAACAAAGCACATAATGGCTCGTAATTTTCGAGCACTGTACTTGCCCATACGGGGCTCGTAACAAGGCTCGTAATTACTTGTTTATTTTGATGAACACTTTTTGATCGATGAAATAAAATACAGCATACTTGAGAAATGACATTTCAATTATATCTAATTATGAATTTATATGTCTCCAATAATTTCAAAATGTTCTCATGTCTGTATCAACATGATAAACAGTATAAAAGCTAGGAAACAGAATAAACAGGAGGGTTACCATTAGGAGACACCATATTTCTCTACAAGTGAACTAAATGCATATAAAAACATTTGTGTGCAGTATTGGAATAAGTTGAAATGTGATGTAAATAAATGTTACTGTTATCGAATGTGTGAATAAACACAGCTATAGATGTGATCAAACATACACAGCATGTTCTGGATAGATACGTGAATCATGTACCATGAGAGCAATTAAATTTTTTTTGATTGGATTTCGATAACGGGCCTTGTATGAGCTTGTACGGGCATCGAAATAACGAGCCTCGTACGGGCCTCGAAAACAACAATTACGAGCATCATACGAGCTCGTACAGGCCTCGAAAACAAACTCCGTACGAGGATGGTGCTCCTTTTTGCCCGTAATGACTCGTAATTTTCGAGGCTCGTACGAGCTCATACGGGGCCCGATGTAATTTGCCTGTGTATTGTATGGATGGTATAGTGTTGAAGACATATATTCAAGCCATGGTTTATGCCTTGATGTCTTGTAAGCTTGAACTACATGGGAACTGTCAACAATTAGACATTATATATGTTACATTACCTGTTGGTTCTATGGTGTATGTTATTTCAATGACATTGTATGGATGGTATAGTGTTGAAGACGTATATTCAAGCCATGGTTTATGCCTTGATGTCTTGTAAGCTTGAACTACATGGGAACTGTCAACAATTAGACATCATATATCCTACATTACCTGTTGGTTCTATGGTGTATGTTATGTCAAGGACATTGTATGGATGGTATAGTGTTGAAGAAGTATATTCAAGCCAGAGTTTATGCCTTGATGTCTTGTAAGCTTGAACTACATGGGAACTGTCAACAATTAGACATCATATATCCTACATTACCTGTTGGTTCTATGGTGTATGTTATGTCAAGGACATTGTATGGATGATATAGTGTTGAAGACGTATATTCAAGCTACAGTCTATGCCTTGATGTCCTGTAAGCTTGAACTACATGGGAACTGTCAACAGTTAGACATCATATATGTTACATTACCTGTTGGTTCTATGGTGTATGTTATGTCAAGGACATTGTATGGATGATATAGTGTTGAAGACGTATATTCAAGCTACAGTCTATGCCTTGATGTCCTGTAAGCTTGAACTACATGGGAACTGTCAACAATTAGACATCATATATGTTACATTACCTGTTGGTTCTATGGTGTATGTTATGTCAAGGACATTGTATGGATGGTATAGTGTTGAAGACGTATATTCAAGCTACAGTCTATGCCTTGATGTCCTGTAAGCTTGAACTACATGGGAACTGTCAACAATTAGACATCATATATGTTACATTACCTATTGGTTCTATGGTGTATGTTATGTCAAGGACATTGTATGGATGGTATAGTGTTGAAGACGTATATTCAAGCTACACTTATGCCTTGATGTCTTGAAAGCTTGAACTACATGGGAACTGCACAGTTGCCAACTCCAGATTTAAATCGGGAGATTCCTGTTTTTTCAACCCATCTCCTGCGCAATTTTGCCATCTCCCGATTTTCTAATTTTGTAATTTTTCATCATCTCCCGATTTTTTCTCCCGATTTCCCCCGATTACTACAAAAAACTTCGCATGTTTTAGGTAAAAATCCCCCGATTTTGTCTGTGTCCTCCCGTTTTTTCCTCCTACCTCCCGATTTTTAACTTGAATCCGACTACTCATCGCTCGTTTCCAGTATCTTACATATAAGTCAATTAACTCCAGCGACATCTAATCATGAAAAACAAAGTTAATCTAATATAAATGTCCAATCAACAACAAAGAAATTAGCGGGGTAAGAATAATTTTGTCTATTTATGCACGATTACGTAAGCCTACCAAGATTAAGCATGTATATACATTAAGAGAAATCATGTTAATTGAATGATTTTACCATTGAAGTTTGTCAAAGATTGAGATTTATCAGTCACATTTACGGTAAGCTTTTTGGTTTTTCCATCCTGGACCAAGGAGGATTGGCTCCCAGGATGCAACATCGATACCGATACTCCCTATGTCGTGACTTCAAAATTCGAATTCAAACTGCATTTTTGTTTGAAAATAAGACCAAAATTAACGATACAAATGTTGAAGTGAATAAAATAGCGGCTGTTTGAATTCGAATTTTGCAATAATGACATCAAGAATATCGACGTACAGAGTATCGATGTTGCATTCTGGGAGCCAATCCTCCTTGATCCTGGACCTAGACTGTGCAGTAGGCCTATAGATTGCAACCCGGTATTGCAAGTGATTTCCTGTTTTATAAAGAAGTCTCCTGTTTTCTCCTGTTTTTTAAGAAAATATCCTGTTTTCTCTTGTTTTTAAGGAAAATATCCTGTTTTCTCCTGTTTTAAAAGAAAATACCCTGTTTTCTCCTGTTTTTAAAGATAATCTGTTTTCTCATGCTTTTAAATAAATTGTTTTCTCCTGTTTTTAAAGAAAATCTCCTGTTTAGACTGAAAATCTCCTGTTTTCTCCTGTTTTTTAGATGGTAACTTATTTTCTAAAAGAAACCTCCTGTTTTCTCCTGTTTTTTAAAAGAAGTCTCCTGTTTTCTCCTGTTTTTTAAAGAAAATCTCCTGTTTAGACTGAAAGTCTCTTGTTTTCTCCTGTTTTTTAGATGGTAACTTGTTTTCTAAAAGAAACCTCCTGTTTTCTCCTGTTTTTTAAAAGAAGTCTCCTGTTTTCTCCTGTTTTTTCAGTAAAAGTCTCCTGTTTTTCTCCTGTTTTTTGCAAAATATCTCCTGGATTCTCCTGTTTTTTTTAAAAAAAACTCCTGTTTTTTTTCTCTGAGAGGTTGGCAGGTATGGAACTGTCAACAATTAGACATCATATATGTTACATTACCTATTGGTTCTATGGTGTATGTTATGTCAAGGACATTGTATGGATGGTATAGTGTTGAAGACGTATATTCAAGCTACACTTTATGCCTTGATGTCTTGAAAGCTTGAACTACATGGGAACTGTCAACAATTAGACATCATATATGTTACATTACCTGTCGGTTCTATGGTGTATGTTATGTCAATGACATTGTATGGATGGTATAGTGTTGAAGAAGTATATTCAAGCCAGACTTTATGCCTTGATGTCTCGTATGCCTGAACTACTGGGTCTCCGCATACCTCTTTCTCTATCACCCTAAATGCATTAATTACATTTTAATATTACATTTTATTGAGGTGAATACATGTACATTAGCATAATTCACATACAATATTAACTTGCTCAGGTACTGTACTCCCAGTAATTTTTACGTGTTACTACTTTTCAGCAGAGTGGCGCTGTCTGTGAGTTTTGTAAAATTTGCAAAATAAAGTAGCTGCAAAATTCCAATAGTTCTAATTAAACTTGATAATAAACTATGATTTTACTACTACTACTGCTACTCTTAATTCACAAAATATAATAGTAAGTAATAGTAATAATATTATAATAGTAATAGTAATAAACTCCTAGGAATTCATTTCACTAAATGTTGAACTTAATAAAAAAGAAGCTGGAAAAATTTTGAGAAGTCACAAATCTGTGAAAATCAATTTTCAATTAATTTATCTGTTTTATTATTCACAGCAGTGATCTCCCCAGCATTAAAGCAAGTGGGCGCAGCACCCATCTGAGATTTTGAAAATAGGCTTGCACCCACCTGAAAATTCATTTGCACCTGCTTGAAAATGTGAAAAATCATAAAAATTGGCATATTTTGACCAATTTTGGTCTGAATTGTGAAAATGAGAATTTTGCACTCACTTGAGAAAAAATCCTGTGGAGATCACTGCACAGTAACAGTGTTAAGTTCCTCACTCTAGCATTGGGTCACCATTAAATTTCTTATTTAAATTTTATTTTTTCAGGCCTTTTCAAAGCCTCGATAACTGAATTACCCAATTGCATTAATGCTGGGTTCAATCAATATTAGCAATTTAAAATGCTTACCTCCGATCCAAATTATCATAGAGACCATACTTCAATGACCCAAACAGACACTTTTCCTTATACCAAATTGGAGGTAGATGCAATCTTTTGAAGTACAGGGAGATACTGTATGTCAGGTCAGTCTCAAGCACCCAATTGCAAATCACTATGGTCTGACCTCCTAATATGGGGGATGTCTCATTGAGGGCAATGTTTCCCCCTTCGCGGGAGAATATTCTAAGGTGGCAATCTAAAAGAAACATGCAAGTGTAAAACGAAATGTCCGAATATTATCTCTACTCAACTGGCATTGCTTAACTAGCATGTTGAATAAAGTAGGGCAATAAAACCTGAAGTGACGAGATTTCTTGTCACCTTAGAAATGACCTTGAAACCCAGAGTGACGACAAAATCTGTCAAAAAATTTTCACTAAAATTGCTCTTGTTTGAACAATTTTTATCCAATTCACGCAAAATTGTTTCAAAATGTGTAGAAATGATCTCTCACATCCGATTTTACTAAGTTGAGCAATTTAATGTTGTATAGGTATATATAAAATCTCAAAAGGTGACAAAAATGAAAAATTCTCTGGTTTTAACCGATTTTAAAGCCTGGAATTCAAGAAGTTCATAATTCCATCTTCACAAAGTGGGGCAATATAAATGTTTCTGTTTAATCATCCAGCCATCAAAAAGTGGGGCAATATAATTATTTCTAATTAATCATTCTAACCATCACAAAATGGGTCAATAAAACCATTTTAATGAATCATTTCAACCATCACAAAGTGGAGCAATATAATTGTTTCTGATTAATCATTTCAACCATCACAAAGTGGGTCAATATAATTGTTTCTGATTAATCATTTCAACCATCACAAAGTGGAGCAATATAATTGTTTCTGATTAATCATTTCAACCATCACAAAGTGGGTCAATATAATTGTTTCTGATTAATCATTTCAACCATCACAAAGTGGGTCAATATAATTGTTTCTGATTAATCATTTTAACCATCACAAAATTGGGCAATAAAACAATTTTAATGAATCATTTCAACCATCCCAAAGTGGGGCAATATAATTATTTCTAATTAATCATTTCAACCATCACAAAGTTGGGCAATTAAATCATTTTAATGAATCATTTCAACCATCACAAAGTGGGGCAATACAATTATTTCTAATTAATCATTTCAACCATCACAAAGTTGGGCAATAAAATAATTTTAATGAATCATTTCAACCATCACAAAGTGGGGCAATACAATTATTTCTAATTAATCATTTCAACCATCACAAAGTGTGGCAATATAATTATTTCTAATTAATCATTTCAACCATCACAAAGTGGGGCAATATAATTATTTCTAATTAATCATTTCAACCATCACAAAGTGGGGCAATATAATTGTTTCTAATTAATCATTTCAACCATCACAAAGTGGGGCGATATAATTGTTTCTGATTAATTACTTCAACCATCACGAAGTGGGGCAATATAATTATTTCTAATTAATCATTTCAACCATCACAAAGTGGGGCAATATAATTGTTTCTAATTAATCATTTCAACCATCACAAAGTGTGGCAATATAATTATTTCTAATTAATCATTTCAACCATCACAAAGTTGGGCAATTAAATCATTTTAATGAATCATTTTAACCATCACAAAGTTGGGCAATATAATTGTTTCCAATGAATCATTTCAACCATCATAAAGTGGAGCAATATAATTGTTGCTAATGAATCATTTCAACCATCATAAAGTGGAGCAATATAATTGTTTCTAATGAATCATTTCAACCATCACAAAGTGTGGCAATATAATTGTTTCTGATTAATCATTTCAACCATCACAAAATGGGGCAATATAATTGTTTCCAATGAATCGTTTCAACCATCACAAAGTTGGGCAATATAATTGTTGCTAACTAATGATTTCAGCAATCACAAAGTGGGGTTATATTATCATTTAAATGAATCATTTCAACCATCACAAAGTGTGGCAATATAATTGTTTCTAACATGTCTAATGAATCATTTCAATCATCATAAAGTTGGGCAATATAATCATTTTGACCTTTACAAAGTCAGGAATATAATCAGTTTTAATAATCATTTCAACCATCGGGGCAATATGATGATTTAGTCTACATGTAAAAATATTCCTTAGCCCATATTTACAGAAAGAATAGTACACAGTTAGAAAATCATGACACTATCAAAATGAGGCTGCAGATTAAACTATTAACATTTTATATTCAATAGTATTCAATAATAAGAAATTAATTCCTGGACCAGTGATCTCCCCAGGATTTTTTCTCAAGTGGGTGCAAAATTCTCATTTTCACAATTCAGACCAAAATTGGTTAAAATATGCCAATTTCTTGATTTTTCTGATTTTCAAGTGGGTGCAAATGGATTTTAAGGTGGGTGCAAGGGTGTTTTCAAAATCTCAGGTGGGTGCTGCACCGACTTGCTTTAGTGCTGGGAAGACCACTGAATTCTTACCAATTATCTCTGCTTTAGTTGCATTGCCACCAGTTTTTGCAAACAACCAGATAGGAATCTGAAATTAATCATGTTACCAATTATTTTCAGGAAACATTGAACATTATTAACTTTTAGGCACATGCACCATTGTACCTCCATCCTCAGTCAACTTTATAATTGAAATTTTAATTTTCCTCGAAAAAGTGATTTTGAAATGGGATTGATTTCCAACGGCACCTATGATATCATTTCATAAACATTTTTTGGAATAGAGCTAAATAATTCTGTATCATTGTTTTTTTATAATTTCAAAAGCATGAGTGCATGCACTAGCCGACACATGTACAGTAATGCATGAGGGTGTAGCAAGGTTGGAGCCCTCTACTGTACTACAGTGTATCACTCCTTGCTCTAGAATTCCTGCACTCTATATCTATTAACAACCACGATATTCACATCTTTGGTGACTGTCAACCAGCCCTTCTTAGCACTTTCAGTAGCAATAAACCAAGGTCTGAAATTAAATGCATTGAAAATTCCAGGTTTCTGGTTTACAGATTGAGCGAGGGCGGCAATGTTTTAACCTACTACTGGGTCCCAAGCCACTTAGGAATTAACGGCAATGAATTAGCCGATACATATGCCAAGGAAGCAGCAGCGGAAGCAGCGACACTGCCCCCATGCTCTGTTAAACAAAGCAAAGAGGAAGTATATAGATCTATAAAGAAAACTGCCCTAAGCAAGTGGCAGACTCTATATGATAACTCAACAAAAGTCAAACACATACAAGAAATTATTGAAACTGTAGGAGTCCAAAATAATCTGAATGAACAAAATCGGTCTTACTTTTGTAAGATAAATCAACTGATTACTGGACACTCCAAGCTAAACGATCATTTGTCTAAGATACAGACAGACATCTCAAACCAATGCGAGCACTGCAAATGTGCAGAGACAGTTCACCACTACATTTTCAATTGTAAGAAGTTCTATGATGAACGTGAACTAATGCTACATAAGGCTGAAGTGAAATTACTAGGGATTGAAGGACCCAAGCCAAATATAGACTTAAAGATTTTGACAGGCTTTCATAAAGCACTTAATGAAGCACAGAACAGAGATATGAGACATTTCTTAATGACATATCTAAAGACAACTAAAAGAATCTAACATTAAACAAACCAAGAAACAGACAGAGACTGTTAAATATAAGTACAGATAATGACTGCTGAGAGAGAGAGAAATAAATAAATAATATGAATGTAAATATGAATAATGAATGACACTTTGAAAATCTGCGCAACAAGTGAATAAAGTACAAGAGAAAGTACATAGTGAATATACAAAAAGCACAAGAGACTAACTGCCGAGGAAAAAGCGGCTTATGCAACACAACAACAACAACCTTTATAAATATGACAATGGCTTACCGATTTCCATCGAATAACTAAGATCATTGACTGTATGGTCAGAATCATTGTCTACTTCTTTATGAAACCATGAGTACCTTGAATTAATAAACTGAAATAATCTAAGCTGATTGGCTGAGAAAATTTCGGCATGTTTGAATTTCGATTTGAACATACAGGTAGTTTAGAGCTCCCCCCTCCCTTTACTCTACAGTAGATCTAGGTCTAGTCCAGCCCAGCATTTCCAATTTTCCAGAATCAAATTTTTAGTTTAGATCTACTGGAAAACGTGAGAACCGATATGCTTACTAGCTTGAAACCATCAGTTTCGTGTGCTGATATCGTCAAGTTGAAGATCAGATCACTGAATGCAACTAGTATGATTAATATCGTGTTTATTTTACGAAAAATGGAAAGCAGAAAAATCCGTGACATTTTAGGATTTTAAAAATGGCGCATTTTACATTTGGCGTGTCATTTGATTACAACCAATTAGCGCGCGAAATTTAATTCACTCCGAAAATGTTTACAAATGGCTGACTTGTGTGAAGCCGATTTAGGTACTTGTTTTTATCGATCTAAGGACTCCATAAAGAATATAAGAATAAAGTAAGTATAGAAATATGCATCGGATCATTATATTGAATTGCACGGGAAAATTTGAACTCACTCGACTCACCATTTTGAAATAAATCTCATTTGAATTCAAAATGATGTGAAAATTTTGATTTCAAAAATTTCAAATTGATTATCCCGTGTCAGGACTCAGGACTATAGTCCTAAGAACGTTTTAGCATTCTTTTCGTGAAGTTGAATCCACAATTATCTGGGTTTATTGGCAGAACAAATAAATTTTTGTTTTTGATCGCAATATTTGCGTGTAATATTAGACTAACTTATTTCAGCCGTCAAATTCCTTCATTTACATGTATTCGTACTTCCAGGCCACTTCCTGGCCAGTCAAACGGGAAATCCCCTTTGAAATCCAACCACCATTTTGAAAAGTGATGGAATATGAATCTCTCTCAATGAAAAAGAAAAATGTCCCTGTTCTGCCGATAAACCCACATAATTGTGGATTCAACTATACGAAAAGAATGCTAAAATACCCAGGAATCTATTGAAGTAGGTATCTTAAGTGTAAGAGGCGTAGAAAATTCTCCCATATTATAATTGTACATGCAAAAGATTGAAGCGTTCTCAGGGAAAGAAATTTTGGGCCCCTAAAACCAAAATTTTGAAATTTTGAGGCCCATTTTCTCAAAAATTTGGTTTAAAATTAAAAAATAAGTCCCATGATTGACCAAAAAGGCCCACTTTTTGGGGCCTTAAAGGCCCAAAATTTTTTTATGGGCCCAATTTTTTTTATGGGCCCACCCAAGGCCTAGTATGTATCCAACAGACTGACTAGAAGTCAGTCTGTTATGATGTACTACTTTCCTGTGGAAATTGCAGTGAAATTTTTTGCACAAAATTATCAATTAGAGGAACCATTTCTTCAAAAAAAATAAACATTACAAAATCTCAATTAAATAGTAAGGTACAATTAAATGCAATAAAAAGTAACACAGCATATTGTCAAGTGGAAATAAAGCTAGTTGAAGTAACAAATGTGCAAATTAATTTTACCAATCGGCCATTTTGAATAGCACTTCCTATGTAAACAAATATTTCACATTACCAAACTTTAACATAGGTGCCTTATAGTCTGAATATAATTCAGACTAAATAGGATATAGTCTAACCCAAGGCCCACCCAATTTGATTAATTATTGTAAACTTTGATGTGGTCCATTTGAGCTGTTGAAAAATCCTATTGAAAGCAATTTTATTTGATTTATTATATTCCCCCGAGTGTTTTTGGAAAAAAACTTGCATCAAATTAAAGTTAATTTTGAGATTCATATATAACTTTACTACATTTTAGAGTCCATATCAAGAAGGTGACATCTGCAAGTATTGTACCACAAGTTGCGATAGAACAAGAGTCAGGAGACAATACTGAGATTAAAGAACGCCGACTGAAGGAAAATACCACAGGAGGAGCGGATGATACGGACACTTATACATTTAAATGGCAGGAAAAAGTATTTAGTGATGTAAGTTTGCAAATCTTTAACCCTCTTAAATGAAAATAACTGTATTTGCTTAATACATTCTAAATTGTTATGATCTTTCTGTCTGCACCACAAGGGGTCTCCAACTATTTTGTGGATATCGTTTTGTGTTCACTGTCTGTAACAAATGGTGTTCTTTTATGTGCACTTATACAAAAGGATTCAAGTGCATGTATACACCAAAACCTTTATATAAATCGTGGACCACTAATGTCTCTTTATTTCAGAGAGAAATTCAGCTGTATAATGATGCCAACAAGTGTGAGAGTGTTTTGGAGAGGACATACCATGAACAAGTTGTGAAAGTTCTCCATGATGGGAAACCAACTAAACGCCTCTTTTCTTATGTGGATCATGACAGCTTTACTAATAAAGATGAGGTATAATGGTTAATATACCAGTGTGTGTGGGGGGAGGGGGATTTAAAATTGGATGGAGGGGGGGGGGGTATAAAAGTGGACCTTAAACATTGAAGAAAATATGCCTCAATTATTTTTTCAAATACACCTTTGGAAAATGTGTGTCACTTTAAAAAAGAAGTCCTAATTATCAAAAATCAGTCCAGATTTAACCTTACAAGTGTGATCCTTAAAAGAGTAAATCAACATATTTGAATGAGTATCGAGTAATCTATATTTTCAAACTCTCAAACACGGGGCTTTTCAATGAGATTTTTTAAAACCTATTAGACTGGAGCAACTTGAGGGTCTAGAAACATTAGACTCTGGAGAGTCTCGGGAGTCTAAAAGCCTAGTGAGAACCCTGAACATGTAAATTGTAAACAAATTGAGTTAGAAGTAAGAGAAAATATAAATTTTAATATAAATTCAAGGGCTTTTGAGGACCATAAAAATATGAAATTTATAATTTTGATCAGACATGAAATGTTTCTTTTAGACATTAAAACCAATGACAACATCACCTACAGAGACACAGACGACATTAGCAGAAAAGATGGTGAATGTACGACGTAGAAAAACTGGCGGATTGAGACTAAGAGAAAGGTACGATGTACATCTGCAATGGTTACAACTCATTATGAAGTTGTTGATATACATGAAGTGTATAAGAAATTTTTGATATACCTAAATTGAGGAAAACAGGATCCTCTTTTTATTTAGAAAATAAGACTAACATTTTTAAAAAAAGTAACAAGGTGGGGTCCTAATCCATAATTTTTCAGAGAGTTGGATTGATCATTTTATTATCACTGGACTTCATTTCACTTTGCATGGCCTTACAGTCTAGAACAATTATGCATGTTTTCAATTTGTTAGATTTAACCACATGAAACAGCTACTTTGGAGGTAATTTTCAACTATTTGATTAACAATTTGTTTTAATTGAAAGTTATATTGTTAATTTGTTTATGTTCCTACATATCTGGTTACATGTATACTTATCTGAAATATGGAATAATATCATGTTTTATGTCACCATCAGAAGTGATGACATATTATCATAGTCTCAAACTTTTTTGTGGACTGTTGGTGTCTGTAGCAAATGGCAGATGGTGACATTTTGTGTGTTAATGTCTTGTTATCATTTGTACACTAAACCATTCTATGGTGACATAGTCTCCAATTTATTGTGAACGGTGTTTGGTGATCATAGTTTGTTGGCCATTGGTTGGTGTCTGTAACAAATGGCAGGTTGTGACATTTCACATGTTAATGATTACTTAAAAAGTGCTATATTGACATCACTTTGGCTAGTGTAGTGAGTGGTTAGCTCAAGAAATTGTTATTAAGACAGCAAGGAAACTTTACAGGTGTAAGAGCAGATAAGCGCTCACAAGATCTGATTATGTTTTTGGGCATGCAGGGTAATATGGAAGACCGCCATTTTGAATTTCAAGCGCAACATTCTTGACAGTGTGTCATGTGTACTAATCTCAATTCAATTCAATTTATTCATTCAAAATTACATCATACAACATTTCATCAATAACATGAAAAAGACACCCCAAGGGGCGTATGTATTCCATGGGTCATAATATGTAAAAGTAATGTTTTAGTCATAGATCAAAAGCTGAATGAATCAAAATGAAAGAGAAAAATAGAAGCATAGATTATCATTGATTCTAATCATGTTAAGTTTTATTACCCCTTATTGATTTTAATTACTCGTAAGCGTGATTAAAACACATCAAAGAGATTATTTACATTATTTAAGCTGAGCCACTCTAGATTGTTTATGCAATTACAAATATTAAGTCATAAGGTTATGCTTTATCTCCCAATAATTGAAATCGGGAGTTGATTTGGAACTTATAATTGTATAAATGTCAGGGGTTGGTCAGAATTTCTGACAACTGACAAACAAATGGGCTTTTGAGCACTGCATAAATATGAATGTAAAATACACATATTATATAACAGTGAAACCTGTATATCTGAACACCTTTCTAATTTCAACCCGTCTCAGTGTGAATGCTTTTTGGTCCTATTGTTTTAGATCTGCTATATACTTTCATGTTAAAAAATCAGGAGAAATGTGAACAACTGCCTCCAAACGCTTTTGGCTAGTTCCAATGGCATTTGCATGAGTTGATGTCATATCTGGACGCCACTCAGCTAAAAGTGTTCAGATAAGCAGGTGTTCACATTTTAATGTAAGTTAGTGGCCAGGCCCGTAGCCAGGGGGGTTCAAAATCATCCAGTTTTTCACCATTCTGAGCACTGTTTAAGTGATTTTGGCCATTTTTGGACCAAAATTGTCACCAGTGAACCCCCCTGGAATTTTTCAAAAAAGTGAACCCCCCTTGGCAAATCCTGGCTACGGGCCTGGTGGCAAATGATAAATTTGGGACCAAGAAAATGTGTTCAGATTGAGAGTGGTTCAGATTAGAGAGTGGTTCCGATTAGAGTGTTGTTCAGATTAGAGAGTTGTCCAGATTAGAGAGTTGTTCAGATTAGAGAGTTGTTCAGATTAGAGAGTGGTTCTGATTAGAGAGTTGTTCAGATTAGAGAGTGGTTCCGATTAGAGAGTTGTTCAGATTAGAGAGTTGTTCGGATTAGCGAGGTGATCAATCACTTTACACATCAATACTCTGATTATTCAGTGAGCAAAAACAGCTCATGGTACTTATTTATGATAAGGTGTCAAACTCAAGTTTGCCAACTAACATGTAAGTCAATGGTAGAATTGTGGTTCCTTGTCGAGAGGTGTACCTTAAAAAAGTGTAAATGGGTCTTATAGCCTCTTGCAAATTATTAAGTAGATGTGCTAGGACAGGTTTAACCCTTTTGTTTATTTTGCAGTGAGAACGCTATTGTGCCAAAGATTAATATCGTGAACCAGAAACCAAGTGACGATGACAAGAAACACAACCATATTATCAATACCCCTGTCCAAACAATGTTTATAATGGCTGACCTCAGTATGAAAGAGAAGTAAGAAAGATTCTCATGTATCATTTTCCGAAATCTGATTAAACTTGTAATTGTTGTATTGTATTTCAAATATTTGAAATCAAGTTGTCCACTATACTTATAGTTTTTTTTTTGTATTTCAAATATTTGAAATCAAGTTGTTCACTATACTTATAGTTATGTCAAGTAAGCCATGCCTAATTATCTTGACATTAAATGCAATCTGATTAAACCTGCATGTTGTGTATTGTATTTCAAAATACTTGACATCAAGTTATTTACTTATAGTTATATTAAATAAGCCACGCCTAATCTTGACATCAAATATGTGGTTGCATCTATTTCTTGACCTCAAAGGTACCACATATTTAAATTACTTGACATTACATAACCCAGTGAGAGAATTGACAATGATATTATCAAATAATTTATTATTATTATCATCAACCTTATCATACTTGCTCAAATTGATGAGCAAGGTTCCTCTGACCATTGGCCTTTTTCAGGTTCTATTGTGTATTTACCAATATGGGACAAAAATTGGCATTTTTGGGCTCTATGATCGAACCCCAGGAAAGAGTTGAAAAAGAAATATTGACACAGATATTTTTCTTATAGGGAAGCTGTAGAGGCCGATGAGGTTGTACTATGTACATTAAAGTACGACAACCACAGTGTATTGAGCATAAAACCAGATTTTACAAAAACTAAAAAGCCATATAGGATAGAAACGGGTGCCCTTGGTCGAGGTAGGTGATGTTGTAATATAAAGGACATGGATTTTGACTTTTTGACATTTGACTTTTTGGTGATTAGAAGTTCTGGTCAGCTTTTGTAGTTTCAAATTTGGCATTTGTTGTCATTTGAGAACACCTATTTTATCTCACTTTATTGTTGATCCTGCAATTTTACTAGCCTACAATTTGAATGGCTTTTGCATTGTCAGAAAATGGGTGTCATTCATAATTTCAGTTAATACCCCCTACAACCCATATGGGCACCAGGATAAGTAAATACAAAAAACATTGTAAGACATTATAATACCGTCACACTGGAAAACTATATACACTACTTGAATCATAGTCAAAGGGTATCAAACTTAAAAGGTATAGAAGATATAAAATATCATTTTTAATATATCATATTTTTCAGATTTATATGAATATACAATAGAGCATAGTTCATATGAGATGAACAGACAAGAGCAAAACAGAGAAGGCAAAATGTATAGAGAGGTGAGATAATTGTAATCAAATTCCAACTAGACCATAACATACCATGAGCATTCTAGGATCCACATTGAACTGGACATATGGATGGGATGGTTAATGAATATAGTCCAATGCCTTAGCCATGATACTGCTGAGCCAGTTCATGCAGGCCCGTAGCCAGAATTTGACAAGGGGGGTTCTCTGGAGAATTCCAGGGGGGGTTCACTTTTGGTCAAAAATGGCCCAAATCAGAATGGTAAAAAACTGCATGATTTTGAAAAAATTTTTGGCCATAGGGGATTGCTCGAACCCACCCCCCTCCCCCTGGCTACGGCCCTGTCATGGTATCATGAGGACTGGTCAATACATGTGAAATTCTAGCACAAAAATGAGGGGCTCTTTTTCTTAAATTATCAGATTGCCTGATAAATAAAGCTCTCAATGTGATATGTTGCATACCAAGCAATAACAATGTATTGAAGATTAATTGATAAAAATTTATATTTTTATGCAGAAAACTTGGTATTGTCCGTTTAGTGTTTTTCTACGTCTAAACTACAGTATATGATTTGATTTTATATTTTTCAGCTTTATAATCGACATGCTGAGTTTTTACATGCTTTGGTGGGAGTGGATTTTGAAATGGTGAGTTGAAATTTGGCGAGAAATTAATGATGTTTTCCTCCCCTGTGGAATTAATCTGACCCTCTTGACCAGATTATTTTACTCTAAAATTGCAAATTTTTATGAAAACGAAACAAAAATTTAAAAGATCTTAAAAGGTAAGACACACAAGAAAGGTGGTCTTCAGGATTGAAAGGGTTTTGGCATTGCAATTAGTCAAATTCTTTGCCAGGGCCCTCCTTAGTAAATAAGAAGCACATGTCATATGTACCAATAAAACATTGATTTTGAGAATAATAATAGATATGTTAATATATTTTCAGCCCCCACCAGAAGTTCTGAGACTTTTAGTGTTTGGAGAAATAGGTGAGGAATTTAAAAAAATGAAAATTTAATTCTCAACAAGCAATTAGACTGTGATATTTGTCTATGTTGTATATGCAGAAAACATCTGAAGATGATTAATTTATTGGTGATCTCCAAGGTTCTTTTACACAGCAGAGTGTCAATCCAAATTTGATCTGTTTTAGTCAAAATATCCTGACATGTTATCCAAGGGTGTAGCCAGGATCTGAAAATAGGTGAGGCAATGTAATTAGGTGAGGCAAATTTAAATGGGTGAGGCATAGTTAAATAAGTGAGGTAAATTCAAATTGGTGAGGCATAGTTAAATAGGCGAGGCCAATTTAAAATGGGTGAGGCATAGTTAAATAGGCGAGGCAAATTTAAATGGGTGAGGCATAGTTAAATAAGTGAGGTAAATTCAAATTGGTGAGGCATAGTTAAATAGGCGAGGCAAATTTAAATGGGTGAGGCATAGTTAAATAAGTGAGGTAAATTCAAATTGGTGAGGCATAGTTAAATAGGTGAGGGAAATTTAAATGGGTGAGGCATAGTTAAATAGGCGAGGCAAAGTTAAATAGGTGAGGCATAGTTAAATAGGTGGGGCAAAGTTAAAGTTTAGTTTAGTTAATACTCTAGGGGCGAGGAGGGAAATTCTCAATAAATGGTGTATAGTTGGTTTGGCAGTATTTTCAGTTAGGGGAGAGTCTTGGATGAAATTTCCACCTAGGTGATAGCTTCACAGAGTGGTAGGAAGTTCTTTTTTTTGAAGAGTTAGCCCCCTACCCCACAAAAACACCCCACCCCGGGGAAAAAAATTGTTCACACTAAATAACCTTAGATATTTTGATGTTTGTAGGTGACATACATAGATATTATATATATGAATCATTTGCAGTATAATTGATGCTGATTACTCCTAAAAAAATTGAATATTTGTACAAAGTGTGTACCCCAGGGGGCAAATTCGTGACCCATTTCCTTACTATTTTGATCCTAACTTTTCAACTAGACACTGTAAGAGGTTGAAAAAATTCATGTGAAGTTCCCAATAGCAGGGTTAGTAACCCTGAAAGATGCAAAGCCATGGAAGAGGTAGGAGCTGAGAAAAAAATTGTTGATTTTTCGAAAAATTTGACATTTTTGACAGCTGGATTTTGTGTATGACTATAGCTGACCCCTATAGTTCCTGGATCCATCCCTCTATGATGATATATATGGTTTTATAGTGTGGAACTAAGATGTAAAACATAATTAAGATGGGTTTTAAGGAAGTTTAAGGTTTTAAACAAGTCCAGAATTTGAAAAATTGTAAATATAAGGTTTCAAATTTACGAATTTCAGGTAGAGCCATGGCAGACCCCTATAGTTTCTAGATCCATCCCTCTATGGTGATACTTATGGTATTGCTGTATGGAACTAATATGTAAAACACAATTTAGATGGGTTTTAAGGAAGTTTAAGGTTTTAAACAAGTTCAAAATTTGAAAAATTGTAAATATAAGGTTTCAAATTTACGAATTTCAGGTATAGCCATGGCTGACCCTTATGGTTTTTACATCCATACCTCTATGATTAAATATACAGTTTTAGAGTGTGGGACTAAGATTTAACATACCCAAAATGAATTTTAAGAAAGTTTAAGGTTTTAAACAAGTCAAAAATTTGAAGAATTGTAAATGTAAGTTTTCAAATTTATGAATTTCAGGTATAGCCAAAGATGACCCTTATGGGTTTTTTTACATCTATACCTCAGTGATGAGATATATATTTTTAGAGTATTTAACTAAAATGTAAAAGATGCATAAGATGAGTTTGAAGGAAGTTCAAGGTTTAAAACAAGTGCAAAATTTGAAAAATTGATCTCGAAAATTGGTCTCAAATTTATGTTATTCAGGTACAGCCTTGAATGAGCCCTGATAATCGAAGGTTATGAGCATAATCGTAACAACTGTGATATCATAGCTTAGAGACCAGGTGTAGAATATATACCTGTTGCAGCAGTTTGTCTGCTGCATATAGATGGAGTGAAAAGTCATGGACTACAGTAAAATCTTTCTAATCTGAATGCTACTAGATATAGTATTTGGACCAGCTAAAAGCGTTCAAACTAGAAGTGTTTGAATTTTGAGGTTTTTACATCTGCAATATTCTGGATTTTGAAGAAATATGAATGCATTCTCAATGAAAAATATTAATAAATATTGATAAAATTTATACTGACCACCCAAAAAGCTTAATAGCATTCAAAAATCCAATTCAAAAGTTTTGATATCATAACAATTCAGTGTTAAACTGGCAATATTTGAGCAATTTTGTAAGAAATATGTGATATTTGGTAAAAAAAGAGTTCAAGTTAAACAGGTTGATTTTTCAAATATGAGTGTTCACTGTTCGAATTAAGAGGTGTTCAGATTTCAATTTTTAAACATAGGAGTCGATGGGAGGAAGGAAAAATTGAACTGGGGAAAAGTGTTCAGATTGGTTGGTTTTCGGATAAGTCAGGTGTTGGGATGATTGGTAGGTATTCACAATAGTCAGATGTTGGGATATACAGGTTTCACTGCTGATATATCATTTATACAAGATGATGAACTAGAACTACTGTACTAGGTGCCTTTGATAATTTTTACCACAATGTTATACTATGTCAGGAAAAGAAAGCACCCATGACACTGCGCTTGTACAGCTTGAAAATCAACAACACTTTAACATTTGATAAAGGTGTCTACCAAATGAGTAATCCACATAAATTCAAATACAAGCACTTGGCATGCTATGCCCTATGATCATTAGTTTCTCTAGAATCTAAAATTGACCTTGGGCTTATGAGAGTAGTAAATTGGAATGCAGTTATATGGAATATTGAATTGGCTGGAATTGGACACACCTTGCCTAGAAATGTGTGAGTAAACTATGATCTTATATGGATACAAACAGTTCGTTTGACAATGATCATCTATCTTATCCTGTAAAATCAGAACTTAAAAAGGGGTTTGAAATGGAGATCGATGAAACCATTCCACAAATTGATAAAACTTTCGTGATTGATGCAATGGCTATGACAAAGGGAAAATGAAGATTAACTTATATGTTGAAATTTGGAGAGTTTTGGAAAGCTCTATTTGACTACTCCATCAAATCTAGTAAAGGAGCCCAAAGAATAGATTTCATATTAGACTCCTAGCTAGTTGTCTCCATCAGTAAAGGATTCTGAAAGAATGCGAAGAATGGATGCTTCCCCTATTGAACTTTAATCCATAGAAGAAATTACACCATTACCTAAAAATATGAATACCTTTGTCCAAGTAATATAAGACAAATTTTCAAAGATTACAAAGAAATTCAACAAAGCAGCATTCTAAAAGTGTGCCAAATGTCAAGATTGTTTTAAGTGGAACTATTGGAGAGAACTCAAATATCTGTGAAAATGATAACTGAAATCTCCTGTTAAATTCCACTCCTAAAGAGGCTGATTTTAAAATTATTCACTCTGTTTTACATTCAGCAGAACATGTGGGACTGCAGTAATTTGCATCAAATGACACTGATATTATAATTTTATGACTATCATTTCAATAAATGAAAAAAATTCTTCAACTATGCTAGAAAATGTCATCTGCAAAGTCAGTATGTAAACATTTTCTACAATGTCTGTTTGTTTGAAACATATTGATCATATCACCATATATACTTTTTTGATCTACATGAAGATTTTAATGTGACAAGACCCTTTTACCCTAGAGTTCCTTATATCATTGCACTAACGGAAGTTTCTAGGCCGGGGGGGGGGGGTATGATCCTTATAATCCTTATTTTCCCAAATAATTACTGTTGCCTGATGACAAATTGTTTTATTGGGAGTGTAGTGATTATAATTTGATAATTCATGAAAACATTTTGTATTAGGAGATGATCATTGCTTAATTTCAGAAGGGGCATAACAAAATATAGAGAAAACATGTTTCTTTTAATTAACCATGTCTTTATGTATTTTGATAATGCAGAACATTACATCGAACATGTTGATGTGAAAAAAGTAAAAATGCTATATCACATAATAAATATCATCAAATAATAATTAATTAGTTATAATCCATTTAATCAATCAATTACTACACTGTATACGATATCCCTAGGAGCAGTTACACTTACTGGGGGATTTATTAACCTCTCACCCCCTTAGGAACTCAAGGGTTAAGTCCTCAACTCTAATGATCTTTTAACAATACATGTAACATGGATCAAACCTGACCACAATATTTTCAAAATCTAATTTTAAGCTAAGTCATACATTCAAAAAGAGGGACATCCAGGGCTATACCTGAAATCGTAAAGGAGGACTGAAAGTATCGCAACAGATTTCAGCAATCATATGTTGGTTTTTGGCTATTTTCTGAGGATTTGAGGAGGTGCATAATGTTAGGTCAATGCATTTCCTCCAGGAAAAGCACCCATAGAGATGATAAAATAATTTCTATTTTGAAACAGGGAAGGTGCAAACAACCCACCCACATGCATAAATATATATGTGTATATGTATAAATATATGTGTTTTTACATACAGTTAACTCCTTTAAATTAAAAATACATTCCATCAGGGATTTTAAAGATATCAAATATGGGTGACCAAAATTAAGCTGAAAGCAATGGATCACATGAGTTTTCCCTATGGGAAAATAACAGGAAAATATTGTTTTCCGCTTTATCTTAAAGAAATTTATCCTTTTAATGGTTAACTATGTCTCAAAACGCAACATATTGATGCAACAAAAAAACCAGGGGTGAACAGGGTTGAAAATCAGGACGACATTTCCCAAAAAACACGTGGGTGGATTGTTTTCACCTTCGCTGTCTCAAATTCCAAACTATTTTATCATCTCTAAGAGTTCTTTTCCCGTAGGTAATGCAATGGCCTATCATATGCACCTGCTTAAATCCTCAGAAAACAGACAAAATCCAACATATGACTGACTGTCTGAAATCTGTTGCGATACTTTCCGTGCTCCTTTGAGACCTGATATTTATCAAATATTGCACTTGTTAAAATTCTTAAACTTCCTTAAAATTCATCTTCGGTATGTTTTACATCTTAGTTTCACACTCTAAAAGTATATGTTTCATCATAGAAGTATTGATGAAAAAGCCATAAGGGTCATCCATGGCTATACCTAAAATTCGTAATCTTGAAACCTTATATTTTCATATATTAAATCATTAACTTCCTTAAAACCCATCTAAATTATGTTTTACATCTATAGTTCCATACTACAAAACCATAAATATCATCAAAGAGGGATGGATCCAGAAACTATAGGGGTCAGCCATGGCTGTAGCTGGAATTCGTAAATTTGAAACCTTACATTTACAATTTTTCGAATTTTGGACTTGTTTAAAACCTTAAACTTCCTTAAAACCCATCTAATTTATGTTTTACATCTTAGTTTCACACTATGAAAGCATAAATATCATCAAATATAGATGGATCTAGAAACTATAGGGGTCAGCCATGGCTATACCTGGAATTCGTAAATTTGAAACCTTATATTTACAATTTTTCAAATTTTGGACTTGTTTAAAACCTTTAACTTCCTTAAAACCCATCTAAATTATGTTTTACATCTTAGTTCCACACTATAAAACCATAAATATCATCATTGAGGGATGGATCTAGAAACTATAGGGGTCAGCTATAGTCATACACAAAATCCAGTTGTCAAAAATGTCAAATTTTTCGAAAAATCAACAATTTTTTTCTCAGCTCCTACTTCTTTCATGGCTTTGCATCTTTCAGGGTTACTAACCCTGCTATTGGGCACTTCACATGAATTTTTTCAACCTCTTACAGTGTCTAGTTGAAAAGTTAGAATCAAAACAGTAAGAAAATGAGTCACGAATTTGCCCCCTGGGGTACACACTTTGTACTGATATTCAAATTCTTTAGGAGTAATCAGCATCAATAATACTGCAAATTATTCGTATATATAATATCTATGTATGTCACCTACAAACATCAAAATATCTAAGGTTATTTAGTGTGAACAATTTTTTCCCCAGGGTGGTGTGTTTTTGGGGGGTGGGGGGCTAACTCCTCAAAAAAAAGAACTTCCTACCACTCTGCGAAGCTATCACCTAGGTGGAAATTTCATCCAAGACTCTCCCCTAACTGAAAATACTGCCAAACCAACTATACACCATTTATTGAGAATTTTCCTCCTCGCCCCTTGAGTATAAATATTTATTAGAGTCTCACGCTGTAAATATATCAAATACAATAAATACATAAAAAATATTACATGTTTTGCACTAAAATTGAATAAAAACACACAGCCCAGCTGGCACCGGCTTATGAGAGACTTTTTACATTTTATAACACTGAATAGTTTTAAATTATAAGTCTATTTGACATCATAATACCAATTGTCTTTGCTAGTATGCGTTGCAATGAATGGGTGCACATTATATTACAGTATTTCCCTAATGATGGAAGGTTTTCAAAGTCAGGAATTATATCTCTAGCTCTTTGAAAAAGGTTAAAACGTAATCTTTCATGTAAGGGACAGTCAATTAGAAAGTGTTGCTCGTCTTCAATAGACTCATTTGAACATAAACAAGTCCTGTCCACAAGGGGAGTGGCACTGTATCTCCCTGTTTCTATTTTTAATGGAAGTGTCCCTGATCGTATCCAGGCTATGTTACTTCTTTGTTGTTTGCTTAGTGTCAAAGTAACATAACTCCACGAGGGGAAAGAGTACCCGTGTATATACAACCTACCGCCGAGCAAAGACCGGAAGATGTCTGAAAATGTAGGGGGTGAGTTATAAACTTTTGTTTATATCTTGAATTTCTCAATATGAGAAACAGATAAAAAACAGAAATGTGCGTAACTGATAAAGTTATTGTTCCAGGCACTCATGTTTGCAAAATAATGAGTACTTAGCGCAATGTTTACTATCCAATCGCTAAATTCAACTTTTAAATATTTGAATGATGATTTACATCTTGAATAAGTAACAACCATGGCTGTCTTTACTTCATTCGATTCAAAGATACAATAGGTGTAAATGTATCATATTTATTTCACTGCCATACGTTGCATATCATTGAAATCACCGGTGAAAGTTGAAAATGAAAGACCCGATTATGTCACGAGTACGATTATATAGGACCCGAATCTACCACCGAGCTATTCCGACTATACCGTGAGTAGAACCCGATGAGGTAGTGAGTAAGCTTTCGAATGAGCATATAATATCATGACGATATCACAAATATACCTTTTTATTTATCATATACTCCTGGCACCGGGATATAATATAATATGATATAATTCCCGCAGCACTATACGTCAACGTCTGTTTCCGACAAAGTTCTTAAAACATTGAATTCATGCTTACACTTGAATCACCATAATTTCCTATGTGTCTATGGTAAGTGTGCAACCCAAAAACATTTAATTCTGCATTGCAAGCGCCATTCTACTCAAAGAACACAACTTGAAGAATCCCAAGCTTCACACGCTTCATATCCTCGAAACGAAAATTACCGTGATCTTTCTTTGATAATACAATACCATAGTCAAAAACATTGTAAATCCATTTTTTGCCATTTAACTCAGGCACATTAACTTTAAAACTCAGTAATGGATGGTGCTGACTGAAGTGGACCACAAAGTCATCCATCTCGTGTGATTTATAACTACAGTGGAAGCATTTGTACCGAGGACCTGAAATACAATGTTTCGATGTGCAATGGTAACTGGTGATAGCCATATAATTTCAGTTTCATTTATTGTTCACAACAAAATGATTCACATGAATGATGCAGATTGTATGTTTATTATTTTTTCATCAGCACGTCATAAACTCGACGATATAATCGAATCTCAACAGATTTTACTCAAGTAATGTTAGGATTCTGAGATCCTTTACTCAAGATATTTTCGGATCTTTATAATATTACTCGTCGATCACATCGGGTCCGATGTCCGATAACATCGGATCTTTTAGGACAAAGTTTAAGTGAAGATTTTGCTGTTCAAAAGTGCTATTTTGACCTAATATTTTGACACTTAATATATTATGCATATGCACATCCATTTACCGACCCAAGTATGTCTTATGTATGGCTCATTATCAAGTAAAGCGAGTATGAATGAGAAAAACAAATCGAAAACCATTATACGTTTACCTTATCTCTTAATTTGGACATAAAAATATATTTCAACTATAATTCTAGGCGAATTGCGCCTGCTAGAACATCTTAGTAACAATTCTAACCATCCAAAGGAATTGTTAGTGACATTATATTACCTTTATTTGTCCATTTTCCTACGAGATGACATTATCAAACATTTGCTCGGCGGTATATGCGTGTCTTGCTCGGCGGTAGGTTGTATATACACGGGTACTCTTTCCCCTCGTGTAACTCTCTGGCTCTAAAGCATGGCGCTTATGGATCCTGTAAGTCCGCAATTTGTTGCCTTTCACTGGGTTGCGCCGATAAATAGGTGAGGCATAGTTAAATAGGTGGGGCAAAGTTAAAAAGGTGAGGCAAACATAAATAGGTGAGGCATCAAGGTGAGGCAAAACGTTCAAAGCCATATGATAGTAGCTACCATTAGATATCATCTTCATAGTTTCAATTGAGGAAAATGTCTGAATCATTACTTTTCTGATATTCTTTGGTGAGGCAGTTGCCTCGCCTACCTCATGCCTAGCTACACCCATTATGACAGCAGTGTGCATTGTGACACCCATTATGACAGCAGTGTGCATTGTGACACCCATTATGACAGCAGTGTGCATTGTGACACCCATTATGACAGCAGTGTGCATTGTGACACCCATTATGACAGCAGTGTGCATTGTGACACCCATTATGACAGCAGTGTGCATTGTGACACCCATTATGACAGCAGTGTGCATTGTGACACCCATTATGACAGCAGTGTGCATTGTGACACCCATTATGACAGCAGTGTGCATTGTGACACCCATTATGACAGCAGTGTGCATTGTGCAAATAGATTTCAAACATGGATTAAATTTTCAATAGTGCAGCACCCAGTGGTTCAATTTTTGGGCCTCAATGATTACTGTTCATTTTAGCAAGTCTAAATATTTGATACTGAAAAGAAATAGCCTAGAATTTATATTAATTATGTTTAACAGTGGGTCACATGCTACAAGTCTGAAAACCATTGGATGAGTGGAACACTGTTGGTGCCCAATATCATTGAATAAAAATGTCAGTAAATATTATTCTCTTGGCTGGTACGTTGTGAAATATAGATTTTCACTTGCACATTATTTCTGTGATTTACTTGAAATTAGTATTTTTTAATTCTATACATGTTTATTTTCAATTGCAGAATCTGCAAAGCACTTCGAGTATGATGACCTCTACATACATTATTTCATAGAACTTCCTAAAAGTGAGATAATTTTCATTAATTTTAGTTTTTAACACCTACATTTCATTAAGGATAGTTTTCATTTCTGTTTATTTAACATTTTAATCAAATTAAGCGCAACTATATACTGAACAGGTTTTTGATTGGTCGATATTTCCAGCAATGCAATGTGTGGTAATACAACAACAAATAAATTCAAAATAAATTCAAAAATTTTTGCAACTAAAATCAATTTATTCATAAACTTATAAACTCAGTATTTGTTTAGATTGGAGTGTTGACCCCCATCAGCAGTTGTCAGGGGTAACACAGAGATGCTCAACAAAGAGAGAAGGAAGGGTGAGAACTTTTGTATATTTGAAAGAATTATCTATGATCTTCCAATTGTTTATCCTCAGTGGGCCAATAAATCCTAATTCTACCAGTTATTGTCAAAATGTTCATTATTTTGAGAGGGAGGGTGCAAATAGATTTTGAGCAGGGTGGCATGTAATTTTCACTTTTGAAAAAATTCCAAGGGTGACTTTAGACAACTTTAGCGAAAATATGGCATTCCAAGGGTGACTTTAGACGACTTTAGCCAAATTATGGCATTCCAAGGATGACTTAAGACAACTTTAGCCAAAATATGGCATTCCAAGGGTGACTTTAGACAACTTTAGCCAAAATAAGGCATTCCAAGGGTGACTTTAGACAACTTTAGCCAAAATATGGCATTCCAAGGGTGACTTTAGACAACTTTAGCCAAAATATGGCATTCCAAGGGTGACTTAAGACAACTTTAGCCAAAATATGGCCAAAAACACTTGTTTAGTGCTGGTGAAAAACTGCATGATTTTAAAAGAATTTTTGGCCAGAGGCGGTTGGGGCTCGAAGCCCCCCTGACTACGGGCCTGACAGGTCCAAAAAGTGTCATACAGGGTGACCCAAAAAAAATGCAACCCTCCATTTCATCAATATTTTTCTTAAATGGAGGTAAATTGCTCTGAGATTTGGCACACAAAGACTTCATTCTATGTGGGATCCTTTGGCAAAGTTTTAATAATCATAGCTTTATATTGATAGAGTTATGGTTGTTTCAAAATATGCTCCAGATGTCGTCAATTTCGCTGAAAACAAACTTGCAATGTTCAAGGAAAACTGTTCATAACACGTATGCATTCTTCCCCATGGGTATGGCTCAAATTTTGCAGCCATTGCTTATTGGAGTTCTGCAATTGAGGTAGGGTTATTTTCATACACATTAACCTTTAAATAACCCCGTATATAGAAGTCAGAGGCATTGAGATCAAGACTGTGGGATGACCATGGGTCCTCCGTCCTAGGAGAGATAATCTTCTCATAAAAATGACGAGTGAGCCAGGTTATGCTATCATTAGAAGTGTGAGGAGTAGCTCCATCCTTCTAGAACCACTGTTCTTGTCTATTGAAGCCTCTGTGTCACTCTAAAACTGCCTGGGAACGCCAATATTGCGCTGTGTGTTAACAGTAACAGTGTTGTCATTATCAACCTCAAACCAAAAGTGGCTGATGATTTCATGTTTGGAAATTGGCAGCCCAAGCTGTGCATTTAACAGAATGTAGGGGCCTGTGAAGCACTTTATCTGGAATTTGTGATCCCAGAACACATTATTTCTTGAGTTTACATGTTCAGAAAGAAGGGAATGTGACTCATCCGAAAACCTAACATTGGAAATGGACGACATTTGGAGCATATTTTGGAACGACCATAACTCTATCAATATAAGACTATGATTATTCAAACTTTGCCAGAGGATCCCACATTGAATGAAGTTCTTGTGTGCCAAATTTCAGAGCAATTAACCTCCATTTAAGAAAAATATTCGAGAAATGGAGGGTTGCATTTTTTTTGGGTCACCCTGTATTTATGACTTGTTGAAGTTTCATAGTGATTCTAGTATTATAAGGCGGGTGTAGAAAAAAGCTTCATCATTGAAAGATAATGCTAAAAATTTAGATAACATGCCCACTAGTCTAAATATATTTTATTTTATTTTTTCAGGACAGTGTTGCTTACTTCAGTTTCCCCTTTGACTTCCAATTATTCTACAAGAATGATGTCATCAATGAGGCAAACACAGGTAAGAATCAATGAGGCAAACACAGGAAAGGATCAATCAATGAGGCAAACACAGGTAAGGATCAATGAGGCGAACACAGATATAGATCAATGAGGCAAATACAGGTAAGGATCAATGAGGCGAACACAGATATAGATCAATGAGGCAAATACAGGTAAGGATCAATGAGGCGAACACAGATATAGATCAATGAGGCAAATACAGGTAAGGATCAATGAGGCGAACACAGATATAGATCAATGAGGCAAATGCAGGTAAGGATCAATGAGGCGAACACAGATATAGATCAATGAGGCAAATACAGGTAAGGATCAATGAGGTGAACACAGATATAGATCAATGAGGCAAATACAGGTAAGGATCAATGAGGCGAACACAGATATAGATCAATGAGGCAAATGCAGGTAAGGATCAATGAGGCAAACACAGGTAAGAATCAATGAGAAAAACACAGGAATGTATCAATGAGGCAAACACAGGTAAGGATCTATGAGGCAAACACAGGTAAGAATCAATGAGGCAAACACAGTTAGGATGGATGAGGTATAGGATCAATGCTATACATCTTCACTGTTCTACATTGTAGATTTTAGTGAGATACTATATCTAGTAGTATTACATACCTAGCGAAGCATTTGTATGGAAGTCAATGGGAAAGTTAGCGAGCTATATCCACCGATATTGCCCGATTACCCCGATATAGCCCGCTTACCTCGTTTTGATATTAGATTTCTTTAATAACCATGATAATATCATGACGTCACGTCATTGATACAAAGTAACCATGGGAACAAAGGCATGTAATACATCAGTTATGTCACTATGACGTGAAATATGCCTTCGTTCTTGCCCAAATATAGAGCCTCCCAAGGTCGGCCTATATTGGGAGAACTCAGGCATATTTCACGTCATAGTGACATAACCTCTAATTAAGATTTAAGTATTAAGATATATTTATCATTCATCTACATTTCAGATCTCCTTCCCCAATGGCCAATGTTATATTAATTTATTATTCATCTACATTTCAGATCTCCTTCCCCAATGGCCAATGTTATATTTAGAGGTGCTATCTTTGGATTCCTGGCAGAGATACAGAACTGAGGGATATGGATATGTAAAGTTACCTACAATACCAGGTACATTGAGATTATATAATTGTTAATTCTCATGTTTTCATGCAGGTCCATAGCCATGGGGGAGCCATGGGGGAGAGTACACTCATGATTAATTAGGAGACTTGCACACCCTCATGGTAAATGGGACTTAAAAGTGTTCATATTTAGAGGTGTTCAGATTTCTTGTGGTGTAATTTACACTGTACTTTTACGCAAAGAATCAAACCAGCCAGAGTATGCATTGACAAGAATGTGTCAGAATTTACAGTAAAATTAAGAAAATTAATAAAATGTTCATGTAAATAGAATGTGGTCTACCTTTGAGAAGTCCTGTATCTTTTTATTTTTGGGATGGTATGGAGCACATTCAGGTTGGATGATTGTATAGATTGGTTGCAGTTTTCAATGTCAGACTCAAGCTTTGATCATTTCAGTTTTAGCGGTGACATCAACTCTTCAACTTTTTTTGTGGTTGGTGTTTGGTGGATGGCATCTATAACAAATGGCGGATGGTTACATTTTGCATGTTAATGCCTTTTTTATGTCCCCACCACATAGTGTGGGGCCATATTGTCGGCCTAGGCGCGTCCGTCTGTCCGTCTGTCTGTCCGTCTGTCTGTCCGTACGTCCGGCAGTTTTCTCCAAAACCGCTACAGATATCACCTTCAAATTTTCAGGGATAACTTATGAGTGCATACAGATGTGGATGAAAAAAAATTAACTCGATACCTACTTCCTGTCGGCCATTTTGAAGTCGAATGCTAAAATCCTTGTCTGCAAACTTTAAGAAAAACTGCTTCACAGTTGCTTTTAAAACTTTAACATCTTGTTCAGCTCACTTCATTCTAGATCTGATTAGGTTTTGGACCTGCTAGCTCAGTCATGTCAGCCATTTTGAATGTCTTAAGAAAAGTTAGCGCGCGATAATACTTTGTATCATATTGAATGGTGTTTTTGAGTTTTCATACTTTAACTATTTAGTAGCTTTATAAATAATTTCAGATGTACTTTGCTGTAAAAGCCTACTTTATTGTTAACAGTAGTTATACTGTTTTGTAAAAAGAAATCAGCAAAAACTCATAAGGACTTTTTTATTGTCGGCCATTTTGGATTTTTCGGTCCTAAAATCTTGTCTGTGAAGTCTTGTCTGCGCGTTTTCAGGTGAACCGTTTGGTGGATCAATTTCAAATTTTCAGGGATGATTCTTAGTATAAAAATCTAGATCTCATTAGTTTTTTGGCATTCTGGGTAAATGTCAAGGCAGCCATTTTGGATTTTCCGTCCTAAAATGTTGTCTGTAAAGTCTTGTCTACTCGTTTTCAGGTGAACTGTTTCGTAGATCAATTTCAAATTTTCAGAAATGATTCTTAGTATGAAAATCTAGAACTGATTAGTTTTTTTGCATTCTGGGTAAATGTCAAAGCAGCCATTTTGGATTTTCCGTCTTAAAATCTTGCCTGTAAAGTCTTGTCTACGCGTTTTTAGGAGAACGGTTTGATAGATCAATTTCAAATTTTCAGGGATGATTCTTTGTATGAAAATCTACATCTGATTACTTTTTTTGCATTCTGCGTAAATGTTAAGGCAGCCATTTTGGATTTTCTGTCCTAAAATCTTGTCTGTAAAGTCTTGTCTACCCGTTTTCAGGTGAACCGTTTGGTAGATCAATTTCATATTTTCAGGGATGATTCTTAGTATGAAAATCTACAAACAGATTAGTTTTTTGACATTCTTGGTAAATGTCAAGGCAGCCATTTTGGATTTTCCATCCTGAAATCTTGTCTGTAAAGTCTTGTTTACATGTTTTCTGGTTAACTGTGTGACGGATCAATTTCAAATTTTCAGGGGTGGTTCTTAGTATGAAAATCTAGAACTGACTAAATTTTTGGCATTCTGGGTAAATTTTAAGGTGGCCACTTTGGATTTTCCGTCCTCAAATTGTGTTGGTAAAGTCTTGTCTACTCATTTTCAGGATAACCATTTCACGGGATCACCACTTGGTGGGGACATTTTGTACACATTTGTGTTCTTGTTTTATGAATTAGTTTATGGAAAAATACATTTTTAGGTACAACAACAGCAACTGTAAATTGCTGGAGACCCCTTGGTGACACACGATCTGGTGAACTACGAAGGTTTTTCATTGGTGGATCTCCAGAATTAGAGGACCCCACATACTCTGGGATTCCTACATCTTTTGAGGTAAACTCTTGTTTGAGTTCATGAATAGAGGGAACAGGTCAAATACGAATTATTCAGTCATTTTTAGATTTGATGTTTTGATTTTTTTCAAAAATGATTTATACATGTCTGTGAATCTGTGTTTATTTTTTGATTAAGTATAACATTGTTTACTCTACAAACATAGAAAAGATGAATAAATAGAGATATCGCTTTTACACAAAGTCAAATTTTTTGTATGACCATGTTTACTTAATATCCTATATTGTATTTATTACCCTGTGTTTGATCGCTTGTTTCATTTCATATCTCCAGGGTAACATACTCAGCAAGTTTGGTTTCACCACGGCAACCACAGGAGAAGTGTCAGTCAGATTCAACTCAATTCAGCAATCTCAGTATGTCATTGTTTATTGTTTCATTTACTAAATGTCTACATCAAGGATTGGCTCCCAGAATGCAACATTGATATTTTTGCCATATATGGTGTTATGACCTTGACCTTATTATCCCATAGTCATGTCGTGATTAGAAAATTCAAAATCAAAATGTCAACCATTTTTTCACTTCAAAATTTTATTGGCAGGTTTTGGCCTTATTTCCATACAAAAAATTCAAAACCCGCAAGAAGTGATTAAGATAATAGTTCAAGTATTTTGGTTAGGGTATCTATGAATAATTCAGAAAGGATGAATCAGGTTATATGCCCTTTCGGTCCCTCACTTAAAGGGATATTCATTGCCAGACCATCTCTCTCCTTAAATGGTAGCTATAATTATATATATACTTTCCATGTTTAGCAAAACATAGACAAATGTTTTAATATAGTCAATATTGATTACTTAGAAATGTAGTGCCAGTAGGCTGCCATCTTTTAAGATTTCACTTGGGAAGTGATGTTATCGACTCTCAACTTTGCATATAGCATTAGGAAAGGAGAATAAGAATTCTAGACATGATTTTGTGCATCCTCCGATCACAGGGCTTCAAAATCCAGAATATATTCTTTTTTTTACCCCCTGCGATAAGCAGTTAGCATTTCCCCGATTAAGAACTCGCAATCTGATTGGCTGTCGCAACACTGCAACAGAAACCATGTGTAATTATGTGCATAATTAGATCACGTGATTCAGTTTAATCGGGCACTTCCAAATTGGTTATAGCAAGGGGAAGAAGGAGGTACGGATTCTGGATACCTGCTTAGGAGGATGGATTTTGTGCTACTTTCCTATACTGTTATAGGAAAAGTTATTACAGGTGAGAGTCGATGACATCACTTCCTGAATAAAATCTTGAAGATGGCAGCTTACTGGAAATTAGTACTACATTTTTAAATGATCAATATTGACCATATGGAAACAACTTCCCGTGTTTTGCTAAATATGTTAAGTATATACAGTGTATATGATTATAGCTACCATATCAGGAGAGAAATAGTTTGGTAAGGAATATCCCTTTAATGTATGTGACATATGATTTTAGTTAAAGTTCTAGTTATTCATGTTATATTTTAGACACATAATTCATTGTTAATTAATTTTTTCCATTTCAGGTCATTTTTAGATTCAGCAACATCCAAAAAGAAAATGGGTCGATTAATAGACCGTCTCGGTACATCGACAGCGCAGGCAGGAATAATGAATGTGTTGGAGGCTTTTCAGAGAGCAAGGCAGCGTATGATTGCAGCTAGAGATAACCTCACCAAAGACTTTAAAGATATGACTATATAGTCTAAACAGTGGTTAAATTAAAGTTATGAAAAGTTACCATGGAAACAGCTGCAATATCATCAAAACAAACAACAGATGACTTTGGTGAAAACAACTGGAAAAAGCCTCATGCTGCAAACATAATACCTTGGTGTAGTACTGGTATATCACCAAGCAGCATTATTGTACTGTGCCGGGTCAAAATGATTGAGTATAAGGATTAGTTCTGTGTTGTATTCTTGAAATACTGAGAATATCAATTGACTTGGATCAGTGTTAACTGGCTAAGTCTAGCTCCATGCCACTCTGGCACTCTAGCCACTGGCATTCATGTTATGGGAATGCAAAGAGTCAGTGATAGGGGTTACATTATGTCCTCTATCAAATAGGATTCAAAACCGTCCTCATTATGTAATGTATAGAGGTTATTTAATGGGAGGGATGGAATATGAATTTTTTTTGAGGGAAAATATGATATTGACCAAGGAAAATATCATATTGACCGAGGATGATAGATATGATATTTTCTTGAGGAAAAATTCATATTCAATCACAACCATCAATAACCTATTTATTCCATAATATTTTTTCTGAAACTTTTTTTTATGTCGTCACCCAATGATGGTGGCATTAAATGATACAATCTAATATATCGAATGACATTTTCAACTTTTATCAACAAATTTTAAAATAGAAATAATTTATAATACTAATATGGATCATAATATACGCTAATAAGTCTCATGACATTTTCTGATAGTTCTGATACGGGATTTTGGCTGATACGGGATCCAATGCGGGATCTGATACAGGATTTTGGCTGATACGGGATCTGAAACAGGATTTTTTGAATATAAAATTTTTTTCCCGGGGAAAACAAGTTATTATGGAATAATCCCTCATATTCCCGGGGAGGGAAATTGAGAATTTTTTGGGTTTAAAAGTCATGTTAAAATCATCAAAATATATATCACTACCATAAAAGGCATAAACACCAAAGGAAATGCCAACAAGAATGTCTTCTGTCTAAACACAATTACTTTCTGGTTGGTCTTCTTGGAGTAATGAAACAACGGAAGATCAAATATCCAAATTTTCCCTCTGGGCAATAGGATTTGCATTGTAAAGAAATTCAGGGTTTTAGCAATCTTATCAAGAAGGTCTCATTGGTGAACAAGAAGGCAGACACTTGTGTTTTTAACCATTTCAAAAGATAGGGGTACCAAGGAGGAGACAGAATGCATATAAAGCATAAACATGAAGGATTAAAAGCTGTCCTTTTGAATGCTAAATCGGGGCTGAATCTTGAGATTTGTAATCGTCAATTTATTAAGCGTTCCCAATGCATGTTTAGTGGTCGAATGGTATAATGTGTATTTCGTATTGAACTGTTGAATATTGATTCAAGTCTAGAAATGGAATACAAGAAAAACTACTGTCGTTTTATTGATATTTGAATACCGTGTTGAGTTCTTTGTTCAATTCAAACATGTGACAAGTTGTTATGCAGTAAAAGCTACGAACAAGGAACGCTCTCTGAACTGACCAAAACTGTTTCTTGTGGACAGATGTTCCCTACTAGAGGGTCCATGTTTTGGGTCAACCCCAGAAACCAATTTGCTGAATAAAAATTTAATTATTGTAGATGATAAATTACTGATGCAGTGATCATTCTCCCCAGCATTAAAGCATGTGGGTGCAGCACACACCTGAGATTTTGAAAATAGGCTTGCACCCACCTGAAAATCCATTTGCACCCACCTGAATAATGAGAAAAATTGGCATATTTTGACCAATTTTGGTCTGAATTGTGAAAATGAGATTTTGCACCCACCTGAGGAAAAATCATGGGGAGATCACTGTGACGTGATAGAATAGCAATGTTTAGAGCCTATATTCAGGTTTCTTCAACCCATTTAAAGCATTTACAATCTCTAAGTTTCTTTAAAAGAGAAAGAAGATTTGGTTCGATATCACACAAATACATTCCTATTATCCCTCAAACAGTTGTGTCACTCCCTAGAATAGCTCAACTTGTCAGATTAAATCAACTTTTGTTGAATGAAAGCATTAGTGTCAATTATTCAGATGTGAGTACAGTAAAACCTGTCTAATCCGAACACCCATGGGACCAGCCAAAAGCGTTCAAATTGGCAGGTGTTCAAATTTCGAGGATTTTGTTGGTCGGGGGGGGGATTTTCATTGTTCAGTGCACTATATTGAACACTTAATACTAAGTCAGAAAACAATACATGTTGTTGATGAGTTAATTCTACAATAGGCCTATAGCCTATTATGTTTTATTTATATTTTGAACAATTTCATCATTTTAGTAAAAATAACTCTTATATTTTGGCAAAAACTTTGTAATACACTGTAAAAGAGTATATGATAGTCTCGTACGAAATCTTATGCTTATCAAATGGCTTATCCCATATTATGGTTATATAGCACTGCTTTACTTTTGCTTGAAAAAATCCTTCATTGCTGTTTGTTTCTTGGCACTTTTAGCATTAGCAATATTTGAGTAGATATCCTCTTAAGTAAAAATAATTTTTCATGAATTCATTCGAGATGATGTATAATCCTTCAAAATATCAAGGGCATTCAGGATGTCAGATGTATGCGAATATTACGAAGTTAGATTTTTTCTCCTTCTAGTGATATATTCGTGTCTGCAAATGGCGTCTGTGTTGTCTTTATGATTATAAAACATTTACTGATTGAATCTTAACTATCATAACAGACCCATGGGATATAAAACAGTTAAGACCTGTTCATAATCCAAATCAAAAACATCCAGTTAATTTACAATATGGATAAACCAATTATCTCCCAGACTCTCACCTTTCTCTTAATCCAAATCAAAAACATCCAGGTGATTTCCAATAATGATAAATCAATTATATTCTTGATTCACACCTCTCTCTTAATCCAAAGATAAAACATTCAGTTGTTTTCTCAAAGGATAAACCAATTAACTCCTGTATTCACACCTTTCCAAAACATCCTGCTGTTTTCCACAAATTAGGGATGTCACTGAGACTAAATAAGTTAATTAGGACAATTGGTTCTTTGATTGCATTTGTATATATGTAAAGATAAATAACAACTATAACATTGACTCAATATGTGGCTTTAATTGAAATGTCCAGACATTTGATTTCTGATAAAAATGTTCAGATTAGACAGGTCACTTTTTCAAATCTGGTTGTTCACTGTTCAAATTAGGAGGTGTTCAGATTTCAAGGTTTTTTTAACATGGGAGTCAATGGGAGGAAAAAATGGGACCGAAAGAAAGTGTTCAAATTGGAAGGTGTTCGGATTAGCCAGGTGTTCAGATATACAGGTTTTACTGTAGGTAGTTACCAGTTTCGCCACCAGGTGGCTGATTTGGGGGGAAATACATGGAAGGGTAACAAAGCTCACTTAAACTTAAATATTCATAAGTTTTAGTGGTTCACTTTTCATATTACCCTTATGTATCTGATAGTTATACAAATTAAAATATGTCCAGTAAAGGAAAATATTATCTGCCTCAAAACACATTTAGATTTTTCACTTTTTGTGATTTTGTAACATGGGGACTATGGGGAATCTCTCCGACCTTAGAAGTCACATTTTCAGAAAAAGTTTTCGAAGATGATAAACAATTTTTGAAACCATATTTCTATATGTATATGACATCACTTTGACTAAAATTTGTATATTTAATGAGGCAAATTAAGATTTTTCCTACACGCATCTACTCTATTGGCAATTTATCACAAACAGATTAATTAAAAAAAATATTGGGGTAATTAATAGTGGTAGGGATGTTGCAGCTTGTCAGGGTTTTTAGGATCAATTAGTGAAGTTGTTTTAGCTTAGTTTGCAACAATGGAGCAAAAGTGTTTTAATTCCCACAACTAATTGATAATATATTTCGGATCTTATGGGCGATATTATATCTGAGATTGCAAGGAATATCTGGGTAGGTTAAAGGCACATGTTGCTTGTAATTTCACATTAAATGTGACATGTGAAGTAGGCTTTTGTTTATGTCACTAGTTTGTCCATATGAGCCGAACCTCTTCACAATTGATATGATTATCAGAAAGTATACCGTTCCTATATTTCTCTTTTTTATTGTATTATGTTATCCAGTTCATTTTGACACTAATCTTATTTTATTTAGATTTAAATTTTAAAAATACACTTCATCATGGAATATTGATTCTAAAGGATAACCGTTGAGTCATTTTCAATTCGTAACTTTTTTGAAAAAAAACTATTATTAAGAATTGAATTGATTGGCCAATTACATACGCTCTGTAAAGATTGAAAATTTTGTTTGATATTACGAAAGGCACATGACGTAGATATTGTGAATAACTGGTGGAAATTTTAAGAAATTAAATTGATAAAAAGGTTAGCAATCACGAGGGGAAAGAGTACCCGTGTATATACAACCTACCGCCGAGCAAGACACGCATATACCGCCAAGCAAATGTTTGATAATGTCATCTCGTAGGAAAATGGACAATAAAGGTAATATAATGTCACTATCAATTCCTTTGGATGGTTAGAATTGTTACTAAGATGTTCTAGCAGGCGCATTTGGCCTAGAATTATAGTTGAAATATATTTTTATGTCCAAATTAAGAGATAAGTTAAACGTATAATGGTTTTCGATTTGTTTTTCTCATTCATACTCGCTTTAATTGATAATGAGCCATACATAAGACATACTTGGGTCGGTAAATGGATGTCCATATGCATAATATATTAAGTGTCAAAATATTAGGTCAAAATAGCACTTTTGAACAGCAAAATCTTCACTTAAACTTTGTGCTAAAAGATCCGATGTTATCGGACATCGGACCCGATGTGATCGACGAGTAATATTATAAAGATCCGAAAATATCTTGAGTAAAGGATCTCAGAATCCGAACATTACTTGAGTAAAATCTGTTGAGATCCGATTATATCGTCGAGTTTATGACGTGCTGATGAACAAATAATAAACATACAATCTGCATTATTCATGTGAATCATTTTGTTGTGAACAATAAATGAAACTGAAAAAAATATGACCATCATCAGTTACCACTGCACATCGAAACATTGTATTTCAGGTCCTCGGTACAAATGCTTCCACTATAGTTATGAACCACACGATCGAGATGGATGACTTTGTGGTCCACTTCAGTCAGCACCATCCATTACTGAGTATTAAAATATTCTTTGGGATATACAATATGTGTTCCCTTGGTTCCTATGAGCCCTCGGGAGGAACATAATCCCTATGTATATCTGATGGATACTATTTTTTCATTGGTTTTGAATTTAGCGCCGAAAATGGTTTGACAAATAACTTCTTTGCATTGAACTGCAAAGAATATATATAGTTCCAAGCAGTATGTGCTTTTTAAAATGATTTAAATGTTTTATGCAGTCATTTTGTATAACATCTGTTCAGTTTGAGTAAATAATTAAGTTTTTGAATAAATTAAAACATGGCAACGAGTGCGAAGGACCAAATGTCGTACCAAAATCTTTGGAAGAAGTGATCATCGACAATGAAAATATTCATTCATTCATTCAATTTAAAAAGTATTTTGCATTATAGGCTAGCATTTCAAGTTATACATAAAACAAAAATTAGAGAAGGCGAGTGAGTAAGTGCCAGTAAGCTTTAATGCCAACAGTAAATCATGAAGAAGTGAATTAAGTTTTACTAGAAACGAATTCAACAAACTTTTCTTTTAATTCAGAATCCTTTCCAAGTGAAAGGGAATTTTGAAAAATTAGATATTCAATTTTTTTGTCCGCTGAGTGGGGTCCACAGGTTGTACTGTTCGAGGGATTCTTCAAGTTGTGTTCTTTGAATAGAATGGCGCTTGCAATGCAGAATTAAATGTTTTTGGGTTGCACTCTTACCACAGACACATAGGAAATTATGGTGATTAAAGTGTAAGCATAATTTCAATGTTTTAAAGAACTTTGCCGGAAACAGACGTTGACATATAGTGCTGCGGGAATTATATCATATTATATTATATTCCGGTGCCAGGAGTATATGATAAATAAACAGGAATATTTGTGATATCGCCATGATATTATATGCTCATTCGAAAGCTCATTCACTACCTCATCGGGTTCTACTCACGGTATAGTCGGAATACTCAGGTGGTAGATTCGGGTCCTATATAATCGTACTCGTGACATAATCGGGTCTTTCATGTTCAACTTTCACCGGTGATTTCAATGATATGCAACGTATGGCAGTGAAATAAATATGATACATTTACATCTATTGTATCTTTGAATCGAATGAAGTAAAGACAGCCATGGTTGTTACTTATTCAAGATGTAAATCATCATTCAAATATTTAGAAGTTGAATTTAGCGATTGGATAGTAAACAATGCGCTAAGTACTCATTATTTTGCAAACATGAGTGCCTGGAACAATAACTTTATCAGTTACACACAATTCTGTGTTTTATCTGTTTCTCATATTGAAAAATTCAAGATATAAACAAAAGTTTATAACGTAGCCCCTACATTTTCAGACATCTTCGGGTCTTTGCTCGGCGGTAGGTTGTATATACACGGGTACTCTTTCCCCTCGTGGCAATGATTAAATAGTGTTACAAACTCACTATTGTGACATTTTCCTTTAAATTGTGTCATAATCATTTTCCTCTAAGCCTAGGACTTGTGTCATAAACATTTTCCTCTAAGCCTAGGACATCCTTTTCTATATGCTATATTCTTCATACCATTGTAAAGTCCGTTCCAAACTGGTCATAACTGACAGGTTTGAAATAAACATTGACAAACTGGCAGAAAATTATGAAAGTGGCAAAACCTGCCTAAAACATGGTTTTTAGACAATATTACGCCTTAAATAGCAGTGAAATTAGGGATAGGATACAACCATTTTGCTCAATATACACATTCATATATCACATCTGACATAAATTTGGGTATGCATAAGCAGTATAGGATATCTAACATATTTATGGGTCACTGAGAAAGATTAAGGGTTATAATTATCTAACAATTTCAAGTTTATATTACCCCTACCCCTAATTTTGAACCGAGAAGAGACCTCTGAATCTGATAGATATTACCTCAAATGTTATCACAAAATGCTTGTAGTCAGCCTTTCATTCTATAATTGATATTTTTCCGAAATTGTATTGGATTGAAATCTTTTTAAAATGGTGTATTCCTCTAAACGTAAGTAACAATGGGCTTAGAGGATGTTCTCGACCGTCAATTTATGGTAGAAAGCTACACTGACGATTTTGGGAGTTGTTCTATTCAATCCTTTCTTACTTTTTAGCTCACATGGTGAGCTTTTGCAATCACTCACTTGTCCGTCTGTCTGTCCATCCGTCCGTCCGTCCATCTGTCCATCCGTCAACAATAGTGGCACGTTTTAAAACCTCTGTCGATAGGATTCCTGTTTTAGGTTATTTCTGTTCAACATCAATACAGAAAACCCCCCTATGACTCCTGGTTCAAAAGCTCGCCTATTTTCAAAATGGCCGTCACTTTTGTCTCGCGAAATTCACTTTTAACCCATTTCCTAGCTAACCTCTGTCGATAGGATTCCTGTTTTAAGTTATTTCTGTTCAACATCAATACAGAAAACCCCCCTATGACTCCTGGTTTCAAAGCTCGCCTATTTTCAAAATGGCCGTCACTTTTGTCTCGCGAAATTCACCTTTGGCCCATTTCCTAGCTTTACAAATAATTTCAGGTGTCCTACATTGTAAAAATCCATGTCAATGTAAAGATTAGATATATGAAATAATTTTGTTACAAAAAATCAGCGAAAAATTGTATCCATTTTTTTATTTTCAGCCATTTTAGTTAACATTGATTTGTCTATCTGACTCACGAAATCCACGTTCTGTCAATAACAGTGGCACGTTTTAAAACCTCTGTCGATAGGATTCCTGTTTTAAGTTATTTCTGTTCAACATCAATACAGAAAACTCCCCTATGACTCCTGGTTCAAAACCTCGCCTATTTTCAAAATGGCCGTCACTTTTGTCTCGCGAAATTCACTTTTAAGGTACAGCTGGAAAGTAACATTTTGGTAAAAAATTGCTATACCTGCACATGTTATTTTCTGGTACTAAATAAAGTATGAAGGCATGTATCAATTTCCTTGCTTTTTTCAGGAAAGTATCATTACATTGTCTTCTTTTAGAATATCTGGTAGGCGTTCCAGACAACACAGGAGCTACCATTGACCTGTTTCCAGGTTTACTAAAAGTAGACAGTGTAATAATACTTTCCTGAAAAAAGCAAGGAAATACACACATGCCTTTATACTTAATTATGTACCAGAAAATAACATGTGCAGGTATAGCAATTTTTTACCAAAATGTTACTTTCCAGCTGAACCTTAACCCATTTCCTAGCTAACCTCTGTCGATAGGATTCCTGTTTTAAGTTATTTCTGTTCAACATCAATACAGAAAACCCCCCTATGACTCCTGGTTTCAAAGCTCGCCTATTTTCAAAATGGCCATCACTTTTGTCTCGCAAAATTCACTTTTGGCCCATTTCCTAGCTTTACAAATAATTTCAGGTGTCCTACATTGTAAAAATCCATGTCAATGTAAAGATTAGATGTATGAAATAATTTTGTTACAAAAAATCAGCGAAAAATTGTATCCATTTTTTTTATTTTCAGCCATTTTAGTTAACATTGATTTGTCTATCTGACTCACGAAATCCACTTTCTGTCAACAACAGTGGCACGTTTTAAAACCTCTGTCGATAGGATTCCTGTTTTAAGTTATTTCTGTTCAACTTGAATTAAGAAAACTCCCCTATGACTCCTGGTTCAAAAGCTCGCCTATTTTCAAAATGGCCGCCATTTTTGTCTCACGAAATTCACTTTTGACCCATTTCCTAGCTTTACAAATAAGTTCAAGTGTCCTACATTGTAGAAATCCATTGCAAAGTAAAGAGTAGATGTATGAAATAATTTTGTTACGAAAAATCAGCGAAACATTATATCCATTTATTTATTTTCAGCCATTTTAGTTAACATTGATTTGTCCATCTGTCTCGCAAAATTCACCTTTGGACCATTTAACTTAAACCTTCTGTCGATAGGATTCCCATTTAAGTTATTTTTGTTCAACATAAATACAAAAAACTCTCCTATGACTCTTTGTTCAAAAGCTCGGCTATTTTCAAAATGGCTGTCACTTCTGTCTCGCAAAATTCACTTTTGACCCATTTCCTAGCTTTACAAATAATTTCAGGTGTCCTACATTGTAAAAATCCATGTAAATGTAAAGGGTAGATATATGAAATAATTTTGTTACAAAAATCAGCGAAAAATTGTATCCATTTTTTTTATTTTCAGCCATTTTAGTTAACATTGATTTGTCTATCTGACTCGCGAAATCCACTTTCTGTGACACGTTTTAAAACCTCTGTCGATAGGATTCCTGTTTTAAGTTATTTCTGTTCAACATCAATTCAGAAAACTTCCCTATGACTCCTTGTTCAAAAGCTCACCTATTTTCAAAATGGCCGCCATTTTTGTCTCGCGAAATTCACTTTTGACCCATTTCCTAGCTTTACAAATAATTTCAAGTGTCCTACATTGTAAAAATCCATGTCAATGTAAAGAGTAGATGTATGAAATAATTTTGTTACGAAATATCAGCGAAAAATTATATCCATTTATTTATTTTCAGCCATTTTAGTTAACATTGATTTGTCCATCTGTCTCGCAAAATCCACTTTTGGACCATTTACCTTAAACCCTCTGTCGATAGGATTCCCATTTTAAGTTAATTTTGTTCAACATCAATACAAAAACTCTCCTATGACTCTTGGTTCAAAAGCTCGCCTATTTTCAAAACTGCAAAATGGTTGCCATTCTTGTTTCGCGAAATTCACTTTTTGCCCATTTCCTAGCTTTACAAATAATTTCAGCTGTCCTGCATTGTAAAAAGCCATGTCACTGTAAAGAGTAGTTGTATGAAATAATTTTGTTACAAATTATTGGCAAAATATTATATCCGTTTTTTTTCAGCCATTTTAATTGACTGAGAGACAGATGGCTTGAAATAATTTTGTAACAAAAAATCAGCAAAAAATTATATCCGTTTTTTCTGTCACCATGTGAGCCCAGTACCCACGGTACTAATTTTTACCATATAAATTACGAAAGTCTTAGAAATTTTCTCCATTTCGTCAAGGATTACATAAATTATACTTATTAAAGTTTGGGATGATAATAACGAAAAATAAAAATGATATGATTGGTAAAGGACAGTGCACCTTTTTTTACAGAGGGTACATGCTTTGATATTATGAATTGATTTTGCTCTAAGACACCCCGCCCTTGTATAGATACGAACGGGAATAATTACGCTACATATATGAACACGGTAAATGAATGAATCTTATCTATATGTTTGCGATAACATGGATAACCTATGTCAGTGGCCTTTTGTCTTGTTAATTTCGCGAGATTATATTTTCAAGTAAAGTTGGGGCAGGGGCGGATCTGGGAACCAACAAGGGGGGGCAGATTTCAGGTTAGAGAAAAAACTTCCGGAAAATTTTTTTGGGCCCCTTTAACCGAAAAGTGGGCCCAAATTTTAAAAATCAATGCCTTAGAAGGCCCAGTAATGACCAAAAAGGCCCACTTTTTGGGGTCTTAAGGCCTTTTTTGGGCCAAACTTAGGGGGGGGGGGGCGGGGGATCCGCCACTGATATGAGCCAAATCTCAGCTCAATTAAATATTGATCATAGAATAATATACCATTCCTATATTTCTCATTTATTAAATTGTAATATGTAATCCATATCATTCTGACACTAATCCTATTTCATTTATGTTTTAAACTTTAAAAATAGACTTAATTATCAAATATTGATTCTAAAACATACACTTTACATCTACATGGCGTCATTGTGAATTTTTAACTTTTAAGAATTGATGAATTACTTGTAAATGGTCAAACAGTCGTTTTAACAGTCGGATGGAATGATTTTGCTCCTACTACACACCCCGCCCTTGTTTAACAACTCATTGGGATTCTATAATGCGGGTTCTATGGGGAATCTACCCGACCTAGAAAGTCACAGTTTCAAAGAAAAACTAAATAAACTTTTTAGACTACATCTCTAGTAGATTTCAAATGTTATATCACTTTGACTGGGTTTTGAATTTATGGGATATCAAGATTTTTTCGACTCCCATTTCCGTAGTACACTTTAGATGTACGATGTCACTATTTAACCGATTTGAAGCAAAGACAATGATGCAGGTGTGATGTAGGTTTTAAAAAATTAATCTTGGGAATACTTGAAAGATTTCATGTTTAATTTCGTGTTTATTCGTTTAGGAAGACATTTAACTTTCTAGTTAAAAGATTTTCGAACAGTGCTCGATTTTTTCGTAGTCAATCTACCCACGAAAATTGATCGGTTGGAAAATGTTGGGTTTTTCACATTTCCTTTGATCTTTTTTATCGTTTTTTCCCCTGTTGCCTAAGAGTGTCGATTATTTTTCTGAGAATACGTTTCTCTATACTACACAAGAAGGTGGAGATTAATAAATATTCAAGTATTTATTGTAATTTAAAAAATCAGAAATGTGCGTTGTAAACTCGAATGTACGTTGTCCCTGTAATTGAAGTAAATGAGATATACGTAATATTATATATAAACAATGTAATGATTTCATTTCAAAATTCATTTAGATTTTTATGAGTAACAAGTGATCTTTAACGAACATGTTCAAATATCCTTTTTGCTTTTTCATTTTATGAAAGTATTGTTGTGGGTGGTGGTTAATTTGTGGCCATTGGGTGTTAGCTTCCAGCCAAACTCCCATCCACGGAGGGGAAGTAATATGTCTATAAGGTGGAACGAATCTACACGAATTCTTGTATTTGAAAAATAACTCCGTAACTCAGTAAGGAACTGGATGTTACATATCTAAAAAGTGAAAAATGGGTTTTGGAGATATAAAGGCAAATAACACTTCTTACAATGTCTTATGGACATATCATACCCCCCCCCCCCTCCGTCCTATTCTAATTATTTTCGATTATTTTCCATATAAGGTAATATTCTGAGGATTTAAAAGCCCCAAAATTCGATGTCTTTAATACACTTGTTTACCGTCAAACAAGTCAGATACCGTTGTCACAAATGGCTGACATACATGTAACCGTCGCTTCAATTAGATTTTCATGAACTGTATGTTCAATAGATCACCTAGACTAAATTCATTTGGAACAACAATCAATCAAAGTGTCTTAATACTCATTGTACAGTTAATAACGTTCTACCATCGAAATAAAGTCTTTAATTTAACCGATCAAAATGACATACGGGACAACGGACACTGTGCCGTTGTCTTTCTAAATTACTCAAATTCAGATTCCGTTACATTGTGGCGATTCACGACCCAATTTGATCGAAAATGGGATTCCATATGATACATTATCACAAGAGCTTACTACATGCACTTAATTAGCAACGAAAAAATCCCATGAAATGAGGACCAAGTGATTAAACAGTTGAAGCGAAAGTTATGTCCGCCATTTGTGACAACGGTATCTGAATTTACCGTTGTCAGGCTATTCCGGTGTGTATATTCTACACATGTCCTCAAACAGCATATGAGCTATAACAATTCCCACATGCCCTATAGTTTTTTGCCTTGTACAGATGTAATGAACATTACATGCAATCTCACTGGCCCTTATACTCGAGGGGTTCAACTGATTTATGAAGTCAACTCGAAGGTCCTTAATGAGTGCCTCGGTAAGACCATTGGCAGCAGCGGCTCTAAATTCATTTCTCTTATGATGTTCTTTATTCAGAAATTCTGGTAAATGAGGAAATGTTGGATTACCAAACCAGATGATACGTGTATTGTTCCATGTTGGATTTTGGCGATATTTTCTGATAAGTGGCACAAAAAGAGTTTGAATGGAATCGAGATAGTCAGAAAATGTCCCTCTGTACAAATCCCATGCCCCATTATTAAAAATGATAGTACTGTTACGTAGATCTCCAGTTTTTCCTGCAACTAGCTCATTATTTTCGAGTGTTGGCTCGTAATCTCCACGCAGCCCTTTCGAAACATTGCGTACACCAGTGGACCAACGAAAGGTAAGGTGATCATTATCAAACTTCCAAACTGAACCGCCAGTTGCATGACAAACAGAGCTATTTTCTATCAGTCGTTGAAAATAAGTCATCGTATAAACGAGATGTGAGTCTCCGTAGCAATTTATCTTTCTTAGTTTTGCAAAACAACTTCTGAGTTCTGTCGGCGTCAACATCTTTGAAATACATTTTGAGTGCAATCCCCATCTTAAACTTCCATCTTGTAGTATCCATCTCTCATGTTTAGAAAGGAATCTTGGATCTCTCTCACACTGAACCTTTTGTATCATGTCCGTCTCAAATCGTTCATGCGACCGTTGGTCGCCATTATTAAGTCCGCAATTTTGAATTCGAGCAAGAATCAATGAAAATGGTTGAATTGTCTGTATGTCGAGGAATGCCCCGTAAGAAGTGTACAGTAATGTGACCGTGATATTACTACAGGGTGGTATAAAGGGACAACACACATGATATATCCCATTGAAATTATCTTTCACGTGACACATAAAACTATGGACTCCCTGTACATGAATCCTAAAGCTGCTACCTCCGTACGTTGATTTCCCCAAAAAAGTTTCGAAGATCTTCATAAAGACATTATGGCGAATACTATCATATGACCACTGTATGATAAATTTGTATCTGGCTGAATTTTGTAAACGCGGTTCAAGGATATTGGACATGAATTTCAAACGCTTCTGATCAAATCGTTGACTAATATTTATTCCAGCGAGATTGTACATGTGTTTCACCTGTGAAAGGATCAGATCATCAGAATGGATGTCACAAATGTTTTGATAGTCTACAGTTGTATAATTTTGGCTTGTTGTAATGTTTCCCCATGCATTAATTATTTTCTTAAAGTGTCCTTTTAACATTATCTTCTCCGACGTTTTAGGATGTTCTCCAAATGTTATTATCCCCGATGTTTTTTCCGCTTCCAAAATGCCTCTAGGAGATTGTGCAAATAATTCCATTTCTGATTTTATTTTATTCAAATTTCGTACGCCAGTATTTTCCCATTTTAACATTGCACCCGGTGCAGTAGATTGTTTTATTTCTTGAACTAGCCGAAGTTCGTTGCTCAATAAGTATAGAGAACCAATGAAAATAAAAATGATGAGGATTTTGGCCTGGGAGCCATTCATGGTGCTTAGTAAGAAGTTCGAAATGACAAGTTCTCCAGTTAGTTCTCACGTTCACAATGCTATGATTTTCCAACTGAGTTTTTACATCCTGCTGCATACTTCTGCATCAAATCAATAACTTATAACATTTTGATGAATGAAACAATTGGATACTAAATAGTTTTCGTAGGAAAATCAATTGTATCGTTTCAACCATATTTCTAAAACATAAACTAGTCCAGTTTCAGGATCAGTCGGTAACTGTACGTGACACAATATGGCCACTAGTGCACGTGTAACGCGTCGTAACTACATGTAGTAAGCATTTAGTACGACCATATCATAATTTTTGATATAGGGGTATCATTATTCCATACAACTGCATATACTTTTAAAAACATCACCATCACAGCCTGAAAAGCAGTATTAATCATATTTCACGCTTAACGGAGTATGTGGCGCCCTCTTCTGTAAATATCAAAAAGTCAGCAAATTCAAATATTTCAAAGACAAAGGAAACAGTATTGTATAGCATCAATCACATCAGAATACCCTGACAACGGTAAAGTTAGATACCGTTGTCACAAATGGCGGACATAACTGTCGCTTGGGACTTTCATGGGACTTTATCGTCTCTAATTCGGTACATGTGTTAAACTAGTGATAAGGGCCGTGAATCGCCACAAGATACCGTCTTCGATATCGTCTTGAACAACGGAATCTGAATTTGAAATACTTACAGAGACAACAGCATATGGTAAGGCATGTCATAGAACGTAAATGAGGATATGCTGTATGAAAAACTAACAACATGTTTCAAGTTCTTACAATAGTCTTGGTTAAAACAAATGTTTTGAAAGTTGTGATTTCGAATGTAATCTCCTACTCAATGAAATTTGTTGATATTTGTGAACTTTTTCTTTCGGAATACACATTGCTGGATCACAGAACCTTGCCTTGTTCGAGATGCACGAAAAGTGTATTGTTAATACTTGACGTCGTTCGGATATTTGGATGTGATTGACGTTTTCGTTAATCTCCTACCACTGTAACTTCCAACTTAATTTTTGAAAGCCAAATATGATAATCACGAGTTGATATTTAAGTCACACGTTGATGCATACATCATGTGTGTACATTAACTGTCGAATACATGCCGACTTACATTTATATAAAAAATATCCACAGTTACATGTAAACTCAAATCATCAATTCTCGAAACGGTTTATCAAATAACCTGGTGAGTTTAATGTTACATTTTAACTCATAATTATGGTATCAGATTTGAGTATGATATTAGTCGAGGCTTAAACAAAGTAATGAAATTGCATGAAACCTTTTGTGAAAATTCGAACAATTTTTAAGAATCCTCCTTCAAAGTGTTACCAAAGTGCTCCCCTGAAGTGGAAATTTCGTCTTGTGCAATCAAAATAAGAGCGGGTGGTTTGAATTTTTTGTTTGAGTTTATAGCTTACATCTATAAATTTAAAAACATATCGCCTCATTGAGAGGTACATGCAGATTTTGGCGATCTATCATTATAAAAGGCTAAATATTGTGCAAAAACAGGAGTTGACACGCTACATTTAAAATTGATTTTCCTACATAATTGTCGACTCATGTTTGAAAGTCATGAAAACAAGGTTGAACATAAAACCCAGTTACTGTCTATTTAGCATGGGATCACTAAGGGAAATATTATTAATGACTTAAATCGTTAACGGTTAAGTTGTATTCCAAGAAACTTATCAATCTAGAAATGCAAAATGTTCAATTTTGTTTTTCAATTATAAAAAATTGCACCTGTAGAGAACAACGTTTACAAAATTATTTAAAACGGAGATATTCACGTATATGTAACATTCGTTGACACGTGTCATGGAGTAAATACGAATAATATTTTTTTGATTCTATATCTCGTTCCCAAAGGAATTTGTTAGAGAGCGGTATATCTTAACGTACTTTTATCATCCCGAACTCAAACATTTCGAATACTAAATTCGAGAACGCTTTGTGAATGGAATCGAGATGTACTTAAAATTAATACGTTAAAATGTACATTATCATCTTAATAACCACCTCACAAATTATTTTGGAAATCAAAGATGTACGTTTTTTGAGATTTTTATTTTCGAATGTTGACTTAGTTACTCGACTTGACTGTACAGTCTAGTTGACTCAAAAAAGCCGAAATATACCATGTTTAATCAAGGGTTTCTTTATTGATACTGAGATTTACCAAGTAATGAAATATGTGTCAAAATGTGTTTTTGGGTGAAACGCGTTTTTAAGAGAAATTAAAAAATTGAAATATATTTTTTGAAATTTAACTTTAACAAACATCCTATTGAAGGAGGTTGCACAAATTTTTAAAATACTACGATCGCACCCCCCCCCCCTCAGCTGGTTGAAAGCGGGCTACGGCCCTGCTATGTTTACCCTTTGTTTTATGTATATATTCCAGTTCATACGTTAGTTAATGAAAACACCATACTATATAGTAATAATTATCTGTGATGTAGCGGATATCTACAATGAATATTTTAATGTATCCTCTATTACAAGAAGATACATGGTCAATGGAATTTGTAAAAATTGATCATAAATAGGAAATCTATTGATACAAAATTATCTTTAAAATACTTCTCTCGATCAAATTATCACTAACACTGAAGGCATCACCATTTACAATGTTAATTGTTGATTCAAAAAGTATTTAATGTTAACAATTAGCAAAGATTTGAACTGCATCAATCTCTTATCATATTTGCACCCAGCAGTACATTTGATCCTAGATTTCCTACATGGGTAATACATTGGGCTCATTGGCACTGACCAATAAGCTTTGCATTCCATTGGGCAGTGTATGTCTGGTTTGAATGTAGAACTCATGATTAATATTAGTACATTTGACATTTATTTTAATGTGATTTTCACCTTCATCTTCTCTTTCGTAATTATTCTCATTTATTTATTGACTGTAATTTCATTGGTACCATCAATTTTAAATATCAAGCATGTTACGAAAACTCTTTGTGACAGTCTTAAAGGCAGAATCAGATCTATAGGGGGTGACAAAATTACAAGCAACGTGCTTATTTGACCTAGCAATCTATTCCTTACAATATCAAATACAATATCTCCCAAAAGATTCACAATATGTTATAAATTGGTGAAGTTATTAATGATTCAAAGTGCAAAAATCGGTGAAAAATGTTGAAATTCTCCCAAATAATAAAAATGGTAACCATTCTTATAGAAAAATAATACATTATTGTAAAAATCTTTCGATTTCCTTGAATAAAGTATGCACTTTTGTGATTTTTAGAAAATAGACATGACAAGGGATGACCTGAGCCAAAAATATTCTAAAATTGAAACAATTTTTTGTTTACCTGCTCGCTATCTCTGATTCTCTCTTTAATACACAAGTCATGAAGACCAAGTATCTTCTTAGCTTGGTACATCAAAATATCCCTTCTTAACTGCACTGTTGTGTTTCTAGCTACAGGCTCTGTGTGAGAAGATGTTTACTCAAGTAGAGGGGGGAGATTTGATTATGGGTTACGAACAGCAAAGTAAAATAACCATTTGATTTATCAAATAAGCATATACTTTATGTGATAACAGACTTATAAATACAGTAAAATCAATCAAAGCAGATTGAGTACTCTAATCTATGGATTTTTCAAATCACTGGCACATGTCCAGCATGAAACAATTGACACACTGACCACAGCTGTTTTGGCATTTATGTGGTGTTCAACACTGGTTGTATTGATTGAAGTAGTTAAGATATGAGGAATGCTATACTAATAAATCGTCTAATAAGTGCCTTTCGACACCTCGTTCACCTTGGCAAATCTCACAAATCGTCTGTAAGGTATAAAGGATTATTTTGATACAGGTCTCTAGGGTGCTCGCCAAAATGTAAGAACTCTCTCTTTCTAGAGGCTTTTATTTGAAAATATTCTAGACTATAACAACTTTTGATGGTTGAGGTTTATTTTAGTTCCCCACTTTACACGGTTTGTTCGAGTTTGCACACTCTATGTTTGTAAAATCACACTTGTACATGTGTATTTGTGCATGTATTTTTAAAATGACATCGAACAGGTTACACAAGTCGAACAAATGCTTATGCGGCTCGCACAAACGCACACTACCCTACCTCGATAGCGCATGCGCGAATTTTTGGGCTTTCAATCAGGTCGCTTTTGAGTATATCGACTGCTTAGTGAAAAGGTTAATACGTTTGGTGCTCGGAGTGAGTCAATATTGCTATTCGCTGAACTTCAGTGGTGCAATAGTGAAGTCCATGTTCCAAGTTATATGATAGTTGAAGAAATAATGTAAATAATATCGTTTTAAATTTTAAAATATTTGATATGTCATAGTACACGGTACACAGCTGCAAAAGTTGATCAATACAGGGTACAAGGAATGTAAATTGTTCAATAGTACAGGGAGCGAGAAAGTAAGCTGATTATACAGACATACTATGTCCCGATCTCATGTATATTTACGTTGCAAACAGTGAACATAATACTAAAAAGGCCGCCTGTTGATGCTTTGAGGTGTCATCAATTGTTATTTAATCCAAATAAAGTAAACATTATTTAGTAGATTTAGACACGGGCTTTCAGGTCGTAAATGCATTTTAGTCATTAAATTAACAAGAACGCTAGATTATACGTGTTACTAGGGTATCAAATTGAAATAAAATAACGAAATTAAATATAAACACGTAAGTGATAAATGACTATTGGCTATCAGGATTAATGACTATCCGCTATTCAGAATAATTAAAATTGCGTGAACTACGTGTAAAGAATCTTTCTATATAACCCCTTGAATGGTCTAATTCACTACCGTCCTCAAAAACCGATCATTTAAAATAGTTTGTTCAAAATACCATCATGCCACGACATTTTGTTCTTCACGATTTGCTGTAGAGGTGATATGACGTCGTATTTCTCTATTATTGTAAAAAAAACTAATACCAGATCGATGTAGTCTTATATGACGTGTTGAATGTCAGATGTTTTTTGATGGTATCTGCTCCAGTGATTTTGCATTTAATCATGAAACGCTCATCACAAGACACCTCGAAACAAACATTATCCTCCTTGTGACAAGAGGAAAAATGTTTCACAATATGTTACGCCTTACGGCAAAGTAAAGATACATTTCCGGGACGACTATTTTGCATCTTAAGATTTTAGAAAAACAATTAATTCACAAAAGTACAGTTGAATAACATACTGGAAAACGTATCCACATATAACACGATGACAAGCAGTTTAAATAACAGTTTACTGGGGTTTTGTTACCTATCAATGTAACATTTTAGAAGGGAAACTTACATGCTCCCTGTACGTTGACAGATTTACTGAAATGTATCGTGTATTGCATTAAGTTTTGCTTCACTGCGCCCACTATTATCTATCTTTGCCTATAGTGGTTTTTTTCCAACAATATTCTACAAACTGCTTGATGAATCAATTCTATGTCTGGTAGAACACTAAAAATAAATGTAAAATGTATTTTACGTTCAGAAATATGGAATTAAACCCACGTCCTCCATTTGCAACTTAGCTGTACCCTGTCTCCCTTTTAAACGTGGTCACGTGGTAGGGTAGTGTGAAACGTTTTCCCTTCACAAACCATGATGTGCCGATCACACACCTTGATGTAACATAAATTGCTTTCTAGAGATATCCGAGATTTTTTCTAAATCTCGCGTTACAGCAGATCAGCAGATTGAGTATTTTGTTCAAAATTGAATACAAATTTGAACGAAACACTCAATCGGCCGATCGGCCGCCGGCCAATGGATCAGACTATGTGACTCAGGCATAATATGTAATGACCCGAGGGCGCCCCAGGGGAATGACTAAGTAACGAGCATAGCGTAACAAGCCAGATAAAGAAATTTAAAGAAAGTGTGCTAAATTCAATGCCCCGTGTGGGAATCGAACCTAGGACACTAGGAGTAGCAACTTGTTATCAAGGGTCGTTACACTATCTCCCCTTTGAAAGGACCACACCCTCGTGGTCAGCCCTGCTTTCCTAGCAGTGACTACCACACACACGGGCGCAAAGGATACAACCAATGCTTTGATCCCACATCTGACACCAATTTAATGACCCGAGGGCGCCCCAGGGAAATGACTAACTAACGAGCATAGCGAAACAAGCCAGATAAAGAAATTGAAAGGAAGTGTGCTAAATTCAATGCCCCGTGTGGGAATTGAACCTAGGACGCTTGGACCCAAAGTCTGATGCTCTACGGACTGAGCTATAAAGGCTTAAGCCACTACAGCAGGGCCGTAGTAGCAACTTGGTATCAAGGGTTGTTACACTATCTCCCCCTTTGAAAGGACCACGCCCTCGTGGTCAGCCCTTCTTTCCTAGTAGTGAATACCACACACACACGGGCGCAAAGGATACAACCAATCCTTTGATCCCACCGCTGCCACCAGTGTAACAACGGGGGTCACAGTCGCCTAGCCGTGACGTTACATAAAAAGTACAAGATGTTCAAATATACTTGAAATTTCTGTGGTAGCGTATGGTCTAAACTAGGAAGTGTGTTGGTTGTTAAGAATTTTAATCTACTCTTTACTGACAACTAACTGTCACACTGATCTCAATAATAACATAAAATATGATTTGAATGAGATATATATTATGTAATCAACTATAAGTATAAAATATGTACACTGAGTTTTTACAATGAAGCTAACGTCTTTCAGATGGTTTATCAAACAAGATACTGTTAATACCTAACAAAACAGCTTTCAATCTTTCTACCAATCTGACCTGTAATAGATAATACACACAACTTCTACATGTAGATGCTCCACAAACACTAATGCCACCTTTTGGCAAATGTTCAAAGTAATAAAAGTACACACATAGCTAGGTGAATGTCTATCCTCAACTAAAACCCTGCAAAATTAGTGTGCTACCTTAAGCTGGTAATATTCACTGCACAAAATGAGACACAATTCTGAATATATCTGATTGGAATATACAATAGCAACTAAGAAATGTTGTAGATTCTCAAAGTTTGCGAAATTAGGTCACTTGACTTAGCCGTCTATTTCTGTTCAAAACTAACTTCCTTGCCCTATTTAACTTGATTTATCTTATTCTATAGGCCATTTACTGTTAACATAATCATATCCTAAATTAGGACCTTAAGTCCTCCACTTATAGACGATTCAATCAGCAGGATATAAAATACTGTCAATCTAAATTCTCCATGTGCGCCTCTCCCAAACGCTTTTCTAAGATGTGCTTTAATTGGCTAATCTAATCTAAACATATAAAAGGCATAAGTTTTTTTGGCACCAAATTCAAAAGATATAAAAAGTTTAAAAGTCCTTGCAAACCTTATAGTCCATGGTATGAAATATCTAGGACGTCTAATAAAGGAGATGGTAGCACACTATAGCGCAGCGATATTTGACCTAACATTAACATACCTACATATGTTCCCTAATAATTTTTATTATAACCATTTAATATACTTCCGGCTTTTAGGGTGAATTATGCCTGCCATCAACAGAGGTCAAAAAATTACCAATAAATAAAATCCCAATTTTTCACAGTTTGGAGAACACAATGCAACAGCAAATAATACAAAAATATTTTAAATATATGATCTAGGTTTCTAAGCTATACGTTTGAGGTTATTTTTCTTATCAATACCAAAACATTATGTAATCAGTGCATCGACGTTTTGTATTGCTTCTCAGGTATTAATAAGATTAATGCTAGAAATTAATCACTTTTATATTAGAATGACAAATGCTTAAATTATGTTAGATTTTCACAAAATGGGTCTCAATATGTTTTGAGATATTGACTTTTATTCAGCGGTGAACATTAAAAATAAAGGAGAGCCTATTGCTCTTCCTTGACTAATCGGGACTACAGCTGGAAATTATATTTTTCGTAGTTAGATATAGCTCAGTTGCTTATAAAAGAACACCAAGACTTGGTCGAAATCCTGAATAATTGAGAAAAATAGTTATCATTATCTTCCTAAAATCTGCTTATATCCAGCGGTAAGGTCAAAGAAGAAGCAACCATCAAAAAACTTGATGATAGCCAGCAGTAACGTCGGGGAAGAATTGTAAGGCGTTCGATTGCATATATCTCTAATTGATTATTAGACATGCCCTTGGAATATATGAACATTCCAATACCTCTGTAACATTTAATTTGATATAAATCTTACCTATTTATTATTGTATTATGTTCTATAAACCATGAACAATAATTTGTTGTTAGACCCCTTGCGATTATTTGGAAAACATCTGGTAATAAAATGTTTTAAATGGTAAGAAAACTAATATATTCCCAATCATAAATTACCTAAATATTCCACACAATTTTGTTGAATCTGCTTGGCTCATATTTGAAAAATCAGACAAAATCTGAAAAACACACTTGCGTTATTACACTAATTAAACACCTACATCCACGGTAAAATTAAAATATATTTTTACATTACGATAATCTATTTTTTGTTCGTATGCTTAGAATAATGGTCAGAGTCTTATAAAATGTATAAAAGTTCGAATCAAAATATTTACGTTTTTGGACCCCTTGTGATGAAAGACATTTTTCGACCCGAAAGCCGGAAGTTTTTTCAGCAAATGGTATTTTAAAAGAATCAAGACATATGCACCTCCATAAATATTGCTTCAAATGTTGCTGCGCTATAGCGTGCTACGGATCCTTCATATTCGGAAGTCATACCATGGACTATTACAATAACCGTCCAATAATTACATTTACAGATATATGAAATAATTAAACTGGGCATGAAATACGAAAAGTAACAACCCAGGGTTGTTACGAATACGCTACATAGCCCCACATGAGCACAGTAACCTGAATGGTTAAAGCCATTCTCTGATACTCATCACATTCTTCCTTCAACGACAAAGGCCATTCTTTCTCATTGATGGGTTTTTATCCCGTGCCAGGACTATCATGCCAAACTTTTGGGATTTTTGACCAGAGGTTCGCACAAACACCCGCTGGCTACAGACATAGATTTGTATTTCATGGTGCAAAATATACATGTAACTCTCAGACATGGTCAGAAGGTATTGGAAAGGGTCCAGTGCACGTAAAAAACACCCCCCCCCCTCAGTGGGAAATCTAAGTAGCCTAAAATTCAGATCACAACCTCACAACATGAATTTAAAAGTGAATGACACTAGGTACTAGTAACAACATGAGTACCAAACAATTAATTTTGAAATCTTTATTATTTGACATTTCCTGCAGGTTTATCCAGATAAAACAAATCAGACATAAGTAAAAATTAAAATACAAAAATTAAAATAACAACATAAGATATAAAACTTAAAATAACAAAAACAAAATAACTCTTATTCTAATAACACAATAAAAAAATTAATTAATATTTATTTTATTGTGTTATTAGAATAAGAGTTATTTTGTTTTTAATTTGGCGCTAGCTGTGATGCTTGAGCAGAAAAGAAAACGGGGCTGGATAAAGGACACAAAACCAGCAGGGACATATTCCCCTAGCATGCATGTGGTGGGTGATTTTATTGCTCTGTAAAAATAAAAAGTTTGGTCACCTAAAGATTTGCTTCAGTAATCACACGAAACAGAATTTGAAACTACATGTCACATTGACATCTTAAAATTATTACTTTCGATGCAAGAGAAACTTCAAAAGTTTGACATACGTACATTTCTAAAGCAAATTAAAATATCTTTACACATTTAAAATAACTTTAGTAATCGATGAAGCATGGGCTTTCAATAGCGGAGTTTCTAAACTCATTAAAATTGAAAGGAGCTTTCCTGGTTGGCCCCTGTACCCCCCTAGGAAGTCCCTTTATGTTGAAATACCATGGGGCGACTGTCAGGCTACCGCGTTGGGCCAAAAAAGGCCTTCAGGCCCCAAAAAGTGGGCCTCTTTGGTCATTACTGGGCCTTTTAAGGCTTTATTTTTTAATTTCAGGCCATATTTTGAAGAAAATGGGCCTCAAATTTCAAAATTTGGGCCCACTTTTGGGTTTTAGGGGCCCAAATTTTTTTTCCGCGCAAGCGCTGACGTTTTTTTCTCTGACCTGCAATTTGCCCCCCCCCCCTTGTTGGTTCCCAGATCCGCCCCTGGCGTTGACATCACACTGGCGGATCTGGGGGGGGGGGGGGCCCAGGGGCCCGGCCCCCCCCCCCCCCCCTTGGGTGGGCCCAGAAAAAAAAAATTGTGCCCAAAAAAAATTTTGGTCATAAATTGGCCTTCTAAGGCCTTATTTTTTAATTTTAGGCCAAATTTTGAAGAAAATGGGCCTCTAAATTCCAATTTGGGCCCACTTTTGGGTTTTTGGGGCCCAAAATTTTTTTTACGCGCAAGCGCGGAAGTTTTTTTCTCAGACTAGAAGTTTGGGCCCCCCCCCTTGTTGGTTCCCAGATCCGCCCCTGCATCACCCCTCTTTACCAGTAGTGCAGGCTTGTTGCTTTGCACTTGGGACCGGCTTGGGACCCTTTACATTAAAACATAGATCTATATTAAAAACACACCTATTTAATTGCAGTTATTGACATAGGCATAGTATGATGATTTAAAACTACTTAGACTGTCACAGTCTAAGATGTCACCAGATAGGGTGTTCCATTTAGCTATTGTCCTAGGGAAATAGCTAAATTTGTATGCATCCGTTCTAGTTGATGGTTGTATGAACTTAATGGGGTAAGGGAGAAGAGCCCGCCAAAAGAAGGAGTTTTGGCGCGAAGTAATCTGATTGGTTGCAAGCCACTGAAGCCGCTACGGCTATCATAATCCCGGGGTAAAAATAGCCAGAACTAGATTTGAAATTATCCCTGATACAATAACATTATTGGTAAAGATTACATGATTGCATTGCTTATGAAACCACAGTGTTAGTGGTCACTCGTGACTTGAGGCTAGAAATCCGCCTACTAGCTACAGCACCCAAAACGAGGAACTATATACGTTCGTGATTTTTATGTATATCATCTAACTATTTATCCACGTATAATATAGTTCGTTATTAGTTCGCACTTTTTAGGTAAAAACATCTATATAGTGTTTGCCTATCAGACGATTAACGTTTTGTGACCCTAGTAATCAAATAAAATACTTTCTAAAGGTTGAAACATAACAGTTTTGAAAGGATGTTCGATGTGATTAGGCGGAGTAATATACGTAGCCATCCTCCATCGTCCTGCGCCATTTCCAACGGAGGTTTCCTAATCGACATATGACATGTCTACATTTGGTAATTAACAGGACAATATGGGTCATTTGCATTTTGAAACAAAGCACCGATAAAGTTCACAGGTTAATGCATATGTTGACTGATTTGTAAGTATTGTATCTTGTCGAAACATTCACAGGATAGTGAGTTATTATACGGCGCTTATCTCTCTGTTGAGGGAAATTTTTAACTTGTCGCTACAGGGTGATCCAAAAAATGTCATCAATAGTATTTTACTTTTGCTGTATTCTGTGTGTTAATTTGACGCATATCTTCTTAAAATTAGGCTTATTATTCTTAATAAAAACATCCTAAATAATTTTCCTCACCGGAGCAAAATATTGACAATTTCAAACCCACTTGTTGATTTCAAGGGTGTTTGCGTAGTGTAGCGACGTAGCATCTGGTAAGCCTGGTTACACCAAAGTCACATTTGTCGCACGGCAGCCGCAAGTCGACCGCAGATCAATTAAATCGGTGAATTTCTGTGGCGAGCGTAGAAAAACTACGCTCGCCTTTCGGCCTCCGTACGGCGTATGCAGATTTTTACAGGCCGCAGGGAAGGCGTAGAAATTATAACTCGGAGTTATAATTTTTGTTCATTTCTGAGGTCACCGTAGAAATCAACTGACTCAACAAGATTGAATCATTATTTGTCAATGTTTCACAATCACTTTTCATTTGATATTACATCCTAGCACTATGAATAACATTTATAAATTGTCCCGATGTAAATAAAATGAAAAAAGTATTATTTATCAACAGAAATTTAAAATTCACCGTGCGGCTGCCGTGGGAAATGTGACTGCAAAAGTATGAGAGCGCAGAAATTCTGCGGCGAGCGTAGAAATGTTACTGGCCGCAGAAATGATAGACTGCAATGTCGCCGTAGGAAATGTGACTGGGGTGTTACACACAGGTGTACCAGATGGTTGTAAATACACTCCAAATACAACCAAACTTCAACATTTTCTGGGGGGAAAACTACTCAGAACCCCTAGTCTATATCCAATAGACTGAATTTCCTGAGAATTCAGTCTATTGATCATTATGTCTCTCCTGTGGGAAAAAACAGGAAATTTCCTGCACACAATTATCAATTTTAGGAAACTTCACTTCCAAAAAATAAGGATTATAACAATTCAATTAAGGTACAATTAAATGCTATATAAAATAACACAGCATATTGTCAAATGGAAATAAAGCTAGGAGAAGTAACAAATATGCAAAATAATTTACCCAATCGGCCATTTTGAATGGCACTTCCTATGTAAACAAATAATTTAATCCCACATTTATAATATGTGGGCTATAGACTGAATATTTTCATTCCAAATTTCAAAAAATTTCAGACTAGAGGATATAGACAGAACCCCCCTGAACTCTCGTTTTTCACTTTGGTCAACTCGTATTCCCGTGGAAGCATACTATTCTTAAAAAGAGCACTACACCCATGGTCTACGACAAGAACTATTATTAAAAATATTTGTGCCCCATTTTTTGGGGTACACTGTACATGTGTATATTCTGTACAGTCAAGTCATGTACCACATGTAGAGTTTGGCTGTCCTTAATATTCATATTTCAATGTATTTTCAGGTTGCATTTTCAGTGGTTCTTGTTGTTGATGTTGTCACAGAGTAAAACAGAATTTGCCACATTTAACAGTTATTGGTTGCTATAGCGAGTTATATATAAACACACAATGGAGGAGTTTACCCAAGATGCACTTGGATCTGACATGTTCTACAGCACAATTGAACCTTCCGATATAATGCCTATAATGGTTACCAAAGAGAGTACCAATATTATTTACTTGGGAAATACCCCCGCCAAAAATTCCTTTTCGACCAACTCGCATTTTAGCGTTATTGAACCTAATTCTTCTAATATTGAGGGATCTTTTCCTTGTATCTCTTGCACGAAAGTTTTTACCAGAAAAAAATATTTAAACGATCATATGAGACGATTTCATAAGATATATGCAAAGGATTATAATAGTGGATCAGTACCATCATCACAGGCAGTTAGTCAATCGCAGCCCCTTTTAATTGAAGTTGATAAGACTAGTCAGTATACGAAATGCAGATGTCCAGCATGTGGTGCGCCTTTCGAGAATAATGCATTCCTTTCTGCACACATGGAACAAGCACACAATTCAACGGTACGAGATGTTATTGCTGTTCCTGCAGAGAAGCATTTATGTCATTTTTGTCCAAGACATTTTTCTGCTCCGAGGTATTTAGCGAAGCATATAAAGATAGAACATACTAATTCAGTGTTATCCGTTAAGAAGATACACCAATGTCATATATGCAAAAAAGTGTTCAATCAAAGGTCGAATAAAGCATCTCATATCCGTTTGGTTCATAAGATATCCACATGGCAGGACTTGCCCAGAAACCATCTCTGTCCGATCTGCAAAAAAGGATTCGCCAAATTCCAATTCATGAAAATTCACTTGGCTGTCAAGCATGAACTCCAGTTAAAGGATATCACGTTACATCAGAAAAAAACGTTACTGGTTAAAAAAGGGAAACATGTTTGCCATTTATGTCCAGATAAAAGTTACGTAAAGCCATATGATTTAAAATTACATAAGAAGAAAGTACACGGAATAGAAATAGTAAACACAATTGTGAAAAAAAGTTTTCCTTGTAAGCTATGTGATGTAGAACCATTAACCAGCAAGCGATCGCTGCGTGAGCATATGAAATCTGCTCACCGTGCAATGCTAGTTACAGTGGAAAGCAATAAAAAGCAAAAGTCGAATTTACGGAAACACAAGTGCACTGAATGCCCTGTTGCAGTTCCAACCAAAGGTTTATTGAGGAACCATCTAAGTAGGTTGAACTTTTTCTCAGTAATCAACTGTCCTTGATTTATTTCATACATTGCTGTTGATTTCATTAGAAATAATGACATATTAGGCAAAATGTTGAAAACAATAGGCAAAGTTATTAATTTACTGTACTACTTAATTTGGCTCTATTTATTTTGACGTATTTGCTGTTTTGAACATTTGGCGGCTACTTAATTTGGCAGATTTATTATGTTACAATGCACATACACAAATAGTACCAATTTACATAGTTCTATAGTTACCAGGAAATTTGATGGATATATAATTTAGTCGATTTTATCATTTTGGCAGATCTGCTAAATTAAAACGAGAAGAAGTAAAGCACTAAATAGAGATCATCTTTTTAACATGGAAACAAAAAAATTTTTTTTTTCAATTCACAACCTTACAAATACCTTCAAGAAGCAAGGATAAGTATACGTATATATTCAAGAATTTTTCAAATCCTTCTTGATCCCTAATTATCAACTCTTTGAACTGAACTAAACCGCTACATAACAAAGGGTTTTGTTATGTAGCACTTAGTTTAAAAAAGAGTTGATATTAGGATTCATAAGGATCTGAATTCTGAAACATAAATATAAATAAAGGTTGTGAATAACCCAGATGCGAGTAGAAATAATCTTGATTTACGTCATTAAAAATTCAAAATTCAGTCAAAGTAATATCATATTTGAAATCTACTTGTAAAATTACATCTTGAAATGTTGTTTTAAAAAGTGTTTATCAACTTTGAAAAATCAATTTTCTTTGAAAATGTGACTTCTAACTCGGGGAGATTCCCCATAGACCCCATGCTATAAAATAACAAAAAATGAAATATCTTTTCTTTTAGTCGACAGATAATATTTTGCTATACTGGATATATTTTCATTAGTATAAGTATCAGACACATAAGGGTTATATGAAAATTGAGCCACTTAAATTGATAATATTCAATTTTAAGGGAACTTTCTTCTATATCTGCCATGTTAATTGACCCGAATCAACCACCTGGTGGTGAAACTGGTAACTACCTACTCGCATTTGGGTAATTGAAGAATATTGTTTTTTTTGTAATAAATATAACAACCTGAAGAACATGTTTAGAACATGGAAATAATTGGAAAATACCTAGGTGATGTAATATTAGTAAAAATAATTGGAGAAAATCATAATTGGATTTGAATTTGTGGTGGAACTTGACTTTTAATGAATTAAAATTCTGAGAGAATTTTTTGATCTATATCCCTAAATCTCCCACTTAACAAATTTTTAATCTAGAATTACGAATCATTTTAAATTTCAAACCACCAATAAATTTTATTTTTAAAACAACTTGGGTCTCAACTATTTATATTGTCATAACAATATGTAATTTTTAAATTTAGAATCATCACACAATGTGGAGCTACCAAATGGGACCAATTTAAAGGTGAAGTGTCTAATTGAAGGCTGTGACTTTGTTGCCATGTGGATCTCAACTGTCGTAGAACACATGAATGAGAGTCATCCAGAGATTCCACCATTAGGTAGGTAGCAAATTTAGTCTTATGCAGTGGTCACATTTGCTCCGATTTTCAGCACCGGCGCCCGATCGATGAGTATTTTATTCAAAATTGAATACAATGTGACCACTGCATTACAGTAAAACCTGAGTTAGCGAACAGAGTTGAGCAGAAATATTACTTAATCACAACATTTCAAAAACTTTTCAGTTATTGTATTCTAACATATGATTGCTTGCAAACTAAAGGAGCCGGGATTTATTTGAAAGATCTATCAATAATGGGTGCTTAGACATCTGAGGTGTTAAACTTGAATGAGTGTTCCTTTTGACAGGTTTTGTAAATATGTATGTCCAGTAAAACTTGTAAAGTGGAACACCTATGTTAGTGATGCACTTTTAAGTCCCAAGACCACCTGACTTGTTATATGGAACACCTTCCACATGGAACACTTTTAGAGGTACTAAAGGTGTTCCACTAAGACAGGTTTTACTGTTGTAAAAATAAAATAAAATATGTAAATCATGGAAAACATTATAATTGAAACAGTTTTCAGAGTCCCGTCACTGATCTAATGAACAAATGTTCATTGAACAAGTCAAAGTAAAACACTTTTTAGAGGTACCTAAAATGTTCCACCAACATAGGTGTTACTGTAGCATGAAGTAAAGTAAAACATGTTAAAGTTGAACATTATCTAAGTGAATGATCGATCTAATATTAGATGAAAAAAGTGAACACCTTCAAACTGGAACACTTTTTAGAGGTACCGAAAATGTTCCACTTCCACAGGTTTTACTGTAGGCCTATTTATTTTATAGAAACCGAAAAGAAAAGCTTTGAAAACATGGAGGCATTTTGGGCGTGGAAACAAGAAATTGAGGAGAAAACCTATTCATACTATCCAAAATCTTGGGGAAAATTAGTGTCGTCAAAACGCCGTAAGTTATATTTTGTGATGTTATCATGACTTTTTGAGCATATTTATTATTAATTTGTATGAAGACTTTTACAGGTATTTTCACCTTTTCCATAACATTTTTTCAAAGAGCTTTGCTATACTAAGTATTTAATGCAGTCATATCACAACATATATCAGTCATATTGCAACAAATACCAGTCATATTGCAACAAATATCAGTCATATTGCAACAAATATCAGTCCACAGTAAAAGGGGTCTTATCACAGATTTTTTCAATATTTTGATTTTTTGTTTATCTTAAAAAGCACAGTGAGACCTTTCAAATGAGCCATTGCTTGTGATTGATTCCTTGGAGATACAGACCAAAACAATGAATTTGAAATTAGCACAATTTCTTCTTTATCTTGGGTACATTTTTAGTTCTGTAGCACCCGATGTTGATACTCAAATATAAGTCAAATTTGCAACATATATTGCAACAATGATTAATCAAATTGCAACAAATATCTGTCTAATACAAAAAAATTCAATCAAATTGCAATAAAAATTTGTCAAATTATGACATATCAGTCAAATTACAACAAATATCAATCAAATTGCATTCAATCAAATACACAACATACATCAGTCAAAGTGCAACATACATCAGTCAAAGTGCAACATATAAATCCAGCGCACCATATTTACTTCAAATGCAACAGAGATTGTGTCAAATATCAGTCAAATTACAACAAATCACAACAAAAATTGGTGAAATTGCAATAAATATCAGTCAAATTACAACAAATATCAATCCAATCGCAACAAATATCAATAAAATTGCAGCAAATATCCAATATCCATCAAATTGCAACAAATATTAATAAAATTGCAACAAATATCAGTCAAATTGCAACATACATGTATATTAATCATTCCAGCGCACCAAATTTACTTCAAATGCAACAGAGATGGGGACCAAAAACGACCGAATTCTTACAACAGGCAATCATTGATCCGTAAACTCCTCCCAAAAGCAGCAAAAGTTGTAAATCCAAATATAGAAAAAACCAAAACGAGCATCAAACTGAACCGTAGGTGCTTTGCCAACATGGCGCTGAGGATAAATGTTGGAGAGACAGTTGATGTGGTTTTTATGAAGACGCACTCTCACGATTTAAGACTGGAGGATGTGAGCCTGATGCCACGTAAATACAGACCTGCTATTAAGAACCTCAATCCAGCAATTAAAGGTATTTGTATTCAGGTTTTTCATTTACTTTTATATTCTTAATTAACAATATTTTATTCACCTGTTCTATATTATCTTACAGTTTAATGATGAAAAAGATGGTTATTAAGTCACTTGTCGTTTTTTGAGAAATCGGCTATTGCAACTATTCCAATTTTCAAATGATGATTTCCAATGTTGTTTTTGTTTGGTTCGCCCAGAATTCTAATGATACCCCAAATGAAGATGTTCAAACAAGTTGATTGTTCTCTCTCCTCTAAATCAATTTTACCTTGATTATCCCATCGAACGAAGTTTGGAGGGATAAAGGGAACGCCTCCATCCGTACATACGTATGTTCGTACATCCCTACGTCCGTCCATCCGTCCGGGCAATAATTCAAATACCGATGGCCAGATTTTGTTCATATTTTGTACACATATACCCAATGGGGGTAGAAGTTCTGCTCAAAAACCGATTTTCAAATTGGCCACTCATTTAAAAATGGTGGCCATTTCAGTGCCGATTTTACAGTAATTTAGGTACTGCATATAAAACTGTAATAGCAATAAATTTAAATGTAAAAAAAGTTATATAGGACATTGATTAAGCTAGAAATGTAAATACAGAAGAAATACATGGCAGCCATCTTGAAAAATGGCTGCCTTTGCACGTCATTTTACGATTTTTGCTGTAACTTGAAAAGTAGTGGAGCGATTTTGTTCATATGTGAATAGTATAGTATGTGAATACTTTAAGCATGGCACAATGTCTAATGACATTTCTGGTAGTAGGCGGCCATTTTTCAAAATGACCACCATTTTTATGTGTATTATGTTACATTTTTTCATATAACTCAAAAAGTTGTAGAGCGATTTTGTTCATATTTTATATGTGAATACTATAAGCATGGCACACTGTCTTATGGCACTTTGGAAAAAAATGGCCACCATTTTTTACGTTTGTTCATATTTGATATCTGAATACTTATGAGCCTTGTACACTGTCTCATGACACTTCGCGTAGTAGGTGACCATTTTAAAAAATGGCTGTCAATTTTACATTTTTTACTATAACTCGAAAAGTATTGGGAGCGATTTTGTTCATATTTGATATGTGAATACTCGTAAGGATTGCATACTGTCTAATGACATTTTGGGTAGTAGGCGGCCATGCTATTTGCAACATGCTATTTACATCTTGTGAGTTTCAATGACGCCGTTTGATTTTATAAAAAATGCCAAACTTTGTGACAAAGAATTGCATCCTGCTTGCAGCGAGAAGACGGACTCGTTCGGGGCAATAACACACATGTATAAAGATTCCTAAATTATGGTCATGCTATTGCCCCAAACCGGTCCGTCTTCTCGCTGCAAGCAGGATGAAATTCTTTGTCACAAAGTTTGGCATTTTTTATAAAATCAAACGCGCGTCATTGAAACTCACAAGATGTAAATAGCATGTTATTTACATCATACCTTGATGGGGAAAAATATATCTTATATGTTAGAAGTACTAAATAAAAGTTATCGTGAAAATGAGACAGTCGTTCTCGAGAGAAAAGAGCATAAATGCGCATTTAGAGAGTTTTGGTCCGTTTAAAAATCTGTAAAAAATTTGGGTACTTAAAAGCATCAGGAGGCATCAAATATTTCAAATTAGACACGAGGAAGTCATTATTGAGCAAGTTATGGCTGTTTTAAATTCAAATAAAACTGTTAACCCGTACCGGTCCAGCTTTTGACCCGTATCGGTCAATTTTCGTTAGCTGCATATACCAAGGGTGGTCAGTGTCAATGGAATTCTATGTGTTGCATAAAAATTGTTAATAAATGTTGAAATAGTGAGAAATTGATATCAAACCTATCTCAGTTTTTTATGTCACACCATAAGTGGTGACATATTGTTTATTGTTATAGTCTCAAACTTTTTTTTTGTTCATGGTGTTCTGCAGTTGGCATTCGGTGGTTGATGTTTGTAGCAAATGGCAGATGTTGACATTTTGCATGTTAATGCCTTTTTTTCAATTTTATGATTGAATCTCATAAAAGGTCCTTGATAAAAATAATGTTGGAACCCTTTTTGATGTTTATAATTTGATGTAGGCCTACCTGGCCCAGACCAGCCACTGAAATTTGTGAGTGAGCCCGCACCTGATCCTATTGACACTCCCTCTGATGCCTCAACTAATCAACCTGATGTCACTACTAATCACAGTGATTCTGATGCCAGGACTGGTTCAAATCAAAAAGCCACAGCAGACTTGACTTCTGATGTCAAAACTAGTCAAAGTGACCCTGATTCTGATTTGGAGATGTCAGTTGATGACCAAGGTGATGTCAGCACTGTTGAAGAGCAATCCACCCACAACAATGTTTATGGTAAGACAAAACCTTTGATATCACACTTTGCTTTTGCTGCTAGGCAGGTGGCTGGATGAGTGAGAGTCACAAGTCTTGTCATCAAAATATCAGGAAAATTGCTTGCTTATCCATTCAACTTGAGCTTTTTTGCAGATGCAAGAGGAGACTAGCGCCATTAGATCTGATAAAGTTTCTGCAGTGAGCACCATTAAAACAAGTGGGCGCAGCACCCACCTGAGATTTTGAAAATAGGCTTACACCCACTCGCACCCACTTGAAAATGAGAAAAATCATGAAAAATTGGCATATTTTGACCAATTTCAGTCTGAATTGTGAAAATGAGAATTTTGCACACACTTGAGAAAAAATCCTGTGGAGAACACTGTTCTGTGACTGCAATTTTGATTAACCTGTATTTATTGGATGTGGCTGAATCAGATTTATGCATATAGTGTTGATGAATTCTTCTTTTAAAAGATCCATGCAAAATTGAAAATACTTTTTGACTTTTCAGATATTGCTTAGGATAACCTAGAAGTTGTTTGAGATTTTATTCAAAAAATCATATTGAAGTAAAATACAATGTATTTGAATTTATGCCATTTTTTGACAATTTAACATTATTGAAGATAGTAACATAAATCCTGATGCCCAAATTTCTCAGTTAACATTATAATATATTATTTTATTATTCCAGCCACATATGCTGCCATACCAGCAAAGCCTACCACGAAATCTGAGCATAAGAAGCATTCACTTTCTGTGACAAATCTGAAGTTGATTCAGAGTACGATAGAAGCAGCTTCTATAAATGAACCGAAACGAGTGTTAGAGGATGACTCTGATAGTGACATGGCTGGAGACTCAGATTCAGACTCCCCTGAACATGTCTATGAACCAAGGCCTTCTAAAAGTGAGTATTTCTGAAAGGTGGCGAGAGCTCATATAGATGGTAGTTGACATATTGTCAATGGTTTGTAGTAGTGTAAAACCTGTCCAATCTGAACACCCCTGGGACTGTTCAAAAGAGTTGTTCATATTTTTCATATTTCAAGGTTTTTTAAAGATGAAAATCAATGAAAGATTGGAGCAAGAAAAAGTGTACACATTGAGAGATGTTCGGATTTAAGAGAGGTGTTCAGATATACAGGTTTCACTGACCTTGTATATCCCAACTCTCCCATCAGTTTATTAGGCGAGGAAGAAACTGAAAAAGAGGCTGTTTTAAAGGTTAACCCCCCCCCCCTAGTTTTAACAGGTTGAAATTTAAAAAGCTAATGAAGCAAGATTTGTATAGATTTAGCAATTATGACTAATTTTTAAGACAATATCCCTTGGAAACTCCTTATATTAAGTGGTTGCCATGGCAACACATTTTGACTGTCATTATTATAAACATTGTTAATATTTGTTGTGGCAAACTAATTTACGCTAAATAATAACTGTAGATGCCTTGTTGTCTGAATAAAGTTATATCATTGCATTTCAGGGCTAAAGGTAACAAGAGCTAATAAGCTGAAAACTATTTCTACAGAAGCTACAGGAACTCCAGAGCGAGGATGCACTAAGACGAATGATACACTCACAGAAGCTACAAAAACTGCAGAAATTACCACAAATAGGATCAATAGTTGTGTGGAACCCATAATAAAACAAAGTGAGACAAATGTTGTGGAAGGGCATTCAAAAACAAAAGAGGGAACAATTGGGATAAAGGAAGGAACAATTGGTGCAAAGGAAGGAACAATAGGGACAGAGCAAGGTGCATTTCTTACAAAGCAAGGGATAAGTGAAGGGAAAATTCTTACCATTCAAGATACAATTAGTATAATACAAGGGACAAAGTGTTCAAAGCAACCTACAATAGGTACTTTACAAGGGACATTGGGTACAAAGCAACCATCAATTGGTACAATACACGGGACAACGGGTATGGAGCAAGTGAAAATTGGTACAATACAAGGGACAATGGGTTCAAAGCAATGGACAATTGCTACATTGAAAGGGAAAATGGTTGCAAAGCAACCATCAATTGGTACAATACAAGGGACAATGAATACAAAGCAACCAACAATTGCTACAATACAAAGGACAATAGATACAAATCAACCATCAATTGGTACAATACAAGGGACAATGGTTACAAAGCAACCATCAATTGGTACAATACAAGGGACAATGAATACAAAGCAACCATCAATTGGTACAATACAAGGGACAATGGTTACAAAGCAACCATCAATTGGTACAATACAAGGGACAATGAACACAAAGCAACCATCAATTGGTACAATACAAGGGACAATGGTTACAAAGCAACCATCAATTGGTACAATACAAGGGACAATGAATACAAAGCAACCATCAATTGGTACAATACAAAGGACAATGGTTACAAAGCAACCAACAATTGCTACAATGCAAGTGACAATGGTTGCAAAGCAACCATCAATTGGTACAATACATGGGACAATCGGTACAAAGCAACCAACAATTGCTACAATACAAGGAACAATTGGTACAAAGCAACTGACAATTGGTACAACAGGTAAACAAGTTGCATATCTTACAAACCAGGGCTCTATAGGTACAAAGGAAGGAAACATCGTTACTGCACAAGATCCTTTAGGTACAATACAAGGAGCCTCAGTTGATGAACAAAATAAAACAAATATTACAAAACATAGAAGAATTGCTCCAAAGCAAATGACATCAACAACAAACAATGTTGTTCCAAGTTCTAATGCTGCAGATGCCTCTAATGTGGTCCAGGGATCAGTTGAAGTTGTTGCTGTTCAAGCGAATGGTTATCTTCAGCTTGTACCAAAAGAAAAGTTTGTACAAATGTCTCATTTTGCAAACCCACAGGTCTTATATATGGGAACATCTGGTTAGTATTTGTTTATATTCATTCATTCATTCAGCAGTCAAAATTTAGTGTATTATTTTTTAGTGAAACTTATTTTTTCTGGGGGCATACCTGTCAAGATTTCTTTAAGAAAAATCGGGAGAAAATCGGTATTTCTATAAAAAAATCTAGATTGTTTAGAATAATCGGGAGAAATTGGGAGTTAAGAATGAAAATTGGGAGGAAATCAGGGTTTACAAAAATAATCAGGAGAAAATCAGGATTGATTAGGATTAATCAAGAGAAATCTGGAGTTTACAATGAAAATCGGGAGGAAATTGAGGTTAACATAGGTAAATTGATAAATAGGTTTTCGAATTGCATTTGGGCTGATAATTACTATCTTTGTTTATTAATATATCCATGAGATATCATCAGCAAAATTAGCTTTACTTATTGAACAATCAGTAATGGTGACTTTAAATGTAAACCCTAATGGTACTTATTCCATGAACCCTTCTTTGCAGATCCGCCAAGCATAACTAAAACCTCATCACATACATCTGCATCTGTTGGTCAAGGATCAGCATTAGCAGCACCAAATGTGGCAAGGATCAAGAAAGGATCACAACCTCACATAAAAATTATCAAAAAGACTGTTGTAAAAGACAAAGTGTTGTCAACAGGTGGCCTTCACACAAAAGACACATCTCTTGGTGTTACTGTTATACCAAGTGGATCAAAACAGGGCCTTCCGAGCAATTCTGAGACCTCAAAATCAACTACGCTTGGTAATTCTGAGACCTCACAATCAAATAAGCTTGGTAATTCTGAGACCTCAAAATCAACTGCGCTTAGTAAATCTGAGACCTCACAATCAAATAAGCTTGGTAATTCTGGGACCTCAAAATCAACTACGCTTGGTAATTCTGAGTCCTCAAAATCAACTATGCTTAGTAATTCTGAGACCTCACAATCAAATAAGCTTGGTAATTCTGAGACCTCAAAATCAACTGCGCTTAGTAAATCTGAGACTTCACAATCAAATAAGCTTGGTAATTCTGGGACCTCAAAATCAAGTACGCTTGATAATTTTGAGTCCTCAAAATCAACTATGCTTCTTAGTAATTCTGAGACCTCACAATCAACTACTATTGGTAACTCTGAGACCTCAAAATCAACTGCGTTTAGTGAGACCTCACAATCAAATAAGCTTGGTAATTCTGGGACCTCAAAATCAACTACGCTTGGTAATTCTGAGTCCTCAAAATCAACTGCGTTTAGTGAGACCTCACAATCAAATAAGCTTGGTAATTCTGGGACCTCAAAATCAACTACGCTTGGTAATTCTGAGTCCTCAAAATCAACTGTGCTTGGTAATTCTGAGTCCTCAAAATCAACTATGCTTGGTAATTCTGAGACCTCAAAATCAACTACGCTTCGTAATTCTGAGACCTCACAATCAAATAAGCTTGGTGATTCTGAGACCTCACGATCAACTACGCTTTGTAATTCTGAGATCTCACAATCAACTACGCTTAGTAATTCTGAGACCTCACAATCAAATAAGCTTGGTGATTCTGAGGCATCACAATCAAATAAGCTTGGTAATTCTGAGACCTCACAATCAACTTTGTTTAGAAATTATGAGACCTCAAAATCAACTATGCTTGGTAATTCTGAGACTTCAAAATCAAATAAACTTGGTAATTTTGAGACCTCAAAATCAACTATGCTTGGTAAATCAGAGACTTCACAATCAACTAAGATTGATAATTCTGAGTCCTCAAAATCAACTACGCTTGGTAATTCTGAGACCTCAAAATCAACTACGCTTAGTAATTCCGAGTCCTCAAAATCAATTGCGCTTGGTAATTCAGAGACCTCAAAATCAACTATGCTTGGTAATTCTGAGACCTCAGTATCAAGTACACTTGGTAATTCGGAGACCTCAATATCAAGTACGCTTGGTAATTCTGAGTCCTCAAAATCAACTACACTTGGTAATTCCGAGATCTCAAAATCAAGTACGCTTGGTAATTCTGAAACCTCAATATCAAGTACGCTTGGTAATTCTGAGACCTCAAAATAAAAAGTGTCTGATGGAACAGAAATTTCGATTTTAAATGTGCCTGATAGTGATATTTGCAACTGGAAAAATTGAAAAAGAACTTGTCAGAATTAGAGAATTTTTTATCTCTGTTTCAACAACTGGAAGATATGCAATCTAAATACATGTAGTTGAGATATGCAATCTAAGTACATGTAGTTGAGGAGATGTGCAATCTAAATACATGTAGTTGAGGAGATACGCAATCTAAGTACATGTAGTTGAGGAGATATACAATCTAAGTACATGTAGTTGAGGAGATATGCAATCTAAATACATGTAGTTGAGGAGATATGCAATCTAAGTACATGTAGTTGAGGAGATATGCAATCTAAATACATGTACTTGAGGAGATATGCAATCTAAGTACATGTAGTTGAGGAGATATGCAATCTAAATACATGTAGTTGAGGAGATATGCAATCTAAGTACATGTAGTTGAGGAGATATGCAATCTAAGTACATGTAGTTGAGGAGATACATGTATGCAATCTAAGTTGAGGAGATGAGGATGAGAAAGAACAGTGTACCAAGAAATAAAGAACTTAGAAACTTACTGGTCGTTTACATATTGAGATGCATTGACGGGCTTTCCTTTATCTTTCAAAATGGGGTGTGAGAATTGTGAATTTCAAACCAAAATTGTCTAAAGGAAGAACATGTAGAAGTAATAGAGTGTAAAATGTTCTAACAATCTTCCAAATTATGCCAATGTTTTCATTATAACTGTATAAATCTTATTTTATTTCTCAAAACAGAATTAGTCGAAGTTATTGAAAATACTGTCCCATTCTATTAGTATGATTTGAATTGTTTTGTTATGTCTAAACTGTTTGGACTTTAAGATATGATATCTAAACATGGAATAATGAATCAAAATAAAAAATATAGTGAAATTATTAATTACCTCTATATTCCCTTTTCCAATATACTTTAAAGTAAATGAATGAGCTTGAAATTGTCCATTTCCACCCAATATCTTTTTATTAGACTCCAGATGTAAATCTGGAGTCTATTACTTTCGTCAGTATTCTTCTTTATTATTCTTCTACACACGTTTTCTCAATAACTAGAAGACCTTGAGTCAAGTCATGTATATGGTCAATTTAGGTCCAGTATCTAGTTTCTCGGAAATTGGGTCAATTTTTTATCTAGGTCAAAGGTCGAGAACTAGGTCAAATCTTGTATTTTCATCATTTTACCAATTTTCTCAGTCGTTCATCGATATTTTTTCTCGGTCTTTTTTTCTTCATGTTCCTTGGAAACAAAGCTAATTCCGAAAGGCAAATCGTTTTTTGATTACTCTTACCAATTTTGAAATATGGCTTTCCGGAAAGTAGGTCAAAACAACAAGTTCTCCAAATTCAAAGTATGAGTTATGCATTAGGGGCAGAATTTTGTCAGGAATCGTAATCTGCAAACCAAATTTGACTTCCGGTTCGGAAGTTATGGCGTTTTGAAAGCTCAAAAATCGCTAAATTCGGTGCCCATGTTAAGCCAATGGAAAAAAGAGTTCAGCTAAATATAATGAACGCTTTTAAAAGAATAAGACCTCAAAAGCTATCTAGCTTCAAAATTTGGACACCAAAATGCCTAGGTCAAAATCTAGGTCAAATTCAAAGGTTTTCCTTATTTTTGCGATTTTGACACTACACTTTGATAATATTCCTCGAAATTGTGTATACATGTAGCCAAGAGTGTGCTAATAGCGTTAGCCTTTTGCCACCAGAAAGTATTTTGACCCACTTTTGAGATATGGTGTCCAAAAAGTAGGTCAAAATAAAAAGTTCTCCAAATTTAACATATGAGTTATGAATTAAGGGTAGAATTGTCTCAGAAATCCGAATCTGCAAACCAAATCTCGATCCGACTTCCGGTTCCAAAGTTATGGCGTGTCCGAAAAGTAGGTCAAAATAAAAATTCGCCAAATTTAACGTATGAGTTATGAACATGGGGTAGAATTTTGTCAGGAATCCGAATCTTTAAATCAAATTTCGATCCGACTTCCGGTTCGGAAGTTATTGCGTTTTGAAATTTCGGAAAATTGATCTGATGGTATCCTGATAGAAAGTCAAGGGTAGAGAAGAAAATATTGAAAAATTCATCCATCCTTTCTATCTGATCCTATCCTTCCTATCTATCCTTACTTCGTATCCTTTCCTTCATATCCTTCCAATCCTCTCCTATCATATCCTTTCTTCCTATTCTGTTCTATCCTATCCTTCTTTCTTATTCTATCCTATCGTTCCTTCCCATTCTATCCTATCCTACCTTCCTATTTTATCCATCCATCTTATTCTGAATGACTCAACTTATTCTGGATGACTCGGCTTATTTTAGATGACTTGGCTTAAAAAAGTCTAGATCTGGAGTCTGAAATTGAACTTCGTTCAATTTCCAAAGTCTAGTTATTTTAAAGATATGGTTATGTCTGTCAATGTATCTTGATAACGAAAAGTGGACACTGTTATAATATGTCTGTGCATTCCACAATTACGTTGTTAAAGGGCCCGTGAAAAGTAAAGGAATGAGCTTGAATTCTTCCATTTCCATCAATATTTTTATTTTTAAGATAAGGTTATGGCTGTCAATGTATCTTGATTATGAAAAATGGACACTGTTATAATATGTTGTATGCATTCCACATTTACATTGTTAAAGTAAATATATTTCATTTGAACACTTCCGTTATAATTATATCACTACCAGAAGTGGTGAAATATTGTTCTATAGTGTCTTAAATTTTTTCGTGGACGGTTGGCGTCTGTAACAAATGTCAGGTGGTGACATTTTGCATGTTAATGTAAAATATTAGCCTTCTAAACTTGTACTAATACCATGAGAACAGGTCCATAGCAATATCATTTATTATGTCACCACTGATGCGGTGACATAGTTTGTCTGGAACTTTTTTGCGGTCGGCGTCTGTAACAAATGGCAGGTAGTGGTTATTCTTATCATTATTAAAGGTCCGTTATGTCATTATGTTTAGGCCTAATACTGATCCAAAATAACTGCCACGTGTTTTAATAAAAGAAGTGAAATATTATACAAATAGTTTGTTCAGTTGACAGACTGAGAGGATTAACTGCACATCACTCGTATGAGAATACCATTTATTTATTAATACCATGGTATTTACTGTACATGAAACGATACACCCCTGTCTCAAATTTTCTTAACTAACTAATAGTTTTTACTTCAAACTGCCAGAAATGAACTAAATACTGACATATTTTATTGTTAACGCCCTACATTGATACGATAGTACAGTAGTAAAGCCTCAGTCACATTTGCTATACGACGGCCGTATCTTCACAAAGATTTGCATCGTATCGCTTATCCCTATATTTAATGCTGCATATTTCTCTTGATTTTGGGAAGCTACGGCCGCTGTACGTTTGCCGTAGATCAATTGAGACTCGGGCATTAGTCATGTCAATGTGTAGTTGATGTTTTGAATGACAAACCGTCCTTATGTTCAGACGTTCTTGACTGTACAGGGTGTTTCATAATGACCGTCCACAATTCCACAGCTAGGCCTTATCAATTTGATTGTTAAGCTATGCATAGCGATCTAGGATTAGCTGTGGAATTGTGGAGGATACACGGTTAACTGAGGAAATTGTTTGATAAAGGTCACGGTTTCTAGGATTGGTATAGTTGTTGGAGGGGGCGGTCATTTTGAGACACCCCGTGTTACCCTTTATCATTGAACTCAGGTGTTGTCTGTCATGAAATGATATTGAATTTATCATTCGCGGTACAGACTGACATTTTCATTTGTTCTTTTGCATGTCAAATACGATTTCTATAACATGCACTCTTCCCGAGGCCATCGGAATAAGATACATCTTCGAATTCTCACCTAGTGTACGGAGTTAATGTAGCGGTACGTTTTGCAAGAAATAAAATGACCTGAATAAGAAATTATATATGTTGCTGCATCCCCGAGCCTACTCGTCTCTACCAGGAAAATGTTCCACAGATGTTACATATTAACTGAGGCTAGATATTAAGATTAGATGGTGGATTTTCTCGTAACTGGTTCTGCAGATTATTGCTATATGCCCTCGTCGTGCCATTGCTATGTCCTCGTCGTGCCATTACAATGCCCTCATCGTGCCATTACAATGCCCTCGTCGTGCCATTACAATGCCCCCGTCGTGCCATTGCTATGCCCTCGTGCCATTACAATACCCTCGTCGTGCCATTACAATGCCCCCGTCGTGACATTACAGTGCCCTCGTCGTGCCATTACAATGCCCTCGTCGTGCCATTACAATGCCCTCATCGTGCCATTACAATGCCCCCGTCGTGCCATTGCTATGCCCTCGTCGTGCCATTACAATGCCCTCGTCGTGCCATTACAATGCCCCCGTCGTGCCATTACAATGCCCTCGCAGTACCACTATGCCTTATACACACACATTAAGAATATTCAATTTATAACATAATCGAATCCAATCGTAACGTCCGCAAATTCTTCCGATACTTATTAATTAAATTGATTATTGAAAACATATATTTCATATGATTACCTCAAAAAGTAAAAAACACAAAGTTTCTTACTTCACTTTACAATATTTGCATTTGGAAACATAAAATAATGATATTAGTTGAAGTTTTGTTTTTTTCTTTTATGCTTGGGTCATATTTGCTCCGAATCGTCGGCGCCCAGCCGATTAAGTACTTTTTTCAAAAGTGAATACAATTTTGAACCCTTATCATTTAATTTGCCTATTGCCTAATTTCAGCCAGGTTCGGAAAATTAAATGTCGGAAATATTATCTACATAATGCAGGACGCTAAATGAGAACTATCGTATCACATCACCTTACCGAGGTCCCACTCATTTTGGATGATGGTATAAGGATGCAAAGGACCCACACATAGTGTGCTGAAGTCGAATACAGAAATGCAAAAGAGAATGCTTCGAGGCTCGTGAAACCTCTTTTGTCTGCTAACGTAATAAGCAAGAGAAGATTAGCGGAGATCCATACTACTATGATTCCACTCAGCGCTATAACGATGATCAATGCGCTCCTCAAACGTCACAGCCGCAGCGGATCGGACTTCCGTAATGTTCCATGATTCGTCAGTTGTTACATTGGTGGTAAATATGGCGATGGTGGGATAATTGCTTATAGCGTTCTGAATAAACCTAAGTTCACACTAACGGCGCTTTGATGGCACTTTAAAGCGCTGTGCGAAGCGGCTTTGCACGCCGCTTTTAAGCGCCATCAAAGCGCCGTTGGTGTGAACTTAGCTTTAACGAAAGGCGTTTAGCGTGTTGTTTGCACTTCTTTCTGAAGGTATCAGTAAAATCTAAAAGCTCTTTGGGCGATGTCATCTACACTGGTGGTCCACTCGATTACGCTGGTTACCAAAACGGTTCGTTTTGGTAACAAAATGTCGGAACATCGAAGGTACGATTTTTCTTTTTTCCTTATTTCACACGTTGTAGGCAGAATTCCCACGACATTTTTAACACAAAAGTGTATCCGTATCATATGCTTAAGAAAATGTACATATTTGCGAACAAATAGTTCAGAAGACAACAGAATCGTCGATTTAATTACTCACTTAAGTTACATAAACGGTTTTTCGAAAAACGGTTAAGATCTGCACTTTTAACCCAAACCGTTTATGTAACTTAAGTGACAAATTAAATCGACGATTCTGTTGTCTTCTGAGCTATTTTTTCTGCCTACAACGCGTGATACCTTCGACGTTCCGACATTTTGTTACCAAAACGGTTCGTTTTGGTAACCAGCGTAGTCGAGTGGATCACCAGTGATCTATGGTCCAAATAACAGATCGATTGTTGCCCGAGATCAAGTAGAGTCGCACAGATAGACGTCCATGTTACTTCTGGTAGTTTCTAAAATCAACTATAATGCATGATTGATTACTAATCTAAATGTTTGTACATTTTCTGTGTACATTGCTAAAGTTTATTTGGTATACAATACGACAATACTCAATAATCAGAGTGTAAAAACGCTCTGAAAGAAAAATTATTATCTCCTTCCAAATTAAAATATATATACAAATAGATATACAATTATTACAGATGTGTTTTTAATTGCACTACTTAATTATCAAAAAGAGGTACATAGCTAGAGATATATTTGAGTAAACCTGACCTATTTCCGAATATCTACTCTCATCGGGTGTTTTTAATACGTGCAAAATGTCCCTCTTTCAATGTGTTCCTAAGACCTTTATTCAGTTATATGTTACAGGTGGCTATAAGTGAACTGTTAACGAGTTCATAAGATCTCTGTATCAATTAGTGTCGATACGTACCTGCTCATCAAGGTAAGGATATAGTACCCCTTGAGGAAGATATAACGGAAGCTAATTGATGAAATCTAATAATAAACTGAATCTTGACCTGTAATATGACAATTAATGATATTCCACGAGTCATATTTACATAATATCGTTCGATTTTGTGTTAATAATGTCATCCACGAGAAGCGTAAATCAAAATATCAATATTTAGGAGCGATCAAATATATATCAGATACGAGTTTGTGATTTAATTGGATGGTGACCTATAATATGTAATATGTATGCCAATCAATGCAAATGAATGAGAATATTTTGTAGCATATATATTTGAGCTGAAATGAAATGAAAGGATGACATTGCAACACTTTAATACAGGGTGGTCACAAAACGGAAACCCTACATTTTCTTTATATCTTTGTCATTTTAGAATATATATTTGTACATCGTTCAATTTCCTACCAGCCTACCATATTTCATGACCCCCACTCTTATAGTCACAATGCTGCTGTTACACTTTCTGTTAATATTCTTTCTTCATTATGGTATCACATTGTCCAAATTGAATGTTGACTCCTTACGCCGTAAAATTACGTCCAAAATGACCCATTGTGCGTCCAAATGAACGCGTCCACCCTAATATAAGCACACAAGTCTAATAAACGTGCTTGGACACTCAACTCTCTTTTGTAAGGAACCCATTGAGACGACTGAGAAATCAATGTCAATGGTTATTTAGAAATCAATTAAGATCAGTATAACAGATGAGATTTATTACAAAGCTATTCGCCAGTGGCAACATTTTAAGCTAATGGATCTATATTTTCCAAAACAGAAACAGAAATCACGGTACTGAAGTAAAGACTAATTATGGGATTCTCTTGAAATCTAAAGAAATGTTAATTATCGTGTCAGTCTAATCAAGCGCCCGGGAATATGTTTCTGAGCTTTTGTCTATTTTGAAAATAGAAGATTTTAGTTTCCATGTACTCTTCAATTGTATGTTCAAAATTTGACAAATATCCAAACTAAATTACATATCAGTAACCTCATGAAGAAAACTATGTATCATGTATAGCTGTTTCCTGTTAATTTTATTTTACCCTTAGAAAATCATTTTGGATGGATCTCGAATTCCAAGGTCCAACCAAGTCAATCAAATACCTAAGAAGCAGTTTTCGTTCGTATCGTTTATTTCTTAAACTAATAGATTTTTTATTGATTACAATATTTATCGTGGCTACAGGCTCAAACAAGGGCGTTACAATACCCGGGAATTTATCGGTTCGTGCAGTACTTGTTTGTGATAGCGCCCTCTGTAGGTCACTGTGCTTATAGCCTACAGTAATACGGGGTAGGATATCGGGAATTCAGTCAGTTTCCATCCGTCAATTACGCTATGAATTGTAGCAAGTGTGACCACTTTATCCACTTAAACAATTTGATAATTGATTAAATCTTTAAACAAAATCGATAAACACGTTATACACTTCCTATCTCCTTAGAAATTAGCATGTATTTATGGATTGTGTTTTCGAACAAGGCTCGACCCAGACCAATAGGGAAATCCTTATGCTAATTAGTATGACGTCATATTTTCCTGGGGAATCCTAGATTTCAAAGTCTCAGTCTGTTATTGTGTCAAATGTAAACGCTCTTTTGCAGACAGAAAATTGACAGATTAGCTTTTAACTTTCAGCTTTGATGTTTAAATATTCTGTATTTCTACCGGACTTCTTGCTGAATATCATATAATGTTATAACTTGATTTGGACCGTTGCCTGAATGATCATTCTGAAATTTTGATTGTGATTCATGATTGATTGGCAAGAAAAATAATTCCTATTGTTTTCCAGCGAAGTCAAAATGTTACAGCATGAGTTATAATGTCGAGTTTGCATCATGTCAAATTCTGCTAGTGATTAGAAGTCCATGCGGCACAAGCATACACATAAGAGTCAAACACACCCAGGCTCCAGGCCGTGGATGGAAATATAAAACTATTTAAGGCACAAACTGGTATTTTATAGACCGATATGTAGTGTCTGCCATGTATTGAAGGTTAACCAATCTGCATTATTAATGTTACTTCTATCAATACATGGTTGTGCAATGGAAAAGCAATGGCACAATCAAAAATGTGCATATCAATCGTGAATATCTCTCGGTTCAAAGCTTATTTCCAACAGAATCGTGTCAAAATATGTGTCTGAGTAACAGTTATACATTATAAGATCGCAAACTCTTACCAATTATCTGCCGAATGGCTCATTTTCAACGAAATGTCCTTAAGACAACAGCCCTGGGTCGCGCCTGAGACCAAAAACTATTTCAAATAGCCCTCCCCTAATTATATTGGATAATCACATTTATGCATGCGCGCGCAGTTCATCCACTGAACGAAACGCCACTTCCCGCTGAAATCACCGGGTATTGATCTTTCCCTTGGCTCAAAGAGCATCAATATACGTGTGCGTTTTTTAATAATCATGAAAATCGTGAAAGATATAAAACAAACAATATGTATATAAATAAACGATCTCATACACATTATGATAGTCGACGCCCAGATGGACACAACAAGTATCCAAAACATTTCAACATCAAGCAATTGGTTGATGTAAAAACACTTGGTTTGGATCAACTTCAAGCAATCTGATTGATTGATGCATGAACACCTGGTTTTGGATCAACTTCAAGCAATCTTTTCTTATTTTCTATCACCTTCAAGAGGATATAGTCATATTTCCTCAAACACTCAAGGTATAAGTGTTATATTTCCTCTCACATACAAGAGGTTGGAGTCACCTGTCCTCTCATTTCAAGAGGTTATAATCATATTTCCTCTCACATTGAAGAGGTTAGAGTCATATGTCCTCTCACATTCAAGAGGTTAGAGTCATATGTCCTCTAACATTCAAGAGGTTAGAGTCATATGTCCTCTCACATTCAAGAGGTTGGAGTCATATGTCCTCTCACATTCAAGAGGTTGGAGTCATATGTCCTCTCACATTCAAGAGGTTGGAGTCATATGTCCTCTCACATTCAAGAGGTTGGAGTCATATGTCCTCTCACATTCAAGAGGTTAGAGTCATATGTCCTCTCACATTCAAGAGGTTGGAGTCATATGTCCTCTCACATTCAAGAGGTTAGAGTCATATGTCCTCTCACATTCAAGAGGTTGGAGTCATATGTCCTCTCACATTCAAGAGGTTGGAGTCATATGTCCTCTAACATTCAAGAGGTTAGAGTCATATGTCCTCTCACATTCAAGAGGTTGGAGTCATCTCTCCTTTCACATACGAGAGTCATATTTCCTCTTAGGCTCAAAAGTTATATATATCAGCATGTCCCACGAATACTGGAAAATTCTCAATTACAGAAACATGTACTTAAGATTGGGAAGCTTGAAAAATAAAAAAAATCAGAAAAACTGGCTTATATCATCGGTTGGAATTTTATGCACGAATCCTGACAGAACGAACAAACTGTTTGATTTCATTTAGTTTTAGACAAATTCATACACAGAATGAACTGCAAACCTTACCCTAAAAGCCTTTCTACTTTCCGTGATAATTGATTCTCAGGAAAAAGAAGTAATCAAATCTCGCTCCACATAATGGTAGGAACCCCTACAACCCCTAGATATCCCCAAGATAATTTACAACATTTTGAAATGTTATTTACTTGCGTTACAACTGGCTATAAATTCATAATCAAAAGATTTATACTCGTATCGTGCTCACTTCTTGTGTGTTAGGTTTTGGTTGTTATAAGACTAAAACTGGCGATTCGTAACTGAAGCGAAAAAAGGCAGCAGTGTATTTTGAATTTTGAATCACGGCGCCATCCTTCAGGATCGAACCTATTCACTCACGATAGGCGGGGCTAGGATCAAATTCAAAATTTTGAGCAACATTTCGGGTTTAGTTTATTTGGACCAATAAAGCCAACTCGAAGTGAGAATGTTGTCCTTGATGTGCCATTTACATGTTTTAGGCATGCCAGGAGAATTGTGTACCCAAAGGAAGGCAAAAAATTTGAATTTACCCTATTTTTCAAAAATTCTTTCGGCACTAATAAATATAAGGTTGATGATTCTGTCCACTGTGGTATGTTCTCATGCTAAAAAGTTGTGTGCATTCAGTCTCTGACATTTACGGACCACAAGTAAGTCACATGAGTCACAGTTTCTCTGACATTCAATATTCTGGCCTCAAATACCAAAGATTAAAATCATGTATCCCCTCATATCTAAGTTGTACAGCCCCAAAGTACGAGAAGTAACTCATAGTTTCTCTAAGATCAAAGACCGTACTGGTCTCAGATACGAGAACTAAGTCATAGTTCCTCTCATATCTTAGAATTCACAGTCCTCAAATACAGAAGGTGGATATCATATATCCCCTTATATCCAAGTTTTACGAGAAGTAACTCATAGTTCCTCTAATATACGAGAATTTACTGGCCTCAAATAATAGAACTAAGTCATAATTTCTCTCATATCCCCTAATTCACAGTCCTCAAATACAAAAGGTGGATATCATATATCCCCTTATATCCAAGTTTTACTAGAAGTAACTCATAGTTCCTCTAATATACGAGAATGCACTGGCCTCAAATACTAGAGCTAAGTCATAGTTTCTCTCATATCCCCTAATTCACAGTCCTCAAATACAAAAGGTGGATATCATATATCCCCTTTTATCCAAGTTTTATGAGAAGTAACTCATAGTTTCTCTAATATCCAAGAATGTACCGGCCTCAAATACGAGAACCAAGTCATAATTTCTCTCATAACCTCTAATTCACAGTCCTAAATTAATAAAAGGTGGATAACGTATATCACCATATATCCAAGTTTTACTAGAAGTAACTCATAGTTCCTCTAATATACGAGAATGTACTGGCCTCAAACACGAGACCTTAGTCATAATTTCTCTCAGGTCTCATATCAAATTAAAGAAGTCAATATCATATCCCCTCACATCCACGTTCTACAGATCTAAAATACGAGAAGCAACTCCTAGTTTCTCTATTATACGAGAATGTACTGGCCTCAAATACCAGAACTAAGTCATAATTTCTCTTATATCCCCTAATTCACTGTCCTCAAATACAAAAGGTGGATATTTTATTTCCCCTTATATCCAAGTTTTACGAGAAGTAACTCATAGTTCCTCTATTATACGAGAATGTACTGGCCTTAAATACGAGAACTAAGTCATAATTTCTCTCATATCCTCTTATTCACAGTCCTCAAATACAAGAGGTTCATATCATACATCCCCTCATGTCAAAGATTCGCAGTCCCTACATCCAAGAGTTCACGTATGATTCTACTCCAGTGACCTTGTCGGACAACATACTAGAACTGGAGTAGGTAACTTTTGCCACCGTCGTTGGCATGCTTTTCTGGTGTTTCGAGATTTGTTGTTGAGCTGATGAAAAAGACGAATGAGTCATTAGTGGAGTTCCGGTCAACATACGGCGCAGGCCCTCGTTAATATCCGACATCGAGATGAGACAAATAAGAGGATTCACGACAACATGGCTATGAAAGATTATGAGCAAGATACGGATGGCCCAAGTGGGGATAGTGCTTAAATAGGGATCGGCAAGAGTATAGATGGTGAAGGGGAGATAGCAGATCGTGAATGCTATGAATAAGACGCCCATTCTTTTACACGCTTTCACAAACTGACGCTTCATGATTTCATTCTCAAATATATTCTGCCGTTTTCCAATGATAACGAGAACTCTCGAATATGCAAAAATACAAATTACATAGGGAACTATTGAACAGATCGTAAAATGGATATAAATCTGCGTTTCAATATGTTGAACGATATCAGCGGTCCATGCACTGACACAAAGACCTAACATAGGGGCATAATCAGCATGGACGTAGTCTATTACATGAGGGAGAACAACCACAAGGCCAACTAACACAATATTAACCAAAAGACTGATGATAACAGCACGAGAGCTACTGAGAACGTGAGCGAGGTTTGATCTAAACTTGGACTTGAGATAGCAATTAACAGCCACCAATGCATGGGTCATTAAGGTTAAGGATATACAAGACGCTTGAATGAGAGCAACCGTATCACATAACTCTTTACCAAGGTCCCACTTATTTTTCATAATGGAATAAGGGTACAGAGGACTCACACAGAGTGTGCAAAAGTCGAATACAGAAATTGAGCACAACATTATATGTAAGGGCTTGCGGAACCTCTTGTTGTATACTAAAGTCAAAAACAAGAGAAGGTTAGCGGGGATTCCTACGATACTAATAAGTGCCGTAAAGACGGCCTCGATGATGCGTTCCTCGAACGTCACAGCCGCCACTGCGAGCATAACTTCCGTAATGTCCATAAATCCATCTGTTGTTACACTGGTGGTAAATACAGCGGTACTCGGATCATTTCTTGCTGAAGCATTCTGCCTAAGTGTGGTATTAAAGGCATCTTGCATTTGGTCGGTAGTAGCCATGTCGCCTGCAAGTACGTTGCTCTGTAAGAGTACACCGGGCAATGTGGTCTGCTCCTGGGTGACTACAGAGAATTGCACGGTAGTCATAGTTGCACAAGAGCTGTTAGAGCCGCATATAATCGAGTTATTGGTCATCTTGCTGTAAATGGTAAAACAAAGCAAAGATTTACAAGTTGAGCAAACAATGAAAAGAATGACGGTATTAGTCCTGGGGTTTGAATATGAGAAAGGGGATGTGTCAAAAATATTTTACTCCATAACTCCCTTGATATCCAATCTTGTCCGATTGGTGTAAGCCTAGCTTTATGTTGTCAGACCATAATGCCTTGACCATTCCTTGGTTGTCACTTAGAACGCGCTGAACGAACATCAATTTAATGGTCATCTTTTGAATGGTAACAATATAATTTAAAATATATGTACGAGGGGTGATCAATAAGTAATGGACGCTTTTTTACACAGATGCTTTTTATAGACCAATCCCTTTGATTTTCTTACCAGTGATACATCATTTAATCATCTATCACCTCTGAAGATTTGAAAACAAAACATTGATATTCATGTTGTCAATAATTCCAACCATTCCTTGGTTGTCACTTAGAACGCACTGAACGAACTATTGCTCATAGCAAGTTAAATAAATGATACAAAATCAAATGGCCAAAAATACTGATATTAACATCTGGCTTTTACTGCAACTCCCACCTTTGTACTCGGTAATCGGACATGCGCGTAATAAGAGAGTTGTCCCAAAAGTCTCTAAATTTTTGCTCTAACTTTCTTGAATATTCTTAAATTCAGCTAAAATTTTATGTTTACAGCAATAGAAGTGTTATCTATTTTTTAGCGTTTCAGCATCATACATTTATGTTAAGTCTTCAAGTGGTTGCTATAGCAACGCAGCGGTGGGGACGATCTGGGTAGTTTAAAGGAGTGGTATCGATATGGAGAACTTTTTGAACACAGTCATAAAAAAATCTAAAAATTTAACACATCATCAATTTAATGGTCATCTTTTGAATGGTAACAATATAATTTAAAATATATATACGAGGGGTGATCAATAAGTAATGGACGCTTTTTTACACAGATGCTTTTTATAGACCAATCCCTTTGATTTTCTTACCAGTGATACATCATTCAATTATCTATCACCTCTGAAGATTTGAAAACAAAACATGTAATATATTTTCATATATCTTTGTTTCCGTGAAGGATGTATAGGTACCCCGGGACCGACATGACGTCAAACATTCTGAAGCTATTTTAGCTTGTTTAACATGCAATGCAGTTGAATGCAGGCTGAACAAAACAAACCATTATGGTCATGAATTACCCCATTTTGTTATGCCATAGTTGATTTTGAATATTTTTTCATCACTATGTGGTATTCATGCCACATTCATTCCACAGGGACCTCTACATAGGTTCCATCAAGTGCTACATGTACACACTTCCTCATCCTCTTAACTCAAGATTGTGAGACAAGAATTGAATCCATTCTCTGACATGGAAGCAATATCATCTATATTGTTATAGAAAATACATCAACCACTTGTTTTCTTCTTGGTATCATGTTTCCAGAGTGAAATGAAACATCTTTCCGAACCTCATCGGAACAAAACGACATAAACACAACATGTTTAGGTCTCTCAATATTGTAATTGTACAAAGGAAATTTCTTGTTAATGAAATAAAAGGTTTATCTTGATTTTTATCTATTTTGGGGGGATTTTGTTTTAATTTTTTGAATACTTTTTTAAAATCAACCAAGAATTCCTATGTATAATTATAATATTGAGAGGTCTAAAAACATGTTGTATATGCTATTTTGTTCCAACAAGGTTCGGAAAGACATTTATTTCATTCTCAAGAATTTGTAGAAAGGAGCAAAAAAATTGCACTAAAAAAAGAACAAAAAATTCGCATTAAATTATTGTCAATTAGTCAACATTACATAAAATACCGTGTTTTATGCAGAATGTTTTCAATGATTGGTTTAAGAGAAAAAACTCATTTGAATTGTATAGTCTTTCGACAATTTTACGATTTAGAGTTGGACATTTGTTAATAATCTCGTGAAAATAAAGATAAAAATGGCGGAAAATTCAAATATTTAACAATAAAAGGCCATAATCTTCTTTTTCAAACTTGAACATTACATTTTGAGCATTGTCTAAGAACTTCTTAAATCGGAAGAAAAAATATTTGATTGATAAAATATATTTTCAAACTTCGCATGGTGCCTTTAAACTACATTTCTTCTAGATGATGATTACGTTTTACTCACTTTTATTCTACTGCTCCACCGCTCATAAAATACTAAATTTTGCTTCACTATTTTATTCCGTACAATCTAATTACTTCATCCTTCAGTTGACAGTACTAATATTTGACTTACTCTTACATATTATTGTATCTATTTTCCTGTGCTACTACACTGGCGAAAGTGACATGTGATAGTCTCCTCTTAGTCTATTATAGGGTATTCAGTTCAGTAGCGTCCCAGGATTTTTCAAGGGGGTACGCCGTCTATATCTTAAACAATAATCATAGCTTGCACTGGAAGTCTAGCTTCTCCTCTCTCTCCAGAGAACATAGTTCGTCTTTCCTTCGAGTGTCCTTCTCAGCTCTATGAACGAAATCCCCGGGGATCGGTTCAATAGGGGTCGCCAACCAACGCATCTTTCTTCGGATCCCCTTGCAGTGTTACCCAAGTGTACGCGTTTCAGTATACCTTTCCGATAGGTCGATAGGATGCTACTTATGACACCATAGTGTGGCAAATTTGAAAAGTAATGCTTGATCATATTTGATCGGCTGTTAGATTTTAGATGATTTATCCCACATAGTTCTCAATTATATGTCTGATTCTGTCAAGAGGATCGTCTCCCAGGGTTCCAACTCAATATTCTGGCATATATGGAGTCATGTCGTGATAGGGGGGAGCTTTAGTGTACCGAGCCAGATACTAGACTCGAAAGAGAATGTGCTAAATTCAATGCCCCGTACGGGAATCGAATCCAGGATCTCCCGCTCTCGAGTCAGACGCTCTACCCCTGAGCCATAAGGGCTAGCCACTACAGCTGAGACTAGGTAGTAGCGACTTGCTATCGAAGGTCATTACAATAGAAAAATTCAAAATCAAACAGCCACCATTTTTTCACTACACTTCAGAATTTTAAATGCGAGCTGGTTTTATTTCCTACCAAAAAAAATTCAAAACACTCAAGTCATCAAGATATTAGTTCAAGTTTTGTGGATCGGTGATGGTAAAATAGTCAGTTATAATGTCAAAAGATTATTACGACATTCAATGTTGTAGTCTATAAAGGTCGGTCATTATAATATCGGCCATTCACCATGGCCATGCAGTTCATTCATGCAAACTTTTTGCCTTAGAAATCAGTCACTGCTTGGCGAACCATGGGATCCAATCAAATCCTCCTTGGATTATGTTTCATTATAAGAATACAGAAAGATACTTTTTTGTTTTTTGGTGTAATTGCTTTTTGTTCCTTTTTATTAATTCTTGAGAATGAAATAAAATATCTTTCCGAAGTTGTTGGAACAAAATAGCAAAAAGTTCACCATATTGATACCCATCCTTTTCAAACTTATTGGTAAATATTTTAAGAAAAAGAGATTTTATAACACCCGTACCCCCTTTAAAGCCTTTGTGAAGTCCATAGATGACTGAAATTTCGCTACCCTTGACGTCTCTATGGTCAATCAATGATGGGTTATACTTAGTATTAGGTCGTGGGGGGGGGTAGATTAGCAATATCACCAATAAATTGTATCACGAAACAATATAAAACAAACTAATTTTGAAACTTTTTTTGTAACCACACTTTTATAATTGTAAAAGCTCCCTGAAATGTTTGAAAATACGTTTTTATCATTTATTTACTGTTTTTGATTTTTTGATTTTTGAAAGTGAAAAATCATTTTGGAAAAAAATTGTCAGCTTTTAAATTATTTCTCAAATATTTGAATTGCCTGCAAAATGACTTGCCATTTTTGATAACTAAATGTAATATCTAATGTGCAACTTACTAAGTAAATGTTTCAGCACATTTAAAAAATGCTCCCGATGTGACATTTTTAATCACTTTTTTGTTTATCAATCTTTACTAAATATGTGAAAAAGTGGATTATCGCTTAATCAAAAGATATATGCGAAATAGAAATAGATTCGAATTTTTCGAACAAAACATCCTTCAAAAACCCTTATTTGCAATATCCCAGATGCGAGTAGAAATAATCTTGATTTACGTCATTAAAAATTCACAATTCAGTCAAACTGATGTCATATTTGGAATCTACATGTAAAATTACATTTAGAAATGTGGTTTTGAAAAGAGTTTATCAACTTTGAAAATTTAATTTTCTTTGAAAATGTGACTTCTAGGTCGGGGATATTCCCCATAGACCCCATGTTGTAAAACCACAAAAAGTGAAATATCTTTTCTTGTGTTAGGTAGATAATATTTTCTTTTACTGGACATATTTTTATTTGTATAACTATCAGATACATAAAGGTAATATGAAAAGTGAACCACTAAAACTAATGCATATTCAAGTTTAAGGGAATTTTGTAATACCCTGCCATGTTAATTCCCCCGAATCAGCCACCTGGTGGCGAAACTGGTAACTACCTACTCGCATCTGAGTAATTAAACGATTCACATTGGCCGTTAAGACTACACTATAGCCAAGTTGTTTATAAACTTCATACCGATATGCAGAGCAAATTTTGAGAAATTAAAATTTAAGGATAGTGGAGGATAAAAAATTATATTTAAAATTTGGATGGGGTTATCATCATAAATATCTAACCAAACCTTGCATAAACTTTCAGAAACATGCAATGAACAGTTTTCTAAAGGAATTCATTTATCGATTGACTGTAATTTACTTTTCGAAAATTCATATGATAACAAAAAATAATGAAATTTATTGGAAATGGTAGAAAATGTACAGAAAATTTTTATTTTGATGGGGATGAGATCGAGACGGTAAAATCATATAAATACTTGGGTTTGACCATAAGTAGTTCAGGTACGTTTAGTAAATCCAAGGACTATCTGTATGACCGAGGATTAAAGGCAATTTATAAAATAAAAAGGTCACTAGGCGATACAAGTTTAAAACCTTCAATAGGAATAAAGATTTTTGAACAATTGGTAGTTCCAATAATCTTATATGGATCTGAAATATGGGGCATGTCGAATTACTTTTCTACAAAAGATTTGAATGAATGGTTTACAAATGGCAGACGATTTCCATCGGAGAAACTTCTGTTATCTTTTTGTAAATATATTCTTAAAGTAAATAAAAAATCAACAAATTTAGCAATTTATGGAGAGCTTGGGAAATACCCACTATATATAAATATATTCAAACAAGCTACTAATTTCTATAATCACATGTTAAATACGTCATACATCTTATTATCAGAAGCACTTACTACATCAAATGACTTATCAAAGAACAACAAGTCATCGTGGATGCTGAATTTTAAAAGTGTAATGGATAAATTAGAGGTAGTATCATTTTCAGGAAATACTCCCAGCAATATCAATAATACTTTAGATGTAAAAGAATATACTATTGACGCATCCGAAGTTGTTTGTAAATCAAAAATTAGTTTTGAAGATTATTGGCGAAATCAATTGAATTCTGACCAATGTCGCAAACTGAATACATACAAAATATTTAAAAGCAATTTCAGGTTCGAACCATATTTAGATTCAATTTCGAATGGGCATTTACGACGAAGTCTAACAAAGTTTCGTATCAGTAACCACAAATTAAAAATAGAAACGGGTAGATACGAACGCCCAAAATTAAAGATCGATGAAAGAATTTGCGAGGTTTGCAATTTAATAGAAAACGAAAAACACATAATGCGTTCATGTAAAAAATACAGTATATATAGAAAGCAAATGCTCGATAAACTTGTATCACACGGCAACCCAATTAAACACCTTTTCAACATGGAGGACGATTCACTTTTTTTCCAATATTGTATGTCTTGTGAAAATAAAGAAATTGAAATTGTAGCAGAATTTATTCATAAATGTAATATAACATAGAAGGGTGTGATATATGACATAAACAATGGACGCGTATCACAATCACCATTCATGTGCTTATCCATGATGCATATTTATTTGTTCATTTATTTACTTATTTATTTATTATGAAGTGTTAATTTTGTGTGTTGTTATATATACTGTTTTCTGTTGTATTGATATATTGTAAAATTAGTGTTTACTTTGTGTACACTTAACCTTTTATGGGTATGAATGTGTAATAAAGTTCATAAATCTAAATCTATGATAGTCAATGTAGTGGCTTAATTTTCATGAAAAATGCATGTTGGAAATATGCTAAATGATTGTCAATCAAACAGAGCAATAATGATCACTGCATTTTCTAAAGTAACAAAAAACAAAGTAACTATCAATCGGAATATAATTTTCATTTTTATCAACTTCGGATTGTCATAGCTTTAAGCCTCTACCCTCAATCCAGGATTTTGCGCCAAGAGGTGTCTTTTTCTGTAGCTGTACTATACAAACTACAGATGATAAATTATTGAAAAGTTGGGGTCAATTTTATCCCCCGCAGGCATAAGGGTTAAACGTTTGTTAAACTTATTTGTCTATGAATAAGCTCAGATCTCAGTACTTTTCTGGGCTTGTATGAACTAAGTAATAGTTAAGAGGTATCATATTTGATTAGCAATAGTCTGGTATGCTAGCTAATAGCATCAATTTTTTAATCTTTTCGCAATTTATTGTCAACGTATCTGTAATTTTGGTAAATTACCACTAGGACGATAAGGATGATAGGATGAAAAACTTTTACCTTCGGATATTGTGCAGCAAAATAACGAACGTCCACAGCGTACACCTCTCAACAATTATTTTGTAACACTCGCCCTATCTTCCTGTCGCACTTTCTCTTCCTCTACCCTTTCCAGCATCTGTTGGATCCCAGTGGCTAAGGCACTGATGTCTTAGCTTCTAAAATAGGTTCTAACCGCTTCCTGGCATTGAAATCCATTTTATACTGATCAAGTGACGAAATTTCTAATTGATTTCTAAGAGTAATTTTAAAAGCAGATGAGTTCCCCCAGTGGCAACATTTAACCTATATTATTCCTGAGTCTCAGATTATTCTAACAGAACAGTAGCCACCCTGGATACAAGGTTGCTTTTACAGCTTGATCATCCGTAGTAACATAAGACTTCATGGCTCGGCGATAGCACACCAGACATTGAACCGGGAGGTTCTTGGTTCGATTCCCTCACGGGGCACTGAATTTAGCACACTTTCTACCATGATTGTATCTCGTTCCTTCATCGATATTTCTACCTGAGCTGCTCAACAGAAAACAATATGGTAGTTTGTTTCACAGACTGCGTTACAATTGACAATACAATAAACGTCGGCAGTCCTACCTTCACCCTATGCAGACAGAGCCTGTGGGAAATATTGGGTGCGGCGCAAATGAGCGGAGGGTGCGGAGCTAACGGTCATTTTTGAATTTAAAATTGGGATATTTCTGAAACTAAGCCGTTTTGGGACTTCAAATATACCAAGATATGTGTATTTGACACCAAATATCAATAAAATTGTGAAAATAGTAGTGCAATTCATTTTATAGCGACGCAGTATGCCTTAAGCATTTCCCAGACCTATATATTTTGAGACTATCCTTTTAATACTGCGTCCCCAGCATTCATAAAAAAATGGTGTTCAAGATACACTACCCATGCAAATTATTTTTGCATCTTGGAAGCCAGGCAGTATCTGTGTGATTTTATAAAAATTCGGTAATGTTCTTCAGATATGAGCCCCCTCTAAATATTGGGTGCGGAGGTACGTTTATGGAGCTCCTCCGCACCCAATATTTAGAGGGGGCTCATATCTGAAAAACATTTCCGAATTTTTATAAAATCACACAGATACTGCCTGGCTTCCAAGATGCAAAAATAATTTGTATAGATAGTGTACCTTGAACACCATTTTTATGAATGCTGGGGACTCAGTATTAAAAGGATAATTTCAAAATATATAGGTCTGGGAAAGGTTTAAGGCACACTGCGTCGCTATAGAATGAATTGCGCTACTATTTTCACAATTGTATTGATATTTGGTGTCAAATACACATATCTTGGTATATTTGAAGTCCCAAAACGGCTTAATTTCAGAAATATCCCAAATTTAAATTCAAAAATGACCGTTAGCTCCGCACCCTCCGCTCATTTGCTCCGCACCCAATATTTCCCACAGGCTCTGTCTGCATAGGGTGTACCTTGAATGACCAACGGCAAGCATATAACCCCATAGCTTTTAAATTTTTGATGCTCATTGATGTAAAATAAAATAAGTGTTTTTAGGCCTTGATTTAGGTAAACTGTTTCATGCTCGTCAACATTTAAGAGTTCGCAAAATATGGTATTTGGATTTTAAATGCCGATTTACTTATTTGATTATTTGGTTTTCTCAGTTTCACCTTGAAAACATCATTCCAGAACAAAGGTCTTATGTCCCAAAGTCAGCAACCTTTACGATTTAACGAAATTCGACAACTGGTATTTTAGTTATCAATTTTTAAACTTTTACGAAAAATAGCGGCCATTCTGAATAAAATGGCCATATTCGAAATATCTTCTGGAGTAGACTTTTATTCACCATTGGTCATATGACTATAAAATCATAAATGAAACCAAATACCAAATGCCAAAAACCAAATCGTATATGAACCAAATACAATAACTGGTATTTGCGTCATCGTTTTCCTGGAAAATAGCAACCATTCTGAATTGAACAGCCATCTTGAAAATAATCCTCTTGAGTAGATTCCTTTGCCAATAAAATCAGCACATAGCACATAACTTCATATGGCCCTGTTCATCTGAAGTTCTCCAACTATAACTACAACTACATGACTGTACAACCAGTACAGTCATGTTTCTCCAACAGCCAAGAAGATACAGTAATACTTTCTAAACAACCAATGGGATACAGTCATACTTCCTTCAAAATCCAAGGGGATACAGTATTACTTCCCAAACAACCAAGGGGATACAGTCATACTTCCTTCAAAATTCAAGGGGATACAGTATTACTCCCCAAACAACCAAGGGGATACAGTCATACTTCCCAAACAACCAAGGGGATACAGTCATACTTCTCGAACAACCAAGGGGATACAGTCATATTTACACAGATCCAAGTGGATACAGTCATACTTCCCCAACATCATCATCAAACAAGATAAGCCATATATCTCCAACATCCAAGAAGATACAGTCATATTTCCCAACATTCAAAGGATAGAGTTAAACTTCCCTACATCTTAGATGATACAGTCATGCTCCCTACAACCAAGGGGATACAGTCATACTTCCTTCAAAATTCAAGGGGATACAGTATTACTCCCCAAACAACCAAGGGGATACAGTCATACTTCCCAAACAACCAAGGGGATACAGTCATACTTCTCGAACGACCAAGGGGATACAGTCATATTTACCCAGATATAAGTGGATACAGTCATACTTCCCCAACATCATCATCAAACAAGATAAGCCATATATCTCCAACATCCAAGAAGATAACAGTCATATTTCCCAACATTCAAAGGATATATATAGTTAAACTTCCCTACATCTTAGATGATACAGTCATGTTTCCCCAGATCTAAGAGGATACAGTTTTACGTTTCCACCATCAAAGAGGATATAGTCATCATTTCCTATATCAAAGAGGATACAGTCTTCCAAACATCCAAGAGGATATAGTCATCCCTTCCCATTTCCAAGAGGATACAGTCATATATCTCCGTATCCAAGAGGAAACAGTCATATTTCCCACGCATCAAAGAGAATATCGTCATATTTTCCTGTATCCTCTTCAAAGGTCCATGTGCAGTATGGCGAATGATTTAAGACGGTCATATCTTTTACCATGGGTACTTTCTGGCCATCAATACAGTGTTTTTATTAAAACAATATGTTTCCTTTCAAGTGAAGTCGCCATGGTAGTAAAATATCAATCCAACTCTCTGAAAAATTATGGATTAGGACCCCACCTTGGCACTTTTTAAAAAATGTTAGGCTCATTTTCTAAAAAGGGATCTTGTTTTCTTAGTTGGAACATATCAAAAGTTTCTTCTGCACTATTTCTGAAGGGGGACGTGTATTGAAATGCATTAAAGTTAAAAACCACATATCCCATGTTATTTTCCCATAGGGAAAACTCGTGCTATCCATTGTTTTCAGCATACTTTTGGTCATCGAAAATGGATATCTTCAAAACTAGACTTTCAATACCATTCTACTTTTGAAGAAGCTTTAAACACCTTGTTGAATAATCTTTTCATGCAATAAAAACCAGAAAAAGATCCTCTTTTGAGTAAATAGGTTCAACATTTTGAAAAAATGTTGACATGGGGTCCCTATTAATAATTTTTCGAATTGTTCGATTGATATTTTTTATCCTTATGGGCACTTTACTTGAAAGAAAACATATTGTTTTAATAAAAAAACACTGTATTTATGCCCAGAAAGTACTCATGGTTAAAGATATGACTATCTAAAATCACTTGCCATACTGCACATGGACCTTTACCCAGATCCAAGAGGATATAGTCATACTTCGCCAACATCCAAGAGAATATCGTCATCCTTCCCTATATCCAAGAAGATACAATCATATTTACCCATATCCAAGAGGATGCAGTCATACTTCCCCACATTCAAGATGATATAGTCATCCTTTCCCATATCCAAGAGGATACAGTCATATTTCCCCAACATTCGAGAGGACATATTCATACTTTCCCACATTCAATCAAGATGATAATGCTATAGGTTATTTACTGGAAGGGATTGAATATGGGTTTTTACTCCGAAGGTTACACGAGAAATAAACCCATTTTTATCCCGACCAGTAGAGAAGCTTTTTATCCCATGGTATTCATGACTCTCTCATTTTTGTTTAAAGAAAAGCCAGACTATACTTCTAGTCTACAAAATGTGACTGACTGTATAACATTTTGAAGTATATAAACTTCTATCGTATAACATAAACACATTGACATCAAACACTTCAACAATTCGGTACACGTTCTTTACAGGAACCAAACACATTTAAAATTAGCTTATTGCAAAGCTTTCTTTGATATGATTGCGTTTAAAAACCTCTCTGTAACACCCCAGTGACATTTCCTACGGCGACCTTGCGGTCTATCATTTCTGCGGCCAGTAACATTTCTACGCTCGCCGTGGAATTACTGCGCTCTCATACTTTTGCAGTCACATTTCCCACGACAGCCGCACGGTGAATTTTAAATTTCTGTTGATAAATAAAACTTTTTTCATTTTATTTACATAGGGACAATTTATAAATGTTATTCATAGTGCTAGGATGTAATATCAAATGAAAAGTGATCGTGAAACATTGACAAATAATGATTCAATCTTGTTGAGCCTGTTGATTTCTACGGGGACCTCAGAAATGAACAAATATTATAACTCCGAGTTATAATTTATACGCCTTCCCTGCGGCCTGTAAAAATCTGCATTCGCCGTACGGAGGCCGCAAGGCGAGCGTAGTTTTTCTACGCTCGCCGCAGAAATTCACCGATTTAATTGATCTGCGGTCGACTTGCGGCCGCCGTGCGACAAATGTGACTGGGGTGTTAGCAATGATAGGAGAATATCATTTTTTCATAAGATTACAATTAAGCTTGCTTTACCAACCTAACTATTAGCGAGAGGGATTGACAGGTAAATGCCATTTTTATGAGAGGGATTGGGAGGGGAAATATGACTTTTTCAATATCAAAAATATTCTTCGTTGTTATCCACCAGAAACTAATAGTATCATGGGATAACTCCCCACATCCAATTCAAAATATGGTCATATTTTCCTCACATCCAAGAGGTTACAGTCTAACTTCCCCGAATTCAATACCATAATGTCGTATTTCCCTTGACGTCTAAAATCTTAATGTCATATTTCATCTCACATTAAATAATTTACAATTATATCATATCTTACATTAATTGCTTTACAATTATAATTCCTCACACATTGATTAGATTTCAATTATTTACCCTCATATTCAAGAGGTTAGAGTCATATGTCCTCACATTCAAAAGATTACAGTCATCTAACCTCTCACATTCAAAAGATTACAGTCATCTAACCTCTCACATTCAAAAGATTACAGTCATCTAACCTCTCACATTCAAAAGATTACAGTCATCTAACCTCTCACATTCAAAAGATTACAGTCATCTAACCTCTCACATTCAAAAGATTACAGTCATCTAACCTCTCACATTCATGAGGTATAGTCACCAATCCTCTTACATTGAAGAGGTTAGAGTCATATTTCCTCACACATTGAAGAGATTATATAATAGTCATCTGTCATCTCACATCCAATAGGTTAGAATCAAATTTCCTCTCACAATCAAGAGGTTTTAATCATATTTCCTCTCACATTCAAGAGGTTATTGTGATATGTCCTCTCACATTCAATAGGTTAGAATCATATTTCCTCTCACATTCAAGAGGTTATTGTGATATGTCCTCTCACATTCAATAGGTTAGAATCATATTTCCTCTCACATTCAAGAGGTTATTGTGATATGTCCTCTCACATTCAATAGGTTAGAATCATATTTCCTCTCACATTCAAGAGGTTATTGTGATATGTCCTCTCACATTCAATAGGTTAGAATCATATTTCCTCTCACATTCAAGAGGTTATTGTGATATGTCCTCTCACATTCAATAGGTTAGAATCATATTTCCTCACACAGGTTAGAATCATATTTCCTCTCACATTCAATAGGTTAGAATCATGTTTCATCTCACATTCAATAGGTTAGAATCATATTTCCTCTCACAATCAAGAGGTTATAATCATATTTTCTCACACATTCAATAGATTATAGTCACCAGTCCTCTCACATTCAAGAGGTTAGAGTCATATTTCCTCTCACATTCAAGAGGTTAGAGTCATATTTCCGCTCACATTCAAGAGGTTAGAGTCGTATTTCTTCTCACATTCAAGAGGTTAGAGTCATCTGTCCCCTGACATTCAAGAGGTTATAGTCCTATTTCCTCTCACATTCAAGAGGCTGTAGTCATCTGTCCTCTCACATTCAAAAGATTTCAACATTCAAAAGGTTAGAGTCATACTTCTTCTCACATTTAAGAGGTTATAGTCAGCTGTGCTCTCATATTCAAGAAGCTTGAGTTATATATAGTAACAGTCATTGTTCATTAAAGTGGTCATTTTTTGTTCTTATTCTCTAATATCCACTTACATTTCCTTTCGTGTTCATATTATTCATGCTGTTGTTATATTGTTTCCCCTTTCAAGTTTACTGTCGGATGTATTCCATTGATTTTGTCACACAGCAAAATCCAACAGTCTCAGTCCTTTACATCCAAGAGTTTGCAGACGGGTCTACTCCAGTGACCTTGTCGGATGACATACTTTTGCCACCGTCGTTGGCATGCTTTTCTGGTGTTTCAAGGCGTGTTGTTGAGCTGATGAAAAAGATGAATGAGTCATTAGTGGGGTTCCGGTCAACATACGGCGCAGGCCCTCGTTGATATCCGACATCGAGATTAGACAAATAAGAGGATTCACAACAACATGGCTATGAAAGATTATGAGCAAGATACGGATGGCCCATGTGGGGATAGTGCTTAAATAGGGATCGGCAAGAGTATAGATGGTGAAGGGGAGATAACAGATCGTGAACGCTATGAACAAGACGCCCATTCTCTTACACGCCTTCACAAAGTGACGCTTCATGATTTCATTTTCAAACATATTCTGCCGTTTTTCAAGGATAAGAAGAACTCTAGAATAAGCAAAAATACAAATTAAATAGGGAAATACTAAGCAGATTGCGTAATGGATATAAACATTTGTCATTTTTGAACTGTGTGAGCAGTCCACGCAGTGACACAAACGCAGAGTATATGGGCATAGTCTGCATGGACATAGCCTAAATGAGGGAGAACAAGCACAAGATCTAGACCATCTAGCACGACATTCATGGTGCAATCTTGTAGTCAATTTCATAAAGTTCTTCGTACCATTATAATACTAGAAGTGAAATTTGATATTCTGTTGTCAACCTCGCATAAACTATTAGGCAATGATACGCAGAGGATGCATTTTAATATACATTTGAAAGAGACATTCTGACATTTTACTGCTCAAAATAGGATGATAACTATTATCTATGACATCTTGATCTAGTCTATGACTAAATATATTTTGTTAAACGTGTTCTTCATGTTTGATTATTAAATCACAAAACTATTTTCTTCTTTTCACAATTTGTGAAGTTAAAATAAAGGTTGTGAAAAGAAGAAAATAGTTTGCAATATATTTGGGTTTCTCTGGCATGGCAATGTTCGACCTATTGTAATTGAGGAAAAAATTGGGAAAATTTGAAGGCATTGGAAATGAAGTCAAATTACATTTCCATCAATATTATAAGTATTTTCCTCGCAGGTTATGGAAATAAAAATTCAAACATAAAGGGGCTTTAACACGTAGTTCAATGGGGGAGCTGTAAGGTTGCCAAACTTATGGAGGGGAGTGTATGTTTCTATTTTCATTTTTCATACTTTACAAACATTTTGTCTAGAACAATTTAGTGTACATTTACGCATGTGCTTATGAATTTGATAGGAGGCATATAACAGAAATTACTTAGAAATTACATAGATTGTTACCTAAAAGTGCCACGCCCACTTTTGAGTATTGAGAGCGGTAGTGACCAAATAGGAATATGGACTAGAGTAATAAATATCATTCAATTAATCATTTTGTTATATTGAAAACACCTTTAATATGTTTTTCAAGTCATCTTCATGTTGATTGGTGTAATTCGAAAAGGTGAGCAGTCATTCACCTTTTAAAGAAGTGGTGGATTTATCTGAAATATTTACAATTTTTCGCACGCAAAAAGTTGTGTTGCCATAGCAACCACTCGACCAATCATAATCAAACTTGTCAAAGCAACTTATGGTCCGAGCTCACCCACAATTTACAAACATTTTCTCAAGAACAATTTAGTGTATATTTACGCATGAGTATACGTTGCGAACAAGTAGCTACGCCACTGCTAGTATAATTGATTGTATTTTAAATAATGAAGAAAACTCAAATTCTACATGACCAGTAGGGCGGAAAATTATACATCGTTGGCGTATGCAAGCGATTAGTATATACACGGTGATATAGAATGAATGCAATATGGGACTTAGTCAATTGGAGTCGGTGTGTTGGCTTCGGGTGATTTGTCTACTTTAGATACTCATCCCCTTCCACCTGAGTCTCTAAAATCTGCCGCCGGTCCCCAGGGTCGGGGATCGATGTTAAGTAGGAAACTACGCCTATCATACGCTCAGGTGTGCCTAACATATCGTTTTGACACGAGATGGTGTCTCGCACCAGCCCCCCGATATCTCATCGCGTATTACTTTTTCATCTCATATTTGACCCCATTTTGTTAGTTTGCTGCTCCATTAGGGATCGTGTCCACATACACGTAGATCAAGGTTTTGTAGATTCACGATTTGGCTCATCCACAAATCAATTTACATAAAAAATACTTTGCTTGTGAAATGTTTTGATACTAACCATCATACAATTTTATGTTTTCTTTTCTAAAACATCCACTTGTTTAAATATTTTGTTAGTAAAATGTATCAATGCGTTTACGCAATTTTATAATCATCATTCAGAACTCAGATGGGAGATAACAGAAATAACAAATTAAAAAACTTACAGATTAACTGCGGATAAAATGTCAAAATATCAAGATTCGTGTAAACTTTTTAATGAATACAAAACTGAAGCTGAAATAGGTGCAGTTTTCAATCTGGAAACTTCTTTCATTATAACATGATCTAAGGTCAAATTCCTAAATTTCAATTGTCATTTAGAATAATAAGTAAATATATTGGCACATTGGTTTTCTTTGTTTATGAAAAATCAGTGGACCGTAGAAGAAAGGTGAAGTAGAACAAATATTTAACTTTGAATGACCTAATAGTTTGGTGATACATAAGTACGTAAGTAGATAACAGTCTAGTTGTGAACGCCATCTATCAATAAAATTGCAGAAAATAATACATTTGATCTATACAAACAACAAACTTCTAGTGTTATCTAGTAAACATTTTATTATACAAAACAATTAAAAGTAAACATTACAAATATATATTGTTAGTATTTTGTAAATCAAGTTGCTTTACGGCATTGACATGACAAAGTTCTTCCAACACTTTTATTTTTCATGGAGTGAGACCCAAAGAAATCATGATATCCTCAAATCACACAGGAAAAACTGAATATACAAGTATTATGATATGCACCCTCCAAACAGAGGGCTGCATAATTTGTTCTTTCTAGATTTTTGAGTCCTTAATGATCAGAGGTTGATGGGAGTATATAACGATTTGTCGATTACTTTTGAATCAGCCCTCGTATAATAATTAATACATAATTGTTCTCACTTCAGTCAATATATAATATTTTGGCACATCTGGATAATTGTAATAAATTTCAAATTCTAATAGCTGCCTTAAACATACAAAATTAGTTGAGAACAAGTGAGTGATTGCAAAAGCTCACCATGTGAGCTAAAAACTACAAGGGATATTTCATTATTTTGTTAAATAACATTCATAATCACACATTAAAATGAAGGCACATTTCCTACATATAGCACCAATAAGTTCTGCCTCAAGTTCCTGTGGTTTGACCATTATGGAAATTGCTTAATTTTGGCACACTTTTGCTAGATCTCAAAGACTGCCTTATCTGAAACCCTGAAGTGTCTCTGTTTCAAAAGTTCAAATAATAAAGGCTCATATTGGCCTTAATTTCATTATATTGTTAAATATAATTAATGATCATACATTCAACTTGACCTTTTGACCCCAACGTACCTCAACTCTATAATATGGATGTCCAGGGACTTCATCCTTGACTAAGCACTAATGTAATAAATCACTATTGTATATGGTAAATAATAAATATTCATTAACCAGAACACAGTAACTGGTGGTGACATAAATTGCACAAATTTTATATATTGCAAATCCTATTCACTAAGCAGCCTAGTCATGATTTAGTCTTTAATCTCACTGTTTTAATTATCAGCAGCAGTATATAGGAGGTACACTCCCTTTCCTTTGAGTGATTTAAGTCCTCATGTTTTTGGTCCACTCGTCCATAGTCTGGTGAAAATATTAGTTCTATTCCTTGACAATAGGTGGCTGATAGTCAGGTTTGATAGCTTCAGCGAGGGATTCCGCATAAAGGGGAAGACGTTGTGTCATCTGAACAATAAATAAGATGGAATATAGTTTATAGTTTATTTATTTATTTATAGTGGTCAGTCTTACAATTCAATCATAAAATATAAAATAAAAAAATTAATTACAATTTTACCCAGCCCACCTTGGGCTTATTAACCACTGTTAACAATAGAAAATACAAAATTGAAATAGGTTATTTTCATCCATATTATTTACAATATCATTTGGGTCGTTCAAAAAGTTTTAAACAAAAGCTTCCCAAGGGAAGAGATATTAGTATTTTTACATAAAATTTATTACAGATATAGTGTCACTATTGCATTTTAGTGTATTTATTGTAACCATGACACTTAAATGAAATAAATAAATAGAAAATCACCCTCAGTCCTTACATGAAACTTCATGACTATAATCTATGCACATACAGAGTTACATTAACTTTAAACCTTGAACCAAGAGAACCATTGTAATGACCCTTAAAATAATTTCAGGACTTACCCTGAGTCCCCAAGTATCCTTAACTTGGCGGCACAAGTTTAGATCCATCTCAGTGACGAGAAGGCCATCAATTGTCCTTGATAAACCCTAAAACGCAGAGGCAAACACTTTACATATTGATTTATCGCATACACCTTACACTCCTCAAGTTTTCTTCAAGTTGAATGATGAATTCTGTGAGTCAAAAAGGCCAATTCCATGTGAATTCTAAGATTCCAAGCAATTTTTAAATTTGAATTATTTCAATTCTACAAATTCATTTTTTCAGTTTTTGTGAATAGTGGAAAGTGACTGGGACAGATATACTATCTATCTTTTCCATAGATACAATATAAACATATTCCCAACATACACATTCCACTCAACAAGATTTTTGAATATACTGTACTATCTCCCCTAGATACAATACAAACATATTCCTGAGTGTTATCTACTTACTGGTGTTCTACTGCCATCTGGGGCTGCTACATAGCTTGTACCTAAAACAAATAAATAAATCAAGTTCAAATATGTCAAAAACATTCAAAGTACAAAGAAGATTCATCTTAAAATACAACTTCCATTTTGTCAGTATCAAAACTATCAAATAAGCCACACGGTGAACAGAATCGCACCCTTGAACAGAATACACTTTTCGGGATGGAAAATTCAAAATGGCCACCTTAACATTTACCCAGACTGCCTATAAACTAATCAGTTCTAAACTTTCCATAGAAACATCTCTAAAATTTTGGGATGAATCCATGAAACCTGTAAACAACCCTCAAGAGACACGTTTTAAGGTATTACTTCACAGTGTATCAGGGTTTTTTTCTACAATTCAGATTTTCCTGAAAAAATGCTAGTAAAAGATATACTGATGTATTACAAAATATGTGAAAATTGGAAAGATTGACTGTTTAGTTATTTCTAAAAAATGTTTTAATTTAACATTGCTCTCAATGGGAAATTCTTTTTTATTTTTTAAAACAAGCCTTCAAAGACACAATTTTATGAACGAAAAATCCAAAATGGCCACCTTAACATTAACCAAGAATGCCGAAAAACTAATCAGTTCTAAACTTTTATAGGTAGAAACATCCCTGAGAATTTCAAATGAATCCCTCAAACGGTTTGGCTGGAAACCTGTAGACAAGCCTTGACAGACAAGATTTTAGGACGGAAAATCCAAAATGGCCGTCTTAACATTTATCCAGAATGTCGAAAAACTAATCAGTTCTAAACTTTCATAGGTAAAAACATCCCTGAGAATTTCAAATGAATCCCTCAAACGGTTTGGCTGAAAACCTGTAGACAAGCCCTGAAAGACAAGATTTTAGAACGGAAAATCCAAAATGGCCGTCTTAACATTTACCCAGAATGCCGAAAAACTAATCAGTTCTAAACTTTCATAGGTAGAAACATCCCTGAGAATTTCAAATGAATCCCTCAAACAGTTTGGCTGGAAACCTGTAGACAAGCCTTGACAGACAAGATTTTAGGACGGAAAATCCAAAATGGCCGCATTAACATTTACCCAGAATGCCCAAAAACTAATCAGTTTTAAACTTTCATAGGTAGAAACATCCCTGAGAATTTCAAATGAATCCTTCAAACGGTTTGGCTGGAAACCTGTAGTCAAGCCTTGACAGACAAGATTTTAGGACGGAAATTCCAAAATGGCCGCCTTAACATTTACCCAGAATGCCGAAAAACTAATCATTTCTAAACTTTCATAGGTAGAAACATCCCTGAGAATTTCAAATGAATCCCTCAAACGGTTTGGCTGGAAACCTGTAGAGCCTTGACAGACAAGATTTTAGGAGGGAAAATCCAAAATGGCCGCCTTAATATTTACCAGAATGCCGAAAAACTAATCAGTTCTAAACTTTCATAGGTAGAAACATCCCTGAAAATTTCAAATGAATCCCTCAAACGGTTTGGCTGGAAACCTGTAGACAAGATTATTCGGGACGCCCGCCCGCCCGGCAAACTGATTACAATATAGCACCTTAGGGTGTGATAAAAACAAACATTTATGATGTGATACACTAATGCAATCAAATGCCAGAACATGTTTTTGTTAAAAACTACTTGAATTCCATTTACATAATATATCTTCTTTAGGGATGATGTTAAACCCCCTCACCTCCCCATATAAACAAAATTTAGAATTTGAAGTTGATTTCAAAAGGAAATCTGAATTCACTAATCAAAACTTCATTTACCAACTCCCCATAATTTAACTTCCATGTGACACTTCTAACCTAAGTTTTGAATTAATGACTAGCAAAGTGTACAAATAATATTTATGTAAACCGGGCCGTAGCCAGGATTTGCCAAGGGGGTTCACTTTTTGAAAATTTTCAGGGGGGTTCACTTTTGACAATTTTGGTCCAAAAATGGCCAAAATCACTTAAATGTGCTCAGAATGATGAAAAACTGCATAATTTTGAAAAAAGTTTTGGCCAGGGGGGTTCACTCGAACCCATCGACCCCCCTGGCTACGGGCCCGATGATAACTTATTAAAAGAGAATAAGTCTTGACAACGCACAGTGGAGACAATCCTTTACTTACCATAGAAATGTCCAAAGTCTTTATGAGCCGGTTGGCCATTCGCTGAGGTAAATTCATTTGGAAAGTGTTCCTGCAAATCACAGGTTATAAACTATAAAATTGTTACATGCAAAATATTGAAGATTGAAGATACAGAAATGTCCAAAATTAGAATTGAAATATTTTACCCCATTGTCTTAGGACACTCAATAGGAACTCAAAACAGTATCAATTAAAAGTGGCCTCGGGAATTTTTTTAAATGTATAAGAAAAACTCACTGTCTTAACTCATTCAATACTGGGGCAAAAAGCTCTACAATACTGATGAATTTTTGAAAACTGCCATATATGGTACCTCTGAGATAATATATATAGTACATACATGGGCATACATATATAGTGTTATGTAAAAGCATATGCTATACTCTTTCAGAATCAATAGGTTTTTAAGTCCCATTTTATAAGATGTCATGGTTACAAGATTCCAAAAAATACTTATATCACGTCCTTCGTAGTCAACGTATGTGCTTTATGACGTCATATCACGTCCTTCATAGCGAATGAGTTAATCTTTTCCATTTGGCACTTGTTCATACATATGTCATACTATCCATCTGTTGTTATGTTAATTAGATATATGAGAAATACTCACTGTTCCTACACGGTTAATTGCAACAGTAAAGTAACTATTGGCGATTGCTGCATTTCTAGCTTCAATGCCCCACATTGGCTCACTAAAACAATTAAAACAATTTCAAAATTAACATCACTGGCAGATCCGGGGGGTGCCCATGGAGCCCCCCTTTTGTGGGCCCAGAAAAAAATTTAAAGGCCCCAAAAAATTTGTAGGACCTCAAAAAATGGATATAATTTGGCATTTCTGTTTTTAGACCAAATTATCAAGAATGGGCCTTGAATTTTCAAAATTTGGGCCAAACTTTTGGTTTTAGGGGCCAAAAAATTGTTAATGCCAATGTCAGCTATTTATGAAGTCATTCAAATCTCACCAGCATTCAATACTGTACTATCTATTCATCCTATGCAGAGGTTAGCAAATATTACTAAACCTGCTCTATATCTCAGGATAGATATCTATTAGTGGTCTCCACAGGATTTTTTGTTAAGTGGGTGCAAAATTCTCATTTTCACAATTCAAACCGAAATAATGCCTATTTTCATGATTTTTCTCATTTTCAAGTGGGTGCAAATGAATAGTCAAGAGGGTGCATGTCTGTTTTTAAAAATCTCAGGTGGGTGCTGCGCCCACTTGCTTTAATGCTGGAGAGATCACTGCATACACTACAACCTGTAAATATGTTACATTGATTTTAATAAAAAAAAAAAAAAATCTATATACGAGGGGTGATCAATAAGTAATGGACGCTTTTTTACACAGATGCTTTTTATGGACCAATCTCTTTGATTTTTTTACCACTGATACATCATTCAATTATCTATCAACTCTGAAGATTTGAAGACAAAATATGTAATGCATGTTGATATATCTTTATTTCCGTGAAGGGGGTACAGGTACCCGGGACCGACATTAAAAAAAAAAAAAATATATATATATTACTTACCTGAGAGCACCTACTGTTGCTGAGGGGTTAAAGACAATCTCTGCCCCATTGATCCCATACATCATCCAGTTCTGAGGGTGATGTCTACCATAGCATATATTAATAGCTATTTTACCTGAAATTATATATTATATATATTTATATTCAATCATTACTCAACTTTTTTCAATTTTTCAATTTAACTTATTTCAGGCATTTCAGATAGATACAAATTTTGTAGATCACACAAAACTGACATCTATCTTATCGCAGTTAATGAATTGAAAGTATTCGTGGAACTAAATCCACTCATTAGTCTCAAGGAGAGTGCTGCTGGTGAAACCATTTAAAAAGTCGGTATAAATTAAGCTCATGTATATAATTCCATGTGAATGACAAATTTATATTTCTCAACCAGGCGATTAAAGGTCATAGAAGGAGAAAGCGGTTCCCATGGAACAAATGTTTTATATGTTCACCAATAAGCGGTAGTTCTGTATACTGCTTCAATTTGGCGCTACAAGGGCCGAGCAATATATTCGCTACTTTTTGCTTTATTTTCTTTCATTATTTTTCATTTCTATTGAAATTTGGCACAGACATGCAGTGAAGAATTCCACATCTTTTGATACCATTTGTGAACCAATTACCATATATAGCAAAAAATTCTGGTTGTCATAGCAACATGAGTAGCGGATCACCGGAGCTGCCCATAATTTTACCCAAATTGCACATACAACAATGTCTTCATATGCCCATATCTTCACACAAAAACATTGTTTGGGTAATTTTTTATACACATACATTGTTTACTCCATATTAACCAAATATTCAAAACAATGTTTGTGATGTCACAGATATTTATTTGAAACAATGAAGAGGTCACAGTTGATCCGTGTGTGCATCACAAAGGGAGACTTGTGCTTACTGAGTTGCAAACATGAAACAAACATGATGAATGCAAAGCTAAGAGAACAGCTTCTATTTAGACCAGTGAAAAAGGAACATACATTAAAAGAAGCTGTTGAGGACTAAAGAGCTACCTGTACATATGAAGAAGATTGTGAATGTTATTACTTCATTAGATATTGGTTCAAAAGGTCTCAACTTGGCCGTAACTCAATTGATGATGTCAGGTCAGGCTGTAAACCAACAATTTGAGAGTAGAACCTAGTGAATATGCTGATCATTTGCCCTTCTTTCCTCTTGGCAGTTAGATTCCGCTAAATTCACTCTGATGCTATCTTTAAGCATTGTTCTGAATATAAGGTCAGTGTCCAGTAATGTCCAGTTAACAATGTATAAAAAATTACCCAAACTGAATGTTTTCGTAAGGAGAAATGGGCATATAAAGACATTGTTGTATGTGCAGTTGCGGTAAAATAATGGGCAGCTCCGGTGACCCGCTACTCACGTTGCTATGACAACCAGAATTTTTGCTGTATATAGTAAATGGCTCACAAATGGTATCAAAAGATGCAGAATTCTTCACTGCATGTCTGTGCCAAATTTCAATGGAAATGAACAAATATAAAAGAAAATGAAGCAAAAAGTAGCGAATATATTGATCGGCCCTTGTATTTAACTTGGAGGTTTGGGCAAATTTTAAAATTTTGGCTACTACTTAATTTGGCGGATTCACCCATCTGTAAAATATGGATATTGGTTGAAGAACAGCTAGGAAGTCAAAAACTACTCTTGGTGGGCACAGAGAGGTTTTATCTTCATATTTGAGCTAAATGTAATAAAAATGGTGTTACAATTGGATTATTGCAAGAATTCTCAATGATACTTAGATCCCGGGAATTTTTTCAAAAAATTAAAACAGCCGTCAAATTAAAGCAATTTACAGTAACTGTACTTCCCAGATTTTTTTACTCACCAAACTGAGTCTGGAATACTTTGTGCCCTGTGTCACCTTCCATATAATATGTTGACTGAAAGAAAAGAAATAAAATTATTGCTTCTTTTCACCCAGTATAGTGTTTTGATCATATGCCAATTGAAACTTCCAGGATTTGTTCCTTTAATATTCACTTTCACCCTTTTCCACTGTTTATTTCTTTATGTAAAACATAGTGTCATAAATTCCATGGATAGACTAATTTAATTAACAATGTTTGCTAATTTGAAATTAATTCCTTAACCTCTTGACTACACACAGTGACGAGATTTCTGCTACAGGAGTTCATAGATCGCATACTGCTCATTTTTTACATTGATGAGATTTGAAAAGTTTTTCAATACAAGATAGACCTAGTCAATCAGCTTATTTTAATGTAATACACGCAGTCACTCTGTTCTGAACCATTCTGAAATTGTTCCATTCTAAAGCGAAATGTTCTGAACCGAACCATTTTTTTTGTTCCATGACACCTCTACACGTTACCTCTTTGTCTTACCTCATTAAAATCTCCCACCCTTGGTATATGGTTCTTCCTGGATTTCCCTAGCACGGCACCAGTGTTAGAGATGACAACTAGAAAGAGAAAACAAGGCATTAACATGCAAAATATCACCACTTGGATTTGTTACAGACATCCAACTCCGAACAACAACTGCCAAACACCAAACACCTTTGTATTCCCAAGGCAAGGTCAAAGACAAGGTGTGAACCAAGATTACATTGAATTTTGGTACTAGAGAATTGTTTGAGAAATTATGGTTAAAGTTTTATTTAGCCTGGGGACATTAACTTTTGCTCAAAATTAGCAAAAAGTAAATGCATGCAAAATTCTAAAATCTTTGGAAATCAAACCCCTTTTCCACCAAAATGGAGCGACTTTTTTACATTTCCAGCCCTTAGTATAGAATTTGATCCTATGTTTCAGATTAAGTATGCAGTTATGCAAATTATCAATGGCATTCCTACCTGCTGTATTATGAAGAGTTTCACCATGAATCTCATCTCTCTCCAGTATTGGAGACACGATTACCATGTTATACTTCTTAGCATACTGCAACACAGAAAATTAATATACGTAGGAAATACATAATTTAACCCAAATATGAAAATTGAAATAAAAACATAGCACTGCTTACTCAACTAAACACAAAAAGATTCCTCTAAAGAAAGGTTATTCCAAAACTATATAACAGCAATGCCAAAGCGTAGCAAATCCCATCGAACACCCATGGCTGCCATTTTTACAACAATTCCTTCAAATACTTTTTCATAACAAAAATTGTGAAGTAACACACACAAAAATGGCCACCAGTTTCAAAATTATCTCTCAATAGCCAAATTGTCATAAGAAAGTGTAATATGCTTCCATGCTGCACATATAAAACTTCAACAAAACGTCATGTAATGGCCACCATTTATTAGAGATAATTAGAGGTTTCCTATCTTTGTTAGAGGTTTAATATCTTTGAGGGTCACTGTATTTTATTCTGAAGATATATATCAGAATCTATAGTGTTCAGTATGGTCAATTAAAGAGTGTCACCCTGTCCAACTTTTTCATGTTATTTAAGCTCACCTCTTGCATAAGTTTGGTAGTTGGACCATTTTCTGCTGATTCAGCGAATTCACACCATGGTTGTTTCTCTCGTGTGCAGAATGCAAAGGGCATCGCTATGCAATCATAACATAACATAATATCACATAATACAGTATAACATTATACACTAAATACGTATCATCTTTACTATGCTTAAACCAGGATTTTTGCATGTGAGAGGATTTCTTGGCCTACAATATGCTGACATTTTTAGCAAAACATTTTATTCTTATCGCAACATCAGTTTATGGCAACATTTTCAGATTTTGAAAAAGTTAGATGTAACATTTTAGAATTTTTGAAATTCTTTTTGAGGCCCAATAAAAATCCTGGGAGTTAGATATTAATTGGAACCACAGAGATTTTAATACGAAATTCACAGAATTAACTTATCACCATATTCTTACACTGTTTATGAGGTTACTTTTAGCTTGCTGTGGTGACATAAAATCTTTGAAAATCTGTACTCACTCCATGCTTCTTGTAGGCAGAGGACATTTACTCCACTCTCGCCAGCAATATCTATCACCTCACCAAGGCGTCTATGTAGGGATTCCAACTGGAATTAGCATGAGTATATCATAATCTTAACCCTTATAGTTGGGAGATCTTTCCCCCAAGGATTTTTTATCACTTTTTTCTTAGTTGGCCTCTTGACCAGAACCTTTCCGGGTTTTCTTAAAATTGAACAAGGCATGTTTTCACAGGCTGGTATCGAAATATTTGTCCGCTGTGACGGAGCATGCTATTTTTCATAAAAACACTAAGAATACTTCACGATTTATTTTTTAACTCCCATGTTTTGTTATACCATACAAAATTACTTACTCCATGCAATGGATATATCATTTGAGGGTAACTTTCACTTCTGTTTGAAGTCCAATTACGCTGGGAAGAAAAGCTATTGAAAATGGCGCAGGAGTATCATACTTCAAAATGTACCATTTCTTGTTTAACTTTCTAATGGCACAATATAGTGACACGATAATATTTACACATGGTTTCAGCATAACTATGAAGGTATAAATGAGATGTTGATGTATTTGGTCTTTTTAATTCTTTTATAGAAAATAATGTTTAATTTTTTGTCCGCTGTGACGGAGCAGTTGCAAATGTGAACTGTGAAAATGCTCCGTCACAGCGGACAAAAAATATTAATATTATTTTTTATAAAAAAATTAAAAAGACCCAATGCATTAATATTTCATTAATACATTCAGAGTTATGGTGAAAACATATGTTAATATTATCGTGTCACTATATCATGCCATTAAAAAATTAAAAAAGAAATGGTACATTTTAGAGTTTGATACTCTGGCGCCGTTTTCAATAGATTTTACTCCTATTGTTATTAGACTTCAAACAGAAGTGAAGGTTACACACAAATGATATATCCATTGCATGGAGTAAGTAATTATCTTTGATATAACGAAACATATGAGTTAAAAAATAAATCGTGAAGCATTCTTAGTGTTTTTATGAAAAATAGCATGCTCCGTCACAGCGGACAAATCTTTCGATACCAGCCTGTGGTTTTAGCGAAAAAATTGTCACTCTAATGATTCCAATGATACCTAATACACCCTCGTGAGGGCTTTTTAACATACTTTGAAATGTAAACCAAAGCTTTGAAAATGTATTTTTGTATTATTTTGTGTTAAGCCTCAGTCACATTTGCTATATGGAAGCCGAAACCGATGCAGAAAATCTACATAGTACTGCTTATCCCTATATTTTATGCTGTGAGTTATAGATCCAGTGATCTCCCCAGTATTTAAGCTAGTGGGCGCAGCACCCACCTGAAATTTGAAAACAGGCTTGCACCCGCCTGAAAATCCATTTGCACCCACTTGAAAATGAGAAAAATCATGCAAAATAGACATATTTTGACCAATTTTGGTGAATTGTGAATTCAGAATTTAGCATCCATTTGAAAAAAAATCTTGTGGAAAGCAATGAGATTTTACCTGTTCTTGTATCGGGGCAGTCGTAGGCAGCACAATCTTGTTCTGGATGGCTCCAACCCTTACAATCCTAGCTGCTACAGTTTGCATAGGAGCCTTTGCAAATGCATATCCCTTCAGCTCAACTTTTCTGTCAGTGGCTAATTTGGTAGCTGCTTCTGAGAAGTTAAGTGGCCTTGAAAAACAAGCTTGTCCATCAGGGGACAGTCAAGGATGTGAGGACAAATTTAAATTCTTCATTAATTAAAATTAGACAGACTCGTTACATAAAAAATGTCTTCAAAACAAAAATGGTGGTCACGAAGGAAAATAAATATAAATATTTAAATTTTCCAAGCTTGCATTATCTAAAGCAATGTATTTGGCATGTTTTCTGAAAAATTAAAAATATGCTATTCAGTTCACCTTTCCGAAAGGTTAACTTTTAACCATTTTCAGTCACAATTTCAGAGGGCTGGAAAAGCTATTTTATTGTTTGGGGACAATCTGACCATGACCATTGTTATCCTGTAAATGATATATGGGAAGAGTAAAACTGACTGAAGATCAAAGCATTAAAGCAGATATGAAATGGTATTTTTAACCTAAAGGAATCAATATAATTTTTTGATAGATGTATTTGGACATGTTCTCTCATCAGTAGTGTGAAAACTATTTCACTCTAACGATCGTTATAGCTGCTTAATAAGCAATATTCGAATTGGTTGTGACGTTATTGGCCCCCACATGATCTCTCACTGGTCCCCGCGTGGCCCGTTTTGGTCCATTAGATCATGACGTCATAATGCCAAAATGTTTTGTTATTTGTTTACACAACAATTCTATGGTTGCCGTGACATTGTGATTACTATGGAACCAATAAACCAAAGCTATATATGACGTTACTAATCACGTGGGGGCCAATTTGATTTATCAGTTCGTTTTATTTCGTTATCTATGACCGTTAGCACTTATCTAACATTTATTTTAACATTTGTTTTTTCTGTAGGATAACTTTATCGATGATGAATATATATTAGGTTTTCACCCAGGATATCATTCATACTTGCGCACTACAAAATACCTATGTTAGATCAAACAAGCGATTGCAGCTCAATAGAAAATCCATATAAGTTACACGTACACAAGTTATACTGGGTGGCATTTTGGAAGGTAACTTGCACTGTGCAGTAGACTGTAATCCTCAGGTGTTTACACATATAACACGGGCCAAACATGGAATACCGAGAACGCACACATAGAAGCCAATCAATGTAAGGTACTGTTACTGGGCTGTATAAAGCTAAAAATAGTTTTTTGTGCTTTTGTGTTGTGCGATTTTCGTTTATTTCACTTTGCTTGTACAGCACATAAAGGCTTTATAACCTGTGTACATGAACATTTTTAAATGGAAAGTTATGAATGTATGTTTATGTATGATTGTGAGTGTGGCTGGAATAATGGATGCATATGAGGGAAACTCGTTTGTATATTATGCTAGAAATGAGACTTTTAATTATGTAGATTTGTATTTGATGTCCATGTTTTTAAATTGTGTAATTTCATTCTGCTCATAAGCCTGTAAATATTACACTATGTAGCCTGAATACAAAGGGTATACGTCAAGCCGTCAAACGACGGAGTGTCTTTTTGTATCTTAAGCGACTGAAGAAAGATATCTATTTTCTTCAGGAAACACATTCGTGTGAGAATGATTTGGATGAGTGGAAAAATGAATGGGGCAAAAATATTATCTTATCACATGGTAGAAAAAGAGGTGAACGAGGTGTTGCTGTATTGTTTAACGATAATTTTGATTGTAAGGTTGTCAAAAACACAACTGACCTCAATGGTAGATTTATTGTAGTACAGATTGAAATTGGTGGACTACAATATACACTGATTAATGTATATGCTCCAAACCTAGATAATGCTAGGAAAGAATTATTTGACGAACTATCAGTGATTGTATCCACGAATTTTGCATCTGATAATGTCATATTTGGAGGTGATTTTAATGTAGTGTAAAATAGAGAGGTAGATAGATATTCTAGGGCTATAGTAAGTCAACAAAAGGACCTATCTAGAGATTCTTTGATTGAGTATAGGAATCGTTTTGACTTAATTGACGTATGGAGACACCAAAATCCCACAAAAATCCAATATACATACGAATCTTATGCTAAGGATAATATGCAAAACTCTGTCAGTAAAAGTCGAATTGACATGTGGCTTATTAAAAGACATATGGTTAAAGAATCAGAAAGCAAAATAGTGCCATCAATTAAGTCCGATCATAAATGTATTGTGTTAAGCATTAACTCATCTGTCACTCACAAAGGAGGGCCGGGTTTTTGGAAAATTAAGAACAAATTAATAGAAAATGAAGCATATCAAAAGTTAATTAAGGAACTTATCGCTAAAACTAAAACAACTCTGAATAACGCTGATGATATTCAATTTTGGGAATATTTGAAATATCAGATTAGAGTAAAAACAATTGAATTTTCAAAGCAAAAGGCAAGGGAACTACGGGGAGAGGAAATAAAGTTGTTGAAAATTATTGAAAGCCTGGACTCTGAACTAGTTAAGGATGATTATTTGAATGAAAAAGCGTGTAGAGAATATGACGATGCAAAATGTAAACTAAATGATATATATCAATATAAAGCAGAGGGGGCCATCGAGAGATCAAGATCTGACTGGGTAGAAAAAGGGGAAAAAAGCACAGACTACTTCTTCAACTTAGAGAAATCAAACTATTCAAAGAAAACTATAACTGAATTAAATGTTGATGGTAATGTGGTGACAGATGAGACAGAAATACTTAACCAAATTAAAGCATTCTATGTAGATCTCTATGACTCCAAGGCTAAAGCTGACACACAAAAGTTCGTTAGTTTTGAGAAAGATCTTAACATAAATAAGTTAAATGAACATGAAAAGGCTTCATGTGAAGGTTTACTGAGGGTCGATGAATGTTATAAGGCCTTGAAAAAATTTAAAAATAGAAAAACCCGGGAAGTGACGGGTTGAGTACAGAGTGGTATAAATGTTTTTGGAATGAAATCAATGAAATGCTTATTAAGTCTCCAAACTTGTCATTTGAAAAGGGTATCCTCTCAGTAAGTCAAAGACAGGGTATTATCTCGTTAGTACCAACGGGGGACAAAAATCATTGGTTTTTGAAAAATTGGCGCCCAATCACGTTACTTAACATTGACTATAAGATTGCATCTAAATCAATTGCGCTCCGTATTAGTGTTATTTTGGCGAAACTTATAGGGCCCGACCAGACAGCCTTTATCAAAGATCGTTTTATTGGCGAAAACATACGGTACCTAGAGGATATTCTTGAATATTCTAAGAAAAAGTGCATTCCAGGCATTATTTGCATGGTCGATTTTTTTAAAGCCTACGATAGTGTTGAATTCGATTATATAGAACATGTGTTAAGACTTTTTAATCTCGGGGACACACTAATTAAATGGGTAAAATTATTCTATACAGATATAAAGAGTTGTGTTTTGAATAATAATAGATCAACTGGCTGGTTCGATATTAAAAGATCATGTAGGCAGGGGGACCCCTTGAGTTGTTTGACATTTATCTTAGTGATAGAAGTCCTGGCAATTAGAATTAGACAAGATCAGGCTATTAAAGGGATCCGCTTGGGAAATAATGAGCAAAAGATTGAGTTATTTGCTGACGATACAACACTGACAATAGATAGCAAAGAATCTCTTAAACTGGCTTTAAAAATTTTTGATGAATTTAAAGATATTTCTGGATTATGTATTAACAAAGAAAAGACAGAATGTATGTATATTGGTTCATAAAGATCTAAAACTGAGGATAAGTTATACGGTTTAAAATGGGTTAAAGATCCAAGTAAATTTCTGGGAATTTGTGTCTCATATAATAAGAAATCAAATGATTTTGTTAACTTTGAGAAGAAATTAGACTCGCTTCAAAAAGTATTGAAAATGTGGTCAAGAAGAAATTTAACTTTATATGGTCGAGTTCTGATAATCAAAACGCTTGGTATTTCTAAACTGGTATATTCCATGTCAATGACAAATATCCCAAATGATATATTAACAAAGGCACAACAGATAATTTATTCATTCCTATGGGGTGGAAAAACGGAAAAAGTTAAGAGATGAACTTTAATTGGTGATTACGACGAGGGTGGTCTAAGAATGATTGACATGTTTTCAATGAAAAAAGCACTTAAACTGATGTGGCTAAAAGGATTAATATAACCTCGACAAAGTCATTGGAAATCTATTCCAGAATTGTACTTTAAACCGCTTGGGGGAATTAAGTTCTTTATACAATGTAATTTTGATATTAAAACAATAGCCCACGACGTGCCAGAATTTTACTCAAATATTTTACAAATTTACTCTGATATAAGGAATATGCAAGCTCCAAGAACTAGTTCTGAAGTTAAAAGTGAAATACTCTGGAATAATAGATTTGTCCCAATTAATAACAAAGAGGTCATAAATAAGCATCTTATGGATAATGGGGTCGTTTACGTAAATGACCTCCTAAATGACCAGGGACATTTTTTACAGTATTATGATTTTAAGGCAAAATACAACGTACAAATTAATTTTATTGATTATTATGCTATAATATCAGCTGTACCGAAGGAGTGGAAACGTTTATTGAAGCGAGACTTAACTTCAGTCTTTGAACCGAGCCTACAAACGGATCTTGTGCATTTAACACTTGGCGAAAAACCAGTGTCATTGAATGGTTTAACAGTGAAGTCAATTCAAAAAATATTAAATAGAAACAAATATTTGGAACCACTGTATAAAAATGAACATGATCGTGAGTTAGGAAGAATAGATTACTTTAAAATGGCTTATAGCTGCACGAAACAAAATAAAATTCGACAACTTCAATTTAAGATTCTACATGGTATTTGTACCACAAATGCTTACTTAACGCAGATAGGAATTAAACAGGATGCTAGATGTAGTAACTGTCCATTAAGAGACACTTTAAAGCACAAGTTTTGGGAATGTAGGCGGGTTCAGATTTTTTTGAAAGCTATTAAAGAGAATTTGGGGAAATTATTCAATGTAAATCTTAATTTTAATGCCCATGATATGGTGTTCGGAAGATCTGTAAATAATGAAAACACTTTGCTAAACAGGCTATCACTAGCAATCAAATATTATATATACATGTATGCAAAACAATTTAATGAGGTAAATCCCAACTTGGACGTGACTCAATTTGAAAATACCATGTTTATATATATACCAGAACCTCTGGGTATGACTGTTGCGAATGTCTGAATGAATGGAGGTGGTGTGAAAGTGGTTTAATATTTCATCTTTGCCTTGTTTAATGTATTATTTTATGTTTGATTCAATAAAAAACAAACAAAAAAAACACTTATTCTATAATGGCTATCGCAAGAACGCTACGGTGGGCTTACAATGGAGAAAACCGCATTTTTGTAGCTGCAAGTTGAGAAAAGCTATTTCAGTTGTGCTTTAAGCAGAACTCTTAGATCTCCATGCTTTTTTCATTTGCATAATGGTGAACTGACTTGTCGGGCAGCTTCGGTATTTTCAAGAAGAGTGTACAGTTGACAGCAGAAACGTGTCTCTGATTCTGAATTTCTTTGAGTGTAAACTCTGACAATTTTCAATGTGATCGGTTACATTGACTTCAGACTGTTAGACTTCATATATGAATCATAATAAAAATATGGACAAACAAAAAAAAGTTTCAAAAGTTTTTGCTCATTACTTTGTGAGCTTTGGGCTATAAAAAGCAGTAGAAGTTCAAAATACTACATGCAAACACAGCCACTATACTTACTCCAACTGCCTGCCGTACAATATACGGAATACTTCCTTCAGTTCATCTGCAGGAACATGTTTTTCAAGAATATTTTCCAAACTTTCAACCTCGGCCGCCATCTTGACCTATTTCAAATGACCTTGACCTAGATAAATTTAAATGCTTTATTATGGGACTTATACCACTATCATCAGCAAGAATTAATGTTTATTAGAGTTCTACATTTGTATTGGATTTGTTTTAGATGTAAGTCAAATAATTTATAAGAGTGAAATTTGTGTATTTAAGAAAATGATGATAGCCTCGTTCTGGTAAAAATTGCGCCAAATTTAAAGAGATCAAAACTAAAGAAGTTTTTATTAAATTTAATATTGCCTAGAAATGTCATGACACTTCAATGATGTCGGTGATAAATGAATCACTGAAACAGCTTTTTGAAGAGGTAAAGCAAGTATACACTCAAAAGCAGTCCAGTAAGTAGAACTTTCTGTACATGTTTTGTTCAAATTAATATCTCTCATAGCTAATAGAACTTTCTGTTTTGTTCAACAGATCTTAGACTACAGTGTAGGCCACAGGCAATGGAACATACATGTAGAAATAACCCCCCCCCACTCTCTGTACATAGGTAAATATTTATTTACCTCTGTACATAGGTAAATATTTATTTACCTATGTACAGAGAGTGGGGGGGGGATTATTTCAATGTTCCATTGCCTGTGGTGTAGGTCTATTCATAATTGTTTCATACATGTAAGAAGAAGATCTGAGATACACCGGTGCTCATATGATTTATTTGATTACAGGGAAGCCTAACACTCTTATTACTCAGGGAGCACCTGTGAGATACAGTTAATACAATACATGTTTAGCTTATTTACATGTACTTGTACATGTACTTTGTAGGCCTGTGAATAAAAAAAAACTTCTCAAGTCCTGTCCTTGATTTATTAGATCTAATCAAAGACGTCAACCTGACGTCCTTGATCTAATCCATTTTAACTGTATAATATCGACATATCACTGTATTGTATAATTTCGACATATCACTATACAGAGTAGTCCAACAACATTAGACCTAGCCTGGGCCTCGTTTCTTATCTGACATGTCTTATGGCCCCGGCTAGGTCTAACTTCCATGATGATTTTGCCCTTGATGCGATCATTTAATCGTTCAGCAGGTTTCGACATGCGGAACGAATTAACCGTAATAAGATGGTATCGTTACAGAAATAATGTGATCAACGCATGCATACATACCTTATGAATAAATACAAATCATCACATACCCCCCTGTAACCTCATCGATATATAATTATGAAAATGTTGGGAGAAGGCTTTTTCTTAGTTTAGAAAACTCTGTTCTGGTTCCGGTAACATCGAAATGGCAAATCCTTTCAGGAATAAACCGCCGTTAGCAACACTGAACGAAACAAGTTCATAAAACGAAACGAACCCCGGTTATCCTATATATAAGTACAAAATATTGTAATACTGTAGGAGGCTTGCGATAAACATTGAAGTTATTAAAATGTAACAATTATTACAAAGCATGTATGCTGAGTAAAATACATGATCCCAGTTATAAACAATTGAGTGTATTCCTAGGTACGTTTTTGCAAGCAGAAAACCATAAACACATAGGCACAATTATTCAACACAATCACAATCTAGCACAATCAATGACATCTATATTTCTTTGAGCTGAAATTACCAGTAATCAAATGCATCAATAATGTTGCGAGTATTGCTTTTTAAAGTTTTTATAAATAACAATAGAGTAAACTTGGGTGAATACACGCGCTGTTTGAATAAAGCAAAGATTCATGTCATACTGGATGGTTATAATAAATATCAATATTGAAGAACAATTTCGTTTCGCTGACCAAGTTTACTTTGGCGACGCACAGACAGACATTGCCGGTTGAAATATTCGTCTCATAAATTGGTAAGAATAAGACTCATTTTACGATTAAAAATGAACATTTAACACAATAATATTATGTGAAATCGCCTGATGAAATATGGTTTTATATTATTGTTAAGTATCAGTGTCATATTAGCGAGGAAAAGTGGTTTCGATAGATCCACAACTTGCATCAAAGGAAAGAATAGCATGGAGGTTAAACTCAATAATGGCCCCAAGAAAAAATTCCTAAAAGTAAAGAACGCCGTTATTGAGTTTAACGACGTTGAACTATATACAGAGGGGATTCAGATCTCTGAATAATGTACTTTTACATCGTTGATGATAAGCCAGATACCAACATATTTTCTCGAAAGAGCTCCATCATTTTGTTGTATAATATGACTAAGTAATTAGCCAACTTTTACATTTTCAGTTCCTGACAGTTTACTCTCTGCATTGAACTTTGTTTTCAAATCTCCTTTACTGCCAGCCCTGGACTTGGTGGAACGGCGATGCGTCACCATGGTAACGAGTCCAAGTGGAAGATGTGTTTATCAGGTTAGATTTGAGGAATTGCAAAAACATCAAACATGTTTATGAGTGTAGCCATGATGAGGCAGAGATATATTTTTCAAATTTTTGATTATTTTATTAACTACTAAATGAAGTTCAAAAGGTACATGAAGTATTACCCTTCGTAAGCTTAAATTTAAATTTGCCTCCTAGTCTATTTCATTTTTGCCTCACCCGAGGATAAAGAAAAGTTTGTTCTTCATCACATGTCATGTATCTACAACTCAGTATTTTGTTCATTTTGTATGGTTTACATAGGCGTAACAAGGGGGTGTGGTGGATGCGATCACATCCCCCACCCCATCCCCACAAAAAAGAAAAAAGCAATTTTGTAAAATATATTGAAAAACATTAGCAAATTATAGATGCTTATAGTGCACCATATATCCTGTACAGGTACAATGTAAATTTAAAAAATGTCCAGGGGTGAACCCCTCTTTTTGGGGTTCCTTTCGCTCGCGTGATGTTAACCCAAAAAATCGCACCCCCTTGACAATTGCTGGATACTCCCCTGCTTTACTATCAACCTCCATGGGCTAGCGCTTGTTATGCCTCACAAATGTCTCACGCATACTTGAGAATTTACAAAAATTTCCATTACAATATTTTTAGATTCAATTTTCAGGCCTGGTTAGATTTCATCAAACAGTATCAAAAATCTAAAATTTCTGGTTCCACCTTGTCGTTCAGCCCTACTACCCTCCCGATCCCATTCTCTCAGGGAGGGAGGGAGGTCGGTTAGACTAACTTCCAATATTATAATGTTATGTTCATGTCTTTGTAGGTTGTGGGCAGCTCAGGCACTCCATATACCTGCCTTCTGTCATGTGACTACTGTGGCTGCCCTGCTTACAAGTTCTCGGTCATAAAGAGGGGAGATCATATTATGGTAAGTCCATCTGTCAATAACTGACTATGGTAGCATTTTAGACATGACATTCAGAGCTTTGAAAATGTTAAATAGATGGCTCTTACACAAAAGGGCTTAATACATTTTGATTCAAAAAACAGTATTTTATTAAAAAAGTGAGATAATAAGTATGTTATTAGTTACTATTTTTAAAATACATGTACATGTAGTGTGTTACAGGCCTGTGGCCAGGATTTGCCAAAGGGGTTTCACTTTTTGAAAAATTCAAGGGGTGGGCTTGTTACAATTTTGGTCCAAAAATGGCCAAAAACACTTAAAAGTGCTAAGAATGGTGAAAACTCCATGATAGATTTTGAAAGAATATTTGGCCAGGGGGGGGGGTTGCTTGAACTCATCAAACCCCCCTGGCTACGGGCGTGGTGTTAAGAATGATTCTACAGGACCCATTTAATCCAGCCAAGTATGAAATGTACAAAAGATCAAGTCAAAACCGTGCATTCATTAAACTTAAGCCATGTCACTCGTTCAGCATTCTGATTTGTCAAAAGTGAAAACCCCAGCCAATGAGCTTCATGTATGGCATGTGTGTAAATATTTTATGACCTTGCAAATTTTATATTTAAATTTTTTCAGTGCAAGCATATCTTAGCAGTACATCTATCTGATGCTATGGGACTTACAAAGGAACTTATCTCAACAGATTTGGATCTTGCTGACCTTATCATGGGGATTGACTGAACTCTGGATCACCCACCCCCCATCCTACTTTCCATGGATGTCAAAGGAGATGCACTGGGGTAATAGGGTAGACATTTTTGGACTGCAAAATCCACATATTTTGAAACATTCCATACAAATGCTTTTCAGACTAGTAAAAATGTTGCAGTCAAAGTGTGGCTTGATAAAATATATCTCTGTAGAATTTGTCCATTGCTGGTGAGAGGTATATAAGAATGGCTTGCCGCAAAAGGCTAAATACTATAACAAAATATATTAAAAATAAATAGCCATGTAGAATCTTTGAACTCAAATTTTATTTGATCTATAGATTTCATGCTACATTTTATTGATGATTAAATTCTCGAAACATCTTAATTCTCTTCTCATCTCTGGATAATCCATCTATTTCCTACAATTGAAGTAAATAATAAAGTAACGTTTTAATAGTGATGTTTAATTATATTGTCATTCAGTATTTTATTTGTAAAATTGGAGAAGTGCAAATCTGTGTATATAATATATTAATTGTATATATAAAGTTTACATTAAAGTTGCCAAATGCCACTTAAAATAGATCTGCACTAACCTGTTCTGTCCTTGTTCAACTATAGCCGAACAATTGAATTCCGTTCTCCAGCATCTAGACGCGGCGAATATACTCGTTTCGAGTATATGACATTGTTGCTCAACTGAAACTGCGTAATACGTGTCAGCAACACACGACTCCCATTTGTGAGTCCCAGTCTCCCCGCCACAATCCGCGTACTGGCAGTAAAGTTTTGTCAGCTTCAATTTGTTTATATCTCTGCGCTTATTATTTCGCCCGGCTTCTAAGTCTCTCCAAGGTCGGTCCATGTCAATGGAATCGTCTTTTACAGTGTCTCTACACACCAGAGAAGTTTTCCAACTATTGCCAATTAAAAGGCCGAAGTTATCCTCGTTGCCTCTGTTGACATAGATAGGGTCGCTCTTTTTTCGTAAATCATCATTTGGATTCCCATTAAAGTTACCACAAACACCTAAAAATTAATCATTTCGATCGGTCAAAAATGTTCTCAGCTATCTTTTCGGCAGTATTATTTCAGAAAAATAATATTTAGTCCATCTGGTCGTACCTACCGTTAACATTGCCTTTCCAATTGTCTGTTAATCTAACATAAGCGTATCCGTTGGCAGGATTTCCATCATACTGCACAATCAAGCCGGCACCTTCTTCGATGTTAACTTCGACGAAATCAGTACTCTTCCTTGTGGTTAATCCGATTGTGTGTTTTATCGGTTCTGACTCACCTCCGATGAAGTAGTTAACACTGTGTACGTATGGTTCTTGCAATTGAGAGGTCGTAACTCGCACCCCATTGACCTATTAGTTTAGAATAAATCATACACCCTAGCAGTGCTAGTCTTCTATTGCGAGACACTGCGTGTGAATTCGGAATCAAATGAGTTCACCAAACCAGAGACATAATACATGTCTCTGACCAAACGTAGGAATTACATTTTCAGATCAAATAATTTTAAAAGTTATTATTAGTAAAGTTCCTATACAAAGTTGTTTCCGTCATTTGTTTCCAATTTTCACGACTTTAAAAGTTATTTTAGAGATTTTGGAAAAAAAATTGAAAATAATTGTCAGCTTTTAATTTCTCAAATATTCAAATTTCTCGCCATTTTTCAAATAAAAAATATTATTTTTGAATATACTAAATTTTAAAATGTTCGTTGGTTGTCTAACTCGCTCGAAAAGAAGAATATATTATGTTATAAATATTGATTAACAATTGGTTTCTAACTAAACGGTTCGGTTTGGTTATCGCAAACAATTTCAGACGGTTATATCTTGGATTATGATTATGGATTACAATCTTGAAAAGGTTTGTTGTTTGGTCCATTGCCTCTTTAATATCACCTAGGTCTGATTAACTTAATTTACTTCTTTGAAGATAAAGAATGGGTCTAAAAGACACACTTGTGTTCATGATCAGAAAACATTCATAATTCAAGTTAGAATCGTGTGAAATTCTCTGAACCACTTTCAAGCATGGTTGTGTTAATTTCTCGCTTATCTATCAACCAATTTTCTTAGATTTTGGACAAAATACTCGTGAGGATGAATACTATTCATTGGCGTGAACTGGTGAAGTATCGCTCATTTAACGCGGTACCTCTACAATTTAGTTTTATATAAATTCACGAAAAATAAACTCAGATTAAAAAATAAGTTTCACATATCACATTTTGGGTTAAAATAAGTCAAAGTGGTTTACATTTCCCCCCTCTATATAACTTTTACCACTGTATCAAGCACCGAATAAAGAAATTGCCCTCTCCACCAAACTGTTCCCCCTGTCAGCCTGTCGTGTCAGGCATCAAGTAAAGAAAGGCCCCTGCACTAAACATTTCCCCAGCAAGCACAAAAAAGAAATTGGCCCCCACCTCCACCTCCTCCACTGCTACTCCTCTATCATGCACTTGTTCGTCAATAAAAAACGATTGACTAATTCACTAAACAAAAGGGTCCCTGTCCCATAGGATCCAAGCATATAATTATGTACTTGCCTTTACGTGGTGCCCCTTATCGTCTTTATGAAGTATTTCGATCCAAGTTTGTTTTGTTTTGTCTCTTGTAATAATGGTAATTCGTTTAGTGAAAGAAACATCAGCACCTGGACTTTTTTTATAAGGTAATAATCTAACTTCAAAATGTGGTTCTATTCCAAAACCGTTTACCAGTTGAACTTCGCACTCATTTTGAATATCAAGCGTGGCGTTGTCAAATGTTACATAATGCACGTCTCCCCATGCTTCACATTCTGCCATATCATTTCCTTAACCAAAATATCTTTCTTCATTCGGTAGTTAATATCGGGATGAGCCTATACTTACTGAACGTGTAAACAAATAGATCTATGTGATTTCGAGACTTTTACAGATTTAGATTATCATAATCTTTTAGCTACATTATATGCATAACTAATTTTTCGTTTCGTTTTTTATATTTAAAGCCAATTCTTACTTGTGTACCGGGATGTACAAAGTTCACCGTAATACATTGGGTTACACTTGCAAAAAGTCCTCCTCGATAGTACTTTACCACACGTCCCTTTGTCACCACACTTTGGGCAACCAGGTTCAAACTGAGGTTCCGCACAGTTCAATCCATTTATTGATTCTCGTTCATCTAAAAAGTGAACCTGAAGTCTTATCAACAATCCAAATAGATAAATTATATCGTATATTGTCTAATATTGACAAAACAAAATGTTGAGATTTACGAATTTTCGATGTATTCATACATCATACATACTCTGTTTACTTAATGAAGATTAATTAAAATAAGATTACACTTATAAACATATTTAATTACGTCTAATATTGACATTAAAGCTCTTTTCTTCCTCTTTCTCATGGTTTCATTTTTATTGGTTATGAGGGGTGGGGGTGCGATCGCATTATCGCCCCCCCCCCCCCCCCCCGGCTACGCCTATTAGTTTTGAACAATATAATACAGTTTGATTAATTCTCTACTCCAATATTGCCTCATATCTTATAAAGATGGAAACACGTTTGCTTACATGGTTTTGATACGGGTAAACATTCTTTAACGGAGTTCCAATAATTTGTTGCCCAGGACGCTGTACTTTTGCATCCATTTGGTGGACCTGCCATATAAAGTTTCGCATCTTCTTCACAAGTAATTTGGTCGGCAGGTTTCCCCGTGCAGCGTGTTCTATATTTATTAAGGTAGTTCCTCACACACTGCTTTGTGCAAGAAACAGAATCCCTCGCACAGGACTTCCAATCTGAAATAGAGATGAACGTTCATTATGTCGAAAAAAGCATCACATTGATTACGATTCGAAGTATATAAATAACCGATGTTCTTTGATTTGTGGCACAATATTTGGCCAATGGTGTTTCAGTTCACAATGCCAAAGGGACCAAATCGTTAAGGTAAAGTGGAAGTGAACAAAATATTTGAAAAATATCCAAGACTGGAACTCTGCCTGGGGAGTCATTTCTTTTGTCTCATAGATTTTTATGCAATATTATCATTATAAATACTAAAACTGAATACTGCAAAGTACAATAAAACCTGAAGTTTGATAAAAAAAATATTGTCAAAGGAATAATACGTGAAAACCGCGGACCCAAAATTTCTGAAAATTCCACAAAATATTCTTCAAACAAATATTAAAAGTGAACGAACGACGCATTTAGGAAACATTGCCTCCGACAAAATTGGCGGCCTAAAGAAGGGAAAGATGCGCTTCTCAGAACAGTTTTCATTTGCCTATCTTTTCAATTTAAAGAAAAAAATCAAAGTTCTAAAGCTCGATAGGTTAGGGGCTTATATTAGTGACCTTTCTGAGAAGTTTCAAAAGAATTATCCATGGACCTTTCCCAAGGTATTCTTTTCCTCCGTTTGTCTGTTCTATTACCTCAGTGAGCCTGGTCATATAATGATAGGTAGAACCAACAAAATTGAGAAAAAGTCAGATTGAAAGACATAAATTTTGATGGACAAAATATACTAATAAAACATGTGCCTCCTATTTCGGCCATCTTGGAAATCTTTTGAGAAGTTCAGCTTAACCTCAATATATTTCCTCATTGTCATTTGATCTGTGCACAGAGATATCACTAGATTATGTTGTGTGTTGCTAAAAAATTTATTTTTCCTACCTCCTTTCGGTCTTCCACATTCGTTCCAAACCGCCTCACTTATCCACATTGGACCACATCTCCAAGTCCCACCGTCGTTGGTACATTTACCAAGATATTTCTCGCAACCAGATGCCTACAAGAAATTACGTAATGAGGGGGGTCAAGTTGAAATAACAGTTACGTACATTTTCATACGACAATATCGATGATATATCTTCCTTTATAACATATGATATTAAAGCCTACCTTACACATGCAGTCGATGCAATCATCTGAAACAGAGAAAAATGTTGATGACAATCTTACATTTAAGGCCGATTTTTTCTTAATGTTATAAACTATATACGTTCTTGGATAGTAGTGATTTGATACCTACCACTTGTACTTCGCACACTACGTCTTCTAGATCCGCCTGCCTTTTTAATTAATGCTAATATCTTCTTGAATCCGCTGTTTATTCGGCCATAAGCTTTCCATCCCGTTTTCGCAGTTTTCGTCAGTGGTAAAATGCTTTTGCTTAGTTGACTTAGTATCGTCTTCTCGTTGGAATTGGATATTTTCATTGCTTTTTTCACCATTTTTGATAGTTGTACGCCAGATTTTAGGACACTTCCCAAGCCAAATGTTGAAATTTCTTCAAATTTTAACATCTCAGATCCGTGTGTATAGAATGGAAGCGAAACCTTCATGAAAGCGAGACCTTTGTTTTTAACCGCATTATTGAATGTGATTTTAGCCAAGGCGTCTACCATTTTAGGACGTGCACTGTGAAACTCAACCAAGAAACCCGCCAATAGCTTCACGTTGGGGGTGACGAATTTCCTAAAAACGCTTACATACGTCTTAAGGATGTGATGCGCCCTGTATCTCTGCATTAAATCAGAAACAGCCGTAGCCTCGAAAATCAAATCAGCAATTGGAAGCGTTCTGTAACTCTTTGCCAATCGTGCAAGTTTATCGAAGAAAGTACATTGGTTAAAAATTTGTTGCAGTTGTCTCCCTTCTCTATATAAGCCTTCCTCGCCGAAAGCAATTGCACATGTGACAGAAAGCAACGACAAAATGATCAATTGTTTCATCCTAAAACACAAGAAGTATTTTTTTTTCATGTACCAATTACAAAATGATTTAGTTTTTGCAATATTTGTATTTATTGTAGGCCTAAACCTGAGTTGACTTGAGATGCTTGAAAGGATTTACATAAAAATCGAAACATTTTAAACCTAATCATTTTGTTAAGAAAACACAAGATAATATGATATACGATCCAAGCAATGCAAATGCATGACTGATGTTCTAACGAAAAAAACTTATGACGTACAGCAACTTGCAAAAAACTTACTTGCTCCGCAAAGTGATCCTTACTCGTCGAGCTCCAACCGAAAATACAAAGGAATGACCTGATATCCCTGTATTTATTCTAATCCAGAAATACACTACGTTTTTTACTGTACGTTGCCGTACAAGTATACGTGTGAACATACATGCAATTAAGGTTATTCAAAAAGTTTTGCACAATATGATAATATAACTATGATAAAAATAAACGTGTTCATATTTGGTAGGTACACTCTCCTCCAAAAGTTTGGCAACCCTAACACAGGAGACGAAAATTGATTTCCAACAATGACTTTGAAGCTCTGTTACTTGAATGTTCACAAAGAAACCTAAATACTTCGGGCGAACCCCCCCTGGCCAAAAATTCTTTCAAAATCATGCAGTTTTTCACCATTTTGAGCACTTCTCAAGTGATTTTAGCCATATTTGGGCCAAAATTGTCAAATGTGAACCCCCCCTGGAAATTTTTGAAAAATGAACCCCCCCTTGGCAAATCCTGGCTATGGGCATGCTTAGCGTGATAAAAAGTTAGAAAATGTAATTGTCTATAAAAAATATTTTGATGGATCTTTTATTGAATATATTTTGATTTGCCCCGAACCCACCATTTCGCATTGGTTTACATGGGAATGATGATTCTCAAAAAGTAGTCAACTTTGTCGTCAGTTTTCGACCTATTGTAATCGAGAAAAAATTGGAGTTGTAAGAAATAAAGTCAAATTACATCGCCACTTTTATCATAAGTGTTTTCCTTACCCCACCATTCGATGATATTTTGAACTGATATGCTTCTGAGATCTATTTAAAAAGCGCAAAGTCACCACCATGCAAAATTCAATTTTAAGTAGACGTCTCTAGATATGATCTATCATAAATATTATTAGATGACGTTATCATCATCACAAAAATGAATGTCCTTGCTTTAAAAGGTTTTCGTGTAAAACATTTTGAACGACCCTATTATTATCATATTGAAATACCAGATAATCTACACGTTTTCAATTTAATGCTTAATTCACGAGTTTCAAACCTACATGGAACACGATACACTATAATACATCGAACGATCATTCAATAAACCATTAACGTATTGTTCCAAATCATTGTTAGATTTGTTCGAACTTAATAAAAAGCTGTAAAATTCATATAAAAATCCCATCTGGACAATTAAACTCAGCAGGCATATATCATTTCACAAACCCCTGCAAACCATATCAATGAACAACTATTAATCAATCAGTCATCGAAAGTTTTAAAGAATCATGTATCATATCCATATATTAGTTATATCGCGTATCACAGGCTAGAAACCCGAGAGTTACATAATCTAGAGGTGATTGTTTAGAGATTTAAGCCCTAGACTCATGCATTGCATACTGAATCATTTCCATCGAGGGTGTTGTTTAGGCCCGCGTCTAGGAATTAACGCCTGAGTGGAATGAAGCAGCCAAAATAAATTGAGTTTTGGGTTCTTTTCACACATTGCAAAATATTTTCTAAATAATCACCTAAAAGAACATATTCAGCATGAAACTTTTTGCAAGGGTCAAGTTGGCAAATCGTCAATTTCAATTTCCTCACCTTGACAACCATACAGCAAATGCGTTATTGGTTATGTTACTGAAAGCAGTTACGTGAAATGGTGTGGTCTGATTGGCTGGAATTGGCCACACTTTCCCTAGCTAAAGTGTGAATTCATTTTATCAAAGCATGCCACAAAGGTCTGGCAGAATATATACTAATGCGAACATGTATCAATAATACTAGTAAGTCTAATATATCGAAGAAAATAAAACTGAAAATACCATCTCAAATGAATACTTTGATGTGCTTTCATCAAAGAGCCATGTGTAGGGTTACACTCAAATCCGTTATATCAGTCTAGAAGGTAATAAATGTTAAACTACAGCCATAGACAATGAAAGTTTATGTTATAGTGTATCGCGAATTCGTGACTATAAAATATCACAAAACGATTGATGAACAAATGGTACAGGGTTTGAAATAACAGGAACATGACACTATCGCAATAACATATTTCACTGCACGTATCACTACTAGGCTACTCGCTCGTATGCAATTTACATTACAAAACACATGTATCGTGGCCCGGGGATCGTGGCAGACAAAATTACCGCCCGTCTACCCGCCTAGCAAACTGATCACAATATACCACCCAAAGGGTGCGATAAAAAAATACAGCAGATGGCATTGTGGGTCAGTGGATTGAATTGTGGGTAATACATACATGAAACACGCTTTTCGTTTCAAAGTAAAACAAAGAATTTTAGAGTTGTACATGTTTATGTATTTAAAATGTACATAAGTATACAATTACAAAAAATGAGACTACATGTACATTATTGCAAATTATTGTACAAACTTGAACTCATATTAATTAGTTACAAACTGTAAAAAGAGTTAATTTGGTGCTAGTTTTCACCATTTCTTGGATATTTCAAAAGATTCTTACAATTTTCCCAACCTGGGTCAATTATGGGGATATTAGAAAGTTAGACCCAATATGGGATGTTGTGAAAATCCCCCAAAACACCATATTGTAAACTGAAAACTGACACATACATGTATTTACACTGGAGATCTTGTTGATGAACCCCAAATCATAGTTTTGCTTCAAGACCCTGGACTGGACCCCCTCCCTTATCTACTTCACCAGGTTGTTTAAGTAAGGGAGGGGGTCTTGAAGCAAGACTACCCAAACTAAAGCAGGTGCCAAATTAAACCAAATAATTTCATAAAAGTCCAAGAATTCAGAATGAGTATATAAATGTATAAAATAAATCATGGAAAATTACAAACAATAGCTTTATTACATTTTTAAGTTCTTAAAGTCCTGCGTACAAGCTGTCAATTCGCAAGCCTTCATGATGACAGTGAGAAGGAGATTAAACTAATAAATAAGCCACAGAAAACTCCCTGTACTTCTCTTTGAAATCATAACCATACAAAAGAATTTTATGTGAAACTACTCTAGGTAATCTTAATGAACATTCCACCAAGTTTTATAGTCATTTCATATCTGTACAAAATCAGATTTTCCCAATGTAACCGAGGCCTTCAAATTATCCATGTACTTTGTGGTCAAACAATTGCTAACAAGTCTATAAACTGTATCAAAATAAAAAAGCAAAAAATCTACAACTGTTGATCCATGCATTTATACTACACTCGCTTCGCTCAGTGTTAGATGGAGCCCAACACTTTGTGCTAAGACAACAACAAGTTCAGACTTAGAGCCAAATATGACAATGTACAGATAGTGTTCATAAAATGTCTACACTTATACATAGTATTGTATGTAAAGAGACTTTATGGCCACCTTGTATTACTATGAACTATTGATAGACATATTTTAGATGACTTTTTACTAATGTGACTTTTTTTTACAAATGTGACTTTTACCAATGTGACCTAAGATTTAACTAAATTTCATTCAGTTGAATAATTCTCAGCTTGAAACAAGAGACAATAGGTTAATAGATTAACCTCACTTGGATATATTAACCTCACCTGGGCATTAATTAACCTCACCTGGATACATTAACCTCACATGGGCATATTAACTCACCTCGTCATATTAACCTCACCTCGTCATATTAACCTCAACTGGGCATATTAACCTCACCTGGTCATGTTAACCTCACCTGGGCATATTAACCTCACCTGGTACATTGGTGAGATGAATTAATAAAGAAGCTGCAGCAGTAGGTCAGGATGATATTTCTTGGACCTTTGTCATTATAAATACAGGGTGTTCAAAAAAAAACGCAACCCAAAGAAATCGCTATATCTTTGAAGTACTTATCCAATTGCACTCATTCTTTCAGGAAAGAAAGAAGAGACTGTGCATGTAGAGCTCCTGTAGTTATTTAGTTGTAAAACATGAAGCCTTGGACACCTGCTCAAAAGACGTTAGTATTAGAAAGATACGAAAAACGCAGTCAATGGTGACTGCCACAGCAATAAAACTGAATAACTTTCTAAACATAGTGTTTTGACACTTCAGATTTGGCACAAATTATCCTCATTCAATGGGTGGTGAATTTGTAGAGTTTCATCAAAATCACTGCAGGGACTTTACAGTCATGGTCAAAATACGTTCTTAAGTCTGCCTGAACCAGGGCGTTTTGAACGCATTTCGACCATAACTGTAAAGTCCCTGGAGTGATTTTGATTTCACTCTCCAGATTTACCATACTTTAAATGAGGATGATTTGTGCCAAATTTGAAGAGCTAAAACACTATGATTAGAAAGTTATTCAGTTTTATTGCTGTGGCGGTCACCCCTGACTGCGTTTTTCGTATCTTTCCAATATTAATGTCTTTTCAGCAGGTGTCTAAGGCATCATGTTTTATAACTAACCAACTACAGGAGCTACACATACACAGTCTCTTCTTCCTTTCCTGAAAAAATGAACATAATTGCATTAGTATTTTCCAAGATATAGCGATTTCTTTGGGTTGCGTTTTTTTTGAACACCTTGTAAATATATATTAAAACACAAGTTAATGATCTTGCTTGTTGTAAATATAATTTGGATAGTTTGTATCGTAAGCTTGTTTTCGTGATTCATTTTACAGCTAGCAGTGGTCACGGACCTCTGCCAGATAAGCTCCTCCGTGTCTAGGCTCAATAAATATATAGGGGTTATGCACTGGGAGGTTTTGGATACAGGGAATATCCCGAGGGATATACAATATCTGAATATATCTTCCCGAGGGACCGAATGGACCGAGGGAAGATGTATTGTATATCCCAAGGGATATTCCATGTATCCAAACCGACCGTGCATAACTGGTGTATCTCATACTTGAGTGGGTTTAGGGAAGATATAACCTTTTTCACCCTTTTCAAATGACAATATATCTACATTTAACATTTTCGTAATATTCTTTTTGTTCAATACAATGAAATTGTAACATTTAAACTTAAAAAAATTAAATTTTAAAATTAAAAAATTAAAACTTTTGATATTTAAACTTTTGAAAAATTCCCGGGAGCGGGATGGATATATTATATCTGCCCGCATTTGGCATGGAGCGGGACATATACAATATATCCTGCCCGCTCCTCAGATACGATATATATTCCCAGGTGATATCTACCCCAAACCCACTCAAGTATGAGATACACTCATATATCCTTTGAGCCTACTACCAATAGGGGCTGGATCTGGCTCCGGATCTGTGGCAGTGGTTAGCTATTTCATGAAGTATACAACATATACAGTATTACCAATTAGAAGACCTCTAAAAGTGGAACACTTTTCCCCCAAGTCCTGTAACACATTTAAACTTAGCATAAAACGAACCTCTGTGTTCTGTACTACATGTGGAGCACCTCCAAATTAGAACCCAATTTTAAAGTATAAATGTGTTCCAAGTGGAACATCTCAAAACTGCCAAATTAGAACACAGTTGTAAAGTACAAAAGTGTTCCACTTAAACAGGCTTCAGGCACAAGTATTGTCATCTGTTAGTGTTTATGTCACTATCAAAAGTGTTGGTTCAAATATCCACCATCTGTAACAGTTGTTACACATCTGTAACAACTGTTACACTTGTCCAGGTGGTTACACTTTGGTTACATTTTGTGTTTGTGCCTTGTTGATGGATATAATGCAACTATGACGCCAACACAAGAGGGCCAATTGATATTACAAATGAATGTCCTCTTAACAGGGCTCACAGTGGGCCTCCCTAAAACTGATTCTAAAAATATAAGATTAAAACACCCAATGACTTTCACCCTCAATAACCTAATACAGATCTTCTTTTCTATGATAAGTTTGGAAATATTGCTAACATAAATTAAGTGAATAAATTATCTTTAAAATCTATGAGGACGTTCATTTTTTAAAAATTTACAATTGCCATGTCACTTATTTACAGATGATGAGGGATTTGTTTCAAGCATTAATTTTTACAGAAAAGGTTGTTTGCTTGTTTGTTTGTTTGTTTCAATGGTGTAAATTGCAGGTTATAATTATTTCTTAAAATATGGTTATGTTTCGTAAAGTGGCAATTATGTTGACCTCTTAATAAATATTGTTTGAGAACCTTACATGCCTTAATGTGTCATTTCCATCTTGTTAACTTGACACATTAATTGTTAATCTTGACACATCATTGTTGACCTTGACACATCATTCGTTGAAGCAAATACATTACTATATATAGCATTTGTTATTTGTTTGGCAGTATAGTGGCTCCTCACCCTTGACCTTCGTTGACCTTCACATATTATACATTGAAATTCACAATACAATGATTGTTTGATAGATCTAAGTGTTGCCATAGCAACTGTATCCTTTACACATTATCCATTGACCTAGATACAATTTGTGCTTCACGTTTGTCGGAACATTAAAATGACAAGCACACCAGGCACAATTCAATTGCTGACCTCTACACAGTATAATTTAACAGACTTAACGTTTGTTGACCTTGGCATACTAATTGTTGACCTCTGTGTATATAAATATTGGTAATATAATTGTCGTAAAAGTCTGCCAGTGTAGAGTTAAATCCAGCATTTGTTGACCAAGACAGATCAATTTTTGAATCCGACACATCAATTGTTGACCTTGACACATCAATTGTTGACCTTGACACATCAATTGTTGACCTTGACACATCATTTCCTGACAGTGTAGTTATGGTAATATACACCATAAAGGTCAACCAATCTGGTATTTTTGTGAAATCACAGAATCATTTCCTGTGCTGCCATTGACACATCAATTGTTGGTCTTAACACATCAATTGTTGACCTTGACCCATCAATTGTTAATCTTGACACATCAATTGTTGACGTTGACACATCATTGTTGACCTTGACACATCAATTGTTAATCTTGACACATCAATTGTTGACGTTGACACATCATTGTTGACCTTGACACATCATTTCCTGATGGTGTTGTTATTATATTATATACACCATAAGGGTCAACCGATCTCGTCTCGAGGCTGTATGGAATTAATCACTGATGCGCATCATTTCCCCTGTTGTCATTGACACATCAATTGTTGACCTTGACACATCAATTGTTAATATTGACACATCATTGTTGACCTTGACACATCATTTGCTGTCAATTTCAAAGTGTTTGTAAATGCTGGTGATATACGCCATAACTGTTTGCCAATCTGGTCTCTCCATAGCAACCATATCATTGACTTGCTGAAAGTACATAATAATCACATTTAATCTATCACTCATCCAGTTCGCCTATATGTTAATTTTTGGAATGTGTCTTATGTTATACCCTATAACAAGAAAAAGTGATAAATATCACACTTTGACATGTTTGAAGAGCAAATTTAATTTACCAGATGTGGGCATGCCAAGCAGCACAAGAAAACATCAATATAGTGCTTTTTCAAAGTGTGATGAAAATACATCCCTAGAGTTTTTCGATAATCACTTTTCCTAGGATATTATTGAAGATTTAAACTGGACCTTTGTCAAGAATCATTCATTTTTCCATATGTAAATATCATAAACAAAACAAAACCTACCAATAAAGAAGGAATCCCGACACTTTCAGCTGCCTTAAACGCCAATGTGAAGTTTTGCCGTTTTGTCTCTGTATTTAACTCCTTATATGGTATTTTATCAGGGAGATAGGAATGTATGATTGCACAGAATCCAAGTCCATCATTCCAACTGCTTGAGAAATTTGTTATATCGATATTCTACAAAAAGATCCGTACATGTGTTTCAATAAATCTGAATTTTCATAATGTGTAAAACATTTTGATTGTTGTTTTGCTATGTTTGCCTATGTTTGTCTAATTTGCCATTATTTAACTTGATGTTTTTGAGTACTAGTATTGGACACTTTAATGTCTATTTAATTTGGCATTTCTGCAGATAACTAGCACAACTGAATAACACAACGTACTGTATATGATTGAGATTTCCTCTGGCACCATTTGAGGAGAGCATTGCGCTTTGAGCCCCCAGTTTTCTTGACTAGTTCTGCAAGCGGGTCTTTCTCAGTTTCACTGCAATATCAGAATATATTATGAATAAACATTATTGTTTTATTTCATCTAAAATCATTTATTGTACAAATTGATTTATTTTTCTTATTTAGCTTTCTTGGATTCACTGCATTTATAAATAAACAACTAAACCACCTGCCAACCACTGAACAGAACCACCAACAACCGAACACCAACCCCAAAAAAGTAAAAAAAATATAACAATATGTCACCACTTGTAGTGGTGACACAAAAATGGAACCAAACAAGTGTTCACATTGAGAGCTGTTCACAGTAAACAGAGGTTTGGATATACAGGATTTACTTTATCTAGATAAAGTGAATTTACAATAGCTATTCTTGAGAGTTACAACAATTAATAATAACAAGACACACAGTGATAAATATCGCACTTTGAAGAGCAAACTGGCCACCATGCAATTTACCCAGCATGGCCAAAACCTAATCAGACCTTGGCACTAGTCTGCTCTTGCATCTGTAAACATTTCAAGTTGACAAGGTAAGCGGTTTTCCTGCAATTTTGATGACAAGAATTTATTTGTAGTCTTGAACTTTGGGAAAATTTAGATAACATTGTTTGTGACCTAATTTGATGACCTTCGACCTTGAAAATTTCACTTTTTCAGACCTCAGTAGGTGTTTTGTAATTAAGCTGACCTAAATTTAAATCCAAAATATCAATTTAGAAAATCAAATTTTTGACCTTTTCAAGGTCACTGAAGGTCAACGAAAGGTCAAATCTGAAATCTAAGGTCAGATTTGAACTTCTGAGAACTTGTAGATGTTTTTAAAAAAAAAATTTGGTCAATTTGGAGCAAGTTGAAAAATTCAAAATGGCCACCAAATTGAAAAATTCAAAATGGCCACCATGTAATTCAGCCAGCATGCCCAAAACCTAATCAGATCTTGGCAATAGTCTGCTCTTGCATCTGTAAAAATTTCAAGTTGAACGGATAAGTGGCTTTCCTGGAATTTTGATGACAAGATTTGTTGAAAAATTCAAAATGGCCGCCACGTAGTTTACCCAGCATGCCCTAAACCTAATCAGATCTTGGCACTAGTCTGCTATTGCATGTGTAAAAACTTCAAGTTGAACAGGTTAGCGGTTTTCTTGGAATTTTGATGACAAGAATTGATTTGTAGTCTCAAACTTTGAGAAACTTGGATAACATCATTTGTGACCTAGTTTAATGACCTTGACCTTCGACCTTGAAAATTTCACTTTTTCAGACCTCAGTAGGTGTTTTGTAATTAAGCTGACCTAAATTTAAATCCAAAATATCAATTTAGAAAATCAACTTTTTTGACCTTTTCAAGGTCACTGAAGGTGAATGAAAGGTCAAATCTAAAATCTAAGGTCAGATTCGAACTTCTGAGAACTTGTAGATGTTTTTTAAAAAAAAATTTGGTCAATTTGGAGCAAGTTGAAAAATTCAAAATGGCCGCCAAATTGAAAAATTCAAAATGGCCACCATGTAATTCAGCCAGCATACCCAAAACCTAATCAGATCTTGGCAATAGTCTGCTCTTGCATCTGTAAAAATTTCAAGTTGAACGGATAAGTGGTTTTCCTGGAATTTTGATGACAAGATTTTTTGAAAAATTCAAAATGGCCGCCACGTAGTTTACCCAGCATGCCCTTAACCTAATCAGATCTTGGTACTAGTCTGCTCTTGCATCTGTAAAAATTTCAAGTTGAACAGGTAAGCAGTTATCCTGGAAATTTGATGACAAGATTTGGTTTATGTCCCGCCCGCCCGCACGCCCGCCCGCCCGCACGACCGCACGCCCGCCCGCCCAACAGCACAAGACGACAACAATATAGCACTTTTTCAAAGTGCGATAAAAATGTAATGAAATTAATATTGTGAAAATTAGTGGAATAATACTTATGACAGTTGCTGTAATGTAAAGAAGAATGACGTTAAAATATATGTTATGATTAAATGACATTTCTCTTTTTCTAAGGACAAACTAATAGTATATTTAGACATTTCAGAAATAAAAATTGCATTTACCCAGAATGCCCATTAAATTTTAAAGCTGAACAATTATACACATCAATTAATTTAACTGGAGCATATAAAAATGCACTGAAATAACTTCAATGCAATTACCTGATGCTATTTCGTCTCACTGAACTAAGTTGGGGTTTGTTTGCAAGTATAGATGTCAGTGCTGGTGATTTCTTAGGTGTTCCTCCATCTGTTTCTGACTTTGAAGTCTTCCCAATAGGTGTCACTGGCTTACTTTCTTCGGGCTTTGCTTTTCCTTTGGGTGACTTTTCATAGATAGCGTCAGAGTATGTATGACGATGTGTTATCGGAGGTTTACTATCGGTACTAGATCTCATATTAATTTTTGATTTCAAATGAGTATCACCCGGTGCGCTACTTCTACGTAGCTCTGCGGTAGAGGGTGCCACTGGACTACAGGGAGAATCGGGCACTTTGAGACTTCCTGTACTGATGTTGCTATCGACGGAACTTCGCCTTGAAGACCCTTCCCGAGAAGACAATATTGTGGGCGACAAGGGCTGTTTGTCCTCAAGATTTGCGATCAAAGTTTTCACACTCGCATTTTCGTTCTTTTTCCCATCTGATGTGGAACTTAATTTACGGCTTCTGATTGCAGCAAGTTCACGATCAAGGATAGTTTTTGCTCGATCTCGTGCTCCCGTATTGTCAGCTAACTTATTGCCAGCTTTAAGACGTTCGTTTTCATCTTTTAGGGATTTAGACTCAGCTGAAAGCTTTTCAACCTTCTCTCTCAGATCTGGAATACACAAGAAATGTTATCATTGTATGATCTAGACTTCAAAAATAAAATCTATTTTGTATAACAACTAAAATATTTACATTTATAGATCCTATAATTTTATACTGTCTGCACACTATACTTATTAATCTTAACAATTTAGACAAAAATGTGATCTTTGTGATACCATTGAAGAGGAGAGTCTGAGCCTTCATTGAATTCATCCCAAGGGGAAAATACAATAGAGAGGTTAAGCTACATGCTATTTCTAGAAAACTCATACATGAATGTGAAATATTACGACACCTAGGGAATACTGTGGATCCTCCTTTCAATTGGTTTTCCAGGAACCTAATTTCAACTTTTTTCCTTATAGCTTCCAGTGGCGGATCCAGGAACCAACAGGGGGGGGGCTCAAAATTTAGGTCAAAGAAAAAAAAATTTTGGGCCCCTAAAACCGAAAAGTGGGCCCAAATTTTGAAAATTTGAGGCCCATTTTCTTCAAAATTTGGCCTAAAATTAAAAAAATAAGGCCTTTAAAACGTGTAACTTAAGGACCTCCCTATCAATATGAATCATCATGCTGTAGAACACTGAACATTAAAACATAACTAGGCCCCTTACCAGCATTATCCTGCTGTAGAGTCTCCATGTCCTCTTGAGTTTCTGTCTTAATGTCATTGGCAATCACAACAGCTGTCTGCAGGTCATTTTGGAATTGCTTCCAGTCTGATATTTCCTCCTCATGCTTGATCTGAAAATAGCATTTACATGTTGTTTATTATATACATGTATGAGCAATATCCCATTAAACATGATCACCAAAAACAAGACATAGAGTGACAAATAACACATTTTCATGTAAAAGTTTAACATGGCCACTAAGCAAGTTATCTACTCAGCATGCCCAAAACCTAATCAGATCTTGGCACAAGTTTGCTCCTGATTGTGTAAACGTTTTCTGGAATTTTGATGACAAGATTCATGTGTTGACTACCATAGGCATAAATGCACAGAAGCATGCACATCAATTTGAAGGATTGCTCTAATTTTTTGAATTCTGAAGAATAGAAATTTTCATTATTCAATCAACAACCAAATTTTCAAATTTATCATGCATTAATATTCATCAATGCTCTTCAAAGAATGCTGATGAATGCATGAAATGATGAACATTGTTTATTTATATATTTTATTAAAGTGTCATGAGTTATGAAACATATAAAATACAATTAAATGTTACATCAAAGCAGCACAAGATGATGACAATATACCACTTTGAAAAGGTGCAAAATATGACTAATTTCTTCAACCCCCCCCCCCCCCAAAAAAATGACTCCACCCCTCAAATATATGACTCACACCTACCCTTTAATCAATAAGCTCCTGTTCAAGGTCTCGATGTTTCTGTTTATATAGCTTCAGTATATGATCCAACCCCTCAAATATATGATTGACACCTACCCTTTGATCAATAAGCTCCTGTTCAAGGTCCCGATGCTTCTGTTTATAAAGCTTCAGTTCTGATTCTAGTTTATGCACAGATGTATTGTAGGATTTCTTCTCTTCTAAGTAGCCATCACAGTCCTGTTCTAATTGGTCAATGTGTTCACGTAATGCATCCATCTCATTCTGCAAGGTACAAACATGACACTCAATATCATAAGTGGATGAGTTTGAGTGAGTTTGAGTGAGTTTGAATGAGTGAGTGACAAGTTTTTTAGAAGGGAAATTGAATTTCTCAATTTGACAAAATAATCTGTACAATAAGGTGTTATACATCAATGGGAGATGATGTAATTGGGACCAAAAAAGGGACCATATTTGAAAAAGATGTCGGTAAAGAGAGATATTGTAATAATCAGGTTTTATTGTATGTCTTATCTAATCATTAACAAGGCAATAATATGCATTATGTCACCACCTGTCATTTGTTACAGATGCCGATCACCAACCACTATATGCCAAACGCCAAACATCAACTGTCGACTACCAAACACAATCCCCCAAAAAGTTGGAGACTATTACTATAAGTGATGGTGCCATAAAAAGGAGAGGAAAAAAACCACACCTGTTGTTCACTCCTATCTTCTCTCATCTTTTCTAGTTTGTATCGGAAATCACTCTTTTCGGTTTTTGCGTTGTTTTTGATGACGTTGAGTTCATGTTCGAGTACAGATAGCTCTTCCCTTAGTTTGTCTACCTCACATTGACTGTGGCCTAGAAAAATTCGGGAAAATCATATATCTGACATTCACAAACAAATGAGTTTTTCCATTTAAAATCTAAAAAACAAATGAGAGTTTTATATATCATTTGATGTCTAAAAAATGAGGTATACATTTGCCTCTAAATGAGGTACACATTTTATATTTTGATTTAGAAACAAATAAGGTAAACAATTTTTATATTTGGTTCTGGAAAGAAATAAAAACGTTTTTCATATTTTAGATACACAAAGCATAGAATCAGGGAAGTTGAAGTTGTTACATAATATGCTTCAGAAACAAAATTTTTTGAAAAATTTGGCCATTCAAAAATGACCTATTATATAACAAGCACATCATAAACAATGTGAGAACAAATAGTTAATTGCTTTACCAAGACTCTCTTGTACATCAGCTAGCTTCTCTTCTGCCCTGTCTTTCTCCTCTCTGGCACTATCAAGTAACTCCTCTAACTCAGATTTATCAGTCGCATTACGATATTGCTCTAATTCAACGACCTTTGACCTCTCATTTTCCAAAAGAGTCTTATAGCGTTGAATCTCAACTTGATCGTTGGCAATTGTTTCTTTATATTCCAATAATTGTTTGTCGAGTACTTTCTTATCTGCGGAGATGCTTTCATTTTTAGATTCAAGAATGAGGACTTTATCGCGCAGTGCGGTGACTGCATCTTGCATTTCGTTGTTGTCTCTTTCGTAATGATGCAACGCACTACTCAATTCATCCTGTTTGAGAAATAACTCATCACGCTCAATTTGTGCACTTTTAATCAACTCAATAAGCTGGAGTTCTCTCTCGGATAAATTCCCAGGGGAACAGGTGGTATCGCTCCCACCCCAAAGGAGATTTTTCAAATGCTCAATTTGCATTCGCCCATTTTCAAGTTTTTCAGTCTGTGAGCATAATGATTCTAAAAGTACGGCTCTCTCATCTGCCAGTTTATCATTCTCATTTTGGAGGCAGTTAACAGTATCTTGTAGTTCGGTTAATTCTTGTATTGTCGCTTGAAGCTCCTCGCTCGTGCTATAATGCGTCTCCTCCATTTGTAAAATCCGATCGTGCAAACACGCAACCGATATCTCACTCGTAGCTTCACTACTTTTATTACTTTGTTTATCCCAGTTAGAATTATCCAGCGAAATAGACGAGGGATGATCGGGAGTACCAATTGTACATCTATCGAGATCATCGATCGAATCCCCTGTTCCAGTGTTGGATTTCTCGATTGAATCAGATCTACGATGATCGCCTGAATCATCAGCATTGTCAGTATCGTCTGATTTATTTTTATTCAATTGAGATAATTTTTCGGCATCTGTCTGCTCGATTTTTATTCCTAGTTCAAGCAGACGATCTTTTAGTTGTTTATTTTCAGATTTTGTCATCTCAATCTCTTCAACTTTATCCTTAGATGGGACTTGCTCGCGAAGATTTTTTACTTCATATTTCAATTTTTCAGTATCTGCCTTCCTAGTTTCTGCAATCTGGATAAGTTCAGAGATGCGTCGCTCTAGAGCCATTTTTTCTTTTTCAAAACTGGCTAAAAGTTCAGCATTATAAGCCATAACATTAGCGGGCGCAGAAGATCTCTGCCGCGTTGACCCTTTCTTGGTCATATTCTGAGTACTAGAAGCTTTTCGTATCGACACTGGAGTTTTCTCACTTGCTGGCGTACCTACTTTATCCATATTTTGCGTACTAGATGCCTTACGTATTGGAGCACCATTTCGTTGCATTTTTCTTGGTGTTGATTTATACTGCAGATTTTCCTTGTTTCCACGGAGATCTTTCTCAGGTTGTATCCCAAGACTTGACGTAGGTCGAGTTTGCATCAACGATGCAATGTTTGCTTTTCGACGTAAAGTACTCGCTAAATTGTCATGACTCTTGCTTAGATTTTTCGATAATTTCGATCCAATAGGAGATACTTGTTTCTCAACAGATGGCGCCCTCTTGTGACCATTTGTAGGGTCAGGGTTAGTTTTTTCCAATGGGGCTTTTGATTGGCTACTGCTTGAAGGAGGTGGTTTACCAGAAGACGCGGGCGTCTTTGCTTGTTTCTTCATGCTGTAGGTTAAACCCTATGCAGGTGGAAATTCCTGAAAATATACAGAAAAATTGTGTTATATACAGTAATTTGGCAAAGTAAATATAATTTTGCAATATCAATATGGTTTAACAATTATGTTATTATATAATCTAGAACTTTAATGTCCTATAATTCAAAATGTTCATACGAGGGTTGTTCATAAAGTAAGGTGCACTTTCATCTCATTTCAAAAATATACATCCAAACAATGTTAAATTTTTGTTTTCATAGATCCTTATTTATTCAATCTAAATTTAGGATTTGGCTTTTACTCAAGTACTGTTTAAAAGAGATTCCCCTTTTAATCTTGGAATAAAACTTGGATATTATAATAACAATGGTATCTTAACTGTATTTAAAAATTATTTGACAGCTGTATCTGTATCCACTCTCAAGCTATCATGTGCTTTGATCATATTACATGAGTGTTACAAGGATTTTGCACTCCATAACCTGATATCCAAAAACTTTAAAAGTACAGTAAAATCTGTGTATATTCAACATTTATTGTCAAGAAAAAAGGTTGTGTTCACTACAGAGGGTAATTTATGCAGAAGTCAGAAGAGTAGAGAAATGAGGGTGTCCAATGGAGACTGGGGCTCAATAGAGACTGGGGTTCAACAGAGACTGGGGTTCAATAGGGACTGGGGTTCAATAGAGACTGGGGTTCAACAGAGACTGGGGTTCAATAGAGACTGGGGTTCAATAGAGACTGGGGTTCAATAGAGACTGGGGCTAAATAGAGACTGGGGTTCAATAGAGACTGGGGCTCAATAGAGACTGGGGTTCAATAGAGACTGGGGCGCAATAGAGACTGGGGTTCAATAGAGACTGGGGCTCAATAGAGACTAGGGTTCAATAGAGACTGGGGCTCAATAGAGACTGGGGTTTAATAGAGACTGGGGTTCAATAGAGACTGGGGTTCACTAAAACAGTTTTTTCTGTTATACTTCATGTACATTTATTGTATACTGTATACTCATTTGTTTTCCAACACAATTCACTGCAATTTCAACATTCAACAAGCCTTAAAATGTTCCTTGTAAGTTGGTACTCAAGACATTCAGCAAAGGTCTGGAAGTATTTATGTGTTTTCCAAACAAAATTAGACAAAATAACCTGCCAGTAAATCTTTCTAATAGATTTTACCTGATATAATACCCTGATCTCATCAGATAGTACACCGCCCTCTAACTACAACCGAATATTTAACAGCAAGGATTTAAACCAATCACAGAGCATCAAATAGCTAAATGCTTATATATTTACAGATATATAACAGTAGAACCTGTCTAATCTGGACACTACTGGAACCAGGCAAAAGTATGCAGATTAGATTAGCAGGTGTTCGCATTTTGAGTTTCTTTAATGTGGTACATGTATAGGGTGTCTCAAAAAAATGTGCCCAAAAGTATATCAATAGCATAGACAAACCAATCAATATCTTCAGACATTTTTTGCATGGTCATGTAGTCAAAACATGAAAGTTTTTTCCTCTAGACACAGTTTTTAATTCAGTTTTGCCTTTTTGATACTTTAACCCATTACCTTTTGCACCACATATTCAACGTAAACTCATATTTCGATTATAGAAGTTCCTTGCTACTACATTGTTCATCACATTTGATATTTCTCGTAGAATGTTTTGATTTCTGTTCAGATGCTGGTCTTAAGTTGTTCAAGGTCTCTTAGCTTGGGTTTAGCATAAAAATGGTCCTTCAAATAGCCCCAGAGAAATCCAAAACATCCCACAGATATTATTATCAAATGTGATGAACAATGTAACAGTAAGGATACAGGCTGTCAATCGAAATACGAGGTTACATTGATTGTGTGGTGTAAAAGGTAAAGGGTTAAAGCATCAAAAAGGCAAGACTGAAATAAAAATGGTGTATTGGAGAGAAAACTTTCATGTTTTGGCGACATGAAAATGCAAAAAATATCTGAAAATATTGATCGGTTTATCTGTGCTGTTGATATACTTTTGGGTAAATTTTTTTGATTTTGAGACACCTTGTATTCTATGGTACTGAAAAAAGCATTCATTCGTAGAGCTGTTCAGATGGGAAAGTGTTTGGGTATAGAGCTTGTTTGATTGGTACCAGGGTATAAAGTTTTACTGCAACCCCATTATTTAAAGCTAACGAAAGGTCCTGATACCCCACTGAGTTTACATGGTTCATGGGTTATCATAAGAGTGTCAACCAGGAAACTGTCTCTTGTAAAGGGTATCATAATATCCGAGATTATCTCACACTGGGAGCTTTATCATGGCTCAGCTGTATGTTATGCATTATTAAGGGTGCCTGATCTCAAGGTATGCCAAGATAAAATCAATTAAGCCAACATGGTCTGACCTTGTCCAACTCATATTTGGCCAACATTCAGTTATAATTATGTTGAACATCATAGGGATGTGGGTAAATCATATTAACAGACATGGATGGCTCAAATCTAGCCCGAAAATTTCCCCAAAATTTTAAAATCATAATAGTCTGCAATTTACAGTACAGATAGGCTAGCTAAGTCGATACAAACTTTTCTGTTTATATTTCAACTTGAAAATGTATTCCAACTTGAAATATCAAGTACGGTTTGTTTTTATTTTTGTTTAGTGGGAGGGGGGTGAGGAAAGAGAAATTTACTAGCAATGTTAACAAGTGGCACTTGATATAAAGATAAACAGATGTAAACACCTACTTTACACCAAGACTTCCCAGATTCATGAACAGTAGCCTAGTATAAGAAATAATTTTCAGGAATACAACAAATTCCAAAATTCCATATTTGATAAAATCATGGTATAACATATATATATATATAAGGTATTAAGATGCAAAATATCATCACCTGCCATTTGTTACAGATGCCAAATGCTGACTGCAAAATGCCTAAATGATCCACGAAAAAGTTAGAGACACGATATGTCACCACTTATTTCCATACCTAGATCTAAACATGCTCCTTTCATGATCAGTCCCTTCTTCATAGATGAGTCAGCAAATGATCAATCTTATATATCACTAACTTTACTTTGTTACCAATATCCAATACATATCAATCTCAAGAACTTAAAAAATGCTATTTCTAATTAAAGTTAAACATACAAATAAAATAAAATATATGTAAAGTTATTTCCTTACTAAAATATAAATATGCTCCAATCATGATCCAATCCTTCTCAATAGTCGAGTCAGCAATGAACATTCGGATATATCTCGAACTTTACTTTCTTATCCATATCCAATTACGTATTTAATTTATATGCTCGATTCATGATCCAATCTTTCTAATGAATAGTTGACTCAGTTATGAACAATCTTATCTCCGCATTCAGATTTTTTATCAATATCAAATATGTATAGCCTACTCAAGTACTTCAAAAATGTTATTTCTGTTAGATAGCAATGATTACCTCACTCAAGTAAAAAACTAGTGTCATATTTTCTGACACAATGATTAACACAATATTATATATTGTTAGTACCTCAGTTGAAATACTCGATTTTGATTGGTCAACGAGCGGTGAATAATTTTAACTGTACACCACGCAATGCATTGCCGGTGAATAATATTCCCAGCATTCCACTAAAATGACGTCATTATCAGACGATAAAATGGCCGCCGCTAGCACTAGCCGTTTCAAAAATGTTGAAGATGAGGATATTATTATTCTCTTAGAGAGTAAAGACAGTCAAAATACGAAGAAAAATCTAAAACTTTGTACAAAGCTTTTAGTGGACTTCGCCCAGGAGAGTAATTTGACTCCATTGAGTGAACTTACTGCCGATATACTGAAATACAACATGAACGTCTCGAGGGTCTGGATCCAACTTCAAGTCAACTTCAAGGGTCAGAAAAATCTAAGATATTCTTCGGACTAACAAAACAATTATAGACCTCTCCATTCGGTTTACTGTCAAAATTATATCCCTCGACTGTAAACCTCGACCTACGGTCTCGGTTTACAGTCTCGGGATATAATTTTGACAGTAAACCTCTGGAGAGGTCAATAATTGTATATTGTACTTTAAACTGAAAACCTGCTTTATGTTGCATTAGTCCCTTTGAAAACCCCAATTTTCCACCTCTCTTCCTCAATATTAAGATAATGATCGATAGAGTAGGAAAAAAAAGAAGGGAGTGGGAGGGGGACTTCAAAATAAGCAACAGTAGCAAAATCATTGAATGTTTTCTACCTACGATTTTTCTAGGGTACAAAACTCACATACCGTATTCTCTGTAATTAGCGCCCAGGGCGTTTAGAAAATTGAAAATACATTATTTAGACCATTCTAATAAGCGCCCATGTATGAAAGAAATCAGAAATCCCGAGGAATTTCATGTATGGCAATTTTTCTTGACAAGAAAGCATTTTCTTCAACATATTTTTATAATAATATGACAAGTGCTGTTATTGGAGAGAATACGGTAAAGATTGCTTAGACAATATTGACAGTGGTTGAAGACCCGTCTATGTCTAATTTATTTCCGACGCGCCCACTTTGTCATTATCGCCGATTACCTTCAATATTTCCACTAGAGACTGCTGGATATCGATCTAAAGTTATACATTATTTCTAATTTGATGACAGATCATCATTATTCGTGCAAAAGTCGTGTAAAAGTCGAGAAACATTAAAAAGAAACCAGAAAGTTCACGACCTTGACATGCGCAGAACATCTGCGCAGTAGCTTTTGAAATTTCTGAATGCTGATAAAGAACAATTCCTTCATTCATTATGGATTATTATGATTCCTCGATGTTTCTTGAACTTTGTGAAGCGGGGTGGGCGCTTATTAGAGAGTGGGCGGTGATTACAGAGAATACGGTAATTAAAGTTGATCAAAACATGCAACTGTTTCACGATTCTTTTCATCTCAAGTACTGTACATGTATGTGCAGTGGCCAAGACTCAAAACTTTTAAGTAGATGGAACACTCACTAATGCTCCAATGTTAGGAAAAAAATCAAAATAAAATCTGTACCATCTTGATAAACCACTCCCCTTACCTGTAAACTCTATTCCTGGCATATTCCCTTTCTTAATTTGCAGCTCAAAAAGTTCCATTGAGTCATCTAATCTATCCAGCAATCCATTATCGATATCATATCATATCGTATCAGATCTCTCTTTTCAAACTGCATGTATCAATATATGCCTTCTCGAAAGGAACTGGCAGTAGACTGTGATCTCTTACATGCCGACAAATGTCCTTTTTATTTTTACTGACTTATATAGTGTTCCTGAGTCATCTAATTTATCCAGCAATCCTTATGATACACATCATATCGTATTAGATCAGTTCTCTGTTTCAAAGTACATGTATCAATATATGCCTTCTCAAAAGGAACTGATCTTTTACATGCCGACAAAATGTCCTTTTTATTTTCGCTGACCTAATATAATGTTCCCAACTCATCTAATCTGTCCAGCAACCTATTCTAATACTCCTATCAGCTCTGTTTTTATCAAACTAATACTGATAGGCTTTCTTGAAAGGAATGTTCTGATACTAGGCTATGATCTCTTACATGCCTACAAAATGTCCTTTTTATTTTTACTGACTGAATATAGCTCTACTTAATCAACTAATCTATTAGAGAGCATTAGTCCGGCTTTCCACGTTGGTATTTAGACTGTACAAAGTCTAATCCATATGAAACATTATAAATTATGTTCAGCCTTTTTACAACAAAGTAATCTCTGCATATGCTACTGGTAGCCTTTATATTACGGCTGAATTCCCCAAATATTACAATTTAGGCACTTTACCATTAACTACCATCCATCCTATGTACACTATTTCTATATGTTGTTGTTATTTGAAATTAAAAGTCAAATCGGCTCTTTATGCTTTAAACTGTCTCCTGGGCTATTTAACATTGTCCCATTGTCTCCTTAAGGAAAGAAGATCAATCCCAGCATTCTTAGAGCTCCCATTTTCTCCTTAAGGAGTCTCCTAGTTAAGTTTCCAATTACTTCACTTATTTGTATCCTGCTATCTGTTTAACTGAAGTCAATTTGTGTATTTCAACAAATAATACGTTGCAATCTAAATCACTACTGTACTTTAAAATAGCATATTGCCTTTTTGGCTAACATCAGCATTTAATACACCGAGCCAAGTAAAATATTGTATTGTTGTTCAGATTCAAACAACGAAGTAATACATTGTGTTTTGAAGAAAAAATTCTTTGTTCATATCAGATAAGATTGCGTCTAGTGGCTTATATAAATTATATTAATTACCAGACATTAATTGAATAAAGCTGTCTGTATTCCCTAATGGCACCGATCATGGGATCAATAAAATAAATTATGAATATCTGAATAATTGCCATACCCCTTGTTTCCAAGTATGATTTATTACAGCATGGATTCCATGAGTTAATTTTTTCCTAAAAAGAAGATCAATTCCAGCATTCTTAAAGCTCCGTTCTTACGCTATTTAGTTAGTGTGCCAAAGGTTTCAAAAGTGCTTCATATGACCCAGTCGATAAGAACTCACAAATCATATACCAAATTAAAGCTAAATGTATCAGTTTATTCAATTCACCCTTCATTTGCCTTGTTTAAGGATCACTGTTTTCATGTCCCGTTATTGAAATAACATTAACATAAAATTTTCTTATGTGATTTTGTTGCTATGGTAGCATCTGAAATATATTGGCCTGATATAGCCGTTGAATGATCAATTTACATAATTTACTATATTTGGATGTCATGGTGACATCATAATTGTATATACTCTGCACAGGCATATTTCACAATTTCCAAATCATTCCCGTTAAACATGAAACACTGACTTGTAATCATATGCTGTACTATACTTTGCAAAGGCATATTTCACAATTACCTGAAAGAGCCCCCATCATAAAATTACTGCACAATTTCCAAAATCATTCCCGTTAAACATGAAACACTGACTTGCAATCATATGCTGTACTATACTTTGCACAGGCATATTTCACAATTACCTGAAAGAGCCACCATCATAAAATTACTGCACAATTTCCAAAATCATTCCCGTTAAACATGAAACACTGACTTGCAATCATATGCTGTACTATACTTTGCACAGGCATATTTCACAATTACCTGAAAGAGCCACCATCATGAAATTACTGCACAAATTCCAAAATCATTCCCGTTAAACATGAAACACTGACTTGCAATCATATGCTGTACTATACTTTGCAAAGGCATATTTCACAATTACCTGAAAGAGCCACCATCATGAAATTACTGCACAAATTCCAAAATCATTCCCGTTAAACATGAAACACTGACTTGTAATCATATGCTGTACTATACTTTGCACAGGCATATTTCACAATTACCTGAAAGAGCCACCATCATGAAATTACTGCACAAATTCCAAAATCATTCCCGTTAAACATGAAACACTGACTTGCAATCATATGCTGTACTATACTTTGCAAAGGCATATTTCACAATTACCTGAAAGAGCCACATCATGAAATTACTGCACAATTTCCCAAATCATTCCCGTTGAACAAGTAACACTGACTTGCAATCATATGCTGTACTATACTGTGCAAAGGCATATTGGCTGTACATGTAATAGCCCATAGCATTTTGGCAATGTTATATTAGGAAATTACAATCTACAAACCAAACTTAATACAAGTTACAAAAGTGAACAAGTCAACTGAACAATCAGATTAGATATAAAGTTTAGATCTTAAGATTTATTTGAGCGCCCTCTTTATGTGATTTAACGATTAAAAAGTATAAAAAAATTATTTCTGATATATATGAAAAAGGTCAATCTTCAGATAAGTATTTGAAATAATGAAAAGCTACATATAAGTTGTGAAAAGTGAGCTGCTTATTTTGATCTCCTTGGCATTGAAATAATCAGGGGCCGCAATCCTTTTAGATTTTGAAATGGGTACCCTAAATGCATTCATTCGACTTCACTTCTTAAAAGAGAGCTCCGTCTTCACACTAATTTACAATAAAATTCTCTGATCTCACCGACCGAATGAAAATTTATCGTCAAAAACAGACGACTCTTCCTATATATGGTCACTTCCTCTTACATCATCACAGAGTTAATGAGCACGCATTTAGCACTTGTTCCTTCCAGTTCGATGATTTGTTGAGAAAAGGTCAGCGAGGTAGATTTGAAATAATTTATGACCTGGACTATCCAGGCATCAGTCGTCAGGGCGGAGCTTTGCCCTATGACCATATGAAAATGAGTACATTGGTAATATAACGGACTTTCTTCGATGGAACAAAAGCAAGGGGCTAAATATATGAATTGCAAATTCATTTACAAAACAAATTCCAAATCGAAGAAACTAGACTAATTATAAAAAATTATAATCTGATACTTGACTTGTAAGTAAGTTTAAATCGAGAAAACAAAAATCTTGTAACGTTCAGTCAAAGTAACTAGTTGTGGAACAGTGAGATAATGTCTAAAATGAACACAGAATAAAACTGGAATGTTGGAAGTCAGTACATCATTTGTTCAAGACTAGCACTAGAGATTGAACCATTTGATTCTTAATCCTTGATTTGGCCTCAGTTTTGTCAAAGGGAATTAACTTTTCAAAAAAATTCCAAGGGGGTTCAATACTCATATTTGCCAACTTTGTCCTTCAATCACTTGAAAAGTGCTTCTATAGAATGGTGAAAAGCTGCATGATTTTGAAAGGATTTTTGACCAAGAAGGGTTCACTCGAACCCCCTGATTTGAAGGTAACATTTTCTCGACTTTTTGAATCTCGGTTAAATGCCAGATTAACAAATACAAGACCTATTGAAGAAAAAAATCTTAAATGATTCAAATTATTTTTAAAGAATTAGTGACTTACCTAAACAAACAAGTTCACCCATGCTCAAATTATCTACAACTGACTTATTCGGTTCATTCCCAACTTTAACAATATGGTGGAGTAATACCAGACAATTCAGATTTTTACATCAAGCTGCAACTGTTCATGACTTATCTTTAAAACCTTCCAAAAAATTCACAGGAGGAGCAATCGTTTATAAAATCAAAACTTGATCGTGAAAAACTCCCTTAAAATCCCATAATTCTTTAATATCTAGTATTCACTATTGAAGTCCCGTTATACATTTTTCTAAGTTATTTCCATCAGGAATGTTGTATAAAAAATTTATGATAAAAATATTTGAAAGGACAGACATTTAACGTAATTCCGCATATGTAGAAAATATTTCAAAACCACACAGGTTCAAATGTCACTGATTTATCGAGTTGAGATATGTCAACATGTACATGCTGCCATCTATAAATCTGATATATTTAAATTTTTTGTTTGTTAGATTGACGATGAGATGGCTTTTTTAGTTTGACACACAGTGATAAACATCGCACTTAAAAAAGCAAATTGGCTGCCATATTATATCCAGCATGCCCAAAACCTAATCAGATCTTGGCAAAAGTCTGCTGCTCTTATAATGTGGAAGAATTTCAAGTTGAATGGATAAGCGCCTTACCTTGAAAGAATCAGTGTTCAGTGTTGGTCGTGTCTTCTTGATATGTATCTCTTCATCAGTATGCTATGAAGGTTGGCACTAAATTAAAGAGAAAAATGTTAATCCAAAACATATCACGTTTACTATGGTAACAGAGATTACTATGGTAACAGAGATTACTATGGTAACATCTAGGATTTGGAGCATTTTGGTGCTGCACCTGGTTGGAAATTTAAAAATGCCACCCCGTTGAAAATCCATAAAATAAATCAATTAATTGCAAAGATAAAAACTCATAAACTAAAACAGTCTGGGACAGAGTTTAAATCTAGTGATTTAATAGTAAACTTTCTCATGAAAATATAGATCTTGCAGATTCCAGGCCGTCCAACTGTCCCGCAATTTGTGTATTTGTCACACATTTGTTGGAAAATTTGAAGTCACGCCAGTTTTTTAGCCTGACAGAATATGTCACGCAAATACGAAAAATGATCGCTGATACAGCACAAAACCGAATGTCGAAAAAAAACAAATGCATTTTAATCTGACTTTTCACGCGGATACCGTATATGTCACGCATTTTAGTTGAAATATTCCATACCTACCACCCCCCCCCCGTTAACAGTACGCGAGCGAAGTGATCGCAAAAATTTGAGGTGTCTCCAAAGTTAGTTTATATGCAATAAAATGTGAACAAAGGTGCTCAAAATGTGACCAAAGTGTTCAGATTTGGACCAAGGTGTCCAAAATCTGAGCAAAGATGTTCAACATTTGTAAGTCACTCATGTTAGGTGTTCCCAAGTTGACAGGCCTGAGATTCGCATCATCCCCATCTACTTATTTTGTCAGATTTACGATGGATCGAGCAAAACTTATGGAGATCACTTAGTGAAATCAAAGATTTGACAGTGATCTTCCCAGCATTAAAACAAGTAGGCACTCTCACATGTACTGAATAGTGTTCTCCACAGGATTTTTTCCCAAAGATGTTCCACTAATTTTGCCTGTTGTTTTCATTTATTTAGGCTGTTGTGAGAAATTCTAGTGAAACCCCTGAATGTTTATACTTAAAATGTCAAGAGACTTTCTAAGAGAAACAACTTTTTCAAAATAATCAAATCGCACGTACATGTGCATGTAGTCGGGACAGGTGTGTAAAACTACCTACATGTAAATACAAAACACCCACTGATTCATTTAGGTACAACATGACTTTCAATATTTGAACTAAACAAATCAAATCAATGTCAGTTTTTTATATACATTCTTGATGAAATACATATAGAACATACACAAGACGACTGCAAAAAACATGTACAGACAGCTAACTATAGTTATGTTAATAACAGTTGAAGGGTGTAAATAACCCATAATAGTTAACCTCTTGACTACCTGGAGTGACGAAATTTCTCGTCACCTCAGAAATGACCTTGAAACCCAGAGTGACGAGAAAATTCGTCACAATTATTTTCACTAAAATTGCTCTTATTTGAAAAATTTTCGACCAATTTACAAAAAAAATTGTTTTAAAATGTGTAGAAATGATCTCTGCCGACTAATGTCACTAAGTCGAGCATCTAAAATTGTATGCGTATATAGTTAAATGTCAAAAGGTGGCAAAAATGAAAAATTCTCTGGTTTCAACCGATTTTAGAGTCTAGGATTCCAGAGGTTAAGATCTGTGCACATTAAGGCAGTCAAAATATTTGCAAGATGTTGTGCCATTCTGGTTATTGTCTACGCAACATGTTTCCAACTTTGTCATTAGATACATTGATTTATAAATTTTAAATATTTCTCAAAAATGATTTGGGTGTATAAAACAACTCTTAACAAGGCATTAACAGCAAAATGTCACCACCTGCCATTTCATACAGAAGCCAACCACCAAATAACAACCACTTGTGGTGGTGACATAATAACTAATTAATTTAACTATTAATATAATATATAATTACCTATCCCACATAGATCTCTTCCCATGATTCCCAAACATGTGTCACATGACTAGATTAAAGATTTTTTAAATCATCTTTTGCAGCAGACTTATCCCAAATTAAAGTCAGTTCATTAAAAGAAAATTTTAAAATAAATGTGAAAAACTTGTATCACCTAGTTCTGATCAAATTTTATTGATTAATTTTAGCTGATGACTCCATCACAGAAAGCTAGTACCCACTTTGCATTGTGCTAATCATGTGACCTCTAATTAACCAATCAACATCAAGATATGTATTATTCATTCATGAATCATGGGACAATAACTATCACTTAATGATTTAACCAAATATAAAACCTGTTGATATGTTTGTTTAAAATTTACAAACTCATAAATGTACTTCAAATTATTGGGAATAGATTCCATCCTAAATCAAATTAATTTGGGATGGATATTTAATAACATACTTATGGTTGAATTAAAAATATTTACTTTTCAATTGACACAAATATCAAAATAGCAATATAGGGTAATTGTTTTTATACACATAGTTATATTGTGTGCAGTGACTCTATTTTAATAATTTTATGTGCTTCAATGTCAAGGAACTCTATTCAAGAGCATGTCTTTGCTTCCTAAAAGAGAACTTCATATACAATCTATAAATAAGTATTGCCAATTCAAATTATTTCTATCAACATTTTTAGAGAAATTCTAGATTTTATTTTGATTTTATATACATATTCTTTGTTTTTGTATTTATTAATGGTTGCAACATTTTTGAATTTTGTAATTTTTTGTAACTTTTTATAAAATTCTTTAAGTGTAACATTTTATGAGGCGCATTGAACTATTAGAGGAGCATTATTGTCAAGTAGGAATTATTTGAAGGTGCTGTATCTAAGAGATTTCAAAGTGTCCAGGTTTAATATTTTATCTTTGTCTTGTAAAATATATTATTTCATGATTGATTCAATAAAATAAAATGTCCAGAGCAACGTGGGGAATGTCAAAGCGACATTTTAAAACTAATTCACCAAAGTGTAAACAGAGTTCTTTTGTTTATTAGTTACCATGGTTTGTTTTTATAAGTGGTACTCAGTAGAGTTTTAAGCAAATAAAATGTAGTCAGAGTCATAAGATGTTCAAAAAGTATTTTATTGTCATTTTAAGTGTTTTATCTACAAGGCAAAATGCGAAAATGTCAGCACAACCCTACATGCATACAAACCCTCTCTTATGAGAGTATTTTAACATTCCTTCTATGTAATAAATTGTAAAACTTTCTTTCATCATTTCATTCAATATTAACTTCTTAAAATATTGTACAGTTCATTAGTGACAAGAAATCTATAGGCTACCTCAACATATTTTTCAATGATTAAATATTTCTCTGTCTTCCGATGCCTGATTAGCTAAAATGCTTGGCAGGACAGAACCCCTTGTTTTAAATATCTATCTTAGAGTATAATTTTCCACTTTTCAATTCCTTTGTTTATGGAAAGTAAAATCTCTTGGAAGAATAAGTGGGGAATCTCCTGGACATTTAATCTTTATGACGTTGAAGGAATATAACTCATAAATATACAATATTTGAATTGTCAATGTAGTACAATCAGTGTCAGAATCTGATGCATATAGCTGATGCATATGGAAAAGTGGTCATTTTCATTTGTTTTCATGTATTTCAAAGATTTCCTTGTGGATGTTGAATCATCTTGATTCACGAGTAGATCTATCTCATCACAGCAGTCATAGTGACCTTTCTGAAACACAAACTTTTAACTTTTTTTCAGTCACATTTTCAGAGGGCTGAAAAAAACTTTTTCAGCATGGTAATGGTCATTGACCATGGCCATTGTGATCCTGACCAGGTGAATGTTATATGGGAGTAGTACAACTGACTGAAGATCAAAGCAGAACTCTGTTATCTTACTTCAAAAAATTCTAAAATCTACATGTTTTTTTCATTTCCTGTTTGCTGTAAATTTCTGATAACTAGATCAACCCCGAGACCTAAGTCGACCAAATTAAGTCGCCGCCAAATTACCCGACTTCTGCACACTAATCATAAACGTCATAAAAGCTAACCACAATAAACAAACCTGGCGGAGATTCCTCTTACTTCATTTTAGTGAAATGTGAGCTCAAACTCGTGACAAATGCACTAAACTTATCCATACGCTGGTATGAAGCCTTGGAGACACTCATTTTGGTAAATAAGATTTACGGTGTAAAGTTTTCTGCAGTTTGGGAGAGTTTGTGACATTTAATGTTAAATTCAAGAAAATATGCCGAAGTGAAATATACGACTTACAGCTTATCGATTATTGTTGTAGATTTCTTAGATTGTTAAATTTCTTGACTCTTCCCAAAAAATTCCAAGCTTTTGTTTTGACAAAAATTTCACATAGTCTAATCATGAATCACGCACACCTTATAACTGAAAATAGTATTATGTATTGAAGTATTGTGTATCCTACCTGTATAAATGTTCTCCTTTTTTCTCAGGATTTATCCCGGTATTTGTCAGAGATTGTCCACAAATATTTCCCTCAGTTTCCGACCGGAAGCCATTTTGAATTGATCTCAATATGCGCATGCGTGATGTAGAACAATATTTAATTCATCTAGAATATAAGTCGATTTAGCTAAATAAGTGGCAGCAAAGAATGACCAAATGGACTGAAAATATGAGATGGAAGGTTCGATGTGAACCAAAGATGTACCTGTGTACGGCATGATGTAATTTTAATTGTATATCATAAGTCCTTATGAATGTTTCGTCACTTTTAAAGCCCTACATCAAATAATTACAATGAAACCTATAACGTGGAACCTGGACTAGTCGTAGAAGACACCTCTGTCAGTCCGGCGTGGATCACTCAGTTTTCAAAGTCCATAGACCAGCTGACTTAATGATAAATGAACTTCTATAAGTAGAACACCTCCCAAGTTCAACACTTATTGGAGGTACCAAACGTGTTCCACTTAGAAAGGTTTTATAGTACATTAAGGCCTAGGCTCCATAATACAACATTAAAATTTGATTAGTTCTGTATAATTGGGATTTGACAGGTAAGATACAGTAAAACTAGTAAAGTGAAGCACCTTTGTCTTTGGAATACGTCCATCATGAACAATTGACTTAAATGAACCTCTCCAAATGAAACACCTTCCAAATGATGGAACACATTTAGACGTGTACAAAACGTGTTCTACGGACACAGGTCATTTTACCGTACTTGTAAATAAAAAACAAATAAATGTATATGTAGAAAACATATTTGACTAGATTTTTATTTGATGCAACAAGTGTAAACAAAATTGTAATGGTCACGGTGGAGAAGCCGTTACTGAAAATACATACTAGTAGTAAATGATTTTCGTATATTTAAGGTAATTTTAAGGACACGGTCTCTCGCACAGGCCAGTGAAGGATCAATGACTTGATGAGGCTATTGGCAGGAGATCTGGAATATCATTCGGGGAGCTAGGATAGGATGGCGAGCAGTCTCGCATGATTGAACGTTCGTTTTAATGGTGGATGGATCGAGTGATTAGTTGTCATCACTTTACTTTTCACCAACACGTACTCCCCTCTTCTCAGTGTGGCTCTAGTTCGGATTCTCGATATAACTTGTGTTTCGCAAGGCCTCCAAGACATCATTTGCACCTTCTTGGATCCACTCCATTGTTATATCTTCAGACAGCTTCTCCGTTAGGTCATCTAAAATCCTCTGCATCTGATTGACATATGGTTGTAGTCTTTCAGTCAACTCTTCATCAAAGGTGTTCATTGCTTTTGACTTTTTCTCTGAAATGCATATGAATTCTGAAATGCATATAAATGTTTAAATCATAAAATAACATACAATAGAAGCTGTTAAGCGAAACACCTCTGTAAGTGGAACACCTCACAAGTGAAACAAGTTTTTAAAAGTTCTGCGAAGTGAAAGGGAAACATTCGTGTTGTCCTAAGCACAGTGCTAAGGGCGTTGGAATATCACTTGTTGTTTTAATTTAAAACAACAAGTGATATTTTGGAGCTGAAACCTTTGGGCGATGCATACTTTAACTTGTAGCTATTATTAAGTGATTTTGAGTATACATAAGTGATTTGTGGAACGATCTAGAGGAGCTGAAAGCAATGACTTTAAAATACGCTCCGCTCCGTTTTGTTTATTCTTTCCGAATTCATCAATAGCAACACCACCATGACAACAATATGAAAAAATCCGATAGTGACGTCATGCAGGTTCTTAGATCGAAATTTTCTCATGACGTCATGTCTTGATATAAAAATGTTGTGTCTTTTTCAAACCATGGACGTATATTATGATTATTATCCAGAATGAGCATCCATGATAAGACCAAATATGCTCTAAAAGATACAAATATACCTAAATTATACTCACCCATGATTAGACACGCTTGACTGGAAATACAGACTTCAGATTTCAGAGCATAGTAAAAAATATGAACGATATTCAATTTGTCCTATCCAGTTTTGTGTTTTGGTTTAACATAACAACAATCTGAAGAGATCTAAGTGTGACGTAATGCAAATTCTAAGAATTAACACCGTGATTTTAGTATACCTTATGACGTCATATCGCTTTCCATAGCATTTGCTAGCTCACAGATCACACCACAACCTTCCGTCCTCATAACCCATGGATCACCGTGTGGATAGACGTCTTTGCTTCCATCCCACGGCCTATTTTCAAATAGTTTCGAGCTTTTCTGCCCTTCTTTTAACGAAGTCAATACTTCTTTTGTAACAAGTCATGTAACCCTTGATATTTTTTAATATTGACATTGACGGATATAGGGTTGGAGGGGAAGACGAGACACGCGTCCAGGACCCCCTCTAGGATAGCCCACCAACCCCCACCCCAGAAAAATGCCCCTCCCCACATAAATAAGGCAATACAACCGTGTTTTTTGTTTTCAAATTAAATTGGATCACCTTTGTTGAACTGGGCCTCAAACTTCAAAATTGAGGCCTTCATTTTTCGCATTATTTTTTCAGTCAAAACTTTTGCCCGCTCCCCTTCTTGATTTCAAGGACCGCCCTTAAAACTTCTGAGAATCACATTCCAGTAATCTTTTGCTCAAAAATTGAATATATCACTGCCCCTAGGGAGGGGGGAGGGAGTAGCCGAACAAATCTGCAAGATTTATTTTTACGAGAAATTTTACAAATAAATCGCTAAATGAATAGGTAGGCCTATGGTGAAATCTGTCAGGTATTTTACGATTTTCTTTAACTGATGTCCTTCTAAGATGATGTGAGATCTATTTAAAAAGGCGCAACGCCACCAGAGTACAAAACTCTTTCTTTTTTTCGTTGAAAATCGAGGAGTGGAAGTCAAAACGACCTGTAATAAATGAACATATGAATTCATCACTAAATGAATGTCATTGCTGTATTTAAGATGAGTTACAAAATAGTGTTAAATAATAATCAAATATTACAGTGAACTGAAAATTACTCCCCTTCGATCCTGCATAATTTTGAATACTTTTGACAACTGATTCAAAAAATAGCAGCAACATATACATTCTGCAGTAATGATAATGGTCATAGTATTTATTATATAACAGGTCATGTAGCATCCACTGCTTGATATCTAGCAAAATGATTAACTAAAAAAATAAAAATGTAGATTGTATGTTAAAAACTTCACATGATCAAAGTGTATTACTGATTAGAAGAGATGTACATAATTTTAGTGTTGTATATTTGAACATTGCTTATAGAAAGTGTAAATTACTGTAAAGTATAAGGACAAATGATTATGATATTTCTATCTTGTACTATGTAAAATAGATGTCCTATTTATTAAAATGAAAATAAAAAGTACAAAGAAATGTGGTAGAACAATTATAAAAAAACAAAACTTGCACACTGGTAACTTTTTTGAATAGATATCACACCTTAGAAACGTATCACAAGAAAATATCATAAAATACCTTACAGATTTCACCATACCGTGCACCTTTCATTTCGCGATCTATTCGTAAACTTTCTCGTGAAAAGTAACTCTTGCAGTTATATTTTTTTAATTTTCTCTCAGGGCTGCTCCCCGTTCATTTTTTCCAATTACAAGGCGTGATAGTTTGCACGATATCATGGATATGTGGTTACACACAATGAATTGAACTATTAATTCAGACAGCGAATTGGATTCAATGAATTTAATAGTCACGATCGAGATAATTATTCTACACATAACAGTTTAACATAGCTCTTGTAAACATGCATCAAATCGCTGTTGGTTTAATATTTGTGATTGGATTTAATTCCATAATTTGCCAGGTAAGATACGCTTGCAGTTTCCTTTAAAATCAAAGTAATAAACTTAATCCTTTCTGAGTTTGCCAGGTAAGAAACGCTTGCAGTTTCCTTTGACATCAAAGTGATAAACTAAATTCTTTCTGAGTCTTGCAAGGTAAGATACGCTTGCAGTTTCCTTTGACATCAAAGTGATAAACTTAATTCTTTCTGAGTTTTGCCAGGTAAGATACGCTTGCAGTTTCCTTTGACATCAAAGTGATAAACTTAATTCTTTCTGAGTCTTGCCAGGTAGATACGCTTGCAGTTTCCTTTGACATCAAAGTGATAAACTTAAGTCTTTCTGAGTCTTGCCAGGTAGATACGCTTGCAGTTTCCTTTGACATCAAAGTGATAAACTTAATTCTTTCTGAGTTTTGCCAGGTAAGATACGCTTGCAGTTTTCTTTGACATCAAAGTGTTAAACTTAATTCTTTCTGAGTCTTGCCAGGTAAGATACGCTTGCAGTTTCCTTTGACATCAAAGTGATAAACTTAAGTCTTTCTGAGTCTTGCCAGGTAGATACGCTTGCAGTTTCCTTTGACATCAAAGTGATAAACTTAAGTCTTTCTGAGTCTTGCCAGGTAGATACGCTTGCAGTTTCCTTTGACATCAAAGTGATAAACTTAATTCTTTCTGAGTTTTGCCAGGTAAGATACGCTTGCAGTTTCCTTTGACATCAAAGTGATAAACTTAATTCTTTCTGAGTTTTGCCAGGTAAGATACGCTTGCAGTTTCCTTTGACATCAAAGTGATAAACTTAATTCTTTCTGAGTTTTGCCAGGTAAGATACGCTTGCAGTTTCCTTTGACATCAAAGTGATAAACTTAAGTCTTTCCGAGTCTTGCCAGGTAGATACGCTTGCAGTTTCTTTGACATCAAAGTGATAAACTTAATTCTTTCTGAGTCTTGCCAGGTAGATACGCTTGCAGTTTCCTTTGACATCAAAGTGATAAACGTAAGTCTTTCCGAGTCTTGAAATGTTTTGGCATGATATGTGTGGATTTACCTATTTGGCATATTTGTTTAGCTAGAAAGTTAACAGTGACACTCGAAATGAGCATTAATAGTAAAAGATAATATAGTGTTCATTTTTGTATTTATACCATAAAGGGACATCCTCTGCATTATAAGGTTCAATATGTTTAAATTCATTAGAGCATTATGTTCAGTATTGTACTGTAAGTTGCTCCGTTCAAGTCAAGTTTCATACGTTTAGGAAAGAAGGTTTGGCAAAAAGTGAGTACCAAAATGTACCTGATTTGATTTCCACAAAGCATAATGCTATTGCCTCAGTCACATTTGATCTACGGCAAACTGTACGACGACCATAGAGAAATATGCTGCAGTACGATGTAGATTTTCTGTATTGATGTTTTGAAGCTACAGCCGCCGTACGGCCGCCGTAGAGCAAATGTGGCAGAGGATTTATTTCAAGCAGGTGGTTTCAGGATCAATTTTCATAAGGTCAAGGTTCGAAAATGACTTTCTCATCGGTATTATAAGCTAATAAAATTTAATATTTTGCAATAGCTATGTCCTCGCCCAACATCTGGAATTGAAAACGGAAGTCTTAAACCAAAATGTTCAACGAGTGGATGTTCTTCAATAAAAGTGAAATGTAAAAACTGCTATAAACGAGTTGGTCCCGGGAAAATAAATTGTAAAGGAGGGCAGTGGGCGCCAATAAAGACCAAATGTGATGGTAAGCATCAAAGGATAAATGTGTATTTTAGAATGAATGATCAATGTTTTAATTATTCAATTAAAATCGTGATGCTTCAGTTACTGTGGTATGATGAGGAGACAGACACATAGCAAACAGTTCAAGCAATAGGCTATAATGATGTCATTATGTTTAGTGCAATAGAAATAGAATAAAGAGGACCATTAAAATACAAAACAATCCATATCCTATTTTGTATATGACAATCATGCTTGTATTGTAATGGTTTACATACAATTTAGCCACTGAATAACGAATCCCAGGGCAAGTCGATCCCTTGATAACGCAACCCCGCTAATTTCATCTCATCGACATCTCAACACCTGGGCCACTCAACACTTGGACAACTCGACCCCTGGACAACTCAACACTTGGACAACTCGACCCCTGGACAACTCAACACTTGGACAACTCGACCCCTGGACAACTCAACACTTGGACAACTCGACCCCTGGACAACTCAACACTTGGACAACTCGACCCCTCGACAACTCGACCCCTCGACAACTCGACCCCTGGACAACTCAACACTTGGACAACTCGACCCCTCGACAACTCGACCCCTGGACAACTCAACACTTGGACAACTCGACCCCTTTATAACGCAACTCTTTGGCAATGCAATCGCTCTGTTCTAGACATCTCAACACCTGGACAGCTCAATCCATGGACAACTCAATCCCCGGACAACTCGACCCCTCGACAACTCAATCCATGGACAACTCGACTCCTTGACAAATGAACACCTGGACAACTCAACTCTGGCATTTGTGGGAATTTGAAGAATCATTGGGATGAGTTGAATGGCTTGAGTTGCATATGGGTTTTAGGGGTTTAGTTGTGTAGGTATTGGTTGTCTAGGGGTTGAGTAGGCATATTTGTCTATGGCTTGAATTGTCCAGGATTTGAGTTGTCCAGAGATAAGCTATCTAGTGGCTGACTTGTTCAGTTAGTATAACACTCTACCGGTTATTAAAGCGGTGTTATGTGGGAAACTTAAGTTACCAGCGAACACAGTGGCCTCTAGCAATAGCACGCATTGTGGTGCCGCCATCAATGTCCGATGCGCACCTGGATATGGACCATCAAAAGCGACCAAGATGATATGTAAATCATCGGGAAAGTGGAAGGGAAAGCAGTTAAAGTGCTCGAGTAAGTAACTATGTAGGCAAAATATACATGCAGTTTTATATAATTTTCCTTTTGTTCTATGCAAATACAATTCTACAAAGGTTGTGGTGCTAACATTTTCATGGATTTGGTCTGATGGCCTTTTTCTAAACCAATATTCCAATTGACATTACTCGTTTCATCACGTACAGGATGGGAGGAGCATATAAAATACTTAAAAAATAAAACTAAAATCTTACTTATATTAACCCATTAAATATTTTATTTATTTCTTAAGAAATAAAAGACACTTGCGATGACTTGAGTACACCCAAAAACGCCGAACTGATAGCTGGGAGTCTGACGGGCAATAAAGTCGGAGATTCCGCCACTTTTCAATGTAAGAAGCATTATAAAGCACTTGGCAAACTGAAAGTCAGCTGTGTACAAGGGGGGAAGTGGAGCAGTAAACCTTCAGATTGCAAGCGTAAGTTAGAGTACTATATCGATAAGCTTTGTTCCATTTCAACGAAGCTTCAAATGAAGCTTTATTATTCGCGAATGCAACTTTCGGCTGTCGGCTACCGGATTAACCTATCAATTTCCATAAATTTACCCGTCATTTTGAAGTTGATTTAACGAATTTAGTCGACGAACGGTGATCAGTGATCGCATAGGTTTGCCATCAAGTAGCAATCAATCCGCTAGCCGCTAGCCGTTATTTGGATTCGCGATTACAAGTCTCGTAATATTTCTCAGTTTTAGACCGATATAATAATATATATATATAGTTCATATAACATGTTCACTAAGGTGCCATATTTTATGAGCATTCTTTCTATAATCCTGTTAAAATAATGACATCGTATTTTTGAGTTGGAGGTCGATGTCCAGACATTTTCCCGGGAAACGATGTAGGTTTAAAAGTCACAGAAGGCAAACTTCTTCATAATATATACGAGGACCGAGTTTTTTTCGCATGTGAGCCTGGGTTGGTGTTGATGGGACATTCACATATAATGTGTAGATGGGATGGTGCGTGGAACCAGGCAGTGCCTACTTGCATCAGTAAGAATATCATCATTTCTAGGCAATAACGATTGAGATTTCTATTCTACAAGGTATTTAAAAAACTATTCAATAATATATTGCCCTGTGTTAATTGTTCCCGGGCATTTGGTTAAAAATGTATTTGTTAAATAACAGAAACGAGTTCAACAAATTGCCCCGTTTTAATTGTTTAAAATTGTTCCCGAGCATTTCGTTAAAATTTTATTTGTTTTAATAAAAATAGTTCAGCAAATTGTTCCGTTTTAATCGTTCCCGAGCATTTCGTTTCAAATGTATTTGTTTCAAAAACGTTCAATACAGAAACGAGTTCAATTAACTGCATGCCCTGGGTTAATTGTTCCCGAGCATTTCGTTACAAATTAATATATTTGTTTCATTTAATATAGAAACGAGTTCCACAAATTGCCCTGACTTAACTGTTCCCGAACATGGTTTCGTTACAAAGGGTCAAGTTAAAGAAAACACATTTGGTGACACAGTCACGTTTGCTTGTGATCCGGGATATACACTGGACGGAACTCCAACATTGACTTGTTTCAAAAAGTACAGCATAGAACTTCCCGGGAATGGCACCGATGGACTAGTGTGGGACATCGCCATGCCTGTTTGTCGATGTACGTATATCTCGTCAAATTAGGAAGGTTGAGCCTCGCGTTTTAAGAGAAAGTGTACGTCCTTTCGCGACTAGATTAGTCCCTAGATTACTCCTTTACTATTTACTGCCCGATTGTGCAAACGGTGTTACATGTATAAATATGCATGTACAAGTACAAGTGCCAAAGGGAAAGGGCCAAACATTGTTGCAAAACACAGCAAGAAAAAAGAAAACATGTACGAGTGCATCGGTCATAAGGAAAACATACCCCAACTATCCCAAACCATGATCTAACGTGAAAAGAAACAGTAATATATAATACCCTATCCAGAAATCACTTACCATTATCGAAATCCAAGACCACAAACCCAAGGGTCATTAATTTCATTTATTCTAAAGTCATTACAATACATGAAAAAATAGTTGTAGCTACTACATTCATACAAGATTGAGCATTCAGTTTCAAATGATGCCGAACAGGGACATACTGTAGACATGAGGACACAAATGCAATTAGGGCAGTGGAAAACTTAAGAATGGGACAGTTATATTGCATTGGGGTTATACTATTACACGTTCGCGTACAGGTCCTCTCAAAACGTGTAGCTTAACCGCTCTATTATATTGAAGCTTCGAGCTTTGTTGTTTAAATAGCTCTGTGGGTTCTTCATAAAATAATATGGATTGGTCTTGTAATGTAAAAAAGACAAGATTAACACAGAATTAATATACTCATAAAACTATACTTTATTCCAAGTAAAAGACTAAACATGTACAATTACACTCTTCAGTATAAAATAAAACTGTTCAAAGATAAAGAAAGAATGAAAATGAGATTAATAAGATGAAAAGAAATGATGTGTGATGTTCCCCCCGATCTAACTCTCTACTGAATGAAGCCCAAAATTTATCTTAAATACCCCCAAGTTATAGGAAATGAAAGGCAATCCCTTACCCTACAAAACCTATAAGAAACCCATTGAAAGATGGCAGCACAATACGGTGAATCAACATGAAAAATGCTATAATATATTGGTCTGAAAAGGGACACACGCTGTGTGTATACACACTTTTATTTCATTGTAGTGTCAAATACAGGGGACTGCCCTGATCTTGTCCTCCCAAAATACGGATTTCTGGTTGGCGATGGACGCCTTACCGGAAACGAAGTTGGTGATAACATAGTCACCTCCTGTAGGAAACCATATATGAAACAAGGGGGGCGTGTACTCACCTGCCTAGCAAATGGAAAGTGGGATAAACCAATGATCGAGTGTATTGGTAATGGTTATTTTATAACTTTTCTGCTATACCTGGGATTATGTTATAGGATTGTTAGTGACATTGCCCGACCTTTTTTCAGAAAACTTCAGAATCCTTGAGAATTAAATACAAGAAAATAACTAAATAAATCTAGAGAGATTGAATGCCCATGATATTATGTTATTCTTTTATGGTAAAAATCCATATCTCCTAAATTTCATTAAAACGAGATTTCGCTGAGATTTTAAGCTATATACAACAGTAAAGTCTCTATTGAATAGAACATGGATACGCACCTTTGTACAATATTGACATTTTAAACGTTTCATTTTCAATTTTCAGAAATTGATATTACGTGTCCTGACGTCATTTTGGAAAAGGATAGCAATTTGGTTGTCCTCCGTGGAGATCTTTCTGGAAATAAATATTATGATCGAATCATCTTTGGCTGTTCAACTGGCTTCGCTATACTTGACGGCATGTACTATACCGTCTGTAACAGAACTGGCGGGTGGACTCTGCCTCTTCCTGTGTGCAAAGGTAAAATGCATAGGTTTTTGGCCGATTTAAAGATGGCAGCAGCTGTAGAATCCTATTACTCTGAAATAAACACAGACTGAATGGTCTGCCCTCTTTATTCAAAAATTATTTCTGTCGCTCTTAAGGCTAATGCAAGATGAAAACGATGGGTAGGGATGAAGTACAAGGGTCACAAAAATTGAAGGAAAGGCCAGATATAGAGATACATTGTATTGGGGTTCAATATAGACAATACCTCATATGTGATAGAATAACACCAAGATAGATATAAACAAAGCAGCGTGATTTCTTTAAAATGACCCAAAGACTTTTAGACAAATTAACAAAATTGGTCAAAATACATTGTTGTTTTTGTCTGTTTCGGCAATTCAGCCCACCATGTAAATTAGTCCTTGTATATGTTTGATTTTGAATAAGCTGGGGCGGTTGTCTTTGGGATCATTTGAAATCTCAGTTTCATAATTTGCCAGTTAGATGAACTAGTTTTGAATCGTTTGATTAATGAGTGCATCCTTAATTTGCACTACAGAAGCAGGCTGTAAGTCAGCGGGAAAAGTAATTGAACATGGCACGGTGAGAGGCGTTGTCGAATCTGGAAAATATGATATTGGGGCGTCATTGGACTACGAATGCGATGAGTGTTATCAGTTGATCGGTGCACCAACTCGTACCTGTCAGTTGATAGGGACATGGTCCCCGATACATCCACCTAGTTGCACAGGTATCGTGTATATTTGTATATCATATCTTATCCTACACTTAGTGTACTAAATGTATAATTACATGAAAAAATAAATTTGATATTTATTGGCAAAATGAATATCCGGAGGATATCGTAACGATATACTCCGGGCGGAGGATATCGTGACGATATACTCCGGAAAACCCAATATGCGGAGGATATTGTGACGATATACTCCGCTTGTTGATTTCTCGCCAAATTGACTCTATTTGGCATGAAATTCATTTTACAATGATATTATACATTCAGTACACCCCTTGTAAGTGTAGGATAATAAGAACATCCTATGATTTTTCTCAGAATATAATTTTAATCTACTCGGTATTATTAATATATGCACTCGAAAATGTTGAATTCTACATTATGTACCCGGGGTTATGTATCAGCCATCGTGAACAAAAAAACAAACATTACAATTGAAACAAGCCATCAACATGCAAAATATCACCACCTGCCACTTGTTACAGATGCCAAACGCCGAACGGCAACCACACCGAACATCGTCCACAAAAAGTTGGAGACAAGATATCACAATTTCTGATGGTAGCATGAAAACTACAAATAAAGTTAAAATCTAAGCAGTATTATGTTACGTAGTTCTTTTTACTTGTAGTTCGTACTTGTACCAGAATTGAATCTCTTGAACACGGGGCAATATTTCCAACACAAGGACGGGTAGTCCAATGTGGTGAATCATTTGCCGTTCAGTGTAATAAGGGATACGTGATAAAAGGAGAAAACAAAAGAACGAAGGAGATGCGTTGCACTCCCAGTGGATGGGATCCTTTAGATACACCAATATGCCTGTGTATGTATGTTTGGTTCATGATCAGTGTTACTTACATATCATGGGGTGGGATCGCAAGATTTCTCCAAGCTTCGGTAAAACAAAAAATCTGTGTTAAAAGCCGGTTAAAAGATGTGAGGTTTCAGAGGTTTCTCAGTATTTTTACGAAACTCAATTTGATTCCCCTTAGCGAACGAATCTTACGATCCAACCGTGAATGATTATATCCAATCCTTTGTCGAGAACGAGTTAAAGGGTAATCGTAGGGCCATTGATTGCAATATTGTTTGTGATACCATTTGATCATTTTGTTGATTTTTACACTCATCTGTTGGTATAAGCGTAAACCATCACTTGGCTTGATGAAAACTGATAAACTCAAAATGATGTGATACAACAATGATATTTAAATGACAGATAGTTTACCATATCTCGCTCGAAATGTAGTGAATGCTACATGTTACTACCATTGAGGGTGGACCCTACAGGATTGGGGACAGCGTAACGTTCTTTAACAATAACTTCCTTTAATTGTAGTAAACACTACATGTCCAAATCCAACGGTCGCTTTGAACAATGGGGATGTTATTACCATCGTTGAGGTTAGACCCCCGGGGTAGACCGCATAGAATTGGGGAGAGTTAAACATTTAAATGTAACAATCGCTTCCTTTGTAGTAAATGCTACGTGTCAAAATCCACCAGTGGCTTTAAACAACGGGGAAGTTATCACTACCATCACGGGTAGACCGCATAGGATTGGGGACAGCGTTACGTTCAAATGTAATGATTGCTATAAACTTGAGGGAAATGACACAATGACTTGTTTAGAGAGTCAACTCTGGAGTAGTGGTGTACCCCAATGTGTAGGTAAGATAACCAATCTGCGATCGACGTTGAACAAATTCATAATAAACATAAACCTGAAAAACGTAACTGCAAACAAACCCAAATATTGAAACAGGGTTTAGGTTTTCATATACATTAAATTTTGGTACAAACTTCATTTTTATATTACATTGATTTAGGTTTCAAGATATATGTTATTGTTCTATACATTTGATGTACATCATTTCTATTCTTTATTCTTCTTTTGTTCACTTGCACTCAATACGTGATATCATTCATAAATAACATTAAAATCTTGGCTCTTTTCATATTGTTATGTCTTTTCTATCAGGAAAGTTCCAATTCCCTTAAAGGAGGATTTTTAAGTCCAGTATATTCGACTTTATTACATAATCTGCTTGCCTTTCTATTGGTTCAAATGTTGGTTCCTTATGGGGACCAACATTTGCCTCCATTTAAAGGAGGTTTAGGAAGTCCAGTAGATTTAATATGACATTATCTTTAATTTGTTCATTATTGGTTTATTTATTTGGTAATTATGGGAAATTATTATTCGCCTCCTTTTTGGAACCTTCCCTGTGGAACTTTCCATACTTTCTGTCTCTTCTTGATTATCATCTCAGAATATCATCTTCAGAACAGTTTTACCACGGCACAACATACTGATTAAACTAAACTCAATGTAAAGATTGGATTTTGATAATAAAATAATAAACGTTTAGGACTTCAACTTTTAGGAATTTTATGTTACTTTATTCGAACTTAAAAAACTGTTTCAATATCCCAAACCTGAAATGGTCTGTACAATGTAACTAGTTTTGAAATGTTTGAACGATTAGCGTTTTACTAAGAATTTAGACTTGATTAAATGTAAACCCCATATCTCTTTTACCTATACAGGGATTACCAGAATATAATATGTTATATTATAGATATATGTTTGGGAATACCTTAAAGTAATATTATGATTGTGGCCGTACACATGACGTACATGAGTACATTTTAGAATTCATTTTTGCCCCATTTGCAACATGGTGTATCCTTATTCCAGCCAAAACTTGCGAAGATGTCAATAGCGGATGGATATCAGTGACGCCAAACAATCCTTCGGTAAACCATGATCCCTCCAATATACTGTATAAGCTAGTTATCTATGATGAATGCGATTTCAACATAACATGTATGGGTAAGTATACGAAGCCCTCTTTTAAGAAGCGAAGTAGAACGGATGCAAAGGGTAGGGTAAGTAATAAAACTGAATTCATTCATGTGGACCAAAAATTGGTACTTTTTGAATATCATACTGTCAAGTATAAAAATAAATACTGGTATCGGGATATTTTTTGTTCCTTGCACTTTAACAGGTGAGGAATGTTCGTAATAAAGTTTACTGTTCTGCACAGTCGGAAATCGTTCAAAATACAATCTGAGGAAATGACACTTCAAAATAATGTTAACAAAATTTTGATTTCAAGCTACAGTTAAACCTATCTTAGTGAACACCTCTCTCTAGTGAACACCTCTCTACTGGACACCCTTCCTCCGCACATACTCTACTGCCTTCTGTATAAATTAACCCTCTGTAGTGAACGCCTCATTAGGCAAAAAATGTTCAACATACACAGGTTTTACTGTTTGTCTATTCTGTAGAAACTTGTAAATATCAACATGAAACTTTGAAAAAATATACTAGTATAGTATTCAATTTCACTATCAACTAAAATCATGAAAATAACATGTTGGTAATCCTCACACTGATCCTTAAGTATGTAATTATCACTGAAGCAACTAATAACTATATTAGCTTGGCCTAGTATCCTTGGTGAAAGTGGAACCCAGCTTGTAACAGTGAAAGCATATATTCGAACAAGGGACAACGATAAGTCATTCTCTCAATGTTTTTTATAGAACCAGTGTTCAAAGAGTGTGGTTTACCCTTTGTTACACCTACAACCAGCGGAAGGATATTTGATGGTGTTGAGGCCAACAGTCACAGTTGGCCCTGGGCAGTAGTCTTGTTTATGAAGGATTGGCAGTTTTGTGGAGGTTCGCTTATACATCCTCAGTGGGTACTCTCTGCTGCTCACTGTTTTGGAACGTGAGTATGGGTGACCATGTGAACTATTAAACGCTTTTAGGTTTTAGGCTCATTTAATGACTGTTGAGGACAAGTGTCCATTAGTTGAGTACACGGCTCTTCACATCAGTTCACAACAGAAAATAAACAGATGAAATTAAAACGGGACAATTGCAAAGACCCTCCTAGGATTCGAATCTAGCTAGGATCTCTTGATAAATCCCGAGATGTTCGTCCCATTTTTGACGAAAAAACTAGAACTTGTTTGAATAAAAGCCTTACGTGCCTGTTTTTGATAGAAAACCCCTGAATGTCGGTCCAACATTACAATAACTCTTTCAAATATAGAGACCCTGGGTACATCGTTACAATAATTCTCAGATATAGAGACCCATCGTCCAGCATTACAATAACTCTCTCAGATATAGAGACCCTGGGTTCAGCATTACAATAACTCTAAGATATAGAAACCCTGGGTCCAGCATTACAATAACTCTTTCAGATATAGAGACCCTGGGTCCAGCCTTACAATAACTCTTTCAGATATAGAGACCCTGGCTACTGGCGTGTAGTACTTGGCAAACATAATATTTCGAAAAAAGAGTCTGGTGAGATCACTGCAACTGTGTCAGCCATTTTCACGCATCCTGCATATAGTAATGAAGGTCGTCGTCTCTTGAATGACTATGCATTGCTTAAGTTAGACAAGCCAGTCACGTTAACCCAGAACATCATTCCAGCATGTGTACCTCCCGTCGATTATTTCACTGAAATAATAGATGGCGCTATAAGTAGGAACACAGCGTGGTTGTTACAGTCTTCAACGGAAATGAATTGTACCGCAATTGGATGGGGACTGAGTAAGATATTAGTAGATAAACATTGGCTAAAGGAAGATAGAAATGTTTTTGTTTTAAATAAAGAGCGCAAGTTAATCAATCTGTACTTATTTAAAGGCCCACTTTGCGTATTTTCAACATTTTGTGGCAAAATAAATTCTTACGTTTGAAGTATTTCCAATAGATTGATAAGTACTTTATATTTTATTTGACACTAAAAACAACTCAAACAGGCCACATCGAAGCTTGCAATATGTTATCAAAAATATTTTTGATCTGCTAAGCTTTGAATATCAATTTTTCATCAATGTCAATGAAAGATGGCGAGGTTGTTTGAATTGCATGATACATTCATTTTATAGAAGTGTAGCCATCTTTTAAATCAAGAGTAATTTAAAACATGCACTTTGTCAAAAATGTGCATGCACTACTAATGATCGCTGAACTTCAACAACAACCTATTGATTTATAGTTAAAACTCTCAAAACAACCTGTTACTGTACATGTGCATCGTTTACTACATTTTAGAATCCATACCTTCATTGCTCAAAATGGCTTACCTGCTCATTTGATAACTGAATTACGCGTTTTAAATTTTTTTGCTGGTCCATGTTGACTGACGATCAACTTCATTCATCCTCCAAACGCAGGTCTCCAGACACCATCCACAACGTTCTTCCTTCTTCCAAGAGAACGAGGTGCGATTTCTGGAAGGCTGCGTTCGGAGGATGAGATTCATGATACTTTATTTTAGCTCGTGGCGGTTTTACTAGTGATGAACTGATTCAAGTAGCTCTACCCATCATTCCTAATAAAGTGTGTAACAAAGTTGAATACTTGGATGGTAGTCTTCATCAATCTGGTTTCTGTGCTGGTGGGATTAACAAAGACACGTGCTCGGTAAAATGGTGTTTTGTTTTATGTATTAATTAATTCATCATGTCAAACAGGTGTAGTATATTTACAATAACATTTTATAACATATTTCGTAGCCTCTCGGATTAATATGATATTATACTGGGTGTCCAGGAGGTAAAGATACGAGTGCACTTATTTTGAGGGATTTAATTTCCTGAGACTTAAACCCCGCTTAGGTAGCACAATAGAGTGAACTATATTTTAAAGAATATACAGTTGTAACAAAGAAGAGTGCATAAAAGACGATTGACTGTCACATGCAGTGCACTAAAGCTGATCTAATTACATGACCAAGGCCATCGGCTATTATTCCTCCTAAAACCCAGTACTCTTTATCCATTGCTGATATTGCTATATTCTGTCACCCAACTTTAACGAAATATAGACTAAAAAGTTAACTTGCGGCTGTTATCATAATGGGGTTAACATGGTTAAAGGGCATATGTGGAGGAGAGGATTGCCAAAAAAACCAATGCAAGAGCCTGGTGACAGGTGCCAAATCATTCATGCAGGAATCTGGAAGTATGAATAACTGACTTGGTAAAAATTCGGCTAGCTAAGAAAACTTTATAGACGATATTTTAAATGAATTATTATAATAAAGTATGACAACAGAACGACAACGTTATTGGAATTCTGTCATAGGGGTCAAACGATCATATTACCGGTGTAAAAAAGTAGGAGGTCCTTTCAAATTATGGTCCTACTCTCCATTGGTTTATATGGTAACCTCTTTCCCTTATTATCTTAAGCCTATACACAATCAGGGCCAGTAAGGTCCGTTAAGAAGGGGGACCATAATCCCTAGGGGACCATAATTTCTTTCACACCTGTACTTGCATTTTCTGAAAAGCTATTATTGTCATGTTTGATGCCTTTTTACCAAACGGAACCCATCATGAGAAATCATGGCCGTATATTAGCTTCTTTCTATAATGATGAATATCAGAATAAACGAAATCAGTCTATTATTAATTAATTATGAATATCAGAATAAACGAAATCATCAGTCTATAATTACTGGAAAATCAAACTTATAGTTTACAGTATGATCCAACGCGTCATATCATTGCATTTTGTCGTCCTGATTAAAGAATGGTTAACCATGCCTTGAGCACACTAATGGGAACTATAACTATTACCATCCACTAAATGTTGTTTGTACCAGAACAAAATTTAACTGAGAAATTATAAATGCATTTTTATTGCGATTTACGTATATGCCACACTTTAACCAACTGCCAAATGCAACCATAACATGCTATGGGGAATATATAATCCAATCCAATCCAATCTAACGATGAAATCTGGATTAAACCCGTATTCAAACCTTACAAAATACACCCATTGGGCGTTGCCAGGGTGGGGGGGGGGGTGCACCCTTGCCACCTTTTTGGAGCTCGCTTCGACAGCAGTGATGTAAACTCAAAAATTCGCACACCCTTGACAATTGCTGGCTACGCCCCTGCACCCGTTTATATATTTCTCCAGGGTGATTCCGGGGGTGCGTTTATGTGTAAAATTGGCTCACGTTGGATGTTAGCTGGCCTGACAAGTTATGGTCCAAAACTGGGGGAGTGTGGTGTTAAACGCAAACCAGGCGTATATGCAAGGATCTTCCCAAGTGTCTTTAAGTGGATTACAGATACGATTAAATAGATCTAGGACTGCAGAATCGTACATAAGAATCTGGTTCACACATTTTGCAATGATGATATCTTGGCTTTCAATTCTAAGAATCGATTTCAAGGCCTGTACCAAAAGCAGATAATAAATTGTTACATTTAATGAATTTCAAACATGATTTTAAGTTCAATGATTTTCCCACTCCTGTTCAATAATGTATGCCAAAGTGGTATTAAACTTTACATAAGACCTTTAATAAATTTCAAAATTCAGTTGTTTTATTCAACCCAATATTTGTCATGTTTGGTGTTATATTTCCCCAATGTGAATTACATTGGTTGCTACCAGTTTCAACAGTTTAATGAATGAGTCAAATGAACAAAGATATTTGCTGCTAATGTTGAAAAATTCTGGCACACATGAATTTCTAGATGCTTATGTCTGTATGTTTTATTTAAAAGAACACACAAAATACAAGTAATTCATGACATGAACGGATATAATTATTTTAATATATTCCCAATTAAACAAATACAATGAAACCTGTACTTGTGGCACACCTTCAGAAGTGGAACACCTCTGTTAATGGAACAGTCCCAAGACTAACTGACTTTATATTAAACAAACCTCTTTAAGCAGAACACCTCCCAAGTGGAACTTTTAAAAGGTACCAAAGATGTTCGACTTAGACAGGTTTTACTGTAAAACAATAAATGAATGCAATTGGGCACCTGCCTAGTACGCATTCTGCAATTGAATGATGGCTTATCACATCATAATAAGAATGTTAAAAAGGCATTAACATGCAACATGTCACTACCAGCCATTTGTTACACACACTGACCGCTGAACATCGTCAACAAAAAGTTCGAGACTATAACAATATATCAACAATTGCTTTATGTCAACCCTTGTGGTGGTGACATAAATGTGAAAAATACAGAAGCCATGTACCCTGGCTTTTAAAGGATGTGTCAAAATCCAGAAATTGATGTAGATTTTGCATACGGACCAAGGTCAACAAGAAATATGGCAGTTGTAGACTATCTATATTTTCTCCCCATAGGCCTCAGGAACATGTATAAAAAATCGTTCCATAAGAAAAGAGATCTCAAAGGGAAAGACTATTTATTTTTATACATGTTTTGGGGCCTATGAAGGGATCAATGCTGCCATCTTTCTATCAGATTTTACTCTATCCCAGCACTGAGCTTTAACTCTTTTCCTTTTATTTACAAGTTTATATACACATACACAACTATGAAACAATGATCTGTATCTTGCACCGACAATATCTGAATACATTTTGCTACAAAACTGCTATCATAGCATATATTTACAGTAAATATCAGAGCTTAAAAATATTTGGATGGAATACTGTAGAATGGATAAACTTAATTTGACACTACTTAATTTGGCGGATTTGCTCAATTTCAAATATTGGCGGCTATTTAATTTGGCAGATCTGATAATAAACATTTCAGATTCATGTGTTCTACTTACTGTTACAGTCTTGGTATAGCGCTGACATCCAAATAGGAATACTTACACGAGTGAAATAATTGCAAATTACAAATCTCTGGGGATTTTTCAAAATAGATCTGAAAACTGGTGGATTTTCTCAACTCGCTAATCCGTCAAATAAAAACAGTAGCCAAATTAAGTGTACCTACAGTATTTTAGAACAGACTTTGGAATGTCTGATACACTTTCAGCAATTTCCACTTGAAAGAGTTATTTTATGCTCATCGGTCATCACATCCACAACCTTGGTTCACACCTTCACTTTAGCATGATTCTCATGTGTCAATAGTTGTGCCTCGATAGTGAAGTTAGCTAGCTCCTGCCCTTAACCTTGCCCCGCTTGTTTGTCTTGCACTTGTACTAGATTTCTCCCCTTGTTCTTTTGTACCACTAGGACCTTTATCTTTGGCTGCAAGCTTTTTGTATTTCTGAGCCTTCAGAGACTTTAACATTTGTGCGATGGCTGATGGTGCAACGTTTATTTTAAGTAAGTCCAGTACAATCCTGAAAGAAACAAGTAAGAAAGTTTGTAAACCTCAAAGTACAGTGAAACCTGTAAAGTGGAACATCTCTAGAAGTGTAACACATATAGAAGTGTAACAAAGTAAAAATTGACACTACTTAAGAACTTATTATATGGGGGGAGGGGTGTTAAGCATACTTATTTAACTTCGTAGTAATTTCTCCAACAGTCAACATTTGGGAATACTTTCTAAGGACGTGTTACTATCATGCTACTTACTTCAGCACCTTTGGGTCGATAACGACTCCGGCATAATGTAGCATCTCAAATAACTCTGTTTGATCCGGTGATAACACATTCTGACTCTGAAGAGTATAGTATGTTGCTTCTGACTTTTTATTAGTCTTTGCCATTGTATACTGGCTATATGTGGGTATGAGTATTTCTTATATTATTTGCAGTATCTTATAATGGTATCTGTAGTTATATCATTAGGTTATCATTTTACATGTGTATTTTGTTCCTCACATATTGTCTTGTTCTCAGATCTGAAAAACATACAGAAAAGTATGGGTAAACAAGGTATTAATATGCAAAATGCCAACACCTGCCATTTGTTGCAGATGCTAAACCCCAACACCAACTGCCGAACACCATTCAAAAAAAAGGTTGGAGACTATATTACAATATGTCACCACTTCATGTGGTGACATAAACATTTCTACATCTAAAATGAGCTGTCAGCTATGGAATTGAGTTGAGATGACACCCCGGATGACACAGACGGGTGACATGCATGTGTACTGATGGCCACTGATGTTGAACGAGATGGGCAGCTTCGGTATTTTTCTTTCTTCGTGTGATGCCAGAATAGTGCCTCTAATTTTTGCCTTTAGCCAAATTTTGGCCAATTTCATTTATTGGCATTGGAATGGGGATTTTTTCACCTGAATTTGCACATGGGCTTTCAACTAGAGAAAGCCCATGATTTGCATCACTTTCAATAAATTTTCATGACCAATTTGTGAATGGATGTCAGACTAGATGAGGAAACCACGCAGTTCCCATATCTTCTTTTACAGAATCCACAAATCTTCCGTCAAGCTAAAGCTAAACTCGAATCGAATTCACATATATTGAAAATACCTACCAAAAAGATAAATGTGAAGAAGTTCAAATCTTGTATTTTTTGAAAATTCAACCCGGAAGTGAACTACTTGTTTTGACCCTCATACCATATATTCATTCGCGAAACTGACATTGACTCTCACGCACAAAGTTAGCACTCATGCCATGTTTTATAACATGACAAAAAAGGAACATAGTTGAAATGATATGAGGCATTTTTTCATGAAATTTTGGTGATTTTGAAAGACATTTTAATAAATGATAAGAACTATTTTCTCTGGTGTGATGAGGCGACCGTCAGCCATATTGGTCATCGTCGACAATTTAGAGGAAGGACACTTGTCCTAAATTCGTAAATATGTCTGAAACAAGGCAATTGCAGGCAGATCAGTACAAGGGTTGGCTGTATAAATGGACAAACTATATAAAGGGTTATCAAAAACGGTGGTTTGTCCTTCAGAATGGCCTACTTTCATATTATAGGTGAGTCATTTTTCTGGATTTTTCATGATTTTTCTTGAAAAAAATTCTGTGTAAACATTTTCTCATTTGCCCATTCTATCAGCACATTATGTAAATTTTAAAATCCAAAATTTGACGGACAGTTCTGCTGGGATAATGAAATAGGTCGCATATTCTTCATAATATTGGCCTGAACAAAATGAACATCTCCTTCATTCTTGAATTTCTTCTTCATTCAGTGATTCAACTTCCTGCATCTTGTCTGGCTAAGTATATAACAAGGTTATATAAGCTTATGGGGTGGACATAATTTTTTATCACTTTTTATATTGCTACATTGTCAATTCATACAATTGTGTGAGTCCGTGTCTCGATGAGGCGCCACATACAGTGGGGATCATAAAGAATTGCAAAAGCTATGAAAATTACATGCTGTCGCACATGTAATAAATTCTTACCTCAGTGTATTCAGTGCTCTATTTTCTCCGTCTTAGTAAGTCCAAATATAGTGGAATTTGTGTCCCTAATGACAAATAAGAACTTCAAAAGTTGAATTGGATATTCACATGTTATGCCGACTCTTCAAATATTGAGGTGATTTTGTCGCCCAATTGCGCTGGAACGGAGGATTGGCTCCCAGAATGCAACATGACACGTGCCAGCTTTCAAAATGCTGTTCCGCAATTTTAAAACCTGTCATGAGTAAATACGGCTAACTGATGTTGCATTCTGGGAGTCAACTGTCCTTGGATAACAAACATGGCGATTCATGAAAACATTCATTCGATTTGGTAGGGATTTATCCATTATTTGCAGGTATGAAGCTTTGGATTCATTTATTGTGCTACTTTAGTGAACGGGAATTATTTTTCTACCGCTTGGGAGAGTTTGAGACACGAAACTTGGAAATAAGCTCATTGTGACAACTTGTGAACGTTGAGTTTTATTTTTGTCCCCCACTGTAAATCTCATCCTCCTACGCAGGTGTCAAGAATCCGTACCTCCTTCTTCCCCCCTGCTATAACCAATTTGGAAGCGCAAGATTAAACTGAGTCATGTGATCTGATTATGCACCAATGACGTATACATGATTGCTGTCGCATCAGATTGCGAGTTCTTAATCGGGGAAATGCTTAACTGCTTATAGCACAGGGTATAAAAAGAAAGATATTCTCGATTTTGAAGCCCTGTGATCGGAGGATGCATAAATCTAAGTCATCATGATAGCCGCTTACCTGCTCAGCTTGCAGATATGAGTGCATACTTGTTCAAAGATCTGATCAGGTTTTGGCTATGGCGACCACTTTGAATTTTTGATAAAAAGCGTGATATAATTCATTTGTCTTGATGTCATCTCCCTACTCCCAATCATTACATGATCAGATTTCAATTTAAAACAGCACTGTTAAGAGTTTTTTGTCTATTCCGTTTGTCAGTTGTCATTATTAAAATGACCAGGTGGTTGTTGTCTTGTTTATATTTATTCCATAGGGTAAGCGATCTTATTATTGCACAGGTCGTTCTAATTATCCCACATAAATGTCCCAGTTGTCATTATTCACTGCACTTATAACACAGTGCACAATCCAAACGCTCCTACATTCACTGTGGAGCATTTCATTCACTTCGAAATGCTGTGGAGTGAAATAAAATGACGGCTCCTTACACACTCTAAATCCATCAGTTGTTCTCAGGAAAATTGCGCGTTTTCATCAAACACTCCGTCCATTTTAGACACAATTTTAAAAATGCTCTTACCACTTACTATATGAAATAGAAAATCAATTGTATATATTTCCTACACATATCTAGACTACCGCAGTGTTTCCATCTTAACATGTAATCCAGATCGCAGCATTTTTGGAACATGAGAATGTCATCATTTTGAGACTGGGTTTTCGGACATTTTATTGCAATTATGATAATGTGTAGTGGCATCTTATATCTATGAGATTTTTTAAGACTTGAAAAATTGCACCCATTTGAAAAAAAATTCTTTCTTAGGATTGTTTGGGTTATACACAGTTGGTAAACATTGCTCTGTCATCATGTGAAAATGTTTCAGAAAATAAAGAAAAGAAGCTGAATTAGGGTTGAGTCATCTCAGTTAACATCACCCTTTATCTCAATTTTTATTATCGTCATCTAAAAATTTAAGAGCCGCCATCTTAAGTCTGTGATACATGCTTCTTTTCTGTCTATGATATTCATATCATTTCCTGTAACCCATCATGACAGTTTTCAAATCAAATACCAGTGGTTTTCATTTTACAAGTTAATCAATATTTTCCAAATGATTAATCAAAACATCAGTTTTTAAGTAATTGCCATCAGCCCTGAATGATATATGATTGACAGTGATTGAAGTGACAACTTGTTCAGTCGATCGAGCCAAACCTGTATATCCAAACATCCTTTTTAATCGGAACTCTTCTCGATGTGAATATTTTTTCTTGGTCTCAAATTTGTTATCTTCCATTTCAATGTACATGTTTATAAAACCTTAATGGAATATGAATAGCCTGCTATTCAAACACTTTTAGCCAGGTCCCGGAGGTGTTTTTTTATTTCATATCCTTTGCACAAAATTCTTTTATAGCTGAAAACTAGCAAAACGTGGTTGGTTACATTGTTGGACATATATGTTTCAATCTCATCCAGCAGATTTTTCTTGCATGCAAGAAAAGAATATACTTGTAAACATTTTCTACTTGTTCCATTTGACCAGTCAAACTCAATAACCTAGAAACTTGCGTTGTTTGCCTCTTATTTAATGGGCCAGATTAATTTAGGACAAATTCTTGTTTGGGGCCCACACTCATTTAAACATAACTGTACTTCCCAACAGTTTGGCTTTGCTATAAAAGCATCCGAGTTGACGTATATCAGAAATAAGAAGTGAGAATAATTCAATTTGCTTTATTACCTGTCTTTGGCATCTTGAAAGAATTATGTGGACCGTGTCTTACAATGCTATTAGACAACATGTTTATCTGTAAGGGGTTGCACCAAAATTTATTTTTTCACAAATTTTGTTTTGACACTAAATTCCACAAAAATGAAATTAACACAGTTTGGGGTAATTTAGGACAATTACTTGTCTATGAATAAAGGGAGACATCTTATTAGCAAGTAATATCTGTTAGTAAGTTTTCTCTATGCTTTAGGCATCATGAATTTGAACTAATCCCCATTAATATCAATTTTCTCATTGTTCTTTGTATATCAATACTCCTTGAATACGAATCCCTCGTTGAGCAAACATAGAAAACCACAGTCAATGTGAGAGTTTCATGTTCTTGCATATTATGCCTTTTGGCGATTTAAGAAAGATGTAATTGTTACGCTGTGAACTTGTATTTGAGATCATAAGAATAGAATAAAATACAATAAATGAAAATGAAATCATATTTTAGGACTTGAAGTGAACACACAGTGAAATCTGTATATCTGAACACCTGTCTAATCTGAACACTTTTTCTTGATCCCAAAAATTCCCATTGACTTACATGTTTATAAAACCTTATAATGTGAACACCTGGTAATTTAAACATTTGCGTTCAGATCAAACAGGTTTTACTAGTCACTGAAAAGATCATTACTACCTTGGAATATGGAATCACTGCTAATTTTTAATCAATTGAGGAAATCCATAGAAAAATAAGAAAAATTGATCCGAAAAATGTCGAAAGAAATTGAGAAATTTTGGCATTTCTGAAGACCACAAACTTCAGAGGCTTATTTAACAATGACCTTGACCTCAGAGCAGCAGGCAAAAAGTGTAACTCTCCTTTTCATGCATCCTCCTAAGCAGGTGTCCAGAATCCTTACCTCCTTCTTCCCCCCTGCTATAAGCAGTTAGCATTTCCCCGCTTGAGAACTCGCAATTTGATTGGCTGTCGCAACACTGCGACAGCAATCATGTATACATCATCATTAGATCACGTGATTCAGTTTAATCGGGCGCGTCCAACTTGGTTATAGCAGGGGGTAAAAAGAAAGAAGATATTCTGGATTTTAAAGCCCTGTGATCCGAGGATAATTTTCATGATAATTGGTGTTAGTGTTTTAATGCCTTGTTCCTTATTATTTTCAGGAACCAGGCTGAAATGGCCCACACATGCCGGGGTACAATAAACCTTGCCAATGCTTTTATTCATACGGAGGACTCCTGCACATTTGTCATTTCAAACGCAGGAACGCAAAGTTTTCATCTCAAAGCTAGCTCAGAAGTGGAACGGCAACGATGGGTCACAGCTCTTGAACTTGCGAAGACAAAAGCTATCAGTCTGATCGAATCAGGTATGGTGAGATTTTAATCAGCGCCAGTAAAATCTGTACCCGATCACTTTTTTGAATCCGAACATCTCTCATTGTAAAAACCTACTTTGTCCCAATTATGTTGATTGATTCTCAATACAAGGAACCAGTTGAAATGTGAACACCTGTTTGTCTGAACACTTTTGACAAGTTTCAGTCACATTTGAATTATTGAAGCATAAATTGCAAATTGCTTACATTTGAAATCTAACCTACCAACTCCAATATTCCAGTTAAGTTATTTGAATGTACTAATCAACAGGTGGATACAGAATTGGAATAGTCAGGAAATGATTCATTATCAACTTGAGAAGTGTTACCTGATTACAGAAATACTTGCGTCTTATTATCTGAATGTATCAAGGAAAGTTCAAATTCAGGGATTTCACTAGAATTTCTCACAACAGGCTAGATAGATAAAAACAACAGGCAACATTAGTGGAACTCATAAAGGACGATTCTCGGTTTGGAGAACAGTCTCCTGGGCTAATAATTTTTTTCATGGAAAATATAGAAATATTACCCAAATTAAACTATGAATATTCAAAAGAGGACATTTAAATCTACAAGTTGTAAAAATAACAAATTGGTCTGAAGCAGGGATAACACTCAATTTGACCGATTCAATAAAATACAAGTCTCGATTTGGGGAAAGAAGTTCATCAGTGTACTGCGCTAATATTTGTTTTGTGAAAAATCTAGAAATATTACCCAAATTAAATTATGACTATTCAAAAGAAGACATTCAAATCTATATTATGTAAAAAAAATCAAATTTGTCCGAAGCAGGCATAATGCTCATTTAGATTGATGAACTTCGTTCTCCAAACCGAGAATCGTCCTTTAACATGGAAAAGTCGAAAAGTCTCTAAAAACAACAGGCGATTTTGTGAAAACAACCAGTGAAATTGCCTGCTGCTAATGAAACCCCTGAAATCTATCATGGGAACTTATTACTTTGCGTGCTGTTCTATGTTGACAAATTGGAGATAACGATCATTTACCTTTAATTGGCATTATATGCCAAGCATGTCACGATTCTGGAAAAATAGCCTAAAGGGTCGTTGAGAGAAATCAGCCTTCTATCATTACCTTCTCAAGCATGGGTTAGGGTCTAAGAAAAACTGGTCCGTTTCAAAAGTAACCTGACAATGACACGTGGACTGGCCCTAAGCTCAAACCCTGTTCACAAGGTATGAGCTTCTTGGTAGAGGTGCTCTGTGTATCACAATCAGGCCTGTAGCCAGGATTTACCTACCTGGGGGGGGAACCGGTTTTACCAAGGGGGAGATTTTGCCGGGGGGGCTGTTTGACAGTTTTTGGCAATAAATCATGCGAAAAGTGATCAGAATGGTGAAAAACTGCATGATTTTTAAAGAATTTCTGGCTAAGGGGAAGTGGCCGCTCCCTCCACCCCCCCCCCCACCCCCTCCTTGGCTACGGGCCTGACAATGATGGAAAAGGTTAATATTGTAAGATTTGACTTGGTCTCTAGCGTTTGTGTTTCAATATTTTTGATTTTTTCAGATGATGACGAAGATGAAATAGTACACGTTCAACATGATAAAGATGAATTTGAAAGTACTGTTCGGACATTATCGTCAAAGATAGAGGACTTGAGCACATGCAATGATTTAATTACAAAGCATGGAGCTGCATTACAAAAATCACTCGGAGAAGTAGAACAAATGGATAATTCCCAAGATGCATCTGCCAAAATAAATCGAGTCAACGAACGTGCCACATTGTTTAGGATTACTACAAATGCAATGATAAATGTAAGTACATTTTGAGTTTCATTGATGTTAATAATTGAATGTGGTAGACTAGGTTTCAATAACAAGGAAATGATGGTCTGATGTGCTAGAGTCTGATTAACTCTCTATATGGGGGAATAAATACTGGGTTTGAAACTCAAAGCTGCCTGGAATATTGCTTTTCACTCTTGGCAATGAACTTGGAGTAATTTAAGCAATAGACTGAATGCCATTAGGTTAAATTGTGGCCATGTTTTCAAACTTAGTCATGAACCCTGATTATCCCAGGGTCTGATTTACCACTGAGAATAATACTCCAGGGCCTGATCTACCTGTGAGGAGAATACTCTAGGGCCTGATTGACCCCTGCAGAGAATACTCCAGGGCCTGATTGACCCCTGCAGAGAATACTCTCGGGCCTGATTGACCCCTGCAGAGAATACTCTAGGGCCTGATTGACCCCTGCAGAGAATACTCTAGGGCCTGATTGACCCCTGCAGAGAATACTCTAGGGCCTGATTAACCCCTAAAGAGAATACTCCAGGGCCTGATCTACCTGTGAGGAGATTACTCCAGGGCCTGATCTACCCGTGAGGAAATTACTCCAGGGCCTGATGTACCCCTAAGGAGAACACACCAGGACCTGATATACCCCTAAGGAGAATACTCCAAGGCCTGATCTACCCCTGAAGAGAATACTCCAAGGCCTGATTTACCCCCTGAGGAGAATACTCCAAGGCCTGGTTGACCCCTGGGGAGAATACTCCAGGGCCTGATGTACCCCTGAGAACACTCCAGGGCCTGATTGATCCCTGAGAAGAATACTGTAGGGCCTAATTGACCCCTGATGAGAATACTCCTGGGTCTCATTGACCCCCGAGGAGAATACTCTAGGGCCTGATTTACCCCTGAAGAGAACACTCCAGGACCTTATTTACCCACTGAATGCAAGATATCTGGGCTCTGATGTATTTAATTAACCTCGACTTGTCCTCAGCAGCAGTCACTAATCCTCCATGTATTTCTCTTGTCTTAAGTTAGATAACATACTTGCCTGGTTTGATTCTAATAAGTCATAGAATGGAATTGGCTGTTACCCTTCACAGACCTCTCATCTCCTCAAAGAATTTAACAATAAGAAATTGCTTTTGGAATCATGTGTTGATTCCTGTATTTTTTTGGGGGGGAAGTTAACCAATTTATCATAATCAAATAACAGAGATTTTATAATCGATAATCTTAATTAAGATTCTAACATAAATAGGCCATGATGACTTCCAATTTCTAAACTAATCAAGTTGTGTATATACTGTTTCTTGATATACTGGAAAACCTGTATATCTGAATACCTCTATAATTGGAACACTTTCTCTCAGTCTTTATTTTTTAGTCTCCCATTGACTACTATTCCCAATGATGTTCGCTTATTAGGCAGGTTTTACTGTATGTATCAATCTTAATATTGCAAATGTCTTAGTTAGCTTTTAAATGGAAAATGGACTCATTTTCGATAGACATAATGATGGTTGAATTTTTTGTGTTTTCATAACACACTTCAATAAATATTGATAATTTTGGTTGGTGTAAGATATATTTTTTCACTTGAAAAATCAACTTTGGAGGGTAACAAATCCATGTAATTAATACAGTACTTTGTAATCTGGCATCATGCTCAGAATCTGAAGGGCATTTGACAATAAACATGTCACTAAAATATTTTTAGACCCGTTTTTTTCGCGGTATTGCGACTAGTTTACTCTTCCCTTGTGTGAGACCAGAGATATCCGAGAATCTCTGGAGTCGAACCCTGCATGTACACAATTAGATACTTGCTTGCTCACAGTAAACGATGATTTGTTGAGAACGGAACTGATCTATTATGAAGCTGTTTTGAAAGTTAGTCATAACTACATGAACAATGCCTTGGTCATATAAGCTCTGATTCATCGGCCGGCGCCCTGTCAATTGAGTATTTTGTTCAGAATTGCAATTCATTTTTGAACAAAATACGTTAGCCTATGAATCGTAGCTTATGTAAGCTAGGTATAAGGATAGGAAAAAATCTTGCAAAAACAGGGGAAGTAATTTTGTTTGTGATTTATCACCAGTTCATGAACTATGAGTGTCAGATTCTACATACATAAGGTAGATGAAGCACTCTTTTAAGGAGCAAAATCCAATCTAGCTTATTGGAAAGGTTTAAAATTAATGTAAACACAAGCCAGGAATGGCAAAAGTAAACAGAAGTGGTCAGTTACTTATGTTAAAGTTCAAGAGATGTACAGAATGAGATAATCATTTTGTTGGTACATGTTATATTCATGATTAGGTATCAATTAAAGTCCATGTAGCGTGATTAGAGAGATCTGTATGTTAATCAGGCGAGATTTGGCCTGTATTTTTGTGGTAAACCGCAGGCAAGATTTTAATCCTGAAAATTAGCTAGATTCTGGTTATATGTGCGAAATACCGCTGTGTAAAACAAAAAAATTTATGCAACATTATCAAATTCACTTTCACCCTTAATTAGCCTAGTTCAATGTTGTTTTAAAATTAGCTGGATTCTTAATTCAACTCGAACTACCAAACTAAATGCATTTAGGAAACCAATAGGGAAATAGATTCCAAGTCTAATCAAGATTTCAGATTGGCTACTTTCTGATTTCCAGTTTTGAGGTTTTCATGAAATCCAATTTGAGTACATTCTCAGTACATGGTTGGTAGATAGTCCAAGAATGGAGCTCATATATCGCCTTTTTAAGAGTTAAGTGATTTTGTCATGCAAGGAGCAGGGATGAGGTACATGATCAATGTATACAGAGTATAGTCGAATAAGGATATTCAGCAAATTAAAACGTCTATGTTAATAATCTGCAAAAGGCTAAAAATCCCATATATGGCAGGTATATAATTTACAAGAAGTATAATTTATATGTTATGTAACACCTAGTATAGTTAAAAGTAGAGCTTTGATTTCAACTCATTTGATAAGACATTGTCCTTCATCAAGGTCGTGATAAACTTAAGCACATTCTTGATATATGGCTGTCAAGCTATGGCATTGACATTACCCCCTGTCTTAGAGACACTGTTAAGTGGATACCCACATATGATTCACTCTCGACCTTCATCGAAGATATTTTACAAATTTACAGAAACCCAACTAGAGTATATGTTACGCAAAATAGGAAACTTTTGACCTCCATATATGCCTTGGTCACATTTGCTCAGATATTGACTACGGTGCCCAGCCGATTGAGTATTTTGTTCAAAATTGAATACAAATGTGACCAAGGCATGAATATTAAACATCCCGACATTTGAACTCAGAATCCTACAAATACTCAGACTTCAGCAAACAGATCTACTCTTATGCCGGGCATAAGAATTGAACCTAATTTGCCCAACCTCATGTTTGCTGAAGTTCGAGTATTTGTAGGATTCCGAGTTTAAATGTCGGGGTGTTATTAGAACAAAAGCATGGATATACAAGTATCTACAGTGCATTTAATTATTATCCCTTCCAAACTTCATTCATTGGGATAATAGTGAAGCCTTCTGTCTGTCCATTAGTCTATCCACCTGACGGTCCTGGCATCAAATACTAGGTAGGCCAATAATGTAGTGTTTTACCTCGGCCTTCCTAGTATGTTATGCCTGGGTCACATTTGCTCCAATTTTCACTACGGCGCCCGGCCGATTGAGTTTTTTGTTCAAAATTGAATACAATATTGAGCAAAACACTCAATCGGCCGGGTGAGGGCCGATGGATCGGAGCAAATGTGACCCAGGCAATTAACAAGTGTAAAATCTTATTGCAAATAAATAAAACTTAACCTTAAAAAAATCAAAGACTAGCGAACAGATTTTATTTATGTTTGGTGGAAAAATAGATATTGGTATATAGTTTTTAAAAAAAATTCCAAGATGGCCACCAATTCGAAAATGTTTGAAATTTTTCACTATAATCTAAACTTTTCATTTCTAACCAATGAGTTTTGCTACTGTTTGAAATTTTAGTAGTGTATCCATAAAATATATCTTTTTGACATATATTCCACGTCCTTTTCATAAAGAGCCACCAATTGCTTCTCAGTTTAAGTTAACCACCATGTAGATGTAGAATAACAATACAATACCAATGACAGTGGGACATCGATCTATTGCAGTGTGGTTTAATCAACAACCCAACATGAGAGAATTATTAACAGGAATCAGTAATATTAATTATTTGCATAACAGCACTCTTAATAAGTTCATTGTCTTCTGATATTAAAAGGCCAATTGCTAACAGAAATATTTACTGACAATTCAATGAGATTCCATTTGGGTTTCAGGCTAAATTGAATAATTAGCCGTCTCTGTGTTATTTAAAGGGTCTCGTAAACAGCCAGCAACAGGTAATAATCTCTGGTTGAAACAACTGTTTACATGTTAAATTAACATTATAATTTATTAATATTTTTATGTCAACATCACATGTGATGACACATTGTTAAAGTCTCCAACTATTTTGTGGATGGTGTTCGGTAATTGGTGTTTGGCATTTGGTGGTTGGTGTTTGGCTTCTGTAACAAATAGCAGGTGGTGACATTTTGCATGTCAATGCCTTGTTGCTTGTTATATTCATTTGAGTTTTTAATGAAATTCCTGTATGCTGTTCCAGTAGTGAAGTTGCACCTACTTGACATTTTGGAAGCAGGCTTTCACCTAGTTGAAATCTTTCCAGTCGTGAAGTTGCACCTACTTGACATTTTGGAAACAGGCTTTCACCCAGTTGAAATCTTTCCAGTCGTGAAGTTGCACCTACTTGACATTTTGGAAACATGCTTTCACCTAGTTGAAATCTTTCCAGTAGTGAAGTTGCACCTACTTGACATTTTGGAAACAGGCTTTCACCCAGTTGAAAACCTGTTTTGCACCCACTCGAGAAAAAAACCAGCAGAGAAAACTATGTTTATGCTATAGGAATAACCCATTCTGATACCCATCACATCTTTCTATCTTGAACTAGAAAGAAGCTTATAGAAGGCCATGATTTCTCTGAGAATTTCTCATGATGGGAATAACCAGTAGTATTGGGGTATTATATTGGTATATACTAGGTAGTTATTAATATCACCTCTGTAACTCTAATTATATTGACATGGTAAGGCCAGGCTAATGAATTGCATCTCATAATGTATGATGAGGAGAGCGTTAAGAAAATATTGGAAAAGTCGTTGCTGGTAGACACATGGAAAGCATGGTACAGGGGATGGAGTGAGATGGGGATGCTGGGATGGGGTAGTGGGGATTGGGGAGTCGTTAAGGCCAAGTAAGCAGGGACTATATGCAATATACATATATATTTGTAATCTGTATGTGTGCTATTTATCTTGGCCTAATCATAGTTTATTAAATCTTCTCTCAATTTTATGATTGTCTTGTAAATACATGCATGCATTTAATTTAGTGATTGTCTATATGCAGGCGTGCACCGAGTATCTGGATATTGCTCAAAGTCAAGGCAAACGATGGCAGAAAATGTTGCAACATGAGCACGAACAGCGATTACGTTTAGAAGAAATGGTGGAGCAGCTCGCCAAGCAACATAGCTCTTTCGAAAAACAAGTCCGCAAGTCTTTCCCCGCAGTAAACTTACCAAAAGTAGATGGAAGTAAATATGGCAGTAAGTTATATTATATATTCATTCTTAATACTTTTTAAGGTAGCTCTGGTGATCATTATTTTTTTTTTGTAATTTTCATAATTACAGTTACAGATTTCATGAAATAGATAATATTTTTTTCATAACTTTATGTGGGTACTTTGCAATGACACTTATAAACATAGTTCAAAATCAATTTTTTCGAAATTACTTCTTGAAGACATTTTCACAAATTATTTTAAATTTTTTTCCTGGAATTGTGGAACTTACTTCACTATACAGCATAGAGAGAAACTGTTTGGCTAACTTCCTAGTCACTGCATATTGTCTGACTTCGTTGATGCAACATTTCCAGTTTTTTTTCACTTCATACATATTTAGTTACAATACATTGTTTTTACATCATTTCCAACATTTCCAGTTGGTATTGCAATGAGTGACGATGATGAAGATGAAGAAGATGATGAATTCTTTGATACAGTGGCTGAACCTACTGAAGAGTTCAAGGTGGCACTACCGCATGCACATCATGACAAAAGAACACATAGGTAGGTGGGGTATTATTTCAGGGGAAGTGGGGTGTTAGAGGGGTGGGTAAGGAAGGGTTGGGGTGTTAGTTGAGGTAGATTGTAAGTGGGTAAAACATATAGATAGGTGTGTAATATTTCAGAGAACTGAGGTGTTAGGGGGGGGGGGTGGGAGTTAAGGAAGGAATGTTAATTAAGGGAGTGGAGTTTTAGAGGAGGTGGGTGGTAAGGAAGGGGTGGGATGTTAGTTGAGGTAGATTGTAAGTGGGTAAAACATATAGATAGGTGTGTAATATTTCAGAGAACTGAGGTGTTAGGGGGGGGGGTGGGAGTTAAGGAAGGAATGTTAATTAAGGGAGTGGAGTTTTAGAGGAGGTGGGTGGTAAGGAAGGGATGGGATGTTAGTTGAGGTAGAGTGTAAGTGGGGATGAGGTGTGAGAATACAAAGGTGGCTCTGCTGCATGCATATGACAACATAGCACATAGGTAGGTGGGGTAATATTTCAGGGGAGATGGGTGTTAAGGGGACTGGGAAATCATAAGAGGTGGGTTCTTCTGCACACACATGAAAAAATAAATATATAATTATATGATGGGGATTCTTAGCTTGTGTTTTATAGTAGGTGTTGTGTTAAAGGAGGAAAGTCAATTGGATTAAGGAATAATAGTACAATAACGTCATTTCTAAGGGCAATATAGTGAAATATTGGACCGAGGGCCAAAGGCCCAAGGTCCAATATTTCACTATATTGCTCGCAGAAATGACGTTATTAGTATTATTACCACCGTTAACGACCAGGACTGAAACAGCAAGAAAATCTTACGAATTGAACGATATCTAATTTCCCGGGGAAAATTGCCGGTCCAGAATATATTCTAGACCGGTCCATATGGACCACCACTATGACGTCACACATTTCTCAGGTCGATATAGTAAAATGAACGCCTTCTAAACTAGCACTAAAACCCCTAGAACTGGCCCGGCAAGGTGGTAATAATGTGGGTTATTAGAGGGATGGGCTATTAGTGGGCTGGATTATTAGAGGGGTGGGCTATTAGTAGAGTGTGGTGTTAGAGATAGACATCTTTGAGGGGAATATTTAAATCCTTTTGCAAATTATTTTTATTTTAGTGGATGCTTTTAAAAACATTTCATTTTTTATTTCATTTTTTTTATTATAGCATGTCATGTATCCAAAAACTCATTGATAAAGAAGCAAATTAAAGGGTGGTTTCCAATTTTTGATAGTTGTGAAAGAAGGAAGTTAAGTTGGTTAGAGCGAAGGGATTAAAGATGATTTCATTGGAGAAAAAAGTTAACTTTCAAATCTATGAAAATGTTGACTTTCAAATTGGTGAAAAATTTTGACTTTCAAATGAATGTCAAATCAACATTCAAAAGTGTTGTAATACGAGGGGAGAGAAGGGGGGGGGGGGTAAACCATGTTAAAATTAACTTTGTTTTTCCACAACTGTCACTATTTGGACACCATCCCTAAACAGGAGGGAAATCCCAGAATTCAATGGAAATTGATTTGTTCCTCTGCTGATTGGTCAGATGTCATAGGAACTAACGAAAACAAAATTCAAAATCAACATTTTCTAAAAATGCTGAAATTCAGACAAACAAGGATGGTAAGCAAGAGAGAATATTTCATTCAACTAATTTTCATATGGTCCAATAAAAATTGAAAATTGCCTGACCATGTGGCTATTAATTATGAGGTGATCCATGATCTCTGGGAGTTTTCCTCCTCTTTCATCCCTAAAAGGCCTGGAGACCATCCCTTTGTATTAAAACTTGTTGTTTTGTAGCAACCTGTTAGAAATACAGTGAGTATATAGAAATAAGAGCTTTTGATTAATGAAAGCGGTTTGATACCCCAGGCGCCATTTGGTTCTAACTAGGCATAAAATGTGCATGTACGGGTGTCATCAAAAACATTGTACCAACATGTAATAGGAATAACTCCTTCATTGTTCAGACTTTTCCATGTGCGTACAATTTTGTGGAGCCACCCTGTCTTTGTTTATAAGCTTTTATTGTCCGGATAAACAAGTGTCTTAAACTACTAGGATATTTTGGTTAATATGAACTGTACTCTTTTCATTTTTTTTTTGATTATATAATGACGTTCATAGTTGCATTTTAAATGCAATCTTATTTGCATTTGCTGTACATTTATATGTGCATTTGCTGTACATTAGTAGATGCATTTGCTGTACATTCATAGATGCATTTGCTGTACATTCATAGATGCATTTGCTGTTCATTAGAGATGCATTTGCTGAATATTCATAGATGTATTTGCTGTACATTCATAGATGCATTTGCTGTACATTCATGATGCATTTGTTGTACATTCATAGATGTATTTGCTGTACATTCATGATGCATTTGCTGTACATTCATAGATGCATTTGCTGTACATTTATAGGTGCATTTGTTGTTCAATCATAGCTGTACAATATCCAGTGCATTCATAGATGCATTTGGTGTTTGTAAAAAATTATTACACTATTATAAATCACAAGGTCTTGATATTTTATAAATGTCCTTTTGAAGATGTTCTTGTGAAATTGAATACTAGAGCAGGGTTAACTTTGGATTTTTGGTATAAAGGTGGCATTTTGTCTAATGGTATACATTACTTGAATGTTATACTTCTATCTACAATATTTGCGTCGTTGCATTCATAGTAATCCAAATAATGAATCTGTGAATGAACATTCTATATTTCAATCCATATACTAGTACATGTAGTCCCATTTAACCCATGTTATCAAAACATCAATCTTAATAGCGAGTTAACTTTTGGCTCTTCTGCCCATAATGAGGCAAGGGTTTTATTGCAATGTTTTTTTTTCTTAAATTCAGACTTGCACTGGTAATTTAGTATGCAGTTTTAATTTCCTGCCCATAATGGTAAACATAGTGGTTTAACAGACAAAGTAGAATAATTTGATTGACTTGCGCTGGTGCCTGGTGATATAGGACCTAATTTCAGTTTCCTGCCTATAATGAGAAGATGTTTTCATATATTTTTTATGTCACTACCAGAAGTGGTGACATATTGCTAAAGTCTCTAATTTTTTGGTCATTGTTTGGTGATTGGTGTTCAATGTCGGTGAAAGCATCTGATGCTGGGTATCTGTAACAAATAGCAGGTGGTGACATTTTGCATGTTAATGCCTTGTGTAAAATTGACTTGCCCTGGTGTTTTAGAATGCAACTTCAGTCTCCCGCCTTTAATGAGACAATGGTAAATGATTAAGTAAAAAAATATTTAATTGACTTATCTTGTTATTTTAAGATGTTAATTTAGTTTCCTGGCAATATGAGGCAATATTTTCATATGTTATTAAATTGATTTGCACTGGCGTTTTAGGATGCATTTTCAATCTCCTGCCCATAATGGTGATCACAATGGTAACCATGACGATGATATAGATGGTGAATCTAGGTACTCTATTACATTCAACCCTCCCCATATAGTTGTATCAATGTACAGTATGATCCAGGGGTCAGTTTCTCCATTCACCATAGTTTACAGATATGCTAGTCAATTCATTTTCAGGTTAGCAGTTAACTGATTTGCTTATCCCTAACTTTGGAGAAATTGGCCCTGGCTGTGGTGCTTATGCTGTGTCATATGGTACAGTGAAGCGATGCTACAGTGCTGTGTTGCTACAGTTCAGAGATATCTGCTACATTGTAATGATATGTGCTACAGTTCAGTGATATCTGCTACATTGAAATGATATGTGCTACAGTGCTGTGTTGCTACAGTGAAGTGATATGTGCTACAGTGCTATGTTGCTACAGTTCAGAGATATCTGCTACATTGAAATGATATGTGCTACAGTTCAGTGGTGAATGTTAAATTCAGTGCTTTTTTGTATGCAGCATCAGTATTGTGCAGTACAATACAATCTTATGAGCAATAATGTGCTACAATATAATGTGCTACAATGTATTGTGCTACAATATAATGTGCTACAGTGTAGTGCTTTGCATGCTCTAGGTTTTATCATGACTTATACTACACATGTAATATAATGCTAGATGACACAATACAATACTGTGCAGTACAATACCATACTGTTTTTATAGTATTGTATAACAGCACAGAATTGTAGCAGTATGCATTAAACTGTAGTATTTTATAAAATGTAATACATTAAAATATCGTACATGAAATTGTTTTATATTAGAATGTATTAACTAAAATGCAATTTATTGAAATATATTGCATTAAACTGTAATACATTAAACTGTAGTGCATTAAACTTCTGTAAGATAGCATAGCACATTAAAGTATGGTATAATACAGTACATTGAAAATGAAGATATTAAACAAATACTGGATGACCATGAGGTGGATATGCCAGAATACCTATCCAAGGAAAAAATACTAGGCGAGGCGAAGCCGAGCCTAGTATTTCTTTTCGAGGATAGGTATTCTGGCATATCCACCTCATGGTCATCCAGTATTTATTTTATTATGCACCTCACTTGAGAAATACTTTATTTTAAAGAATGGGTCTACTAAAACAGAAGCCGAGCCTATAAAAACCCTGGTGTTCGACAATCAAGAATTCCATTTATTCTCTTATTTGGCCTTATTCTTAAGTATTCCCTCCATATATAATAAGTTTGGCCGATGCCTTATCTAGCGCCACCTACCTTTTGTCAGTTAATCACAGGAAATTGAATAGAAATCCCCTTCTCTCATATCATCAAATCAATTCTCCCTCGCATTCGTCTCAAATTCAACATGGAAGAGATTCTAAGAAAATGACGTCATCGACAAATGGACTCGTCGAAAGTATTTTTTCGAGGATAGGTATTCTGGCATACGGGATGGTTGGAGATCTCGTTGCTTCAATATTGGATAGAACGAGATCTTGCTGCCACGTATGGCAAAAGACCCTGCAGCTCTTAACCAATCAGATTTGAGTATTTTAATGAGGTGCATAATAAATGCTAATATCATGTTTAAGCCCCCCCCCCAATTTTTCTAATTTTCAACAAGTGTATTTAAAACCGTTTCCTCTACCTCATACCCATATGACTTTGTTTATGTTGGTATGTTCGTGTAAATTATGCCTAATGGTTTTACTGTATTACCGTATATCTTATTAATAAGCTCCTGTCCAAAACAGCATTGTCACCAAAGTGCTTCAATTAACCTCCTTTTGAAGCAGAGCATGGCCATTGTGCCGTTTGTTTCACAAGTTTTTATAGTTCATATTCAAATAGGTTTGCATTGGTACATGGTAGTAGATTTAGAGAAATGGGAAAATAGTGCTCAAAATTTTGGTATTAAATTGAATTCTCCAGTCTGGTTTTCCCCTGGTGGAATTGGTGATTGGTATCCTCAAAATACATGATTTTGGTGGTGAACTTAAAAACTTAAGCTGAAAATTTTTTATTTGAATTGAAACATCACAGACATCAAGTCTAATTCCAATTGGCAATGGTATCATATGATTCCGTGAAATATGGTACTGTATAGACTAAAATGGAACCATACAGTACCTTGAACACTGTACAACACCATACAGTTCCAACCATTCCAACAGTACCATACGGTACTATACTCTTAATGTACCGTACGGTACCGTGCGATTACATCGCGGATTATGGGTGCAGCTAACCTACCTTTTCATCGACAATAGTGTCTATAATTAATTCCTTGCTTTGGAGCATATTTTTCTGTTTATGGTTTTATGTATTGTTTCTCCCTACCCTTAGACCAATAATAATAATATGTTTATAAATATTACAATATGGTTCTTATTACAATATATTAGTTACATGATTAATTCTAACTTCAGAGTTTATGACCCAGAAATATGCTATTTGAAGTAAGTTTATAGTGTTTGATTAATTTAGAAATAAGAAAATTTAATATTCTTGTAGTTTGTATAACATCTGCTTCTAAAGTTTGACTGAAATATAAATTCAATTTTTTTAACATTCATGTAGTTTGTGTTATAATAATTGTATGTGTGCTATACAACCCCCCACATTCTCTCCTTTATAAGGTGTTGGGTAGAAGAGTTTGTGAAGGGAGGCTTGGAATAGCATATTAACACAATACCTGAATATGTGAAACATTAACCCACTATATATTTATGCTTAGAAATTTACACATTTTGTTAAAGCCACTTGCCCAGGGACTTATTCTATTTCAGCTTTTCTTTATAACTTATTTCTTCTGTCTTAATTATGCCTTGGTCACATTTGCTCCGATTTTCACTACGGCGCCCGGCCGATTGAGTATTTTGTTCAAAATTGAATACAATATTGAGCAAAACACTCAATTGGCAGGGCGCCGGCCGATGGATCAGAGCAAATGTGACTGAGGCATCAATCACCTCATTTTCATTAATATGTGATATTTATCTTTAGAAATATAGAGTGCTCATAAATTTTATGAGATTTAATCATAGCTTAATAAATACATGTAGTTGTACTAATTGATAAATTAGAGTTATTTATTAATTCTAGAAAAGTCATGCTTCCTTTATTTATTTGACCTCTTGAATCCTAGGCTCTGAAATCGGTTGAAACATGAGATTTTTCATTTTTGCCACCTTTTGACATTTTACTTCATACTTATACAACATGATGCTCAAATTAGTAAACTTGACAGAGATCATTTCTACACATTTTAAAACAATTCTGGTGTTAATTGGATAAACATTGTTCAAATAAGAGCAATTTTAGTGAAAATTTTGTGACAGATTTCTTGTCACTCTGGGATTCAAGGTTATTTCTGAGGTGACAGGAAATGTTGTCACTCCATGTAGTCAAGATGTTAATCATAATTGCTTCAGTTTCAATTTGTTTATTTATTTATTTAGATTTTGCTTTGATTTTCTAAATCCTCAAATCTGATTTTTCCACTACCTTATTTAATTGAATCAAATATCATCAACGGTACAGTAGAATTCAATTGTTTTTAAGTTATATTTTGTATTGTGGTAAGAGACCATATATTTGCAAATTGACAATGAAAAATTATATTTTGTATTGATGTAAGGGGCCTTATATTTGCAGACGGACAGGAAGTGGAATAAGTACAGGAAGTATAGACAGTTTGGGGCACAACTATGGCCGAGAAGAGGTGGAAAGTTCCGACACTGACTCTGAAAAGACGGAAGAAGCTAGAGTCATCAGCAGATCTCAATTGAAGAAATCCAAATCAGTAAATATTACGAATTTACATTAAAACTAAAACTTTATCCCTTTAATCTGAACACTTCTAAAGGAATGCATTTTTTGGCCCATCCCTTTTAATCTGCAATGGATTACTATGCTAAAGAGCCTTGAAATTTGAACACATGCCATTCTGAATCTGAACACTTTTGGCTGTCCTCGTGGAGTTTGGATTAGACCGGTTTTAATGTATACTTGAATTAAGTCAGAGAAGGTTTGTGAAATCTGACTTGAACTTGACTGTTAAAAAATGAATTAGTAAATTAAATGGAGTACCATGCTTATTTAGACGCAGAGATCATGGTAGACGTTCGCCATTCGCCAATCGCGAATTTTCGAAAGAGGTGGCGAAAAATATGTAAAGGTATTTCGCAGTTATGGCGAATTAGAGTTGTCACGGTTTCCCGATATTGGACCGAATTTCGGTCAAGATGCTTCGGTTCGGGACATGGGACAGAAAGGGTTAATATCGGTACATAGATTCCTTCCCTAGAATGCATAAAAACGTGTATAAATAGCGAGGAACAACTCCGACTTCGTTCTGAAAAATTAAATATTTTCACTTACCTCGTACCTAGTTTACACTTCTTTGCATTGAAAAGTGTTATTAACGGACCCGCGATTTCAGGTAGATGGTAATGCTTGTTCGTAAATTTCTTCATCGTCGTTCGCAAATCGAGTGCATTATCAGTATGCCGGATGTAGGAAAGAAATTGAAAAATCGAGCCGGCATCTAAGTCGAAAAAGTCGGCAGTTTGGAAGTATTTTGGGACTCCGATATCACAAGGTAAACGAATTGGTGATATTACACCGTGCAGACTATGTGAAATGCCGATCACATTCGCGGCAGATGCTTTACATTCAATTTTAATTGACGTTTTTTTATTTCTGAATATGATTTTGAAAAGTGAAACTGAAAGTGAAACTGTCATCATCAGACATTGCATCATTTTTAATGTTCCCTTTTTTACGGTTTTTCAAAATGGCTAATTCATATTTTGGTTGGCGAAATTTTTTTTGGAAGATTTAGCCACAATGGCTAACAAGTTTTTTCAACTATCGTGATCTCTGTTAGACGTTATTTTCTTGATATTTAAAGTATATGTAATTAATGCCTACATATGAAAATAAATGAAATTTTAATCCCGATCTGTTTTTTCAGAAAGTGAATACAACCTTAGTCAATAGCCATAAGAAAATTACTTCTAGTCAAGATTTAGCAAAATCAAATAGCAACGCCTCAATCAGGTCAGGTGTCTTAGCAACAGGCAAAAAACAGCGTCGAGATCGAATTCCCGAAAAGCCAAATTATAGCATAAACCTGTGGAGCATCATGAAGAATTGTATCGGAAAAGATCTTACAAAAATTCCTTTGCCGGTAAGTTGAATTAAGTTTTCATTATGGAATACAGAGTGGGGTGTACAGAGTGTCTCAATAAAAATGTTACAATAACAAAATGGTCAATATCTTTTGAAATATTGACATTTTTATTGGGCCACCCTGTAGTATCTTGAAATTTCTGGATTTTTTAGTAAGGAAATATATATTGCTTCAATGAAATTAAGGTCAGATCTGTCAAACATTTTAGAAACTTAAGGCGCAGCATGAGATGAGAGTAAACTACACTTAACTGTAAAATAGTAACACAATAAGTAAAAAAAGCAGTGAAAAACTTGAAACTTATCCTAAATACCTTTTTCTTTCTTTAAATGTATGGTTAAATTCCGATGTAATTATTCCACTTCCTGTCCGTCTGCAAATATAAGGCCCCTTACAGCAATAAAAACTGTATGGTTACCACTACCTGTCTGTCTGCAATAATAAGACCCCTTACAGCAATAAAAAATATATTGTTCTGTTTCAGGTGAACTTCTGTGAGCCACTTTCCATGTTACAGCGTCTTACTGAGGAGTTTGAATATTCTGACATACTTGACAAAGCTGCTAAGTAAGTACAGGAAAGCCTGCAAACTCTTTGGCCCGAGTCCATACACATTTAAAGGCCCCTTTTAAAGTTAGAAGATATAGTTTAATTATTCAGATATTACTTTGAGTGATTTGCAAAACCATTTGAGACATTTTTCTCAAAAATATGATTAAAAATGTTTCATTTTACAATTTTGAAATATTTGATATCCCCATTTTAGAAACAAAAGTTTAGAATTTTAGATATCAAATACAATCTAATCTCTACATTACTGGGACTGCCCAGATTTGTTAGGATATGCATTATACAAGTAACAATAAATTTGCTTTTAAACTACAGACCAATAAATCAGAACAATATTAGGAATAATGGTATATCATTATGTCACAACACAACCAGAAGTCATGACATATTATTATAGTCTCCAACTTATTTGGGGATGATGTTCGGCATTCATAGGTGTCTAACACATGTCAGGTGGTGACGTTTTGCATGTAATGCCTAGTTATTTTAATGTGTTTTTTTGTAGATTTGATGATGCTACTGAACAATTAATGCACGTAGCAGCATTTACAATATCTGTATACTCTACTACGACAAACCGCACCGGAAAGCCATTTAATCCGCTTCTTGGGGAGACTTTCGAGTGTGATCGATGGGATGACCTCGGCTGGAAGTCCATCTCTGAGCAGGTTAGCTTAGCATGGTTGAAGAAGGCCATGCTTTGTAATTTGTCAGTTCTATCTTATTGGAGTTATTGTAGACTAAAATGTACATCAGACTTTTCAATGAATAAAATCACATTTTGATTTGCCAAGTTTTCCATTTCTCCATCTTTTTGATATCTCGAGCATATAATTTCATCGATTGAAAAAGCAAAAGCAAATGTGTAAAACGTGTTATGAATTTTTCTTCAAGTTAGGGGCTTGAAGCAGGAAATGGGCAGTCTTCTCCATTGTTGTTTTTTGTCAAAATTGCAGTTTTTGGAAATTTTGCATCCGTTACAATGTTAAAATTTTAATCTCCAGTCAATTATTGTGTAGTTTTCATTCAATTTGCTTAATTTCTCATTCTTTTTGTTAATTTTTCATTCAATTTGCTTAATTTCTCATTCTTTTTGCCAATTTTTCATTCAATTTGCCAGTTTTTCATTCAATATGCAAACTTCATTTAGTTTGCCAATTTTTCATTCAATATGCCCATTGTCAGAAATGTTAATAAAACCCCTGCTTTTGAACAGGTTAGTCATAGCCCCCCAATCGCAACAGACCACATCGAAGGCAGGGAGGGGTGGACCATGTGGCGAGAATTTGGAGTCAGTCTCAGCTATGGGGCTGGATATATAGACTGTCTACCATATGGTAAAGCCATTAGGATCCTGACATTCGGAAACATTTAAATTACCAATAGACCTTTTCAGTAAACAGTGTATTGGTCATGTCTATCAACTAATTTACAGAGGGAAAAGTATATGAACGTCAGGATAGTAAATTTATTGGTTTATATATAGGCATTCGCTGCCGCTTCATGCCTCTTTCCCCCTATTCATGCCTTGTCTGTTCCCCTATTAAAGATATAAATGGCAAAACACTCAACACTCATAATATAAGAGTAATAAGAAGGCCTATAAGGCCTATAATAATTAATGAAACTGTACTCTTGTACCGTTATAAAGTTATCATGACTTTTTTTGCTTCTCACTTCCCCATGCCTTTATGAAAATGCATGAGCCAAACAAGTCTAATAATAATAATACATCTAGCTTCAGAATTCCTATAAAATATATTCCTCTAGGTTCCTTGAATTGAAATCAGTGGACAATGCACAGGGAATGCACATTAGAGAACTAATCACCCTTCTGAAAATCTCGTGGCAAGTCTGGGAAGTCTGAGACCAGAGGGGTGGGAAGGCTTTGGTTGGTTTCTAAAATTGGCCTTGACATTGTCAACAAATAAAAAGAGCCATGACAACAGATAGTTTTCCCTGTTTTAGGTTAGCCATCATCCCCCAATGTTAGCGATGAATACAGAGGGCCGGGAGGGATGGACCCTTTGGCAAGAGTTCACGGCAACCAGCAAATTCAGAGGAAAATATTTACAGATTGTCCCCTTAGGTAAGGAACTCCTCTTTCAGCCTTTTCTTATTCTTAATACTAAGATTGCTTTTTGACCTTGAGTCTATGTTAATATTTCAAGGCTTTGTGATGTGCTTAATCTTATGAAGCCCAAAGAGTTCTTATAATGTGTATGAGTCTGAGTTAATATGTCAAGCTTTAAGACCTATTGATGTGCCTTATCCAATGGAGCCTAAAGCTTCTTTGTAAACAAATGTATAATGTGTATAGCAGTGTCAAATGAGCCTTTATTATACTACATGCATGTGTTAAGCTTTGATTGTGATTGTATGTCAGTGTCATGTCATGTCATCTCATAATGGAGCCTGATGCTTTCATGTTTAATTGCTTTAAGGGCGAATAGCTTCTCATCATGAATAAATCTAAAATAGTTTTAATTCAGTGATCTCCTCAGGATTTTTTCTCACGTGGGTGCAAATTTCTCATTTTCACAATTCAGACCACTATTAGTCAAAATTTGCCATTTTTTATGATTTTTCTCATTTTCAAGGGGGTGCAAATAGATTTTCAGGTGGGTGCAAACCTATTTTCAGAATCTCAGGTGGGTACTGCGCCCACTTGCTTTAATGCTGGGGAGGTCACTGTGATATTTAACTTACATACATTTAGGGTAGCCATCATTGTCCAATGTAATCAATAGACTAGATGCGAGTAGAAATAATCTTGATTTACGTCATTAAATATTCAAAATTCAGTCAAAGTGATGTCATAGTTGAAATCTGCATGTAAAAGTACATCTAGAAATATGGTTTCGAAAATTGTATATCAACTTTGAAAATCTAATTTTTTTTTAAAATGTGACGTTCGGGTTGATTCCCCATAGACCCCATGTTACAAAATCACAAAAAGTGAATTATCTTTTCTTGTATTGGACAGATAACATTTTCTTTTACTGGACATATTTTAATTTGCATAACTATTAGATACATAAGGGTTATATGAAAATTGAACCACGCAAATAGATGTAATTTAAGTTAAAGGGAACTTTCTACTATACCCGCCATGCTATCTGACCCGAACGAGCCACCTGGTGGTGAATCTGGTTACTACCTACTCGCATCTGCGTTATTGACTTGGATTTAAACTTTCCACACATTGAAGTTGGAAAAATTGTTTTTAGAGAAAATTAATTAATGATTGGATTATGTGTCATCACCAGAAGTGGTGACATATTGCTGTTATAATCTCCATTTTTGTGGTTCGGTTGTCTGCATTTTGGATTTGGTGTCTTTAACAAATGGCAGATGGTGACATTTTGCATGTTAATGCCCAGTATTTTATTGTTACTATACTATAAATGTACTTACTTTATAATATAGGTGTAGGCCATCTAAAGTTCCATAAGTCTGGCAATCACTACACGTGGCGAAAGGTGACGACAACTGTCCATAATATTATCGTTGGAAAGCTTTGGGTGGACAACCATGGAGAGATGGACATTGTGAACAATTCTACTGGAGATACATGTCATCTCAAATACAATGCTTATAGCTACTTCTCAAGAGAAGCCCCCAGAAAGGTATGTTTGTATGGGTCACTTTGGTACATGTAAAATAAACCCACAACTCAACTGGGGATACATGTCATCTCAAATACAATGCTTATAGCTACTTCTCAAGAGAAGCCCCCAGAAAGGTATGTTTGTATGGGTCACTTTGGTACATGTAAAATAAACCCACAACTCAACTGGGGATACATGTCATCTCAAATACAATGCCAGAAAGGTATGTTCTTATGGTTCACCCAGGTACTGTTAAAATTAACGCTGCATGTTGGTAATTAGTAAAGTATTGATTGAAATTACCTTAAATGGGTAAATGACAAACCGTTTTTATTGTCGTTGTCAGTAATTTAATTGTATCTTGTCATTAGTGGAAAACCCTCTGTAAGATCAGCTCACTACAGCCACCTACAATAATGAAGAGCTCTCTATTTATGCTACATCCACCTCCAATAATGAAGAGCTCTTTTACAGGTGACTGGTGTGGTTTCTGACAAGAACAATCGTGCTAAATGGGTTCTAACTGGCCAATGGGACAGCAGAATGGAAGGTGCCAAGGTGCTAAATATATCAGAGTCAAACAAGGGAAAACCTGTCTTTGAAACTGGTGCTCCGTTTATGGTGTGGCAGAAACGTATGCCTCCGTAAGTACACAAGATAATAAGCAAATATTTCATTCTATGAAGGGCCAATACCTGTTCATCTTTTAATGATTTTTGCAATATGTATTGCCCGCAGTAATGATATAACATCTTTTATTGGTCATATGGTGAGTTCATGGAATCGCCTACTTGTATTTCTGTGTGTCCGTCTCAGCAACTTGGGACAAATGAAAACTGCCACTTGTCTGAACTGAACCATTTGTTTAAATATTCATTTTGTGGGGTTCCTTATATGCTTAATTGTCTCTCAATCTCATTATTTCTCAAAAGTATCTTTAACATTATTAGCACATTAGCCACATTTACATTTGTAGATCACATATATTTTGCCAATTTCCGTAAGGTTGATTTTTCTTTCAATACACTCGTTTATGAGTAAAAATAGTATCTTAAATGAATGCAGTTTTACATTAATAATGTGTGTGAAGGGTGTGTTTGTAAAGAAAAATTTAATGTATTACATATACGATAAGTGTAACTACATAATTATAATTCTTTATTATAGTCCATGGTCAGATAAGATGTATAACTTCACCAAGTTGGCCATGGAGATTAATGAAATGGAGGAGGGAATTGCTCCAACTGATAGCAGATATCGTCCCGATCAGCGTGCCATGGAGGTAAAATGATGTACAGTAAAACTAAATTGTAAAGTGGAACACCTCTGTTACATGGAACACCTCTGTTACATGGAACACCTCTGTTACATGGAACACTTTTTCAGAGTCCCATGATCCATTGACAAAATGTCAAATGAACCCTTTTTAAGTGGAACACATCCCAGGTGGAACAATTTTTCGAGGAACCAAAGGTGTTCCACTTACACTGGTTTTATGGCAAATCGACCAATTTTTTTTTCAAAATATCTTAAGTTCTCAGAATTTCAAATCTGACTTAAGATTTGAGATTTGACCTTGGTTGACCTTAGTGTATGTGATTTGATAAAATAAGTTTTGTTCGGTGGAATTTTCCACTCTGAAGAGTATCTGTTTCCAGTAAGTCACTACATTTTTCAAATTTTGATACTCATATCTTAAATACTACTTTAGTACATTATTGTATTACTCTAATTGTAGAGAGGAGAATGGGATGAGGCTAACAGATTAAAACTGCTACTTGAAGAGAAGCAGAGGGCAGTGAGAAGGAAGAGAGAGGCAGAGCAGGCTGAAGCTAATGAACAAGGTAGGCCTATGGCTAAAACTGAAACAAAAAATTACTTGCAGACCACTCATATTTGCACTGAAAACTTGTTGCCCCTTTATTTTTACATGTACTTTTGCTCTCAATGAATCAGTATTTTATGAAAACTAGATTGTATTGTAATTAAATTGGATAAATAATTGGCTCATTTGCAAATCAAACCTATATGCAACATTTTGTGGGACTTTATAGCTGTAGTGACTGCATTTCATTTCCATGGTACGATGAATATCACAATTATATTTGCAAATGAAGTAAAATTACTTCCATTTTATTGTATTTCCTTGATTATGCCAACATGCTAGAAAATTGCAGATTGGAAGATTCTCATATATGTCTCAGATGTATGTTTCCTTGGTGATCCACATATTACAATACAATGTATTATGATTATTTCAGGTGTCGAGTTTCCAGCTTATGAGCCACTCTGGTTCAAACAAGAGCACTGCAAATACACTGGCAAACATGTCCACACATTTAAGAACACATACTGGCAATGTAAAGAGAAAGGTGATTTCACAATGTGTCCAGATATATACCTATGATACGCATCACATACAACAGTATAACAACGCTAAACGGGAGAACATTCTCTGCCAGGAGTCGGCCATGCTGGATAATCATGAATATGCTCCTTTATATCCGATATACCCAGCTCTACGATTATGTGGATGATGACAGAGGGGTTGATTGTTGGATATTGAATTGATCACAGAGCTTTATGTCATGCATTCAGTCAGATGTTAATGGGCGATAAGAGTGACTGATGGTTAATAAAGAATATATCATGGATTTCAGTGCTACATAAACAGACAGACAGAACAGACATAAATGGCTGTTCTGAAGCCTAACGCTTAAGTATTTAAGTTTTGAAAAATATGAAGGTACGTGCTTTGATTAGAGCCATCACTTACGTTGATGTCATATTCTTCTACTTTTGATGTACCAAAAAGGCTAGTTTTCTTCTCAGTTGTATTTTATCATCATTTACTTTTACAACTTATAGCCCCTTTATGAGGTTCTTAGCTAAGGTATGATCAACACCTGGAGACACAGTCATAACTGGCAACTGATCAGAAGAGACTACATGTATGATAGGCCTCATGATATGCATGTATGGTTATATGATGTGCATGGGTTTTTCTGTTCCCATGATATGCATGGGTGGTTATCATGATACGCATATGGGTTCCCATGATATTCATAGGAGGTTCCCATGATATTCATGGGTGGTTAGTGATTGATATTGTAAGTCCATGACATTTCTTTTAACTCAACACTCAACAAATGAACAAGATAGGACAAATTAGGCCACCTTGAAAATGTAGACGCTTGCAGTAATTAATAAAAGCATTACTTCCGAAACTTCTTCCGGTGTTTTTTTTTGCTGAATTTTCTTGGATTTAAGCACTGCCACATTGTGCTTGCTTTATGCTTCCTTCTATCTTGCCTCATAACTCTATGCCACATTTGTTTTTCTCATGTAGATCCTCTTACTTTACAAATAACTTCTTTGCTTGTAACGTGACTCATGTTATTTGTGACTCATTTAGTATGTCATTCATGGATGATTTCACTCATGGATGATGTCACTCATGGATGATTCACTCGTGGATGATGTCACTCGTGGATGATGTCACTCGTGGATGATGCCACCCATGCATGATGTCACTCGTGTATGATGTCACTCATGTATGATGACACAGGCATTCACAAAGCTTATGTATGACACACATTTATAGTTTCATGTCATTCATGTTTGACACAAATTCATGTCTCATATGCCAAAGTGAAAGGAAGCAGAAAGGCATGTGTGGAAAATTAAAGTAGTTTGCTCAATTTAGTCAAGTAGTGCTATTTATCAAGTGCATGTGTTGTATTTTGTTTTATTTTACTATATACATAGTACATGTGCTGTGTAATCTAATGTACTAAGCACCATTTGAAGTTATGAAAATATTTCCACAGCTGTTTTGAGAATATATTCACAGCTGTTTTGAGAATATATTCACAGCTGTTTTGAGAATATAATTCACAGCTGTTTTGGGAAAATATTCTCAGCTGTTTTGAGAATAATTCCACAGCTGTTGTGAGAATATATTCACAGCTGTTTTGAGAATAATTCCACAGCTGTTTTGAGAATATATTCACAGCTGCTTTGAGAGTATAATTCACAGCTGTTTTGGGAATATATTCACAGCTGTTTTGAGAATAATTCCACAGCTGTTTTGGGAATATATTCACAGCTGTTTTGAGAATATATTCACAGCTGATTTGAGAATATATTCGCAGCTATTTAGAATACATTGTCAACAGTTGGTACAATGACATGAAATATATAAGTTTACAACTCAAATTGCACAGAATGTAATGTTCCATATGGAACTTAATTGTACCATTACGCCTAAAGTTAAATGGTTTCATACTTTTTTTGTCCGCTCGATCTCAAATTGCAATAGAGAAAAATGCCAAACTTAATCGTGCAAATATTAAAAATTGTCAAATTAGATTGCCCAAAAAATGTTCATGTATTCTAATGTGCAAAAATATAATGTATTTATAGATAAGAATATTATAGTTTCACCTTTAGATATTATTTTTGTGGAAATTGTTTTCAGTTAATGCACTGGAGTGCTGTTTCAGTAGAGAATGAGTTCATGCTTTGTACTTCACACACGCAAAGATTCTTTTCAAACTAAAGAAATCCGATATTATAGCTACATGTTGGGATTTTGTATTTGTAAATTGTAATGCAGGGTGGACTATTTATTGTACATATTGTAGAGATATTTTGACATATTGTTAAGATATGATGATAAATTGTAGAGATATGGGGAAATATTGTTAAGATAAGATGACATATTGTAAAGATATGATGGCATATTGTAAAGATATGATGACATATTGTAAAGATATGATGGCATGTTGTAAAGATATGATGACATATTGTCAAATTGTGATATGGTGACATATTGTAAAGATATGGTGACATATTGTAAAGATATGGTGACATATTGTAGCGATATGATGACATATTGTAAAGATATGGTGACATATTGTAAAGATATGGTAACATATTGTAAAGATATGATGACATATTGTAAAGATATGATGGTATATTGTAGCGATATGATGACATATTGTAAAGATATGGTGACATATTGTAGAGATAGATGACAACTTATTGCTTGTGAAATGTTGCTTACTCCAGATTAAAATGTCATCCAATGCCATGAACTAAAATGTATCAAGGGCAAGGAATAAAGTAAAACTACACTCCCCAATGTAAATAGGGCAATGTTTCAAGAATGGGAAGTCAGGGCTGTAATTGCTGCAACTTTCGGAGGGGAGTGTACCATAGTCATGTGCCACAACGATTGGCTTGTATACCATCCTGAAAGTTAACATTCTGATCCCTATTCTTAGATTAGCCAATCAGACATTTTTAATTTTTCTGGCTTTCAAAAATCAAAATTATTAAGAAGTAGAATGCATGGATGGCCAGGGTGAAAAATACATGGCTGGGGTGGCATTTCAAGCTGGGGTGATGTAGGCTTGGGTGAACATTGTATAGTATATTGTATATAGACAGGTGTCATGTAATGATGGTGCAATACTTCCTATATTATTGAATTGTAACATAAAATATTCCAGTGAACTTGGAATTATATTCAACTGCACACAGAATGATATAGTGGTTTTGTATTGAGATTAAGGAAGGCAGGGTACAATGAATAATATCAAATTTCTTAATCTAATGTTTGACTTATATTGAGATTAAGGTGGGTGGGGTTAGGGGTACACTGAACAATAATGATTAATATTCAAAATCTGTTTATCTTTCATGACTAATGTTTTAAGTCCTTGACTTAAGAGTTTATTTACTCAAAAATGAACTTCTTTACTTAGATTTACTTCTTGGATGATACCAAAGCATTTTTCATTTTGAAAAAAATATCATTTATATCCATATTAAGTGGATATTCCATATTCCATTGGATTGTCTGTTTCTCCCAAAGTAAATTATTACCAGCGAACATTGAAGAATCAAACAAGGCATTAACATGACAAAATGTCACCACCTAAAACAATTTGGTCAATTTAAAGCAAGTTGGAAAATACCTTTTGACCTTAAGAATGTTTTTGAAGATTTGAGCTTCTGGGATCTTGTAGATGATTTTGAAAAAAGAAATTGTTCAATCTGAAGCAAGTTAAAACTAGTTGCACACAAATCTTAAGTCAGATTTGAACTTCTTAGAACATGTAGATGATTTTGAAAAAAAAATTTGTCAATTTGAAGCAAGTTGAAAAAATACCTCTTTGACTTTTTTTGACATTGAGAAGGTCATTGAAGGTCAAATGTCAAATGTAAAGTCAGATTTGAACTTCTGAGAACATGTAGATAATTTTGAAAGAAAATTAAGTAAATTTGAAGCAAGTTGAAAAAAGACCTTTTTGACCTTGAAAAGGTCATTGAAGGTCAAATGTCAAATCTAAAGTCAGATTTGAACTTCTGAGAACATGTAGATGATTTTGAAAAAAAATTAGTCAATTTGAAGCAAGTTGAAAAAAGACCTTTTTGACCTTGAGAAGGTCATTGAAGGTCAAAGGTCAAATCTAAAGTCAGATTTGAATTTCTGAGAAAATGTAGATGATTTTGAAAAAAAAAATTAGTCAATTTGAAGCAAGTTGAAAAAAGACCTTTTTGACCTTTTTTGACCTTCAGAAGGTCATTGAAGGTCAAATGTCAAATCGAAAAGGCAGATTTGAATTACTGAGAACATGTAGATGATTTTGAAAAAAAATTAGTCAATTTGAAGCAAGTTGAAAAAAGACCTTTTTGACCTTTTTTGACCTTGAGAAGGTCATTGAAGGTCAAATGTCAAATCCAAAGTCAAATCTAAAGTCATATTTGAATTTCTGAGAACATGTAGATGATTTTGAAAAAAAAATTTAATCAATTTGAAGCAAGATGAAAAAATACCTTTTTGACCTTTTTTGACATTGAGAAGGTCATTGAAGGTCAAATGTCAAATCTTAAGTCAGATTTGAATTTCTGAGAACATGTAGATGATTTCGAAAAAAAAATTTAGTCAATTTGAAGCAAGTTGAAAAAAGACCTTTTTGACCTTTTTTGACTTTGAGAAGGTCATTGAAGGTCAAATGTCAAATCTTAAGTCAAATCTAAAGTCAGATTTGAATTTCTGAGAACACGTAGATGATTTTGAAAATTTTTTTTAGTCAATTTGAAGCAAGTTGAAAACAGACCTTTTTGACCTTTTTTGACCTTGAGAAGGTCATTGAAGGTCAAATGTCAAATCTTAAGTCAGATTTGAATTTCTGAGAACACGTAGATGATTTTGAAAAAAAAATTTAGTCAATTTGAAGCAAGTTGAAAACAGACCTTTTTGACCTTTTTGACCTTTTTTGACCTTGAGAAGGTCATTGAAGGTCAAATGTCAAATCTAAAGTCAGATTTGAAGGTGAAATGTCAAATCTAAAGTCAAATCTAAAGTCAGATTTGAATTTCTGAGAACATGTAGATGATTTTGAAAAAAAAATTAGTCAATGTGAAGCAAGTTGAAAAAAGACCTTTTTGACTTTGAGAAGGTCATTGAAGGTCAAATGTCAAATCTAAAGTCAGATTTGAACTTCTGAGAACATGTAGATGATTTAGAAAAAAATTGAAGTCAGTCTAAACAGTATTTGTTAAGTTATAGGAAGTTGTAAGAAATTGTTACAGACGCCGGACGCCAACCGCCGGACGCCAACCGCCGGACGCCAACCGCCGGACGCCGTCGCAAAAAAACGGAGACCATAACAATATGTCACCACTTTTGGTGGTGACATAAAAATGAGAGTTTCTTCACTTGATATTTTTTATTATCTATATCGCTGCAACCATTGGATAGAACGACATACATACTTAACATAGTGTGTGAATTTGATAAATTTAAATATGTCAAAGGTGCACTTAGGAAATAGTAACATCTTATGGACTGCCTCTATATAAGTAATGCCTGGGCCACATTTGCTCAGATCCGATGCTCGGCCAATTGAGTGTTTTGTTCAAATTTGTATTCAATTTTGAACAAAATACTCAATCGGCCACCGCTGTAGTGAGAATCGTAGCAAATGTGACCAAGCCATAAGTAAAAGAAAACAACCATATCATTGTATGTCCAGTTAGTGAGCTAATATAGAGAGATATCAGAACATTTAATATGTTGATTTTTTAAACTAAATGTATTGTATGATACACAATCTTTAATCACATTGTAAAGCATTTGTTAAAATAAATGGAATATAAAAACATGAAAGATAAATCTCCTGTTGAATTTCAAAGTGTTTATTTAGAAAATTAATGTTATAATGGCTTTTTTCTATGTTTTGATATTAAATTGATTAATATTGCAATAATATTTTCATTTGCTACAGTCATTATTGCTCATTTATTTAAGATATGTCATGACATGATAAATTGAAATTATTATGTAATAACAATTGTAAATCAATTTAATTTGTAAAACATGTAACTTAAAGGTGCAACAATTAGTGCAGGGGGGCCATTCAACAATCATCAACCAGTGTCAAAATAGATTTAGGTTTGGATATTTCATCAAGACTAACATATATCTTCATTATCTACGAAGAAATGTACATTATTTCAGCTGATATTCCTTTTGAAATGTGGTGAATCTTAAAAATCTATAAGAGGGACTCCCTTTACAGAAGCTTCGAACTAAATTTACACTTCTTAATGCTGAAATTGATAGCTTATACATACATTTTAAGAAAATAGGTATGTCAAAGAAGATGTTAAGCCAAATATTTACCTGATAGCTCAGAAAAAATCAAAAATTTCAAATTTTCTTTACAGTCCTTGTTGCCCCTTTAATGAGGCACTTTGACCTTCATAATACTCAAAAGAAAAAAACCTTTGTTCATGGGGCACTTCATACCTTGGAAGGTATTCCACTTAACAGGTTTAACTGTAGCTATCTTTCAAGTAAATCTTGAGGTCAAGAACTAAAAACAATAAGAGATTTTGCTCATGACATAAGTATAACTTCTGTTTATGCATATAGCTACATTATAATAATAAGCATAAGTGAAGTTTAATTTTATCAACCAATTCTAATATCATTTTCATTTCTCCCCTAAAGGATGATTCTCGGTTTGGAGAACGAAGTTCATCAATCTAAATGAGCATTATCCCTGCTTCGGACTTTGATTTTTTTTCATAATATAGATTTGAATATCTTCTTTTGAATAGTCATAATTTAATTTGGGTAATATTTCTAGATTTTTCGCAAAATAATATTAGCGCAGTACACTGATGAACTTCTTTCCCCAAATCGAGACTTGTATTTTATTGAATCGGTCTTATTGAGCGTTACCCCTGCTTCAGACCAATTTGTTATTTTTACATCTTGTAGATTTAAATGTCCTCTTTTGAATATTCATAGTTTAATTTGGGTAATATTTCTATATTTTTCATGAAAAAATTATTAGCCCAGGAGACTGTTCTCCAAACTGAGAATCGTCCTTTCTCATTTATATTATCAATAAGATGGTAATAAAGTGTCACTTCAATGATTCCCAATTAAAAATTATGACTAAACGAGATGAGAATTTACTTACAGAACTTTTTATATTTTTTTCAATAGCTTGTACATTAGTTTACAATCTCTACATATAGAGCCATGTATATCAAACAAATGATGACAATTTACAAAAACAATAGTCATGGGATTTTTAAATGTGATACAAACTCTCTAATAATGAGGTAATCCCGTTTGTCTAGTTAAAACGATTAAACCAATTGGTGACGCGAGACATGATTTACTTGAGTCTATGTTATTGCATCAGGAATGAGCATTTTTGCTATAATTTGCAATACAAAATGTTTCATCCACAAAACAGCAATATGTCGCAAATGGAATGCTTCTGAGCCAAATGAATTTGTGATTCAATAATTTTCTCCTCAGTTGATTTAGTTTTTAAAGCTAGAAAACAAAATTCCGATGAGACTTTAACATGGCACAATCTATTCAATTTTTCCATCTGAAAATATTTCAGTTGGTGATTACTAATATAAGTGAACAACCAATGTCAAATCATAAACCAATGAAAATGAACTTCATGCATCGAGTGACCATTGTGGTTTTTATAAGCATTGCAATCATGTAATCTTCTATCCAGCAATGTTATTGTATATATACTCAGGGATAATTTCAAATCCATATATTCAGTTTACTTAGAGATGGGTAAGAGAAAAGATCTTGTTAAGGAAATGGAATCCTGTAATCATCAATCTCGAAATAAATTCAAGTGGTGATAGTGATTAAAACTATAGTAAGATTATGTTAAGATTTGAGTTGAGTACTTTTAAAAAGGTTTAGTCCATCTTTGAGATGGTCCCTTATAGTGCATGGACCTGCATACCTTTATGCAAATGAAGTGCAACTGTAATAAACATACTTACTCCCTGATTTGCATATTTTTGATTTTTGTTAACATCATATTAAATTCTCATTGGAATTTTGTTTTCTAGCTTTAAAAATTAAAACAACTGAAGAAAAAATTATTGAATCACAAATTCATTTGAGAAGCATTCCATTTGCAACATATTGCTGTTTTCTGGATAACATTTTTTTATTGCAAATTACATGTATAGCAAAAATGCTCATTCCTAATGCATTAACATTAACTTTAAATGGTCTGATCCATTGGTTTTATTCAATGTTCAGCCTGTTTGAGCAAAAGTGGGAGTATCAGTTTAACACCCGAGTCACATTTCCTACGGCGTCTGTATGGTCTACCAATTCTGCGATCAGTAACATTTCTATGCTCACCGTAGAATTTCTGCAGTTGGATCCTTCTGCATTCACATTTCTTGCGACAGCCGCACAGGGAATTTTGACTGGGGTGTTCAGAAGCAAAAATTATACAATCTATATAAAACAAGGGATACTGCATTTTCTTGCTGACTGTGGAACATGAATTTTTGCTAGAGATAATAGAGAAGCACTCTGTCCATCTGTCCTTTTGTTCATGTTTATGAGCAATAACTCAAATACCAGTTGACAGATCTACAAATTATTATACAATATACAGGGTGGGCCAAAAGGTCCTTATTTTTATTTGAAGACAACTTCTGAATATGGTTTCATACACCGCAGTTGTTGGGATAATAATTGAAGCAACAATTTTACAGAGATATAGCTCAGACTTGCCAACCTAAAATGAAAAATTTACGGGAGATTTAAAAAAAATTGCGGTACTTTTGCGGGAGTTTTTTTCAAAATCCGGTAGTTTTTGCGGGAGTTTTTTGAAAAAAAGCGTGAGTTTTTGAAAAAAACGGAAGTTTTTACGTGAGATTTAAAAAAAACTGGAGTTTTTGCGGTAAATTTTGAAAAAAACGGGAGTTTTTACGGGAGATTTTTTTCAAAAGGTATTTTTCGCGGTGAATTTAAAAAACGTGACTTTTTTACGGAAGATTTCAGAAAAAACGGGAGTTTTTGCGGTAGGTTCTGAAAAATGGGAGTTTTTACGGTAGGTTTAAAAAAACGGGAGTTTTTGCGGTAGATTTTAAAAAAAACGGGAGTTTTTACGGTAGATTTCTGCAAAAAACGGGAGTTTTTACGGTAGATTTCTGAAAAAACTGGAGTTTTTACGGTAGATTCTGAAAAAACGGGAGTTTTTACTGTAGCTTCTAAAAAAAACGGGAGCTTTTGCGGTAGATTTCGGAAAAAACGGGAGTTTTTACGGTAGATTTCTGAAAAAAACGGGAGTTCTTACGGTAGATTTTGAAAAAAACTGGAGTTTTACGGTAGATTTCTGAAAAAACGGGAGTTTTTACTTTAGATTTTGAAAAACCTGAGTTTTTACGGTAGATTTATGAGCATTAAATCCAGCGATTTAATTGGTTGAAATTATTATGACGCATGCGCAGTTAATAAATTAATTAATCTAAGATAGATGTCACTTACGTTCATTATTTCACAGCAGTCCCTACCAATAATGCGCCTTATATTGCGGGAATATTTTGTTTAGCGCCATATAAAAACAAACCGACAGAAGTATGACAGAATATGAACTGGCCCCCGTTTGTGGACATTTGGTGTGCAAACTTATACCGAACTGATTGCAGAAAAGCAATTTGAATCATGGGAATGAAGTACTTTTAAGTTATTTATGAAAGTATCGATAGTGAACCATGGGAGCCAACCTTCTTGGAGTAAAAGAAAGAAGCGTGCCTGCAATAATCAAGGTCACAAATATGTCAAATTCCTTTTAAATACGGTAGATTTCGACAGCAAAAAAAACGGAGATTTTACGGGAGTTATACCAAGAATACGGGAGATTTTACGGGAGTTATACCAGAAAACGGGAGATTTTACGGGAGTTATACCAAGAATACGGGAGATTTTACGGGAGTTACACCAGAATACGGGAGATTTCAGCAAAAATACGGGAGATTTTACGGCCATATTTTTTTTAAAAATTACGGGAGATTTTGGTAGAAATACGGTACGGGAGTTTACGGGAGTTTTTACGGGAGAAAACGGTACGGGAGTTTGGTATTTTTTACGGAAAAACAAAAAATTTACGGGAGATTCCCGTAAAAAAACGGGAGGTTGGCAAGTCTGTAGCTTGAAAATGGGACTTTGTATTAAAACCCCCAATTATCAATTATCACTAAATGATATCCTCATGATAAATTGTATAGTGTATGTCTAATATAATGGACTGCTTATTGAAATTCATAGATTTTCAAAAAATAAAGATGTTTTTTGGTCCGCTTTGTACTTTTGATAGTGTAACAACAAAACTTCTGTTGTTTTTCCATTGGACACGTTAGGCTTTTTGATGCCATGGTCACATTTGCTCTGATTTTCAGCACATTTCCAAAGCTCTACATTGTCGTGAGCATCAATTACAACTCCTGATTTGATACGAAGTTGCATATTTATATTCCCCTTCAGGGCCTTAAAATGCATCTATTGCCTTTCAACACAGAACACTAAATACAGTAAAACCTGTAAAGTGGAACACCTCTACAAGTGGAACATCTCTGTAAGTGGAACACTTTTCAGAGTCCCAAAATCAACTGACTTAATATTAAATGAACCTCTATTAGTGGAACACCTCCCAAGTGGAACACTTTTTAGGAGAACCCAAGGTGTTCCATTTAGACAGGTTTTATTGTAGTAATTTCCTAGTCAGAGCCCTGAGTATGTATTTAAATTATTTCTCATGGTGTAAAGCTCCTCCTTTGCAGCATTGCCTCATGGGAGTTTATCTCCTTTGAATGACATCACAATAAAACTATAGTCAGTCCATATAAGGTCATTCATCCATGTTCTCTTTTTAAAGTGGATCATTTGAATCCTCTTCCCAATTGTCATATAGATTCATGGGAATTCACCTCCTCTGAGTGACATCATAATAACACTATAATCAGTCCAAATATGGTCATTCATCCATGTCATCCATCGGGAGGGGTTCCTGGTGCCCTCTTTTGTTGATATTATCATATGGCCTGAAAATAAAAGTTAAACATTTGCAGCACATGTGAAGACAGGGCATTAACATGCAAAATGTCACCACCTGCCAAACACCATCCACAAAAAAAGTTGGAGACTTTAACAATACGTTACCACTTCTAATGGTGTCATAATAATATTAAAACAATGCATTAACTTGCAAAATGTCACCACCACACCAAACACCTAACATTAACACCAACCACTGACCACCCCTACAAAAAAGTTGGGAGACTATAACAATATGTGAGCACTTCTGGTGTTGACATAATGAGTTAATTTAACACGATATACAGATACATTCACATGTCGAACAATCCATAAAAATCTATTCTCATTTGGAGATCATTACTTATATTAGCAAGAATATCATTGTTCGTCATATTGCAACATTATTCGTGACATAAGAGAGGTTACCCTTTCCCTATATGTTTTTAGCTCAACTTATCTAAAATCCGCAACACATTCACCATACCAAATTTATGCGTAGGAGTTCAATTAAAACAAGACTTAATTGAGGATACATTTCAGCTATAACCCATTGTTCAAAACCTCTCTATAAAAATTGTATTATACTTACAATGATTTTGAAATCAAAGGAGCATCATCAATCCCATCCATCCTGTTCAGTGTAACACTCATGCCATTTGATTGGTTGACGGTTTCCACGGTAACAGGTGATGTCCCTCTTTTTCTGTTTTTATTGTTTAGCACTGATTGTATTACTTCTTTCACAACGTCGTTGTTTGGCTTCCACAAGACCACTTGCATATTGGGACTTGGACTCGGTGGGCTAGAATGCGGAAATTTTGAATAATATGTTAAAGGAAGCCAATCGGTGACAGGTCATCTCAACCCCAAGTCATCTCAACCCAGTCCAACTCAACCCCAAGTCAACTCAACCCCAAGTCAAGTCAACCCCAGTAAAACTCAACCCCAAGTCAACTCAACCCTGTAAAACTCAACCCCAGTAAAACTCAACCCTATTCATTTGTGCAATGTCTAATTTAATTTTTTATGATGAATAATTTAGTCATTCATTTCTAAAAATCTAGCATTTTGCATGAAACTTGTAAAAGTATTAGAAAAAACGGTTAAGCTCAAGGATAATTCATCAAGTTGTCACTATTATTTAATTTAAGACATCTTTTGAAATCAAATTTTAGATAATTTAGAAAAAATTAACAATGCAATATAACTTTTTATTTATATGAACATGCATTAACAAAATCATTAACATTTACTAATCAATAGACTGAAAGCATATAGGCGTAGCCAGGAGGGGTGCGCACACACCCTCCCCCCAATTTTGAAGGAAGTTGCATCATTTTTTTATCAAAACATACCTCTTTTTTGGCTCGCTTATGCCACGATCGGCACCCTCTGACTGAAAACTGTTTATCAATATATAGAAATATAGGGGTTGAGTTTTACTGGGGTTGAGTTTTACAGGGTTGAGTTGACTTGGGGTTGAGTTTTACTGGGGTTGACTCAGCTTGGGGTTGAGTTGACTTGGGGTTGAATTTTACTGGGTTGAGTTGACTTGGGGTTGAGATGACCAGGAAGCGAATACTATAGGAATATCCTATGATTTTGAAAAAAATATCAATTTTAACCACCCATGGATATCGATATCTTCACACATTCGCGACCACAGAATATCATTTTTTCTGGATGCTGAGGTGTTCTCCACAGGATATTTATCCCATTTGCATGCAGAAGTTCTCAATTTTGCAACTTTTTTGAACATATCAACTTTAGGGATACTCAATTTCTAAATCAACACTAAATACTTTTTATTGCTTACATTTTTGCTAGTAGGTCATGCGGGAGTAGTTCAGCTGCTACGTTAAGAGATTTTTTTACTTCATCAGAAAGTTGAAGTTTTGGCAGATCTTCGGTCATCTCTTCTTCCAACAGGACTTCATCATCCTCGTCCTCTATTGCCTGTAGCCTGAAATATACCGAATATATTCACTTGGAGGGATAGAATATGGATTTTATTCTGACTGAGGCATAATATGTTCTAACCATTTGGACTTCATTCTATTTATGATGTTACAGCTTTACTTACGTGTATTAAATCCAAGAGATTGGACATGGGTTTTATAGCTTTATTCCAAGGGACAGTATAATTAGTTTCTCATTTTAACAGAGTCCAAGGAGGAATATATTTTTCTTAAGGGACTAGACTCAGACTTAATTTTTTCCTGGACCTATGAGTGAATATTCCTTGCCAAACCATCTCTCTCCTCATATGGTAGCTATAACCATATATATGCTTGCCATGTTTAGCAAAACACGCAAAAATGTTTTGATATGGTCAAATTTGATCACTTAGAAATGTGATGCTCAATTCTAGTAAGCTGTCATCTTTTAAAATTTCACACAGGAAGTGATGTCATCGACTCTCAACTTTGCATATAACATTAGGTGAGGAGCTATTAAGAGTTACAAAACCAGCTAAATATTCTTTTTCAACTTTGTATCTTATTTAATCCTTCTGAAAATCTCTTCTTTTATTCTAAGTTGACAAGCCCTGAAAATATTTTTGCACAGAAAGTAATGATCACTTGTCTAGAAGTGATTTTGTGCTACTTTCCTTTACTGTTATGGGCAAGGTTATAGAAGTTGAGAGTTGATGACATCACTTCCTGCAAGAAATCTTAAAAGATGGCAGCTCACTGGAAATAAGCACTAGATTTTTAAATGATCAATATTGACCATATTAAAACATCCCATGTTTTGCTAAATATGGAAACTATGTATATGATTATAGCTACAATATCAAGAGAGAAAGGGTCTGGCATGGAATATTCCTTTAAGCACAGAGAGTACATTCTTAATTATACAGGCCCGTAGCTAGGGGAGGTTCGATGGGTTTGAGCAATCTCCCCCTGGCCAAAAAATCTTTCAAAATCATGCAGTTTTTCACCATTTTGAGCACTTTTTAAGTGATTTTGGGCATTTTTGGACCAAAATTGTCACAAGTGAACTCCCCTTGGAATTTTTCAAAAATTAGCAAATCCTGGCTACGGGCCTGTTATAGATATGTGTTCAGAAGGGTTTCTTAAATCCAAGTACATTGTTCAACCAAATGGCAGTTTTCAAATTGTCTGGAAATTGATGACAAACGGACATATAGGTATGACATAATCGGTCACTGGGTGATTTCTTTATCCATAATCCATAGATTCACCATGCAATAAGAAATGCAAAAATAAGAATTTATATGTGAGACAAAACTTCTCAGCCTCTGCTTTGATTCATTCAATTACCTCATATCTATTTCATCAAGTTGCTTTTGTGCTCTGGACTTGGGGTCTAAATCTGAGAAAAGTGATCTGTTTCTACATGGTGGGGTCCCATCAAGGTTTAGATTACTGATTCTCCGCGCCATTTCCTTTTCTGTAATGTAAACCTTTGTTGGAATAGGAGAGTCTCTGGAAAATAATAACACACAAGGTATTAACATGCATAATGTCACCATCTGCCATTTGTTACAGACACCAAATGTTGTCATGATGCAATTACCTTGGGTAACAACAATTTTTTAATGTTCTTGGTTGTTTTACAAAAATTAACTGTTGTTAGGAAGATCGTTTTTAGGACTATTTCCATTGCCATCGTTTCCCATATTATTGCACCCTTGGGTTGGAAAATCTGTGCTTAAGAGAGAATCAGATCTAGTGAGTGGGCTTACAAAAAATTGTTTCAATTTTAGAATATTTCTGGCTTATGTCATTCCTTTTCATGTCTATTTTCTAAAAACACCCAAAGTGCACACTCATTTATTTCAGGAAATCTCATGATTTTTACAATAACGTATTATTTTTCTCTAAGAATGGTTACCAGTTACCATTCTTATTATTTGGGAGAAATTAAACATTTTTCACCCATTTTTGCACTTTGAATCCATTATAACTTTACCAATTTATAACATCGTGAATCTTTTGGGAGATATTGTATTTGAGATTGTAAGGAATAGATTGGTAGGTCAATTGTACATGTTGATTGTAATTTTATCACCCCCATAGATCTGATTCTGCCTTTAATGAAGTGAAATTGTTTATATTAAAGGTAATACAATCTCTGGGAAGGAGCCTGATTTGTATATGTCGAGATAATACGATCAAGAATAAACTTTCAAATTCAAATGTTACACCCACCCATGTACATCCATGCAATTTTCAATTGTTCATAAAGATGTTGCATTTATTTAAAAACCAAGCATGGTTTGCCTTATATTGGTAGATTCGAACATGACTATTCACGCATTCTATAAACTGTGAACAAAGTCAATGTTTCACCCGGGGCATATTCGAGATCAATGCCCCAGCTCTGTACTAAGTGTTTCGTTCAGTGCAAAAGCTCAACCGGAAGTAGAAATGAAAAAAGTGGAAATGAACATCGAAATTGATGATTTTGCAATATTCTGGTGTGTTTTCATGTTCGAATCGTAGGAAATTAACTGTATTAATAAAATGCTTAAATCCTTAAAATAAATTATGGACATAGCCTACCTTGCAGCTTTTCTCTTTGCAAGCACTCTCCTTGATTTAAAAGCATTTTGTGAACTCGAACCACCAAATTCTTCATCCAAGTTTCTGGTGCTTTCCCACTGAAATGTTGTGGGTATACTCTGACCCCAAACTGTATTGCACTTCTGATTGGTCACTTTTATACCCGTTGAGTCTATATCTCCCATGTTGAACATGAATGGTGGTTGAAGCGATGTTTGAGCCTTTGTAATATTACAATTTAATCCTAAATTTTTGACGTCCTCTATATTGGTGATATTACCAGCAGTGGGAGGAATATTTGTATGGGGCATACTCATTTGTTGGTTTACAATGTTTGAATTAAGAATTGGGATGCGTAAGGATAGATTCTGCCCATATATGCCAGCATGTCTTTCACTGAGCCCAGTATTGTGAAAATGTGTCATTGGCGAAGACATCGCTGATAAAGGTGTGGGTTGTACTATACTCGATTGAGCACATACTCTTGCAATGGGTCGAATCTCACCAGCCCTGCTTGCAGGTGGAGCAATTATATGTTCAGAATTCACCACTTGGGGTACTGTGTAGTTTGTTGTATTCAAGAAAGGTGGCACTGGTGGTGAGAAACCAACAGATGGAGCCGATTGTCTGAATAATGGCTGCTGAATTTTGTCGCTCATCTCTACCTCCTACGTACAAGTTGATTCCACTAAGTTCCTTTATTTGCACAACTGATGACAAGTCTGAAAGGAAATAATAATACAGGGTGTTCAAAAAAATGCAACCCAAAGAAATTGCTGTCTTGTTGTTGCTATACCTTATTGCTTATGCTCATTTTAGCAACAGATGTAATTTAAGTTAAAGGGAACTTTCTACTACACCCGCCATGCTATCTGACCCAAACGAGCCATCTGGTGGTGAAACTGGTAACTACCTACTCGCATCTGCATTATTCTTAATAGAGTCGCAAGTTACTTTTCAAATATCAATCACTCCTTCGACACTCAATTCTTTTCTAGGTACATTAGAGCACTGCTTGTGCAAATCAAAAAGATGTAAGCAATGTGGGGAAGGAGTGATTGATCTTTGAAAAATAACTTTGAATTACTGGCTAAATTTCCCAACTAAAAAAGTGAACTCAACTCCCTGCATTTTAAGATTTCTGTAAATGAAAATTTTGTGCCCTGGGATATAACATAGCCAACGACTATGTTTGACATCAATCGAGGATTGAAATATACATTTGTGCTAAATAAGAAATAGCAATTGTTTGTGTTTTGAATTACACCTGTCAAATCAATGCTATTTTTCACGACCAAAGAGGAATGCATCGAAGAAGATTAATCAACTGAGTCACAGGTGCTCCCTGGGAAATAAGAGTGTGAAGCTTCCCTGTAAGTAAGTAAATCAGACTTACTTAATTACAGGGAAGCGTCATACTCACCTGTGAAAACACATTGACAATAATAACATGTCTGAAATGTAAGTGGGCGATAATAGGGTTTATTTAAAAAATGAAAATATTGATCATTGATTTTCAGCGTGACGGTTGGAGCAAATTGACATTTAAATACTTAGAGTTAAAGACAATGTTAATATAATTGATTTATGCCAAGTAAAGCACAGTTAGGAAAAGCAGAAGTTACACATTTCGTGATAAAATTCAAACTTTTCAACCCTACCTTGTTTTCAGATTTTTAAAATCCTCTGTGACCTCTGACCTTTGCGTAGTAATTAATCTTTTTTAAATTTTTATCTAAACATTAATTTCGAATATAATTAGTTAAAAAATACATGAAAAAACAAATGTGATGTTTTGAAGCTGATTTTTAGGCACATTTAACCTTAAACTACAAAAAATTAGTACTTCTTTCTACTGCGCAATTATTTCCGGAGAGGTGTTCCTAGTAATCAAAGTTTGTACATTTTAGAAATATTTCGAGTTTTAATTGCTTTCTTCTACTAACTCTCAATATATGTTTTACAAACTATGCAGGAATAATTTGTTTGATTAGCTCATTTGAACAATTTCGATCGGAAGTCAAAAGTCCTCTTTACAATTGTGTGTTGTTCTACAGTTGGGGACAAAAATAAATGACAGGTCGATTTTCGATCACCATTTCCTAATTATGGTGGTCTGAAAGCCCATAATTTCCAATATTGTCTAGATATATATCCCTTAAAATTTGTATATTTTACATTTTGTATAATCTCATCCACTGATGTATGGCCTCTTGTAAATTCTCTTATTTTTAACATGGGAAATCCTCACTTCAGCAAATCCACCTGTCATTTATTTATGTCCCCAACTGTAGCCTAGATTTATCTTCTCTAGAGATTCTAGAAATTTGCTTAGCCCATGATTCAATCTAGGCCTAAGCTTAATAAGCTTAGATTCTAGAAATTCTGAGTAGAATTTAAATTTTTAGATCTAGAATATTCTAGATTCTAAAACAATATTGCGTGGAATCGACATATTTTCTGACGATGTATAGACAAATTTTATATTTTCAAATCTTTCACCTACAGAAAGGCAATGAGCATTTGCTCCCAGAATGCAATCTCAATATTATTTCGTTTCTTTCGGTACGCATACCAAGCCCCTGGTATAAAAAAATTGAATAAATCCAATATTGAAGGATGTTGTGATAATTACGGAATTCAAAATGAAACTGTATACAGTAGCTGCATAGGCCAAGGGAAAGTACTATTGAGTACTTTTCCCAAGGCCTAGCAGCACAAGTTCTTGTTTTATTACATAAAAAAAAATTGCAAAACACAAGAAGTGATCAACATTTCATTGTTGGAAAATATCGAGGTTGCATTCTAGGAGCCAATCCTCCTAATTGTTGACAATTAGGAATGGTGTTTTTCTTGTTATATGACAACGCATATCAATAACTGTACATGTATGTACAGACAGTCTAGTACTATCATATCATAGTATTTCATCCTAAAATCAGTCTTGTTATATGTAACCACCAAAAGTGGTGACGGTCACGGTCTCCAACTTTTTTTTGAAGGTGGTTGGTGGTTGGCTAACAAATTTTTACAACTTTGAATGACTAAACAAATACTGTTTAGTCTGACTTCAAGTGTTTTCAAATTCATCTAAAACTTCTTTGAAGTTCAAATCTGACTTTAGATTTGACTTTCAATGACCTACTCAAGTTAAAAATAAGGTCAGAAAGGTCTTTTTTCAAATTGGCCAACACTTCAAAATCACCTACAAGTTCTCTGAAGTTCATATCTGACTTTAGATTTAGATTTGACCTCCAATGAACTTGTCTTCAGGTAAGAGATGGTCAAAAAGATATTTTTTCAACTTGCTTCAAATTGACCAATTTTTTTTTAAAAACATCTGGAAGTTCTCAGAACTTTCAACAGTCAACTTGCAGGAAACTTGGAGAAGCTGTTAAGTGCACTTTGCTTTAATCCAAATCAACCTTCTTCAAAATTAACTTTGCTTAATCACTTATGTTATGCTGGCCTGTAAACGAACTTTTAGTTAGTGCACTTAATGCTACTCAAGCTGGTCTTATCAGCTAGTGAGTGACGTCACTGCTAGGATTTCCCACCATATGGCCTAATGCTTACACAGAAACTCCTTGGTATCTAAAATGTGTGATCATCTTAAAAATAGTATTACAGCTTGTAATTAATACTGAGTTGGATCTTGAAATTAACACTTTGTGAAAGTACTACCCCTTCCTCTAATGTTTCCAGGGTTTTTCTTAATTTGAGTGAAAGTTTATCAGATTAAAGCACCTTGATGACAAGCTGGTTAGTTAATAAATGTATTCTCTCTGAACATTCTGGCAACTTGAACATTAAATCTCTCAAAATTGCAGGAAGGGATCAACTTGATTCAAAATTGTTCATTTAGAGAATTGTCTTGCCTATGCAGGATTGAAAGAATTGTTTTGATCCCTTCCTGCAAACGCCCCCCAGACATATTTTACTAAGACTACCCCCAAAATTGGGAAACCCTAATCCTAGTTACATCTCACAAGCAAGTGGCTGTCTTTTAATAGCAACCAAATGCCAGCAATGTTAAAAAGGTCAAGTTACACATTAGCGCTTTAGTGGTAGTCAGCTATGCAGGCTTTGTTTACATTCTGCAGCAGCTGATAGCAGGTCACCGGCTTTTCCTAAACTAAAAGATCACTGCTTAACATAAGTGTAATATTAATAAATCATAATTTTATCAAATTGCACTTTTATTTTCAGAAACAGAAACATGTCTTTGCCCAACATTAGAAGATGCATCTTGAATGGAATAAAATCATTCCAGCAAATTGGAACATTGTCGAATGCACAGTTTAGGAATAGAAAAACACTTTATTGTTATGCATCAATGACGAGAAGTCCAAATAAACATTTTTCTAGGACATTAATCACTGTATGTATCAGAAACGACATCATGAATAGAGTTACCCTGACATCAATATTACGGAATAAAGGGCCACAGACTTTAACTTCAATGAGATTATACACAGTGAATGAAAATGCAGAAAGCGACGTGAAAATCCGAGGAATACAAAAAACAATATCACCATTGACAACCAAACGTCCAGGAAGGAGAAAAAAGAAGGATGATGTTCCACTTGAACAAAAGGTTGTTTGATTTTTAGTACTTTTTATAATCTGTAATTTGTAAATTTGAATTGTTCTCTGCCTTATTGGGCATCTTTTATTAATATTCTGTGAGTTGGTTGACTGGTTGGTTGATTGGTTAGTTGATTGGTTGGTTGATTGGTTGGTTTAAATGAGTGCTTTTGGTGGTTGTGCTGCCAATTAATTTGCCACATGAACTTTATCAATTGTCTCCTTAAGGAGACGTCTCTAAGCTGGATACCACTCCCTTGTTATCTAGCTAGTCTGCTTACCTTCATGTAGGTCTTTATCATTTTTACAGTTCAAATTTTAAAGCCTGGCAAAGCACCAACAAGCTCATATAGCCAGCTTTTGTCAATTGGTCAGTAATATTCGAAAAATCCAGGAGAGGTCAAATTTGACAATTTTGGCCCAAAATCTCTTGAAAGGTGCTCAAATGATGAAAAACTGCATGATTTGAGAGAATATTTGGCCACCCCCCTCCCCCCGACTACGGGCATAACCAAAAGATCCTTCCAACTGATCATTTAACAGACAAAATGCCTACAAATCTTATAAACTTTAATTATAACAGGAGAGTGCTATGAATGCAGTAGCCTATGCAACTGGGGAGGAGTATTACTTAGACAAACTTATACCTGCACTCAGGACGCAGGGGCTGTATGAAATACAGGAGCTGCCTTCCGATATCAAAGCTGATGCACTGCACCTTACAGCAAAGTATCACATAGATGAGAGAGATGAAATGAAGAGAGAGGTGTTCCTTTTCAGGTATTTAGGCTATATTCTGCCCACGTAGTATCACTAAAATTTCATCATAGCTTCTCAAAACGTAATCACATAATAACCTCATAATCCCCAAATGTGCAGTCTATAGCACTAGTATCTCATAATTGCACTATAGCACTAGAATTTCATAATTGCACCAAATAATAGCACTAGAATTTCATTATTGCACCATAGCACTAGAATTTCATAATTGCACCAAATAATAGCACTAGAATTTCATAATTGTTGCACTATAGGACTAGAATCTCATTATTGCACTAATATATCACTCACTGATTGATTTTAAGCCTGTTTATTTAGTTTTTAAGAAATACACAAATATTGGTGCTCTGATGCATATATTATATAAAGGGAATTGTCTCATCCTGTTAATGTTCCCCAAAAAGTATTAACAGAACAATGCTTAAATCGTAAATAGTTAAAATTTGTAACATGTACTGGTTCAATGGGTGGCCTTAGTTTTCTTCATTTATGAATGCTTTTTTCAGGGAAGGTTCAGTTGTCTGTTGGAATTTGCCAGTAGAAGAGGTAAATACTTATTTTATTAATATTATTCTGACCTGTGTCCTTGCGTTGTCGCGATTAATTCCTGACGTGTCAATCCCTGAACTAAAACATCAATCTTAACTACTATTCGCAATTAAGATAACAATTGGTCCTTATAAAATTTGGCCAGTAGGTCCAATATTTCTTCATAATGCACCTGAGAAAACATATTTCATTGTATTAATTCACTATCATGGGTCTCAACAAATCATATTGGCCTGGTCCTTTTTTGGATTCTGGTCATGCCCTGCTGCACATACATATTATGTAAATCATAATTATAGTACCCTGCACAAATATTAATTGACTGAACTCACACTCTGAATGACATGAGGAAAATCCTATTTTGGTACTAGATATTTGCTATTTCAACTAAACATTAACATACTATACCATCATTTGCAGCCAGTTGGTCTAATATATACTGCATACTATTGTTTAGTTACAAATACAGTTTTCAGGTCTGTGAGAAATATTTCTCATAAATAAAATACCACTAATCATATGTATTTTAGAATGATTTTCAGGGCTTGCATTAACGGCGTCCCGTTCATGTTAAGGACTCAAAAATAATTTCAGTCGAAATGTTGAGGCATGCGCAGACCTCTATTTAGTGATATTTTCATTTCAAATATGGCGGCCAATCCGATGTCTGACGGCCCTTACAAAGAATCTAGGCAGTTTGCATTTTTACCTCCTGTGAAATAACAAGTGGAATTTAGTAGTTGTTTTGTGTTTTATTATCATTCTGCATCGTAATTCTATGTGATGTGGTGTTGAAATGTCAGCAGAAATGCATATCCATACGATAATCGAGTGAATCAGATAACAGATTTTTCGAAAACCCGTCTCGTGCTAAGCGTGTAAAAACTTGTATTAACATGCTCAAAAGTGCCAATGTGCACATCAATGTCAAGCTAAATCAATGTTGTGTCTAAAACAGGTACCCGATCTACTCAAAACAGCTTGTCATTCACGTATACACGCTTAGCAAACACGGCGAAATGACCTGAATCTTGGAATTTCGTTCAAGAGCTAGTAATGTTTGCTCCGGTCTTCGTCATAATTGTTCAACAGACTTCACGCATGCGCAGGAGAAAAACCATCAACCAATAAGGTTTATAAATCAATTTTGCGCATGCGCCTTACAACGGTAAAGAAATTGGTATTTATAAACGAACCAGTTTGAGATAACCCGATATCAGTCGGAGAAATCTGACGATCTACGAAACTCACTTCAAAAAATCAAATGCGGACTGACGGCGTATTCTACTATGTTTGGATCTAAGATTTTCAGTATAGATAAAGTCTTTTATGATCTTTCGAATGAGGTAAGTCTCTAGTTCGAAAGACAATCGTATCAACTTGAACAAAAGTTGAGTTTTGACGAAAAATTTTAACATGCGCAGAAGTCCCATTTTCGTTGTACCATATTGACTGATTTGGAGGACGCAAAAATTGAAAATATTTCCATTTTTTGGACGCAAATTCTTTTTAGGTCAATACTACAATGCAACGATACCTAACGAAAACGAATAATTATGATCTCTCACCTTTATTTGAATCGTAAATAAGGCTCAACATGTTGAATATTTACAAATAATCATGATTCTCTCGAATTTTTTCGACTTTGTTTATTTTTAGATTTGAAACCATGACACGCCATAGTTTTTCCTATTCAGAAACAAATATTAGGTTATTCATGAAATAAAATGTATTCATTGTCGAATGAACGAACATGCATTTATTCAGTCCGTACTTAACGGTTACTCTGTTTTAAATTCGCGGCAAGAAGTTATACCTCAAAACAGGCTAGAAATAGGGGACACACTTTTTTTTTTTAAAGGACACACTTTTAAAAAAAAATTGCGTCCTTGGGACTCACAAATTTTCTAACCTAATGCAAGCGCTGGATTTTTATGTCACCATCACAATTGGTGACATACTGTTATAGTCTTCAACTTTTTTTCTGGATTGTGTTCAGTGTCTGTAACAATTGAGTTCAATATCTGTAACAATTTGTAATAACTGGTGACATTTTGTCATGTTGTTGGTTTCAAATTAATAGACTAGATGCGAGTAGATATAATCTTGATTTACGTCATTAAATATTCAAAATTCAGTTAAAGTGATGTCATATTTGAAATCTGCATGTAAAACTTCATCTAGAAATATTGTTTTGAAAATTGATTATCAACTTTGAAAATTAAATTTTTTTTGAAAATGTGACTTCTTGTTCGGGTTGATTCCTCATAGACCCCATGTTACAAAGTCACAAAAAGTGAATTATCTTTTCTTGTATTGGACAGATAATATTTTCTTTTACTGGACATCTTTTAATTTGCATAACTATTAGATACATAAGTGTTATATGATAATTGAACCACGCAAATAAATGTAATTTAAGTTAAAGGAAACTTTCTACTATACCCGCCATGCTATCTGAGCCGAATGAGCCACCTGGTGGTGAATCTGGTAACTACCTACTCGCATCTGCGTTATTTCTCAAATCATAATGTCTTGCCTCAACCCATGTACACCCCTCTTAACAATTGAATTTTTATTTATTTTTTATTTTTCAGAGAAATAATCTTCTGACTTTCTTGATGCCATATTCTGAATGTGCCTATGACTTGAACCTGGTGAAGCATGAGAAAGAACAGCTTGAGTGTCATTTCCATGAGTAAGTTTTGTTTGAGTGCCATATCTACCAATAAGTTTTACTTGAGTACTCGTTTAATGAGTAAAATCATTTTGAATTCTATTTCCACGATTAAGACTTACTTGGAGAAGAGTGTTAACCCCCCTCACCAAAACCTTTTTTAAATCATGCAAGTACAATATTCTTGTATTTTTGTAGGTCCAGCACAAGATTAGTGTCAGGTGACATCTATCTGAAGTCAGGAGAAGAGAATAAAGTCCAGAGGAACTTAGAGAAATATGCATTCTCAAATGCATTAGGGCTGTCAGGTAAGAATTAACTAGAGGCCTGCAGCCAGAAGTATTGGGCTTGACAGGCTCCTTTCTACCCCCCCCCCCCATCCCTCAATCCTAAAATGGCCCAAATATACAGGGGTCCATAGTCATTTACACTTTACTTAGACTTTGCATTGGTATTGTAAAGAAATTTTATGAATACCCTGTATCCTGACCTACTTTCTCTTGGATTATCAGCTTTTTTGTCGAAATGGTAAAATTTGATTAAATGTTTCTCAGAATTGGCAAAATGTTTTGTAAAATCTATCCTTTCAAGGGTTAGTAAGAGTAAATCATTTTCCATCTGAGAAAAAGTTTCATTATTTTAAGAGAGAGGTCGGAAGAGATAATTTTTGAGTAAATTAACCTCTTAAGAATAAACATTTTCATCAGGTTATTAGACAATTATGAACCAGAATAAATACTGCCATAGTTTTTAAGAAAAAAAAACAAAACAACAAAACTTTGTAATATTGTTGCTAGGTTAATATATGAATTAATAATGTTTTTGCACAATACAAATGACTAAAATGTATATTCCAGTGAAACTAGCCATATGGGAGGCCTCTCTAGAAAGATACGTGGATTCTATAGAATGGGTTACGGAGGTAGGAAATCCTTCTTTAATCCCCAATCCCACAATCCCCTCCTTCCCCATTCACATACAGTACAAATTGGCTGCATATGAAACCAGAACTTTTGAATATTTGTTCCTGAGCTTTGAATAGAATCTTTCCAGTAGAATAGGCTATTGGCTAGCACAGCCAGCTTTACATATTCAAATTTTTCTATTTATATAGAACAGGCAGCTTTACTGAATAAATGCATATAACTTGACTGTAGCATGTCATGCTTTACTGTTGTACATATTTCTGTACTGTATAACATGCAGCTAAACTGTAATACATGTAGCTTCACTGTAGAGCATGGAGTGATCATGTAGCTTCATATCCCAGATTTGAGTAGAAATAATCTTGATTTACGTCATTAAAAACTCACAGTCAAACCGATGTCATATTTGGAATCCACATGTAAAATTACATTTAGAAATATGGTTTTGAAAAGAGTTAATCAACTTTGAAAATTAAATTTTCTTTGAAAATGTGACTCCTGGGTCGGGGAGATTCCCCATAGACCCCATGTTGTAAAACCACAAAAAGTGAAATATCTTTTCTCGTGTTGGGTAGATAATATTTCTTTTACTGGACATATTTCAATTTGTATAACTATCAGATACATAAGGGTAATATGAAATGTGAACCACTAAAACTGATGCATATGCAAGTTTAAGGGAATTTTGTAATACCCTGCCATGTTAATTCCCCCGAATCAGCCACCTGGTGGCGAAACTGGTAACTGTCTATTCGCATCTGAGTAATTGTTGTATATGTTAAGTTTTATTGTAATACACGTAGCTTCACTTTAGTACTTACAGCTTTATTGTAATTTATCACATGTACCCTATTGTCATACTTTCATTTTTTTCTCACATATAACTTTTGAATTAAGGTGGTTTATATTATATTATATTACATAATTATATTATATATCATTTATATTATACTACATGTATATTATATTATAGGCGATGAGGCAGGGAAAAGAGGTGAACATGTCAAGAAGTTTGGTGCTAAAGAAATACGGAGAGGTGCTCTCATTAAGGTAAGATAGTCAAAGGGATAGAAATGTGTACAGTATGTTATTCATTCTCATGAGGTCAACTTGAGGTCAAAATTGTATACCCAATATAGGCATAAGGTGTTCCCATTATGTAAGAATAATTAAAGGGGAGGGAGCTGTATACACAATATTGTAAACCTCTCTTGAGGTCAACTGACAAAACTGTATACCACATACTGTTGACTGAGGGTAAAGGTTGAGGCCAACATTATTTTCAAGGTTGAAGTAAACAATTTTTTCAGTTGACTGCAAGCCTGTTTTTGCAAAACTTCATGCCATGTACATTTACTTCAATATCTCCGATAGAACATAACATTGAAATCCACTTTTACTTTAGATTTAGTTTTTTATTCATCTTTCAAAGTGTATAATCAAATAAACATGATACAGCTTTTGATTAATCCTGATCTATCTAAGTTCAACAATTGATGGAATATTTCTGACTAAGGGCATCTGCAATGAATTCCTCAGTTTCTCCACAGACACAATTTTGCCCCCTGTAACTCACTCTGGCTCCTACAGCATACGCCTTCCCATCGTCACGACTATAACAACCTTTAACAATAAACATACATGGATTTTTATTCAATGTATTTTCCTTTATAATATGATTTTTTGGTTCATTATCCTTATATATGGTAGGGGACTGCTCAATTTAGGTAAAAATATACTTAGGTGCAAACACCATATACATGAACCTTGAAACCAGGCAAACGTTTTAATTTAATTTAAAGTTTTAATTTCGCAGATACTATATTTAACATTTACCTTTGTTTGAGCACACATTTTAATCATTTTAATGATCATCACATACTTGTATTTATTTGACTTCATTTAAAAGTGTATAGAGGGAATTTTGGTCTCAGGTTTTGACATCTTAAAATCCAGAGTTCTTTTCATTTTTTCCTTGCTTTTGACATTTTTCATCTTATGCCTTATGTTTTAAGTAATGACCCAACATAGAAAATTTACACATTTTAATACATATTCTGTTCACATTAATGTTTTCAAAGTTCGAGCCATTTTAGTGAGGAATTTTGTGACTGATTTATCAATCCTTCTTGGTATTCACTCGCTCACTCGCTCAAAGAAAGTTCAGTTTAGTGTACACAGGGAGATATGCCGAGTATTAAAATAGTACTCATGGCATTTTAACGCTAACTGATTACTCAATTTCAGTAAATATTAGTACTAAATGTGCACGTATGACATGAGTACTAATTTATTGCATGTTTTAGTACTAAATGAGTACTCATATGATGAATGACAAAATAGCAGTAATTTCATTGATTTTTAGCGCTAAATGAGTACTCATATCCTGAACTTTTACTAAATTAGCACTCATGACATGATAGCTTATGAGTGCACTATTGCCAGAGTGCTAATTTAGTACTAATTTTGTAATAATTGAGTAATCAGCATATCTCCCTGTGTAAATATAAACATATTTCTCACCTTCCCATCGGCAATCTCTCGCAGCATCATCGCACCAGTCTTCATAGCAACCAGTCCAAAGAAAATATCTCTCTTTCGGACAGGTACAATCAGCCTTGACGTCATTAAGCGTCTCATCCCAGCTATCTCCTATGGCGAACTCACTCCCTTCTTTATCAAATTTCCCCGCACATTTTTTTTTGTCATCGCCAAATACGCACACAGCCAAACATAAAATCATCTGGAAAGAAGTTTAGAATTATTTTCAAGTTGAGATATGGTTCAAATTATGGTAAAAAAATTCTTTATAGATTTTTTTGACAAAAAAATGAAATAAATTATTGACTTGAAAAATCTTTTTCCGAAACTGTTTTATAAATACATGTATATTTTTAAATATATTTTAGCTAAATTGATTGAATGACTTTTTCTATTGTTTTGATTTATTTCATAATAGCTCTTTACTTTGCCTATATCTTAAATTATTTTGTATTGAATAACATTTGACAAAAGTTCATTCTTTACATTTTCTATGACTCGAAAGAAAAAAATCCTTACCAAAACTTTGAACAACATGTTGCTGTATAGACCAGTCTGTATCCGAAAAAATATTTCCTAGTTTACTATCACAGTAACATTTATATATTGATTAAATGATAGACTTTAATTATGCTTTATTTCATGAAAATTTATTCTCATTGTTTTAGTAGTATTATGAATGTATTTTACAACTGCATTGAAGTGGAATTGAATAACTATAAATTCAATTTTAATTTTGGTATTTCCTTTAATATCATACATTTGTAATTCTTGAATTAACATTACTTTATGCAATCTCCTTTGATGTGATTTTAAGGTCCATATATTTCCTCTTTTTGAAAATATTCATATTTCATAGTAATTTAGAGTAATCTCCTCTTTTATTCAGAGGAGGTACCCTTTCCCATAAGTCCAAAGTATTCGTTTTCATGATAATTCAAAGTTATCTCCTTTATTCAGAGGAGGTTAGCTTTTTCCCAGAAGTCCCAAATATTCATTTTATTCAGAGAAGGTACTTTTTCGCACGAGGCCCAGATTTTCATTTTCATAATAATTCAGAGCAATTTCTTTTATTTTATTTTATTGGAGTTTAAATTGCACTTCGAATGATCTTATTTCTTTAAATTATCATGTTATGTTGTCATCCTGCTATGTCATCTTGTTAAATATATCTTCATGCTATTGATGTCATCATGTTATTCAAGATTTGATCATGTTGTAGAAATCATCATATTATATATATCATCATGTTATTGATATCATCATGCTATGGTATATATCACCATATTATATCTATCATCGTGTTATTGATATCATCATGCTATGGTATATATCACCATATTATATCTATCATCGTGTTATTGATATCATCATGCTATGGTATATATCACCATATTATATCTATCATCGTGTTATTGATATCATCATGCAATGGTATATATCACCATATTATATCTATCATCGTGTTAATATGGATGTCATCAAGTTCTTGTCTTTTGAATTCATGAATATAGATGGAATGGAAAGAATATTTAACCAATCTGTTTCAAAGGCTGAATATTACTTCTTGATTTTTCAACTAATACAGTGAAACCTGTAAAGTGGAACACCACATGAAGAACAACATTTTGATATTTATTCAGTTTTGTGAAGATTATTATTGAGATCAGTTTAAATCTTTAGATCAGTTTACATCCTTGAAATCTCAACAATTGATGACATATTTCTCTGGCATGCCATCTGCGATCATTTCTTCATTTTCTTCACAGATACAGTCTTCGCCCCCATAGTTCACTGCGGCACCCTCAGGATATGCTTGCCCATCCTTGTCACTATAGCAACCTATGCAACAACAGTTTTATGATTATGAATCAGTTTTTTAGTAGTTTTTTTAATATTCCGTAATTTTCAATATTTTCTGAGTTGTTAGGTCTTACTATACTGTAATGCAAGGAAAACAAAACCATGTTTTTGTGCTTTTCTTTTTTATCGAATTTCAATCAATTCCATTTTTCCATTTATCATTTACTTGATCAGGATTGCAATGGTCGTGATGGAAAATGTAACACTGGGTTGCACCAGTTTTGAGACAATTTTTCGAAATTGTGAGGGAATTTTACATTTTGTGAATATTTTATATCTGGGATAGCCAGGGGGGGTGGGCGAGAGCCCCCCCCCCCTCCCCTCCCCTGGCTAAAAGATCATTCAAAATCATGCAGTTTTAACCATTCCGAGCACTTTTTAAGTGATTTTGAACCAAAATTGTCACAAGTGAACCCCCCGAAATTTTTAAAAAAGTGAACCCCCCCTTGGCAAATCCTGACTACGGGCCTGCCCATGTGTTATATTAAGCCAGTACTTTTACTTACCATCCCAGACACATTCTCTTGTTGCGTCATCACAAAAGTCTCCATGGCATTCAGAGTAGAAAAACCATCTGTGTTCCCGACAGTGACAGTCAGCCTTGACATTGTTAAGCGTCTCGGTCCAGCTGTCTCCAATGGCAAACTCTCTCGCATTCATATCAAATTTCCCTGCACATTTTGTGTGGTCATCGCCAAATACACACACAGCCAAGCACAAAACTAGCTGTAAGTTTAGTATCATGACTGTGAATATGATGCGACTACTAGAGATCGAATTTATTGAAATAACATTTTTCAGTTTGTGTTATTTTAAAGTGTTAATCTTATACAAAACATATGTTTCTGACAGATTGGATGTTTTATTCCATGCAAAAAGTAAGGTGCATTGTAACTTTATGCAAATTACTGAGTTTAACATTGATATTTTTATATACGTATATTTTTTAATTAGTGACAATGGGAATAATCTGATCGCAACTCTATATTTGTATAATATTTGAAAAATAATATAATTGAATAAAAGGGTATTTGATTTTGGATGGTTTTGTGTCATTACAATTTTATTTGAATATGTTAAATGATTTTATATCAAGTAATTTACAACGTCATAAGTTACAAAATCTAATCCTTACCGTAATTCTTTCAAGAAACATATTGAGAAAAATGTTGTTACAGTGGTATAGTATACTGTAACAGGTCTTATCATTTTATCATTATCTCAATATGGAAAACAATGTTGTTCATATGTCTTTACACTCCCCACAATAAGTTTAGTAATTGGAAGTCCCCTTCCCTTCTGGATCACATTGAATTTACACAAGTCCCCTTATTTCTCAATAATGGACTGATCCAGTTGATGCGCCTCTAGGCGCCATATTGATTTTATACGGGAAGCTTATCATAACCCTTTAAGAAAGAAAAAGGAAGAAAAAGAGGAAAACCCATCAAATTTCTGAACTATTGTTATAAGAAAGCAAGATAAAGAATCAAATATTAACAGGCTTTTACACGCTTTTTTTACACACTTTTTTACACGCTTTTTACACGCTTTTTTTAAACACTATCAAACTAAGACTTGCAGTTGCTAAACTTATGGAGGGGGTGTAAAATAATACAGATAACTATTGTGTATTGATTTTAAACTTGAACTTCGCTAAAAACAAAGAAACAATTCAAACAAATATGAGAATTTTTCTGTTTTTATATCCTGTTTGGCAGCTGATGTCTCAAAGTAGCACTTCAATTTTTGTTGATAGAGTGAAGATATTTAAAATAATGTATTTCTTCTATAAATGAAATTTCTTTTCAAAATAACATCTTAATTTATCTATTAACTTATTAAGAATAATGTGGTAAAAAGGGGTTGTCCAAGGGTCGAGTTGTCCTAGGGGATGAGTTTCCCAGGCTGAGTTGATTGGATGATAAGTTGTCCCAGGGATGAGTTGTCGTAGGGATGAGTTGTCCAGAATTGAGTTGTCCCAGGGGTGAGTTGTCCAGAAATGAGTTGTCATAGGATGAGTTGTACAGTGGATGGCATGTCCATGGAATAAGACAAAATATGAATCAGACCTTGATCAATATTCATTTGAGACTGTCTTGAAATGAGATATTATTGATGGCAGCTCGACACATTAACATTTTAGTTTATTTATATTTTAACATTATAATATTGATTAAGCTTATTTCTCTTTATATAGTCATGTGCTTACATTTTAATTTCAAAAGATTCAATATCAAGATAATCACGGGGTACCATCGAATAATTTTGGCAACGTACCGGAGAACTACATTTTACTAAGAAATGGCAATAATTTAGCACAATATATTTTTTAACTAGAGTTCTATTTTGATTTTGACAAAAGTAAGTATTCCATGCAATAACTATTTCATTCATGAGTTTGTAGGAATTCTGTTGGAACCCAGTTCTGATCAAGTACGAAGTTATTGAAATCGGCGCAGACGGACTTTACTCCGAAAGATGGTTTTTCGATTATAACTTTTCACAACATTTAAGTATAGACTTTTGAAAAAAGTACAGAATAGTCCTTATGCTTTTGAATAATTCTGTTATTTCTGATTCACACGACTCTGATTTGTTTAATTAAAAAAAAAGTTTTAAAAATATTACTTAGGAACGTAACCGGAGCAGATCAGTTGAATTATTTAATCAAAAAAATTAAAATATATGATTTAAAGCACATATACTAATTTAAAAACATACGGGATTGTTCGAATGCGTATTTATTAATATATATGCTTTAAATCATATATTTTATTTTTTTAAATTATATAATTCAACTGATCTGCTCCGGTTACGTTCCCAGCTCCGGTTACGTTCCTAAGTAATATTTTTAAAACTTTTTTTTTAATTAAACAAATCAGAGTCGTGTGAATCAGAAATAACAGAATTATTCAATAGTATAAGGACTATTCTGTACTTTTTTCAAAAGTCTATACTTAAATGTTGTAAAAAGTTATAATCGAAAAACCATCCTTCGGAGTAAAGTCCGACTGCGCCGATTTCAATAACTTCGTACTTGATCAGAACTGGGTTCCAACAGAATTCCTACAAACTCATGAATGAAATAGCCATTGCATGGAATACTTACTTTTGTCAAAATCAAAGTAGAACTCTAGTTAAAAAATATATTGTGCTAAATTATTGCCATTTCTTAGTAAATGTCGTTCTCCGGTACGTTGCCAAAATTATTCGATGGTACCCCGTGATAATTGTAGTTAATATTACTGTTATCCATCTATATTATCTATGTTATCAAGGCGTATCTTTATCTTAGAAGAAGGCCATATGAGTACTGTAATAAGCAAATTTTGTCCCTTACTGGCCTGTATGTTACAGATGTGATATAATTTGCTTGTGAATCCAATATCAATCCAGGAGACAAATTTCGCATGTATTTTCCTGTTTGTCTAGTGTCAATCGTTTTTGAATTTAGAAAATAGGCATATTGTAAAATTGTGATATTAATTGCATGTAGTTAGTCTTAGCTCATCTCTTAGTCTTTTATTTTTACATCTTTGACTCTTGGGCAAAACAAGAACATTTTCCTTCAAGTATTCCCTGTCAGAAATAAGCAAAGGATTAATTTAATACATGTACATCTGGTATTTCCCAAGGGGTGTATTGCTTCTCACAAACTATGTCATAAATATTCTGGGAAATTTGTTTTTAACAAGTACTATTGCCGAGAAATACCTAGAATGATTTGCAACGTGTCATCAAAATATGTCATGCCTTAACTGCTGAGCCGATGTTCAATACAATGAAATACTTGTAGAATATGATTAATTATAAATATGCGTCTATGGGAGCATCTGCTACAAAGTAGCTTTGTACAGAATACAAATCATCGAGACGTATTACTTGTTTCTTTAAAGCTTGCTTTAACATAAGAGTTGTTCATTTTCAATGAAGTGTAGAGTTGTACCTGTTTGTCTAGTGTCAATCGTTTTTGAATTTAGAAAATAGGCATATTGTAAAATTGTGATATTTTGCATGTAGTTAGTCTTAGCTCATCTCTTAGTCTTTTTGTGTCTTTGACTCTTGGACAAAACCTACTATTATAATACATATTCAGACTGTGCATTTAATATTAAATTGTGCGGTTAAATAGATACTGTTGAATGCCAAATTTAAGCGAATGCCAAATTTAACAGTTGATGGCATATTTTGTAGATGGTTTATCTGGAATCGGGTGCTCATCATCTCCACAAACACAATCTCTGCCACGGTATTTTATTTGGGCACCTGCAGCATATGCTTTACCATCCTCCTCACTATAGCAACCTATATAACAAACAATAGTAGAGTCACTATAGCAATCTATAGTACAAACAATGATAGTTGCTATAGCAACCTATGTAACAAACAATGACAGGGTTACTATAGCAACCTATATAACAAACAACAACAGAGTTACTATAGAAACCTATATTACAGACAATGACAGAGTTACTATAGCAACCTATATTACAAACAATGATAGTCACTATAGCAACCTATATAACAAACAATGACAGGGTTACTATAGGAACCTACAAAACAAACAGTGGTACCGTAGTACCTGTATACATGTATATGTCATACTCTCTGTACTAACTAGCCTTCTTCCATGTAGACAGGTGTTCCTTTAAAGGGTTTTGTTACATGTACACCAATGGGACTTGGTTCTTTGCAAAATTGTTCCTTACAGAGAGGCATCTTTACAAAGAGGTTTTTCTTAAAATTATGGTTAATGGACCATTTGCTACAGTATTAATATAGATTGATAAATAGATTGCAATACTTGTTTAGACAACTGGCAAAAGTTAATTAATTTTTCGATTTATCAAGTATTTCCATTTGGATAGTGTAAAACACCATTGAAATGTAACTATAGGATCTTGTTGAATTGTGATCCTTTAACTTCAACGCGATTTTAAAGCTATTAAGCAATTACCCCTCTTGCATATTGTATAGTTTGGCTGGTATTTTCAGGGATACATTAAAGAATGAAGAAAGTGACCTCCCTATACCTACTCTGACTCATGTGTCATTATCCCATCGAACGAAGTTCGGAGGGATATAGGGAACGCCTCCGTCCGTCCGTCCGTCCGTCCGGGCAATAACTCAAATACCGTTGGCCCGATTTTGTTCATATTTTGTACACATATACCCTATTGGGGTAGAAGTTCTGCTAATAAGCCAATTTTCAAAATGGCTGCTCATTTAAAAATGGCGGCCATTTTAGTGCCGATTTTACAGTAATTTAGGTGCAATATGTAAAACTGTGATAGCATTATGTTTTAAATGTAAAAAAATTATATAGGACATTGATAAAGCTAGAAATGTAGAAATTAAAATAGCACATGGCAGCCATCTTGAAAAATGGCGGCCTTTACTCGTATTGGAGCGATTTTGTTCATATTTGGTATGTGAATACTATAAGCATGGCTCACTGTCTAATGACGCTTTTGGTAGGAGGAGGCCATTTTGAAAATTTGCCGCCATTTTGAAAAATGGTCGCCATTTTAACAAATTTTACTTTAACTCAAAAGTAGTAGAGCGATTTTGTTCATATTTGGTTTGTGAATACTATAAGCATGGCACACTGTCTAATGACATTTTTGGTAGAAGGCGGCCATTTTGAAAAATGGCCGCCATTCTAACGTATTTTACTATAACTCGAAAAGTAGTGGAGCGATTTTGTTCATATTTGGTATGTGAATAATATAAGTATGGCACACTGTCTAATGACACTTTTGGTAGAAGGTGGCCATTTTGAAAAATGGCCACCATTTTAAAGTATTTTACTGTAACTCGAAAAGTAGTGTAGCGATTTTGTTCATGTTTGCCATGAGAATACTATAAAAAAAACATATTACTTCTTCTGATGACAAAAAATGGAATTTGAAAAATGGCCGCCATTTAAACGTATTTTACTCGGCCTTTACTCGTTATTTTACGATTTTTGCTGTAACTTGAAAAGTAGTGGAGCGATTTTGTCCATATTTGGTATTAGAATACTATTAGCATGGCACACTGTCTTATGACACTTTTGGTAGAAGGCGGCCATTTTGAAAAGTATTTTACTATAACTCAAAAAGTAGTGGAACGATTTTGTTCATATTTGGCATGTGAATACTTTAAAAAAGCATATTACTTCTTCTGATGACAACTTTCTTATGTGTGTTATTTTATGATATTTGCTATATATTTCGTTTGTAAAAATGCCAGCTATTTCTGTTCGATGGGATTCGCTACGCTTTGGCGTTGCCGTTGTTCTGGTTTCAACTGATATGATATTTAAATGTTTAAGGAATGTGTGTGTGTGAATGTGTTCATGAATGTTACCTCTGTATGTATGAGCGATAACACTTGTTCCCTCTAGCCAGATTGGCTGATGAAACAACCATTTTTGGAGTTGTACAGTTGGCCAAGCGGTCTAGAGCATTGAACACGTTGAGCTAGGTGCTGTCACCGCAACCATTAGGTCGAGAGTTTGAGAGGCATGAGTTCCCTGTGTTTATTTATTTATTTACTTACCATCCCATTCGCAAACCCGTACTGCATCATCACAGAAGTCCCCATTACAAGGAAACCATAAGAACCAACTTTCTTCCCTACAGACGCAAGTTGCCTGGATACCATCTAGTGTCTCAGTCCATCGAGCTGCTTTTGCATACTGACTCCCTTCCTTATCAAATTTCCCAGCACACTTTGTTTTGTCGTCGCTTAATACGCACACAGCCAAACTCGCAATAATCTTCAACAGATGTGTTTAATTTTATTATACATTATTTTGCTGAAAGATTCAAATTAATTTTCAAAATGTTGTAAGATTTAAAATTAACATGAAGATCCTCCAAGAAAATATCATAATGGGAAATTTTTATTTAGAAAATAAATAATTTGGGGTTAATATCTTATCATCTACTTGCTTTTTTGTACATACTGAATTTCAGTGAATAAAGAATTATCGATTCTTTTTAGTTAGTTTTATTATTTATTTGAGACTCTTATCTACACATTCGTACACTACTCAAAAACTGAAATTAGAATTAGATAAATGAATAAACATAAGTAGCACAAGCGTCTCAACTCGCAACCTCGTGGTTACGGCGTCCAATTGCCTAGCTCGAACGTGCCAGTGCTCAGGCCCTCTCGGCCAACTTGACAACCCCAAAAAAGTTTGTTTTTGTCAGTCTACTTTATGTTATTGATGAAAAAATAATCCTTACCAAACTTTTGAGAAACATGGTGCCTGTTCCTGAATAAAATGATGAAAGGGTAGTTTAGTTGATTAACATTTCCAATTTATATTCTTTACGAAATCATGATTGATGAATTTTGATCATATGAGTATCATTATTAACATATTTTACCACTTGATTGAATAGCTATTAATATCTTTTTAATTGTGATATTTCCTTTCAATGATATTTGTTATTGTTCATTGGTGATTAACATAATATGCAATCTCCTACAATTCAGAGGAGGTATTCCTGTTCCCATGATTCTTTAACCTGTTCTGTCACATGACCATGATTTTGAGCATTTTGATTGGTTGGGTTATGTATAGAATGAAGGAGGCAAGTCATCGACCAAGCCTGAATAAAACATACTAACTGGGTGGTTAATTCATAATTTTTTGGAAATGAGACTTAATTTGATACTTTTATTTTTAACACCAATAGGAACTATGTCAATATTTCGTGTGTTGTGAACATTTGATCAACTTTATTTTGTGTGTTGTAGACAGCTGATCAACTTTAATTTGTGTGTTGTAGACATCCAATCAACTTTATTGTGTATGTTGTAGACATCTGATCAACTTTATTTTGTGTGTTGTAGACATCTGATCAACTTTATTTTGTGTGTTGTAGACAGCTGATCAACTTTATTTTGTGTGTTGTAGACATCCAATCAACTTTATTGTGTATGTTGTAGACATCTGATCAACTTTATTTTGTGTGTTGTAGACATCTGATCAACTTTATTTTGTGTGTTGTAGACATCCAATCAACTTTATTTTGTGTGTTGTAGACATCTGATCAACTTTATTTTGTGTGTTGTAGACATCTAATCAACTTTATTTTGTGTGTTGTAGACATCCAATCAACTTTATTTTGTGTGTTGTAGACATTTGATCAACTTTATTTTGTGTGTTGTAGACATCTAATCAACTTTATTTTTTGTGTTGTAGACATCCAATCAACTTTATTTTGTGTGTTGTAGACATCCAATCAACTTTATTTTGTGTGTTGTAGACATCTCATCAACTTTATTTTGTGTGTTGTAGACATCCAATCAACTTTTTTTTGTGTTGTAGACATCCAATCAACTTTATTTTGTGTGTTGTAGACATCTGATCAACTTTATTTTGTGTGTTGTATACATCTCATCAACTTTATTTTGTGTGTTGTAGACATCTGATCAACTTTATTTTGTGTGTTGTATACATCTCATCAACTTTATTTTTTGTGTCGTAGACATCTAATCAACTTTATTTTGTGTGTTGTAGACATCTGATCAACTTTAGTTTGTGTGTTGTTGACATCTGATCAACTTTATTTTGTGTGTTGTAGACATCTGATCAACTTTATTTTGTGTGTTGTAGACATCTCATCAACTTTATTTTGTGTGTTGTAGGCATCTCATCAACTTTATTTTGCGTGTTGTATACATCTCATCAACTTTATTTTGTGTGTTGTAGACATCTGATCAACTTTATTTTGTGTGTTGTAGACATCTGATCAACTTTATTTTGTATGTTGTAGACATCTGATCAACTTGAGCTCTGACTTACTGGACACTCCAGATTTCTATTGGGACAGAGAGGGACTTGAGATGCTTTACCAACACAGCTGCGCCTACCTTAATATAAAGGGGCGAACCAGGGTAGGTCATTAATCCAAAATTATTTAACACATTTAATTTCTCTAGCAGACCAAGGGCACTGGTCCCAACCTGTATATGAAGACATTTACATCTTTATAACAAAATAGATGAACCCTTCCTTTTACTGGTCCTGACCTGGTTATAAAGATGTTACATCTTTATTACAAAATGGTTGAACTTCTGTCAGAGGAAATTTTTATTTTCATCATTTCCACCATGAAGGGGGTCGATTTGTATCCAAATATTTTTCCCATATGGCAAGAGTAGCATCCATTTATTGAAAAGTGAATAAGTCACGAGTATATACATCCATTGGCTTCAATAATCGAGTGAGAACTCCTCACTTCAGCAACCAGGACGTTAATAGGCTCTAACACAGCATAACCAAGACGTTATGAAATTCACCAGATTGTTTTTTCTATTCTTACAGGTGGTTAATGAAAAGTTGAATCACTGTTGTGAGTTAGCTGAACTTCTAAGCAGCCACTCAAATGATAAACATCATGTGAGACTTGAGTGGATGATCATTGTGCTGATCATGGTTGAGGTAAGACTGGCCTTCATAGCACAATCAATTTGGTTGTTCTGCTATCATTGTGTTATTGTGTCACTCACAATGCATTACTAAAGTGGGAATTATTGCAAATGCCCAGGAATAGAATGTGCCGCTTGTTTAGATATGTATATAACAGATGTAATTGTGCTGACCATGGTTAAGGTAAGACTGGCCTTCATCAATTTGGTTCTGCTATCATTGTGTTATTGTGTCACCCACAATGCATTACTACAGTGGGAATAAGTGGGCCACATTGCAAATGTTCAGGAATAGAATGTGCCGCTTGTTTAGATATGTATATAACAGATGTAATTGTGCTGATCATGGTTGAGGTAAGACTGGCCTTCATAGCACAATCAATTTGGTTGTTCTGCTATCATGGTGTTATTGCTTTACCCACAATGCATTTCTATGACTGGAAGCAGTGGGTCACATTGGATTGTAGTAAAATTTGCCATGGGTAAAAATAGATGTCACCTCTAGTAATTTTCAGCCATGTTAGTTTTGATATATAAGAAATGAAGCTAGTATAGTACACACAAGAGGCATATTTGTTTGCCAATAGCCATTAATAAACAATCTGAAATACAAAACACCTTGGTTTCTAAATTATGTTTTCGATTATCTATTTAAATGTAGGGTAACCTTTCATATAAATCCTTACACCATTTGATGAACATTGAAACTGGGGTTGATTTGCTAGATTTATTTCATACTTTTAGGAAAAAAAGTTTTTAAACAAAGTTGGAAGTAGAAGTAAAGCTAGAACATGAAAAAAGGCAAACATTTAAAAATACCCAGGCATCCAATCCAAAAGGTTATCAAAACACAATGTCTTTCCTATTGGGTCTTAACCAATCAAAACCCTGCATCTTGTGGGTGTGATCAATATCAGGTCAAACTAACCCTAGAGTGTGTTTTAATCAATTTAATTTATGTACTATTAGATAATTTCACAGACAGTAAAACCTGTTGAAGTAGAAGTCCTTGTTTCCACTAAAAGTGTTCCACTTATGAGATAAACCTTTTACATATATTCCACATGTTAAACATATCAGATTTTGGATGCTGGAGAAGCAAGGCCAAATATAAGGTTCTTTCCAAAATGCCAGGAATATCCTTCCAAATTGATTGATGAAACATGGTTGTTGCTTTTTGTTTTCTATTACAATCTCATGAATTATCTTAGAATTTCAAGTTCATGATATCAGTAAATGATGTACTGCTGTAGCGTTGTCAGTGTTATTGCTATTTTTGTATAGGGGGCAGACTGGCTTAAATATTTTTCTCATTGGAGAAATTGCACAAATGGTTACCTGAGAATATTCCACCCAGGGGCCAGTTACCATTTAATCATCTGAGCTATGCACTAAGTATTAGATGGCAAAACTATAACAATCAAAATAAATGTGAAATATGTTCTTACAATCGTTCAAGGTCAGTCAAATAAAATGTAAAAAAAAGCACTTGTTAACTACTCTTGTTAGTTCTAGTTCAAGAAGATTTGGGCAGAATGCCAACTTTGAATAATAAATGGTCTGTTGTTGCACTTTTCTTAAATCGGATGTTCAACTTGTACAAGCAACAATATAACTGTTTTGCTTTAACTGATATGAGACAGAGTCAAGGGGAGGGGAAACCCACTGGCGGATCTGGGGGGGGGGGGGCAGGGACCCAAGGACCCTTTGGCCCAATAAAATTGGGGGCCAAAAGAGGCCTTAAGGCCCTAAAAGTGGGCCTTTTTGGTCATTACGGGGTCTTATAAGGCCTTTTTTCAGTTTAAGGCCAAATTTTGGTGAAAATAGGCCTCAAAATTTCAAAATTTGGGCCCACTCTTTGAGTTTGGTTTATAAGTTACAAAAGTGGGCCCAAATTTTGTCATCATTTGGTTTTAGGGCCCAAATTATTTTTCCGGGCAAACGCAGAAATTTTTTCTCAGACCTGAAATTTGGGCCCCCCCCCCTTGTTGGTTCCCAGATCCGCCCCTGAAACCCTAGAGCTTAGAGATAACAGACATAATTACATCTCTTGCTTACCCCTTGGCAAATCCTGGCTACGGGCCTGACATGTATTGTTTAATATCACTTATATCACAGGGTTGTTTTGTATTTTTCAAAACCAGTTATAACCAACCACTCTCCTGGCCATTAATACATTTGATTCATGAATTTGGATATATCACGCCTTTACTGCTACAGTAATACTAATATAATATGAGCACCATTCATTAGGATTGGCCAAAATAGTTTGTGTTTGCAGGTGTTCACTTATGGTATCATCACCAAAACTATATATCCATTTCTTGTTAACATTTGCTCTGATTTTGAATCAAAGGGAATACAGTTTTCACATCTTCAAAAGTAATATTGGTTACCATGCCAATGCATAAAGTACTATCACTTAGATATAATCACTTTCTGATACAGAAAGTAGCCAGTTTGTGACAATTTGGAATTGTTAATGCCTTGTCTTGATATGTTTTCTAAAGTAAGAATAAAAATGAAAATGGAACTGTGAAAAATTGTTCAAATTGAGAAGTGTTCAAATATATTAGTTTCACTGTACTAGAAATAGTAATCAATCCATTTTTAACAAGTAGTCTAGTTGGAACTTTGCCAATTCCCCTTTGAACCTGGCCTTATTTATGACTGACATTCCTTCACAGTATTGATGTGCACAATTCTTCCTCAGCAGTTATAGGTTATAACATATCAATATTTCATCAGCTTTGGTAATTTGGGTAAATAACTGGGTATTTTATTCACATGGATGATATTTACTCATGATTCAGAAATATCACTATATTTTGTCACCACCACAAGTGTTAATGGTCCCCAACTTTTTTGTTAATGGTGTTCGGCAGTTGGTGTTCTGCAGTTGTGTTTGTTCTGCATTTGCAACACATGGTAGGTGGTGATATTTTGCATATGTTATTGCCTTTTTGTACTGCACTGAGGCATGGTATTGCAGACTTGATGTACAACATGTACATGCATTTCAGAATCACATTTCTTGTGTTATATCCATCATTCATCCATCGTTTTCTGCTTTAAAGTCATGTCAAGAATATCAATGTTCCACAGCTGGACTGCGGGATGACTCAATAAACCTCCGATTTCAGCTTAACTAAGTTGCATCTGTATTCCAAACCTAGGAATGACATGTCATCATCAAGTTCAGTTAGAGTCATTCTAAGTGAGGCCTTTTCTTTAAATTTCTTCAATATCGCAGGTGATTGAATGTTGTCTTGTGACTGTTTTCAATCCTAACTGTATTAGTTTGCATGGCAAAACATTTTGAATCCAGATTTAACTTAGTTTAGCTGATATCGGAGGTTTATCGAAAACGAAAGAATGTTGGCCACCATCTTGAATGATACTAACTGCAGTAAGAGTCATCCAGCTGTGGACCAGTGAATATATGCAAATAATTTTTACGTCACCACCACAAGAGGTGACATATTGTTGTGGTCTCCAACTTTTTTGTGGACAGTAGTGTTTGGTAGGAGGTAGTCGGCATTGGGTATCTGTAACAAATGGCAGGTGGTGACATTTTGCATGCTAATGCCTTGTTGTATATATACAGTACACTCTACAGGGTGTTCAGTAAGTCACGACACTAGGTCTCACATTTTGTCAAATTGTAAGGAATCTTGCTTAAATTTTCAGCATGTCTTAAAAGTGTAATTGAGAGTTTCTCCGAAAGGTTTCACAGCTCATGACTTTTAAACAATGAAATAACGGTTGACATAGCAACTTGGTACATTAACAAGTCAGTAAACTAGGTGACAAGTTACTGTATACATTTTATATCATATTTTTGGGCCTTTGTGTTCTCCCAAAAAGGCTACATTTGACATCATTCTGATTTTAGCTACACCAGATTTTATTAGCATCAATAATGTAATCTCAATTGTACTTATACCTGGGTCACATTTGCTCGATTCATCGGCTGGCGCCCGGCCGATTGAGTATTCTGGTCAAAACTGTATATAATTTTGAACAAAATACTCAATCGACCGAGCGCCGGCCGATGAATCAGAGCAAATGTGACCTGGGTCAGAGTCTGTGCCTAAGACAGTAAAGATAACCTGATGGAATTATGGGTAATAATGTTCTATTGAACGATACAGATCTCATCAATGTTTTTGTCAAGGGCTTTCTAGAGAGGGTTTTACTGAGTTAATAACTTATTAATCATATTTATAATGTATTTGTATTTTCAGGTTTTGTTTGAAATTTTGCACTATGTGGAAAGATATATGGATTCTCAACCAGCGCAATCTGTGGAACAACCAACACAATCCATGGCACAACCAACACAATCCATGGCACAACCAACACAATCCATGGCACAACCGGTATTGCAGTTAAATCAAACAACAGAATCAACACAATTAAATTCTAGGGACAAAAATGAAGAGAGAACTTGATGTATGTTGAATTACATCATATTTATATAGAAACAATAATGAAATTTGAATTGTTTTAGATATTTTTTTATCTGTGACTGTGCAAAAAATCCAATAGGCACAGCATGTTAAAGCTACTATTTATAGGAAGATACTTGACTGATTAGCATATCAGATATGCTCGATTTTGATTGGTTAATATTTCTGATTTTAGTACATGGTGCTGTATCATTTTGGCTATTAGTGGTTTGAACCAGAGACATTTGAATCTAATTTAGGTTGGTATATTCATGGGCTTTCAACTTATTGAAACCCATACCCATTATACCCATGTTATATTGTAATAAATAAATGTAATACATATTCTTATGAGTAATTAATATATTAAAATTCCGATACACTGGATTTACCAAATAAAACAATAAATAGATGCACAATAATGGTTTTGCCAAGGGGGGTTCACTTTTCAGAAAAATTATAGGGGGGTTCCTTTGACAAATTTGGCCAAAAATCACATGAAATTAAATGCTCAGAATTGCGAAAACTACATGATTTTGAAAGAATTTTTGGGTCGAACCCCCCCCCCCCCCCCTCTGGCTACGGGCCTGAAGAATCTTTGGGACATCCCCTGGCTACAGGCCTGCTCCATTATGGTGAAGGCTAAATGTTCTGACTTCCCCTCATATCACAAACAATAACACATAATTTATCCTTGACATGCTCCTTCGGTTATATAAAATACCTTGTTTGCTAAAGATGTCCCAAAAATTCCACCGTTTTGGAAAATTTGGATTTATTGACACAGCATAAGGTTACTCCATCGTTAACACTATATTTTGACTTAAGTAAACAATTAACATGTTGTCTTAACTTACTAGCTGTTGTTTTGATATTTTGAGTTGATGATGACAAAATATGTTTCCTTTAAGGCAGGTGAAGTGACCTTTACTTGATATATTGTCATGAATGTTGTTTGAACTGATGTATGCTAACACATGAGCTTTACCTTAACAGGCCCGTAGCCAGGGGGGGTTGCAGGGTTCGGGCGAACTCCCCCCTGGCCAAAAATTCTTTCAAAATCATGCAGTTTTTCACCATTTTGAGCACTTTTCAAATGATTTTAGCCATATTTGGGGCAAAATTGTCAAATGTGAACCCCCCCTGGAAATTTTTGAAAATTGAACCCCCCTTGGCAAATCCTGGCTACGGGCCTGCCTTAAATAAGATGTATCTATATTTCATTATATTACTGGCATTCTTGGCCCAGGTAAAACATTAACGCTAGGATATTACCTTTTACACTCGGACAGGCTATTTTTCTGCAACACATGAGTGAAGAATATTTCTTTCATATAAATTGTCTGTTTAGCCCAAATACCTTGCCTTCGGTTCGTTCAAGCCTTAAACATTCAATATTCGTCTTAAGGTGCTATGGGAGTTAACAGGAAATGACAAAACAGGAAGTGACAAAGCCATGCTGGATTTTGAAAATTTTTTGAACCAAGATAACAGAGTTCTGTTTGGACCTCCAGTCAGTTTAACTAGTTCCACATATCATTTACATGACCGGGAACACAACGGAAATGGTCAGAATGACCATAAACATGATGAAATAACCTTTTCAGCCCTCTGAAAATGTGCCTGAAAAACAGCTAAGAGTAGGTGCCCAGGAAAGGTCACTGAACAAAATCTTTTGACTTTTTCAGAAAATCTGCCCAATATATTGCTTAAAATGGTACAATTTAAAAAAATTTGATATCATTCTTAGAAAAAGAAAAAAATTAAAAAAAATGAATTGAAAATCGATCGATTTACCTTTTTACTACAGCCATTATTGTTCCAGACAATTTTTTAAAATTTCAAAGATTGTATCATTTAGAACAATATATTGGACACGTTTTCTGAAAAAATCGAAAGATTCTGTTCAGTGACCTTTCCTGAGCACCTACTTTTAGCTATTTTTCAGTCACATTTTCAGAGGGCTGAAAAGGTTATTTCATCATTTTTATGGTCATTCTGACCATTTCCATTGTGTTCCCAGTCATGTAAATGATATGTGGAACTAGTAAAACTGACTAGAGGTCCAAACAGAACTCTGATATCTTGCTTCAAAAAATTTTCAAAATCCAGCATGGCTTTGTCACTTCCTGTTTTGTCATTTCCTGTTAACTTCCATGGCACCTTAAAGGGTTCCGATAAGCATCCCGTATAAAAACAATATAGCGGCTCCAGACGAATCAACTGGATCAGTCCATTTTTAAGAAATAAGGGGAGTTCTGTAAAATCCAGTTTATTGAAATTGTCTTTGAGATAAAGTAATCCGTTTATAATGATTTTTAAAACGTTATCCATGGAGTGATTGCGTTCAAACAGTACATGTACAACAGCCAATATAAATCCTTGTTTTAGAACTGCTTTGTTTCATTTGCAGGATATTTCATATGCCAAGCTGTGTGCTATTACGTTATGGGGAAATTTAGATGCCAATTTTTCCTTATTATACACAAATAGAAGATCCTGAAACTTCACCCATAAATTTGGAATTGATTTGTCAAAATAAAAATCACCCTTTTATAAATGTGTGACGATCTACAATATACTTATGCTATATAACAGTTAGAGGTGTTGACACAACGACATCGAACCTGTGAACCCTTGAGTATTATTCCGGGATCGGGCCTTTTATACTAAACGGTGAGCAACACCAGAAACGAGCGTTCGATTTGCTAAACGATATGCGTCACCCTTTAAAGTACACCACCGGACGCATACTATACAGAGTGTCTCAATAAAAAATAAAAAATGTTACAAGTACAAAGTGGTCAATGTGTTTTAAAATTTTGGCGTTTACCCTAAAATATAAATTGAATTCTTAAAGAGAAAGCTCTCAGTTAATTTAATTTGACACCAGCAGATTTAAAATCCTTCCATGGTTGACTACACAGCACAGATTTCATTGACTCATGTAAAATCTGACTTGCGCCAATTTCTCAGTGGTTATTAAGCACAAAGGACAAAGAGAAACCATCCCTTACTCATTTGATTTTATTCACAGTTAAAGATTGACATTTTACTGATTCAGTCTGCAATTTTCCTATCTGTCTTTCGTAACATGACCGGCGTGCTTATCCACGCAAACGTGTAATCGCCTCAACATAAAAAGACCATTCTGCTGGCGTTGGAATTTTGGAATGTCGTCCAGGAAAGGCATGACATGTTCAACCACTGATGAGAAGTTGGCGCAAGTCAGATTTCACATAAATTCTGTCCTGCGCAGTCTAGTCAACCATGGACGGATTTTGCATCTGCTTGCGTAAAATTAATCAAGAGAGCCTACTCTTCAAGAACTTAAGTATATTTTAGAGTAAACGCCAAAATTATAAAAAATATTGACATTTTTAATTTTTATACTTGTAATATCTTTAGTGAACCACACTGTATTTGAAGCTGTGTTCATGTCGTGCAACGAACCACATTGTTATTTATCCATGTAGTTCATTGCAAAACCCGAATTTATTTGTTTACTACATTTTGCTTTATTTTGTTCTTGTTTATATTACACTTACACAATGCAATCCCGATCAACATGGCTATAAATAATGTCCAAAATGTGTTTATTTTCCTATTTTTATAGTATAGTTATGTTTTAAGAAGAAAACAAGTAAACGTGATAAGGGTCATAGACATTGTTCCATAGTATTCACTAGTGGAGGAAAAAAGAAATTATGGCTGGCGAAGTTACCAAATGGATACATAAAGGATATCCTATCAATTTTGAGGATACCATTTTTATCCATAAGTGGACGTCGCCCATCTCCACGAGTGAGCGCAGCGAATGAGTGGAGATCGACTATACCCAAGAGTGGATAAAAATGATAGCCCGGGAAAAGGATATCATATTTATTCTATGGTCGCTATTTTTGTACGTACTTAAAATAATTTGACCTAAAAGTTGTCTTTCAATTCTTTTCTAATTTTTTCATTTTATTTTCTGTGCACTTATCTTGTGTCGTTATATCCCCATATATACAGTATTTAGTATCCATCGGATAAACCCCATTTATCCCATGATACTACTACACTACCCGGTGAATAACACCCGGGAATATTTTTGATATTGAGAAAATCGTATTGTTCCGTCCGATCCCGCTCGCGAAAATCGTATTCACCTTCCAATCCCGTTCATGAAAATGGTATTCACTTCTCGGTGACAGTATGATATTTCATCCTGGCCCTTCGGAAACAAACGGCTGTAACTTCGATATTCATAGGAAACACCTTCAGATCGCGCGATGGACCTTTCTTTATGAAATCGGGCTTCTATTTTATCATCGCAATGTATTTTTTATTCCAACGTTTATATTCTTCATAAGTTCGTTTACATATAAGCGTTAACAAGACCTCCTCACTGATACATTGTCATTGGCGAATCTTAAATGCAGCCTTGCGAATTGGGCGTCACTTCTGGCCAATTTCCCCGGGGATAAACGTTTCCAAAACTAACCGTACATAAAGATGCTTGTATATGGACATTCTATTTTAGGGTTCAAAATTTAAAAGAATGGGTTTTTGAAGGTTAATGTAGGTTATCGCAAACAGTTTCAGACGGTTATCTTGGATTATGAATATTTTCTGACCATGAAGACAGGATATCCTTTCGATCAATTCGTTATCTTAAAGATAAATATATGTAATGATAATAATGTCATAATGTCCAAAATCACTATCTTTTAGTCCCTTGGGGAATATAATTTTCCTTATAGGAAATAGAACATGACTTAAAGCACATTCTAATTATGCATTCAACATTATGATAAAAGGCTGCATTCTTAGTAAAATTAGGTCAATATTTTTGAAAAAGAATAATGTTGATTGGTTCATTGCCCCTTTAATATCACTTAGTCTGATTAACTCAATTATCTTTGTATATATTTCCTTGGAGATAATGAGTGGGTCTTTAAGATACACCCATGTTCATGATCAGAAAATATTTATGATTCAAGTTAAGATCGTCTAAAATTGTTTGCGATAACCTACGTGCTACTCTACTTGAATCTCTTGTGTAATAGAGGAATCGAGAGCAGGCCTGTAGCCAGGATTTGCCAAGGGGGGGGGGGAAGTTTTCAAAAATTTCCAGGGGGGTTCCCATTTGACAATTTTGGCCCAAATATGGCTAAAATCACTTGAAAAGTGCTCAAAGTGAAAAACTGCATGATTTTGAAAGAATTTTTTGCCAGGGGGGGGGTCGCCCGAAACCTGCGACCCCCCCCCCTGGCTACGTCCCTGGAGGAAACAAGTAGGATGGATGAGGGTAAGATGGAAGCAAGTAAAATATTGGAGGGAGTGGGCACATATCTAGGCAAGGATATGGGAGACATTCGGGATTTAGCAAGGAGAAATATCAACTCTGAGAGGCTTCTCCTCCGGGAGAGAATGCGATCTGGTCGATGTGACTTCTCACTGTGACATCACATGTTCTCACCGATCAACAAACCAACCAACTGTTGATTAAAAAACAAGAATTTCGTTTATTTTTTTTCGTCATTTTATTTTATTATCTCACAATAAATACAGTCATACAATCGCACATACATACACATATAAATAATACAAACACAATAAATAGGTACACTTTAAAAAACATTTTTCAGATCATTTAGCATTGAGTGAAGTGTTAAATATTGTGTTTAAATAGTGTTTAAATGTTAAATATTATTAAATACTGCTTGTATTTTTGATAATTGAGAGAGATTCTTTGAAATATCAATATTCACTGGAGTTCTTTGGCATTAAATTCTGATCAGAATTCTTACACCAAACAACAATATGAATCTACTCGAGTTCATTTAATTCAGAGACTAACATAATTTATTTTCGACGTTTCACCAGTTATCCTACCAGCTTTATACTAAAATGTATTCTCTCATATAAATGAGACAATAAATATACAATATAATTATCAAAAATACTTTTAAAAATGGATGTTCACAGTTATAGTATTTACGACAAACGTCCATTTTTGAAAATATTCGTGTTACAGCTGGTAGGATACTCGGTGAGAAACGTCGAAAATAAATTATTTTAGTCTCTGAAGTAAATGCACTCGAGTTAATGCATTACCAGAGAGATGCATTTACAAAAACACATGCATGTTTTATTTAAATTATTAACGAATTCACGTCATCATGCTTAATTCTGAACAGGAATGATAATGTGACCAGGTGCCGATATTTTATCACACCATTGGGCTTATATTGAGATTATATTGCAGACAGTCTTTAAATTCCAAATGCCAAATGGTTTTTCGTTTAAAATTAATGTGAAGATATTTCTAATTGTAAAATTGTTCACATCATTCGAACTGTTTGATACGCTTGACAAAGGATGAGCGAATTGTAAAATTTCTGATTAAATATTTGATAACTGGTCAAAAATTGATACACGTTTAGAGGTATTATTACGCGATCAGAGGTAATATATTGTTAAATTGTTAACTGGCAATGATATGTCCAAATATATGTCGGTGATTACAGCAAAATATCTGGTGATCTTTTTTTGTCAATTTAGATCTGATCTCGTCCATAACCTTCACGTTTCTGTCGGCCATTATCGGTAATTATCGGAAATGTTATGAATGATTGTCATCAGCCAGTGTCATTGTACACCAGGTCCGACATAGTTGCGCATTCGCAATACCCTAATCTTTCTCATATTTTCTTATTGAGGCTTTATTTGCCATTCTACTGCAATTGTTGAGCACCAATGTATGCGGACTTTGTGACCTGGGACTATTAAAATCGAGTTCAAAGTCCTTCTTTGTATTCGAATAAACTATGTTGCACCTAGGTCATTTTGGAACCTGCATCCAACCTGAAAATATATAAATCAAACAACTGTATATTACGCATACACTTTCTCCAAATGTACGGTAATCCAAATTTTTCTGCTGTACCACGTGATGAAGCCTATTTACGTTTGATAATTAAAACACCATAAACATGCCATATGTACTCCGGAAAGTCACAATGTTCTGGCATTCGTTCACGATATTATACTCAAAATATTGACATTGGCCCTACACTCCCCTCAAAAAGATTGGCAAAACAAGATTGGCAAAACCAAATCCCCTATTTGACCATTGTTGAAAGCCTGTTTAGTCTGGGTATTTTAAAAAACTTAATTGAATAATATCATATCATCAAGTTATCATAAACTCGACCTTGTGTATATCATTTATGTCAATGCTTAAAATGACATGTCAAACCAATAATAAATATATAAATGAAAAAATAAATGAAATAAATAAATAAACCATTCTATTAGAGTGTATGTCATTTATGTCAATGCTTGAAATTACAAAATAAATAGATAGATAAATAAATGAAAAAAAATAATTTTAAATGATAAATGAAAAGGTAACAAACTTTTTTTATGAGTGTGTATGTCATTTAGTGTTTGAATTAAAAATATATCAAATCAATGATAATTAGATAAGAAAATGAATGCATGAATGATAAATGAATAAATGAAAAAAAAACTTCTGTTTAAGAGCTCATTCAAGTCAAACAAATATGTCAAACCAAAAATTACTAAATAGATACATAATTAAAACTTACTTTTAATATTAGATTTCACTTTCTGCATCGTATTTTTTGATTTAGGTGGGCGTGTATCATTTTCTATATTACGCATAGGGCTGACATCGTCCCTTATGTAGTTTGATGATTGTTGCGATGGTTCCTGAATACGAATGTCCTCAGAACTACCATGAGGTGTTATTATTGTTGCGTGGGCCCCTGAATAATACAGAATAACATATTAATTATGAAAAACATTACAAAATTAATATAAATTCTATAGAGAAAAATACGATTAAGAATAACACTGTCCATCCAATAATAGGCCCTTAAAATATCATATAAATCATAAAACGGCCAATTTATTGATACTTGTAATTACTAATAAGATATCTAATTAACGTTATTCCTCCTGAAATATCTCTTATTTTTCAACAGCTAATTGGAACCAGATTTCTCTCCGGTAAATTACATTTGTGCCATGAATGATAATGGAAAAGCTAAATATTCAAAAATGTCCTTGGCATGATCATTTTGACGGTCAAGTGAAGGGTATTCTGTACTTTTACTTCTTGTCCGGTCATGTACTTTTATCTTTGAACTGGTTGCAATCGATATGTTCTATATTAGGGTAATAATTTACTCGAATGGCGAGCTGAAGGTTACCAGAAAGGTTGTTCCATTGATGATATACAGGGTGGACTACAAAATCGCCACCCCTTAATATCAATGAAATAGTTATTCTTATGCTTAGGCGCTATCATTAAAGGTAAAACATATCAAAGGTGAATTAATTCTTGATACTTCGGTACATACTAATATCCTTGGTCTAAATATACTATATATTTGTATGATGTAAGGTATATTTTTGAATTGCTGATTCGGGGGTTCTTTTGGCCCACCCTGTAATCTCTGTTCCTGAACTTGGCAATGAATCAACATTGTACTTTAATAAATGAATGATTGAACATCACCGATATATCCCTACCAAAACAATTCGCCTTGTCTACCTTGATACTATATTATGTTTAGTAACACATTTTGTTCTACTTTTATTTGGCCCTCTTATGCCTTGTGGGGTGGGGGTGGCGGTCAAAAGTTCAAAACGTGTCCACTGTTTATAGAAATATATATATTTGAATAAATAGCAATGAGTATGGCTTACCGTCATCAACTCCCATTCTGGTGTCTCCTATTATTACAACGCCCGCTTCTCCCCTGTGACAAAAGGGGGCTCTCATTGTAAGGTTACACACCCTATCACACAGCGCCCTCTTTAGTTGAGGACTCCTACTTGCTGCCCTTACAGTCTGTGTCGCTAGTGCTGACATCTTCTTTTCAAAACACAAAAAGTAACTAGGTAATTAAAAGTCAAAAACTCTTTAATGTTACGTATCATCAATTATAGATGTAACATATGATTTGAAGCAATGATGTATAGTTTAGTACCGTATTTAGAGGTTAGAACGACAATGAACCGAAATGTATCCTCAAGATAATCTTAGTCGACAAACTAAGGTTTGTTGATGATCCGACTCGACATTTGCACCTCAAGTTCTATACAATGCTTAGAATTAGAGAGATGGATGAAAACTTACATTAGCTTAATCCTATATTTTAGAAATAACAGATTTGAATTTGGTTAACACTAAGATTAATTTAAAAGAGAGATGAACTAAAATATAATTTTACCTTCAATTAATATATTTATTCCTCTAAGTTTTTATCACTTTAAGTTTATATTCCTCTATGTTTAGCTGTAAATGCTTGTCCACTTCGTATCAATATCTCGTACTGTGTTCTGTTCCAATAGCACGTTCGGTTTTTAGTTTGCTTGCTTTCCTGTTTTTATTTGAATCACTACTTAACCGCGTCCTTATATAGCCTAGTAACCCATCGTATGAAATATACAGACCGACTGATATATTATGTGGTAATTTCTAGAATCATCAAGAATATTGCGAGATAGAAGTAGATGTCGTAATTTCCGGAATTCCCACCAACCGGCTTGTGATTGGTTATCATTGGATATTGCAATTGCTATCGATCCGTTGACGTCATTTGTGGTCGGATGTCGTCTGCTGGTGAATGTGACTTTGATCAGGGGGCATATATTTTATCATTGTAATGAATGAATGGTACGGTAAAACACGATCACGAATGGTTAATTCATTGTTACACAGCAATACAGAGGCGTTTGGAGAAAATGGGATGAACAAATTATTGTAGCTTCTTGTACACTCCCCTAGAAAAGTTTGGCAAAATCGCCTATTTCCAGTACGCGTTGCCTATTTATGGCGATTTTTTGTCGTGAAATCTGATGCACTCAAGATTTGAAACTTGAAAATTATATTTCGACCCCAAGGGTTTTATTGGTATATAGGCTTACTAATGTATAACACTACAACTTGGAGTTAGGGTTGCCAAATCTTTAATGGGAAGTGTAAAACTAAATTATTCAGCCTTATCAGAGACCATCCTTCATTCAAAAGACTTCATTTATTACTCAATTCAGGAAAGAAGTGAAATACCCTTGGATCAAGGATGATCAGAGACTTGCAACATCGAGAACGCGGTATTGAGCAATTGGGATTAAAATGTAGGCCTACAGTATTAAGTCATCAAAATATAAATAGAAAATGCGACATATTTTTAGAATCGAATTTCGTCATATCAAAGGCTTGTTTCGAAAATCAAATACTAGTAAATGTCACAATGTTCTGTATAAGCTTAATAACTCAATGACATAGGTCCACGTGTCTAGCATTCCACGGTTTTGTGTCACGTCTCACAGCTTAGTCGATGTAACCTCACTTGCTAATGTGAATTTATGAACCGGATGTATGACTAAACTAAGACGTTTTGTCGTTAATTCTGGTGAAATGAGGATATTCCTATGCTATCTAACGCTTTAGAGTGCCACTTAAAGAAATCACAAGAGAGGTGGCGCATATTACAATGAGGAAATCTCTGTTCAATAGCCTTGACTGTTACATAATTGATATTCTTAAGCGTGCGTCAAAACCTCGTGACGGGTATGTCACAAACCAGCAAACGTGCCTTAATATGAGATGTCCCGGTGAATTGGAGATTGACGACGTTAAATATAGCCTGAAGAGACGTTAAATAACAACGCACGTGTTTGAAATACTTTTCTTTTTTAAAGAGAGGCGTGCGTTTAGACCTCGTGACGGGTCTGTCACATGCCAGCAAACGTGCCTTAAGATATCCCGGTTGAATTGGAGATTGACGACGTTTGAATATCATGAATATAGCCAAAAGAGACGTTAGATAATAACGCACGTGTTTGAAATACTTTTCTTTTTTAAAGTGAAACGTATGTTAAGACCACGTGACGGGTCTGTAACATACCAACACACGTGCCTTAAGATGTCCAAGTAAATTAGACACTGACGACGTTACACATAACGAGAAGTTAACTAACAAACGCACGTGTTTGAAATACTTTTCTGGCCACATTTCTGGTGCGAGAAAAAAAATTGGGCCCCTAAAACCAAAAAGTGGGCCCAAATTTTGAGGCCCATTTTCTTCAAAATTTGTCCTAAAATTAAAAAGTAAGGCCTTAGAAGGCCCAGTAATGATAAAAAGGCCCACTATTTGGGGCATCAAGGCCTTTTTTGGCCTTTTAGCCCATCTCAGATCCGCCAGTGAGACCTAGTAACACTGATGTCAGATTATAATGAAATGCTGATTAGGTAAGGCAAGGACGTCCTTGGGTAATGCTAATCTCTTTAGGTGGCCAGACAATGAAAATGAAGGGCATCCAGGGTCCAAGGGTATTCACATCATTACAGAATAAATGAAGCCCTTTGAATGAAGGATGGATGAAGGGCGTCGCTTCAAGGATTGCGTCATCTGAATTGACCAATCTGAGATCTTGGAAAGGTTTGCGTCAATTCATATCAAAGATAGGGGTTATCTCCAATGTTACTTTTTATAGATGTACCCCTTTATCTTTTCGTTTTGAGGGGGTGGGGGGGGGGCTGTTATATCTTCAATTCATCTTAAAAATAGGTCAATGAACCCCGTGAGTCAAATGTACTTAATAACAAGGAACAGGTTTAGAGGGGAAACCCATCTAATTGAAAAACTAAGTCAAAATTGTTTTTCAGTCAAGCTGACCTAGACGATAGCGAGGCTTGAAGGACGCTTACTGTAATCAACCGATCGGTCGTTGCCAACTGTTTACGCTGAAAGTCTTCTCAATGATTCCATTTATACATAGAAGTGATACATATGCAATAGGTGAACATTGTTCGATGTCTGGGTCCGTAGCCAGAGGGGGGGGGATGAAAGTAGAGTTTGAAAATTTCTGAAAGCCCTCCCCCAAGCCTCCCCTTCCCCGGTTCCACCAGAGCCTGTGCTCCGCTTCATCCTCCCCACTTAAACAAGACAGGAGAATATCATACGTAATATGCAAGTATAGGAGGTGGGAGGGGAATAGGCCTATAAATGAGAAAATGGCTGGAGATTTAGAAAAATAAAAATTGAGAAAACACTGCACAGAAACACAATTATATCTAAATAGGGGCTCATATGGTAGCCAAAGGTGGGCCCGTCAGTGAGCAAATTTGAACCACATTATTTATCTTGGGAAACATGTTAGATTTAAGGATTTGGAACTTTGACGCCCAAAAAGCGACCATTATGGATAGCTTTTCTAGGTTTTATACCCCCCGAGGTTATTTTCGAGGGGGTCTCAACTCTTTCTTAATAACTTTAAAAATATTAAAGATATGTGTCTGAAACGTGCAGGGTACTTTCCTTGGGTCAACACTTAGCTGTATTGAAAGTTTAGGATAATTTGGAATAACGGTTGCTATAGCAACCAAGAAAATGTGTTTCCGAACTGGCAATTTACAGCAATTTTGGCCTGTAGCAACCTGGTTAAAGTTAGATATTTTTTTTATTGATGAATTTTCACATTGTTAATTGGTTTCAAAAACACACTACAACTGTATTCTTTCATTTTATTGCAGATTAGAATTGACACCAATAGCATTAAAGGTCCATAATCGTACATAATGAACCCACCCCCCAAAGTCCATAAAAAGTGGGCGTGGCACCAGACATGTACCAGTTTGTAATTCATAAGTTTAAACACCCAATAAATAATGTTGATATTTATGTTACCATGTTTCCAGTGGTAGTTGAAGAAGTTCTTTTAAAAAACTAGATATATTACCATGGAAACCATATATTTATGTTGCCATAGCAACAGAACTATGGTAATGAAATAGCCAATAATTAGAGCGAAGCCCTCATGCATGTGGTCCCATATATACAAAAATCAAATGTCCTGTATCTCTCAAAGATCTTAAAACCTTCCTGGGGTCAACACAGAGCTGTATTGAAACTTTGGGATTATTTGGAGTAATGGTTGCTATAGCAACCAAGAAAATGTGTTTCCGAACTGGACAATTTATGGCAATTTTGCCCCACTGCAACTTGGTTGGAGTTTGATATTTTTTCTAGTGATGAATTTTCACATTGATAATTGGTTTCAAAAACACACTACAACTGTATTCTTTCATTTTACTGCAGATTAGAATGGCCTCATTAGTATGAAAGGTCCATAATCATACATGAATGACCCCCCCCCCAAAGTCTATAAGAAATGGGCGTGGCACCAGACATGTACCACTTTGTAATTCATGAGTATAAAAACCCAATGAATAATGTTGATATTTATGTTACCATGTTTCCAGTGGTAGTTGAAGAAGTTCTCCTAAAAATATAATCATATAATAAATATACATGTATATATATAATATCATATATAAATATTATCATGGAAACCATACATTTATGTTGCCATAGAAACATCTTTGGTCTGTTAACACAAGGCCTAATGAAATTATTGTTCATTTGACTATTCATTTGGCCATTTAGAGAAAACAACAAATGTATGAGTAAACTATATTGGCTGAATATATATCCTAGTAGTTTACATTCTTTGTAGTTCACATTTGTATGAGCTACTATTCTAGTATATCTGACACATCTCTATTCTATAGTGATACTTTTACATTTGCTTGCAGAATGTGATAGGCCCCAGAGTGATGTCACTCAGAAGACTGCATATGATATTAAATGAAGCTTGAAAAAGAGATAAGCTTGTGTCAAGATATAGGGACAGAAAATATTGGCATTTTGAAAGTTACCTTTTTTGTCTTTTTTACAAGACACAATTCGAAGACAATTCATGGGAGAAAGAAAAGTTGAAAAAGTAAAGCATATCACAGAAAATATTGACATTTACTGAACTTCAAGTTTTCTCCACGAAAAGTGGATGAATTTTATGTATGCAGTAGACATTTTCAAAACACGTTATTTTGCCTTAAAAAGTAACTTTATCGAACTTTAACTTTTCTAAGCGAAAAGTGGATGAATTTTTTAAAACACCTACCTAAAAAGTCATTCATTCTTCTTGAAAAAGCAAAGTAACTTGTTTTGAAAATGGCTACATAAAAATCATTCATTGCAGTACATTAAGTTTTGTGTAGAAAAGTTAAAGACCAGTAAAAATGACTAAGTCCAAAGTAGTGCTTTTTCAAATGGATTCTTTGACCATTTTTCAACTTTTCTTTCCCCCATAAATTGTCTTCGAATTGTGTGTTGTAAAAGAGACAAAAAAGGTAACTTTCAAAATGCCAATATTTTCTGTCCCTATATCATGACATATATATTTTGACCTCCACTTACTCTGTTTAGTGTCTACAAGACCTACGTCCACTATTTTTCGCAATGGACCAGCCCAACTATGCTATAGCTATATCTAACAGCACAATATGTCATGCTTGCTAACCTCAAGCATACAAACCAAGAGAAAGAAAGGCTATTGAGAGACCTTGGGTTAAGGTGGAATTTGAAAAATTTGAAAGACTTGTGAGTGACACCAAAAGTTTTCAAGATCCAGTGAAAAGAATAAAGATGAAGACATTTTTGACTATCGAGAAGGACATCCTGAAAACATCTGACAACAAGTTCAGAGCTGAAAGGAATATTTTTTGACAGTTCGTTCTTATATCTCAAGTGAGCAAGAAAGTTTTAGAGTATGATGATGGTCTGCCAGCGAAGGCAGCAAAAGCAACACTCCTAAATGCTCTTGAGAATCTCCAAAATCACCCTTCAAGACCAGCAAAAGATGAATCATTCTACATATATGATGGTAATGCTATGACATCACAGCTTAGTGCAACATCTATCCACCTTTGAAGAACTGGCAGAGCAAGTGTTTGACATGCTACCACCGAAGTCAGAGAGGGTAGATTTCTTAACTGACAGCTATCAAATAAATAGATTCAATAAAAGAACCAGAGAGAATAAGAAGAGGAACATCAAAACCCTTCATGATCCAAGGACCAAATCCCTTAGAATTGGTATGAATTTTTGAGCAACAGCCAAAACAAGTCCCAACTTATCCTTTGCGAGTGGCAAACAGATAAGTATTCAGCCAAGCTGAAGAACAGAAAAGTATGCTTTACATGTGGGAATACATGCAAAATTCTCACTAGTGATGGTCTAAATGTCCGATCATATGTTGATAACAATCTACTGTCAACACAAGAAGAAGCAAACACCAAGATGAATACATGTGAAGACGTTTTGTTCAGTCAAAGAACATTATTGTACGTTCCCCAGACACAGATTTTCTAGTCTTGATGATACACCATTCTCAAAGGTTGTTATTGTGTTAGTGCATTTGTTCAACGAGGAAAAACCAGGCCCCCGACTCTGCTATGAAATAGCCAGAAATACCAAGATGCATTCAATTAATCTATTGGGTCATCTACAAATATTACAACTGAAACACAGGCTGTAATTGAAGAGTTTGTCTGCAACACAAGCCTGAACTCTCATCTCCCAGAGGCAATGGGTTGAAAAATAATTTATCTTGTGTACTAGAACTAGACTGGTGCACATCAAATATTTTACGACAAGATCTTGTTGATGTGATGAGGCCAGCTATGACAGATCCAGAAGAGTCAGAACCCACATATGAGGTTCAAAATTATATAGGTGAAGTTTTCACAAAGGACTGAGGAGAACTGAAATAGACTGGTTTCAGAACTTTAAAGCTTCATCTGTTGGTTAAATGACAGGGTCATAGTATGCTGTATTACTTATCTCTTTTTCAAGCTTCATTTAATATCATATACAGTCTCCTGAGTGCCATCACTCTGGGGCCTATCACATTCTGCAAGCAAATGTAAAAGTATCACTATAGAATAGAGATGTGTCAGATATACTAGAATAGTAGCTCATACAAATGTGAACTACAAAGAATGTAAACTACTAGGATATATTATCAGCCAATATAGTTTACTCATACATTTGTTGTTTTCTCTAAATGGCCAAATGAATAGTTAAATCAACAATAATTTCATTAAGCCTTGCATTAACAGACCAAAGTTGTTTCTATGGCAACATAAATGTATGGTTTCCATGATAATATATTCATATATGATATTATATATACATGTATATTTATTATATGATTATATTTTTAGGAGAACTTCTTCAACTACCACTGGAAACATGGTAACATAAATATCAACATTATTTATTGGGTTTTTATACTCATGAATTACAAAGTGGTACATGTCTGGTGCCACGCCCACTTCTTATAGACTTGGGGGGGGGGGGGGGGGTTCATCCATGTATGATTATGGACCTTTCATACTAATGGTGTCATTCTAATCTGCAATAAAATGAAACAATACAGCTGTAGTGTGTTTTTGGAACCAATTATCAACGTGAAAATTTTATTACTAGAAAAAATATCAAACTCCAACCAAGTTGCAGTGGGGCAAAAATGCCATAGATTGTCCAGCTCGGAAACACATTTTCTTGGTTGCTATAGCAACCATTACTCCAAATAATCCCAAAGTTTCAATACAGCTCTGTGTTAACCTAAGGAAGATTTTAAGATCGTTGAGAGATACAGGACATTTGATTTTTGTATATATGGGACCACATGCATGAGGGCTTCGATCTAATTATTGGCTATTTCATTACCATAGTTCTGTTGCTATGGCAACATAAATATATGGTTTCCATGGTAATATATCTAGTTTTTTAAAAGAACTTCTTCAACTACCACTGGAAACATGGTAACATAAATATCAACATTATTTATTTGGTGTTTAAACTTATGAATTACAAACTGGTACATGTCTGGTGCCACGCCCACTTTTTATGGACTTTGGGGGGTGGGTTCATTATGTACGATTATGGACCTTTAATGCTAATGGTGTCAATTCTAATCTGCAATAAAATGAAAGAATACAGTTGTAGTGTGTTTTTGAAACCAATTAACAATGTGAAAATTCATCAATAGAAAAGATATCTAACTTCAACCAGGTTGCTACAGGCCAAAATTGCTGTAAATTGCCAGTTCGGAAACACATTTTCTTGGTTGCTATAGCAACCGTTATTCCAAATAATCCTAAACTGTCAATACAGCTATGTGTTGACCCCAGGAAGACACCCTGCAAGTTTCAGACACATATCTTTAATATTTTTAAAGTTATTAAGAAACAGTTGAGACCCCCTCGAAAATAACCTCGGGGGGTATAAAACCTAGAAAAGCTATCCTTAATGGTCGCTTTTTGGGCGTCAAAGTTCCAAATCATTAAATCTGACATGTTTCCCCAGGTAAATAATGTGGTTCAAATTTGCTCACTGACGGGCCCACCTTTGGCTACCATATGAGCCCCTAAAAGTAGCTAGACTGGAAAGAGCCAGATCATATACGCAACTTGAGTTTCTTCGAAATGGCCATAAAATAACCGATAAATATAACCCTTCACCACTGAACATTCTAGGCTTCTCGGCAAGAAGGGAAAACAACCCAGACTTGAAAGATTATTTGAACACTGGGCTGGGTAGAGATTCATCTTTACATGCCGAGAGGTTCATCTTTGAATTCTGGGTAATTCCCTCTTTTCTCAAAAGCTAGACTATAGCCTATCAAACTTTTGATACGAGTCACGTTTGCCATTAATTTCCAGTGATCCATTATTAATTAGAAATAATCGCACGTTCCATTGACGCAATATCCTCTTTGGGAAATTGAACCGTTGCTAAATAAGGACTCGGTTGATTAAAAGAGGAAAACAACTGGACATAAGGGATTAATTAGATGTATATAAATAGTCTGTCGAGACAATAAGGAGAGGATTATCTCGATCTGATCTTGTGTATCACTTATTATGGTCAGACAGAGCACCATAGCAACGAATACTTTCCCTGTTATCAATTTGTCAATGTAATTAGGCATTTACATCGAAAACACTTGCACGTTTATTGCCTTTAGCTATTAGATAAATGCACCAGAGCTTGATGTTTTTCTGGCCAAACGGATTCTCATCCCTTTATCTGTAAACGCAAGAGAAAATAATAGAGGCTGATGCCATAATTCACGAGACGAGCTCTATACCCAAGAGACGTAAAGCACCATTTTCAGTTTGGAGAATGAAGTTCATCGGTTTATTTCGACGTAAAACGTTTTTCGACGTTATCAATGTCGCCAACATAGTGAATTTGATTTCTTGAATATGTAAGATTTAATTCTGGTAATATTTTTTATTTCATTCATAAAACAAATATTGCCGAACCCCTCACCGTCGTCATTCACCAGAGACTAGAAAATATTGAATAGAATAGTAGAAATATTATTTTTAACAAGCTAGCTTTAATTTACCAAGAAATATAAGGAAACCCAATATGTGCTCCAAGCTAAATTAAAAATTCCCAAATGAAGCTCTCAGCAGAAAATGAAGAAAAACACAAAATCTATTATCATTTATGTATTACGCTTCTTACAATATTTATTAAAAAATCTCAAAAATATATTGCATCGATGATATTCAAAACAAGAATATATCATTCCTTCTCTTCCTGATATTTCCTGATCCCAGAGATCATACCATCTCACTGGCGGATTAGGGGGGGCCCAGGGGCCCGGGCCCCCCCCCTTGGGTGGGCCCAGAAAAAAAAAATTGGGCCCAAAAAATTTTTTGGGCCAAACAAGGCCTTCAGGCCCCAAAAAGTGGGCCTTTTTGGTCATTACTGGGTCTTTTAAGGCCTTATTTGTTAATTTCAGGCCAAATTTTGAAGAAAATGGGCCTCAAAATTTCAAAATTTGGGCCCACTTTTGGATTTTAGGGGCCCAAAATTTTTTTCCGCGCAAGCGCGGACGTTTTTTCTCTGACCTGAAATTTGGGCCCCCCCTTTGTTGGTTCCTGGATCCGCCCCTGCATCTTCCTGAAAAACTTAATCTTAAGATGGTAAACAAATGAATGCATTGGTTGGTCAGTTGTACACGTTCAGGAAGAGCGTCCAGGGGCATAACCAGGATTTTATTACACTAGGCATCATAATGTCATAATTTTCAGAGTTTCTATTGGAAAACGTTTGAATTATCATCTATATCTGTATAATTTTGGTGAGACACTGCATCATGTCTGGCTAGTGTAGCTTGGCTACGATCATGACGGTTTTTGCAATTTTATTTTTTAGCCTTTACGTTTAGTGAGAGCCAGTGACATCTATTTTGTAAGCATCATATACGTGTTAAGTAATGAAAATAATTCCATACTAAAATATATAGTTCTAATATATACACTTTCTTCATATTATTTGAGTTTGGAAATTATATACACAAAGGTGAATAGAAAATAAATAATTCTTTAAATATTTGTACAAGAAGAGGAGGATATATACTCTTTTCAAGGAGATAGGTTCATATCATGGATGATTGGATCCCAGAATGCAATCTCGATATTCTTTCGTTCCGTTCGGTTCACATAAAATTATTAAACAAATCTTTGATGAATACGCCCGACCATGAAGGATGTCATGATAACAAAATTCAGTAGGCCATTTTTCACTTTAGATTTAAAATCGCGAGTTTTGGTCTTATTGCAGAACAGAAAATGTTAAAACGCATAAGAAGTGATCAAGATATTAGCTCAAATATATCTTTTGGACTGCTGATAATGATTTCATAGCCAGTTTATTGTCAGACAATTACAACATTGGAAATTTATATTGTGGGAAACATCGAGATTGGATTCTGGGAGCCGATCCTCCATGGGTTTATGTATGAATTCTGAGGTATCCCTCTCTCTTGGTACAACATATCGTCTCACAAAGACGTCACGTATTCGTACTCCTCTATTTCGTGATCACTATGACAACGTGCCCGTCCATCCTTATCATAAACAATCAATAAACTCTGTCTTTTTGTATCCATTACCGACCTCCTCCTTTCATTTCGGTGTTGGATTGCGTTGCCCGAGATTCTGTGCGTAAAATACCCCAATCCGCTGCCTAGTATGACGCTGAGTACGAGAAAGACGTTATACGTCATGATCGCCATCATTAAGAGATAGGCCAGGGACATTTGTGATATGAACAATAACGTCTGCAGCGCATGTAGGCTCAATCGGGCGTGGAACTTCCTGGAAAAATGAGGTATTTACATTGATATTTTAGCACATGGGCAGGTTGAATCGGGGGTGGAGTCTTCTTGAAAAAGAGGTATTCGCGTTGATAATTGCATTCATCGATCGTTGAACATTTCATAGATTTTAATAAAGAAAGACAAATAAAAGAAAATTTAGTCTGATTTATTCTATTTCTTATTCTCAAATTTTCATGTACAGGGAAACAGAAAACAGATTGTAAAAACAAAAACAAAAAAACATAAAGTATAACCGACCTTTTATGGTTGGAGTTTTGTTTTAGTGATAGCGTTAGTCCAACGGACTTTGACATCTCGTATATAAACCCAAACATCCCGAACAAGAAACAGACTCCAATAAATTCTGAAATAAATACACAATAACAACTAACTATGGTAGATAGCTATACTTAATCATTCGAACACATGGCGCCTAGAGTCGTAGCCAGTTTTTAAAGACAGGCGAGACACAAGCTTTAATTTAGGCAAAATTCACAGTTTTTTCTTGTTTAAACGTTGTCGATTGTGCTTTTTCCTAATGAATTTTGGAATGTATACAATCCCGTACAAACTATTTATTTTATTGTTTTCGCACATATTGCTATTTTAGATATTTGATGGATTGTGTTATGTCTGAAACATTGGACTCACGTGAAAGCATTTAGAGAAGCTTAGAGATGGAATAGTTGGGGGAGGGTAGAGGTGAACCGACATTTGTAGGGGAGTGTACTGGATGGGGTTAACCAACATTTGAAGGGGAGTGTACTGGATGGGGTTAACCAACATTTGAAGGGGAGTGTACTGGATGTTAACCAACATTTGAAGGGGAGTTTACTGGATGGGGTTAATTGTATGGGTCGAGTTAGTGATAAACCACAAGCGCATTTTAATAGGTTCATGTTATAATTCTCCTTCATTGGTATCAAAAGAAGAAATACATCAATTTAACAGTAGATTAAAATCTACTCTGCAAAAGATCAGAGTAGAAGATCGGTATGACATGATTCTCCTAAATGGAGATTTTAATGCAAAATGTAAACTTTTTTACGATAAAGATCATGATACCCCTTCCGGTATAGCACTTTTTGACACAATGAGTGATTTTGCATTTAATGAACTCATTCATGAACCTACTAGAGTAACCTTAACATCCAAGTCTTGTCTCGATTTAGTTTTTACTGATGCTCCGAGTAAAATCTTGCATAGTGAGGTTTTACCACCTATAGGAGGCAGTGACCATTCCGCAGTTTTGACCAATGTAGACATTAGCAAGGCAAACATCAAAAAAGTTAATTCGAAAAAGGTTTGGCAGTATAAATATTGTGACGTGCAGAGGCTTAATCAAAATATTTCTACTTTTGAGTGGGATCATGTAATTTACTCTGGGGATATTGACTCTGCAACCCAAAACTTTACTGAAAAATTACTTAGCATATTTAAGGCTTTCATACCATGTAAAGAAAAGCGGACAAAATCAAATGATATGCCATGGTTTAACTCTGACATAAAAAAGGCAATAAACAAGCGCGACAAGTTATATAAAAAATGTAAAATTTCAAATGATAAAAAACATATAGATGAACTTTCGGAGCAGAAAGGTGTAGTTCGAAATTTGATAGAAAATGCAAAAATGACATATGAAAATGATATATGCAATAGTCTCCAAGTACAGGAAAAAAATGATAAATTTATTGGCTTACGATAAAACAACTTTTAGGCAAACGATTTGTATCTGAGATACCTGCCCTATTTTCTAACAACTTGATGAATGCTGCCAAGACAGATGAACAAAAGGCAAATTGTCTTCAATCAATTTTTTAAAAAAATTTCACCATGACTTTAATTTTAATCTCAATGACTTACCTGTATTTCCAGCTAGATCAAATATCCAAATAAATACATTATTCACTGACAGAGTGGATGTTTGCAAATTTTTGAGACAACTTGATATCTCAAAAGCTGAGGGCCCAGATGGCATTACAAACAAAATGTTGAATCTTGTGGCTGACTCAGTTGATGCCCCAATGTCTAAATTATTTAACCGTATTTTTGACGAAAACAAATTTCCGAAACCCTGGAAAGATGGGGTTATTATTCCAATATTCAAAAACAAAGGCGCTAAGACTGATTCATCAAACTATAGACCAATTACTCTGTTAAATACAATGGGTAAACTTTGTGAACGAATAATACATCAGAAAATGCTTAAACACTTAACAGAAAACCATTTGCTTTTCAAAAACCAATCTGGATTTCTGCCTGGACATAGTGTAGAATACCAACTTCTTAGCATTACTAATTATATAATGACATCTTTTGAAGATAATAAAGATGTAAGATCGCTATTTTTGGATATCGAATCAGCGTTTGACAAAATTCCACATGAACTATTACTTCACAAAATAAAATCATATGGTTTTGGTGAAAATATTTTAAGTCTTTTCTCTTCATACTTAAAGGATCGTAGAGTACGAACAAAAGTTAACTCAAATTTATCTTGCTGGTCTGAAATGGGATATATAAACTCTGGAGTTCCTCAGGGATCCATTCTTGGACCAATCTTCTTCTTAATGTATATAAATGACCTTCCGGATATTCTTGACTCAACATGTTTCATTTATGCAGATGACACTTCAATTTATGCCCAAGTGTCCTACAATGAAAACACTGAACTCTCTCACAATAAGCTCCAATCAGATCTAAATAGAATACAATTATGGTCAGATAAATGGAAAATGAAATTTAAACCTAGCAAAACAAGGGAGGCAATCTTTAAAAAGCCAAGAGCAAAATTACGAAACTATCAACCTCTTCTCCTAAATAATAACAAAATTCAGAGAGTCAATAGCCACAAACACCTGGGAGTCATACTCGATGAGCATCTTAACTTTGAGGAACATATAAATGGAATTGTTTTAAAAACTAGTAAAATGCTCAACCCTCTTCTTTTCCTTGGAGACAATGTATACATCATTCATTCTTCCTCATCTTGAGCAAGGTTCACTCTTTATTGATTCCTCTTCAAGGGTTCATATTGAAAAGCTTAATAGAATCCATTATCGAGCTGCACTTTTAGTTTCGGGTGCTATTAGTGGATCTAATTTTGAGAAGGTCTTACAAACCTTAGGATGGAAATCGCTACTTGAACGTAGACAGGAAAAGAAAGCAATCTTAATGTTCAAAGTTCATAGAGAAATGGTCCCCACCTATGTGCAGAATATCTACACACCTTTTTTGAACCCAGCTTATAGAACGGGTTTAAGAACTCAGCGTCAATACATTATTCCTGCCTCTTCATCAGTAAAATTCAAAAATTCACCTGCAATATCCCCTATAAAAACATGGATATCCATTCCAGAAAAAATCAAAAAGAAAGAAACTAAGTCGCAGTTCAAAAGATCATATAATCAATCCTTTGAAAATTCAAAATTAATCTCTGTTTTGACAAACTCATCTGAATATTAAGAGATCTTTGGAAATAAAACTTAATCGAATGAGATGTGATCTTTCTTTCCGCTCTGATTTCTTTCGGCACAATTTTGAAAACTTTAGAGATCCAAGTTGCCCATGCGGATTTCGAAACCAAACAAAGGTACACTATTTACTTGATTGCCCTCAAACACATGATGCCCGACAAACCTTTCTCCAAAGTGTCTCTCAACATGCTGACCCTGATCTAAAACTTTTCTCCAGCAAATGTAAACATGACAAGGTAGATATGATTCTCTTTGGTGATAAAAATCTTTCTCCAAAGCTTAATTCCACACTCATAGAATTATCGTCTGAATTTATTAACAAAATCTTGTGACAACAGCTACCTTGCCAAATTTTCAAACTATCATCTGTCATCTCATTTCATCTTCATCATATCTAAACACTTCATTATGTTATTGTAATTATTATTACTATTGTACATGTAAAATATTCCACTGTATAAATTGTATCTCCACAAGCCAATAATGTGTAAACTTAGGCTTGTTTTTCCATGTTACTTGATGAAAGATTGTACATTACCTATGCTTATGGAAATAAAATAACCTTAAAAAAAACATTTGAAGGGGAGTGAAGTGGATGTTAACTGACATTTGAAGGGGAATGTACTGGATGGGGTTAACCAACATTTGAAGGGGAGTGTAGTGGATGTTAACTGACATTTGAAGGGGAGTGTACTGGATGGGGTTAACCAACATTTGAAGGGGAGTGTAGATGATGTTAACTGACATTTGAAGGGGAGTGTACTTGATGGGGTTAACCAACATTTGAAGGGGAGTGTACATGTAGTGGATGTTAACTGACATTTGAAGGGGAGTGTACTGGATGGGGTTAACCACATTTGTAGGGGAGTGTACTGGATGGGGTTAACAAACATTTAAAGGGGAGTGAAGTGGATGTTAACTGACATTTGTAGGGGAGTGTAGATGGGGTTAACCACATTTGTAGGGGAGTGTACTGGATGGGGTTAACCAATATTTGAAGGGGAGTGTACTGGATCGGGTTAACCAACATTTGAAGGGGAGTGTACTGGATGTTAACCAACATATGAAGGGGAGTGTACTGGATGGCGTTAACCAACATTTGGAGGGGAGTGCACTGGGGGTTAACCAACATTTGTAGGGGAGTGTAGTGGTCAACCAACATTTGAAGGGGAATGAACTGGATGTTAACTGACATTTGTAGGGGAGTGTAGATGGGGTTAACCACATTTGTAGGGGAGTGTACTGGATGGGGTTAACCAACATTTGAAGGGGAGTGTAGATGATGTTAACTGACATTTGAAGGGGAGTGTACTTGATGGGGTTAACCAACATTTGAAGGGGAGTGTACATGTAGTGGGTGTTAACTGACATTTGAAGGGGAGTGTACTGGATGGGGTTAACCACATTTGTAGGGGAGTGTACTGGATGGGGTTAACAAACATTTAAAGGGGAGTGAAGTGGATGTTAACTGACATTTGTAGGGGAGTGTAGATGGGGTTAACCACATTTGTAGGGGAGTGTACTGGATGGGGTTAACCAATATTTGAAGGGGAGTGTACTGGATCGGGTTAACCAACATTTGAAGGGGAGTGTACTGGATGTTAACCAACATATGAAGGGGAGTGTACTGGATGGGGTTAACCAACATTTGTAGGGGAGTGTACTGGATGTTAACTGACATTTGCAGGGGAGTGTAGTGGTCAACCAACATTTGAAGGGGAATGAACTGGATGTTAACTGACATTTGTAGGGGAGTGTAGATGGGGTTAACCACATTTGTAGGGGAGTGTACTGGATGGGGTTAACCAACATTTGAAGGGGAGTGTACTGGATGTTAACCGACATTTGAAGGGGAGTGTACTGAATGGGGTTAACCAACATTTGAAGGGAAATGTACTGGATGTTAACGGACATTTGTAGGGGAGTGTAGATGGGGTTTACCACATTTGTAGGGGAGTGTACTGGATGGGGTTAACCAACATTTGAAGGGGAGTGTACTGGATGTTAACCGACATTTGAAGGGGAGTCTACTGGATGGAGTTAACCGACATTTGTAGGGGAGTGTAGATCGGGTTAAACAACATTTTGTGAAGAGTGTAGAATTATATTTTTATATCTAGCTAGTTGTGGGAATGACATCTTTACTGAAAGAAGAAAGGTTATTCACTCCTAATTCTTTGTAGTGTATGAGGATACGTTTTTGTTGCGACGACATCTATATTAACAGTGCTATACATCAATAATCAATACGGATTTTTGTGCGCGTGGTGGAGTTTTTCACTCATCTTTGGTCATTTTTGAATTTGAATTCGTAATATTTCACGAACTAAAGCATGCTGTGTACTAAATCATATTTATACATGTGTAGATGATACATGTACCTTATATTAAGGAAATTGTGGCGATCTTTGTGTACTCCATTTTTTGGCGACGCACTAAACATTAATCACCTCTCCCTTGCCTCTCACCAAAGCAAAGAATTTGAAATTGCCGCTTTAATACACCGTTTACAGCCTTCATTCAGTATTGGTGATCGAGATCAGCTATCGATACAACTTACTATTGCAATTTTAAAGTCATAAACTTTCTATGGCATTTTACAAAAAATAGAAAACACTTTCATCGGATATGTGCTACCCATAAACAATCGGTGTGGATCGAGCTTATCCACACCGATCTTTAGGGGTAGACTGTCTACGGAGGGTGTATATTATCATCTGTTATTACTAGATATAATGCCCGGATGTAATGAGAATAAAATGACGATGTATATTAATGTTTTCTTACTTTTTAAATCGTCGACGAGCAACGCTTCAGCGAGTATTCTGAAACCAATGTCGAAGGTGAAGTGGGTTTGCTGAAAAACAATTCAAAACTTATAAAAATAACGCTTTAAATAGAACTCATAATGAAGTGTTTACTTACTAAAAATAAATAAGTATAATTGTATGAATTCGAAATGGGTTAACGAATTCAAATAAGTACATTTTCAATTCAGTTTTTGAAAAAGCTACGTGGCAGTGGCTAATGAAATGATAATTCAAGCTTTTGATGGAGTCTAGCTTCAGGCCCTTGTGAGCCCCCACTACACATCTCAAGTTTGTGAAGTAGATGAGGGGGCGGGGGGGGGTCCACAGTCTTGAATCAGGACTATTTTTGATGATATAATCAGATCTACTATGAGCAACTTTTCCCCGAAATTATAGCCAAAAGATATAGCCTCCGATCTACAATATTATATCTTTGATGCAACATAATATCCCTATTTGCAATTATATTGCAGCATAAAAAATAATGGTGCACTGCACAGTGCACAGGCTATTTCAGCACAAAAATAATGCAGTGCACCATTATTTTTTTTGCTGCAATATAATTATTATATATATAAATATTTTCTCTTTTAACTTTTGTACATTAAGAGGCCTACCTTGGCAATATTTGCATAATACTTAAGCTACTTAAGTATAATGTACTACATGTCAATGTATGTAATCACTCGTGCTATGAAGCCCCTAAAGAATATTTTATTTATTTAGCTTTTGAAAAAACAAAATAGTATGTTAAGCCACTCGCCAAAACCCTGTTGATTTTCAATGTTGCCATATCTTATTAATGCTTGAATGAATTAACAAAACCACATGTATTGATATACGTGTGTATATGTTGCCTCGTGCAAAAATACCCTCTTTTTATTTGTATCAATAAGCATGGTACCCACCTGGGGAAAACAGATCCCCTGATGTGCGAATCTTGCACCGTGGAACAAACAGCGATATCCAAACTGATTTATGATAATATATGCCTATGGTGTCACTGTGTATTACATGTAGTTTTTTCTGTACATACTTTTTATAGTAAATAAATAATAAATAAATAATAATAACAATAATTTATCAGAGTCTTTCTTTATCCAAAGCTTGAATTGTGAGAGGCTCTGATTTATCATAAGACAAAACAGCGCATTTTCATCGTAAATCAGTGCGAAATACATACTAGGAATGCAACTTCTTATTCTCCCAATTGTACTTTGGTACCCTGGACTACCTTATCTACTTTGCTGTGAGTAGATAGGGGGGGGGGGGGTCCAGGGTCTTGAAGCAAGATTATAAAACTCGAAATAGTTGAATTTTGAGAATAGTCGGGCAAGAGTTCCAACGCTTCCGTAGCCCAGAACAGCTGGGGGCTTCCCAAGACCCCCACCCCCACTGCTTTTCAATAAACAATTATGATAGAACATATAACCAGTACGTCAATTAACTAATTAATTAACAACTTTTAAAATTACCGACAAATTAACTAACTACAATATAATTGTATTAATTAACGTGATACATTTCACTCACCATTCCGGACATATCCATATCTCCGTGTCCCATAGCACCCATATCCATGTGGCCCATATCCTTATGCTGCATATCCATGTGACCCATATCCTTATGCCCCATATCCATGTGACCCATATCCTTATGCTGCATATCCATGTGACCCATATCCTTATGCCCCATATCCATGTGATCCATATCATCAATGTTTCTATTACTTTTTATCCGTCCATCCTATCCGATAAATTTTTGGCGTTTTATTTTTCCGGTACCTCAATTGTGGTGTTCCCGAATTTTAAGTTAGAATTCCAAGAAGGATAAAATTTATAAATACTTGTTTTTATTACAACTTAAGACTATGCTTTGTTCTCTAAAATGTATCTGTGTGTATTAGTGATAAGTCTCATTATCAGACTGCTATTTAATTTCCGTGGTTACATTTTGGCTTCAGCTGTCCGTGAACCGAGACGTTAGCCTAAATCTCACCTTGTGTCATTTAATTTCCGTGGTTACATGTTGGCTTCAGCTGTACATGAACCGAGACGTTAGCCTAAATCTAACCTTGTGTTAAACTGTCTGCAGTCTATCACGTTCAAAACTGTAATACGTCCAATCAATTTTGTTTATACTATCCAATCAAATGTTTAAGAGGGATTTGAATAATTTTTTGATCATCTACACATTTTGTGCAAATAATTCTATGTGGGGTGGGGTATGACTTCCTGTCGCCATTTACAGAGTGAGGTCATTTTTTATTGGTACTCGATTGGTAGAATATACAAAATGTCGTTCGCAATTTTAATGGATGCGTGTGTACATTAAATACTTATTTCTGCAGAGTCAGAAGAGGTGACGTCAACAATCTTTACCTCACATCAGGCTTTAATAACATCCTGATTTATCTTTATCTAAAACTATATATTCTAAGGGAAAGTGGAGACTGTGGATCCCACAATGGTTTAAAACAAATCTCTTTTAGTTATCCAAATCGAGTTATCTCAATGCTATAAGTTATTGAATGATTTGAAGTGCAATACAGGATATATTCTGCTCGAGAAATTCCGTATTGGAGCGAGACGAAGTCGAGTACCAATACAGAATATCGAGACAGAATATATCCTGTATTGCACTTCATATCATTCAATAACGTTTTTATCGTGTGATCCTCTGTATTGCTACTGAGATTGTCCCCTCCGTACAAATATTTTCTGTATTGCTACGGAGCTGATCAACGGGGACAATCTCAGTAGCAAAACAGATTGGTACAGCACAAGAACTGACCAATCAGAGGGCTTCATTTTACAGATCATACGATAATATAAGTTATTGAATGATTTGAAGTGCAATACAGGATATATCCTGCTCGAGAAATTCTGTATTGGAACGAGACGAAGTCGAGTGCCAATACAGAATATCGAGACAGAATATATCCTGTATTACACTTCAAATCATTTGATAACGTTTTTATCGTGTGATCTTGGGCCAATACATTTTACTCAGGAGATTATCCCTGAGAATTATTCTGCGTTCTCTATATTGCTATCGAGAATGTTCCCGCCTCCGTACCAATATTTTCTGTATTGCTATGGATGATCAATGGGGACAGTCTCAGTAGCAATACAGATTGGTACAGCACAAGAACTGACCAATCAAAGGGCTTCATTTTACAGATCATACGATGATAACAATACGATGAATAGGATTGACATGCAGAATGTCACCACTTGCCATTTGTTTCAGACACCGACCGCCAAACACAACAAAAATACGACTACACTTCTGGTGGTGACATACTAGGCTATACACTTATATTTATTGTTAATATATACGTTTGTGCATCTATGCAAGCTGTCTTGCGATATTCCCCAAACCGTTTCCCAACGAGACTGATAACTCTCGGCTTTCTCGGATAAACATCGTGAATCCGGTCATGCCGAACTTTAAATTTAATCACCAGAATAACATTTTCAATATTATAAAATCCTCTTTCAAAAGTTAACTGTGTTAAGTGATTACTTCTTTTGTTAAATCTTATTTACTTTTTAAAAATGCTGGCTTCAGCTCGGATACGGAAGTTAGGATTTCTTCGAAACCAACAATCAATACAATGTTTGATTGCAGAGAGTCTTTATGGTTTAGGCGTCAAATTATATGCTTTTGACAGACCAGACACAAATCTAAGGACGAATAATAGGCCTGTAGCCAGAATTTGTCAAGGGGGATCACTTTTTGAAAAATTCCAGGGGGGGTTCACTCGTGAAAATTTTGGTCCAAAAATGGCCAAAATCACTTAAAAGTGCTCAGAATGTTGAAAAACTGCATGATTTCAAACGATTTTTTGGGCCAGGGGGAGGTTCGCTCGAATCCATCTAAGCCCCCCCCCCCCCCCATGGCTACGGGCCTGAATAAAATTTTACTTTAAACTCATGGTCGATTCAGGAGTACCTTGAACTTGTATGACTTGCTGTTTTGTGTCATTAAGATTGTTAAACTTTTAAACGCACTTTGATAATACTTCACGGTGAATTATAGCTAGTTTTAATGACAGATTAACTACTCTGTGTTGTGGTAAAGTTGTTGTCACATAGCCGTGTGTGCTCACCATTCTCCATCGTGTAGCTAATTTTGGGTTTTAATTTTTTCTATCAATTAATATTTCTCTGTAAAACTATCTGTTTTAGCCCTATCGTGCATCCATGCAGTCCCTCGCTGTACATATCTTCCCCGAGGCCTTGGCATACGTTATAAAATGTTTAAAAATCCCCCAGTGTACTTATGTTGGTAATGCCTAGTGTATACATGTAAATATACTTTTACTATCTTAGCTACTTACTCATGCAAATGAGTGAATAAGATGTAACAAAACAAGATAGATGTAAAACACAAGAAACTTTATTTTACTGTATACCCGAGACTCAGTGTCTGCCCCTAAGTATTCATGCGAACTATGAGCCAACACGGCAGTGTACATCAGTGGCGTAGCATCATATACGCATAAAACGCCAGAGCGTACTCTCAAAATTTAGAGAAAAGTGAATTTTTGATATTGAAATGACCCACGTTTGATACTCTGAAGTAATACCTAACATTTTATTAATCCATATTATTTTTTCGTAGTCGGAATTTCGTATTTTAAAACGCACCAGACACTTCAAATGCAATCTAATTTTTTCAAGTTCCCTTGGGGGAAAGAACCCCCACCCCCTCAAAGCTCGTTCGCTTCACTCACTCGTGGCGTACACTCATAGAATACCCACGCTACGCCATTGTACATCATGACACAGATCCATCTGAATAAGAGGAAAATGTGCGCTTGTCAAATATTTGCCAACATTGTTATGTGTTAATAACACCAGACAGATCACAAAACCTACGTCTTCCCGGGCGTCTTCCTAAAAACGTAGACATTGGGTATGATCGAGGTGAATACGATTCATATACACAGACTACACTGTATTTTTTAAATAAAGAGGTCATGGCAATCAACCTGTGTCCATGATAGAATTCTAACTGCTCCCATCCTTATATTAGCCAAAAACCTAGCTAACACCCCAGTCACATTTGTCGTACGGCGGCCTTACGTCGACCGCAGATCAATTAAATCAGTATATTTCTGCGGCGAGCGTAGGAAAACTACGCTCGCCTTGCGGCCTCCGTATGTCAATGTTTCACGATCACTTTTCATTTGATATTACATCCTAGCACTATGAATAACATTTATAAATTGTCTTGATGTAAATAAAATGAAAAAAAGTATTATTTATGAGAGCGCAGAAATTCTACGGCGAGCGTAGAACAGCTACTGGCCGCAGAAATGATAGACCGCACGGCGGCCGTGGGAAATGTGACTGGGGTGTTACATGTGTGTCCGTTCCGAATTGCTATCCGATCCTAGTTCTTTCATATACAGTCTAGACAATACGTTAATTTTGTCCGCATTTTGTTATAGAAGTTCAAATGCCTGTTTAACTCATCACGATCGATGCGTTCAGCCCCGGGCGTACAGCGTGCAGCTTCCAAGATGTTCAAGCCCGTCCGTAGTCCTGTTTGAACCATGGACTTCGTTAGAAGTTCATGTTTGAACCAATCTTAATTAAGAAATTCTCCATCTAAAATGTCACTCGACTTTTTGTGATTATGAGTCAAAGAAAGCATTCTTGAGTTTCAAATTGACTTCTGTGGTAACTTGAAACCATCTTCTAATTTATTCCACTTACCTTTTATTGTTTCTCAAAATATATTCTTTGAAAATCGGATTTTAAGGGTGTTAATCAGGGTAATTCTGTGCCATTTTATCAAAAATCTTGTTGCTATCTAGAAACGAGCAATTGTGATCTTGTTGTTACCTAGGAACGAACAACTGTGATGTCACGTCACACTCATGTTAACTCTGGAATCACATGGCAGCCATTTTGGAAATTTCAAAAAAGTTCCCAATTAAAAAGGCTAAATGCTGTTTACAAATTGGAAACTATGGCAGAATCAACAAAGGGTTTGTGAAATAATTAGGATATGGTTTCAAAATTATGCACATGACAATATATGACTACTAAATGCAGGCAGGGACTTTTAATTGCCAAAAAGTCGAGTGACATTTTAGATGGAGAATTTCTTAGTTTTACCCCGTTTACCTGTACCTCCTTCCCATCACGTCCAAATATGTTCTAGATAGTTTTTACCCAAGAATTCTAAATCGTCTAGGATATTTTTCAATTCTTCTTAAATTGCAAAAATATAACAGATACGGTATCCAGCCAACTTCAAATACGCCCATGCCTTCTTGTCAGCAATAGGCCTATTCATGCCAAAGTTTAGGTTGGGTGAGGATACCAATGCAATTATTCTTCCCGCCATTTTCCTTTTATTACGTAGACAAACAGAAGCTGTTTTTATTCAAAATGGCGACGGAAATACCAACGGAGTCATTTCATCAACACTCACATATTGGACTGAAATCGGAACCAGTCGTTCTCGAGGACAAGCATTTAGAAAATATAAAGATAGGAACAGCTAGACCACGCGGGATTCTAGCGATACACCTCAAACAATGTAAATTGAAGACAGCGGTGTTAGAAACGGATGTATTTCACAAAAGATCTCCACATGCTCCCCCTCCCAATCCGAATATGTACTTCAAGATTCAAGTCGGAGACGATATAAAACAGACAAGTGTCATTCCAAACATGCTCGGCAAACATCAGCACGCGCTGGACGAATTAAAACATTTTTCGCTCAAAATTGACACCAACAGACGAGATCTCTCAAACCGTATACTTATTAGCCTGGTATGTTTCGAGGGGAAACAGATTCAGCGCATCATTGCTAAGGTCGAGCTCCATTTGTACGATATTGTTAAGAACTTGTTTGTAGCTGAAACATATGGTTTAAAACGTAGGGACAAGGCTATAGGGACTATAGATGCCGAATTCTGTTTTGCATACGGTCGATTTGGATACGGCTATAGCTCTCAGTTGGAGAACACCCAAAAGATTCCCGCCGATCAAATCCGTCATTCGATGTTTTATCGACCCAAACCTCCAACCGATCGATGCATGGATGATATTGATGTACTCACGTGCGTACCGATTGGTCATCCTAGTTACATTAACTTTACTCAGAAGGCGGAGATCGGTAATATTGGCTTAGATATTCAATCTGAACAGACTCTAAGGAAATGTTTCGCTTACGAAGAGCCGGTACTTTTAATGTCGAAAATCCGAAAGGGAATGACAAAATTACAGAGGAAGTACTGTGAGTTTGATAGCCGACAGTCGCGGCTTAAATTTCTCAATGATTTGGTATCGCATAAGCACAGCAACGATATGCATGAAACCGTCGTAGTTCCAAAGGATAAATCAGAAAATGGAACGGGAGCACGTCCCAAAACTGTCTTAATTAATGTTGATGATTATGACGCTAAGGGAAGAGGTTTGGACAAAGATACTTCTTCAGCTGGAGATGATCACGATGAGGATCGAATGTCGGATTTGGACGAAGTTAGAAATGTGGTCCAGTTAGCGCCTGGTATAACATCGCGTCCGACGAATATAAGATCTTCAGAATATGCTAGATTAAAAATTTCTGAGCAAGAAGAGAACGATCGATTGGAACGTTTACGTGCTATTGAGTCGGCGAAAGTGGAAGAAGGAACGTCATCCTCTGCTGAAGAAGTTGAGATCAAAGCACCTGAAAAAGTATCCAAACTGCTCTGGATAATTGACGCGTTTAAGCCTAAGAAGCGCATTAGTCCAAGTCCAACTGAATCGAATGACCCTGAAAATGCGGCACCTGCTGTCAACCCATTTATGGAGCGATTGCGTTCCAAACGTGCTGCAGCTGCCCTGGCAGCTGATTCTACATCTACAGATGAGGCAATCGTGAAGAGCACCCTCCTAGCACCGCCTAAACTTTTACTGAATCCTGCCACACCGGAACAATCTGGATCAGAATCTGACGTCTCCAATGATGAATAACATACTCTGTATTAATTGTAATGTACCGCACTTATTGCAATGCATTGCATTTATTATAAATCACAGGGAGACATTAGTGCGTTCATTAAAAATAGAACTTAAACTGGCAAAACAGTTGAGATTTAAAAATTAAATATCAAGATTAATTGTCCATCTGAGACAGTGTGAAATGGGGAAATTAAGTCAAAATCTGCGAAATTAAAAAATATGAAAATCCACCATATTTGATTAGGTCATATTTTAACCAAAATACTGTTGTACTACTTTTTATATTATTATCAATCTGGACGGACCTTTTATCAGATTTAGTTAACCTAAAGATTTCATCAAAGCAATGGTAGTTGCCAGCCAGTATACGACATATTCGCACTATAGGCTTTGGACCAGATTATAGAATTATGAACAAAAACATACATTTTCTTAACATATTTATTAGTTATAGCCTATATAAGATAATTAATGATGTAATTACAGAATCAAGTAGAGGTAGAAAATTATAATTCAAATATAACATTGCACATTAATATTTTTAATACTACCACTAATTTCACATTTAGCGTTTGTGGATAGGCCTATAAGTACCCTTTGCATTCGTTCGACTTCTCTTCTTAAAAGAGAGCTCCGTCTAATCTTCAATAACTAGACTCTGCGCACAGGGTAGCCTATACGCGTCGCTAAACTTAATGCATATAGTTCTTTCTTCTACCATAGTTCCCGGGGTTCAGCTGTCATGGTTTGGTCCAATAAGTATTGAGCTACTGAGTTTTGCCATACATGTCTTTTCGTCCAGTGTCAGTGTCTATAAATTGCCCATTTCTGAAGCCAGTTGGCAAGAACTAGGCTGAATCGTGAAAGTTCTTTAAAATCCTTTGTAGTGAGACGCTCGCTCATTTTTCATCTTAGCTTTTCATTATTGTTGACATGTAAAGGTACTTTGACCTTGACATTGAAACGTGTGACCTTGAAATTACCAGCAGCCACATAGATAATTGTCCAGCACTTGGTTTGATAAATAAGATAGATTTTATCAATAAGACATTTTGACATCCTCCGATCACAGGGCTTCAAAATCCAGAATATATTCTTTCGTTTTACCCCCTGCGATAAGCAGTTAGCATTTCCCCGATTAAGAACTCGCAATCTCATTGGCTGTCGCAACACTGCTCCAGAAATCAAGTCATTGCGCATAACTAGATCACGTGATTCAATTAAATCGGGCGCTTCCAAATTGGTTATAGCAGGGGGGAAGAAGGAGGTACGGATTCTGGACACCTGCGAGGGAGGATGAGATTTATGTGACGCTTAGGAGGATGACATTTTGAAAGGTTTCCCTAGCATCACCGCCATCTTTTTATCGTCATAAAATAGAGGTTTACTTTGATAATATCTCACTATTCCGGCCAAGTCTTTGAAATTGTGCTTCCCGATATAATACTTGGAGTCTTGTGTTGTTTCTATTGGAAAATGTCGAACTTTTCCATTAAATTTCACAGATAACGTGTAGTCGCCAACCTGCAATTAGTCATGCAAATTTATTATACAGTAATCATCTTATGGCCATGGGATATTCAGTATTTGTCATTGTTGATCATTTTCTAAATTGATAAATCATAATATAGATAGTCGGTGTTTCCAAACTTAGAGGGGGAGTGTACAATCCAACCTGATTTGATACATCAGGTCACTCAGAGACATATACTGGGTTAGTAAGCCATACAAAGAATAATTATAAGCACTTGGCTGATATAAAGATGGCAGTATCACAGCAAAAAATGTGTACGAATACAACGAATCCTGACGTCAGGATACATACAGGATATGCACCCAGTGTGCCAAACCTGTATGAATCCTGATGCCTGGATACATACAGGATTGGCACCGAATGTACATATCCTGTACATATCCTGTGTCAGGATTTATACAGGATTGGCGCGTGTAGGAATCCAGTATGAATCCTGCATCTGGATTCATACAGGATACGCTCGCAATGTGCCAATCCTGTATGAATCCTGATGCCTGGATATATACAGGATTGGCACACAATGTACATATCCTGTACATATCCTGTGTCAGGATTTATGCAGGATTGGCGCGTGTAGGAATCCTGTATGAATCCTGCATCTGGATTCATACAGGATACGCTCGCAGTGTGCCAATCCTGTATGAATCCTGATGCCTGGATACATACAGGATTGGCACACAATGTACATATCCTGTACGTATCCTGTGTCAGGATTTATACAGGATTTGTGAATGTAGGAATCCAGTATAAATCCTGCTCCTGGATTCATACAGGATACGCTCGCAGTGTGCCAATCCTGTATGAATCCTGATGCCTGGATACATACAGGATTGGCACACAATGTACATATCCTATACGTATCCACGCGTCAGGATTTATACAGGATTGGAGCAGGTAGAAATCCAGTATGAATCCTCCCTCCTGGATTCATACAGGATAAGCTCGCAGTGTGCCAATCCTGTATGAATCCTGACGCCTGGATACATACAGGATTGATACACTGTGTGCATATCCCGGATTACATATCCTGCACATAATTTACAAATTATTGATTGCTATTGTTACTAACATTTATCACAAAATTCTTTAAGAAATCCATGTTAAGATAAAAAAAACAATATTTCAATTTTTTCAATCAAACAAATAATATACTTTCAAAAGTACCTGTACTAGTATCCAAAAGTGAATTTCATTAAATTAAGAATGAACATTTTGCCATTATTCACAATTATTTTTTCCCTGGACTATTGTGATTTGATATTTGATGCTTAAGAAGCTATTAAGAAGACAAATGGTATATAAATAGCAATATGACATACTTTTAAAGAGCCTAATGTCTGCAACCTTTTTATAACAGACTTTCAATTAAAAGCCCATTATAACACATAGTCGCAATGGTGGAGGGATTTGGATATTTGGAATTCCCCCGGCAATTTATTATTACTTATCTGTTTTCAATATTGTTGGTATTTTGTAACCCTTTAATATTCAATTAGCGCTCCAAAAAGTATTGTTTTCAAAAGGTAGGTCAAAAGGGTCAAATCGAGGTCAACATGACATTTTGTGATAAATTGTTAATGTGCGAAAGTACGAAATACGTAGTACAGGTATCAATGTTCTACGAAAGTTTTTTATATCACTTGAAACAATGCATAGCCCTTGGTGAGAGGGGGGGGGGGGGATTACAGACATCTAACATAGCGTTTTAGTTATGTATAATCATTAATCAAAACAAATAATACCAATTAGTCCACCTTTCTGATTACATTTTGTCCATGTATTTCTGGACTTATTTACTTATGATTTAGCCAATATGATACAACAACAAATTAACTTCACTTGCGTCAGCCCTTCATTTCCATGTAATTGTATTCATGTTCGATGGGGAATAAGAATTTGTTTACCCGGCACCCCTGATCATTATCAAGCGCCTTCTAGATATCAGGCCCGTCACTGGCACATATCCAGGGGGGTTCGATTTACCCCCCCCCCCGGCAAAAAATCTTTCAAAAGCATGCGGTTTTCACCATTCTGAACACTTTTTAAGTGATTTCGGCCATTTTTATACCAAATTTGGCACAAGTAAAATCCCTTTTTTCACTTTTTTTTCAAGAAGTGAACCTCACATGGCAAATCCTAGCTACGGGCCTGCGTCATACTGCATGGCTAAAACTCCGGGCTTTCGCTAGAGAGGCGTGCCTCAGAATACCCATGACCCGGAGGTTAACTTAAAAGTAACGCAAGGTAGATAAAACTGTATTTAGTCAAAATAATGTACATGTACAGTATATGGTATCCAAACCCCTAAACTGCACGGCTTCTCGCCAGGCATTTTGTCATCGCTCTACCACTCCGTCGCCACCATAATTTCTCACGATTTGAACTGTCATATGATATTATAATATTGAGTTTATTATTTTGCGATTATTGATGAAGCTTTATCGGGGATAGAGAATTCCTTATACATGGTTATCGTTTACTCTGGAGTTCAGATGATAAAAGAGGCAACAGATGAACTCTCTTGCTAAAACTATTGAAAGGATAATTGCTATTGTTATAATTGCTACAGGCCTGTCAACTTGGGAACACCTAACATGAGTGACTTGGAAATGTTGAACACCTCCCCTCAAAATGTGGACACCTTGGTCCAAATCTGAACACCTTAATCCAAATTTTGAACACCTTGGTTTAAATTTTATTACATCTTGCCAAATTTTGAACACCTCAAATTTTTCGCGCCCGCTACGCTCGCGTTTCGAACATCCATCAACGGGGTGGGGGGGGGGGGTAGGTACGAAATATTTTGAACGGAATGCGTGACATATCCGTAATTCGCGTGAAAAGTCCGTACGAAATGCGTACGTTTTTTTCCCGTCGTTCGTATTTTTGCTGTGTAGACGATCTTTTTTAGAAAATTTTCTAAAGAAATATTTTTGCTTGACAATTACCAGGTAAAATGCGTATTTGCGTGACATTTTCTGTCACGCAAAAATAACTGGCTTGACTTCAAATTCTTCAGCAAATGCGTGACAAATACGCAAATTGCGGGACAGTTGACAGACCTGTTGCTATTACCAGTGAAAATTCAAATTCACTAATGATGATTGATAATTTAGCTACAAGCCATGAGTGTGTGTATTTTGGCTGAAATAGAGGCGGGGGGATAGTCTAGAGGCAAGATTTTTTGATTCCATATACCGTACTTGTTTTCAGGCATCATACTATTTCCATGAGTGAGTGTCAGATTTTAAGACCCATTTTCCTTCTTTTCCTTCCCATGCGAATTTCAAATACAATTTGCAAATGCATCCTAAAATCTGATTATGTTAATGCTCATCCCCCCTCCTCCCATACTCGTTTCCCAGTTTGATTTTGTCGTCGACTGGTGCCTAGATGCATTTGCAGACGCAACACACATTTCAGGGCGCACATTTCAGGTTCTATGTCATTTATGAAAAAATTGAATTGAAAGGCATCACATGGAGTGGAGGGGGGGGGGGTGAGTTATCATGATCAGAGTTGGGGCTAATACTTGTATAATAATTGTAATAAGATATGTCTGAAAACAAATATATAATATATATTGTATATGTTATGATATCAAAGCAAATTGGATTATTTATACATGTCGTCTAGTTCGGATGTTATTTTAACAAATACAGCAACCAGACAGCGTATTCGCAATGTAACTTATCAGTTCTCAGATTTGTAAAGCCATGGGAAAATGAAATCTGAAATAAAGATGCTTTTCTAGCATCTTGACTCAGTGTAAATTATATTTTGAAAATCGTTTTGACTCATATACTTTAAGTGTACATACTAAATGGCGACAATGACATACATATGCATCACGCGAGGATGGATGATGACCATGTACTTTACATCTGCACGTTGTCAATATCTATATCGCCGGTTGATGTCTCATGTTCCCAAAATAATTAAGGTAATAATGTTCAAAAACAGAATATGATGTGTATTGTTGTCTTGCATCACTATATGAGTAATAATTTGATTAGAAACCCGGGATTAGAAAAACTCTCCGAATCTGAATCATATATTTGAAATCGAAGAATACAATGCCCCGGGTACAATGCCCCGTGTATTTACCATTTACTCTCAATCCTGATTACTATCAATGTCTCCAGTGAGTTTGCTTCTGTGTGCCTCTCCAAGTAACAAATCTAAATGCATATTCTACACATATTAGACAGGTTCCAATTCAAATAATTCAAGTTTTTGAGGCATTTTTTAGAAAAAGCAACAGACCTATTTTTACTAGATCAGTTTTTCATGCTGATAAAGATATTAAAAGATGACAGCTCAACGGGGTGGTCACGACACTAAATTTTGGCATTTTGACCCCCCTAGGAAAATATTCTAGGGGGTACTATGAAACTAGTTCATAACTCAAAGGATATATGAGCTATTGTTCTGAGTTGTACACCATACATTGCTAGTACAAATATGAATACTATCCTAAAGTTATGGGTTGATACCCTTATTGGTCTCAGAAAAATACAAAAAACAGGAAAAAGATACGCAATTTTTGTCTTGCCAATTTTATATTTGTAGCTTCAAGCACAATATGACAGCTTTAACAGCTCATAGTAGTATTCTAAAAACATTTCTAAGCTATGTGTGGTATTGTAATACATCTATTTTAGTTATGAAGTACTATTTTGTAATTTTAATTTGACTTTATAGTGCCCTACCCCTAGAAAATTGAAGAAAGTGGATGTGGTGAATTTTATCATTTTGCAGCATTAAGTCAGAAACATGTATTGATAGACACCAAATCAATAAATTCATACCATCATCAAATGTTAGGTGACATTCTAATTCATTTATTACTAGAATATAGGACTTAAGATATTTTATATGTAAGTTTTCAATTAAGTACATGTATCATAATGAAATCTAGTGTAATCACATACTAGAGAGGTTGGCATACAGTCTGGACATTGACATAAAGTCTAAACATTATAATCATCAATTGATCTCATTTGAGCAACTAGACTATGGTGGTCATCATGCACAAGTAATGTACAGTAGAACCTGTTAAGTGGAACACCTCTGTAAGTGGAACACCTCCCAAGTGGAACGCCTTTTCAAAGTCCCGTTTTAAAAACCCATTGACTTAATGTTAATTGAACCTCTGTAAGTGGAACACCTCCAAACTTGAACAGTGAACACCCCATATTGAAAAATTAACCTGCTAAGTGGAATAGTCAATTTCCATAGATTTCAATATTGATATATGTAAACAGAATTAATCTCCTTCAATGATATCTGGGTATGAAAACAGGGAATACTGTGATAATTGGCAAATTAGGATTTTAATGGATTAGCCTCCTGTAGAGGTCAACATGTGATGCAACCAATAATTAATTTGATAATCAGCAAATGAGGATTTCATAAGATTTTCATTCAGAAAATTGGATTAACCTCCTGTAGAACTGGACACGTTATGCTACCACTAATTAATATCCCTTGCTGTTTGTTTCAAACTTAATAAGTAAGATTAAAAATGTCATTTAAAAACAATTGAATTATTAACAGTAGGAACAAGTCTTTAAAACTTAATTGCCTAATCCTTGTACCTGAGACTGGCACAATTAGGAGGATTAAGAATGTCAGAAAACATTTTTGGCAGAATAAGGAGGATTAAGAATGTCAGATACCTTTTTGAGTTAAATAAATGGATTATTAATGGTATATGGTACCCGCCCTGTAATGAAGGGAGAATCATATTTCCAATGATACATATAAATCCTATATTTGATCTTGTATGTTCCCTGCGAACCCAAAACCTCCGTAAGTGGAACATCTTCTAAGTGGAACGCAGAACGCAGAGTGTTCCACTTACACAGGTTCTACTGTATTTACATAATAATGTTATAAAGGAGCATGTAGGTTATCGCAAACTTCAGACAATTCTAACTTGAATTATGAATATTTTCTGACCATGAACATGGGTATATCTTTTAGATTTATTCATTATCTTCAAGAAAAGTAAATATAATGATTAATCAGACCTAAGTGATATTAAAGGGAATGGCCCAATCAACATACTTTCATACTTTTTACTAAAAATGTTGACCTAATTTTTTACCAAAGATGCAACCTTTAATTATATTGTTGAATGCTTAATTAGAATATGCTTTGAGACATGTTCTATTTCCTAAGAGGAAAAGTGGATTGCTCCAGGGACTTTAAAGACACTGAATTTGGATGACCAAAATGAACTGAAACCAATGGATAGCATGAATTTTTTCAAAGGGGAAATAACATGGGGAACACTAATCTTAGGGGAATTCAGTTTTCTTTTCAAGAGCTATTTGATACATTAAAATGAAGAATAGTAATGCATTAAACATTGTTAAAATGATTGCATTTTTGGGGAAAATGAGGTCAACAACTTTGAAAAAATATATTGATGGGTTGATTGCTAGTGAAATATCTCCGAGTCCTATTGACTTTGTTATCCCTGTATACCCGTCTTCATGGTCAGAAAATAGTCATAATCAAAGATATAACTGTCTGAAATTGTTTGTGATAACTTACCTGAACCTTTCCAGGTCAAATCAGGAGTGACAAAATTATTTCAACCAAATTTTTGACATGTCTTCAAATACGATAATATTTTCTTCATAAGATAGAGTGTCACTTGTGAAATTTATTGATTGACCTAAGATCGTACCATATCTTTATGACAGAGAAGCGAAATAGCCATATTGAACTTTAATGATGTTTGTTTAATTGTTGTTTGCCACTTTTCGACAATTGTCAAAATTTGGGGGTTTTGGGGGAGGGGTACAATTAGGTTAAAAAATTCACCTGATTCAGACTATCCTTAAATGAGCACAGATTCACCCAAGAGCATAACTTTTTCAAAACATGTAAGTGTTATTTTGGACCACTCACATTAATGTTTCGTCTAATTTTCCCTTAGAGTTTCATCATCATTGTCCAAATCTTTGTTGAGATATTTGAGATATATGAATGTTCATTATTAAAATCTTGCCTTCCTTTGCAGTTGGAAAAGATTCGGCATTAGGTGTTATAAGTCCCAGAGCACGATAAATAAATAAAATAACAACAAAATGACATAGAACTGATAGACGTTTTCTCCTGTGCGTGTCAGCCTTGGTCTACCAAATTGCTATTCGGTAGGAAGAAACTCATTTTTCAGTTTCCATTTTAATTTCCTGACAAATAGAGCGTAGCAACTTCTGTTTTAGAGAACAATAGAACAATAGAAAAGATTACTTTACCATAATTTTAATCATCCCACATTGTAGACATAAAAATATGAAGAGAATGACAAAACCTCTTAAAACACATTTCTTAGGAAACAAATAATGTCGTATTCTTGTTACTATGGCAACAGAGTTTTTTCTTTTTGTCATTTTTGTCATACAGATTACCTATCATACCAGGACCAAATCCTGAAAATTTGAATTCAGTATCTTCATTATTTAGTATCTTAGATATATAGGTTTCTTATAGTGTCCCCTGCAGATTTTATCGGATTATATAAGGAAAATGCTATGAAGAGGGTTGCCCAAGGATGCCACTTAATAGTTGGTATTTTTGAGGTCCCAACCCTCTATTCATGGGAATAGTTAACCATTGTAAAGCTTCTCATGGTTAACTGACAGAATTGATTGTATCTTCAACTAAGAAGACAATAAAATGTTAAAACCAGAAGAAAACAACACCAACTTTCTTCTATTTACCAGGGGTAGGGCACTATAAAGTCATATTAAAATTAGAAAATAGTACTTCGTCACTATAATAGATGTATTACAATATCACACATAGCTTGGGAATGTTGTTAGAATACTACTTTGAGCTGTTTAAGTTATCATATTTTGTTTGAAGCTACAAATATAAAATAAGCAAAAAAAAATGACAAAAATTGCATATTTTTTTCTAATTAATTGTATTTTTCCGAAACCAACAAAGATATCAACCTATAACTTTAGGGTAGTATTCATCTCTGTACTAACAATGTATGCTGTAGAACTCAGAACAATAGTTTATATATCCTTTGAGTTATGAACTAATATTATAGTACCCCCTAAAATAATTCCCTAGGGGGTTAAAAACTCTAAAATTCAGTGTCGTGACCACCCCGTTGAGCTGTCATCTTTTAATATCTTTATCAGCATGAAAAACTGATCCAGAAAAAATAGGTCTGTTGCTTTTTCTAAAAAATGCCTCAAAAACCCTTTCCCTTGAGATATTCTGAAATTGGAACCTGTCTATATCGCCCAATGTGGGCCCGGGACTTGAAAAACAGACGAAGACCTCGTGTGCAAGGGGGGGGGGCTATAATGTAGCAACTTTTGGTTTTGTCAAATAGCTGAAATAGTTTGTCACAAATATTAATTAAATACGCAAATAGAGGCAGGTTTAAGAAATGAGACTAGAGGCAAAGAATAATTATAATTATAAAATCTAAAGTAATTCCTCGATGATCTCTTCTGTAATCAAGGCGGTAGTACACTTCCGCAGTTATAAAAACAAAGACATAGACTAAGTAATTAATCTTTTGTTATCATTTAATATTAGTTACTTACAGCATTAATTTGTCTTGGATTTCCAAGGTATGATGTTTTGATTGAAAATCAAACTGGGAAACGAGTATGCTCCTTACAGCTGTGTATATCAAATCCTGTGAAAAGAATCAATTCAAACTCACCCCCCCCCCATCTAGTGTCTCTTAATTACAATTATTTCGCAAATGAAACAACCCAAAAACGTTGATATGTCAACATAATTTTGCAGAACTGAGCGAAACGAAAGGTGGAATGCACAAAAGGCAACAGTTGAAGTTTTATTTTCCCAATAGACTAGATGCAAAGAAATACATGTGATCTTGATTTACATCCAAAATCCAAAATTGAGATCATATTTCATATTCTTATTTACATTAATACTTTCATGTAGTGTCAAATATTTAAACCCTGGGCTTTTAAACATTTTGCATATTCGTCATCAAATCTGATCATATATGTACCCCCCCCCCATCTGCAATCATGATAGAAATCTGACTTCCGGTCTCAAAACTGAAAAATAAAATTATCGATACCCTTACCAATTGACCAACCAACTGAACCACCCCCCGGGGAACCACCTGCCCATCGATTGACTAATCAAACAGACTACAAAACATCCAAGCAACCAACTTTCAAAGGAAGCGACCAACTTTGCAATCACCAGTCAACAGAACGCAAGAAACTGACCAAGCAAAAACAAAGCAACCAACCAATTAATTGTGCAACCATATAAGCAACAAACAAAGCGAGGAACCAAGCAAGCAGCTAATTAAGTAACTATATATGCAAATACACGTAAGCAAGCAAATGAACAACAAAAAATCCAAGCAATCATGCAGAAACCAAACAAGCAAGCAACTAAACAAGCTTCCAAGTAATCAATCAACTAGCCCAGCAACGAACCACACAAGTAATCAACAAAGCAAGCAAGCAAGCAAACGACCATCCAAGCAGAAAACTAAGTAAGCAAACAACAAACCATGCAACTAATCAACAAAGCCACCGACCAATTAAGGAAGCAAGCTACTCATCAAGCAGAAAACAAAGCATTCGACAAACCAAGCAACCAAACAACAAAGCAACCAACCAAGCAACTAATTGATCCGGTCTCGTTTGCTGTTTATGTCTTGCAAATAATGCCCCTCTGCTGCTACAGTTTGTCAATGATATCAACTGCACACATTTGATTGATTTAATGCAACTTCCAAGTTCCAAATGAAGCACGAAGGTTGACATTTGAGAACATAACTGAAACCAAAAGGATGCGTGAAGACAAAGCTACATTTTCTAATTCTATATGCTCTTACTGGGTAATACTTTTCAGGAGAGAATCAGATCTACCGAGCAAGCCAAAACGTTTCAATATGTCTGGCTTATATCACTCATTACCATGTCTAAAATTCTCCAAAGTATCTTTATATGCAATACATAATATACCCTACAACCAAGCTCCGCATTCTAGCACTCGGATAGTTGGTTGATTGACAATATTGACTTACACGATATGTAATGGCTAAACTGAAGTGACGATCAACCCCCCTATCCCAGGTGCCCAAAATGTACTAGATCCATGGGCATTCGATAGATATTATTGAAAGTCCATGCTAGATCTTAAATACACATTTTTTTGGTAAATTAGATCCACTTGCTTCCCACATCAGATTTCTATTAATCGCTCATTTCTTGAAACGGTCCTATTTCAATTCTTTCCGGCCTAGGGAAAACCTTTTAAGATGAATATGTTGTGAACTGTTTTGCTCTTACACATATCAATTTTAGATCCAAGGTACAGAAAAGCCAGTCGACGTTTTTTCAAAGAGGTAGAACTGTATATCCAAAACCCGGATCTAAAACAATATCTTATTGTTATTAATTTATTGTCCAGTTCTACCTTTGATATTAATGCCAAATTCTGTTGTTTGTTAGCAACATGATGAGGATTGATTTCTATATGGCAGGTTACTTTGATTTTAAGGCCTATGGTAATATTTTTACATCAAATTTTAGTTGTTTATCTGTGATATCTAAAATGAGGAATTAAAAATAGTACTTCATAAAACCTAATGCATAGACTGCAATCAAGGCCCGGAATCGAGGTCTCTTGAATATCATACCCGTAAAAAACCAAAAATGCAATCAAACAAGTATATACTAGTATTGTGTGGTTAAGATCAATGATCAAGGAAACCCATTCGTAGGATTCATACTTATTGTTGATTTTTTTGTTTACAAGAAAAGGTTTCGTACGCGTATTGATATTGTCCTTCGTAATAAAACCCATATTGAGTCCCTACCAGTAAATAACCACTATACATTTGCAAAATATGGCCGCCATAGAATATTTGGGAGTCTAGGCAAGATACATGTACCATGTTAATGATCATTCAGCACTGGTACAAACGCGTATTATCCCATCCTTTCATCATCAATCCCTTAATTGATTTATAATAGTGAGCTTAAACCAGATTTAATCATCTCCCTCAGACTTATACAAATCCTGACTCAGAGTACGTAAAGGATTGGTACACTGTGTGCATATCATGTGTATCCTGGCGTCAGGATGCATACATGATTCGCGCACAGCGAGCCTATCCTGTGTGAATCTTGACTCAGGATACGTACAGGATTAGCACACTGTGCATATCCTGTATGAATCTAGGCTTCAGGATTCATACAGGATTGGCACACTGCGAGCGTATCCTGTATGAATCCAGGAGGCAGGATTCATACTGGATTCCTACACGCGCCAATCCTGTATAAATCCTGATACAGGATATGTTCAGGATATGCACACAGTGTGCCAATCCTGTATGTATCCATCTGTCAGGATTCATACAGTATTCGCTCACAGCGAGCATATCCTGTATGCATCTTGACTCAGGATACGTACAGGATTGGCACACTGCGTGCATATCCTGTATGAATCCAGGCGCCAGGATTCATACAGGATTGGTACACTGCGAGCGTATCCTGTATGAATCTTGACTCAGGATACATACAGGATTGGCACACTGCGTGCATATCCTGCATGAATCCAGGCGTCAGGATTCATACAGGATTGGCACACTGCGAGCGTATCCTGTATGAATCTTGACTCAGGATACGTACAGGATTGGCACACCGTGTGCCAATCCTGTATGTATCCAGGCATCAGGATTCATACAGGTTTGGCACACTGGGTGCATATCCTGTATGAATCCTGATGACAGGATTCATTGTATTCATACGCATTTTTTGCTGTGTATCGGTATTATTTTATTATTTTATGTTGACATTTTCACAAATATATTTTCCGAAAATAAAAAAAAGTACGGAAACAACCTAATAAAACTTAATCTAGCTACAAGCCCTTGTGAGCCCCATCCCACCACACATGTACACCTCCCAATAAGAACTTGGCAAAATAGATAGCGGGGCGGGGAGGGGGGTCCACAGTCTTCAAGCAAGAAGTTATTGTACATTAACTACAGTACTATAGTATTACTTACCCTATTTACGCTTTCCCGTATCAAGAATTCTAATTCTTGTCCTTTTCGTATTAAAACTGATTCTGATTCGTGTCTAGCCATTTTCCCCACAAACCAAAACTCTTGGTTTAATTTAGACTTAGGATCGTCTTGCAACTTTTGTGCATCGTCTCGAGTAGCTGCCATTATACGTTTTTTGGGCACGGGGTGCTTTCGTTGTAGCTGGGGAGACGTTCTTGGTGACGTTCTTGGAGAAGTTTTGGGCGAGGTCTCCCCTGGTGTTACCTAAAGTAATATTAAACAAGCCAAAATATTACTAAATGCTATACAAAATAATTTATTCGAAGCGTTTTTAAACTTTTGAATCTGCCATTGTATTTTCGTTTAATAAATGCCATTTGACCGATCAGCCACGATGACATGCGTGACGTATGTCGATTATAGACCAATAAAACTAGACGCCCATCTTTATATGCTAGTATTGGTATTTGTGGTAGACCAGTCCCCCTCTTACCAATGAGTCTAGGCTTACAAAGGTTGAATTCAACCAACTACTGTGAGTTACACCTTGAAATGACGCAATGGTTATATTCTAAGTCATACCTCAACAGGATCCCAGTTGTCAGAAGGGGTCCATCCATTAAGACCCCCTATGTTAACATACCACCAACCACTGGGATGCTTATTCACAAGTATGGCCAAGTCATTCTTGTCAAATTTGATAGTGCAAGGATAGGACTTGTTAAAACCACGATTTGCAACCAACGGAGTGCCGATTTTAGCTTTATTTCTGGCCTGAAATACAAATCAGAAGCTATCTTTAAACTTAGATATACACAGCAGCATATGTGACTTCTAGCAATATTTTTGCGTTTATTTTTTTTGCCATGATTGTGACTAAAGCATCGGTCACATTTGCTCTACGGCGGGTATACGGTGGCTATAGCTTCCCAAATCGATATATAAGTCCAGTTGATCGAACGGACCGAGGCCTTAGATATATCAAATATAATCACAAAATGAAAACTCACAGTATACATGCAAATATTAGAATATTAGAATTGTAAAAATGAATAAAGTCACAAACCTCCTGCTGTTCGTCTGTTGAGTTTGACAATGTTGGGACTTGCTCACTAGGTGGCGGTGGTGTTTCACAAGATGGCCGACGAAGTCTTTCCTCCAACTCTTGATGAATATTGCCTAGGCTTGATTTTTGACCAGGTTGATACGTTGGGCTAAGTAATTCCAGAGTAGTTGGTTGACTTTTTGGTGATCTAGGTTTAGCAATAGGTGGCGCTTTCAATGGTTTAGCAGGCTCCTTCACGATTGGAATGGAAAACCTGGATTTTTCTATACTGCCTAAAAAAGAACGTGAGGTGTTTAAAAAGCAAGAGTCATTTAATTATTATACACTTGTATCGATGTTTTTATCACCTCCATCAAAGACCTTCATCTATTTTCAATTCAGAAAAAATTGGAAAGAAGTGAATTTTATATAAATCCAAATAGAAATATTTGATAAATCAAGAAGGTATTAAAAGAGGTATGTTGTGATAGGGAACCACAAACAATCAAGAGCTGCCTGGACCTTTACGCATACTCGTCAACGAAGAATTCCCAAATCCACCGCTTTTAGCCAGGGTTCTCTTTACTATAAGCATATCAATAGTATCAATTCTGGCCCAACCAACACCCCTGCTGCCATCTATTCATTCATTTCTTTATAGCAAATGGTACAATAGATCGGTTGATTTCCCTTAAGAAGGGGGTTCGAGTGGTCAAATATTATTTCAAAATCATGCAGTTTTCACCTATTTTTAGCAGTTTTCAAGGAATTTTGGGCCAAAATTGTCAAATCTGAACCCCCCTGGAATTTAAAAAGTGACCCCCTTGACAAAAGCTGGCTACGAGAAATCCTAAGATACCGCACCACTTATTGCATTACATTGCTATAATCTATAAATTACCTGCTTTGTATCGCTTCAATAATCTGCATGGTAACCATCCTTCAGCTGGTGGTTCATCAGTATTGTTGTTTTTATGGCACATCACACAGAAAGTCCACTCTTGTCCCTCTATATTTCCGGATTGCACTCTGTCCCCTGCTTGCACGGTGAGTCCCGGTTGACGCTCTTTGGTCCCGTTATGATTGTCTGTCACTTCGTATAGGAAGACTTCATTCTACAAGCATAAGATTAAAGGTAATTTACATTACAGATACCCATGAATATTTTCACAATTTAATACCGAAGTGCATGACATGCATGAGCGGTAATGAAAATCTCGACGGAAAGTTTTTCATGAAGTAACTGAGAGAGCTTGATTTAGCAGTGAATTTTATTTATTTTAGGTGCATTACGATAGCATAAATTTATCATTTTGATATTTTTTCTGTAACTTACATGTAGCGTACATATTGAGCTATATTCAAGATATTCGATTCTTACATTTTTATTTATGTTTTCGCCGACTGTTACATTTTCATAACATGCATTTGGAGTTTGTTGTCTGAGATTTTCATAGAGAGGTAAGCCAGTGTCTTCTTGTTTTACTTCTAGAGTGGGTGCTTTGGACTGCGCATGTCCATGTTCTGTCGTCTGCTTTTTCAGGAATGATATCGGAACTATCTCAGAATATTGCACTCTGCTCTCATCACGAATAATAGGCTTGGTAAAAGTAGGCCTAAAGTATAAAAATATGAACATTTTTATAATAAATTAAAAATCATTGATATTGCAATTTCTGATAATGTGATATACGAGGCATTCGCATGCAAAATGCCACCATCTGCCATTTGTTACAGAAGCCAAACACCAACCTCGAACACCAACTGCCGAACGCCGTCCACAAATAGTTTGAGACTTATAGACAAACAGATGTCACCACTTGTAATAAATGATTTTAAAACAGAATTAATCTAAAATATTAGCTTTTTTATATATATTTTCAACTTACTCTGTATCATCAAAGAAGACTTCTGTATAATTTAGAGTGTGGTCCCTCTCTGCGTGTCTATCATTCGCCATGTCATCTAGATCTGTTCTACCAGGATTGTCTGTCACATAGATATTAGGTTGGCTATACTGTTTGGCAGGAATTACTGGAGTCGGTTTCTTACTCGTATGTCTGAAATTTACAAAACGGAATAATGAACCATAATATCTTTGAAATCATACAATCGTATCCGATGGGATCAGATTGAACCATGTAGAATCGTATTGTATGTATCGTTTCATATCGTATTATATAGTATCGTATAATCGTGTCTTGTAGTGTATTGTATCGTATTGCGTTGCATTGTATCGTATGTTATTGTACCATTTCCTATTGAACCGTATTGTATTATATTGTATTCCCATTTGATTGTAGTATGTTGTAGTTGTACTGTTCGTAGCGTATCGTATAATATAATACCGTATCATAGAAAACATAACACATTACGTCTTTAGACGGTTTTGTGATATATGCCACATTTGTGTTTGTTGCCAGCTATATCCATCGGTTACGTTTTAAAAGGATCATACCTTTGGAGTTTTATCATTTCCTCATTTACAATTAAGACTCACTGACCAAGTGTCATGAAACTGTCACCTTTTCGTGACTTCCTGGCCAATAAGCAATTTTGAAATACTTAGCAACATTGAGGTGTCCGCTTGTGTTTAATTGGAAACCGTTGAGTTGAAGTTGACGTACATGTTTTACGATCGGTTGTGCTTGGAATTATTAATTATTTTTAGGAAAAAAAAGTTCGTAATTTCGATGCAAAATTAAAATGGTATGTTCATAGACAATACAGTATAAGATGGTAGCTAAATATTTATAATACTAGCAGGCCCGTAGCCAGGATTTGCCAGGGGGGGGGGGGGGGGTCAGTTTTCAAAAATTTCCAGGGGGGTTCACATTTGACAATTTTGACCCAAATATGGCTAAAATCACTCGAGAAGTGCTCAAAATGGTGAAAAACGGCATGATTTTGAAAGAATTTTTGGCCGGGGGGGGGGGGGGGGGGTTCGCCCGAACCCTGCGAACCCCCCCCCCCTTGGCTACGGGCATGACTAGTAATGTTCATTACAAGTGTCAACTGTCCAGCAGGATGCACCAGGTACAACATGAGCTTCACAATCGGAACTCAGTAATGGATAGCTTATAAAAGTCTGTTTACATTTGAATCTGTCAAAGTATTCTCTCCTCGGTTAAAAAACATCTGCAGTTTATGACATATTTGATCAAAACACACAATTGTCAAACATAACCTGCATTAAACACATGGTCCAAAATTCATATCCATTGCCATATTTTTTAGTGCCTTGAAATAATTGATGCTACATCTAAGCTAGTGTAATTTGATATATGATTTTATACATTAATTTCGATTCATCATTAGACATCATATTGCATACTAATTACATATAAACATAACGGTTCTAAATATTTTAGACTGCTACACATGTCTGTAACATTTTTACTATTCACTAAAAGCATACAGGGTTCCCCAAGAGTAAGTTTACAATTATTCAACAATCTCTTTCTGTAAACTGCATACTGCAGCAGCAATATTACAGTACTCTACACCACATTACACTACGTTGTACTAAATTACACTACACTATACCTTCTAGGTGGAGCTTGTTTGTCGTGGAGACGATTCCTCTTTAGACTGATTCGTATGTTAGCGTAAACATCATCCTGAAAGTAGACATTTTAATAACTTCTACATTATTCCTGGATATAGTTTTGGTTAACTCCACGGTACGTGGTTTCCTCAAAGCTGGAGTATCATGGATGATTTTTATAAACTCATTGGCGGATTCAGGGGGGGATAGGGGCCCGGTCCTCCCTTTGGTTGGTCAAGAAAAAAATGTTGTAGGGCCTCAATAAGTGGGCCTTTTTGGGCATTACTTGGCCTTTTTGGTTTTTAGGCCAAATTGTCAAAAATGGGCCTCGAATTTTGGGCCTTCAATTTTTTTTCTAGATTTGAAATTGCCCCTTCCCCTTTTAGCTTCTGGATCCACCAGTGAAACTGAACTGACCAGCAAAAAATGATGGCCTCTTTCATATTTTGGTGAGGAAATACATCCATTATCTCCATTGGGTATCTGTTTCATGTAAGATTCATCCTGAAATATCCAGTCTCCATTGACCTATCCAGGAAAGACATTTCATGATCAAAGCCAACGAGTTCGCATGGATGTGCATGTACATGTAAGTTCCTATCCATAGACGTCATGAAGATGTTTATATGTTCCAGTATCAATTTAAGCTTCTTTAAAAGAGAGTTTCGTCTGGTGCGTTTTAAAGAATATTCTATATATATTACCACGTGCCATTGACCTTCTAGCCCATAAATGATAAGGATAAGGTACTGCATGTACATGTAAGGTTACGTATAACACAGTGTTATTGCATGTACAAACGTAAGTATTAATATAAATATTAACTAGTTAAATCTTATGCAATTTTAATACCAGTAATCTCGACTTTTGAAGTCGAACTCTGTTTGACATTTTCCTATTCCTGCTGTTTAATTGTCTGCAGACTTATCACGACTCTTTAGGAGGAAACAAAGCCAATACAATACGAACACTATGGAATACAATGCATATCAGATTTCTTGGCAGAACATCACGTTAGTAACTATATGTCAATTTAACTTTTCAACCCGTTCCCTGTTCTACAGAGGCATATGATATTATAGTATTGTATGTGCTTAGCTTCTGGATCCGCAAGTAGTTAAATAAATCCAGGTTATATTCAATCTGCACATAACAATGAATTGATTGATAATTACATTGCAATCCATCATGTATAGAACTCCCATTTTGATACTCATCACATTCTCCTGTCTTCAACTAAAGAAGCCCCGGGGAAGAAGCCATGATTTCTCATGATGAAGACCTTCGGTTACTCCAATGGTTCTAATAAACAGATGGGCGTCAAGCCATTGTCACAAAGCGTAATAACAAGCCAGTTATGAAAAAGGTTGTGATTTTGTTTAATCGTTCATCCTCTAGAAAAAACGTGTATTTGTTTACCTTTTCTCGTTGCTTTGGTGATTCACAGTTCACGGGTACAAGCTGCTCCAAATTGACGGCTGGTGTCATACCAACTTCACCATGATGACTGGAAGTAGAAAATATTTCTGTAAAGAGACTGTCAATGTTAAGAGACTGAAACAGTTTTTGAAGTTGAACATTAAAAGAAAACAGTTTAATAAAGAGTTTGAATATATTCACCTGGTTTTTATAGTATGTACGTTTGTTTTGTGACGGTAGCCCTACACGATAGACTGCTAACTTTTATTTTAAAAGCTGTTCCCGTGTTAGTTGATCTTTAAGAGGCTTTTGACGTTATCTGAACGAGGATAGTTAAACCCTACATTTCCTTAGTCAAAATATACCTTTAATCTCAACACGTACAAGGGACAACCTTGAAGCAGTTATGTTTTGTACTGATTAACTTAAACTATATATACATATAGGTTTGACTATTTATACACGCTGTATAGTATATTCAAAATTCATCATGTGTTACTAAATGTGAAATAGACTAAAATGTGCAGCATAAAATGTGTCCTACCTCGAGCGACCACTTAAGGGCCAATGTCTAATAGGCATTACTCACGAAATATCCAAATTGATATAAGTATCATAAGATAAACAAACCTATTTTCATATGTACAGTGTACGGTTTACAACTTTACAATCGTCTTTCAATAAAGAGCCAGCTCTCATTGTAATTTTATTAGCTTTTAATGTCCATATGGCACAATTAATAAAGTCATAATTTAATAGTCACGATCATAAGGTCATTGCGACCTACTGTAAGTTGTGGGAACTAATGTATTGTTGGTTTTGTAATAATCATAAACATTGCTCTCAAATAAATCATAGTTTGATAGTGTCGTTTATTTTACTCAAAGTTGATACTTTTAAAAGTGCTTCAGGAATAGTATCTTTGGGTACATAGTGTGCACTTGTATGTCTGTAATGTGCACTTGTATGTACTATGTAATGTGCACTAAGTAGGCCTACTTGTATGTCTGTGTATCGGTACACTTAAAATAACACAAGGCTCCTCCAAGAGGGGTTCTGGCTCTGCCTTTGAGTGTAAAATACGGAAATATATCAAAGAAGTATACACTGGTCGCCAAAATATGATGGTAACCAAAATGCAATACAATACAATATAATTCAATACAATATAATACAATACAATACAAGACAATACAATACTACACTGTAGTTAATCTAAATTGAACTAGTTATAAACTACACAGCGAAGTACAACGAATCCAAAGGGCAACAATGTGGATATTCACACAGGAAATAAAGATATATAAGTGCTTTCATTTTAACATATCTTCTCAAATGAGGAAACGTGCGACTTATTCATTTTGAACAATTGACATAACATGACATAAGAATATATGTCATATATTTCCTTGTCATGTTTTATTCATTTTATACAGATTTTGGAGCCGTGCGTGAAAGTTTATTTTCTCACAGAATAATTACCGAGTGTGACAAGCTAAAACTTTATTTGCTGCACATTTGGATTATCCCTTCATACCAAAACAAAAATATGTTTATTTTTTTTTATTTTTTGTCTATACGCTAGGTCAATCTTAACACCCTTAACACCCATTGCAGCAGAACTATACCTTCATACAATAAAACCTGTCTAAGTGAACACCTCTCTCCAGTGAACTACTGTCACTAGTGTACACCCCTCATCACATACTCAATTGACTTCTGTATTAATGACCCTAGCTCTCTGTAGTGAACACTTTTTTGCCAAGAAAAAATGTTCAATATATATACGCAGGTTTTACTGTATATAATAAGATTTAAAATAAATTCGCCATCATGACAATAGTATAGTTTCCATATAGCTTTTGAAATCTCGCTAAATCTCGTTTTTCGTGAGATTTTAAGAGACTTGCATATTAGACCTCTAATTACTTACATTACCTTCTTTTAAATGGTATATTTGAATTCAGTGGAATGTTTTCTCCTAAAATAGCTTTGATTTACACAGTTATGTAATTTGAATAATTTTCTATGACAATTTAAAAAAGTTGGGCCAAATGTCCATAGATGCAATGCTAAAATTCTTTAAAACCGTGGATTATTTGTATGTCAATCAACATTAGCATGTTTAATCACAACATGTTCATAAACAGGGTCATCATGTGGTATATCATTCAAGTTTTATACAGATTCAACAAACACACTTTGATAAATCATGAAATTAAGCCACTTTTCCAAGATTTTAGCATGTAAGTGAATGGAGCTCTAGCCAGAGTTAAAAGCTGAATAAAAGATGGCAGCACGAGATTTCATTGATTTTTCTGCTATTTAGAAACTATCCTATTAGGGTTCCCCAAATTACAAAATTATAGCATTATTACCTCAATCTGTCGCCATATTTTCGTTTATGAAACGCTTGTCTATTCCAATTCACATGGACATGTGTAGGCGGACTGTTACATTTCTGTCCTTTTTCAACATCATCTACAGGTGCCTTAACTTCCAAATCCAGAAATTCTGAGAGCTTCATTTCAGCGTGCTCTTAGTTCCCTGAACTTATCAGTTTACTTTATATTCCCAGAACTTATTAGCTTACTTTATATGTATATTTCTGATTGCCTTAAGTTATCAGTTATTTGATTTCAGGTTCTGAGATTGAACTGAACTGATGTGTTCTCTACTCTCTAACTCATAGGAGGGACTATTTCTTATTTATTGTTTATTGACCGATTTCTTTTACAAAAATGTGGCTGTTTTTATCAATCCAAATAAATAGTTTTTGTTTGACGTAAGTGACTAAGAAAATATATTTATCAAAAGCAAGACACCATTCATATTTAATAAACACGCCCGTATTTCCTTTCAGAATTGTCACAATGACATGATACTAATAACAAATCAAAACAGAAAAATATATTTGTGCAGCTAAAGCGAGCCAATTCAGCTCCTTATAAGTACAGATGACGAATATGACGTCACTGGAATCGTGAATTCCAATTCACCATTCAATTAGTACAGGTGTAACCACGAAACTGTGGTAAGCTTTTTTATTTAGCATCTCAGTTTCTCCTCCGTGGACCGCTCTGTGGTAATAAAGATCGTGTATGCTGTTTTTCAAAAAGCAATAAATATCTGAATCTGATAACTGACGAGTCAAATAGGCGAGTCAAATCATAACAGGCGAGTCAAATCAAACCTAAAATAGGATTCAATGCTAAGGACACAATGCAATTTTTAGTTTAAAACAAAAAAATCAAAAATTGATCTCAATATACTTTTTTGGTGAGGCAGTTGAATCGCCTGGCTACGCTTGTAAAAGTGATGACTCAAATAATGGATTGGTTTATACAAGACACACATTCAAATATTGACACATCTAAAATATTATATCTGACCGACATACATTTGTTGAAAAAGCATGTTTGATGGATTGATAACATTAATACATGACATTAATGATATGAATAAGCTTACTGGAGGTCAATGCCCTGGCATATGGGATCTTAAGTTTTTCATGATTATTTTTTATAATTTGTCCGTTCGTATGATCTCTGGTTTGTTTATTTAATATTCGTTTCCGTGTTTCAGTGTGTTTATTCGTTGGTTAGATTTTTAAATATTTAAATTGATATACATTTCTTTGATTTGTTTGTTAAATTATAATTTTGCTCGTTTTCATGTGTTCTACATATGCTTTGCCTAATTGTTGTTCTTCTTTCTGCATAACTGAATTCCGTTGTATTGTATTGTATTGTATTGTATTGTATTGTATTGTATTTTATTGTATTGTATTGTATTGCATTGTAATGTATTGTATTGTATTGTATTGTATTGTATTGTACTGTATTGTATTGTATTGTATTGCATTGCATTGTATTGCATTGCATTGCATTGTATTGTGTTTGTTTCGTTTTTCTTTTTTTCTTTACTCATTTCACATTGCCTTGGATATGTGCAGTATTTAATCATATGCACATACCTTATTTTCCACCATCCATTTAAGTTTGCTTCCAATACACGAACAATTTCACCTTCTTCGTAGGAAAGTTCGTCTGCGTCAAAAGCACGATGGCGACATCTAGTGACGAATTCACCTACTAAAAACAAATTGAAAATATGCATTTGCAATTTTGAAAATTCGTAAGTGGATATTTGGAATATACAAATATAAAAATGTATTTTGATATGCTTATATCGGACCTTATTATCGTCCATTAAATAAGTCCCATATCTTCCAAAATTGACTTTTAATATTTCAAGATTATGATTTTTATGAGTCATTCAAATATGGGTTATTATTTTGTTTAATGTTAAAATATCGATTTAGGCTATTCATTCAACAAAATTCCAAAATATTTCTCTTTATCAACACGCCATTGTTAATAAAATGTACACGATCTTTTCTAAATGGCTTGGTAACCCTAACCCCATGGAGTTCTGTATTGTATTATAAAGTTGCTTATATTTGACGATTTTTAAATCCTTCCCAATGTAATTGAGAAAACTAATTGAATTTAAAACATAAACAGACTGGTCAGTGATAATCCTACCAAATGAGGAGTCGAGGTTTCCAAATATTTGGAGTGGAGTGTATGTTCGAATTTCTCGATTCTTACGTGATTTATCTTCATTTATTTCTTCCAAGGTGTTATAGACTGGATCTTGGTCGACAGTAGGTTTAGTTGTACTCTCAAGGAAAACGCCCGGGGCCCATCCCTCCTCCATTGAATTCAATGACGTCACAAACCACCAACCTATAATCAACGTATAGCATTTTACATCACCTGGTAGTTGCATGTCAGGCCTGTTTTAAAAAAAAAAAATCATGACAGTCACTCCCTTTCAAAGATTTTCACACTTTTGCAAGGGCGTAATCATAGAGGCATTCCATCGAATTCGAACACGAGTCACAGTCTGAGAGTCACCCTTATGTCGAGGGTTGGTCAAAGCTCTCATTTTGGAATTTTCAAAAATACATCAGTTGACGGGCTTTCAATTTCTTGGGTACTTAATTAGTAAGTATTTTTGATATAAGTAGTATGAACCAGCACAACTATGAAGCGACAAGACAATTTACCTGATACATTCTTTTCGTGAACTTCAACTAGGTCGCCCTTTCGGAAGCTTATTTCTCCATGCTCTTGGCGAGTATAATCACACACAGCTCTAAACCTGTCAACCGGCTCATTTTCAAAAATTCTCGTTTCTAGTTCAGGAACCTCACTATAGATGTCGTCGTGATAATCCAGGGATTTCGTTTTTGCGCTTCTCTGAAAAGCATTAATGACATGTTTTCTATTTGACGTCACATCTTCACTCATCTTTCTCCGCCTAATAACGTTAGATGAGTCATAACCCTTTTCATAGGTGCGTGGATTTGGCTCCTCATTGATCTTACGCGGAGCCCCTTGACCGCGACCTAAGTTTTCATAACCATAACCATCGATGTCACTCAGTTTGACATTTGGCGGAAGTGTGTATGACGTCCTTCCGGTTGGCATTGCATGCTGGATATCATCCTTCGTTATCTTCCCTCTTTGATGCTTCTTCTTCGACTGTATTTTCTCATCTGAATGGGCGCCATGGATGAGTTCCTTGAGAATATCCGGAACCATTTTGGCGCCCGATTCCTTATTCTTCCTGCCTGAATTTGGCATCCTGATAAACAAGAAATTAAAACATTTATTTAAACTTTTAATCTTAAACAAAAGTTATCATAGACTTAGATCGGAAATGCTGTCACCATGCGTGCAGAGATTTACTTATTGACAAGACATTTGATTGATATTTATGCATGTCAGTTTGGTGAATGTTACATACGTAGAAGGTAGCACAGTTACTTCAGGTAATATTATTTGCATTGCCGATGGGAAAAGGACACATATGTTCACATAGTCACGATATAAACAATGATGGTAACTGTTAAACAGCAGGTTTAAATGGCAATTCGTTACGAGGCCTTGTATTTTCACAAAACGAAAGATTTTGATCTACTAAGCGTTTTGCCAAGATCAAACGCTTCATAACGAATCAATTTGACCCTGATGTGTAGCAAGATGTATCAACATCTAAAAGA